>CM028129.1:807630000-808943125 GCA_016271365.2 Neoceratodus forsteri | reverse complement strand
GCAGAGTGTTCTGTGAAACTGTGCTCTTTAGGATTCTGGCTGTAGTCAAGGTGATAGTATCACAGTAATTGTAATGGGTGAGAGTCAGAGTCTGAGTAACAAGTGAGAGTGTGTTTCAGTGGTAGTTGAGTTAGCTGCAGGCAGTAGTTTACACTGTTCTGTGAAGCTGTACTCTTTAGAATTCTGGCTGCAGTCATAGTAATGAGCTGGAAGCTGGTGGAGTGGGGATAGGTGTGTTTTGTAATGCTCACTGAGTTAGCTGTAGGCAGCAGTGAGACCTCTGAAGTAGTTCTGCATTTGTGTCTATGGTAACAGCACAGGTGTTTCTTGCATGCTGAGAGGAAAGCTGCCTAGAGTGATGACCTTTTGTGACCTGTGTGTGTAAATGACTGATATCACAGTAGAGCAGAGGATAAAAATATCACACTGCAGTGGACGATGCACTGTTTTATCTCAATAATTTACCACTCACCCCATTGTGTGTGTGTGTGTATATATATATATATATATATATATATATATATATATATATATATATGGATATATATATATATATATATATATATATTTATAATAAGGAAGCGATTGCACCCTTAAAGTTAGGGTTGAGTAGGCAGTTTAATGTTAAACCCCAAATGTTGCACTTTAATAACTTCAAACTGTTCAACGGAGTTGCATTAAATTTGGAATATAAGGTCTTGGGTGGTAGATCTCTTGATTTGCCAAGTTGCGTTTTGATTGGATTTGTGGGTTTTGCACGGCAAGCATCAAAAAATGCATTTTTCACTTGTTTTTGGCAGATGTTAGGGTCATTTTTTGACACCGCATTGCACACACACCAATTGGAATTTTGGCCTGAAGTGTTCAGGGTAGAAAGAAGTTATCCTAAGGAACAGTAAAGCATTGGTTTGGTGAAGAAATATTAATCTGTTCCAAAGCTATTACATTTTGAAATGTTGGGTTCTGAGCATGCTCAATTCAGTCTTTGGGATAGATGCACAGTTTCGATCAAGGATTCCTGGTCATGAAAGACTCATGAACAATGATTGTGGAAAAGGAATTGATAAATCTCAGAAATTCCCTTTTCATGAGAAAACCCCTGTTCGTCGACCACCATTTTGATTCCTCCTTTAGCAAAGGGAGAAAACAAAACCTCACAACTTGCACCAGGGTAGTCTTTTCTAAAAACAAGGCATAGGTTTTGGTGAGGGGGACATCCGCTACCCACCCATGCTTTGTTTTTTTTTTCTTTAAAAAGGGCACTTTTAAACTTTTAAAATCCCTTTTCGTAATCCCTTTTCACCAGCTGATCCCTTTTTGCCAGATCAATTGGCAAAAAGGGACTTTGAAAAGGGATTCTTGCCCTTTATTTTGTTTTTAATCTGCTGAAATGTGGTGCCCAATCATGTGTCAGCCTTCACCGCAGTAATATGGGACACTGGGGATGCCACCCCCAGGTGTCCTGAAATCTGTTTTTCATTTATTTTCCCTGAAAAAAAGAAACTAGTCCCTTGATATCTTATTTATTTATTTGATGCAGAATCCTGTATCCTGCCATTTTCGATGCAGAATCCTGCACCTGTGGTTCAGAATGGCGCTACAGTTGTACAGAACTGCATTTTGACTGGGATTTGAACATTTTCTGTACTGGGTAAATGTGGTGAGGTGATAAGAAGGTAATGTTGAGCATTTGGGGTTGAAAATTATTTAAGATGGCACAGTCATGACTATTTGTTGCAATTTCACTATGCCTGCTTGTAATTTAATGTGTGGAAGTGCAGGGGCCAGAGACCCCTGTGTTTCCACAGCTAGACACAGATGTGCATCAGTGGAGGGATGGGAGTGCAGGGTCTGAAGGACCCTGTGCACCCACATCAAAATAAAGATACTATTATACTGTCTCAAAAAGAAAGGAAATAAATTGCAAAAAACTTCATTAATGAATCGGTTAGGGTTGAAGTGACAAAAGTAGGGAAATGAGACATTAGGGTTGAGCTCCTAACACCCCTTCCAACCAAACCCACCAGCCCACCCACACCCACCCTCCACAGTCCAACATATGTTGGGGTGTGCCTTGGGTTGTCGGCCCTATCTCTAAAGGTGGACTAAGCTGTGAATAGTGAAAAATCCATATCTCAAACCATTTTTGAGCTACGGGCATCAAAAGGTGCCATGGGTGCTGCAGTGTTATCCTCTGGTAAATTTGGTAAGAAACTGTGCAATGGACACTCGTAATGTGGCAATCTTTTTGGATTTGTTAACCAAATTTTCAACATCAGCTTTTTGGGACCTCTCCTCATGAACACTGGCACTATGATTTCATTAATCCATCCCAAAAGTTGATTTTACACAGCAATTACACCATTCTGCGGTACATGTTTGAAAATACATTTTGGGCAGGATGCTAAAAATGACAGCTGCACTGTTCATGAGGAGGTGTGAAAAAAATGTTGATGTTAAAAATCTGGAGTGAAAATATGAAAAATCTGCAAAATTATGAGCGTGAGTAGAAACTGCAGAATGCACACTCGTGATGTGGTCATTTTTAGTTTTACCAGATTTTCAGCATGGGCTTTTTGGGACCTCCCCTCATGAACAGTGGCACTGTGATTTTATTAATCCATCCTGAAAGTTGATTTTGCACAGTGACCACACCATTCTGCATCACAAGTGCAAAAACAAGTTTTGGGAAGGATGTAAAAAATGACAGCTGTGCCGTTCATAAGGAGGTGTTAAAATATGGCAATGTTGAAAATCTGGAGTGAAAATATTAAAAAGTGACAAACTTGTGCATGTGTGTTGAAACTGCACAACATACGCTCGTAATGCAGTCATTTTGGGGAATTTGTGGACCAAATTTTCAACATGGGCATTTTGGGACCCCCTCCCCCCGCCCCACCTCTTGAACAGTGGCACTGTCATTTCATTAATCGGTCCCAAAAGGTGATTCCACACGGTGACCATGAAATCACCTTTTGAGATTGAGTAGTGAAATGACAGTGACAGTGTTCATGACGTGGGGTCCCAAGAATCCAATGTTGAAAGTTTGGGGTCAAAATTCCTAAAATTGGCTGCGGTATCAATATAAGTTGAAACCCCCATTGACTCCCATTATACGGCTTACCTTGATTTCTCAGATCACAGTTCAGCTTTGAAGAGTACAGACATGTCCCCGGGCCAAAGAAGATCACTGCTCTTGACCTCCGGAGGTAAGTATGGGTAAGGGTGTGTGTGTGGGGAGGTGGGTGCTCAGTGGGAGGGTGGGGATGGGGGAGGGGGACTCGGGAGATGACGAGGACCGTTTTCTTTTTACTGGAAAAAAGATGTCGGGGGATGGTTTCTTTATTTAACAGGTAAAAAATGTATGCTTTTTGGCACAATGGGGTGGGCTCCCAGTGTGCCACATGAGTTTACAGGGGTATACATGCTGCTGACAGGGTAAAGGCACCCCTGTTGGCAAAGAAAGTGAGCTTGGGAGGTGGGGGCATCCAACACCAGGACTGGGCATCCCGGTGTTGGAAAGATGAAAATAGTAAACATTATCTGGCCACACTGGGGTGAGCTTCCTGTATGCCACATTAGTGTCTGTGGGGGGAGGCATACCGACACAGGGATTGGGCACCCCATTGTCAATGAGGATGATACAAGTTTGATGCAGGATCCTGCATAGAAGCTAAACGATGTTGGGGGATGATTGTCTTTATTTAGCAGGTAAAAAAAAAGTAAACTTTTTGGCACACCGGGGTGGGCTCCCAGTGTTCCACATGAGTTTTGGGGATACATGCTGCTGACAGGGGGATTGGGCACCCCCATTGGCAAAGAAAGTGGGCTGGGGTGGGGTGGCATCCAACACCAGGAATGGGCATCCCGGTGTCTGAAAGATGAAAATAGTAAAAATTATCTGGGCACACTGTGGTGGGCTCCCAGCATGCCACATAAGTGTGTGTGGGGGTGCAAGGCATACTGACATGGGGATTGGGCACCCCGTTGTCAGTGAGGATGATACAAGTTCTATGCAGGATTCTGCATTAAAGCTAAAAGACGTTGGTGGATGGTTTTCTTTATTTCACAGGTTATACAAAAATAAGATATTTGGGCACACTGAGATGGGCTCCCAGTGTACCACATCCATTGTGATGGTGGTGGGGAGATTCCTGCCACCAACACAAGGATTGGGCACCCTGATGTTGGCAGAAAAACATTACAGCCTAATAAAACTTGCCTCAGCACCCTCATGGACATTAAAAGGATAAAAACTTAAACGGGGGTTGAGGAACATGGTGGCATTATTATTTTGGCCAAAAAGGGGGAAGAAAATGTTTTTTTTTTTTTACAGTGAGAATAGTCATTGAAGTACTGCCATAAATTGTGGCAGTTTCACAAATTGCGAAAGAAACTGGTGTGACACTTTTGGGGGTTCTTATCATGGAAAAGGCATTTCTTGGGGTCAGATTGAAAATCTGATGCCCAAATGTGTTTCTCAGCCCCCGATTAGGTAAACAAAACTGACAGTGTTTACCTAGGGCAGTAATTTCTGAATTTCAGCTGTTTATGTCTACCACTAACTGAAAACAAGATGGTGGCAGCTCGAAAACAAAATACCAGAGCTCAAAAGCAAATTTTGCTTTCGCAAAAGCTTTTAAAAGATTTTGTGGGGCACATATATTTTTTCCCTTAGGCTATAATGGGAAACTTTAAAGTTTTGCAATTTTTGAATGGATTAATATTTTTTTTACCAAATCTTCAAAAGGAACCTCCTTGATCCAGTCCACCTACACCAAGAAATGTTCACAGAAGATTGACAAACTGTTCTGGCTGTAGAGACGAGCAAAGAATTCGAAAAAGGTGAGAATTTTTCACACATTTCATGCTCCTCAGCTCAGCAACTGAAAATCCAACCACAATGAGACTTTCCAGATCCAGAGATCTAAGGGACCACACTGCACGTGCAAACTTTCATACAAATCTAAAAAACAGTTGCAAAGTTATTAAAGTGCAACATTTTCAGTTTAAGATATAAACCTAACTATACTAGTCCTACTGGGCCTATATATATATATATATATATATATTCTATACAAAAAACTTTGTTAATGCATCAGTTAGGGTTCTTCTACAGTGACAAAAGTGAGGAAATTCGACATTAGGGTTCCCACCCCTTGCACCCCACCCTCACCAGCAGGCATCGGGGTGTATGTTGGGGTCATCGGTCCTAACTTTACCCCATCCCAAGTGTAAACAAGCTGAGGTGGTGCAGTGTGGGAGAATGGGGTGAGAGTTGGGACCAATGTTCTCTTCACAACAATGCCTGCTGGTGGGAATGAGGTGAGGGTGCAAGGGGTGGGAACCCCTAATGTTGAATTTTCTCACTTTTGTTGCTGTAGAAGAACCCAACTGATGCATTAATGAAGTTTTTGCGTAGAATTTCCATACTTTTTAAGAAAGAATAGAAAAGTAGAAAGTTGTGCAAGTTGGTGGGAGCGTGGGGCCCTTCGGGTCCCGCACTCCCACCACATGATTTTGTGTGACTATAATAACAGTAAGTGCAATGGAAATACAAGCACAAAGGCTTACACACATGGTGATGCAAATGTAAATGGTAACACAAAGAGTAATAGAAATGCAAGCAGAAAGTGACACAAAGTCGAACAGTTACGTAAATGGAGACATCAAACAGAAGTGCATACAGAACACAACTGGTAACACACACATTCACGGTACCACAATTGTTAATGCAAATGGTAACAGTAACAGCAAGAATAATGCCAAAGTAAACAGAAACGCAAGTGCGTACGAAAACGCACACCGTAATGCACACACTCACGGAACCACAATTGTAAACGCAAATGGTTATGGTAACAGCAACAATAAAGCCAACAGAAACAGAAATGCAAGCGCGTATGGAAACCCAAACCATTACACGCAAGGTCATGGTACTGCAATTGTAAACGTAAATGGTAACAGTAACAGAAACAATAAAGCCAACAGAAACAGAAACACAAGCACATATGAAAACGCAAACTGTAACATGCACAGGCACGGTACCGCAGTTGCAAATGCAAATAGTAACAGTAACAGCAACAGCAACAATAACACAAAACAAAATGGAAACGCCAGTGCAAATGAAAATGCAAACTGTAACGCACACGGTGGTGTAGACAGGAACGGTGATGCGAACGGTAACAGAAGCACAACTAGAAACACTAACTGATGCAGTAATGAAAGGGCACACCCTTCTTTTCCCCAAAAACTGCATTGAAAAAACACATTAAAACAAAGAATGTATGCATTATAATTGACTTTGGAGCAGAAAATTACGACTTGGAATACCAAATTGCTTATATCTCAGGAACCGTACGACATAGGAAAAAAATTAAATTTTGTATGGATTATTACTTTCCTGGCTAGTTTTATGCTTAGCCCCCATTTGGGGGGGCTAAGCATTTTTTTCACGAAAAGTCCGTATCTCGCACCATTTCTGAAATACGGGCCCTGAAAGACGCAACGGACACCATAATGTTATTCTATGGCAAAAAGCATCAACTCCGGAGTGCCGTCACTTTGCCACCCTGTAATATTATTTCACCAAACCACAAAAAGGCACATCTGTGGGATGTTGGCTTTCTTCCCTCCAAATTTCGGCCCAAACGATCAAACCGTTATTTTGCAGCAGTGCGGCAAAAAATTGCTGTAATGTGGCAAATGCCGTAATGTTATCCTATGGGAAAAAACATAAATTTTGTGGTGCCATAACTTTGCTGCCCTGTACTATTTCTTGAGTAAACCACCAATAGCCACATCTATGGGATATTGCCGTACTTCTCTCCAAATTTCAAGTCAAAAGACCAAACCGTTCTCAAGATATTCAATATGAAAGATTACTAAAATTTCCCAATCTATTCCATTATAAAAAATATGGCCATCTTGCCCCTCCCTCGCGATCAAAGAATCCCATGACCAAAGAATTTGCAGGCTAATGATCATAGAATTTGCAGGCTCATGAACAAAGATTTAAAAACCTTATAAATCCAAAAATTGAATGAATTGCGGTGAACCACCACCATGGTTTGACAGAACGAAGCCCCCTGAGTAAAACCCACCCTCATTTGACTTCCTACAACACACCTGGGCTGAGAATATTGATTTTTTTAATTGGTATGTCTCCAGACTTATGTCTAAGTGGAAGTGCAGGGCACAGAGGGCCCAGGCTCCAACATATGCATATCATTATGCAAAAAATGGACAGTGTGAGGGAGCTCAGGTCCTGAGTGGGAGCATAGGACCCGGAGGGCCCGCACTTCCACGTATGGATATCAGTGTGCAAAAATGGGCAGCATGAGGGGAGCGCAGGTCCCAGAGGGCTTATGCTCCCACAACCACATGCCAGTTACATCACACTTTCTCAAAAAGAAGGTAAATTCATTGCAAAAATCTTCATTAATGCATCAGTTAGGGTTGATAGTACACTGACAAAAGTTTTGAAATTCGGTGTTAGGGTTATCAACCTCTATTTCCTCATTCCCATCCCCCCACCCTCCACACACCAACAGGCATTGGGGAGTGTGTTGGGGTCATTGGGCATAATTCTTACCCCATTCTCCTATGCAGCACCACCTCAGCTTGTTTACATATGGAATGGTGTTTGATTTAGGCCGACGACCCCAATGAACACCCTGATGCCTGTTGGAGTGTGGGGGGATGAATGGGGTGGTAGGGGTTGGTAATCCTAACACCGAATTTGCAAACTTTTGTCAGTGTACTATCAACCCTAACTGATGCATTAATGAAGTTTTTTACCATGATATATACACACATATATATTTACTGTCATCACAGTGGAACAGTGCATCAATCAGACAGCAGCCTTCACAATGCTGATGACATCACAATGCCTAGTGCAGTACTGAAGCCAGCTGTTAAAATCAAAGAAAAACAGCAACATCTTCCAACAAACTAGATTTTAAAGTTATAACTTGTAAACTACTATTGTATACAATAGCCTGAATCAAAATAGGAATTATATTATCACTTGTGAGTGTGCAGGTTTTTCATAATTCACTTGTGGCTCTGCCACCTGTGACTTTAAGAGCCTTCTCCCTCACAATTGAAGATAAATTACATATTGTGAGTCTGTCCATTGCATGTCCCCTATTATAGGGTCGTGGTAGCGCCCCTATAGTTAGAGTTGAGTAGCCTGTTCAGTGTTAAACTGGAACATTTTCACATTAATATCTTTGTCTCTCTTTGATGAAATAAGCTGAAATTTTGTATGTTTTATCTAGGATGCAAGGTCGTGATGTGTGAAAATTTTTGTTATATCAGCTTGTGCATTTTCTGAAATCCACATGTGCCATTTTTGGAAAAAAAAAAATCTTTTTTCCTATACTTAAAATAGGATAGTTTTATCTCGCCTATAGCCTACATGGAAAGGATTTTTTGCTCCAGACTTGCAAGGAACATGTGTCATATCCAAAGGTAATGCCTTTGAGAGGTCTGGGGAAAAATATCAAAGAGTTCCAGAGTTATTTGGCTTTAGATGTTAGTATTTTCTGACCTGCACATGTGCAGCAGGGTTTTCCAGATAATGTTCTGTGGTGGAAGTAAACAAGCATTTGTCAATGCCAAATGGTGTCCCGCTGGCATTGGCAGTGGCAGTGGCGGAGCTAGAGACACATAGCACTGTGATTTTGTTAATGTGTTCCAAAAGGTGATTTTCCACAGCGAGTACGCCATTGTGTGCCACAGATGTGGAAATGCATTTTGGGCAGGCTGTGAGGTGTGCACAAATGCCAGTGGTGAAAATGTGGCATGAAAATATTGTAGATTTACGAAGTTACAAGGGTGCATGGAAACTGCACAATGCACGCTTGCAACACAGTCATTTTATGGACTTTCGGCACCAAGCTTTTAACATAGGCATTTTAGGACCTCTGCTCATAAACAGTGTCACCGTCATTTCCTCAAACTGTCCCGAAAACTGATTTCACACAGCGACGATGCAATTCTGCACTGGACGTGCAAAAACACATTTCAGCCAGCTATACTGTTCATAAGGAGGGGTAGAAAAATGCCAGTGATGAATAGCTGGAGTTAAACTATTACAAATTCACAAAGTCACAAGCGTGTGTGCAAACTGTGCATCGCACGCTCATAAAACACTCATTTTATTGACTTTCGAGCCCAAATTTTCAACATAGGCATTTTATGACATCTAACATACTAACATACTATTTGCCAGCAGATTAGGCCTTACGGTCTATCGAGTCTGCTCGAACCTTAGTTTCTTAGTTGGGTGCCAAGGCCCTCCCATCCCTTGTGCTCCAGAAACCCCTATCATCCATCCCAACCCCCCTGGGACAGGCAATCATCTGATACATCCACTTTCTGTGTCTGTCCCACCCTCTCTTGAAGCCCTCCACTGTGGATCTCTGAACCAGCTCACCAGGCAGTGCATTCCAAGGGTCCACCACCTCTCAGTGAAAACCTCCTCCTCTTTTCCCCCCTCACCCTTCCACCTTCCAACTTCAAACCATGCCCTCTGGTGATACCTCCCTGCTTTAGTCTAAAGATCCCCTCCATGTTTACCCTATTTATTCCCTTGAGGTACTTGAAGACCTCTTCATGTCCCCCCTGTCTCTCCTCTCCTCCAATGAAAACAGACAGAGCTCCTCAAGTCTGTCCTCATACGTCAAATCCCCTAACCCTCGTATCATCTTAGTTGCCCTCCTCTGTACCCTCTCCAGGAGCTGTATATCCCTCTTCAAGTGTGGTCTCCAGTACTGTACACAGTACTCAAGGTGTGTCTAACCAGTCCATTGTACAGCAGCAGAATCACTTCCTTGCTCCTAGAGGTGATCCCCTATGATGCATCCCAACATCCTGTTTGCCTTGCTAGCCTCTCTCCTGCACTGCTCAGAGTTATTCATACATGCATCCACCATGACCCCTAGGTCTTTTTTCCCTATTGAGGCCTCCAGCGCCTCCCCTCCCAGGGTGTACCTGTGTTTAGGGTTTCCCCGACCAAGATGCAACACCTTGCACTTGGTGATATTGAAATTTAATTTCCTTGTGTGAACCCAGCTTTCCAGGGTGTCCAGGTCCCCTTGCAGGGCCAACCTCCTCTTCTCCCTCAACTACTGCTCCCATCTTGGAGTCATCCATGAAGAGACTCATTTCACACCTATACCCTCCCTGATGTCCGATGTATGCATTAAACAGGATCGGACCAGGACCAAGCCTCTGGGTACCCCACTACCAACCTCTCTAGGGTTCGAGCTCCCCACAGACCACTACTCTCTGGGTGCATCCAGCTAGCCAGTTTTCAATCCATCTGACCATCAAAGGGCCTACTCCTAACCCCATCAGTTTCTCCACAGACCATTGTGGGGGACAGAGTCAAACGCCTTGCTGAAGTCCAAGAATAATACATCCACAGGCTTTCCCCTGTCCAGTTCTGATGTTACCCATTCATAGAACTCCACAAGATTGGTTTGACATGATCTACCTGGCACAAACCCATGTTGCTGACTATCCAGACCATCCACCTCCTCCAAGTACACCCCCAATCGTTCCTTTAGTATACTCTCCATTAATTTTCCCACCACCGAGGTCAAACTGATGGGTCTATAGTTACCTGGTACTTCCCTCGACCCCCCTTTATGGATTGGCACCACATGTGCCTCTCGCCAATCCCTAGGTACCCTCCCTGTCTCAAGTGACCTGTTAAAGAGCTCCACTAGGGGTGCAGCCAGTATGTCCACCAATTCCCATAGTACTCTCGGATGAATGCCATCCGGCCTGGGAGATTTGTCTTTCTTTGGGGCCTTGAAATTCTCCACACACCCTGGCGGAGATAACATCATCCGTCCCTCCACCTACTGGCCTTTTTATCCTTATCCAGATGTGACACCCTGGGGTACCTCTCCTCCCTCTTGCTCCAATTCTGTTGCTCCCTGATCCACTCACTGTCAGCCTATCCCTTCGCTCTTGCTTTGTAGATATCCCATCCTCCCTAGTGAACACAGAGGCAAAGTACTCATTAAAGACCTCTGCCTGGTCCCTCGCCTCTTCCACCCACCCTCCTTCTGATCTCAATCTGCTGAGATGGCCCTTAGTTTTTCTCTGCTCCCCAATGTACCGGAAGAACCCCTTTTCCCCTCCTTGTATCCCCTGTGCCAGCCACTGCTCTTTACTGGACTTTGCTCCCCTCACCATATGGATGACTTTTCTAGATGCAAGATGGTACATTTCCTTATCCCTATCCCCCCTTGTTGTTTTATATTTTTACATCTGCTAATGAACAGTGTCACTGCCATTTTCATAATGTGTCTCGAACATGGGCTTTCCACAGCGACCGCGCTATTCTGCGCCGGAACTGCGAAAACAGATTTTGGTCAGGATGTGAAAAATGACAGCTACACTGTTCATTAGGAGGTGCAGAACAATGGTACTGTTAAAAATCTGGAGTGAAAATATTATAAGTTTGTGACTTCACGGTATGTGTGCAAACTGTGCAACGCACGCTCGTAACACAGTCATTTTATGCAGTATTGTCACCACATTTTCAACACAGGCATTTTAGGACCTCTGCTCATGAACAGTTTCACTGTCATTTTTGTAATTTGTCCTGAACACTGATTTCGCACAGTGGCCATGCTATTCTGCGCTGGAAGTGCGAAAACACATTTTGGCCAGGATGTGAAAAATGACAGCTGAACGGTTCACAAAAAGGTGTGGTGAAATGCCAATGTTGAGAATCTGGCATGAAAATATTGAGAATTCGCTAACTTATGAGTGTGCATAGCAACTGCACAGCGCACACTAGTAAAACAGTAATTTTTTTGATTTTTTCCACCAAATTTTCAACATAGGCTTTTTGGGAGCCCCTCTCATGAACAGTGGCACTGTAATTTCATTACACAGCCCTGAAAGGTGATTTTGCGCAGTGACTGTGAAAACAGCTTTCGGGACCGAATAATGCCATGACAGTGCAAGAATTCATGAGGAGGGGTCCCAAAAACCCCATGTTGAAAATTTGGGGCCAAAATTCCAAAAAATGCCTGTGATATGCAGGAAAGTTGAAAACACCATATTTATTCCATTATACAGCTTTACGGCATTTCTTCAGTTCACAGTCAGCTTTGAAGAGTGCAGACATGTTCCCAGTCCACTGAAGATCATTGCACCGGACTCTGTAGATAAGTATGGAGTGAGGGGGATGTGGGGAGACAGGGTGAGCAGAGGGTGGGTGGTGGGGGCACGGAGACTATGAGGGACCGCTTTTATTTTACAGGAAAAAAAAAACAAATTAGACATTGCAGGACAGTTTTTTTTTTAGGAGATTTGGCACGCTGGGGTGGGCTCCCAGCATGCCACCTAACTGTTGGAGGGCTCTGTAGCCAACGGGGGATTGGGCACCCTCATCGGCACACAATGCGTGGGGGGATGTTATGTCAATGGGGATAGGATACCCCGTCGGCACACAAAGAAAGCTGGGGGGGCAGAGCCGAGGGGGATTGAGCACCCCTTCGACATTTAACAATGGGGGGTTCATTATGCAGATGGGGAGTGGGCTCCTCTGTTGGCACACAAGGAAAGTGGGGGTGTAAGAGCTGAGGGGGAATGGGCACTCCCCTTGGCATATAACAAGTGGGGGGGTGCTTTATACCAACGGAGATTGGGCTCCCCCATCGGCATATACATAGGGGCCAGGGCAAACTGACAGGGAGATTGGGCACCCCCGAAGTCAGCATGTTCATAACATAGTGAGCACGTCAAGGGAAGGCCCGCTGCATCTGATGAGCTTGCAGCGGACCTGTTCTTAGATGTGCTTGCCACATTTTGTATGTATGATGTGGCACCTGCATGCAGGCTGATTGGGGAATGTGGGACGCATCTACTGATGCGTGCCCTGCATTCTCCCAACAGCGACCGTGCTTCCAAATCCCCACTGCCACAAGATGTTGGTTGCGCAAGTGTGCCAACATAAAAATTTATGCTGTGAATGCTGATTTTTGGTTTTATAGCACTGAACTGTCACAGTACCAAAAATCTGTTTAGTGCCATGCCAACCATCTTGTGGATTTTTTCCATGAAACCAACAAACCTGAAAAATACATAAAAATGCACTGATTTTAAAAAACAAACATTAGAACCTAGCTAAACGGGACCTGTTTAGCTATGTTCTGATGTTTGTTTCTTAAAATTAGGGCCACAAATAGGTTTTCTGAGCACCCAAAATCCTGGGTGCCCAATTTAGTGAGAGGTGCCATGCACCCACATTTTATGTATGCAAACAGCGAAGTTTCTTGACTTCTACAGCTATAGCTGGAACTTGTGCTGTGGGCTGTAGAGAGAGCAGTGAGATGCTGATCCCATTCTGTCTGCAGGGGCTACTGCAAGTTTCCCTGGCATCTGGTGCCCCCCCACCTGACCCCCATCCCCAATGTTTCTTTGGCATCAACTGGTACCATAAAACAATGGAAATTGCCATGCAAAGTACCAGTGCCACCCCTTTACACAACTTTCAGCCAAATCTTGAACTGCTGTCCCCATTATTTTATATTTGTTTCCTTGTGTCTAGTGGCACCCCCCACCCTCTGATCACCACCCCCTTATCTTGTTTGCTCTCTGGTGTCTAGTGGACCCCCACCCTCTGATCGCTGTCCCATTATCTATGTTTTGTTTCTTGGTGTCTATTTTATTTTAAATATTTTGATCCCAGATTTTCAACATAGCCTTCTTATTACCCCACCTAATGTATGTCACAGTTGTCATTTCTTAAATCCTGCCCCAAATGTGTTTTCTCACCTGTGGCATGGATTGTCATTTCAGTTGGACAGAATTATGTTTTGGCAGGGATTAGAACATTTTCTGTACTGGGTACATGTGGTGGGGTAATACAATGGCTATGCTGACAATTTGGTCACAGTTGTCCTAGAAATGGAAGTGCAGGGCCCACAGCTACATACATATGCACATCTATGGAGGGATGGGAATGCAGGGCCTGGAGGGTAATGTGCTCCAACCGGCAAATAAGGATACAATTACACTATCTATAAAAGTAAGGGAATAAATTGCAAAAAACTGTGTTAATGCTCCAGTTAGGGGTTACAACCACAAAAATAGGGAAATGTGGTGTTACGGTTTCCAAACCTAACACCTCACCATTACGCTGCACACACCAACAGGTGTCGGTGGTGTGCCTTGGGGTTGTCAGATATTATGGTCACCCCATTCTTCTATACTGTAGCTATCTCAGCATATTTGCTTATGGAATGGGGTGAGCATTAGGGTAGACATCCCCAAGGCACACCCCCAATGCCTGTTGGTGTGCACAGCATGGGGGTGGGGTGTTAGGTTTGGAAACCCTGATGCCACATTTCCCTACTTTTGTGGCTGTAACCCCTAACTAGAGCATTAACACAGTTTTTTGCTATATATCTATATATATATATAGATATATATATATATACCAATTTGCCTGACATTTTGTAAGTTTGGAGTCAATGCCAGGACCTCTAGATCCTGAAATGTTTGTGACAATTGGGATTAGGCAAGGCAAGGCAATTTTTCTTTAAAAAAGACACCCAATCCCAAAGGCTCTGGGCACCTTACAAATAAAATAGACAGATAAACACAGCCAAAAACTCAGAATAAATATCAGTAAACAGTAAATTCCATAAATTATAAAACAAAATAAATTTACCTACTGAAATTTAAAAACATGGTGGCCAGGACCTGAAATCAAAACCTTAGCATACAGTTCTCACATAAAAAGCTAGGTCAGGGAAAGCCTGGGTGAACAGGAAGGCCTTGAGGTAGGCCTTGAATACCTCCAAAGACAGGGCATCCCTAACCACGAGAGGTAGCAAATTTCACAGACGAGGCTGGTGACACTAAAAGCCCTGTGACTGGTCATTTTTAACCATGTCATGGGAATCACCTGGAGGCCCCTACTGGAGGAGAGGAGGGAATGGACTGAGACAGCAAGTGTAAGAAGGTCCATCAGGTAACTAGGGCCCTGGCCATGTAGGGCCTTATACAGTGGAGGACAGTGTTTTAGAGGTTATAGTGTTATAGAGGTACACAAAATGTTAAATTCTTCAAGGTTTTTTGCTCACCTGTAGCAAAAATACAAGGTAAATAGCAAGGAACTATTTAACATGTGTGGTGGCTCTAGAAGATGGGGGCATGACTGTAAACTAATGGGGGAGGTTCAAAAGGGACTTGAGAAAGTTTTATTTTGCAGAAAAGGTGGTGGAACCATGGAACAATCTGCCAGCTGATGGGGTGGGCAGCAACACCATCAATGGTTTCAAACACAGCTGAGATAGAGTGATGGGCATAGTTCTTGCTCAGGGTTGTGGCAGTAGGGCAGGGATCAAGGGGGTTAGAACCCTGTATGGATAATAGATCCCAGGCTTGCTAGGGTTTAATGGGCAGACCAGATGGATCAATGGTCTTTTTTTGCCATCACTATCTACATTTTAAAGCTTTCTTATTAAAGCCTAAGACTGACAAGCTTGATAGAGTCTTGCATAATGAATCCACATTTGCAAGTTTTAAGTTTCTAACTTTTATACTTCTTGAAATATACAGTAATTTCAAAACATTCCTGTTCCTCATACCAGTTCAGTAAGAAAATTTAGTTTTCTAAGGATAGCTGTATTTTCACTATAGTAGTGTGAATTAGTGATTCACAGAAAATGAATGCAGTGTGCTGCAAATCACTAACATACACCATTAGTAACAAATTCTGGTCTAAGACTGCAAAATGATGTTGGATTGAGTGAAAGAGAAGAACAAAAGACCTGGGGAAAAAAGTAATGGACAAAGAAATGCTCAGACAACTGTGTATCCCCTTGAAGTTAAATAATAAAATACCATTATGCTTAGTCCCAGCTCTGCTATGGACAAACTAGTTTGTGTGTGTGTGTGATCTCTTGTTATGGTGCCCCAGTGTGTTGCGTTATGGTGCCAGTGATCCCCATTTCCCCGATCAGTGATGCAAAGGTGACTGAGGTTAGTGCAGTATTGATCATCATGGTGTAAGACAGGCACTCTC
This sequence comes from Neoceratodus forsteri, assembly GCA_016271365.2. Lineage (NCBI taxonomy): Eukaryota > Metazoa > Chordata > Ceratodontiformes > Ceratodontidae > Neoceratodus > Neoceratodus forsteri. The sequence continues at coordinate 808,927,059 of CM028129.1, read as the reverse complement.
CTGCATGATGTGCCTTCCAATACCCCTAGATGCAGTAGGGTGGCCAGGCTCTTACATACCATGTCTGTTAAATGTATGTTTTATACATTTAATGCACAGACAAACTCTGATTGTAATGATAAGGATTCTAGTATAGCCCTGTTGCTAGATCAATGAGTGGTGAATGAGCCTAAGACATTCAGCAGACCTGGGCCTGAACCCTGCAACCTTCACCTGCATACTGTGCAGACCTGTACAAGTCACTCAGCCACCACAGAGCCCTCATGTCACCCCTGAAAACAAGCACCTGCACCTAGTGGTTCTTGTCAGGTTACCAATGAATAAAATAAAATAAATGAGACAGTCTCCATCCTGCAAGATCAGAATTATAAACATCTGCATTGCTCATAACTAAAATTATGTAAGCCGCCCCTAGCTATTTGCCATGTGGGTGCATATGTGGGCAGGATCCACCTTCTAAAATGTACTTATACTGATTCAATAACCCTTATGCTTTAATAACATAAGTATGGTTGTCTCTGGACCAAATTTTCCCCAGATCTTGCCTCTGGTTGCAGCTCAAGGAGTCAAAGTCTGGCAGATGTAGAAACAGCTGGTAGTACCTAAGAAGTTTAGGAAACAGTTACTCAGCGTTGCACACAATATTTCACTTGTGGGATGGGAGGAGGGACAGACCAAGCAAAGGTTCATACAACACTTCTATTGGCCTGGTGTCTGTAAAGATGTGGCTGAGTATTGTCACACTTGTGACACGTGTCAGATAATAGGAACGCAAGGGGACAATTACTTCTTTTATTAACATTTTTATTGATTTTTAAACAAAAGAAAAAAACTAAATTCAAATTAAATACATAACATGAACACTAGTTCATACATATTTCAACAGTACTGATTTTAGTATTAGCATTGAACTAAGCAATTAAACAATTCTCTGTCTACATTGGTTTGCATAAGTAATTATGTTTGGTTGAATCTCCCAACTCAATGCCTTCTCCATAGAAACATAGAATTTGACAGCAGATAAGGACCGCTTGGCCCACCCAGTCTGCCCATTTCCCTATCTAATGGATAAGCTGCAGATCCTAGTTAACCAACAGCCTACTTCTTCCTACCTCCACCCCTAGAATTGCCTTATAACTGTCCCATGTATTTTTGAATTCCACCACTGTTACTGACTCAGCAACCTCCTCTGGAAGGCCGTTCCATGCATCCACAACCCTCTCTGTGAAAAAATACTTCCTTACATTACCTCTGAGCTGCCCCCCATCTTTAAATTGTGGCCCCTTGTTCTTGTACACCTCTTTTTCTGAAAGATGCTACCCTCTTGGACTTTGTTGATTCCCTTGAGGTACTTGAAAGTTTCTATCACATCTCCCCTCTCCCTCCTTTCCTTGAGGCTATGCATATTAAGCTCCTTAAGTCTCTCTTCATATGCCTTCTGGTGTAGTCTGTGCACCATTTTAGTTGCCCTCCTCTGGACTGCCTCCATCCTGTTTATGTCTTTGCAGAGATTTGGTCTCCAGAAATGCATGCAGTACTCCACATGGGGTCTCACCAGTTGTCTGTACAGAGGGATAACAACTTCCTGTTTTTTACTGGTGATGCCTCTCCCTATGCATCCCAGTATCACCCAGCCCTCCTTACTGCCCTCTCACATTGCTTGCCCACCTTTAGGTCATCTGATATGACTACCCCCAGGTCCCTTTCCATTTTTGCTGTTGTTAGTATCTCACCCCCCCATTGTGTACGCTTCTCCTGGGTTTTTGTTTCCCAGTTGCATTACCTTTCACTTCTTAGCACTGAATCTAAGCTGCCATTCATTTGACCATTCCTCCAACCTTGCCAAGTCCCTTCTCATCCTTTCCACCCCACCTTGCGTATCAACTCTGTTGCAGGTCTTTGTGTCATCTGCAAAGAGACATACTTTTCCTTCCAGTCCCTCTGCAATGTCGCTTATAAAGACATTGAAGAGGACAGGTCCTAGTACTGAACCCAGTGGTACCCCACTAGTAACCCCCCTTTCTTCAGAGTTGACTCCATTTACTATTGCCCTCTGTGTCCTGTTCCCCAGCAATTCTTTACCCAAGCTACCATTTTGGGACCCACTCCCATGGTCAAAATATATCAAATAAGCTAATCTCTTTCATTCATGACAAGTCCAATTAAGACCAGATGCTTGTTCCGCTCAGTAAGTTGTATACCAGAACACATGTAAGACAAAGGGCAGAAGGAATGTTTTTTAACCAGTGAATGAATTATTACCAGTAATATAGTCCAGTCTGGAGGGAAGGGGGAGAGCATCACTGTGTTAAATGGAGATGACCTCATGTGTTTCTGTTTCAGTTCTAACTGATGAAGCAGACAGACTAGGTATCCTGTCACATGTTTTCTAGCTACTTGCTCTCTCTCTCTCTCTCTCTCTCTCTCTCTATCTCTGTAATCACAGAGTGAGTGCATAGAATTTCTATGCAGCTCTAAAAATGGAGCTGTCTGTGGAAGTTAAAACTACAGTGGGTGCTTAATTCCACCATCAGTATCCTCCAGTGCACATCTATTTTTTTTGTTTCAAAACCAGTGGTCAAGGAGGTCACATGAGTACCTGAGGAAGATGGCTGCCTAGTTCCTCCCTGCTGCTTGGTCTCCACAAACATCCACCTCCATCCATTGATTAATTCTTTTTTTATTTTTTATATTTGCTCTTTATTCCCCCTTCTCTCCACCCCAGTCACCATTCTTCAGGGAGCCCTAGCCTGGGTATCCCTCAGCTCTGATCTAGGTAACTCCTTTAGAAATCCATCAGACCTGCCCCCATCCTGCTGCGGTTTGCCCCCTGGGTGGGGAGTTTAGGGGACCCCTTTTGTCCTCCCCACAGTCCGTAAGTATGCATTGGTGGTCTTGGACAGCCTTTCAGGGAGTCTGCTTTGGGAGTCTTGGGGCAGCTGAGTCCCATCTATTGGTGACTGGAGTGGAGTTTTCCTACTTTCTGTTCCTCCGCAGAACATCAGAACTTGAGGGAATCCAAGGAGGTGGAGCACGTTGAGACATGCCACCACTCTGGATTATGGCTGACATCCTCCCTCCTGAGTTTCTGCAGTCCCGCTGCACCTGTGGTCACCCATGTGTTAGTTATGTGGCAGGACTTGCAGCCCACCCACCTCAGAGAAGTAGAGCAGCACTCCAGGTGCTCGATCCTCCTCCCCCGGCTGGCCCTCCAGCATCCCAAGGTAGCTCCCAACCCTGGGTTACTGGCATCACAAGTGGTAGCACTACCACTGCGCTGGTGGTTCAGCTCCATACATTAATTAATTCAAAGGCAGCATCTCTACAGTACAGGGATTTCTTTCTACAGTAATATGTCCACAGCTCCATCCCAATTTGAGATGCCATTGACACCAATACAGCACAAAAAAAGACAGTATTACCTCTCCACTCAGTCCCAATCTGCCCCCCCAGCTAAGATGATTGACACCTGCCTTACACACCCTGCTACATGCAGATCTTGACAAGTATAGAGTTTTCATGGAGTAAATCAAACAAACTGTGAAATTGATCAATACTACAGTGACTGACACCCAAGCAGCACGCATATCCTTAAATAGCAGAGTCACTGTGACTGACCACCAAATACATATGATTCAGACCACCCAGGGAGATATGGTGATGTGACTCCTTGCGGCTGAAGTCTAGGTAAATTGGCTCAGTCACAATGTTGAGGATCTTGAAGGTTGGGGCCACAGAAAGAATTTATGCATCTTGGGACTTCCAGAAGGGGCAGAAGGTTGGGATCCAATTGCTTTTCTGTGCCATAAATTTCACTTCCTTGTTACAACTGGAGCCTGCGCACAACAAAAGAGGCAGCTCAGGGACTAGACGTGCCTAGTTCAAAAGAGATATGGGAGCAACACGAGAATGAATAGCACTGTACACCAGTAGTGTAATGCAAAAAAAGGTTTTATTTACTTGCATTTCAACAGCAAAGATCCATAGTACCACATGTAAGCATGTGGGTTCAATAACAGACTCCAGTCAACCAATTCAGTGCATAAAAAATGCAAGTGCTGTGTTTATCATTTTATTTTCAAAATGATAAAAATAAAAATAAAGATATTTACTGAAAATAAATAAATATGTGTTAAAACTTCCACACCAAAATAAATTCAAAATCAAAATTCAGGCAAGTCTTCCTTCAGCTCCCTGCTGTTCTCTGTATATACAGTATATTTTCTTACAATGCTGTGTATAAATTCTCACACCTCCTCTCACCTCACTTAATCAGAAGGTACTGACCAACCTCTCTATTTTTGGGCCCCTAGTGGACAGGTTACATAACACAAGACATATGACATCATGATCATGTGACTCTCCCAATTATACACAAAACCTTCTATCTCTGTTCTGGTACAGTATACTAGGTAATAGATTCTCCTGGTATGATGTCACTATAATCCTTCTTACTGCTATAATACATTTGGCCATAGAGAGGTATTAGCTTAAAAGAACCTTAATTAATGGGTCAGGCACCATCAGGAGCTTTTAGCTCCTCCCCCTTCAGTGACATCACCAGAGATCCTTCTATATAAACTGTCACTTTCTGGACTGCCAGCCCTATAGAAGACCTCTCATTTAACCTGCCCACCAGTCACATAAGGGACAACCATCATAACATTGTGTACAGTCTGCTTATATAGAGAACTCCAGCCTTCTCAGGAATAAACAGAGTAGGGGTGCGCTCCCTCTCTATTTATCCTACAAAGTTAGAGTGGCTTCTTTAATTCAATATCTTTTTCTGGTTTGTTTTACTTTTATTTCATGCTCAGGTTCATTTTTATACTGAAAATACTTATATATACATTCTTCAACTTCACAATATTCCATAAACAGCCTAGTATCATTAACATCATTATTTTGCTGGGCTAGGACTGTATTTGTATACATTTCCATGTATTACATTCCCCTAATGACTTGCCATTTCAGCCATCAGCAAACTTTTCATTTTTGCACTCCACATACTGTACTTTACTTCCTTATAGGCTTAAACAACAAAACAACTAGCAAAATTATCAAAATCCTGCTTTAGAACACTGGTGCAGCCTGCACTCTATCTGCAGCACTTTTCTTTACTTTCTTTAATCTTTTTAGGGAATGGATCATGATTCACAGTGAGCAGCTGCAGGGAGTGTTTACTTTCTCCCCTAGCAACAGCCAGCTCGCTCTTCTGCAGCCTTGCAGCGACTCTCTTGCTTTTAAAAATAACTTCTAACAAGCGGTCCTGCTATTTAAGAGCTCATGGCTCTGCAACAGAATAATTCTGCATTAATATATGCACTCTGTCCACATGAACACGAGCACACTCCTGCGTGATAAGGCGATCGTGTGGGAGTGCGCTCTTGCACACGTTCACTCACGTACAAACTGAGCTATTTGGCAATTCACTCTGGGGTTTGAAAACACTCTGGTTTCTTGGGGAAAACTAAAGTCTTTTATAGATTTGACATATCAGAAGGCTCTTCTAATTTAGGAGGATCTGCTTTTAACTTCAAGTGGCATTATTCAGCTAAAAGACTGCTAATTAAAGGGACAATACAGACAAGTGGTACAAATGTCAGGTTGTCTACTCTGACAGGAAATTGAGGATAGCAGGAAGAGAATAAGGGGATAGGATAGAGTGAAAAATATGTTTTCATATATATATTTTACATTTCACATCCTGTCACACCACATAGCAACAAACACCAACTCATGCAAAGGCCCGATCAGTTTTGCACATAAGCACTTCATCAGGGACTGCCTTCCAGATTCACACACCACATTAAATAGAATAATTCTTAAAGTGACCACACACCAATACATATTGTGAAAATGGAAAGAAGGGTAAAAGACAAGCTATGCTATGTGATAAATATTATGTCAAGTTAGTATCAGCAATAAATGTAACCTGATATCACTAAGATAAGCTGCCATAACAATAACAGTGATAACAATTACAAGCAAGACAAGGAACAATTCATATCAAATTGCTGTAACAATACATGCAGATTAATGTACTCAATGTCCAAGGAAAAGGGCAACAGCAAAAAGACACACTCCTGCTCCATCATGTCAGGTTGTTCAACTTTGGTCTTAGCATTTTAGGAATAACTGACTATACAAGTGGAGCTAAAAGGGATAGAAAAAAAATAAATTAGCAACCCAATTAGGAAGTGCGAAATACAGAGTAATTATATTCAATAAAGCAGCACAGCATTTCTAAATTGCATTAAAAATCAAATCATCTCATAGAGAACTAATGGTGACCCAAAACTAAATAACATAAAAGGGGATGGGGCATTGGGAGGAGGGGAGAATTTAGAGACAGGGACAATAACTTAATGACAATAGCAATTGATAGGCATTAGAAATATTTATCTTCTAAGAAATGGGGACCTATCAAATCTGTAATTTAAGCCTGGTGCTCTCAGCATACCCAACTGGTAAATCCAAAAGGCTTCTCTGCAAAGTAGTTTATTTTCCAGATCCCTACCCCTAGGTCCCATATTCACCCTTTCAACAATAACTGAACTTTTGTCCTGTATTGGATCCACTCTATACAATGTGTTCACAAAGGGTATTGTTTTTGTTACATCTAATATCACTGATGTGCTCCCCTACTCTTTGTTTAAGCATCCAGGTTGTTTTCCCCCACATAGAATGCCTAACAGTTGCATCTTGCTAAGTATACCACCCATGTGCTGCAACAATTAATGAACTGTATAATTTTAAATATTTTGTTTAAATTAGTGAATGTAAAATTCACTTTTTTAAAGTTAATGCACAGAATTTACAATGACCACATTGAAAGCAACCTCTCAGTTGTGGTGGCAGCCATTGTTTGTTGATTCTATTAACAGACTGCAACAAGTGCACCAAGTGATTAGACATATTTCTACCACTCTTAAATACCATATGTTTCAGAGTAGATGCTTCTTTTTCAAGTGCTGGCTCAGTTGTTAAAATATACCAGTTCTTGTGGATAATATCCTTTAATTTCAAAGAATTTGGACCATGGGTGGTAATGAAATTGATAGTCTCACTATCTTCATTCTGCCTTTCCCTATACTCAAGCAGAGCTCAGCGTGGTACAGTGTATCCTGTACTGCCAAATTGCCTTTTATACTGTCTGTTGGCCATAACCTCTGACTAGGAATCTAGTGGTCATCTCTGCAAGGCATGTATGGAAATCAGAATCACTAATACAGTTTCATTTCATATGCATAAACTGTGATCTCAGGATGTTCCTGATGGTGTGGCAGGTGTGGCTGCTGGAAGCATGCAAGATAGTATTACGGTCTGTCTCTTTTCTAAACAGATCTGTTTGCACATGATCATATTCTAATTTAGTTATACACAAATCAAGAAAATGTATCTTTTTCAGATCTACTTGTATAGAGAATTTTAAGTTTGGATTTTACTTGTGCACATATTCCAAAAATAAATCAAGTTCCATTATTGATCCCCACCCCACCTTCAGTACATCATCAATATAACATCTCCAGAAGTCAATACACTCAAAAATGGGTTGGTTGTCAGATCATAAATCACCTCCCTCTCCCACTGTCCCAAATAAAGATTTGCATAATTGGAGGCAAAGGTGTTCCCCATTGCTGTACATTTAACTTGGTGGTAATATTTACCTTGAAAACCAAAACTATTGCATTTCAAAACAAATTCTAATAACTACATCAGAAAATCCTTTTGGCCTACACCCAGATCTGTTGCACTATCCAGCCACACACATAAAGCCCATAAAGTCCATAATCCACCATCATAAGATATATTAGTACATAATGAGTCAATGCCCATAGATACAAGGAGCCATTCCTGTTCCATTTGGATGTCCCCCAGGAGACGTAACACCTCAGTGGTATCCTTGATAAAGTATGGCAAATCCTTCACAATATCCCTAATGCGGGCATCTACATATTGTGAAAGAAGCTGTGATAAGGAGCCAATGCCCACTACTATAGATCTACCTGGGGGACATTCCAAACATCTGTGGATTTTATGGGAGTATGTACCGTACATGGTGGCCGCACTGGATGGGCTACTTTAATTATTTAATTCATTTATAACATTTTATTCATAAAGTTGTTTTGAAAAGGATAGATGTAATAATGCTCCATTGAGCAGAAGCTCATTTCCAAGGAGATCCCATGTGCACATTTGTAATCAATATTTCATAAAACAGGATTTAAAAAAATGTACCATGATATACAAATGCGAAAGACAAACAACATGCAACATTGACATTGACATTGACAATATTACAAGGACATAAATTACAAATACAGGCTACATATAACAATGTGACAACAATAAAATATTAATTGCATTGACCAAGTTTAGAACTCATTGCAACATTGCTGTGGTTTCATTGATTTTCACAAAAACATTTTTTAATCAGACATGGATGTACAGATTGATTTGCCAGTCTAAGATGAATTGGTATAGCATTCCAGAGCAGCATCCCCCTGCACTGGAATGATGATGTTCCTACTTTTAAATTACATTGTGGTACTTCATATTCCAATCCCTGGGCAGATCTTAAATTTTCTCTGGACTTTCTAATTTCAAAGTTTTCCAAAATGCAGCCTGGCAATTTTCCTTGTTGTACATTACACATGTAAATTGAAGTATGCTTATTCCTCCTTTTAGTGAGACTCATCCAATTAAAGGATTTATACATCTGACAATGATGACTCCTCCTTGGGGCATCAAGTATGAGATGAGCCATCTTATTATAGAGTATGTCTAATTTATGAAGTCCCATCTTCAAGGCCCCAGCATAAATAATATCCCTGTAATCCCACACTGGCAATAGTTTTGTGTTTACTACCCTTAACCTTGTTTCCTATGACATAAAGTGTTTAATCCTGTAGATCATGCCGAACTTCTTTCCTAAGTTATGGAGTAGAGTTTCCAGTTGAGGTGCCCAATTAAGTTTCTCATCCAAGATGATACCTACATATTTGTACTTATCTACTTGTTGAATGTGTATGCCCTGTAGAGACTGGATTGCTAAAGGTCCCTCTGTACAATCAGTCCAGGAGAACAACATGGACTGAGGTTTTTTTGGATTTAAACATAATTTATGTTCCCCCAAAAAGCACTGCAGGCAATAATAGGCCTCTTGAAGGTTATTTTTATATCAAATTCTTCTCTCCCTTCTGTATAAATGACTGTATCATCTGCATAGATATGGTATTTTATTGTGGGACTTTTAAACATTAAATCATTAATGTACATATTAAAAGGCAGATGGCCCAATATTTATCCCTGTGGGACACGGTTCCAATTTGTGCTGGCATAGATCTATATGGTCCTATCTCTGCTATCTGTTTTCTTCCAGTCAGGTATGTTTTAAACCATTCTAGTTCCCCTTCCCTTACCCCCATTTCATGGAGTCTGGACAGGAGAATGCTGTGGTGCAAGGTGTCAAAAGCTTTTGATAGAGCTACAATCAATGCACCCACGGACATTCTCCTGTCCAGATTCTGCTGTACACCCCCCCCACCTTCATCAGGGCTGTAGTAGTGCTATGAATTGCTATGAATCCCAATTGATAGTTATTCATTAGTTTATCTGATTCCAAAAAGTTATGTACTTGTGAGGCAACAAAGCTCTCACAAACCTTTGAAACTATTGGCAAAAGAGAGATAGGGTGATAGTTACTAATATCATATCTTACACCACCCTTAAAAATTAGTATTTCAGTATTAAGGAATTCAAGTATACTTTGTGATATCATCCTTTCATCACATGCTTGATCCAAGAAAATGTCAATGTTATGTTTATAGGCTGTTTATGGTAGTGATAACAGGTTAAATGTATTGCTGATACTAACATAAGTTAATATTTATCATATAGCATACCTTTTAACCCTGCTTTCCAGTTTTGCAATATGTATTGGTATGTGGTCACTTTAAGAATTATTCTATTTAATGTAGTGTGTGTATTTGGAAGCCCATGCCTGATGAAGTGCGCCAGGATGTTCCAGTCTACATCCGACAGATTAAAGTTCCCCATGATAACCATTTCCCCATTGCTTGCTATTTTACCTATTTTACCTTTGCCTCTCTTCAAACCCTGTCCAGTTACTCCCCATGTGTTTTTGGACTGTACACCACCACCATGTGTATAAAGGTCCCAGACCCCAATTCTGAGCCAACCAAAAGAACTCTAGCCCCCTCCTTTTCCACACTGTGTCCCTGTATTTCCATGCCCTTTATACATTTCCTTAAATATAAACACCCCTTTCCTGTCTTATCCAAAGATGATAAACTGGGTAAGAAATTGGTTAAGGGATAGGTGGTGGTGGGGTAAACAGAGTTTGCTCAGAGGAATGGAGGATGACCAGTGGAGTTCCTCAGGTATCAGTGCTGGGACTGGTCCTCTTAAATGTCTTTATAAGTGACATTGTAGATGACCTGCAAAGGAAGGTCTTCCTCTTTGTGGATGACACCAAGCTCTGCAATAGGGTGGACACTCCTGGAAGGGGGGTGGAAACAATGAGAAGCAATCTGAGAAAACTCAAGTAATGATCAAGGGTATGGCAGCTGAGTTTCACTATGAAAAGGTGCAAAAGAATGCACTTGTGGCACAGAAACCTGGGGATAGAGTACAAAATTGGAGTGGTGGTACTGATAACCACCAGCCAGAAAGAGATCTGGAGGAGATCATATCAGGTGACCTAAAGATGGGCAAGCAGTGTGACAAAGCAGTTGGGGGGGGCAATTGAGATACTGAGGGCATAAGAAGGGGCATCACCAGCAGAAAGAGAGAGGTGGTGTCACCTCTGTATAGATCACCAGTATGATCCTACCTAGAGTACTGTGCCCTGCTCTGGAGACCAAATCTCTGAAAGGACATAAACAGAGTGGAAGCAGTCCAGAGGAAGGCAACAAAAATGATGAAGTGTCTGCTTCAGAAGCCCTATGAGGAGAGATTAAAGGACCTACATACGTACATCCTGGAAGACAGGAGGGGGGGGGATATGATAGAAACCTTTAAATAACTCATGGGAGTAAACAAGTTACAAGGGTGAAGTATTTTTGATGAAAAGTTGCTCAAGGACAAGGGGGAATACTAAGAAAATGCAAGAGGTAGATTCAGGAGCGATGTGAGGAAGTACTTCTTCACAGAAAGAGAGATAGGTTCCTGCAACAGTCTTCCAACAGAGGTTTTAGTGAGAAAACAGAGGTGGGTTCAAGAATGCATGGGATAGGCATAAGGGAATCTTAAACACAAGGAAGGGGGATGAATGGGCTTGAGATGAAGTAGGATCTTCAGTGATACAATAGGCAGGAAAAAAATAGGGAGACTAGGTGGGCCAAGCAGTCCTTATCTGTTGGCAAATTCTGTTTCTATGTTTCTATAAAGGATGTCTTTTTTTTCACTTTATGTTTACTGCAGTTATAATAAGCAACAACGTATTGTACAATCACCTGTCAGGTATCGTTTTTATACATTATACATCCAATGTAACCTAGGATAAAGAACCTAAGTAGTTTGGATTTAGGATGTGGGGGAAAATCTAAATATCGCTTTTATAAAAGAAATTGTTATAATCCAATAAGCTACAGCATACTAAGGCTTTTGGGGTCAAGCCCATAATGTTCATAGTCTAAGCATTTTAACTCAGCATCCAGTGCTGATGTATGTCCCCCAATCCTAATAAAGGTGCTCCTAACATGTTTAGCACCACTAAAACTAACCTACGCACATCTTTACTTTATGCTCTATATGCAAGAAAATGCAAGAAAAAGAAAAAGAAATAGCCACGGTGATCATTTAAGCCTCTGATATTGTTTAGACTTTTAGAGCAAAGATAACTACTTACATATTAGTAGCCATAGTATGTCCGTACGGAAAAAAGTTCAAGCATCCTCTACAGATTCCGAATCAGGGAGTTGACGACCTATTGCTGATTGAAATTCATGAGCAATAGAATCCACTTTTTTCCCTGCTTCATTAGGGTCACTGTACTGGAAAGTATGGCCTCCATAGTGAATACACAATTGAGCCAGCATTAGGAGGGAATGGGAAAACCCCAGACTTCTAAGCCGCTCTTGTACTGCATTGAATTTCTTTCGACAGGTACGAGTGGTGAAAGAAAGGTCTGGGAATACGTGTATGGTTCCTCCATTGAGGCTGAGACCATCGGAGAACCTGGCAGCTTGTAAAATGTGGTCTCTGATGAGGGAACTAGCCATCACCAACAAAATTGCTTTCAGTGCCTCTCGACATGGTCCTGCTGTTCGAGGAGTAATCTGAAATGCCTTGCAAAACTGGCCATCCATGGTTTCCTTGGGTATCTTAATTGTGTCTGGTAGCCAACCTTGAAAAAGGTAAGGAGATGTTCTTCACTCCCTTCCGGGAGATCTATAATGTGCACACGTGATGTCCAATTTGAGTCCTCCAATGTCTCCAATCTATAGCGCAGTTGGGCAATCTCCTGCACCAAACTGGAAGTGGTCATTAATGCTTGAACAGCTGTTTTCTCCACCAATATCGTGGTCTGGTTTACCACTTCCAATTTTGCATCTTGCTCCATGAATCTCTGAATAATCGACTCTATTTTTGAGTTGATCACCTGCATTGAGGCCTGTAGTGCTCTTCATGGGGGCTGTCCACCGGTGATAATTGCATGGGTAGTTGTGACCTGTTTAGTGGCTGCTGCTGCATTTTTGGATCTGCTCCCAGCTGCTTTTCGGTTGCAACCCATAACTATATTTGATATCCCATGACACTAGACGAAGTAAGCTATTCACTGCTGGCACTAGTTTACAAGTTTCCCTGCAGTAGAACCTGGTTTTTAATGTTTTAATCATGAGTATGTGCAGAGCAGTTACAATGTGCGTCTTGCCAGTATGCTGCTCCACAGCACCCTTCTCTATGTAGGATGTCTTATTGTTATACTAGTACCTAGATGTGAGTGTATAATGCTTCACCCTCCCTGTGGTGAAAGAGGTCTCTCTCTCTCTCTCTCTCTCTGTCTCTCACCAAGATGCAATGCAGAATACTGCAGAATTCAGCAGAGCTACTGTACAAAAGAGTATAATTTCAATGGTAGTTAATCTGTTTGTCATGCAGGAATCTGTCACTCAGACTTGCAACCTGGTAGGCTTGATTGCATACCAAGTGTTTGGACAGTAGAGCACAGTGATCTGGGACCAGCTCATTTGCAGGTGTACCTTCAGGAAAGGGGAGCTGGGTTACATAAGAACACATATCTGCATAAGAGGAGGATGACAAAGGCTGAGAAGAGGTGCATAAAGGAAGTAGTCATTAGGGAATTTATTATTAGGACAGTATGTGAGGTCGAGGGAGATTTGCTGAACCAGAATAGTAGCTCAGTTGAGATGGTTTTCCTGCCTGGAGCAAAGATTGAACAAGTACAATCCAAGGTCATGCAACATATTGGGAGGGGAGGAGGAGAAGTCATCACCCATGTTGGCACAAATGACATAGGACACACTAAGCTCAAAGAGGTAAGTAAACATATAAAACATGGAAACATAATTTGTCAGCTGAGAAAGACCTGCAGGCCCACCAAGTCTACACAGATGGTACCTGACTAGTCTGTCTCTGCAGACCCTACCTGGTCTATGGTGATCCTCTGTTCCCCTGCCTATTTACTAATATTCCTTTATGTCTATCCCATGCATGCTTGAAGCTCCTTACTGTTTTTACCTCCACCATTTCCACTAGCAATCTTTTCCAGATGTCCACCACTTTTTTAGTGAAGACATATTCCACAAATCCCTCTTAAGCTTCCGTCCTTCTAGCTTCACTGCCTGCCCTCTGGTCTTGGTGCTCTTCATCATTTGAAAAAGACTCCCCTCCTGTACTTTCTTCCATCCCATGAGGTACTTGTAGGTCTCTATCATGTCCCCTTTCAGGCATTCATTGAACTAGTGATGCTTCCAAAGGAAAATGCATTGAGGCTTATGTTTCCTGAGGTCGTCACAGTTCTTGGAGCTTGAAAGGTGTGGCAGCACACAATTAGGGAGGCTAACACTTGACCGACCCTGTGGAATTCTCTGCCTCATCAGATTTGAGAGTGTCAGACTGTGGGGAGCTTTAAAACAGCTTTAAAGACATTTTTATCTGCCAAGTATTTGGTGACTAGGTTAATATATGCTCCTGCTTGTTTATTTTATTACCTGATCTTGTCTGTTTTGATACTATGTATTGTTTTTTAACTGTTTTTTATGAATTGTACAGCACTTTGATTTTAGATATTGCGCTATATAAATAAAATGATTGTTATTATTATTAAAGGTTTGGTACAAGAGAGAGGATTTTGTTCTTCTGGGCCAATTGGTGGACCATCTGGAGCAAGGGCTACCTTTACACGCACGATTGACTGCACCTGAACTCAGAGAGAGTGGTGGTATTCAACAGTAGAAAGGAGCGAGCAGTTTGGGGATTTCAACTAGGGGATAAAGGGACTTCAAGCTCATTAGCTAGTCTCAAGGCTCTCACAGCCGAATGCAGTTGTTGGACGTTCTTCACACTGAGGCTTCACATTTTAACAGCAGGACTGTGGATTCTTTTCTTTCTTCAGAACTGTTAGGCTACAGCACCTGATAGGAGTAATGGTGCATTTGACTCAGAAAGCTGCCCTGGGATTACTTTCCTATCTTCTTCCAATAGACAAGGTATCCCTCCTTACTACCAACCCATTGAGTGTCCACAGTAGACAGGATAAATTCCTGTGCATCCCAAATGTATACATCACCACCCTGAAGGCTCACAACATGTAGGCATGGCCTTTGGGCCTACAACATTACTCATCAAGTCCCTGCTTGCACTTCTGATCCCATGGGACTAGTGTTGATTTCCAGATAGTTAACATTTTTTGTTACAGTGGGGCACTTCCCATTGGGGGACCACACTTACTTTAACATTTGCCACCTGACCCTTAAACCTTGTTGGTTCTCATGAGCCATAAAGGGCCCAGATTGAATTTATCAACTTTATTAAACATTTACATAACCCTCCTGCCTGGCTGCAGGGAGGGAGGGCACTGGGCATACCCCAAAAAGCCTCTCAGCACAGTAAAAAATACATTTCCCCAGTCTCTAACTCTCCATTTTCTCTGAATTCATTTTTCCTCAGGAGTCTTTCTTTCAGATATGGATTCACCCCTTAAGGCACATACTTGACAGCTGCTGCCACAATTCCTGAAAATCCTTTAATGTTTAACCTTCTGGGAACAGGAACTATCAGAAAGATCTCAGGCACAACATACCAGGCAGGCAGCTCCCTCCAAACTGATGCAACTGCTGCATTTTCAGCCAGTTATCTCCTCTTCTTTAGAACTCTATGGCAGGCCATCTGACCCAGTCTTCTCAGTGAGCCAGAGGTTGACATTTTCAGGCCCAGTAGAACTACTGGGGAGCCTGAGATTCCAGGGGATACATATGCCAACAGATAGAAAAGAGGACAAGTGAGGAAAAAAGAGAGAGAGAGAGAGCAGAGGCAGTTGCAGAATGGAAGAGTGGGAGGAGAAGGAATGGTAATGGATGAGAAAGGGGAAAAGACTGAAATAGGAGCAGGTATTGATAGGGTACTCACAAAGAAAAGCTTTCAGGGAAAATGTAGATGAGAAGTAATTAAAAAAGCACGGGAGGTTAAACCAAACCTGGAAGAGTCCAGATAAGAAAGCTGCCTGCCCAGCTGAGATTTTGGGATTAATGAGGGAGAACAAGTCAGCTTAGTTACTAAAGGGGTAAGAGGAAAACAGGAGGAGCAGTTTAGGAGTGGGGTATAAACTGGAGAACAAAGAGACCCAATGAGAGAGATTCTAGCCTCCGTAAGGGAAAGAATGGTTGTAATAAAGGGAGCATTTGTGGATATGGTGTAGACAGTTGTAGGCAAAATGATAAAGAGGAGTATAGTCTGGCCAAGCTAGATGTTAAGTTGCACTGTATACCACATCACTGTAGTTATATACTGGGAGGATCCTTTTGACAACAACCACCCAACAGGCAAGGAAGTGGTTGAAACTTGTAACAATATAGTGCCAATCTTGGAAAGAAGATTCTTGTTGATGGTATCAATGTAGCTTGAAAGGTCAAGATCAGAGTTTAGTCAATGCACTATTTTCTTTCTTCTCCCCTACAGACCATAATCAGGCCCCAGTTAACCTTACCACCTAGACAAACTCCTACTCTGACTGCCAATCCATGTGGATTGCTCCCAATGGCAGGGTCTTTGGAGGCATCCACCATACAAAGTCTAAGTGATTTCAAAGAGAGGCCTGAGATTGCTGGATCCATCATTATGGAGCTGGGACTGATTTTATTATGCTGTTCTAAATCCTCCCTTCTCTTGAAAATTGGCAAAAGAGGTTCCAAGCTTATATTGTACATGCAGTGATGTGCCTGCACGTAGATGGATATCATGCCCAACCAGCAAAAGAAGTGCCATTGCCATAATGTCCAATGAGCCAACATGGGGAAACCATGTATCAGGACAACCTACACCCTCCCTTTGAAGTTGAATTCAAGAACAACCTAGGCTCAGGTTGTGACCCTGGCTACCAACTCATGGGCTTTAAAGTTAAACATACTGTACCGTATGACAATAGTTTGATTAGTTGTGTATTTGAACTTGATTGTGGACCCTAAACATATACTACATCAAATTAATGCTAAGAAGTTTTCTTGCATTAGTATGGCCTGCTATCTGCTTCCAGGTTGTTGATGAATGGTCCAGGAAACCAGGTACTCTTTTCTTCTGAACTGATAAATCGATCCAATCATTGGCTGAGGAAAAAGATGCCCATTGCTTTCTTGGCTAGGAAAGAAATTCATCCTTATACCAGTCTAACACTATCAGTTTCCTTCAGGATTTAAGCCACTCATAACCTAATTCAGCGGTTCTCAAGTCCACAGATAAGGAGGCCTCAAAGTGTTGTCACTGGAACTTACTAGTGGTCTCAGCCTTTAGTTTTTTCAGCCCAGATCACTTGATAAAATATCAACTGTATCTGTTTATGCAATATACATTAAATAAAGTTGCTGCTGCTATGTCTCTTAACATTTGTCTTCCATGTTTTTTCTGTGTAAAAAATTAACAATTCCTTCACTTGTTGAGTTAAAGTTTTGTATGGTCTCTGTCGCTGCACAGAATGATGCTTATGCCCACATAAGGCAACAGTGGCTGCATTTGAAAAATAGTACTCTTGTCCTCTTCTACTGTGTGGGTTTGCTTTCTCCAGAGTTATCCACAGAGACTCAATAAAGAATTCAGTATCCTTGAACAGTTCTTAAAAATTCCAGTGCTGCAACTTCAGGATACAGCAGGTATACCATGCCTTCTTTTACTATTTTGTTGACCTCTTTTTATTTTAGTTTTGTCATGTGAAATTCCTTTCATGGATCTGGAGGTCTTGCCGGATCACTTATGTTACTATGTGACACAGTTCTTTTCTATCAGTGTTGGACTGTGCCTCTGTCAGAGCTCCCCATTTCCCACTCCCCACTCCCTCCAGTCTGCCCCTTAACACACTATTCATATGAGTCTTTATCATCTCCTGTTGAAAACTATACCTGGATATTAGACTACCTATGAAGTGGTTTAACGTTCCTAATGTTATGGTGCAGTTGTTCTGATCTGTGGCAAATATGGTGTCAGCTGTATAAAATATGATGCTTGCATCATGCAAGCTGTCACAGATTGCAGAAACTGTCATAAACATTTCAGCACCTTTCAAAATATGGCACTTCAAAGAGGCTGATGAGGGAAAAATTTGCTCACAAGTCTGCATCCTCTCAGCTGAAAATCCAGTCTTATTACAAAATATTTGAAACTATTACATTAAAAACAATTATGCATAGCTTGTATTGTCCTGTTACTGGTGTTCAAATGTGTAATCTGCACTTACAGTGTTCAGCTGTGTACTTGGTCTACTGATTCATCCAGAATGCCAGATTACACTTTTTTGAGATATGAGCCCCAAGCCATTTCATCACTCTTTAAAAAACAATGTACCATTTCTTTGAATTTATTTAATTGCATTTAGATGGTGTAAACTGTCATATTGATCTGTTCATACCTTGTATGTTTTGAAATGCCATCCAAATAATGTTTGAAATTATCTGTGCAAACCATGCATTGTTTTTTGCCAGGAGCAGTTCACAGTAAAATTATTTCCAGTCTCTGACCCTGAAGTGCTTCTTGTGAAGTATGAAGTTTGCCTCTGACTAAAAAAAGTAAACTGCAGTATTTTCACTCACTACTGCCATTAGTTTCCCAGATATTATTGCTAATAAGATTCTCATTTTATGATTACTGTAAATATATAGATTTGTCCTTTATTTATGAAGAGCAAGGGCAACCACCAATGAAGTTTTAGTACTACTTTCTGGGATACTGTTTTGAGTATATCTCTGGTTCCCATGTGTCATCCCAAACTTTGGCTTCTGCTGTCTCCTGCTCTTTAACAAATGTATAATATTCTAATTGATGAGCAGCTTACACAGTCTGGTTACAAAATCATCATTGAAACCACGCAGTTATAGGAAGGGTGTCAGACTGCATATTAAAACACAATTACTTTACATACACTAACAAACTACACTGAAAACAGGCATGACCATCATTTGACACAGAAGCCAGTGTATGTCACATTATTCCCAGTCTGCAAAGGATTAGAGAAATGGAGTCTTTGCAGACAGCCTCATCTACTTCCCTGTGATTAGATCTCTCTACCCCACTTGACCTGGAGGAAGGCTGATTTCTGAAGCCCTCCCACCCCACTGAGGAAAGCTGACTGCGAGGAAGGAGGGAATCACGGAATGCCACCTATGGGGCTGAGGAATGGTAGTTTACTAACCTGGTAAAGGTGATTATGCAACAGTACATCCATGGCACTCCGAATTCATCATCTTCTTGGTTATGTTCACCTGAAAGGCTATCGGTTGCACATGTAACTTAGGATCAAATTTCTGTCTATCCATCTAAGCCACTCTAGCCCTTGTTTTCACCAGTTAGAATTTTCCAAAGTCATATCAAAATATTTATACCTGTTAATGAGCAACAGACCCTGGATACAACATCAGGTTTGGTTAATGTGTGTAACTCTATTACTCATTTCAGTAATTCGCATATTTTACACTACTTTATTTGGAGATGTATCATATGCATATGATTGAGAATACTAATTGTGTTTGTCATCAATTTCAGGTTCCAACCAAGTCACTCTCTTGGGAGGTGGACCCTGGAGTGCCATGGATATTCTCTTGCATAATCACCTTTACAAGGTGAGTAAACTGCCATTGTGTTGCATCCATGGCAGTCCCAATTCATCACCTTCTGGGTGGAGAGAAGAAATACTTTATCAAATGTGAGGGTAGATTGCATTGTTTGGGAGCTTTTATTATGGAAGTGGCTAATACTTCACTACTGAATGAGGTCTTATCCAGACCACAAGAATCCAGTCTATTGTGTCTGGTAAAGGTATGTATTGTGACCCAAGCAGCTGCTACACAAAGTTTAGCCATTAGAGATTGATTACTTTCAGCCCAGAAGGTGGCTACCGCCTTAATGGAGTGTGCTGTGATAGTTCCTGGTGAAGTCTGGTCCTGAGTTTTGTAGTACCCTATGACAGTTTTCTTTAGCCATGAGGCTATTGTGGCCTTAGAAATTGCCATACCCTTTTTATGTCTCTGAGTAATAATGTCTGTATTTCTGATTAGTTTTGTCCTTTCTAAATATGTGGTCAGAGGTGCTTCACATCTAGTGTATGCAAGACACTTCGCTGCCATCTGACAGTTGTCTGTAGAACACCAGAACTACAAGAGTTTGATTTAAATGGAAGCGTGAAGCCATCTTTGGAGTAAATGCTGGAACCATGCTGATTGTTACTATGTCTGTGTGAAACTGGCTCCCAGTTCTATCCTGCATACTAATCATACGGTCACCAGGAAAGAGGCCATTTGACCCAACCAATACCAACTTATGTCAGATATTGGCTTGAATGGCATTTCTTTGAGTGAACTAGCATGAGGTCCCATGGACAAGTACAAGCCTCACCCCTTGCCTGATATTTAATGTCACCTTGAGAAACCCGATGATGTCTGGGTGTGCACCTGGTGCCACGTATTGTACTCTGCCCAGTACTGCTCCTAATGAGGACAGTTGTACTCTTAAGGATGCCAGTGACAGCCACTTATCCAGACCTTGCTGTAGAAGGAGTAGGACTTGAGGGACTGTGACATCAGCTGGTTGTATGTTATTGGTTTTGCACCATTTGGTAAATATATGCCACAGTCTGTGGATGTAGTTGAGGCCCTTTTTGACTGCAGCATTGTGCCAATCACTGATAGATGGTAACCTGCGTTCAGCATTTTCTCCCTTTTAGGAGACAAGCAGTGAGGTGTAGATAAAAGGGGGTGGGGTAGCTGAGTGGACCCTGAGTCAGGATATCCAGTAGGACTGGTAGCTTCCATGAGTCCAGTGCCATTGTAACCACTGGGGCAAACTATACCCACCTTGATCAATAGGGAGTTATTAGGATTATTTTCTTTCTAGACTTCTGTCTTGTTGAGGACTTGTGTCATTAGCGGGAATGGTGGAAAGACATATGAGATGTCTTGAAATCATGATTGTGAGAGAGCATCCACATCTGCTTACTGGAGCTCCTTGAATTTGGAAAATTATGTCCCCACCTGTGCACTGTATTTCATGCCCATTAGGTCAATTGACACCGGTCCCCATCTCCTTTGTATTGCATGGAAGAAGTCCAGATGTAGCACCCCCTTCACCTGAGTGCAGTTGCTGCCTGCTGATGCAATCTGTTGTTGTATTTAGCTTACCCACCAGGTGGATTGCTGTGATGTGTTCCAGATTCTTCTGAGCCTATGTGAGAACTTTTCTTACTTCCCTTAACATGCTCATGCTTTTGGTGCCTCCATGTTTGGATACATATGCTACTGTGGCTTGGTTTTATGAGCGCACAAGTACTGCCTTCCATTTCAGATTCTGTATCTCTTAAATACACAGAGGGCACTGAATATGGCCCTCATTTCTAGTATGTCGATGGGTAGTTTGGTTTCTGCTTTCAACCATTTTCCTTGTGTGACCCTGTGATCTAATGATGCCTGCCAGCCCAACAGGCTGTCATCTGTGTCTGTTATTGTGCTGTATTGGATTTTTGGGGATACTCCCTTTGCCAGGTTCTGATGATCTTCCCTCCATTTCAATGATGTGGTTACCATTGCTGTGATTTGGACATTGTTGTATAAGGTCTCTTCCTCTACAGGGCTGTGTAGTAGTACCAGTGTTTGTAAAATCCTCATGTTCCCTCTTGCTTATGGTACCAGATCTATGCACGATACCATTAGTCCAAGTACCTGGGCCAACTACACTAAAGTTGCAACTTTCATGGGCACAGGGGGTTGATTTTAGCATTGTTTTTCTAGCCCAGATCCTAGTGCAAATTGAATGGGACTGGTGCAGCTAAACCTCAACTTGTCCATCTTGACTAGTGCAGATTTCCATGGCTATCAATGAAGTTAAAAAAGTCCCTACTTTAGAAGGCTGTATTCCTCATGCTAATTTCCCTCAGTGTTCCACATAGCCTGATGTGATTAACAGCACATTAGTATCTGCAGTTATCTGGCAGTATGAGATGGGGATCACACAGAAGACACAACGTGAGTCATTATCACTCATTTGGTAAGACTTTCAGCTAGTGTCCAAGCTGTGATCAAGGATAGAGTGCTGTTAAGTCACTAGCTTCCAGCTTTCTGAACTTGCCTTTATCTGATGATTTGTCCCACATCATTAAGATCATTGCTGCTCATTACCCTATATTTTGAGTGTCTTTATCCAATAATTCAGTGACAAAATGATAAAAGATGAACATTGTCTGCTCTGCAGGTGGTGGGTTTTATCCCAGCCTCACCATAGCTGCTTCCTCTCCCTCCCAGTCTCCCAATTCTGTACTTTCCCTCGACACCACTGCAGACCAGACTCTGAAATGACCATCCATAGACCTATAGCTGCCATTACTAATAGGTGTATGGATCCCTAGCTCTTCTTCATGGACAGTACCAGTCAATACCTTCCATGCAGTCCCCACTATCCCACCCAGCATGTCCTTTCATCCTAAACATAATGCTTTGGAGCATGTGTAGAACAAAAATAAACCTTAATAAAATATATAATTTCAAAAGTTAAATAAATACAAACTTCTCTCAGTGCAGTCTACTCCTGCTAGACATTTTTTTTAAATCAAAGATGGAAATGAGAAATGAAAAGAGTGGCCCACTGGGAACGGAACCTCATACCTCTGGTATGCTGTTCTAGCTCTCTAACCATTAAGCTACAGGTTCACATGGTCAGCATGCCCAAGGACTTCCTTAAATCCACACATTCCTGTCAGTGTGTTCACAGACAGAACAGACAGAACACCAGGAGGAAGGAGCTACTAGTATAACTAAAACTTCTCTACTGGGACTACATTGCCCTCCTTCCCTCCCCACCCTAAACCAGTTCTACTTTTATAGGCACAGGATTTAACTGACAACAGGAACTTCCTGTATGGGAGCAGGAAGTGAATGATCACAGAGCCACCAAAGACTCACCATCCTAGAAGGGCAAGAGCAGCTCTCTGTTCCCCCCAGCTGCTGGAGGTCTGACTCTGAGCAAGTATGGAGACTACTGAGAAATATAGGAACTTCTTATCTCAGAGCAGGAAGATCAGGAGCCAAAAAGGGCACAGAGGCTGTAAGTAAGTAGAGATAGGAAAAAAATAAACAAACAGAGGAAAGAGTAAGTATTCCAAACAACAGTTAGGGGGCCAGAAAAAAAGACATGATGGGAGTGGTGCAGTGCAGTGGCTGTGCAGCAACAGTCTTCCAGGAGACGTTCTGGAGGATGCAGTTTTGCCCCATCTGCAGGCCCCTATCTGGGCTGAGGGAGGAGGTTGCTCATCTCCAGGCTGAGTTGACCAGGATTTGTGGGACCTCTTCTCCCACCCAGGGACCACCAGGATCAATGCCATTGCCTCAGAGGTTGCCAAGAAAGAGCAGTGGTTGGACCACAGTGGGCTCAAGGAGGGTGAGGGTGGTGGAACAGAGACACATCCCTCCAGTTGTACCTCTCCATAATTTCTATGCCATTCTGGAAAAGTGTGGTTCCTCTATGGGGCACCCACAGTGGAGACCAAGGAGGATGCTGGGAACCTCCACAAAGGAGACCCACAGGAGGGTGGCATGGGACCCCACAGGGGAAGAAAACAACTCCTGGTGGGGGACTCCATTGTTAGGAAGGTAGAACTGGGGGAGGAAGGGGAGAGGGAGGTAAGGTGCCTGCCTGGTGCATTGGCTTGGAGGGACAGAGAGTGAATCCTCAGGATTGCAGGAGCAGCTGCACAGGGGAGGGAGCTGGATGTCATTGTCCACCTAGGGACAAATGACCTGGCTAGGAAAGGGATCGGAGAAGTGCAAGAAGCATTTGTGGAGATGGGGAGGGGACTCAGACAAATAGCACACACGGTAACCTTCTCGGAGGTGCTGCCTGTCTATGGCACGGGTGAGGCTAGGGTGCTCTGCACCATGGGATTCAATCAGTGGTTGAAAAACTGGTGCAGAGCTCAGGAATTTGGCTTCACTGGGAACTGGGGGTCCACCTGGAAGGATGCAGGCCTATACTGGAGTGATGGTCTGCATCTGTCCAGGAGGGGAACCAGGATCCTAGGTGATAGGTTTAAATACTTCATTGGCAAGCATTTAAACTAGCCAAGGGGGGAGACACTGGAAAGGAGCAGGGAAATCCTAGCCACCCCACAAAATCAGGCTACTAAGTGAGGTAGACACCATCATAGAGATGTCAATAGGGAGAAGCGCAGGAGTAAATGGAGAAAGTGACAAATGCAATAAGGACAGGGATGGGGCAAAAAGGGGTAAGGCCTTCAAGAAATGGAGGATAATGAGTACCAATGCCCATAGTTTGGGCAACAAGCTCCCTGAACTGGTGGCCTTGATGGAAGAAGGATGCCTGGATATTGTAGCAGTCACAGAAACATGGTACACAGAGAACCATGACTGGGAAGTTAACATATCAGGCTACACAACCTACAGGAGAGACAGGGATGGCAGAAGAGGAGAGGAAGTAGCTCTCTATGTAAGGGAAGGGATAAAAGCAACTGAACAAAAGAGTAGACAGGGAGGAGAGGAGGTACTGTGGGTCACCTTAGAGACTGGAAATGGCACCACAATCTGCACAGGGGTTGTATACAGACCACCATGTCAGGGGGAGGGAATGGACAAAGATATGATAGAAGGCATACTTAGGATGGCAGAGAAAGGGGAGATACTGTTGATGGGGACCTTAGTATGCCAGATGTTAACTGGAGCACCTCTGCTGCAGCCACATCCAAAAGCAGGGCCATTCTTGATGCCCTTCAGGTGGCATGCCTCATACAGCTAGTTTTGGAACCTACTCATGAGGGAGCAATCTTAGGCCTCATACTCTCAAATGGGGACAGTGAGAGGATCTCAGATCTAGAAGTAGGTAGCCATTTGGGAACAAGTGACCACCAAACAGTGTGGTTCACGATAAACTCAGTTACAGAGTCAAGCCATACAAAAGTGAGCATTCTGGACTTCAGGAGGGCTGACTTTGGCAAGATATGAGAGTGCCTTAGAAATGCACTAGCAAACAGGCTAGAAGGAGGGGTGGAGCAAAAATAGGAAAATATCAAAACTGCCATCACAGAGGCAACAAGCCTTTGTGTGAAGCAAATAAACAAATCAAAATGAAAGAAAAAGCCACTATGGTTCTCAAAAGAAGTGGCGGTGAAGGTTAGGGAGAAAAAGATAGCATTTAGGAAGTATAAAGAAACACAGAAGGAGCAGGACATAGAACTGTACCAGTTAAGGCAGAAGGAAGCAGGGAGGGTAGTCAGAATAGCAAAGGCACAAACTTAGGAAAAGATAACCAACTTGGTTAAGAAGGAAGATAAAACCTTTTATAGGTTTATCAGGGAGTGTAGAAAGACAAAGGGAGGGATAGTGAGGCTGAATAGAATGGATGGTGGGTGGGCAGAGAGTAACAGTGAAAAAGCAGGGATACTGAATGAATACTTCTGTTCAGTATTCACAAAAGAGGAAGTGGGGGAGGTCCCTAATCCAATTAACAGAAGCACTCTGGAGAGGGGGGTCGATCCCAGTCCTTTCACAGAAGAAAGGGTTCTGAAAGAACTCCTAAAACTGAAGGTGGACAAAGCAATGGGGCCAGATGGAATTCACCCCAGAATTCTAAAAGAATTAAGCAGAGAACTAGCGACACTACTGACTACCATTTTTAACAAATCATGGGAGGATGGTGTGGTACCTGAGGACTGGAAGAAGGCTGATGTGATTCCCCTTCACAAAAGTGGGACCAGGACAGAGGCAGGAAACTACAGACCTGTCAGTTTGACCTCTGCAGTAGGGAAAGTGATGGAATCACTTCTGAAGGAAAGAATTGCTGAGTACCTAGAGGCCAGTGGGGCACAGGACCCAAGGCAGCATGGGTTCACAGCGGGAAGGTCATGTCAGATGAATCTAATTGATTTCTTTGACTGGGTGACCAAAGTAGTAGACCAGAGAGGGGCTGTGGACATGGCCTATCTAGACTTTAGCAATGCATTTGACACAGTCCTACACAAAAGATTAGTAGTCAAATTAACCAGCCTGGGAGTGGATCCCAGGGTGGTAGCCTGGGTAAAACATTGGCTGAACAACAGGACATAGAAGGTAATTATTAATGGAGTCCACTCTGAAGAAAGAGGGGTTACTAGTGGGGTACCGCAGTGTTCAGTACTGGGTCCAGTCCTTTTTAATGACTTTCTAAGTGACATTGCAGAGGGACTGGAAGGAAAAGCATGCCTCTTGGCAGATGACACAAAGATCTATAACAGGGTTGATACACAAGGAGGCATGGGAAGGATGAGAAGGGACTTGGCAAGGTTGGAGGAATGGTCAGAAGTATGGCAGCTTGGCTTCAATGCAAAGAAGTGCAAAGTAATGCACCTGGGAAACAAAACCCCAGGGGAAGACTACACAATAGGGGGAGGTAGTAACAACAACAAAAATGGAAAGGGACCTGGGCATAATCATATCAGATGACCTTAAGGTTGGCAAGCAATGTGAGAAGGTGGTAGGGAGGGCTGGGGGGTACTGGGATATGTAGGGAGAGGCGTCACCAGCAGAAAACAGGAAGTTGTTATCCCCCTATACAGACAGTTGGTGAGACCCCATCTGGAGTGCTACGTCCAGCTATGGAGACCCCATCTCCGCAATGACATAGCCAGGATGGAGGCAGTTCAGAGGAGGGCAACTAAAATGGTGCAGGGTCTGCAAAAGAAGCAATATGAGGAGAGACTAAATATGTTTACCCTTGAGGAAAGGCGGGAGAGGGTGGACATGATAGAAATGTTTAAGTACCTCAGTGGAATCAACAAAGTCCAAGAGGGTAGCATCTTTCAGAAAAAGAGATGGGCAAGAACAAGGGGACACAATTTGAAGATAGAGGGGGGACAGCTCAGAGGCAAGGTGAGGAAGTATTTTTTCACAGAGAGGGTGGTGAACGCATGGAACAGCCTTCCTGAGGAGGTAGTGGGGTCTAAAACTGTGGGAGAATTCAAGAATGCATGGGACAGACATAAGGTCATTTTTGTGGGGGTTGGAAAAAATAGGCTGTTGGTTAAATAGGATCTGCAGCTTATTCTCTAGGTAGGGAAATGGGCAGACTAGGTGGGCCAAGCAGTCCTTATCTGCCTTCAAAGTCTATGTTTCTATGTTACTTAAAGAAGTCCTCGGGCACTCTGACCATGTGAGCCTGTATGGAACAGCATACCAGAAGTCCAAGGTTCAATTTCCAGTGGGCCACACTTTTCCTTTCTCATTTTCAACCTTGATTTAAAACTATGCCTTGCAGGAGCTAAACTGCACTGAGAGACGTTTGTATTTCTGATATGTTCCTAGTCACAGTATTGTGCAACATACTAGAGAAAAGGAATGTGTAGATTTAAGGAAGTCCTTGGGCACTCTAACCATGTGAGCCTGAAGCTTAATGGTTAGAGCACTGGAATGGCATACCAGAGGTCTGAGGTTCAATTCCTAGTGGGACACACTTTTCCTTTCTCATTTCCATCCTTGATTTAAAAGTTAAAATAGGCATTCTTGGGATGCATAGCTCCTCCTAAATAGAAACAGGTTATATAGCTTCATGCCTGGGTACAATTTCTCCTGGGCTGATGAAAGGATAATAATAAAAAATATCTGTTATTGTTTGGGCAGAGCATGTTAAAGTCAATACTTTTGTGCCTAGTATATACAAATACAAATGTCATAATTTTTGTATTTCACAAGCCTCCTAGGTTTGTGTAGCCCCTTTCTTAAAGATATTTTAGATCTGCCCTTGGCTCACTTGACACTGTAAGAAAACTTCCAGAAGTGATGGTCTCTGGTTGATCAAAGGGTGGGGGCTGCGAGTGTCTTTTTCTGCCTGACTCTGTTCATTGTACTGTGGGTGGGTATGAGTGTGGTGAGGTACATAATAATGTCAGCTATTGTGTGTACAGAACCAGGATTGCTTGACTGAACCTTTGCTGTTGTAGGATCCTTTGGTTAGGTGGGAGGGCAAGGAAAGAGGAAGAGAGGAGGCCATGAGCCAAAACAGTAGGGGTTGGGGGGTGGGCACACTGTGTGTAATTGCATTGCATTCTTTTTTTTTTCTTTTTTGCTGGGGCAGAAAGCAATGTGGGAGCAGGATAACTATGCAGTAATCAGAGTATTTCTAGGATTGCATTCTTTTGTGTATAAATGATCAAAAGGTACAGTTATAACTGTGGGCTAGTACATCAATTTGTAGGCTAGTGCAATTTTGAATCAACTTGTCCTGCTGGCTAGTGGAAAAGAAAGGTTAAGGTTTACCCTTGCTTGTTCACTAAGTCTTCTGCTAGTTTTGGCATTGAGTCCCTCCTTTATAGGGATGACATTACCTTTCCCTCCTGTGTGTTTATTTCTGCCCCCAGGTACTCAATTTTTCATGACTTTTGGAGTGAGCTCTTGTCTATATTGATTACACACCCGTGTTCTTCCAGTGTTTGAATTACTACTTTTGTGTGCTTTGCGGAATGTGTCAGTGACCTCGTTCTGATTAGCCAGTCATCCAGGTAGGGTATCACATGCACTTTGTTTTCTCTGTGGTGTGCAGTGATTGCCACCAGCACCCTTGGAGCTAATGCTAGTCTGAATGGAAGTGACCAGTACTGAAAATGCTGTCCCATGATGTAGAAGCTGAGGAACTTGTAATGTGATGGATGCATTGGGATGTGCATACATTTGTTTCTGAGGTCTTTCCATGTCCGGAAGTCTCCAGGTCAGATGGATCTCAAAGTGGATCTTAATGCTTCCATCTTGAATTTTTGTTTCCAGACCGACCCATTGAGGAACTTTAGATCTAGTGCGGGCCATAGGTCTCCTGTTTTCTTTGGAAGCAGGATGAATATGGCATATACCTCTTGTCTGTGCTCTGCCAGTGGAACCGGCTGTATTGCCCAGTTGGATAACAGTTGTGATAGGATGTCCTGTACTTCTTGTGGGGAGGCATTTCTCCTTGTGACGGGGGAAAATATCAGCCTGTTTGTGCTCAGTCTTTGTTTAAATTCTATTGCATACATGTTGGATACTACTTCTTGTGCCCATTTGTCCATTTTTGTTCAAAATAATGCTCTTGTGAATTGTGCTAGCTGCCCCCTACTGATACTTTTTGTATTGTTACTGTATTTTGTTTTATAATGAGAGTTTTTATTATTAACATATAAAACATTCATAACATGAGAACACATTAGTACAAAGAATGTCAAGCTGTACATACTGTATACCGTATAAATAAAAGGTGGTCTGTAATTACAGAACTAACAGACAGATACTGTAAAATATAATATATAAAGAAAGCTAACTTTTCAGGCACAATAAAAGTTATTACAATTTATTATAATTTATGGTACAATCATCAGCACAAGTAAAATCAAGAGTACTTGGCCAGTTCTCAAGGATAGAGTGAAACTTTCAGGAGTTTGAGCCACCGCTGAACAATATAATTATCAACATATAACTTTCAGAATAATGAAAGTGGGCAATGTTGTGGTATAAAATTAGAATCTGTTTCTAATTTATATAATACCCAGCATATCCAGATATTGTCAAAAACAGAAAGGTGATTTAAAAAATATTAGGCTGTTTTTTCTAAATAATAAAAGGAGTCTATTAGGGCTACCCATTGTTAATTAATGGAGGCTGTGACTTGAGTCATAATTTAGTAATAACTTCTTTACCTCCTAGAACTAGAAGTAATAGGAGCTTAAACTGCCTACCCTTGGTTCTCATTGAACAAGGTAGGATATAGTGAAGGACCAGTGATGGAGAACGGAGTTGCAGAACAGCAAATAACTGATTAACTACTCATGAAATGTCATCCCAAAATTGTTCTAGGCAGGAGCAAGACCAAAACATATGAGCCTCATCTGCCATGGTCTCCCTGCATGTATGCCAACATGCTCCTGCCTGCCAGGTCCCCTTGGTATTTCATTTGGATTGTAGGGGTCCGAAAGAATCACATGCAATATTTCCACACAAATTCCCTTAAATAGGGTGTCATAAATAGTTTGTAGGTTGGAAGGGAGTATTTTTTCCCTTTGATGCAGGTCACAGGAAACCTGTACATCCATGTTCCATTGTGCAGTATTGAGGCTGTAGAATCTTTAGATTGATCTCTAACCATAACGTACAACTGACCAATCAAATGCTCTCCTACTGCACCTTGGTGATGAAGCTTAAGCCGTGTGAACAAGGCTGAGGGTGAATCTGGAATTATACAATGGCTCTAAAATACTGGCTCCTGATTAACTGGCTGGCATGATTTACAACGTGTACATCATAGTGTGACCCCACAGGAAGACGTGCCAGCCAGCCAGCCCCCAAAATTATTTTTCCTTTTTTTAAACACAAAATAAAACAAGGGAGACATTGTATAATTGCAATATCCCACTTGAGTGTGTGGGTGATGCCAGGATTTATCCACTTCTGGTGTGTTTTCTAGCTTGGCCTGCATCTTGTGAGAAAACCACACCAGGTGGATGTATCCTGGCATCACCCACACCCTCTTGTGGTATATTGCTTAAGTGATCCACATTGAGAAAGTAAGGTGTTGATATATGCCCTTACTTGTAGATAGTGATAGTGGTCAGAGGTAGGGAGGGTATAATCAGCTTGAAGATCAGAAAAGGTGCACATTCCCTTAATATCAAGGAACTAGTGCAGGTAGTCTTGTCTGGCTCAACTTTTTATGAAGGGGTCTGTTGTATTTAGCAGAAATATCTGAGTCTGGATAATTGTTCCTAACACAAAGACATAGGGCTCGGGGTACTGGAGTAGGGTTGGGCAGGATTCTAGGGTTGGATTGGACAGGTGTTCAGATGTATTATCATCTACCATCATATTTATTTGGGACATTCTGATATATTACAGCTTTTTGGCCAGCCTTATGCCTGCCCAGCTTTTTTCATCCAGGTGGTTTGCAGGGTGGGAGGGGGGAGTTTTTGGGTTGGGTTTGTTTCAGTATGTTGCTTTGGTTGTGTGGGCGGAGGTATCATCACCAGAGGCTTATAATCTATTCAAGATAATATTTTTTTTTGGTCTTAACTACAATAGTGATATTTTGATCTATGGTGTCAACCTTTAAATTCTACTAGTGGAATGTAAAAGTTACCCTATCCCCAATGAAAAGAGCCAAGATTCTACTTCACCTTCACAAACTTGAAGTGGAAGTCACCGTTTTACAAGAGACCCACTTGCCTCCATCTCAGGTCCTCCAGTTTAGGCCTTCCTGGGTGGGGCAGGCCTTTGGTGCTGGTGTTGACTCATGTAAAAGAGGCATGGCCATCCTGGTGGCTCAGAGAGTGCCCCTTCAGCTACTTCAAGAAATCGTGGATCCTCAGGGAAGATTTCTACTGTTGCGGGCCCTGCTTGACCACTCAAAAGTTATGCTAGGTACCTTTTATGGCCTACATCTGATGACCCTCACTTCTTCACCACACCCATGGCCCATTTAGCACCTGGACCTCATTACCTATACTTTTAGGGGGAATTAGAACCTGGTTTACTGTCATAGTCTTGATAGATTGCATGCCCATCATTGTTCCCTCGCCCCTCCCCAGTTAGCCCTTTGTGATAACATGGACTCTCTGGGTCTACTGAACCCCTGGCAGGCCCTTCACCATGCACTGTGGGCTTTCTAATTTCATTCGCTTCCCCACAACATGTTTTCCAGGATCTACTACTTTTTGTTGGGGATTGAGCATCTTCTGAGTGTTAGATCATGTCATTATCTTACTAAAGTCATCTCAGATCATCATCCCACCTTGCTTCAGTTGTCTCTCTATTCCTTGCCTGAGAGGGACAAAGTCTGGAGATTCAGTGCCCAGTTACTTAAGTCAGAGTACCTGGCTAACCACCTCCAAACCTTTATTTCTTTCTTTATGAAGATTAACTCTCCCTCCATGCCCAGATTGCACTTTTTGTGGGGCGCTCTGAAATGCTCCTTAAGGGGTGAAATTATTTGCTTAGCCTCCAAAAGGAAAAGGGCAGCATCTCAGGAGATGTCTTCCCTCCTGGACTAAATTAGAGTGTTAGAAAAGAGTATTTCTCCAACCTCTTCCACCTCTGATTGAGAATGCCTAGAAATCCTACAGTCACAATATCACTCTCTGCTGGGCAAAAGTGAAGAGCATCTTATCCTACTTTCCAAAATAAAGTACTTTGACCAAGATGAGAAAGCTGGGAAGCTTCTTACTCTGCATCTGCGAGCCCAGTGCTTGGACAAAATAGTTTCCTCCCTCCGTAATTCCTCTGGCCAGCTTATCACCTCTTCCCTGGGAAATTGCTTCCCAGTTCCAGGAGTATTACCAGGCCTTGTACAGCTGGCTTTCTGCCCCTTTTTGCATGGATCACTGCAAGGCCTTCTTGCAGGATATTCAGTTACCCCATTTGGACCAATCCCAAATAAAGGTGTTACAGGCCCCTCTGACCCTATCGGAAATCCTGATGGGTATATATCCTCTTCCTCCAGACAAGTCCCCAGGCCCAGATGGCTACACATCCAACTTTTAAAAGGCCTTCAAACAGTTGTTAGCCCTTATACTTCTCAACACTTTTATTTTTCAGCAGGGTCTTTCTGATCTTTCCTTTACAGAAGCCATCATTGTGTTACTTCTAAAACCTGGAAGGGACTCCTTATCGGTTTCAAGCTATCGGTCAATATCGTTGATTATTGTAGATCTCAAGATTTGGGCAAAGGTATTGGCCGGCAGGATGAACTAAGTCTGGCACTCCCTCATGTGTCAGGAGCAGGTTGGCTTCATGGCAGGTAGGCTCTCTGTGGATCACTTGTGGAAGCTTTCCCATTTAATCTCTGCCTCTAGGGACTCCAATGTCCCTTCTGTACTGGCATCCCTGAATGCAGAGAAAGCTTTTGATGGGGTCTCCTGGGACTACTTGTTTACTTTATTGCCCAGATTTCACATTCCCTCTGATTTCATCCAATGGGTGAAAATATTTTATACCCGCCCCTCGGCCCATATTCTGTGCAACGGCATTTTGTCCACCCCCTTTATTCTTCATCAAGGCACCAGGCAGGGCTGTTCACTTTCACCCTTTCTCTTTAACTTATTTTTCAAACCATTGATCAGGAAAATTAACACCTCTCCTCATGTCTCTGGCATTCCTATAGGACCTCATCAGTATACATTTTCTGTTTATGCAGATGACATCCTTCTACTTGTCACATCACCTGTTACATCCCTACTGGCTGCCATAGACATCATCAAAGAGTTTGGGAGGGATATCCAATTACAAATTAAA
The DNA here is from genome assembly GCA_016271365.2 of Neoceratodus forsteri. Lineage (NCBI taxonomy): Eukaryota > Metazoa > Chordata > Ceratodontiformes > Ceratodontidae > Neoceratodus > Neoceratodus forsteri. The sequence continues at coordinate 808,894,096 of CM028129.1, read as the reverse complement.
TTTGTCCAAAATGGAGGTTATACCACTAAACACTACCACGTTGCTATCTGATGTGGAGCATCTGGGGTTGGTTTGGGTCTGGGATCAACTAAAATATCTGGGAATGTACCTCACTCTGTCACCAGCCAAGATGAAGCAATACAATCTTGATGCAGTTATCGCTCACTTCAAGCTAGATTTAGGCCACTGGTTGCTTTTACCTATTTCATTCCAGGGTCGATTAAGTATGGTTAAAATGAACATCTTGCCCTGCCTTCTATACCCATTGCAGATGTATAACTCTTTTCTTCCAAAGTCCTGGTTTTTCCAAATTGACAGACTCATAGCTGTCCTTTTGTGGCGTAGTAAGACACCCCGTAGAGCTTTCTTTAAACTCCAATGGACCAGGGAGAGAGGTGGCCTGCAGGTGCCTAACTTATATTTTGATTACTTGGTTGTGCTATATCCCCTTTAAGAAAGCTCCCAGGATGCTCCATGGCACCTCAATCGCCGAGTCAATACATGTACATGTACAGTTGTGTGCTGTACTACACACTCCATCACTTAAAGATATCTCTCAACCCTTAGTGGGGAATCCTAATTTTAAGATTGGGGGTAGGCTAATTAACACATCCTTCTGGCTTTTTACTACAGAGACCACAGTCTTGGACTTTGTTAAGGACCAGATGTTACTCCCTTTCAAAGAGGCACAGAACAAATTTCAGTTGCCCCCCTCAGCCTACTTTAAATATTTTGAACTTACACACATGCTTCTGTTCCATTTTAGCACGGGTAACTGAAATAATTTATATGAAACCCGGGATCTTGTTATGCTTCTTTCTGCACCATCCTCCCATGTTATTTCATACTATTACTGGCAATTAGGTTCCCTTTTGGCCAATACAGGGGGCCAGTTACATTACTATTGGTATCAGGCTTTGCCTCCTATTGGCTTCCCTTATGACTGGTCGCAAGTCTGGAAACATATGTACAAATACATTAAATGGGACCACTATCACTTCTTACAATTCCAGGTATTACACAATCTTTATTTTACCCCTGACAAGCTGCACAGAATGGGCCTGCTCCATTCAAACATCTGTCCCAGATGCCATAAAGCCCCTGGTACTCTATATTATATTCTTTGACTCTGAAAAAGTCTCCCCTTTCTGGGAAGCCATTCGGAATAGATTAGATCCACTTCTGGGGTTGTTCGAAGCCTTCCTTCCCGAGATATGCATATTGGGGACTTTGGGGATTCCTTTATTGGCAATCAACAATGCCATATGACTCTCATCTCAGCCTGTGTGAAGAAAGTGATCTTAAGGCACTGGCTTGATTAGAATACTCCATCTGTGACTGAATGGTTCCAGGAAATCTTTTTTGCTTTGCAGGCTGAAAGAACCATAGCCAGCTTATCAAACTGTTTTCATACTTATCAGAGTATTTGGGAACCATTGTGTACCCCGTTAACAAAATAACTAGCCTTAATTCCTATCTCTGGTGCTTTTCATACATAGATTTTTTTTTATATGCCTCCGGTGGAGGGAAGTGGGATGGTCAGAGTTGGGGGGGTTGGGAGAGGTTGGAGGCATGAGGGATTGTTTTGTCCTGTTATGTTGTCCTGTTATTTACTCAAATTTGTTATTCATGTTAATATGCCTTAGTATTTTGTGCTACTCCACTTTATATGCTTTACAGGCATTAGATGCACTTAGTGTGTTGTTGTTTAGACTCTACTGCTGTTATTCAAACCATCTGTTAGAAATTTGATGTTAAAACTCAATAAAGCATACTTAATAAAAAAAAAAAAAAAAAGACATATGGCTCAATTCTCAAAGCCCTGATAGTGACACAACATGATTGCACCAAACATAAATAGTGCAAGGGGTACCTTGCTTCAAAAACTGTCCCCGAGCTAGTCACAAAAGAAGCCTACATCAACCACATGGTGTCTGCCAAAAAATGGGGCTTACGCCACCCTTGCACCCAGAAAATGGCAGCAACATGGGCACTAGGGGAATGTGACAGAGACAAGCTGCCGATCCCCATAAATGGGATTTTCAGTAACTCTCTTTAGGGGAAATATTTAAGTACCTCCTTAAACAAGCTAGGGCTGGTCTAAGGGTACTTAGAAAATTCTCCTCTGGGAGAGTTGCCTGTTTGTGGCAATGTGCCACGGCCCCCCATCTCTGATCTCAGATGTCCCCGTTGTTAATGAAACAGTAGAGCCCCTTTAATTGGTGATCCAGTGCCCCTCCACCCCTATCCCTGATGTCTTTGTTGTTAAATTAAAAAGTAGAGCTCTTTTCATTGGTAATGCAGTGTTACCCCTCCCCAATCCCCAATGTCCCTGTTATTAAATTAAAAAGTAGAGCCCCTTTCATTGGTAATACAGTGCCCCCATCCCTGAACCCCGATGTTCTTGTTATCAAATTAAAAAGTAGAGCCCCTTTCATTGGTGATGCAGTGTTTCCCCCTCCCAAATCCGCAATGTCCCCATTATTAAATTAAAAAGTAGAGCCCCTTTCATTGGTGATCCAGTGTTCCCCACTCCCTGATCCCTGATGTCCTTATTATTAAACTAAAAGTAGAGCATCCTTTCATTAGTGATCCAATGCTCTCCTCCCCAGTCCCCATTGTCTTTTGGTCAGGGGTCAGGAACAAATGGGCCTGCCTTCAAACCAAGCAAACCTCCTTGTTTCCGAATCCCCTTACCAAAAAACAGACACCAAACATTCTTATGTGCGTGCTCAGTTGGCAATAATTTATTCATAAATTTCCTGTATTTACACACTAAAGTTCTTGATTAATTCACCATATCTCCACATTCACATTCCAAAACAAATTTATATTTGTTTCCATTTTGTATCAATGTTAAACATTCATCTTCTCCCCCAGATGTACATCTGGGGTCATAATCTTTCATTTCTCTTCTCTCCTGATCAGTACGTGTGTACACCCATACCCATCTTCTGCTCTGTGACCCTCTGGGTGTACCCCAGAGCCACCTGTCCCCCCAGCCTTTGTGTAACCCTGGCCAGGTTCATCCTTGTCCCCCCCTTCCCCCCTTTTTCTTTTTCTTCCACTAGTTCACCTCCACCTTTCTTCCACTAGTTCACCTCCACCTTGTGCAGGAAGGTGGGCTTCCCCCTCCCTTTTTCTTTTATAGCCATCTTTTTTTATATGTTGGTCACTTCTCTCCTCCAAACTTTTATGTTGTTCCCTATTTCAACATTAAAGATATCCACCCCTAGATCGGACAGCTGCACCCCATCTGACCTGTAGAATTCCTGGCATTCCTCTTCTATCCCCTGTGCCTTATATTCCTCCCTCCACTGACATGAATAGCGTCCCTACCTTCTGATTCATTCTTCTAATAGCTTTCCATATCATCTTATGATTATTTGCATGTTGTCATACTGTCTGTGGCAATATCTCCAACCATGCCAAAATTGCCCCTGGCCACCATTCTTTTATTTTCTATATGTCATTTTTATTTGAAAAAATATGCCCAATGAAGGTCTGGTTCCCAGGTCATCGCCTCCCAAGTGGATTATTCATAAATGCGGCTCGAGTCTTGTCATCCGCATATCCTGCAGCATTGGGAGTAATTGCACCCAGCTCATCCCTCTAATACACTGCAACCTCACACAGCTCCACCCTTGGTATAATCGCATTCCAGCAGCTTTCACTGCTGTTCTGTGCTCTGCCCAGTATATAAAGGAATGCTCGCAAATGCGCACCTCTAGGCTTTCATTGTGACCTGCATGCAAAGCAGGAAAAACGTGAGATACTGATTATGTATGCTAGCCCCTCCCCTCACCTCACCTTCATCTTTTTGTGTGTGTGTGTGTGTGTGTGTGTGTGTGTGCCCTTGCAGCCTGCACTTTTTTTGCCCAGTAGCCTTCACCTGAAAATGAAAAACAGAAAACATAGTCAGTGATTTCATTGTCTTATATACATTTTGTATCAGTCTGAGGCCCACCTGCACACTTTCTTTTCTTCTTCTTTAAATCCCCCTTGGGCTGCAGCCTCCAATTTCACACCTGTCCTGAATGAGTGGGACGAGCAACCAGCTGGGTCCTCTCTCAGGAACTCTAGGCCTTTTTTAAGTATTGCTACCATCTGCATACTTGATACTTGTGTTCCATACTCATGTATGAACAACAGGCCCGCACTAAACAGTCTGACTACAGTGCACACTGACAGTGCTTGAACCAAGCAGATAGCAGTTTTCCCATGCTTCGTCAGTGTTACTGGCACCCCTCATCCACCCTGATATGATCTGGATCTCTGCAACTTGAGTTTTACCTCCTCCCCCACCATACTGTCCCTTACCACAATAGCCCTCCCTCCCTCCCTCCCCTCCCTCCCTCCCTCCCTTCCCCTCCTCCCATGGTCCACTACTTTGCTGACTGGAAAGGCCCCATGAAACATCACTGCATATATCACCCAAAGAGGTATGCTTCATTCCTTGAATTGCATCTCCTTGTGAGGGCTACTAAAAGGCATTCTAATAAAGCTTCCGAAATTGGACACCTACCATCTGGTACCTTTCCTTTTACCCTTAGCCATCCCTGCATCATTCTCCTGACCATATTACTTTTCCCCGGGTCCCCCCAGCCTCGCAAGTTATAGATTAGCACTATTACTAGGTGATTACAACCTTGACTGGCTGTCCCCTTCATCTAAGACCACAACCTCCAAATTAGAATTCTTAAACCTCACCCAGCTGATCACAGAGCCTTCCCACTACAACTCCCGATCCTCTGATCACTCCCTTATTGATTGGGTCCTCTCTTCCCACCCTCACCGTATATCCTCAGTGGGATTCCTCTACCCCATCTTAAGTGACCACTGCATCACATATTGCATTAGAAAAACACATCTTCCCAAATCTGCCCCAAAGTACATTGAAACCCACTTACTAACCACACCTGATACTAACTCCCTCCTATCAGACTTACACAATGCCAACTGGACACCAGTTTATTCTGCAACCACAGTCGATACTGCTCTAGCCCAGTTCATTAATATTTTCAACTGTGTCTGGGACTACCATGCCTTCTCAAAAGAGTCAGGATCAGGAAGCACCACCACCCATGGATTAACGTCCCTATAATTGCCATGTGCAAAGCCTGAGACAGAGCCTGGTCTACCTTTATGTCCTCCCTATCCCCAAGTTCAAGACAAGTGTACAACACAGCCAGAAATGCTTGCACTAAGGCCATTCGTAAAGCTAAGGTGGATTACTTTAAACATAGCCTTAACATTGCACACACATTCTCCTTTTGGAATATTGTACATTCCACTGTCAATCCACCTCCTCAATCTATCCCCCCTACCCTTAAACACAATGGCATTTAAGTTACGGACTCCATCCAGGTTGCAGACACCCTCAACTCCTTCTTCACCACCTGTGCCTCCCCGACCCAACCGCATCTACTACACTGCCTGCCTCCAAACCTTCCCCACATCATTTGCCTAGGTACAACTTCCTTCCATCCCCTGCCTCCACCAATGAAGTACTGCTCGTCCTCCTATCCCTCAAAATGTCAAAATCCAGTCCAGATGGTCTACATTCCAGTCTCCTATGCCGTTCTGCTCCTGCCATTGCACTCCCTCTTACCTTCATTATAAACAAGTCCTTCTCCTCAGGCATTGTTACAAAAGCCTGGAAATCTGCATGTGTCGTCCCTCTCCACAAAGAAGGTGACCCCACCTTATCTGGGAACTACCACCCAATCACCCTCCTCCCTGCCTTGGCAAAGCTTCAAGAATGTCTTGTGCAATCCAGGCTGACTGAATTCTTCTCTGCCACCAACTTCCTATCCTCCTACCAGTCAGGTTTCAGAAAAAAACATTCTACCATATCCTCCGTTCTCCATGTCACAAGTCACATTCAATCGGCTGCTGATAAAGGCCACCTCACTGCTGCAGTCTTCATCGACCTGGCAAAAGCATTCGACTCAGTATCCCACCCTCTTCTCCTGGATACTCTAGAGGATGCAGGGCTTGCCCTTCCTACCATATAATGGTTCAAATCTTATCTCACCGACAGACAATAATCAGTAAAAATTGTAAACTCCTCCTCTCCCTTCCTGCCTATCTTAGCTGGAGTCCCTCAAGGCTCAATACTCTGCCCCAACCTATTTTCTATATTTACAAACAATCTCCCATCTGTCTGTTCCTCATCCCTCAAACTTATGTATGCAGATGATACCATTCTGTATGCCTTCGGCCCTGACCCAGTCACTATCCACTCTGTGCTGCAACATGACTTTCACTCAGTTCAATCCTAGTTCCAATCAAAACAACTCAAGCTCAAAACTTCCAAAACAGTTTCTATGACTTTTGGAACTGCTCAAAGATTAGCCAAAGCCATTAATTACCCTCCAATCACCTCTCAACGGCACCCCTCTAAAGAGCGACGTCTCACACCAGTATCTTGGAGTCTGGCTGGACCCATGGTTAAATTTCAGTATCCACATTAATTTCATGGCCACTAAACTCTACCCTAAGCTTGATATGCCATACCGTAACAAAGACTCTCTCCCTCTCCCCGTATGTAGGGAACTTCTAACAAAAATTATTATGCCAGTCTTTGATTTATGCTGACATTGTTTACTGCACTGCACCCTCTACATCACTCTCTTGACTTGATTCCCTCTACTATGCCTTCTGTCATTTCACCTCCAACTCTCCATACAGATCCCACCACTGTTCTCTGCTATCCTCTCTAAACCTCCCTCCACTCACACACAGACATCTCATCCACGCTATATCCTTCATTTCCAAATTCTGATTCAGTCTGCTCCCCAAATACATCACTTCCCTTCTCTCCCCTGCCCCAGCCTCAACATACTCCCTATGTTCTAGGGACTCATGCTCTTTCTCACTCCCTACTCCATCCTGGAATATGTGCAAATCTGCTTTCCACTATCGTCTTTCCTCTCTGTGGAACACAGTCTCCTCTCTTATGCAACTCTTTCTCTCACTCCTCTGTCAAATTGATGCTCCATCTCCTACCTTTCTCTGCTTGCTCCCATAACACCTCTTAGAACTTGAAATGTTTGTCCCCTGTTGTAACAATACTGATTTTGAGTTATTCTGTACCATATACAGTTGTCTTATTGCACTTGAAATGTTTGTCCCTTGTTGTAACTACTCCAATCTTTGATACTCCATTCCATTGCACAGTTGTCTCTCTGCATAGCCTGTTTTGCTGTATTATATTCATTGAAATATTTTATTATGCTTACTGTTAGGTAATTTTGTATTTGAATGCCTTGTACTATATTGTGATTCCCATGCTCCCTTTCCCACGGGTCGCACCTGGAGATAAGCCTTGGCTCAGTGTGCCTTTCCTGGTCACCAAATGTTTAAATAACAAAATAAATAAAAAAATGACAATGCCTTGCAACAACTGTTGCAGAAGAGCTGCAACTCTCAGTTTTACTTTTCATTATGACATATGTGCAGATGCATTTCAGTTGAGTTGCAAAAATATTTTATAAAAGTTGCACTTCAGCTGGTTAAGTGTTGAAAAAAAATAACTCGGTGTGAGTTGCCAATTCAATGTGAAGTTTAAAAAACATTGCAAAACCAGCTCACTGGTATGACAGTTTATTGCAACTGTACTGTAGCACCAAATCCTGTCATTATATTCTGGTCTACATGCTGTAAGAAGAAACATTTCTTTCAAAGCACAGGAATAAACCTTTATTTGTTACCAGTGTATTGTAGACAGTTCCTTATCTGAACCAAAAGTGAAGACAAACTACATGAGTTCCACAAATCAATGATATCCACCCTACCATTAATCTGGAAATGGAGTACTCTCAGGGGACAAAGTGAACGTTCTGGACAGCATGATTAAACTACAGCAGGATAAATTAAACCATCCATTTACAAAAAAACTGCACGGTGCTACAAACACCATGAGAGGCTGTATAAAATGAAACAGAAAAGGAATACAAATGCATGCTACAAAGTGTTACAAATAACCTATCCATTATGCCTCCAAAAAATATCATCAGGGAATTATAGTATCTCTTGCACAATAATGGTAGACTACCAAACATCTTCAGTAAGCCTCCAGTAATAAACTCCAGCAACTACTCAAATTTAAAATACAGTGGTAGGAAACAAAAACCCTCACTGCACTAGTGAGCATCTAAAGAACAAGGAAACAAGAGAACCCAGAGGAGGAAAGCTAATAAATGGCCAATATGCAAGTGACAACAGCAATGCTGATTATAAGCACAATGTTCCTTAGAGAATACATTATATAGTACTGTATGTGGCAAAACAGGACAAACATTCCAGAAATGCATACAAGGGTACTGAGTTATAATATCACCGGCTGTGTTGAATGTGAACAGCAATACATAATTTAATAAAAGAGAACAGGAATACAAATGAATGCTGCAAATTGTTACAAATAACCCATCCATTACACTTTGATGAAAGATCAGCAGGGAATTATAGCCTCAGCAAAAATTCTGGCATGTAAGTAAGGGGATTGAGACTGCGAAACACCTTCACAATAACCAGGGATCTGGAGGTTGCCTAGGCACCTATAGCAATTTTTGGTTTTACATACTCTGAGATGCAGTCTGAACATTTTTCTAACAAGAAATCGTGATGGGTAGCAAGTTACTACCCATCTTAATTTTTGACAGAATCAATGTAAATACTGCATATTGCAGCCTCAGGAAGTCAGGCAGACCCCCTCCTTCCCTTTTGCTCCCTCCTGCAGTCCTGACTCCTGCCCAAACTGGCAGCAGCAATCAATTATTATCTTTAGTCTTCTGTAGACTTTCTTCCTTTTGTGATCTTAATCACAGACTTGATTGAGGCAGGATCCTTCCCGCTGCCTCAGTCAGTTAGCATCTCTTAGACTGGTCCAGCACTCCGTTTGCAGCAGCTATCACAGTTTAGTTTGACTCTCTGTGACATCAGACACAGTAGTCTCACTGCAGGCTACTTTATAGCTTTATCTTGAAGTAGTCTTATAATAAGGCTATATTTTTTTACCTTTCTTTTAGTTAAAGTTTTTGTTTCACTCCCCTTCACATCCCACAATAACACTGTGTGCCCACCCAACCATCACTAGAACAGGGTCTCAGAAAAAAACAAAACACCACTGCATAGTTAGGCAGAATAAAATATAGCAAGATGTTTTCTTTCTGCTTATTTGAATGATGAGGTTCTGGTTAGACATAGCCTATTAGGCAGAATTGTAAATGTAATTAACAAAATTGTATCTGTCTCAATGAATGACTGGCAGCAGCTCTCACCACCAAAATGAGTCTGGCAGAATCACACACACACACACACACACACACAGACTACTTTGTGCCTGCAGAGTGAGACCACTTTATATAATAGCAGCATCAGGTGAGTGCTGGGCAGAAACAGAAAGCACACCATGTGGTACATTCAGTGTCACACATGTGCACTTGTGCAGTCCTGATCACTGTCACATCCCCAACCCAGCAGCAGCACATACAGCACACACTCTTAGCCCTAAGCAATAAAATGGGAAAACAACTAGAATTAAAATAATTAACATGGTGGCATGGGAGCAACAAATGGGAGGTTTTGCTAATTGGAGAGGCATAGTCCCATTCCCCTCCATTGCATTAAACAAGAATGATGTGTTTATTGCAGAGAAAATCTGAAAGATACCCTTGCCAAATAGTTATATCTCTTTCGAGAATGTTGCAGATATTTCCTGAATTGCAGTGTCAGCCACAAGTGAATGCTTTTATTAACGTTCGCTTATGGCTTACCCCACAATTAAGGAAATATCTTCAGCTGCATCTCAGAAGAGGCATAGCCATTTTCAAATTGGGGGAATGGGAATGTAATGCCAATGCAGGGGAATGGGAATTTATCTCTCCAATTGGTAAAACCTCTAATTTGTTGCCACCAAGACCACCTATCATGTTAATTATTTTAATTCTAATCAGTTTCCCATTTTATAATTAAGCAATAATGCACAACAGGGTGTGGTATATCATGGGATATGTCAAGTCAAGTCAAGTCATGTTTATTTAAAAAAGACGCCCAATCCCAAAGGCTCTGGGCGCCGCACAGAAAGTTAATAGATTTCATACCACATAAATACATAAAAAATATAAAAATACATATACATAGTCAAAATTAAACCCCCAAAGCTTGCAGAAATAAGTAGGTCTTAAGGCAAACCTTAAAGGTAGTTATATTGGGGGCCTCCCTAACTGCAGCTGGCAAAGAATTCCAATTCATCATGCCTTGGGTGGCTGGGCATGATGCCACAGGCCAAGTGCATCCAACATCTAAGAAGTGACAATATCCCATGATAAACCACACCCTGGAGTGCATTATTGCTATTATGAACTGGATCTACATGTTTTGTCATAAAAAAATAAAAAAGTAGTTGTCGAAAATGTTTTAATACTGGATTTGTAAATTAATGTGTAGTAGTACATTGAAAAAATAGTTCTTTTGGCTGTGAACAACAGGCGGCACAGTTGGTTGTGGTAGGAGCTTATATTACTTATGAGGTCTCTTCCATAATCTACTTGAATGGTACCAGGTTAATTGGTCACTGCAATAACAGCATGGAATAAACCATACTGTAGTAATGCCAAAAGCATTGACAGTGACAGGGGTAAAATAGTGGTAGTGAATTACCACTACCCTGTCACTGTCCATGGAGTGGAGGAAGGGCTGAAAAAGCTTCAGGTGTGGTGCCTGGTTGAGTTGCTCCCATGATGGAGTCGCTAAGGCACTAGTGCCCAGAGTAGTGGAGACCAGGGGACCAGGGTTTGGTTCTCTGCCTCCCGATATTGTATTCTTTTTTTTTGCTTAAAAGCAAAGTTTTACCTCTCTCAAGTTGCTGCTCATCCCCAAGGTCCACATTCCAATGGAGTTGATTATAATAATTAAAGGGGTTTGGGGTGAAGACCCCTACATTGGGGGGGTCGGGGGCAGATCCCCCTATAAAAAGAAAAAATGTACATGTTTCCATTAGGGTATATGTTGTGCACAGTGTTTTTTCTTATGGGTCAGTGTTTTTACCAGTCTTCTTTTGGCAGTCGGCATTTTGCTTATGGCTTGTTTGCTACGCTGTTTTTGTTTGGGGTTTTTGACCCTGTGCCACTTGAATTTGTTCTTTTTAAAAGTGAAGACAGTAGAATAAATCATTGGTGGCACCTGTGTTGATGGAGGTACAGTATTTGTTTTTTTTTAAAGAGTATTCCCTGCTTAGTAGAGCTTAGAAAATTGTCAGCATAACCATCAGTGGCCATTGGAATCCCCAGTAGCTCCCTCCTGAGTTTTGTGTGATACAACAGGAATGGTGAGGTCCTTTTTTTGTGTACTACTAGCATACTAATGTTTCAGAGGGGTCTGCTACAATCAGTCAATCAAGCAATTAAACTTTATTTAACCAGGCAAAATCATCTTTGAGCAAGCTCATTTGCAAGATGGTCCTGGACAAGTAGGACATACGCAACTACAGCAAAATTACCAGATAAGCAGTGTACACACAATGAGCAAATAAAAGACAGTTTCAGAGAAACAGAAAAGATCAGGGCTGGGGAGTACATATGGTGAACACTACCCGGGCTGATAATTGACTGTATATATATAAAGGATTCCCTCAAGACATGGGATTGTTCAGACAAAGGTCACAACGTTACAATAAGATGAGGGATACCAAGTAGGGTAAGTGAGGGAACAACAACCGAAGGTTTATGGGCGGGGGAAAAACAAAGGAAAGGGTCGGTGAGGGGTGGAAATAGATGTAGTTAAACAAACAGGTGGGAGTTGGCAGAATAAACCCAAGGTGGAAAGAAAAGAAGTGCTAAGGGAATACATGGAAGTGCCAAGAGTTTGGAGAACCTCAGGAAATGGAGGAGGTGGTTATTTGTAGCATACACACAGGGCTCTCAGTTTGAGAGCGAGCAGCAGCCTCCTGAAAGAGTGAGACCCTGGGAGGAAGGACAGCCTGAGAGCTTTTTGCATGACATTCCAAAGGGTGGACAGAGAAAAGATGATAGCCGCTGAGCCACATCGTGTCCTTATTTTGGGTACTTTAAGAGAGACAAGAGGCAAACTCCTTAGACAATATGTTCCCTCAGTACACTGAAACAGCGTAGAAATATAGGTCGGTAGTTTATCGGTTGAGGCCCAGTATGTCCACATGAGGGCATTTTTTTTGCCTCCTCAGAGTGAGGGAGTGCCAGTCTAGTACCTGATAGAGCAGGCAGTGGTGGGTGCATAATGGCATGTTTAGGATGAATCTCAGCTCGCAATGGTAGAGGGTGTCAAGTTAACATAGTGCCTGAATAGGGCAGTGACTATAGAGAAAGTCAGCATAATCCAGCAGCAGTAGAAAAGTTGTTTGGACAAGTCATTTCCTTGTTTCAAGAGTAATGAGGTGTCTTGTCCAATGAAATATGCCTATAATTCATTAAGGTGAGCCAAGAAGTTGAGCCTGTTATCCAGCCAAACATCCAGGTACTTGAATTTGTCTAATAGTTCCAAGTCTTCGCCAAGCAAGGTATAAATCTGGAGGCTCAAAGATGGTCCTGTGTAGTGGGCAGCACAAGGCGAGATAATCATAGCTTTGGTCTTTTGGGCTTGAGCCTTATTAAGTTGCATTGAAGGATACTGACATACTGGATACAGAATACTGACACTGTTTCAGAGGGGTCGTTGTGCTACTGAGAGATGTTTATTTCAGAAGGGCTGTTGCTGGATTGGTCGGGTGGTGTTGCTCCACTTTTGTGTGGAGATCGGGTGGTGTTTTGTATGCCACAGTCAGTGGCAGTTATTTTTTTTTTATTTAAGTCCCGCATTCTTCTGAGGATTTTGTGAGTTTAGTCATTTCTTTCTTTCTTTTTTTTTAACAGTGGCTGTCGGGAGGTGGCATGATTCAGCTTTTCTTTCACTCACCCTACTACAATGGCTTGGTGCTGTATGTGTGGGTTCATATTGGGATATGCTCCTTCCTGTGTCTGTGGGAACTCTGATGGTAGGCATGCAGAGGAGGTTGTGGGCAGTAAGAAGGCTGGTGGCTGCAGCTTTTTACGCCCATTATTATGTTGTCAGATATAATCACAGCTCCAGAGACCTGTCAGTCAGTACACTTTCTTCATTTTTTTAATCCTGCTCATAATGTGTGTTTAAACATTAGGCACTAGTATGTAAGAATTCAGAGTTTGAAAAGATTGCTGCCATCAGAGGACTGTCACAGATTCAGCACAGCACTGTCTGTGTGGTGCCAAAATGAGTTCTTCAACTTTGGCAGGCCACAGCATTAATGTAGATGATGCTCTACTACAGTAACTCTTCCAGGGATTTTTCTGAGCTGCTGTCTGGTGCACACAGCAAACAGATCACAAAAAAAAAGAGATTATTTGTTACCTTTTATTGGACCAACATTGGTGTTACAAAAGAAACTAGTAAGATCATCCTTTTGTAAAGTCTATGTTGGTCCAATAAAAGGTATCAAATCAGCAACAAAACTAATTTTCTGTGGCACAGCAAACAGGTAAGTGATGGGTGGGGGGGGGTGGAAGGATAGACTGAATCATAAAGTTGAGAAAATAGCGTTTGCCAAGTCAGGAAAGCAGCAGCAGCCAGTGCAGATTCTACTGTAAAAGTGAAATTTACCACACCTGAGCTGCTGCTGCAAAACCCAACTAATGTCAACGTCTGACATCAGATTTTCAAATAGGGGGCTTTATCCTCTTAGTCCCCCCTATGTATGCCTGGAAGAGTATCAAACATTTTCAGTGAGCCACCAGTAATAAACTCTGGCAAGTACTCAAATTTAAAATACAGTGGTAGGACACAAAATCCCTCATTGCACTAGTGAACATCTAAAGAACAAGAAAACAAGAGAAACCAAAGGAGGGAAGCTAAAAAAATGGTCAATATGCAAGTGACACCAGCAATGCTGATTATAAGCAAAACACTCCTTAAGTGTGCATTATACAGTACTGTATGAGGCAAAACAGGACACACAATCCTGAAATGTATACATGGGTGCTGAGTTACAGTACATTGGCACCAGTTGTGATGAATGTGAAAAGCATTATACTGTTCAGTGGCACTGTATAATGCTGATACTTCAATTTCAGTTTTTAGACTTCTATTCTTTTGGCATTATGTGTAAAAACATCTTAATAAAAGGTATTGTTCTAAAACTATATGGTGTGTTTTCTATTGTCTAGCACTGCACCACAGATCTGCAGCTCCTGTCACTTGATGTTTAACTTTACTCTAGTTTTTGTAGCATTTCATGAATGAAATAAACATTTTGTAACAAGAAAACTATGCAACAAACTTACATAAGCTACAGAAAGGAAATGTATTTTGCAATGAAGCCATGATATTATAGTAGCTAAACTTGTAGTCAGCTACAGCCATAACAGCCTCCCTGAAGAAGCCACTTCTGGTGGTGATACATAAGGACAGTATGATCTGCATTCCTATGCTGACTAAGTACATTTATTTTCCATAGCCTGGTGTGTGCCCTGTTTTTGTTTTGTTCCAAAGTCTATCACCATGCAGCAGCACCTTTGGGAGACAGGTGTGTTCTCCTTCCCTCCCTTGTGCAATACAGCCACCGACAATGGCATTCTATTTTCTGACATGTTCAGACAGCCTCAACACATCCCTGTTACAGTACCAATATTGTCTACCATGAATTAACAAAAATAAGATTAGGGCAGATATGTTCTCTAGGCACAGATCAAAGATTTTGTCAAAGTGTTAGCGTTTTCACAATAAATGTATAATAGTGTCCTTTTTAAACTCAGGTTACAGTTCAGCCATATAGGGCTTTGGGGCTAGACGATCAGAAAGTTGTGGGTTGTAGTGCAACACCAGGTAATTGGGTATTACCCATAACTAGCACTGCACTGTTGAGGTGCAATTTAGATCAGATGTTAAACCAAGGTGCCTTCTGCCCATCACTGGTAACTGTTCAGGAGGAAGTAAAATACCCCATGGAAACTGTCTAACAGGAGTCTGGTAGTTTCCCTGGTGTAAAGTCCAGCCTTTCCTCTATCAGTGACACAGGACCATGCCACTCACCCCCTTACCTAGGACACACCTGGAAAAAGAAAAACAAGATTACTGTGCCTTTCCTGGTCAAAAACATTGTAAATGAAATAAATAAATAAAATACAGCATTCAGGTAATGCTTTACAATAAAGACTTTGAACTCAAAAAATGTTCCTGTCTCCAATGAAGCTCAAATAGTATCACCCAGCCACCACATAAAACATCCAGAGAGAGAGAGAGAGAGAGAGAGAAATGCATACTCTCTCTATCTCTCTCACAAGTAGCTTCAGCGGCTGAGGTTCTGGTGCTTTCTACTGTATTTGAAAATACACTGAATACTCATTTTTATATTAAAACTACAGACAGTTAAAAAAAAAAATTAACGCAGCCCTTGCTTGCTGAAAAATTGGAACAACTGAAAGCACCCCAAATAGTATAAACAGTGCAGTTTAGAAAGGATTTAAAAGTTTTACTAAAAAAAAAATGAAAAATGCAGTTCTTGTTGGAAACAGAAGGGGTCTCCATACTAACATTTTAAGAATTCTCCATAGCTAAGTTTCTTTACTGAACACATCTTCTTTAAAATATATGTAATACTCTAAAGCTCTTAAAATGCAGTGCTCACTTTTACTTGACATATTCAATGATTTTAAATGAGCTAGGCATGTATGGGGATGTTTGGCAAAATACTGAAACATTTTTTGATGCAAAATAGTTCTCCTTTTCTAAAGTGGCAAAGACTGTTCCTGCAAAATGAGATGTATAAACATAAATGTGTTTGTTGAAGGAAACATATTACTACTGGCAGCCTTTATAGTAAATGCTTGGCATAGTCACTAAAAAACAGACAAGATGAATTTTATTGATGCAGCCTAAGTACTGTTATGTTTCAAGTATGCTAATTCAATTTGCAGATGACACAAAGTTAATAACTGGGGTAGGCTCCAAGTAAGATGAAAACAGTCCAAAGAGACTTAATGTACTGGCTAGTGTAACAAGCAGTGCAAATTAAAATTCAAAGTGGATAAGGTCAAGGTCCTTGACTTAGGCCCAAAGAATTTAGGTTGGATGTACTATTTAAATAACACCTAGCAGCAACAGACCATGACAAGCATTTGTCAATGCAGAATGTTGTATTCCTGGCATTGGCATTGGTAGTGCAGGAGTTAGGGAGATGCATAATAGGAATGACAGTGAAGTACTGAACTAACGCCACCCCAACCCCCACCCTGCAGAGACTGTCAGGCACTGGGGTGTGCCTTTGGGTCATCGGCCATAACGCTCATGAAATTTCACCTCACCCTACCCTAGAGACACTGACAAGTGTTGCGGTGTGACCTGGGGTCTTCTGGCCTTACACTCACCCCATTCCATAAGAAAATACATAAATATGGGTGCAGTATAGGAGAATGGGAAGAATTTGCAGCTGAGGAGTCCAAGGCACACCTCAGCCCCAAACTGGCCTGTCACTGGCTGCAGGGTGGGGTCGGGGTGGAATAGCATGAGCATCATGGCCGACAATCCCAAGTCACACCCCTGACACCTGTCAGTCTCTACAGGGTGGGGCGTTATGGTTGGAAACCCTAACGCCCTGGGTGTTTTCACTCCAATTTTTCAACATGGGCTTTTTGTGACCCTACCTCATGAACACTTGCACTATCAGTTCGTTAGCCCAAAGGTAATTTTACATAGTGACTGCTCCATTTGGTGCCACAGGTGTGAAAACACATTTTGCTCAGGATGTGAAAAATGACAGCTGTACTGTTCATGAGGAGGTGCATAAAAATGACAATGTTGAAAATCTGGAGTGAAAATATGAAACATTGGGGAAGTCATGTGCATGTGTAGAAACTGCACAATGCATGCCCGTAACATAATCATTTGGGAGATATTTTATCCAAATTTTCAACATAAGCATTTTGGGACCTCTTCTCATGAACAGTGGCACTGAAATTTTGTTAATCTGTCCCAAATTTTGATTCCCACAGCGACAGTGCCCTTGTTCGCCAGATGTGCAAAAACACATTTCAGGCAGGATGTGAAAAATGACAGCTGTACTGTTCATAAGGAGGTGTGAAAAAATGGCAATGTTGAAAATCTGGAATGAAAAGATTAAACATTGCCAAAGTTATGAGCATGCATGGAAACTGCACAATGCACACTCATAACACAGTCATTTGTTTTAATTTTTTCACCAAATTTGCAACATGGGCTTTTTGGGACCCACCTCATGAACAGTGGCACTGTCATTTTGTTAAGCAGACCTGAAAGGTGATTCCATGCAGTGGCCACAAAATCACCTTTTGGGACTGAATAATGAAATGACAGTGCAAGTGTTGATAAGGTGGGGTCCCATGAACCCCATGTTGAAAATTTGGAGCCAAAATTCACAAAAATGTCCAAGATATCCACGTAAGTTGAAACCCCCCATTGATGCCATTATACAGCTTACTGTGATTTTCTTCAGTTCGTGGTCAGCTTTTGAAGAGCTCAGACGTGTCCCACTCCATCAAAGATTGCCACACCGGACCTCCGGAGGTAAGTATGGGGTGACGTGGGGTTATGGGGAGGTGGAGTGTGCAGAGGGTGGGTGCGGATTGGGGGAGAAGGGGCATCCTGACAATGA
The DNA here is from genome assembly GCA_016271365.2 of Neoceratodus forsteri. Classification (NCBI taxonomy): domain Eukaryota; kingdom Metazoa; phylum Chordata; order Ceratodontiformes; family Ceratodontidae; genus Neoceratodus; species Neoceratodus forsteri. The sequence continues at coordinate 808,876,419 of CM028129.1, read as the reverse complement.
GGGACCATTTTCTGTTTTACAGTGACAAAAAAACAAAAAACATCCGGGGAAGGTTTTTTATTTGCACAATTTACAAAAAAATACATTTGAGCACACTGGGGTAGGCTCCCAGGCTGCCACATGAGTTTTTCTCTGGGGAGGCTGAAGCTGACAGGGATTGGGCACCCCCATCAGCAAAGAAAGTATGTGTGTTCGGGGGCCGATATGCCAATGAGGATTGGGCACCATGTCAGCAAACAAATTAAACTGGGGGGGGGCATAATGCCGACGGGGATTGGGCACCCCATCATACAAGCTGTGTCCACTTTACGTAAAACTTGTGTCAGTGCTAGCATGCTGGCTAATTGGGCAATGAGGGACGCACCTACTAAAGTATGCCCTGCATTAACCAACACTGACACACCTCTGCATTTCTCCTACTACCACAAGATGTTGCTTGCGCAAGCGTAAGACAACATAAAAATGATTTAGAGGGGGATTTTCAAAGTAGGCAGATGCAGACACAGGAGAATGATCTGCCCTCATATCCATTCACTGGAATGTTTCCCAATGTTGGTACTTTATTTTCAAAGTGTACCCATCATTTGTGACACTTCCTGCACTTTTTGCAGCTTGCACCCCTCCAAAAAAAGATGCATGCATAATTTTTTACTGCACATTTCAGCATTTCAGATGCTACTGTTTCCAAGACGCTGACACTGATCTAAAAGTTCTGATAAAAGTCCCTTTAGAAAATTTAAATTGTGCTGATGGACCCATTATGAATCTTTGTTGAAGACCCCCCAAACACACAGTGCTTAACATTGATGAAAAGCTGAAGATGTCACAGCCCATGTGAGTGGCAATGTGGTTACGGTAATTAAAATAAATTCTACAATCTGATTGGCTGAGATGGCCATCTGCCTATGAATAAATCTCCCCACAAGAAACACGAAACATACCAGTCAAACCCGATAACAAAATGAAAAGTAAGCAAACCAATCAAGGTTCTGGTCAGTAACATTGTGTAACAAAATAAAGTGGACAAAAATAAAGTGGCAAAAACAGTGTCACCATCAATATTGACAGCACAAAATGAAGTGTGCCAGAACAATGCAGGCCACATGACATGCAGGTAACAAGCAATGCCCACCGCATGGAGACACTGCACTGAACCCCAGTGACCAAAAGCACAAGACAACGTGCCATCTCCCCTGTCCTATGTGTTGTGGGTGTTGCTGGGGACATGCTGGTGTGTGCTCCTGGCCCCTTACATTATACATGGCAATTCACATGGTGGCCATGGTCCACCTGTCCTCCAGTGGTTACCCTGGTGTACTGTCTCCATCACTCAGCATTCTGGATGGGGGGTACCCCACCATGTGGGTGCCTATGCTATTAGATTACGATGGTAGGTGTCCAGTGGCCTGCTTCCCCCAGTGGTGGTTGCATGCTGCCCTGTTCCATCTCCCTGCAGCCCTGTGCTGTTCCTGTGCACACGTGCCTGCTGCTGTGTGTTCTAGCGCAGTGTCTCCATGCGGTGGACTTTGTTTGCCACCTGCGCATTGTGTGGCCTCCATTATTCTGCCAGGCTTCATTTTGTGCTGCCAATATTGACAGTGACACTTTTTACCACTTTATTTTTGTCCACTTTATTTTGTTCCATGATGTTACTGACTGGAACCCTAAATCAATACACTACCCACACATTAAAACTGTTTTGAAATTGTCACCATATTCTTTTTCAACTTGTTTCGACTTCAGGAGAAAAAAAAAACTCAGATTCTGTATGAAAATAATTCTGAAAATAACATAACTGCAGCTTCTCATGTCTCACAAGATGAGTTGGAATGTCCAACTGCTGAGCCTTCCATAGCTGCTAACAGCCCTGCTGAGCCCCACTGAACCTCCAGCTGAAACAGTGTGCACCACATAGCTGCTGTAAAATGAACTGAGAACTACAGGAAGTAACACTCCTACATGGCATGCAATCCTCTCAAGTTTGCAAAATAAACCAGTTAGAGTTAAATCGAAATAAGATCACCACTATGAAGCAAACAAAGTGGGTTGTCAGTGTGTACTTGTACTGGGGTGAAGAGAAAAATCACAACACAGCCATAATTCTCTACCATAAGTAGACTGTATCACTGTGGGATGTTAGCTTGGTGCTGCACATTATGCTTTGGATAAGAGGCTGCAGTCTGGGTATGCAAATGTTTTGGGAATTACATTGACAACCACAAGAAACACCCTACAATTAATGCAGCTCATGTTCTAGAGTGTGAATGAATACAGCTAAGATGTTTACCAAACTAGTGAGATTAAAATAGTTATAAGTACTTGAACAATTAAAAATGAACTAAAAACAAGTTACAACTTGATTGAAACTTTTTGAATCATTTGATTGTGTCATACCAAACTGTTCTTGTTGTTCTTTCTTGAGCATCCATCTGCAGTGTGGTATGTGAAGAAATGTTTGAGGAATCTGTAGTTTGTCTCACCAGCTGTTCAAACCTATATAGGACAATGCCTAAATGCTCAATATCAGTCCACAAATCATCTTCACTGTCATCAGTTGCATCTTCTTCCTCCATGGGACCAGAATAATAGTCAGCATCTTTATTCTGGTCAGATTCATACAAATCACTGTCTGATTCATTTATTATCTCAACACATACTCTGTAACTGAATTTGTAGCCATCATTTAGCCAATGAAAAAAAAAAAAACAATAAAAAAAATAAATAACAAGCATTGTTATGAGCAGTTATGCCAGGGTGGATTTGAGGGAGAAAGCGAAACAAAGAGCTAATCTGCTTGATTGATTGAAGGAGAGGAGATGATCACATTACAGATGATCACTAGTGACCTGAAGCACTCCAGGCAGTGTAGGAAAGCAGCAGCAAAGGCAAATAAAATTCTGGGCTGCATTGCCAGATGGATCAACAGCAGGAAAGAGAAGGTGATGCCGCCCTTGTACAGGTTATTAGTGAGGACACATCTGGAATACGATGTAAAGTACTGGATCCCATATCTTATAAAGGACATTAACCTGCTAGAGAGAGACAGTCCAAAGGAGGACAGCAAAGATGATCATGGGCCAGCAGCATAGAACGTATGAGGAGAGGCTGGACTCTGGAGGCCCTGAACATGTACACCCTGGAGGAGAAGAGAGAGGGGACATGACTGAGATCTTCAAGTATTTGAAGGAATATCTGTAAATAGGGTGGGTACAGAGGGTCTCTTCAAGCTTAGTGGAAACTATAATAATAGGGGATACAGTCTTAAGTTGGGTGGAGTTTAGGAGAGAGGCTAGGAGGCACTTCTTCACAGAGAGGGTGGTGGAGAATTGGAATATGCTTCCAGAAGAGGTGGTTTCATTAAATACAGTGGGCAGCTTCAAGGGAGGCTGAGATAGAGTTAAGGCTGTTTCAGTATGCAATAAATGGCCAAAACAGGAGCTTTAGACTGCTGAAAGATTCTTTATTTCTGACAAGCTCACACACACAGCATGTACAGCCAAACACCTTACTCATTACTCATTGGCACAAAAAGGAAGATACTCTCTGGCTTCCTAGATTAACCATCTCTGACTGAGTCATTAAATTAGATGGGGTTAATTAAATACAGATGTAGAGCTCCCCCTAGTGTCTTGGAAGCCATATATTGTAACATCACCCTTACCATAAATGATTAAGCTAGGATGCTTTCTTGAGGTAAATATTAAACCTAAATGATAGAAACAAACAACTATAGCATTAGTAAGAACACTACTCTAGTGCTTTGAACTTGTCCCTGTCAACATTAGTAAAAGGTCCAACTTTTAAGTAATAATTAGATTACCTCACAGGGCGTCTTATGCTGATTCTTGTGCAAGTGCTTTTAAGGATTGTCATTGTGTCTTTTGGTGTTGCACTCTTTATTGCTGGTGGTGTCAGTTGGAGAATCAGCCTCTGCTGGCATTGGGGTACTCTTCAGTTCAGCTTTGGGGTCTTCTGTACACTATTGATCAGCCTGATGGCATGCGGCGTTATCCGGTTGCTGGTGGTCAAGTGGTTGCTTTCTCTCTGGACACATGTACTTGTAATTCCAATGGTACAGTTGTCCATCTCTTACATTGCATATGATCAGGAACTAATCTGTATGCATCTCCCAAGTTCCCATTTGCATGTCCTGTCATTTGGGAATACCTTAACATGTTTTGGTTCACTGACATTCAGCATAGGTAGGTCCTTGGCCTGACAGTTGTAGTACAGTTTAGCCTTTTTGTAGCACAGTTCCTTCTGCTCAGCAACTCCAACTACTTTGCGCATCAGTAGTTTGCTGGCAGTGGGTAACAATGTGCACATGCGCCTTGACATCAGACGCTGTGCTGTACTGCTGTTCATGCCTTCTGCTGGTGTGTTTCTCCAATCAAGTGTAGCTTTCCCTATGTCCTGGTTATCATCAGTGTTTGTTTTCTTTATGAGGGTTTTTGCAAAGTTTACAGCTGATTCAGTCTTGCCATTGAATTGGCTGTGACAGGAAGAAGATTTGATGTGTTCAAACTCCAAGTCCTCTGAAAACTGTTTGAAGTCACTGCTTGTGAATTGAGGTCCACTGTCTGACATGACAGTATTTGGAATGCCATGTCTGTTGAAGTGTCTCTTGCAACATTGGATGACTGTGACTGCAGTAGTGTCCTGCATTTCATCGATTTCCCAGAAATCTGACTAGTAGTCCATAGTAATGAGGTAGACTTTATTATTAACAGTGAAGAGGTCCATGCCAACCTTATTCCAGGGTAACTCTGGAATTTGGTAAGTCATTGGTTTCTTTTTCTTGTTTACACTGGTGTTCATTACATGTGCTGCATTTGCTGACAAGGTCTCAGATCTCATTCATCACGTTTGGCCAGTGTGCAACATCTCTAGTTCTTCATGGACAGGCTTCAATACCTGAATGGCTAGAGTGAAACAGAAACATAGAAATTGTCAGCAGATATGGACTGCCAGGCCCATCCAGTCTGCCTGTAAGCCCTACACTTGTTTGTGGTCTCTGACCTTATCTGGTCAACGGCTTATCACCACATCCTCCCACCTCTAAGGTTCCCCTATGCCTGTCCCACGCATGCTTAAATCCCTCCACTGTGCTCACTCCCACCACTTCTTGTGGCAGACTGTTTCATGCGTCTTCCACCTTCTCCATGAAGAAAAACTTCCTCACATTTCCCTTTAACCTGCCACCATCCAATTACATATCATGCCCCCTCATTCTTGTACTCCTCCTATATTAAAAGATGTCTCCCCCCCCCTGCACTTTGTTTATGCCCTTAAGGTACTTAAATGTTTCTATCCTGTCCCCTCAATCCCTCCTTTCCTCCATCCAGTATTGTACATATTGAGGTCCTTTAATCTCTCCTCATACTGTATGTTTTCTGGTGCTAGCCCTATAACATTTTAGTTGCCCTTCTCTGGACTGCCTCCATCCTGTCAATATATTTGCGATGGTACTGTCTCCAGAACTGCACACAGTACTCTAGGTGAAGCCTCACTAATGTTTTATACAACGGCATCACTTCCTCCCACCTTCTGCTAGTGGTACCCCTGCTTATGCACCCCAGCATGCCACTGGCCCTCCCTACATCCTTTGTACTCTGCTTTCACACCTTTAGGTCATCTGATATGATAACTCCCAGGTCCCTTTCTTCCCTGGTGATCATCAGCAACCCCCCATCCTGTAGCTGTCCCCAGGGTGCCCTTCTCCCAGGTGCATTATTTTTGTACTTCTTTGAATTGAACCTCAGTTGCCACAGCTCAGAGCATATTTCAAGCTTCCTCAGGTCCCTTCTTATTTTCTCCACCCTGTCTGGAGTATCCACCCTGGTGCAGATCTCGATATCATCTGCATATAGGCAGACCTTTCCCTCTAGCCCATCTGTAATGTCACTAATGAAGACATTAAACAGGACTGATCCCTGATGTATCCCACTGGTCACCCCCCTCTCCCCAGCTTGGATCCCATTTACCACCACCTTCTGCCTCCTGTCAGTTAGCCAGTTCCTAACCCAGTTTACCACCTTGTGCCCCATGCTCAGGCTACCCATCTTGTTAACCAGCCTTTTTTGTGAGACGTGTCAAAGACCTCACTGAAATCGAGGTAGGCAATGTCCACTGCCACCCCCATTTACTTCCTTCATCACCCAATCAAAAAACATCCATCAGATTCATACCTGACACTACTTTCCTGCTGTGAATCCATGTTGCCTCAGATCCTGGGCACCATTGGATTCTAAGTGTGCCACTGTTCTTTCTTTGAGCAGTGCCTCCATGATCTTACCCACTACTGAGGTGAGGCTGACCAGCTTATAAGTTCTCTACCTCCTCCCTACTAGAACTTTTGTTTAGACAGACTACAGTTGTCCTCTTCCAGTCCTCTGGAACCACTCCTGTGTTGAGTGACTCGGTGAACATGGCTGCCAGAGGTGCTGTTAGCTCTCTTCACAGCTCCCTTAATATCCTCGTGTGTATGCTATCTGGCCCCATCGCTTTGTCCACCTTCAGTTTTTTAAGATCTTCCAGAACTCTTTCCACTGTGAATGGAATTGTGTTTACCTCTCCCCCCTTCATATCTGTTACCCAGCTGTGGTCTCTAACCCTCCCCCTCTTTAGTGAACACTGAACAGATGTATTTGTTCAGTATTTCTGACTTCTCCAGGTCTCCCTCCTTAAACTCCCCTGTATCCCCTCTGAGCCTTAAAACCCCTTCCTTGATTTTTCTTCTTTCGCTGATGCACCTATAGAATGTCTTGTCCCCTTTCTTCACCGTCTGCGCAAATCTTTCTTTTTTCTGTGCCTTTGCATGCCTTACAGCCTTCCCTGTTTCTCTTAGATTCTTTAGGTACACATCCCAGTCTTTCTCCCTTTGAGTGCCCTCAAATTTATGAAAACCCACCCTTTTGGCCCTTACCTCGTCTGCCTCCTCTCTTGAGAACCATAGTGGTTTTCTCTTGCCTTTGTTTACCATCTTGATGCATTGGTTTGTCACCTCATCCATAGCTTTCTTCAGGTGTTCCCACTACTCCTCAGCTCCCCCTCCTATTTCCTTCTTCACCAGCACCTCATTGATACATCTCCTCATTTTAGCAAAATCCACCATCCTAAAATCTAAGACCTTTGCCTTTGGGTGGCTAGCTTGTGTCTCTGTCCCCACGCTAAACCACACTATGTGGTGGTACTGGATCCCAGTTGACTTTCCACCTGGACATCTGTAACTCTGCCCCCATTGGTCAGTATGAGGGCCAGAATCACCCTGTCTCTGGCGGGATCAGTCACTAGCTATCTGAGGCCTGCCCCCTGTAGAGAATCCAGGATGTCATGGATCCTGGATGAAGCAGCTGCTGGGATGGTCCAATCCATATCTGGAATATTGAAGTCACCCAGTAGTAATACCTCACTCCATCTTGTGACTTTGATCTACTAGATCTCTATCCCCCTCCTCCCCCTGCACTGGAGGTCTATAGATCACCCCTATGTGGATTGCTGTGCCATTGCCTGGCTCAGGGATGACCCACAGTGCCTTGGCCTCCCCCTGTCTGCCCTACAACTCTGTTGCTTTTTTGCCATCCCTTTCATACAGGGCCACCCACACCCCTTTTTTACTCCTCCATCTCTCTTGAAAAGAGCATAACCTGGAACATTTGCATCCCAGTAATGATTTGTGGTGTACCAGGTCTCTGTTATTGCCACTAGGTCCAGCTCTGCCTCTACTAACAGGGCCTCCAGGTCTGGGATTTTATTTCCCAGGCAGTGGGTATTTGTAACCATGACCTTCCATGTTTTGCTGCCTGTTCTTCCTCCAGTCCTGTGTTTGTCCTCCGCCTCCTAACCCCAGCCCCATTTTCCTTTTTATGCTGCCTTCCTACCCATGCCTTTCCCTTTGCATCCAGTACTGGTGTCCCTGTCTGCAACCTACCTTCCTGTTCTTCATTTCTGGCTACTCTAGCTTGTGGGGGAAGACTCCTTGAATCTTCCTGCTCCTATGAGCCCCCGGCTAGTTAAATACTTGTCCAGGATACATTTAAGCCATTCACTAAGGAGTGCCGTCCCCCTCTCTAAAGGATGCAGTCCATCCCCCTTGAACAGGGCAGTATTGTGCCAGGTGGGTCCCCAGTCCCCAATGAAGCCATACCCCTTCTTGCTGCACCAGCCCATCAACCACTTGTTGAAGCTCCTGATACAGAGATTCCTATCCTTCCACATACTGTGGACTGGCAGCAGTTCTGAAAAAGACATGGAGCTTGCTTCCTGCCCTGGGCACCCTCCCAACTCTTGGATGTCATCCTGCACCAGCTCTATGCTAGCCCTGCACTTGGATAGGTAATTCATTCATAGGCAGACAACAACCTCCAGACCCCCCTCTTTTTGCCATCGCTTTAGTGATCCTCAGCATCCGCTCCTCCTCCCTCTGAGCAGTGCCTCCAGGAAGGCACTTAACCACCATCTCTTCCCTGCTATCTGTACCTAGGACCATTCCCCAGACAACTGAGTGCCCCAGCAGGAGTAACTTCTTCCTCCTTTGCGGTCCACTTCCTCCCACTATTGGTGAATGTGTGACAGCACTTCTGTTCTCATTGCCTTGGGTATTATGACTTTTGAACCTTTGCAAATAATGCCATTCTGTGTGACTAGTTCATCTTGATAGGTCCAGTACTCATAGATGATGACAGGCTACACTTTGTTGTGTGACTTGTGAGTTGCTTTACTCTTTCAAGTCCTTGTGCAGAGATAGCCATTGTCCTTGCTTGATTTATGTTTTCTAGTTCTGCTTCCAGCTTACTAAACTCTGTGTTGTATACGACCTCAGAGTCGGTTGTTTCAGTTGTTTAATTTGAGGGTAGTTGAAGCACATGATGAAAAATCATCTATGCACATCTCCGGTTCTCTTTTATACTGTATTTGATGTCCAGGCGATATCACTGCAGTCTGAGTAGCATGTGTTATAGGCAGTTGGGTGCTGCAAGTAAGAGTTTATTTAAATATACTTTCCAGAGGCTTGTGTCACTTTCCACGTGAATGACTTCTCGGCCATGGGCGTATTGGTTAAATTTCTCACAGGCAAAGATGATCACCAGGCACTCTTTTTATGTCTGTTGGTGGAGCCTACAGCCATCTTGCTATCTGTAGCTGGAAAATGGAGTATCATGGAACACGTTTTGGACTTTTCAATGTATCCTTCCATGTCAACTGAAATAAAACACTCCCTTCTTTCTGTTAAGAATGTTGGAGACATAACTTCAAGCTGCTTATCAGATGCCATTAGGAAACTAAAACAGCTTGTTAAATACTTGTTAAATATTGGTTGCCTATTAAACTGGAGATTTGCTTACCCCCTTCTGAATGCAACAACTTGCACATTTAAATACTTAGCATTTAAACAGCTTCTTACTACTAGTTTCATTTGATAATATATTGTCTTTCAAGAAAGATTCATACTTCATAAATGCCATCCCTTTCCCAGAAAATCTATAATTGCTACTGTTTTTTAACCTTTAAAGACACTATCTGATAAGCACTGTCTCAGACATATGCCAGGTCTTCAGTGAACTACCCAGACTAAATATGTAGCAATCAGCAGGCATGGTCTACTATGCTTTTTGGGGAAAAAATGCATTGCAGTACAGCAAATACACACAAACACACTCTGTACACAGCATTCTCATGGCCACAGTATTCAAAATAATTACTGCATTCTAATATGTTATAAAACAAGAAACAGTTTGTTTATGTCAGTGAACACAGTGAAGTTCAGTTTAGAGTAGATTTCCTTTCAATGTTTCTTATCCTATATTTTGTATCCTGGACACACACACACACACACACACTGCACACACCAACCTCATGGCCACAACATTCAAAATAAATACTGTATTCTAATATGCTATAAAACAAGACACTCTTTGTTGATGTCAGTCAATACAGTGAAGTTCAGTTTAGAGTAGATTTCCTTTGAAATATTTCTTATCCTGGATATACACACACACACACACACACACACACACACACACACACACACGCACACGCTCTGTAGACACTATCCTCATGGCCACAACATTCAGAATAAATACCACATTCTAATATGTTATAAATCAATAAAGAAACTGTTTGTTTATGTCAGTGAACGCAGTGAAGTTCAGTTTAGAGTAGATTTCCTTTAAATATTTCTTATCCTGTATTGTATTCTGGATTGTGCAGGGGAGATGCTACAGCTCATTGTCATAGGGATCTTCAATTACAGATTTTTGCACTGTATTTACTCAGCTTGTCACAGATTAGATGAAATATCTTGTTTTCAGTGGGGTCATGATTTTACAATTTTGATAATGTGTTTCTTCAGGGTAGCCTAGTCTATGGTCCCCATATTCAAAGGAGATACGCTGCACATTCTGGCAGAAAAGGGAGATGTGCCGTGCAACTCCAACAATGTACCACAGTGTAATATTCAAATGTGCAGGATGCACAGGCTAAAAGGGAATGGGCCAGGGTGCACACAAATGCATGCAATTTGAGGGTGCATTCCCATGCATATGCTGCACTGCGGCATACTAAGTGGGAATGCACCCCTCGCAGTGCAGAGCAGCACAGCCCACAGTTAGGCTATGAATAGCTGGCCTAACCTGGCCAGCCACCCACAGGTGGGCTGCGGAAGTGCACCCAGGTGCACAGCAGCCTGTCAGCCCTGATGGACTAGCGGTATCCCCTCCCATCCCAGATCGATCCAACTCCATCCCTGAAGAGCTCCATAGTATAGGGCCCCCCTGGACCCAATCGCACCAGAGGAAACCACAGTCCATATCCATAGCATAGAGAACCCCCACCCAGCTCCCCCCATTTGCCACCTGTTGCAGAGACTGGTAATGCCCTCCACACCCTGCCATTGCCAGCCACCAACTGCACTGGACCTGGGCCAGGGACCTGCACTCCAGAATGATCCAAGTGGCTGTACCATGCATTGGGACACTACACAAGATCTGGACCCACCAGTGTATGCAGCCATGTGTATGTCCCTGGCAAATCGTAAGAGGGAACTGATGTACCTCCAATGCATGCCTTGTCAATGCTGTATCTTCCTGCTGTCATACACTACTGCAGGCCCACACTCTCCCCCATTCCCCTGTGCTACATGCCACCCTCCAGACTGCTGAGGTATCCTGGGTGCCATGGGGTCCGGTATCCTGCAATGCCATTTGCAGTGTATGCTCCAGGCTATGGATAGTGCATCCATGGTTCCCTGATTGTACAAACGAATGGGAGGTAAGCTGTAACATGCCTGTTCTGGGGCCTGTGTGAGTGGGTACAGCATTGGCTGTCACCTGCACTGAGCAGCGCAACAGCACAGGGACAATGGATCTGCATGTGAGCGCCTGAAGTGTATGGCCACTGGGCATTATAACCCACACACAGCTCGTGCCTATGTATGACACATTCCGACATTCTACTGCCAGTGCTCTGCCACCCAAAAATAAGATGCCACTTCTTCTATGAACTATCCAGGCTAAATATATAGCAATCAGAAGGCATATTCTAGGAAAACACATTGGAAAAATGTGTAAAAGGAAGACCACATTGAAACTGCCTCTCAGCAGATCTGCATTGTGCAAATTCATTAGAAATAATGGGTAAATGCATCCCAAAAGCTTTCCACAACCATATCAGCTCTGACCAGAGTTTCTTCTATCTGGGCATATCTTTGTTCAGTAGTGACAGTGACTGTGAGGCAAATGCTTCTGGCTGTCCCTGCTGGAGGAGTGTTGCACAGAGTCCAATTTTGCTTGCATCATATTGTATGGTGACTTCATCATTCAAATCATAGTACTTCAGTATTGGGTGATTAGTCACAAGATGTTTGATGCATTCAAAGGCTGCATCCTTCTGTGATAGCCATGTCCATGTTCTATCTTTGTCTTTCAGGTGTCTCAGAGGTTCACAGACATTGGAGAGGTACTCTATAAAAGGAATTTTGTCAAATAATTTACAAAGCCTAGCAGTTGCTGCACCTACTTCTTGTCTGTTGGTTTAGGCATATCTTGTATGACTTTGACTTTTTCTGGGTTCAGACACAATCCATTGGCAGTGAAAAGATGGCCCATATATGCTACTCTAGGCAGTCAAAGTCTTATCCTCTTCTTGTTTATTTTAAGATTGACTTTTCTGACCCTTTTTAGAAGGCTAATAAGATTGTGGTCATGGTCTGCTGTTGCTTGTTTGATGGTGTCTGCACAGCTGTAAACTAGAATATCATCTACTATAACACTGACTTCTTTAAGTCCTTTGAGCACATCTTGCTGTCTGGGCTGATATTCTTCTGCTGCAAGTTTAATGCCAAAGGGCATCCTTAACCAGTGATAGTGGCCTGCTGATGTCTAGAAAGTGGTGAGATAGCGGCTTTCTTCAACCAGGTGATTCTACTCCCACACAATAACCATCTTTGGTGTCAAGTAGAGGAAATAACTTTGCTTTTGCTAAGTCTGGATGAATTTCTTCTGTTGTAGGCATCTGATAGTGTGCTCTCTTTAAGCCTTTGTTTAAGTCACTAGGGTCTTTACTTCAGAGCGCCTACGCAACTTGGTATAGAGTTATGCTAGTGCAACTTATATAATCTCTAGCTGTTCGCCTTTTTTGTCAGTGAGATTTACTAACCTGTAGGGGTACTAAGGCAAGGAACCATAGATGAGGGTTCCACCCAAAAAGGTGCTGCAGGAATGATTCCCTTGGCTAAACGTACCTTAGGAAGGATCCCATGGGAGAGAAAGGTGAGTGGCTGGAGGAGAAGAGGAGGATGGTGAGGCACTGAGGAAATGATCGTGGGGTGAGTTAGAAGGAATGGCCTTTTATGGCCTGAGAGGGGATGTGGTTAATTACTCCACCCCATTGAACTACAGGCATAGCCTTCCAATTCAATGGGCCTATGCACCTTGTAATAGAGTTATGCTTGTGCAACATATATAATCTTTGACTGTTCGCCTCTCCTATCAGTGGGCTATACCACCCTGTAGGGATACTAAGCCAAAGAACCCTAGAAGAGGGTTCCACCCCTAGAGGTGCCATGGGATTGATTCCCTTGGTTAAAGGTACCTTAGGAAGAAGCCCCAAAAAAGTCCCAAAAAGAGTGTTGAACATCGCATGTAAGGTGATGAACACTTATCTGTATTGAAGACCTGAATGTAGGTGAGTAGGTGTAGTACAGACAGGTTGGTTAGTGTAGTATAGACATGAGATTCAGAGAGTAATGGCAGACAATGGATAAATAGAATTCAGCCATAGATCAGAATGTAAGACACCGAGGCGTTACATCCTAAGGAGAGAGTGAACAGCTACAGGGCCACCATCCATCTCCATCCAACAGCGGACATCTAACTACATAATCTAGGGAATATTACTACACCTATCTATGTATTATGACCATTGGCATGAAGAAGAGGACAAACCCCCTTTGAGGAGGAAACCTCTGGGGATCCAAGACCTAGGTTGCCTTCCCTCCAGGCTTCGGGACAGTTAGTTTAGTTATGGCTCTGCTACTGCAATTTAGTAGGCCAATCCAGGGGTAGAATCCAATTTAGGGGAACACTCTCACTCAATCCCTGTAACGGGAATGCCGTGAAGGGTTAAGAGTGATCTCTACAACACAGGGTATGCTACATATAGTACCAACCTGCAAGGTGGGAGGAGGATAGCAACGACTGCCAAGGAACTCAGCTGGCCTACAGATCTAAGAACAAATTGAGTAAACCAAAGGTGGTTGCAGGTAGAATAGCTTAAAGGGTGCCTCTGAACCAACTTGGACAGCTAAAGGGGCCCTACTGTTGAAAGCCCCATCCATCACTGCAGAAGTCTTAAATTCTACATATAGAGGAGCAGCCAGTATGGTTGAAGACTGAAGGACCACCCAGAGAGAAGACATTCCCACTATGGGCCAGATGAGAAGGACCCCGCTCCAAGTTTTGCATGCTCAAGATATGGACTTTGTGGGTGCAGAGTAGAAATGGACAAAATGCACACATTTCATTACAGGAAATATTTCACCAAATATGCACATTTCATGAAATATTTCGCTGGTGCAGAATGCAAAATTCCACCAGTGAAATGTAGAATTCCACCATTCATGGGTGAAATTCCACATTTTGCTGGTGAAATTCTGCATTTTACACCCGCAAAATATTTTGCAGAATGAGCAAATTTCGTGAAATATTTCACATGGCAAAATTCAAGATTTTGCCAGAATTTCGCATGTGAAATTAAATTTTGCTGCATCTCTAGTGTAGAGTGAAACCATCAGCTACAGGCTAGCCCTGAGTCATGGAAGCAATGGGCATGATTGGCATGTCTCCGAATGTGGAGAGAACATAAAGTCGAGATTTAGCATGGGACCTGCACTGGGTCATGCTCAGATATTCGACCTTCACGTAGGTCAGACTGAGCAATGGGGACCCCCATGTGGGTTGAGACAAGGCAGGCAGCAATTTGTATCCACAGGAATGAATGTCAACCAGGTCCATTAAGAAGCCAAATTAGGAGTGAACTCAAAATTTTACAAGTTGGAGAGAAGGTAATTGCTGGGTGGAGCTTGCAGTCGATGGTTAGGTAGGAGGAGGCTGTGAAGCTGTGAAGCTGGTATGAAGAGGTAAGGTTCAAGAATGAATAGACTTGATATGCAGATAGCAAAATGACATGAAGGCTGGTATGTGTATGTTAACTGGTAGTGCCATAGGCTGCATCAAGTGGTAGGGGGCTATATGAAAGCCATGAAGACTGTATGGAGCACTAGTAAAGGCCGGATGACCCAGCAGCTGAAAAATACATGAAACATTTAAAGCTGCTCCTGCTACTCAGAGCCACGATGCCTATTGCAATAATGCAGTCCCCCACAGTAGGAAGAACAGATAAGCCACAAACTAGGCACCATGACACCAAACAGCTAGTCAAATATTAAGAGAAATTAAACTGATTCAATGCCAGCAGCTGTAATCGGGCTGACATGTGGTGGAGGAAATACATGCAATCTGCAAAAAACTCCAAAACAGCACAATGGAGGGCAAGAAGGGACACAGCAGAAGAAAGCAAATCTGGGTGTCAGTACAACATCATCAGCCCAAACAGGTTCCCAGCAGGAATGGAAAGGCAGTGCCGAGAAAGTGCATTCATTGGTGCACAGATGAATGCAACAGAGGGAAACAGAAACTGAGGATGGTGACTGCCAAGCAACAACTGGGAACAGCAGACATAGGAAGAACCCATTGCCAGGCAAAATGAAGGTGGGTGCATGACTGAGAGGAGAGAAGGGAAAGCCAAAGCAGGACACCGGTCCCAGCCAGGAAAGAGACAAACAGGACTGGTGGGGCAATTTGAGACAGGCAGGAGACAGGGGAAAGCCATGGGGCAGAGGAGGAAGGCAGGTGAAATGGACACGACAAGTGACAGAAAGAAGAGGGGCAGAAAGGAGAAACAACAGAGCGGGGGGGTAGGGGGCAGGGGGCCCCGCTGAGGGAACACAGAAATGGGAGGGAGAGGAGCACACAAGCCACTGGCTGCATTGGAATGACCTCAGCAGTAGTGGCCACAACAGCACAAGGAGAAACACTGACAAAGAAAGAACAGGGGAGACAGAGGGAAGCATGGGGGAGGGAGGTGACTGAAGGCCAGAGAAAACATAAACAGGAATGGAAACCATGAACAAAGGAAAGAAGCAGGGGTAAGCGGCAAGCGACAGAGCCTCCGGCAACAATGAGGAAATGATTGTGGGGTAAGTTAGAAGGAACGGCCTTTTATGGCCCGAGTGGGGGTATTGTTAGTTGCTCCACCCCATTCAGCAGCGTGCAGAAGATGATGATTGAATTAGCCTCATCTAACCCAAAGCTGCTGCACTGTGGAGTTCTGCAGGGATCTGTCTTGTCACCCTTGCTGTTCATGGTGTATATGCAGCTGTTGGGGGACATTATCAGGTGGTATGGGCTGAGTTTTTATTGCTATGCCAATGATGCCCAGTTTTACTTTTCCTGTGCACCAGGTAAACAGATAGCAGCCTCTGTATTTAAGAATTTCCTGGATGAGTTCCCGATTTGGATGACTCAAAACTGACTTTGACTTAACGTGGTGGGGGATGGGGGGATTTGGGAAGTGACCACTGATCTTGTACTGGGAAGGGTCCCATTGATCCCCTCCACAGGGGTGAAGGATTTGGGCATGATCCTTGATGATGGCTTGACACTGGATGCTCAGGTGTCTGCTGTCATAAAAGCTGGATTTTACAATCTGAGGAATATATCGCCTGGGGTCCGGAACCTTATACCATCTGAGGACCTGACCACACTGATGCATACTTTTCTCATGTTCAGGCTGGATTACTTCAGTGCCCTGTACCTAGGGCTGTCTGGAGGCAACCTCCACTGACTGCAGCTGGTGCAGGATGCAGCAATGAGGTTGTTGACAGATGTATGAAGATGTGACCATATTATGCCCATTCTCTATGAACTGCACTTGCTGTTAGTTAGGTGGAGGATTGTCTTCAAGCTTGGTTTGCTGACCTATAAGGCCCTACATGAAAGGGGACCAGTCTACCTGCAAGATCTCCTCATTCCTCATTGCCCATTCTGGGCTCTCCATTACACCGAAGGTTGCCTCCTTAGGGTTCCCAGAGTTAGGTTGCAGCATTTGGTTGATCGTGCATTTTCTGTTGCTGCACCTACCCTGTGGAATTCGCTGCCTAACTGTCTTTGGGAGGCACCCTCGGTGGAAACCTTTTAAATGGCTTAAAGACCTTTTTATTTAACCAGGCTTTTAATTTATATATAAACATGTTTTAGTGATGTATTTTAAAGAGTAAGGATAGATTTTAAGGCTGTTAGCTCCATTTGGATTGTTTATTATATGTATGTATACTGTGTTTTATTGTTATGTGAAGCACTCCAAGTCCACGGAAAGGGGCACTACATAAATAAAAGTATCTATCTATCTATCTATCTATCTATCTATCTATCTATCTATCCATCCAACTGCAGGCATAGCCTTCCAGATATGTAGAGTTTGCCTAGTTTTTTCACTGTGACAATATTACTGATCCAATTAGTAAGATCTGTTACTTTGGCAATGATTCCCTTTTTTTCCATTTTTTCAATTGCTGCCATTACTTGCTTCTTGAGTAGAATGGGCACTCTGTGGGGTAAGTGTTGTATCAGTGTGACTGTCTTGTCAAGTTCAAGATGAAGCAGACTGGGAAGACAGCCCAGTCCTTCAAACACATCTTTATAGTCTTTCAGAATTTGTGCTACTGAAAGGCCTCTCTCTGTGTTTTGGCTTTCATAATGTTTTTTTTTTTTCTGATTCCACTTTTTGGACTGGCTGCTCAAGGTTCACTTTCACAGGATCCATCTGTTTACAGGTGGTAGCTGAAAGTAGTGGTTTCTCTGTGATTTCCATGACTTGGAAGTTTAGCATACACTTGTGACCATGGTATTCTTCTTGCATCTTGTATTACCCAAAGGTCTTTATTATGATGCCATCATATAGCTTTCGGATGAGACATTAAACCGAGGTCCCATCTGCCTGGATTGGTGGTAGTTCAGGTGGATGTTAAAGATCCCATGGTACTTACTGAAAAGAGTAGGAGAATTTCCCTGGTGTCCTGGCCAAATTTCCCTCATTCACTAAAAATACCACCAACAGCTTAATCTGATTCAAGGTCAGTTGGCATTCATCTGTATCCCCTTCCCCCGTGTCATGCCTGACAATAGGCAGGATTTGTCTAGTGCACTTACCCGGTCAACAAAAAACTAAATAAAAAAAAAAAAAAAATTTTACTCTTCTTGGCTTCAGCTTTGCTGTTCCATCTTGCATGAAGATGAAGAAATGTTTATGGCTCATCTCATTAACAGATGACCCACTGTCTAGCTGGCATTCAGTCTCATGTGTTAGGTCATAGCTGTATCAGTCATTTTCAACTGGATTGAGTTTCAGGTTTGTGAGCCACTTGTCTGCTCCACACTGCACAGACTTAATATCCGATATATAGAAGATTTCAGGGTCAGCGTCATCGCTAGCTTCAGTCACCAGATGCACTGGCTTCCTTATTGGTTTTGACTGCACACTTTTGTGAAGTGGTTTCTTTTGCCAACATTCTTGCATGTAACTTCATATAGAGGGCATTTTGCCTTGGCATGCTATGCGCCACAATATTTGCATTGCTTTTGTGGTGGCTGTCTTGCTTTGCTGTGCACCAGATTGTGCTGCTGCTTTATGTCATTATTTGGTGCCTTTTGCCTTTGGTTTCCTTGCTTCTTGTGTGTGGCATGATAGACTGTTTCAGTTTCTGCTGAGCTTTGCTTTTCAGTTGAATTTGTACTTGTTCACTGGTCTTGCACATGTCTATGGCTTTTGCCAAGGTTAGCTTTGGTTCATGCAGCATCACATATCAGATCATCTTTCAAAGCTCTGCATTCACACATTTCAGCCATTTTGTGCAGTTTTGCAATATATTGGTCTTCTGTTTCTGTTTGACTTTGCTCACGCATATTAAACATATATCTTTCATATATTACATTCTAAGTAGGCTCAAAATACTTTTGCACTGCATCTAGAATTTTATTAGGATCCTTTCTGTTCTCTTCAGCCATATCTAAGTACCTTTGTAGAATGTGGCATTCTTTCCCCATCACAGTCAGTAAGGTCGCTACTCTAATCTTTGCATCTTTTTCATTAAGGCCTGTGGCTATTTTGTAAGTTTCCTACAGAGACCTAAAAAATGTTCAGTTATTATAGATGTTGCCCTTCATGTCCAGAGGAGCTGGCACTGGAATCTGACTAGAAGCCATCGTGTGCAGCACTGTTTGCTGGTTGCTTGCTTTTTAATTTTGTGTTTTTAAATCAGCAGTAGCACTGCTTGCTTACACTTTCTTTCTTAGTGTATTTTAGTAAAGCATTCTCTCCTACCTGTGCAAGTTAAGGCTTCTGACATCATGTTTCAGTATGCAATAAATTGCTAGAACAGGAGCTTCTGATTGCAGAAAGCTTCTTTTTTTCTGGCAAGCTCACACACACACACACACACACACACACACACGTAGAGCTCCTACCTAGTGGGTTGGAAGCCATACATCATAACAAAGGGAAAAATAAGATGCAAGGGAGGGGAGGACAGATGGGAAGGGCAGATTGGGGGGTGGGGTCGGTAGCTTAAGCTAAAGACCTTGCAATACAAGCAGACTAGGTAGAGGAAATGGCATTCTTCTACTGGCTTCTTCATATCTTTGTATGATTATAGACAGTAACAGACAATGCTAGTTGATTGATTCTTCATAGCAATGCTACTGGCAGCATGGGAAACATCATTAAAATATGAAGTATTTGGAGAAACAGAAACCCAAATGCACATACTGGATATACCATAAAATGTATCTGCTGCATTTACCACTCATTTTGATTATAGGATAAAACTGGATATAATACAATATGCTGTTGACCTGAACACAATATTCTATTTTTTTTTATTGAATGATGGTTAGGTTGATTAGGGTGGGGAGAACCAAAATATAGGGAGATACTGTTGCAAGCCATAATTACATAAATAACCACATTTACAAAGACAGCATTACTATTGTCATTCAATCAGCAACTAGACTACTGCTGAAAGAGCTTACAAATATATATTACTGTGTGTGTGTGTGTGTGTGTGTGTGTGTGTGTGTGTGTGTGTGTGTGTGTGTGTATGCGCACGTGTGTGTTGGGAGGTGAGGGGTGGGTGCTTGATGGTGATATGAAGGAGGATGTAATATCTTCGAAAGCCTGAATTATGGTAAGCATTAGTATAACAAGCAATGACAACATGTGACTGGAGCCATTGCTGAATCACATAAAATAGGGAAGTGAAGGCTGAAAAAACATTAGCAAATGCCATCAGTTTACAGATACCATGTCTTATATGAAAAAATGGCTCTCTCAGAGGGGTGAGGCCTGCGTGCAGCTACGATGGCAGCTTAATCGCCTTGCTCCGTCTCACACCAGGTACCATCCGTGGGTATCTAATGTGACTGGCGTGTCTGCCAGCGCCTTTATGATGGAGCTTTAATTGCTTTCTCCCTCCCAACTCCCAATATTTTATTATTTTATTTCATTTCAGATCTCAGATTAACCATTTGAACTCAGAGCTCTTTACATAGGTTCCATGTTAGTACATTTAGAACAAGTAGGTAATTATACAGAGGATTGAACAAACAAGGCAATAGAATTAAAATGAGAAAATTTAGGTACATTTGGTCATTAAACAAAGGAATGCAAAAAATACAGCGAAAACTAAAAGTGGAATAAGTAAATGCAGTCAGATACATACAGGAACAGACTAAATAACTGTACCCAACAGGGACCCTGTTAGTTTTCAGCAACATGAGGGGTTTAGTGCATAGAATTGCTGGAGAGGCAGGGTGGGGGTTGAGCCCCAAGTGCAGGGTGACCGAGAGAGAGAGAGAGAGAGAGAGCTCTGTTTGGCAGAAGGGCAGATGGTAGGAGATGCCTTTGCTAGGTGCTAGCAATGGCAGACACATTGAGATTCCTGTATTAAATGGTTCCTCAGGTTCTTTCTGAAGGTCCACAGAGTGGACAGGCTAATAATGTTCTCATGGAGGGAGTTGAACCACAATGGTGCCCGATAGGCAAAGGACCTTTGTCCTTGAGATGTCCAACATTTTGGAGTCCAGAAGAACTGCAGCTGCGAATTTCAGGTGGGCCTGCGATTAGTGCTAGGAATTAGGAGATGTTGAACCCCAGTCCAAAGCTGACTAAGGTAGATCTTTTTGGCCAGGAGGCAAGATTGATATTTTAAGCAACCAATGAGCGTTAGCCAGTGTGCCTTTGCATAGAAATTGCAGGTGTGGCTTAGTCGGTGTGCCCCTAAGGTGAGCTTGAAGGCATTGTTAAGGGCAGTTTTTATACATCGGAGGGCAGTATCTGTGACAGAGCCATATATATTGGCAGTCCGTAGTCCACTAGGGAACCCACTGAACTGTGGACTGCTATGCTGAGGGCTTATGGGGTCAGGCTCTGCCTATGGCAATAAAGTAGCCCTAGGCATTTGTTGATTGCTTTAGCTGTGATGTCTATGTGGAGGGCATAGGAGAGTGAGCTGTCAAGAGTGATTCTGAGATATCTGAAGTGATGAACAAGTTCAAGAGGAACACCACCCCATCACACATTGATAGTGGGTAGTATTTGTGCTTGTTCTTAAGGCTAGTGAACAACGTGTTTTTGGTTTTTTTGTAGTTGATTATCAATTAATAATTTTTGAACCATGGCTCAACACTGGTGAAGTCACATTGTAGCTGTTGCTCAAGAGCAGTGGGGTCAGAGCCATTAGAAAAGATAACCGCATCATCGGCGTAGAGGAGGATACGGCATTGACTGGCTAGGGGGAGGCAATTCAGAAATAGGTTAAAGGGAAGGGGGCCCAGTATTGACCCCTGTGGAATGCCTGAGCACACAGGCTTAGTGTCAGACAGAAAGGTATCTATCCTGACTTGCTGTGAACAGCAGTGTAGGTAGCTGCAGAACCATGCAACCGCCTCAGAGGCAAGGCCTATGGCAGTGAGTTGGTCAATTAGGAAGGCATGGTTGACCGTGTCAAACTGCTTTCTTAGGTCAATATAGATAGCCCTGATGAGCTGGCCAAGATCGAGGGATTTGTGGATGAAGCCTGTGTATTCCAGGAGAGCTGTTGTGGTGCTATGCCCAGCCCTAAAGCCATGTTGCTCTGTGCATAGGAGCATGTGCTTGTCCAGATAATCGACAAGTTGGTTGCAACGATTCGTTCAATGGCCTTTGAGAGTGGTGGTAGTATAGAGATGAGTCTATAGTTCCCGGGGAGGACACGATTCCCACTCTTGTACACAGGGGTGACTACTGCAGCTTTCCATTTTTGGGACAATACTGTGAGACGGAGTGAGAGGTTAAGGATATGGGTGAGATGGGACATGATTTATTCGAGTGAGAGTGAGATTAGTTTCAGGTCGAGGTTATCCCCACTGAATCTCCCCTTCCCAAGCACTTTGCGCAGATATTTCCTGGTTTCTCCGCAGGTAATAGTCTTAAAGCAAAAGGGGGGATGCGATGGGGATTGCATGGGAGCAGCAGGGATGGTGGGGGAGAAGAATTTGGCGAGGAGAACATGATGCAAGTTGGTGAAAGCATTGTTAAAGGTGTTGGTGATACATTTAGGGTCAAGGATGGGGGAGCCATCAACGCAAAGCATGGTAGGGGCTGTTTTGTGTTCTCGCCCTGTGACCTCATTTAGGTTAGCCCAGAATTTGAGCCTGTCATTCCAGTTCTTGGTTAGGGCATCTTTATGGTATACATTTTTGGCTAATCAGATGGTCCTGGTACAGTTGTTCCTCACACGTTTGTAGTTCAGGATATCAGACTGCTTGCCAGTGGTCCTTGCTATATGCCAGAGGCAGTCTCTATTTTATAGCCTTTTTGTGCATTGGACCAGGTTAATTTAGCTGCTGGATCATGGGGCTGGCCAGCGAAAGAGTTTAATGTCATAGGCCACACAGACTAAGTGCTTAACTTGCCTCAAAGCATACTGATTTGCAGAAGGCCCAGCCTGGAACAAGTAGCAGTGCTTTTCCTCCGTGAACATCTTACCCCTACATGCTTCTACTGGGGGATTCTGTTGAGAAATCTAGATAGAGTATAAATGGCTGATTCCACAGTCTTGCAACCTACCCTCCTCACTGGCTCCTCTGCAGACCGGCCTCAGCAGCAACTGCAACTAAGTGACTCTCTAACTCAAATAACCAAAATTCTGGAAGTACTGCTGAGCCGGGTTGATGGGATCAGCGAAGCACTTAGTGGGAATGTAACCGCTGTTGGAGACTTGGAAGACAGAGTTAATGTAGTGGAACAGTGTGTGGAGGACCTTGAAAATAGCCACAGTCAGATTTGGAAGTGCCTGGAGGCCCACGAACAGAGGTTGGCTAGATTGTGGGACAGGGTCAAGGATCAGGAGAACCAGGAATGCCAGAACAACATCCGGATCCTTGGCATCCCTGAGGGTGCGGAGGGCCCTAGTACGGAAAGAGTCTTAAATGAAATGATACCTAAATGGCTAGGTGAGCGCTAGAGAAGTTCTGTTGAGGTAGAATGGGCCCACAGGCTTTTCCCCAGGTCAAACCCCTGCACCTCTACCCCTGGGCCCATTATAGCTTACATTTTGAGATACTCAACCAAGGAGCAGATTTTGAAAGTGGCAAGAGACTTAGGAGACATCTCCTGGAGGGGATCTAGAATTTCATTTTTTCATGACTATTCACAAGAGGTGGCCATGAGTGTAAACCCTTTCTTCCTGTAAAAAGCTTACTTCAACAGCATGGCTTTCAATATGATTTCAAATGGCTTACTTCCCTATATGTATCCAAAAATGGTAGGGAGATCCTTGCTCAAAATCCCCGTGAGGTTGAGGACTAGCTAACCAAATTCAGGCCTGATGTGATTGCTACCCCTACCCTAATTCAGGTGTTGTAAGCCAGCATTGTTTGGGCCTGCTTATACTCTGTTCAATCTTAAACACAAGTATCTCCATACCCTTAGTGAATTCACAACAATAAGTGTTCCCTAATGAGCTGACTACTGTTGTTCAGTTTCTTGTTTAAGTGATTTATTGTCTTGCATTTAACTGTGTTACTGTAATACGGTGTTCTTTTCTTATTCAAACAGTTTATTCAACTCTTAGTCATTCTATATACTGAGACTTTGCTGGAGTTTGCTACCGGCCTCCTAGTATATCACCTTCCAAAAGGTTCCCATAGTACTCTGGCACCCATCTGCTTGATCACTAGCAGTACCTCCTCCCTGCACTTGAGGAGCTCCAAATACAAGTAGGTGCCATATCCTTAATTTTCTTCCCTTGGATATGGACACCATTAAGCTTGGCACCGTGAGGTCACCCGATGAAGAGAACAAAAGTCTTTTTGCACTTGCGCTCCCCAAGGGCTAACATTGCTTTCTTACAGGAGACGCACCTCACAGCCAGGGCAGTCAGATGGCTCAAAAAAAAGTGGGTGTGTCAGGTGGTGGCCAGCTCAGCCACTACCAAATCCAAGGAAGTGGCTATACTGATTCACAAAACTTGCTCCTGCACTGTTGATGAAATAAAATCTGACACACAGGGTAGGTGGGTGGCTGTTTGGCTCTCATGCCAGAGGGAGTAATGTTCAGGCTAATCTTTATGGCCCTAACACAGACTAGGTGGAGTCCATAACTTGGGTTGGACAAGCTATTACCCTGCTCACCAAGGACTCTCCCAACATGCCCATCATTCTGGGCAGTGATTTTAATCTAGTCCAAGATGTGTTCCTGGACAAATCTAAACCCACCCCTCAATTCCATCCTAAAGCCAGGGCAGCATTACAAGTATTAATGGAGGAGTGGGATCTTATTGACCCCTGGTGAAGAGATCACCCAGATGGCAGAGATTTTACCTATTTTTCCCCTGTACATGCCTCACATAGCTGTATTGATTTCTGGCTATGCAATAGCACGGCCGCCTGTGGGATTAGTGATCCCAGGATAGCGAACCTGATAATCTCAGACCATGCCCCCATACTGCTGAATTACCATCCTGTGGACAAGGTTCTGAGAGCACCAGGCAGCACTGCAACCCCCTCCTGATACAGGATGAGGAGTTTCAGGCGTATATTAAGGAAGAGGCCAAGGCATATTTTGCCAATAACATAAACAATGAGGTAGGACCCGGCACAGAATGGGATGCCTTCAAAGCAGTTCTGAGGGGCAGAATTATTTCATACTCTGTGGCTAAGAACAAAGCCCAAAAGGCAGAGTTGGACAAAGTGTAGGCTGAACTTACAACCCTGGAAACCCAATTTAAAATCGTGGCCAAAGCTTACAATGATAGCGCTCCCGTGGCTGCTATCACGGGGCTTAAATACCGCATTAATTGCCTTCTACAGAGGAAGACTGAATGGCAGCTCCTCAGGACAAAGCATAAGTACTGGGGGGGACAAAGGGGGCAAACTTTTAGCATATCAACTTCAGAAGCAGCATGCTGCTTCTAGAATTTTTGCTCTCAGAGATGCCTCCAGGTCAACAGTTTCTCACCCTCAGGCCATCAATAGCAATATGAGTCTTTTCTACAAATCCCTATATCAATCCCAGGCTACCATGGACCCCTCTAGTATCTCAAAAACCCTCCAAGAATTCTGCAGTTCAGCCAAATCACCACAAATTCCTCTAGAAGCAAAGGAGCAGCTTGAGAAGCCCTTTGCAAATAAGGAACTGTGGGCAGACCTTTTTCAGACGGCTAAAGAGAAAGCCCCTTGTCTGGATGGCCTCACTGTGGAATTGTATCAGCTTCTGATAGATGAGATTTCAGCCCCTCTCCTTCAGGCCCTACAGGAATCCCATTTGAGTAAGTCCCTCCCCCCCAATATGAGGGAGGCTCTAGTTATTCTATTCCCCAAAAAAATCTAACGACCCTTTAGACTGAGCCAATTTCCGTCCAGTATCCCTTCTGCCAGTCGATACCAAAGTCATGGCAAAAATCCTTGCCAAACATTTGCTTTCAGTCCTCCCCTCAATAGTACATCCTTCACAGGTGGGATTCTCAAAGGGGAGGTCTGGAGCAGATAACCTTAGGCAAGTACTCAACCTTAAATGGCTGGCATCTCAGTCATCTCAGCCTACGGCAGCACTTGCAGTTGATTTTTCTAAAGCCTTTGACTCGGTGGAGTGGGACTATATGCATGATTTACTGTGGGTGTATGGATTTGGCCTGTACTTCTGGGGTTGGGTCTCCACCCTATATAACGCTCCCATGGCCTGAAATTTGACCAACAAGAATATATCCTACCCTTTTCAGTTACACAGGAGTACACGGCATGGTTGCCTATTTTCTCCCCCTGCTCTTCCTACTTGCACTAGACCCATTAATTAGGAACTTCATATAAGCTAAAGACATGTCAGGAGTAGTAGTCAATGGACAATCCTTTTTTGACAAATGCTTATGCGGACGATCGCCTGTTAAGTCTCACACACCCTAAATCATCCATACCTAAGGTCCTAACCTTACTGCAAACCTTCTCTGACCTATCCAGCCTCCAAATCAACCAAAAGAAAACCATATTGGCTCCCTTAAAAAAGCCCTGCACCAGAGACTGTTTAGATGGAACAGACATCTCCTGGGCCCCTGAGAGCTTTACCTACTTGGGTATAGTAATTCCAGCCAAGTGGTGAGACTTGGAGAGTGTTAACTGTTCCCCTCTCCTTGCCTCACTCACTGTGGAATTTGACAGATGGCGCAAACTTTACCTCTCCTTACATAGTCATAGAAGTCCATTTTCTTCCAAGTTGTGTACAGGAGTGCTTGGAAACAACTGAGAAGCTGCGTGGGATATACTATTTTGGACGAAATATCTGTAATCTCTCTCTCTCTTGCTTACATCTGAGAGAAGTTTTCCTCACTTTTAAAGTGGTATTGCTTTGTGTTTGTTTTAGTTTTTAAGTCAGGAAGGGTTTTTAAAACTGCTTATCTTCTGCATATTTGATTTTCCTTTGTGGCTAACTGGACTGATTACTAGAATTCTGTGAGAATCTGCATCAATATATTTTGCAACTTTTGGTGGGTTTACATCTGAGAGAAGTTTTCCTCACTTTTAAAGTGGTATTGCTTTGTGTTTGTTTTAGTTTTTAATTCAGGAAGGTTTTTTAAAACTGCTTATCTTGTCAGCATCCTCAGAGGGGCTGAAATAACTGCATATTTGATTTTCCTTTGTGGCTAACAAACCACCAGGCTGTTTTGGAGCTGGAGAGGTTTACCTGTGTCTGACTTGGATGTCTAGATTTTTCTCTGTTTGATTAGCAGGTTACTTTCTCTGTCATATTGTTGTGTAGGGTATCTTGCTGACAGTAAGGCACTCATCGCAGTGGTGGGTGAGAGCTTTTAGTTGATTGTTTTGTGAGGACACAGTTTAGGCTCACCCCTTCCACCCTCACCCACCCACCCTGGAAATAGTTCCTTTATACCTGAGGTTCTGACATCATTTCCTCGAGTGCAAGGTGCATTTCACTGTCATATCTCTCTAGTACACTGCACTGACAATATAAGCATACACATTTATTATATATATATATTTCTATATAACAAATCACACATGCAGCATGCACACACACACACAAATACAATAAAAAAAACTAGATAAACATGTAGGGAGTAGTGCAATGTAATGGCTGTGTGGCAGCAGTCTTCGGGAGTCTTTCTGGAGGCTGAGATGCTGCCCTATTGCAGACAACTATCTTCCCTGAGGAGGAAGTTGCCCGTCTTCAGGCTGCACTGGACAGTAGTAAGAAACCTTCCCCCATGCCACACTGGACAGTAGGAAGGGAACCTCCCCATTCAGGAGCACTAGCACCACCACCACTCCTCAGAGGTTGTGAAGAAAGCACAGCAGTTGGACCACAGTGGGCTCAGGGAGGGTGAGGAGGGTGGAACAGAGGCACACCCAGTCAATTGTTCCACTCCACAATCCATACACCATTCTGGGGGAGCATAGCTCCCCTATGGATGCACCCGCAGAGAAGACTGATGATAACTGTCACAAGGGAGGCCCACAGGAAGGAGGCAGAGGACACCACAGGGAAAGGAAGCAGCTCCTGGTGGGGGACTCAATTATGAGGGGTATAGAACTGGGGAGCTGGGAAAAATGAAGTAAGGTGCCTGCCTGGTGCCATGGCTTGGAGGGGACAGGAGCATCCCTCAGGATCAAGAGAACAGCTGCAAGGGATTCCAGGCTGGACGTAATTGTCCACCTAGGGACAAATGACTTGGCTCATCATGAGATTAGAGCAGTGCAGGAGGACATTGCAGAGTTGGGGAGGGACCTAAGACAAGTAGCACACACAGTATCCTTCTCAGAGGTGCTGCCTGTCAAAAGCATGGGGGAGGCGAGGGTAATTGGCACCATGCAGTTTAATGAATGGTTGAAAAAATGGTGCAGAGCACAGGGTTTGGCTTCATTGGGGACTGGGGTTCCACCTGGAGGACACCAGCCTATACTAACAGGATGGTCTGCATCTGTCCAGGAAAGGAACAAGTCTTTTGAGCAATCGGTTTCAATGCTTCATTGGCAAGCTTTTAAACTAGTCAAAGGGGGAGGCACTGACAAGCAGCAGGAAAATCCCAGCCTCTCCCTACAAAACAGTGTACTAAATGAGAAAAAGACTGAGGTAGAACGGTCAGTGGGGAATGCTGCAACAGAAGGTAAAGCCATCAAAAAATGGAGAGCAATGAGTACTAATGTCTGTAGTCTGGGTAACAAGCTTCCTGAATTAGTGACCTTGATGGTGGAGGAACATCTGGATATTGTGGCAGTCACAGAAACATGGTACACACAAAACCATGACTGGGACATAAACATACCAGGATACACTGTCTACAGGAGGGACAGGGAGGGTAAGAGGAGGAGGTAGTTCTTTACATAAGGGAAGGAATAAAGCAACAGAACAAAAGGGTAAACAGGGAGGAGAAGAAACTGTGTGGGTAAATTTGGAGACAGGCAATGGCACCACAATACGCTGGGGGGTTGTGTCAGACCCCCTTCTCCAGGGGAGGAAATGGACAGAAATGATGGAAAGTATACTTAGAATGGCAGAAAAAGGGAGATATTGCTGATGGGTGATCTGAATATGCCAGATGTTAACTGGAGTGCAGTTGCAGCTGCCACTTCGAAGAGTGCAGTTATTCTAGATGCCTACAGAGGCATACCTTGAGACAACTAGTACTGGAGCCCACTCGAGGGGAGCAATATTAGACTTGATTCTCTCAAATGGAGATGGGAGAGGATCCCAGATGTAGAAGTGGGTAGCCATCTTGGAACTAGCGACCATCGAACAGTATGGTTCACAATAAACACAGCAATAGAGTCAAAGCCATACAAAGACAAAGTACTGGACTTTAGGAGGACTGACTTTGCCAAAATGGGTGAGTGCCTAAGGAATGCACTAGCAAATGGGCAGGAAGAAGGGTGGAAGAACAATGGGGAATAATAAAACTGCCATTACAGAGTAACGAGCCTTTGTGTGAAGCAAATAAACAAAACAAGGCGATGTAGAAACCACTATGGTTCTCAAAGGAAGTAGCAGTGAAGGTTCAAGAGAAAAGAAAGCATTCAGGAAGTACAAGGAATGCATGAAGGAGCATGACAGAGAACTGTATCAGTTAAAGCAAAAGGAGGCTGGGAAGGCAGTCAGAACAGCAAAGCCCAAACAGAGGAAAAGATAGCCAACTCAGTTAAGAAGGATAAAACCTTTTATAGGTACATCAGGGAGCAAAGGAAGACCAAGGGAGGATAGTGAGGCTTAATAAAGGAGGGAGGGAGGGTGGGCAGGGGAGACTGTGAAAGGCAGAGATACTAAACAAATATTTTTGCTCAGTATTTACAAATGAAGAGGGAGGTACATAAAACAAACAGTAGTAACACTCTGGATACAGAAGTTGATACCAGCCCATTTACAGAAGAAAGGGTTCTGAAAGAACTCTTAAAACTGAAGGTGGACAAAGCAATGGGGCCTGATGGGATTCATCCCAGAATTCTAAAAGAGCTAAGGGGTAGAACTAGTGACACCACTGACTGCCCTTTTAACAAATCATGGGAGGATGGGGTGGTACCCGAGGACTGGAGGAGGGCAGATGTGATTCCCTTCACAAAAGTGGGAGCAAGGCAGAAGCAAGAAACTACAGACCTGTTAGTCTAACCTCAGTGATAGGGAAAATGATGGAATCACTTCTGAAGGAAAGAATTGTCGAGTATCTAGATGCCAGAGGGGCATAGGACCCTAGGCAGCATGGATTCACAGCGGGAAGGTCATACCAGGCAAATCTGATAGATTTCTTTGACTGGGTGACCAAAGTAGTAGATCAGGGAGGGGCTGTGGACATGGCCTACCTAGACTTTGCAAGCATTTGACACAGTCCACACAAAGATTAATATACAAGTTAGCCAGCCTGGGGTGGGTCCCAAGATGACAGCCTGGGTAAGAACTGGCTGGAGAATAGGACACAGAGAGTAATAGTAAATGAGTCCACTCAGAAGAAGGAGGGTTACTAGTGGGGTACATGAGGGTTCAGTATTAGGACCGGTCCTCTTCAATGTCTTTATAAGCGACATTGTGGAAGGACTGGAAGGAAAAGTATGTCTCTTTGCAGATGACACTAAGATCTGCAACAGAGTTGATGCACAGGGTGGGGTGGAAAGGATAAGAAGGGACTTGGCAAGGTTAGAGGAATGGTCAAATGTATGGCAGCTTAGATTCAATGCTAAGAAGTGCAAGGTAATGCACCTGGGAAACAAAAATCCAGGGGAAGAGTACACAATGGGGGGGTGAGATACTAACAACAACAAAAATGGAAAGGGACCTGGGGGTAGTCATATCAGATGACCTAAAGGTGGGCAAGCAATGTGAGAGGGCAGCAAGGAGGGCTGGTGGGTTACTGGGATACATAGGGAGAGGCATCACCAGTAGAAAACAGGAAGTCATTATCCCTCTGTACAGACAGCTGGTGAGACCCCATCTGGAGTACTGTGTGCAGTTTTGGAGACCCAATCTCAGCAAAGACATAGACAGGATGGAAGCTGTCCAGAGGAGGGGCAACTAAAATGGTGCAGGGTCTGCACCGGAAGACATATGAAGAGAGACTTAAGGAGCTTAATATGTATAGCCTCGAGGAAAGGAGGGAGAGGGGGGACATGATAGAAACTTTCAAGTACCTCAAGGGAATCAACAAAGTCCAAGAGGGTAGCATCTTTCAAAAAAAGAGGTGTGCAAGAACAAGAGGGCACAATTTGAAGATGGGGGCGGCTCAGAGGTAATTTCAGGAAGTATTTTTTCACAGAGAGGGTTGTGGTTGCATGGAACAGCCTGTGGAGTCAAAATCAGTGGTGGAATTCAAGCATGCATGGGACAGTCATAAGGCAATTCTGGGGGGTGGAGGTAAGAAGAAGTAGGCTGCTGGTTAACTAGGATCTGCAGCTTATCCAGTAGGTAGGGAAATGGGCAGACTGGGTGGGCCAAGCAGTCCTTATCTGCTGTCAAATTCTATGTTTCTATAGCAAGGTGGAGGCCGTCAGGATGTTCGCCATCCCGAGACTATCATATCTATTTAATAATCGACCTATTTGACTTTCCCCATGCCTATTCCAAACCTTGGATAATTTGGTTTCATCTCTGCTCTGGGAGGTAAGGCACCCAGACTGGGCAAAGTGAAACTAAGGGCTCACTGGCCCACAGAGGTACGGGTCTACCTTGCTTCCAGAGCTACCAGGCTGCATACCTTTCTGCTCAGGCCACAAAGTGATTCGTTCCCTCCCCTTCACCGCCGAGGTGGGTTAAATTAGAACAATTCCTATGTGATGCAGTGCTGCTTTGGAACCTGCTTGCTTCCCCTGCCCATCTGGCAAAGAACCTTACCCCGGTTATGACTGAAATTGTGAGAGCATAGCAAAGGTGTATGTCGAGGTCCCATATGCTACCAAAAGACAGGCATCCCCCACCACTCTATGCCTCCTTATGGCACAATACTCAATTACTTGTTGATAAGAAACCGATATATGGGTCAGTTTGGCACTCAGGTGGGATTAAGATTCTTCAAGATCTGCTTATGCCTGGTTCCACTATCCTGATGTCCTTTGAACAACTTAAGACATGTTACCATCTCCCTAATAAGGATTTTTGGAAATATTTACAAATCCGTAGTGCAGGTAAATCCTTCCAAAATCAGTGCTCTACTGACTAAAAATGGCTTTGGCTCTGCTCCCTTCATAAGGCTACCTCCCAGCAAGGCCTGGCTGGTGGGTTCTATAAAACCATGAGGAAGGCACAGCCAAACCCTACTGAATCTTGCAG
This sequence comes from Neoceratodus forsteri, assembly GCA_016271365.2. NCBI lineage: Eukaryota > Metazoa > Chordata > Ceratodontiformes > Ceratodontidae > Neoceratodus > Neoceratodus forsteri. Next base: position 808,844,511 of record CM028129.1, on the reverse strand, counting down.
AATCAAGTACTAGGTGGATTTAGGACAAGAGATACCCCCAGAAGTTTGGAACTGCTGCTAAGGTTAGCTCATATGGCTTACCGGGATGTCCAAAGCCAGAGCATTCAAATGAAGATTGTGCTTAGATGGTATAGAACCCCTAAGGTCTTGCAGTCCATGGGACTGCTTCTTCAAGCCTCCTGCTGGAGATGGTCACAAGCTCCAGCCAGTCTTTTACACATCCTCTGGTCCTGCCTGGATCTGGCACATTTCTGGAGTTCCATGCTCACCGACTGCTCCAAGGTAGTAAATCTGAGTATTGGGAGCCACAATGCAATGTTGCTGCTCGGTGACCCAAGAACCCTGTGTGCATTGCCATCCCCTCAACAGACGTGGACTCTGGTTGCTTTACTTGAAGCAAAAAGAACAATCCTGATGCACTGGAGGAAACCCTTTCCCCCTCCTCTGCAATCCTGGAGATCGGCCCTAATGCTGGCTGCCACACTTGAGAGACTGTCACACTCTCAGCTGGGGCACCTGGATGAATACTGTAATAAGTGGGATGCATACCTGAGGTCACATTTATGTTCAACACATTCCCTGCCACCTGCCAACCCTCTGGGTTAAGTCTTGGATTACTCATATCCCTGTGCTCTTTTGAGATCTCCAGCAATCCTAGTTACATGATTTACTGGTAGTGCTCACAGCAAACTTCTATACAAGGCTATAAATGTTAAGTAGCCCATAACTTTTTTTTGTTAACAGGCTTCTGCTTTCTCCTTTATGAACTAGCTGTTATCTTTCTTGTATAACAGGCTCAATCTATCGTTCTGAGATGGGGATCCTCCCCACTTGTTACATTCTAGCTGTATTCCTTGTACGCTGTATGATATGGCTTATCATGGACTATTTCTTTGCAGACTTGTACATGATTGTTTCAGCTTCAAGTTTCTCTGTATGACTGTTGCAAAGCAGTTTTTGTAAAATGGAATAACAATACAAATTTTATATGTAAAAAAAATGGCTCTCTCCATAATAATAGGAATACAAACAATAATGAGCAAAAGGTGATACAAACATTGTTCACTGTTTGGATATTGGATGGAAAGGTGAGTAAATATAAAAATAAACATGTAATCAAATCCTTTGTACAGTGCTGTGATCGGTCACCATACTCGGGCTCTGCAAAAATAAATAAATAATGTCATAGCTATCTTAAACAGACATGAAGATTTTTTTAATCTTATTTACATGGGCGATGGTAATGGTATAAGATGAGGGAGGGGTTGTTTATGATATGTCAAACAAGCACTGACAGAGTGTGATAGGATTCCATGCATGATCACATAAAATGGGAAAGTGGAGGATGAAAAGACGTGAGCCAGTAAAATGAATTTGCAGCTATCACATCTTATGAGAAAAAAATGTCTCTCTCCATAATGTTAATAACTCAAATATTTATTTATTTATTTATTTATACAAGTCAGATTTACAACCTTTGAGCCAGTGGCTCACTTACAAAGGTACCTCATCACAGAGAGGACAAACAGAGAAACTTATTTACAGAACTCAGAACAATGCATGACATAGAATTACACAGTTGCTTTCATACAATGAGCAACTTGAGGCATTTCAAGGTGACAGAAATTTAGCACAAGCAGGAACCAACAGAAGGCAGGAAAAACCGGGGAGGGGGGGAGTAGGGGTGTGGGGGTGTGCTGGGGGTTCAGCCCAGCGGACATTGTCAAGTGCAATGTGATTTTAGCTAAGCATCATTTAGGGACAGGAGCAACTGTGGATGTTTAGCAGTTGGTTTTGAAGGGCAGTTTTGAAGGTAGAGGCACTGGAGATGGTTGTAGGGAGAGTGTTAAACCAGGATGGGGCTCTGTAGCAGAATGACCTCTGAGCATGGGTGGTCCTAGTCCTTGGAACCAGAAAAGTGGTCTTGTTGGCAGTTCGGGTTGAGACAGTGGATAGGGTACAATGGATGGAGGCAGTTACCCCAGGTGGGGAGAGCCCAAGCAGAATTTTATTAGTTTGAAAGCAGGTTTGGTAATGGAGTCATTCATGAAGGTTAAGGAGATTGGCATTGGCATAGAGTTGATGTGTGAGTGAGCCTGGGGGCACTAGTTATTAGCCTGCAAGCCTTGTTAAGGGTGAGGCGACTCTTGTTGAGGGCAGTAGTGTCAGCAGCACCATATACCAGCAGGCCATAATCCACAAAGGATAGTATTAAAGATGTAATGGCAAGACAAAGTGCATCAGGTGGAAGGAAGTCCTTGTGGCAGTACAGGATGCCAAGCCGAGTGTTAGTGGTGGATGCCAGGGCCTTAATGTGGGCATGAAAAGTGAGGGTTGAGTCAAAGGTGACCCCTAGGTATTTGTAGGAGTAGACTTGTTCAAGCGGTTGTAGGGTGCTAGGCAGGATAAGGAGTGGGTTGTTGCTAGCTTTGTTTTGGGGTGGGTGAAGAGCATTGTTTTTTTTTGTTTTTTTTAGATTAATTATGAGTTTGCGGTCCCTAAACCAGGTTTCGGCATCATTGAAGGAGTGTTGGAGAGAGACCTGGAGGGAGGTGGGATATCGGTAGGTGGCAAAGATGATGGCATCGTTGGCATACATAAGAATATTGCTGGAGCAGGCACTAGGCAGGGTGTTTAGATAGAGACTAAAAAGTAGGGGACCCAGGATGGAGCCCTGGGGTACCCCAGAGTGGATGGGATGGGTTTCCAGAGTGTCCCGTTAATTTTGACACACTGGGAACAAGCTGATAGGTAGCTCGAGCACCAGGCAAGGAGGCCAGCAGAGAAGCCATTGTGGCAGAGGGCGTCTAGTAGGAGAGGGTGGGAGACAGTGTCGAAGGCCTTAGAGAGGTCAATGAACACTGCACCAGCTAGGGTGCCAGCATTCAGGGAGGAGTGCAGGAAGTTGGAGAACTCAATTAACGCTGTTCCAGTACTGTGACCAGCATGGAAGCCATGCTGCTCTGGGTACAAGATGTCATGCTTAGCCAGATGTTCATTGATTTGATTGGCCACCACTTTTTCAAGGGCTTTGGAGGGGGGGGAAGGATGGAGACTGGTCGGTAAATGCTGGGGGAGAACCTATAACCCCCTTTATGAATAGGCATGACTATAGCTGTTTTCCACATGGTGGAGAATTGCCCCAGACATAGGGACCAGTTAAGTAGACTGGTGAGTGGGTCAAGGGCTTCATCCAGGACCAGCCGGAGTATTTTGGGGTTAAGGGAATCACTGCTAGGACTGTTGCTTTTTAACGCTTTAAGTAGGAGAGGTTTGACTTCCGGGGCAGATACCTTGTGTAGATAGAACCAGGGGCGCTGGAGGACTGGGGGTAGTAGGTTGGGTGGTGGGTTGAAGAAGTTACTAGGGAGGACAAAGCTAAGGTCAGTAAAAGAGGAGTTAAGGCAGTCGGCAATGCAAGCAAGGTCGGTGGAGGAAGAGCCATCAATAGTGAGCTGGGATGGGGAGAGGAGCGAGATTTCCCATTTAGCTCTTTAATATTGTTCCAGAAGGTCCAGACACACCCCCAAGAGGAGGAGGTGAGGGTGGCCTGGTAGTGGTCTGCCTTGGCTTTACGGATGGCCCATGCAGCATTGTAGGCCTGTCTATCAGCTGCCCAACCTGTTTCAGTTGTTAGGTACCAGAGACCAGAGGTTATCCCTATTTCTGAGCATTTGGAGTAGGGCAGGGGTAACCCAAGGTACATTATGTCTTTTGAAATGGAGTTCGGTGAGGGGTGCAAAGAGATCACAGGCCTTGTTAAAGGCTTGTGAGAAGAGGGCAAGGGCAGCATCAACATCAGGTGCATGATGAATGGAGGACCAATTAATCTGAGCAATGAACTGTTTGAGTTTAATCAGTCCACCTGGATGGAAGAGCCTGCAGAGTGTGGTTTGGGTTATGGATTTAGGGGTAGGGGCAGACCAAAGGAATAAGATAGGGGGAGTGGTTAGTTAAAGAGTCAGGGAGGACCTGAATGTCCCGAATTTTCTGAGGGCGGTTGGTAAAAATGACATCCAGAAGGGTGCAAGTTTCTCTAGTAGGGTTCATTCTAGTGGGCTGGGAGATGAGTTGTGTCAGGTCTTGGGCAGCGAAGATGTCCCTTATTGAGGAAATGGAGGGACTGAGCCAGTTCACTTTGAGGTCCCCCACTAGGACTTTGTTCAGCATTATAGGGGAGGGTGGCAAGATATTCCATAATAGCCGCCAACACTGGGTTCTGGTTCCTTGGGGGAACGTAGGTGACCATGAGGTAGAGTGGGCCACTGGAGGGGTCTGGAGTGATTTTGAGGGCAAGGGCCTGGGCACCATTCACAAGCATGGGGGAGGGGAGCACATGGCCAATGATAGTGCCACTAGCATAGATCGCACAACCACCCCTGTGTTTACCTGCTCGGTCCTCCCAGTATAGGGTGTAGCCTGGGAGGGAGACAAAGGAGTCAGGGGTGGACCTGGATAGCTAGGTTTCAACTAGGGCTATGATGTCTGGTTGATGTAGTATGATCCAGCACTGGAAGGCAGCAAATTCTTTCAGCAGGCTGCATACATTCAAAGAGGCAATGTGGAGACCAGTGGACCTAGTTGGTGGGCTGGAGGGGGGCAGGGCCAGGGTTAGGGTGGACATTGCTGGATAGTAGTAGTAGAAAAACCAAGGTTTTGACCAGAGTTGGTGGTATGTTAGCTTTTTGGGGGTACGCTGAGATGAGAAGGTGGCCATAGGGGAATAAGGAATGGGCAGGGTTCGAAGGGAAGGATGAGGTGAATCCATAGGGAGCCAGGATAGGCAGTGGGTGGGCAGCTAGGTGGTGGGTACAGCAGTCCAGGGTACACGGACAGTGTCAGGAGAGGTCGGGTTAAGCCGGAGAGAGGTGGAGTTGCAGTCCCATATGGGCTGGTGGTGAGGTCTGGCCGATGGGAGGTGGGCACTTGCAGGGTTATGAGGGAGAGACATTTGAGGAGGAGGTGGACTAGCATGGTGCCTAAGGTAGCAGTAGGGACAGAAGGTGTAAGTATCTAGACTGCCCATCAGAAAGGGTTGATACTACTATGGAGTAGTGGTAGGGCCACGGACTCTGGTGTACAGGGTACTAGGTTCAAGACCCCGGTGTGGTGGGTAATCTCAGGCCTGGGTGAGATGGCATTCCAGATGCTGGGGGGCTTTGAGAAGGCTGGGTTGGAGGCAGATTGGGGGTGTAAATAGTGATTCCTAGTAGTTACTGGTGGTTATGACAGGGCCTGGGTGGGGGTCTGAGGATTGGGCATGGGGGAGTCAGTAGGTAGGGCCAGCTTGGTGATGGAGTGGGTGAGTGAGATGGGGCAGAGCAAGGATGAGAGTAAGAGAGAGGAGTAGTGGAAGTAGATAGAGGGGTTCCTAGGAAGTAGAAGGAAGAGGCGCTCAGGAGGAGAAATAGAGGTGACAGGCAGAAGGTTCTTCTAGTGGCTAGCAAATATAACCTGCAAATGGAAATGTCGGGACTTAGAATCACAGCAGGCAGGAAGTGATGTCATAGGAAGGGGCAAATAAATTAAGGGCCGAACTTGGGTGGGAGGGTGGTTGGGGTGGGCAGGGTAGTCGACATGCAGCATTGACGGGCTAAACCCCCACACAAAGATGCAGTTGGAGGGGATAGGTAGCCTTTACATTTTACGGCACTCACATTGATCCCTGCTCCTGAAGGGAGCTCCTGTGGCTGGCAAGCGTCTGTGGACTAAGCAAAAGGTCAACTAAACTTGGAATTAAACTTTTTTTTTATGATAGTGGATGGTGTTGTTTGGTGGTGGTGGGGTTAAATACAAAATGCTGAAAATGCAGAGGGAGAGGGGATGCAGATTTTATTCCATAAGATGTTGTGTGACTAGTAGATTAGTAGTTTGTACAACTCAAAAAACACTCAGCTAAACTGGGAAAGCACAGAACATACTGTAGGGCAAGAAAGTCAGAAGATCGATGTGGGAGGAGTCAGTGTCTCACAAGGAGATCTGAGTGGGAGGTCAGCATCTCAGAAGCCCACATGACTCAGTATGCTGCTGCTGCCTAGATACTGGTTACACATAGTGAGAAAATTTCCAATTAAGGCCAATTAAGGGCCATTGGGCCATCCATTTCACAGCCACATTCAAGTAATTAACTATGAAGTGCAGCTGAATGTGGCTTAAAAAATGGCATACAACCGAAAATCTATGTGCACACAACCAATTAGTTTAACCATATAAGTACAGGAAAAATGAGGACTTACATGAAATGTGTACACATCTGAATGGCATACAAATGTAATTGACCGTAGTTTTATGTTACTCAGCCATTTATTTTGCACTACCAGCAACTCAAACTGAGAAAAATAATTTGGGCTGGATATTCAAAAGGGTTGCGCCATGCGCAATAGGGTTGCGCCTGCGCGAGTCCGAAATTGCGCCATTCTGCCATATTCAGCAGGAGGCAGTTACGCCCCCCAAGTCAAGCTGAGCAACAGCACAATGCTAATGAAGGTATGCTCAACCGGAGGGGGAGGAACCATGCATAAACTCTACAGCCCGATATTCAGCGGACTGTGCAGAGTTGTATAGGCACAACCCCCAACCTGCGCCTGCACAACTTTGAGCAAAAAAAAAAGCAGTAAGTCGAGGGCCACCCACAGGTGAGCTACCACATTGCAGGGCTCAACACAGCAGCTGCCACCTGTGGAGTGGCCCTCGACTTACTCCTGTGCCCCCTGCAGCCCATTCGCGGGCATAATAGTAACCCCCTCCCCCGACTGGCCCAATCGCGGAGCATGTAGTAACCCCTCCCCCAACTGGCCTGATCATGGGCATAAGTGAAGTAACCCCCCTGACTGGCCCAATCACAGGCATAAGTGAAGTAACCCCCTCCCCGACTGGCCCGATCGCAGGCATAAGTGAAGTAACCCCCTCCCCCAGCTGGCCCGATCACGGGCATAAGTGTAATGTACCCTCCCCAACTGGCCCGATCACGGGCATGTAGTAAAACCCCACCCCGACTGGCCGCAATGAGCAAACCCATAGTAATCCCCCACCCCACTAGCCCGATCGCGGGCAGAACAAAGTTCAACCCCCAAGAACATATCCTGGTGGTCCAGTGGACTGCAAAGCCCGATCGTGGGCATTAGAGTCCACCCCAAGGTCCCGTGCCCCTGGTGATCTGTAGTGGCCCCCACCCACCACCAAGCCCACCACCGCTCCCTCCCCGTCAGCCGGCAGGCTGCAGCATCTCACCCGCCTGCCACCCCCAGCCCACCGACTGACTGCTTGGTAGGGCTGCACGTGATGGTTCAAAGCAAGAGCCAATGGGCGTGCAACTACCATCTAAGAGCAGTCCAGATATGTGAATTCATTCAGGGTGGGGTTGGGGGTGGAATGGTGTGATCATTACAGTGAACGATCCCAAGTCACACCCCTGATGTCTGTCAGTCTCTACAGGGTGGGGTGTTACAGTCGGAAACCCTAATGCCGTAGGCGTTTGTTGGTATTTTCACTGCAAATTTTCAACATGGACTTTTTGTGACCCCACCTCATGAAGAGCAGCACTATTAGTTTGTTAGCCTAAAGGTGGTTTTGCACAATGACAATGCCATTGGGTGACACAGGCATGAAAACATATTTTGAGCAGGGTGTGAAAAATGACAATTGTATAGTTTATGAGGAGGTGTAAAACAATGGCAACATTGAAAATCTGGAGTGAAAATATGAAAAATGTGTGAAGTCATGAAGAGCAGGCATTGAAACTGCACAACACACATCTGTATCCCAATTATTTTGGGGATTTTTTTAACCACATTTTCAATATAGGCATTTTGGGACCTCCCCTCGTGAACAGTGGCACTGTGATTTTGTTAACCTGTCCCAAAAGTTGATTTCAAACAGCGACTTGTGCGCCACAGGTGCGAAAACACATTTTGGGAAGGATATGAAAAATGACAGCTGTTCTGTTCATAAGGAGGTGTGAAAAAATGCCAGTGTTGAAAATCTGGCATGAAAATATTGCAAATTTGCAAAGTTACAAGCGTGCATGGAAACTGTGAAATGCACACTTGCAACACAGTCATTTTACGGACTTTAGTCACCAAATTTTCAACACAGGCATTTTAGGACCTCTGCTCATGAACAGTGTCACTGTCATTTTCTCAAACTGTCCCGAAAACTGATTTCGTTTAGCGACCACAGTATTAGCAGTCGGTGAAACCAGTGGGTAGCACTCGCCTCTGAGGCTGGGAGATCCGAGGGATATGGGTTCAGTTCCCACATTTGGCACTTGGGTTAATATCCCAGTACTGACAATGTAGTGCAGCATGAGAGGGGTGCTGCACTTCTGAGGTGCTGTCTTTTGGATGAGATGTTAAACCGAGGTTCCATCTGCCTGGATTGGTGGTAGTTCAGGTGGATGTTAAAGACCCCATGGCACTTATTGAAAAAGAGTAGGGGAATTTCTCTGGTGTCCTGGCCAAATTTCCCTCATTCATTAAAAACAAATACCACCAGCAGCTTAATCTGCTCAAGGTCAGTTGGCATTCATCTGTATCCCCCTCCCCCAGGTCGTGCCTGAAAATAGGCAGGATTTGTCTAGTGCACTTACCCAGTCAACAATAACTAAATAAATAAAATAAATTCTTTGGTGGATGTGCATAAACACATTTTGGCCAGGATATGTAAAATGACAGCTGTACTGTTTATGAGGAGGTGTGGTAAAATGTCAATTTTGAAAATCTGGAGTGAAAATATTACAAATTCACGAAGTTATGAGCGTGCTTGGAAAGTCTGCAACACATGCTCATAAAACAGCCAGTTTGTGTTTGTTTTTTTCATCAAATGTGCAACATAGGCTTTTTTGAGAGTCCCCCTCATGAACAGTGGCACTGTCATTTTGTTAATTGGTCCCGAAAGATTATGCCGTGCAGTGACCACGGAATCACCTTTTGGGACTGAATAATGCAATGACAGTGATTGAATTCATGAGAAGGGGTCTCAAGAATCCCATGTTGAAAATTTGGTGCCAAATTCCCCAAAATGCCCAAGATATGCACTAAAGTTTTAAAAAACCCTATTTATGCCATTATACAGCTTACCAGCATTTCTTCAGTTTACGGTCAGCTTTGAAGAGTGCAGCTGTGTTCCTGGTCCAAAGAAGAACGTCACGCCAGACTCTGGACGTTAGTATGGGGTATGAGGGTGTGGGGAGCTGGGTGAGCTTGAAGGGTATGGGCACAGGTTGGGGGAGGGGGCAGAAGAGACTGCGAATGACCGTTTTCTTCTTTTACAGGGTAAAAAAAAGATGACGAGGGTTGTTTTCCTTTTTTTGCAATTGTTTGGTATACTGGGGTGGGCTCCACCTGCATAACGGGGAGTGGGACCACAGCTGACAGGGATTGGGCCCCCTGTCTGCACAGAAATGGGTGAGGGAAGTGCACATGATGTCGAGGGGGATTGGGCACCCCCTTGGCACATAGCACACATGGGGGCTGTGGGAATTATGCTGATGGGGAGTGGGTTCCCCCATCGGCAAACTGAACTTGACAGGGGGATGGAAGCCGATGGAGAATAGGCCTCCCCCATCGGCAAGGAAAGACTGTTGGGGGGGCCATGATGCCGAGGGGGATTGGGCACCCCCTTGGCACACACATGGGATGTGAGGGGGGAACATCATGCTGATGGGGAGTGGGCTCCCCCGTCAGCAAATGAAGTGGCTGCATGCCACCATGTTTTGTAAACTGCTTCACCAGAAAAGGCATGCTGCATGAGGAGCTTGGCGCCTCTCATTGCAGCTGACCTTTTCTTTGATCTGTTGACCAGTTTATGTATTGCTGGTGTGGTGCCTGCATGTTATCTTATTGGGGAATGAGGGACGCACCTACTGATGCATGCCCTGCATTCACCCACAGTGACCGCACCTCCAAATCTGCTACTAATGTAATATGTTGGCTGGCACACATGCTTGAGGCAACATAAAAAGCACTCATCGTACAAGTACAAAACACATACAAAACACATATAAATAACATTAACCATTACATATCACAATCTGATCAATCGTACCATTAATGAAAGTAATTACACTCTGATTTAGCAGCTAGCCATTGTACCAACCCATACCTAAATGTCCTCAGTTTTCTAGAATTAATTACACTTGAAGAAATACTATCAAAAGACATAGTAGCCCTATATATCACTGATTTTTTACCTATTAATTTTCTATATAAAGGTATACTAAACAATTCCTTGGACTGAAACCTGGTATTTTTTTGGGCCCATACAAACAGAGAAGAGATTAAGGATTGGGGGGGGGCAATAAACCAAGGGTAACCTTAAATGCAAAAACTCCCAATTTGATTTTAATTCTGTCCAAAAATAAGGGGCAGTTTGCTTCCCTAGCCAATACACAATGATGTGTATTATATGAAAAACCAGTCATAAATTGTAAAATACCATGATAAGTAGACCTACATTTTTGTAACATTTTTTTCATTTGTACCAAATTAGATTAACAATCCGTAATCCAACAAACTAATAATAGGCTATGTGCCACTAACTTGTTAGATTCTGGGACAAGAAAAGATCTTATCCTAAAAAGCATTCCAAGTCTCTGATGGATTTTCTTAACTAATATATTAACGTGATCTACAAAAGAAAATTGAGAATCCAATGTAATCCCTAAATAATTAAATCAGTCAACACATTGGATGACATTACCCTATATTTCTAAAATGGGAACAGAAATATCTTTCAATTTCTTTGGACAAGAAAAAACCATGACCTTGGTCTTGGATGAATTCAAAATAAAACTATGAGAACACAGCCAATTCTGAAGTCTAACAAAATCATGCTGGATAGTGACCAAGGCTGAATCAGGATCTGGACCTTCTGCAAATAATACTGCATCATCTGCATAGTAGATGATTCTAGAATCAACACAAGACAGGGGGGCAGTATTCATAAAAAGAGAAAAAAGGAAAAGGCCCAATATTAAGCCCTGTGGTACCACACAGTAGATTGGAAGAGACATTAGAAACAATTGTCTTTTGTTCCTTTTTTTTTGTAAATAATCAAATAACCATAATCTCACATCATGTGAAACTCTGGCCTCCCTCAGAGACTCCAAAAGTAGGATGTGATTAACAAGTTCAAAGGCCTTGGTGAGGTCAACAAACACCACAGCAACGGAGCGATCTGAATCCAGGGCACCCAGTACACTGCTTGTGAACCCCACCAAGACTATTTCAGTATTGCAACCCCTCCTAAATCCATGCTGACAATCAGACAACAAATCATATTTAAACTCCTGAAATTGATCAAAGGCAATTCTTTTGATAATCTTAGATAAAGGTGACAACAATGAGACGGGACAATAATTTGAAACCGTTTTCCTACAACCTGCCTTGAAAATAGGCTTAACAATAGCCAATTTCCAAATCCCCAGAAAAACATTATTACATAATGAAAAATTAAAAATAGCTGACAACGGGGTAGACAAAACATCAATACCAAGTTTAAGGAATCTATAATCAACTAAATCCTGACCAATAAATGGCATTGGGTTGTTCTTAAGAATATAAGAAGTAACAATTTCTGGGGTTATTATCTGAAAATAAAAATGAGGATGACCATCACTCACTTCATCATGGGAGGACTGAGGCACAGATAATACTAAATTTTTTTGGTATTTTGATAAATCCCCAAAATACTCATTAAACAAAGAAGATGCCTGATTCAGGTCACTAACCAAGCTATCATCCTTCCTGAAGGAAATTACTTGATCATTAGCAGTCTTTCCCATTAAATTATTAAGCTTATGCCAGGTTTGTTTAGGGTTTCCCAGAGATGACAACTATTTATTTTAAAAAAAGTCTATCTTTGCCTTCCTAATAGCTGACTTACACCTATTCCTCAAAATTTTGTACTCGTAAAGGTGGTTAATATCCTGACATTTCTTAAATAATTTCCATGCTTTATCTCTTAGTTTCATAAGGGACAATAATTATTTTGTAACCCGCTCGTTTTAGTTGGATCTAATTCTCATTTTTTTAAGGGGCGAAGTGTAATTAACAACCTGATTAAACAATAAAGAAAATTTATCTAACATTTGATCAATACTTTATGAATTTCCAATGGTCGTCCAATCAATCAGCTCACAAGCTGCATTCATGGTCTCAGAAGAGATATTTTTAAGATTTCTAGTTTCAATATAGCACATTGGGCTATGGACTTGTTTAATAGATCATAAACAAAATACTGGGCTGTGGTCATTCACCACATCAGACAAGACACCTGAATTTTTAACCCTGGTGGGGTGGGTAACCACTACCCAGTCAAGAATAGAAACTCCCCCTCCCTCAGCCCCACTCTTAACTCTTGTGATCTGAATTATCAACTGTTGATCACACATCTCCTGAAATAGTTCAACCACAGGAAAATTAGATTCAAGACCCCAATTTATATTAAAACCTCCCATGAGGATCCATTCCCTGCTATTCGACAGTGATTTTTTGAAGTTAGAAATATAATGTAATCCCTGTTTAGATTGTCCCTGGGGGAAGGTAAATAGAGGTAGTGGTAAGATATTTATTTGGGCCAAGTAAGATGTTAACTGAAATCACCTCAAAGTCAACTTCACTTGGATGGGAGGTGAATTCCTGGACCCTAAACTTAACCTTGGTGTAAATTGCCACCCCCCACCCCTCTTACCCAATCTATCTCTCCTAAACAGATCATATTCAGGAAGGGATATCTCATCATTACTAATTTTACCAAGTAACCAAGTCTCTGATAACGTTATAATGTCAAAATCATTCTGAACAACCCAGGATTCAAACAGGGACCATTTTGCTACAAGACTCTGGACATTAAGATGAACAAAACTAAGTACTGAACTTGGAAATCTTTCATGGATACTGTCATGAATAGGTCCTGGATGTGGATGAACTGGACCAGATAACAACAGCAATATTATTCTTATGAGAAATTTTTTAAAATTACGATATCCAAGCTTTTGGCTGTAGGTCCCTATATATTTGCCAGTTATAGGAATAGGAAACTTAAACATTACTAAAATTTTGAACTGTGTTAGGGCAATTGACTTCTTATCAAGCTCAAGGCTAGTGGGGGGAATGCCAACAGATATAAACCCTTGATACACCAGAGTGGAACTCCATACTGTTTGATTAAAACTAGATGGGTAGGTTACCTTGGGTCCAGTGTTCACCTGACACCCCTCATCAACCCATGACCATAACATAAAACCTAAAATAAATAATGAACCTAACCATTTCATTTTAAGAACTATATTAAAACAGAAAAAAACTAACCAATAAATAAAAGGAAAATAAAAACAAAATTAAAACCTGTAAACAATAAACCAAAAAATAACTAAATCCTAAACTAGATGAGAACATTATTATACATCTAACTTTCAGTCCAAGAGCTTAGGACAAAACAGACAAATTAAGATAAATTATACTTTACCCCTTTCATTAAAGTTCCTTACAAATTACACGCTAAAAAAACTAAACTTCTGAGTTCTGTTTCTAATGGAAGTGGTGCCATGCCACTCTACTCATCTTTCTCATGGCAAGTAGTGTGGGAGTTTAAATACCACAAACCCTGCCTCCCAAGATGACCTCAGCAGCAAACTTCCCAAGCCCTCTACTCGTTGTGCAGATCTTAATTTAAGCAAACAGTCACAGAAGTTAGATGTTAAGCACAGTCTCTCACACTGTTAAGCACCTCAGGACACAATACAGGGGAATCTTCTCAGGCAGCAGATGACAGATGCAGGAATGGATTGCAGAGTTACTGTTTGTGAGCATCATGGGAGTTTAAATGCCACAAACCCCACCTCTCAAGATGACCACAGCAGTAAACTCCCAGAGCCCCCTTCTCGCTCTGCAGATCTTAATTTAAGAAAACAGTCACAGAAGTTAGATGTTAAGCACAGTCTCTCACACTGTTAAGCACCTCAGGACACAATACAGGGGAATCTTCTCAGGCAGCAGATGACAGATGCAGGAATGGATTGCAGAGTTACTGTTTGTGAGCATCATGGGAGTTTAAATGCCACAAACCCCACCTCTCAAGATGACCACAGCAGTAAACTCCCAGAGCCCCCTTCTCGCTCTGCAGATCTTAATTTAAGAAAACAGTCACAGAAGTTAGATGTTAAGCACAGTCTCTCACACTGTTAAGCACTTCAGGACACAATGCAAGGGAATCTTCTTGGGCAGCAGACAACAGATGCAGGAATGGATTGCAGAGGCTTGCGAGTGGTGCGGGAGTTTAAATGCCGCAAACCCCGCCTCCCAAGATGACCTCAGCAGTGAACTCCCCAATCCCCCTACTCACTGTGCAGATCTTAATTTAAGCAAACACTCACAGAAGTTAGATGTTAAGCGCAGTCTTTCACATTGTTAAGCACTTCAGGACACCTTGCAGGGGAATCTTCTAGGGCAGCAGATGACAGATGTAGAAATGGATTGCAGAGTACTAATACAACTGACCAAAATATACTACACAATTCAAAATTATTGTTTTTTTCAGAAGGGGGAGTGGATAGGAGGGTGGTTCAAATATGAATGTGACACCAAAACTTATTTTTTATCACAAACAGCAGCTATCTAAACCCCACTCTAGGTACTATCCTTTCAGATTCTACCATACCACACTTCTAACAAAACACTTTAGCAAGTATATTTTCATGGTGTTTGAAGTGCAAAAAGAAGAGAGGGGATGGAGAGTTATAAAAAAAAAAAATACAGTGCCTGCATTGCTTTTAAAAAAAAAGGTGCCAGAGAAATCCTGATTACACTGTGAGAGGAACCTGTCAGGAATCAGCTGTTCCAGTGATGGCACTTCCTTGAGTGTAAATGTATGAGCCACCTCATGGGAACAGCTGATCCTCTGGTTAGAATAGGTATGTGCATACATTTCAGATGCATTTAAAGATGGGTAGTTGCACTGCTGTCTAGTGTGTGAAGCCTGAGTCTGTTTACTGTAAGTGACACTGATGAGACTCGAGATTCTAAGTGCAAATGATCATTTTTGGGGTTTTTTTGTATGTTCCAACTTCCACATGTATCATGATTGTCATGTGGCTCACTAGCAGACCTAAGGAGGAAAATGAATTTCATAGGGCACAAGTTTCTGCTTCACATTTTATTGTAACATGATACAAAACTAGACAGAAACAGACTTTATTTCAGTAACAACCTGCTCTTTAAAACCGTAAGTGAGACAACAATCCACAGCACTCTAAGAATGTTCTAGAGTTCTGTCCACAACAGCACAATCCAGGAATATGGCTTAAGTAGCTATATCAGCTTTAGATCTGAAGAGGTTTATTAACGGAGGGAAATGACAAAGTAACACACCACCTCCTCTAACTAAAACAGACCTCAAATTCCTCCACTGCTCCCCAACATTATCACCAAACACCACAACAACTGGCCAGGTCAAGGAGGTTTGGTTGGAGGTCCAGCTAAAAATGGCCCATTGCAATAATGAGGGGGTTCAAAGCTTCACAGTGCACTCCTTTGAAATAAAAACAACTGAAAATGACCTCCATTACCTCAATAACACTTTTAATGAGGAGACCAAAAATCTTAAGGAAGAAAACAATCCCACAAAACAATCCACCAGAAGATTTCTGTTTTAGCAGCAAAATAATCATTTGTGCTTGATAAAAAGCTACATAAAGTACTGGTCTCTATTACCACCTTGACTGCAAGCACTGTTCAGCCACCTAAAAATGCAGGTGCAAGATTTTCTTGAAAAGTCACCCATTCGGTATACTCTTGAACCCACTGGAGTAAATTACTTGAGCAACCTGCTGCCACAGATTTACAAAAAGCCAGCAAACCCAACTTTATGTACAAACCATTCCCTACATGCAAAGGCAGTAACCTTAATAGCTGAGGCAGGACTCAGAGCCAGGCAATTTTCGTAACAGGACATACATTGAGGGTCCAATGTGCAGATACTGGCAACCAAAGCTGCATATTGCCAAAGATGGGGAGCTCAGTATTGGCAGGTCAGCATTCCCAAGCCCTGCAAAATAAACCACAACATGCTTCAGAAAACAACATGTTGAAAGAAACACTCAATACTGCACTCAAAGTCAACTAGAAATACTGCCAATCCAACACTGCTGCAACAGTTTTACAACGGGAAATTCCAAGCAAGCATACAAGCAATACTCACCTAATGCAGATATCCACAATTGAACAAAGTATGCCATAAGAATCCTAGCCTACAGAACAATAATTACCACCTGAAAAATGCCTATTGCAACCTCTACCATCTTCTGCTGCTCATAAATTGTGCAGCAAAGCGTTCACATGCTTCCAAGCAACACTACACCCATTGCAAGCAACCTAGTGTAAGACAGGTTCCTTCCAAATCAGTTGCAAATTAATGTATAAATGGAACACATCACACAATCTCTCCAACACCTACCTTCCCAGCCCTGTCTGAAACTGCCAGAACCCAACAATACCTTAAACAGAGAAATGGATGATCTTTATGGAGTATGTGCCCTCAGATGAAAGTGATGACTCCTCCCAACATACCCAACATTTTGAACATCATGAACCATGGCACTGTGAAATTTTACTTTACCACCAAATAAGCAAAAGGGCTAAAGAACTCAGTGCAGCACCAGAAAATAGATTAAAACATTGCAATTTACTGTTTAACTGCTTGATTGTTATTCACTGTTCCAGTTCTTCTATTTCATATTAAAAAAATCACAGAAAAGGTCTTCCTCCATTTAAAAAGGACTTCCTCAGCTACAAAAAAAAAAGCATAAAAAATGTAGTTGCTCAAATAATGCATGTAATATGCACATAAATTAACATCCTAGCACAGGAACTAGTTGACTGCGTGGATTCACAATTTAATGTTTCCAGCATAAAAAATTTAAAAAACGTTTTTGACTGACTTTTTTTTCTGATCACTAATGCCAATAGCATAATCGAAATAATGCACTCCACCCTGTTGTGTATTATTGCTTATTTAAATGCTGGTCTGCATTAAAAGGGGAGAATATGCCAATGTTATGTGACTCTGGTTGATATGGGCATTGGTAAGACAGCACCTGGTGTATTGCATGGAATTCTAGTCACCACTGTGTGAAAAGGAAATTGAATTAATTGACTGGCTGCAACAGCTCTAGAAGAACCAATACAATTACGGGAATGGAGAGGTTAAGCTATCGGGAGCATTTATACAGATTAGGTATAATTCCCAAGAAAATAAGATGGCTAAGAGGTGATATGTTTTCAGTTTTTAACATTTTATATTGATTGGATGAGGTGGATCTGGAGAACCTTTTCCAATTTATCCAGAGTAGCAGAACTAGAGGGCATACACTCTGCTTTGGGGGTGGTAACATTAGTAGTAAGGCGATGAGACATGTTTTTGCCCAGCACAGTAAACAAATGGAACAAACATCCAAAGGAATTATTGCAAGTAGGTATTGTTGAATATTTGATCGATCGATTGATTGGTTGACCAATTGATTAATTGACTGATTAACCCCTGGATAACTTACAGTAATTTAGGTGTAACATCTAGTTTCCAAGAGTGCCCTGGGGTATCTGTGAGCAGCAGATCAAGACAGTTACTGTACACTTATACAGTTCTAACCTTCTACAGATTAATATTTATATAGAGAATAATGGATGGGTAGGTGGTTATAACGAGGCTTTTACACCCCCCCAAGGGGTGGGATGCCACATAAACACCGAGAGCAAAGCTTGAGGGGTTTATTAAGACATACCACCCCGAGGGTGTGTGTAACATCCGAGT
Organism: Neoceratodus forsteri; assembly: GCA_016271365.2. Lineage (NCBI taxonomy): Eukaryota > Metazoa > Chordata > Ceratodontiformes > Ceratodontidae > Neoceratodus > Neoceratodus forsteri. The sequence goes on along the minus strand of CM028129.1, from coordinate 808,826,706 downwards.
TTTACACACCTACCCATCCTTTATTTGGTATAATTGCTGGGGATCATTTTTTCGCTATAGCAATTATACAAAATAAGTGGATTTGTTTACTGATTCCAGCCACAGACCGTCGGGGTTTTAGCGCGGTCTGTAGCAGCTCCTAAATTGGAAGTAATTTTTTTTTCCTTCAGTCTGATTAGTAAGATTTGCTGTGCCCAGTGATATTTTTGTTTTTAAAAAAGAACTTACCACTGATTTCTTCTGTTGGGGAAGTTTCCAGCACTGAGGAGTGGGGACAGATGGCGCAAAGAAGAGGAAGTTTGTGGTTGGCGCATGCACCGAACTAGGGAATCCTGGTGTGTGTTTGTCATTATAACCAACTGGTTATAAGGATGGAATTATAACCTGGTTTCCTTATGGGTGAAAACACGCCCCAGTTATTATAGAGAAAATAAACACATAAGTGAAAGATAATAGGCAGTGATAAGAGGCCCGATTCCATAAGTGGCTATGGCGGCTTAAGGCAAGATATGCCAAACCCCAGAGCATATCTCGCAACTTACGCCATGCTTTACACCAGCCACTATTCCAGGTTGTGACTTGTGCCATGGCAGCTGTGGGCTATGACATTCGTGGGTTACATCACCCACTAACGCCACAGCCCGCAATGCCATGGCGCAAGTGCGGGTTACGACAGCAACATTGCCCAATTCTAGGTGGGTGGCTGTCATAACCTGCAAGTGCTATTCCAGAAGGGGCACTGGAGGGGCTAAACTAGGACAGCCCAGAGTTGCTGTAAGTTGCAGCCGATGGTGCTATCCATTGGCTGCCCTCCCCATGGCACTGCAACACTTGCGCAGCTGGTTCCTCCTTGCCTCCACAGGCATACCCCTGCCTCCCATATGTCAGGGACCCCCAGGGGTCTGTTTCTGGTGTACCCCTGGACACCTGTGCCATCGGTCCTGCCCCCCCATGTCCCTAGTGTGTGCTGAGGTGGTCTGGGGTGGGGGAGGCTGCCTGTCACCGGCCTCGATTTGCGACATGCAGTTTCTTTACACCATGTGTGTGGCAGTAGCCCACACCTGCTGTATGCTGCATGTCATAAGTGCCAGGACCCTGCCGCTCTTCGAATGCAGTGTATGGTCCCTAGCAAAGCGGCGAATGGCATAACTCGCAACCGTATGTAAGTTACACCATTCAATTTGGAATCGGGCCCAAGGTGAATAAGTAAAACATACAGTATGAATTCTGCTAGTGAATGTAAAGTTCTCAGTTTGACTCACATCCACATGGAGGCAGCATTACTGGGTACATCATATAATTCATTAGGGAATGGCATGTCACATGGAGCATTCCTCAAAGCACAGAAGCATTGTTATACCAAAAAGTCATAATGAGCGCGCGCACCCCTGCTGAATGAACCAAGTCCAAAGAATGAATATCTACTCTAAGAACGTTATTTCATTCAGTATTTATTTTACTCCAAAGCAGCATGGCAATACAGAAGAAAAGTGACCAGGAGGGCCACTGTCTTACATTTCACTCACCCTCGTGAGACTTCATCAAAGTAGCATTGTTACGTCTGAGAAAAAATGCAGACCACTTGCTCTCAGGTTTCCAAAGTTTTACACAAATGGTGATTTTCTTCTTCATAGTGCCAGCATCTGAAATGTATTTATTTAGTTTGTTATTAACCAGGTTAAGTGCACTAGACAAATGAATGTCTATTTTCAGGCACGACTCAGAAGGTTTTTACAAGTTAAAGTCAACAAAGAGCATGCACAGTACAAAAGGCATATACTGTATAGGAAAAGAGAGTAAGCAAAATATGTACACAGATTACATGGCATTATAGTTCAAGGTAACACATACACATAAAATATGACATTAATAGCTCATGTAGCAAAGCGCTAACATATTATTACAGCACTGCCCGCAGAACAATAACTACAGCTGATACACATAACATTGATTGATGAAGCAGCCTTCATGTCAGGAGACCAACACAACTAGGCCCTTGATCTTTTATTCACCTGCAGCAGCATTTACTATGCTCAAACAGTGGCGTGCCTTGCTAAAAGTTTATTTTTCAGATCAGCAATAGCTATGTTGCAGCAAGGACAGGTTGTGATACCTATACAGTCATTTTCAATCAAAAATACCTGTAATTATGAACATTATTTCTCTAGGACCATTACATAGATTTTTGACTAAGAATTTGTGTCCCTCAGTTTACCACTTTAAATTGACTGGTGATAGAAAAAGAGGATGCCAGTATTGGGGTGTTGCTGTGCCTTTCTTTTAACAGGATAGCTAGCCTACTGGAGTGCATTCAGCTTCTAATACATATGGCCTTTGGGCTAAACTAAAGAAAAAAATACTGATATAGTATGATCATTTTTTTTCTGGGGTTTGCCAGCAGTTGCTCATTTTCTCATGATAGCCATTTCATAATAAGTTTCTGGAGAGCAGCAGACAGATTTACCTCTTTGAAAAGAAAAAAATGAAAATGATTGTACTTATTTGGAAAATATAACAATATTATAAACAATGCAGAATGTATTGTCAATGGTATCATCTGCCTAACACTGTGATGTAATTTACATGCTAGCAAATAGCAGAGTAAGTCACATGGGAAAAATCCTTTTTATGTTTACTTGCGCACATGCTCAAGGAACGTTTTGGGAGAGTAGCACACTTTGGAGGTGTGCCTCTCCCTTGCAATCCAGTGCTCCGTTGAGCAGGCGTGGCGGTCCTGCACCAATGGGTGCGGGAGCTCTGTATGACAGTGGTGGTCTTCTGCTTCAAAGAAAACTATCACTGTCATATCGAGCACCAAGTCACGCCGCCCCCCTCGTGTCACGTGCTCCCCCCGCATCACGCTGCCCCCCCAAAGCCTTGGTGCCATGGTGGGAGCCCACCCCAGTGTGGCAAACGTTGTTTGCCAATGGGGTGCCTAATCCCCGCCGGCTCCACGGCCCTCCCGTTTCATTCTGCCACGCTGGGAGCCCACCCAGCATGGCAAACGTCTCCATTTTTTTGCCGACGGGTGCCTAATACCCTGTCGGCCTCGGCCCCCCCAGCTATTTTTCTGCCATGCTGGGAGCCCCCCCAGCATGGCAAACATCCCATGTAGTCCTTTTTTTTTTTAAACCTGTAAAGAAAAAACGGTCCCACATAGTCTCCCAGTCCCCCTCCCACAACCTCACTGCGCAGTCACTGCATGAAATCACCCTTTGGGCCTTAATAACACCATGACCATGACATAAATTCCTAAAAAAATGACTGTTTTACGAGCGTGCGTTGTGCAGTTCCTACGCAGGCTAGTAAGTTCGTGAATTTTCAATATTTTCACTCCAGATTTTCAACATTGCCATTTTACCACACCTCCTTATGAGCAATACAGCTGTCATATTTCACATCCTTTCCAAAATGTGTTTCCACCCATGTAGCTCACAATGGCGCAGTTGGTGTGCAAAATCAATGTATGGGACACATTAAGAAAATCACAGTGTCACTGTTCGTGAGCAGAGATCTTAAAATGGCTATGTTGAAAATTTGGTGAACAAATTCCTAAAAATAACTGTTTTACGAGCGTGCATTGTGCAGTTCCTATGCACGCTCGTAAGTTTTCGAATTTTCAATATTTTCACTCCAGATTTTCAACATTGCCATTTTACCACACCTCCTTATGAGCAGTACAGCTGTCATTTTTCACAACCTGCCCAAAACATGTTTCCGCCCATGTAGTGCACAATGGAGCAGTCGGTGTGCAAAATCAATGTATGGCACACAGTAAGACAATCACAGTGACACTGTTCATTAGCAGAGGTTTTAAAATGCCAGTGTTGAAATTTGGTGAAAAAATTCCTGACAATGACTGTTTTATGAGCGTGCATTGCACAGTTCCCACGCACGCTCGTAGGTTTGCGAATTTTCAATATTTCCACTCCAGATTTTCAACATTGCCATTTTACCACACCTCCTTATGAGCAGTACAGCTGTCATTTTTCACATCCTGCCCAAAACGTGTTTCCGCCTACGTAGCGCACAATGGGGGTAACAAAAAGGTCATGCTGAAGATTTATTGTGCAAATACCAGCAATCGCACAGGGCATTAGGTTAAAGCACCATACATGCCAAACACCACTGCAAATACCTGCAAGCGAACGTTCGGCATTGACAAATGCTTGTTAGTATTCAAATATTGACCAGAGGTGAGGGAAACAGTGGGAAAATATTGACCTAGAGGGGTGAACTAGTTATATTGCCCAGAACTGAAGGTAGAGGGCAATATGACTATTAGAAGGAAATCAATTATCCTCAGGGATCTATATTTTCATGCTACCTGTACATCCCATTAAAACTCTGGTGAATATCAATTTTATTAAACCTTGCTTTAGATATGAAGATTATGGGAGTCAATAGAAAAAAACTGCTGCCTGGTCCTAATTAACTATTGCTTAGTTCTAATGAAATTTGAACCTGGCAATAGTTCAATAAACCTTGAATGTCATGTGGCTGTCTCTGGTTCAATCAGAGACTCAAATTGTTTTCTAAGGTTTAATTAAAAAATGTGTCTGTACTATGATGCTATATAAATAATGCAATGGTCCGCACAGCTGGCTGATTTAAAGTTATGGATTTCTGGGACATTTCTAAGCTCCAAAATACACAAAATGACTTTCTTATTTACAGTTGGTAATACTTTCCCTGCCATTGTATCCACAGATTAAGACATGTAGGCCCCTATATTCAGAGCTGCCAGACAGAACTGCACATCTTGTAGTGCTGCACCAAAAAGAGTACACTTCCAGTTCCGAACTATATTCAGTAAGTTAGTGTGCACTAATGGACTGTGCTAATTGACTAAATATTGGGCCATGCCGCACAGTACTACATGAAAATTGAAGATACTGTACCAACAAGGCCTAAGGCTGCATATGGCCCGCAGAAGACAGAGCACCCAACCAGGGATAGTCCCAGGGGTTCTGTGAGCCATATTTAGCCCGGGCATGCAAATGAGGCCATTGGGCATGCATGGAACCAAAGAACCATTTGCATGCTGTTATGGGCTCATTTGTACGCCATGCAGCACTGAGTGCCCCATTGATTGTATAGAGAACAGCCCTGCTAGTCTAGTGGACCCCCTTCCCCCCGAACACCCATGTTTTATACAGATAAATGTTAACCCTGTTAGTTTAGTGGCCCTCCTCCACCCTACATTATTCATGATAGTGCTGTGTGTAGGTCAGGTGGTAGCTGGCTGAGGAGGTAAACGGAGGCTCTGCTGTTCGCTGTTGTTGTCTGCAGGACCAGTTTTTGAAGTGAGGGAGGATGTGGGATGGGGGTCCTCAGCAGATAGGTGGGGCAACACTCAGATGGGTGGGTCGATGGAATTTGGTGTTGGTGGGGCACTAGCCCACAAGGGAATGTTGACTCACTTGGGAATAAGGCGTTTGCAAAGAGGGGGTCCACTGGACTACCAGAGTTAACTGCTATTTGTGTAACATATGTGAGATCAGGGGAGCCCACTAGACTATCTGGGTTAATTGTTATATGAGTAACACATTTGTGAGTGGGAGGGTCCACTAGAATACCAGGTTTAACCAATATCTATGCAAAACATGGCCAATCGGGGGGGTGGGGTGACCACTAGACTACCAAGATTAACTATTATCTGAGTAATACATGGGCAACTGAGGGAAGTATGGTCTACTAGACCACTAGGGTTAATTGTTATCGGTATAACACTTGGGCAGTTAGAGGATCCACTAGACAAGGGTTGTGACTTCAGTCTTTATAAGCAACATTGCAGAGGGACTGGAAGGAAAAGTATGTTTCTTTGCAGATGACACAAAGATCTGCAACAGAGTTGATGCACGAGGTGGGATGGAAAGGATGAGAAGGGACTTGGCAAGGTTAGAGGAATGGTCAAATGTATGGCAGCTTAGATTCAATGCTAAGAAGTGCAAGGTAATGCACCTGGGAAACAGAAACCCAGAGGAAGCGTACACAATGGGGGGTGAGATACTAACAACAACAAAAATGGAAAGGGACCTGGGGGTAGTCATATCAGATGACTTAAAGGTGGGCAAGCAATGTGAGAGGGCAGTAAGGAGGGCTGGGGGGATACTGGGATGCATAGGGAGAGGCATCACCAATAGAAACAGGAGTTGTTATCCTCTGTACAGACAGCTGGTGAGACCCCATCTGAGCACTGTGTGCAGTTCTGGAGACCCAATCTCTGCAAAGACATAGACAAGATGGAAGCTGTCCAGAGGAGGGCAACTAAAATGGTGCAGGGTCTGCACCAGAAAACATATGAAGAGAGATTAAAGGAGCTTAATATGTATAGCCTCGAGGAAAGGAGGGAGAGGGGGGACATGATAGAAACATTCAAGTACCTCAAGGGAATCAACAAAGTCCAAGAGGGTAGCATCTTTCAAAAAAAGAGGTGCACAAGAACAAGTGGGCACAATTTGAAGATGGGGGGTGCGGATCAGAGGTAATGTAAGGAAGTATTTTTTCACAGAGAGGGTTGCGGATGCATGGAACGGCCTTCCGGAGGAGGTTGTGAAGTTAAAAACAGTGGTTGAATTCAAGCATGCATGGAACAGTCATAAGGCAATTCTAGGGGTTGGGGGTAGAAAGAAGTAGGCTGTTGGTTAACTAGGATCTGCAGCTTATCCATTAGGTAGGGAAATAGGCAGACTGGGTGGGCCAAGCAGTCCTTATCTGCCATCAAATTCTATGTTTCTATGTAAAACCACCCTGTCATCAAGTGGTGGGGACATGCCCTTAGCGCTGCATTAAGGCCCGGTTTCAGTGACGGTAAACAAAGTCTTGCTGGGGCTGTTTAGTGACATTGAAACCTCTTGCATATACCGTTGTGCTGTTATGCTTGAAGGAATCCCTTATTTGCATGGGTGCAGAAGTAAGGCTAGCATGAGTGCTCTGCGGGAGCCTCTGAATATGGCCTGGCCTGGAGTGCTGGCACTAATCCAGGTTAGAACAGCACTAACTCAATTAGTGCCGTGCAAACATTTTGAATATGGGGTCCATAGGCAGTAGTGCTGTGTGCACTACGAGTGTTTTAATTGAATTTACCTTATGTAAAAAAGCAAAAACAAATGCCCAGTTAATTGACCCTGTCCCCAACACTTAATTCCTAAACAAAAACTTCACTGGCAAGGAGCTGAAAATGTTTGTGTAACCCCGCTGTTACCAGGGGTTACAAGAATCCCACTTAGATCTAATGACAGGCAGGGAAGGCAGCTTGTGAAACACCGGTTAAATGGATTTCACACTGTCTCACTCTGTCCTCAGTCTCAGCTGAGCTGGAGGGATGATATCATATAGAATTATTGCAGCAGTATAAGCCACAGTGGAATGTTGCAACAAAGGGGTTAGGTTAGAACATTGGGGATCTTGAAGGAGAGCTGTGCAGTCTGTAGTGGAGGGAGGAGGTGCACTGCAGTTGGTAGTACCTCAGAGCCCTCAGCTCTGTTTAGAGCTACCCACAGATAGAGGGTGTGTGTTCTCACCCTAGATAGAGACACAGTAAGAAACCTGACATAGTGGTAGAGACCGTTCCCAGTTTGTTCCAGTGCCCCATCCCAGGAGGGATGGGGGGAAGAGAGCCAACAATTTCAGGGCAATCCCCTGGCCCTGCTGAAGAGGGAAAGCTGCCTGTCATTTTGTTGTTCAAGTGCTGAGGCACAAGAAGTAGTTTGCTTTGCCAAAAACATTGGGGCACCTGCAAACCAGTGGGTGAGTCTGTTCTGAATAGAGCCCACGTTTTCATCAAACAGAGTGTAAAGTATCTGTTACTGTGGGGTCAAGGAAGGACAGCCAAGTACAGTACTACAGTAGTGTGTGACTTAAAATGTAATCTGTACAGTGGGGGTCTACAGGGATGGACATAGCCACTCAGAGGTCATTATAAGCCAGGATATCAGAGTTTGAATAGTAGAGTGTAAACTGTGACATACATTTCTAGACAGCATTCTACAACAGTGCATTTCAAGAAAGGTGTTGATTCCAAATGAATGGCTGGGTATAGATTTGGGAGCAAGAGGTGGGAGACCCCCATCTGGAGTAACAGATTTACCTCCACGGGTTCACTTTGGGCACCTATAGCTTTCTTCCGGGCACTTGGCCAGTGTTCATGGAAAGTACCCAGATGTGGGATTAGGATAAAGATTTTCCCTTTATTGAGCAAGAATGTGCTCACGGGTGGTAGAGGAAGCCACTAATAAATGTCCATGCCTTATGGAAAGTAGTCCAAATGCTGGCTGGATGTGCCACACCAGGGAATCCAGAGAAAAGTACAAGTTTGGGCTGAGAGCCCATTGTGTTTCAGAACTGGAGGGTTAAAGTGTATAAGAAGATGAGTTCTAGTCTCCATATATCTGCATTATCAGGGAGTGTAGTCCTGTGGGGGTCCATCTATGTAAGGATTAAGCCACGAGAAAGCATGGGACTACTGTGATATTAATCCATGGTTGGGGGGGGTTGGACCACGAGGCCGAAGGCCGAGTGGGTCCAACCAACCAACCATAGATTAATTCCACTGTAGACCCATCCTTTCGAGTGGCTTAGTCCGCTTGTAACATGGCAATGACTGTATGACTAATAGTCTTTGAATAAATGAGTACAATCACACTGATTTACTTTCAGACTACTATAAATTGAGCTACTAAACATGATATACATATACTTGAAAACAATTGGAGCACACCTATTGGAAATATCATGGCTGCTATTTCACTTTTGTTAAAATAACTTTCATTACAAGCTTTAAGCTTTCTAACATCAAAACATATTTTACAACTTTTCAAAAACTTGCAATTCACTTTCTATTCTAGGTGCTTTGATATTCCTCTCTATGTATTAGAAGATATGGGCTGCACTGCATGATGGGAGTGTGCTATGGTACATTTTAGTTTTCTTCCTCCAGTTCCTTTGCAGACCAATAGGTGGCTGTCACACAATCCTAGTAGCACAAGCACCTTTTCTCCAAATGTACTGAATTAAGCCAATCTGAAAAACACTTTATCGAACAACTACTATTTTGCGAAATATTATTTTCTCTTTTTTTCCCTCTAAACTACCTAACTCAGCAGGACATAGAACAGCATAACGTTTACTGCTTTCACCTTTCAAATACTTGTTTTGACTACTATTGTTAGTCTGTTTCTTTGATTTCTTTTTGTTTCTCTCAATGTATTTTTCTTTTCACCCACAGAAGTATCCTCTCTCTCTTAAATTTTGCTTTGTTTATCTCAGTGTCTGTTATTTTTGCTTTCGGTTATACAAGCTGCATGCTCATCTTTACCACTGTGTATTCACCAAGAAAAGGCTAGGCCAGATAATGTTATTCAGTCGTCCACAATGCATTGCACCCACAGTTGCTTAGAAAGCAGTAGATCAGAAGGGATGGTAACAGTATGTAACTGTTCACTTCTACAGAAATATTGCTGCAGCATAATTAACAGTATATGTGGAGTTTAAATGTACAATCTTTAGTAACTCATGCACTTCTGTTGTCGTTACAACATAGAACAATCTTGAAAAAGTCAAAAACCCTGTGCCAGGAAAATTCTTAGTAAATACAAGGTGGGACAACTACACATTACAAGCTATTTGCATATTGCTTTTACTTGTATACTGCTTCTTATCCGTAGTGGATTGTCAAGGTATTATAATACAAACCATGATCTACTATGGTATTAGATCATGGTTTCTACTGTACCACATGGTGTGTTTGCACCTATCTGAGTGCGTCATTTCGTTTTCCTTTTTTGTGCCATGTTACAAGCTTTATTATTTTGTTGTTGTGAATAAAAGCCACACTCTAGAATCCCACTCCTGGTTTGGACATTTCAGTTATTGCTTCCTGTGTCCGATTACTTGGGTGCCCTTCACTAGAAGTTTCAAACCTAGCCAAAATGCTGAGCAACAGTTTTCTCCCCGAACACAGGCAGCCAGGTAGTGGGTTACATAATGGAAGCACTGCACAGCGCTAATAAAACAAAAAATAACATCAACCGGAGCCCTGGCTTGTTACATCTGCTGAAGGGAACATACTGTTCTTACAGTATCTGCCATAGAGCTAGGGTGGCTATGTTCATCTCAGCTCTGTCCACACACCAAAATATGGAAGTAGTGGATTCAGCAATGTAGCAAAGCAGCGCCTGCTGGGATAAGTCCACTGCAGCTGTTTAAGAGTAATAAAAAGGAAAATGTTATATTTTACTGGGGAATGTTCTGCCCCAACAGTTAAATCCTGGATCTATCCTTGACAAATAGAGTATGATCCATCCCTTCAGCCCCCTTCCCTCCAACTTCTTCACCTCTTCCCCTTTCTTATACGCTCCCTGCATTCTGTCAAGTGCAGCTTGATGTTGGTTAATGGATTGTGTTCCAGTATCCTTTCTTACGAGAATAAGCAACAAATCATGCATGCAAAAAACACTGTAGACACTGCTGTTGTAAATGCAAGTGAGTAATTATTGTGCAGTAGAGTGACTGGACAAACTGATTAAACCCTGACATTTCAAACCTTTAAGGGTTCTTCATGGGTGGGGGGGCAGGCTGTGCCACTGAAACTCACTCACAGTATATATGGTAAAATTATAGCTGCAGTACATCAGGCAATAGTAAGGTATAGCAGTGTCAGATTAACACAATCCTTGTCAAATGTGCAAGTGACGTATACAAAATTATTTTAATATTAAACAGTTACAGTATTAAATTTGATCTACCCCCTTCCCCTTTCCAGTTCTCTCCCTTCCTTCTGATGTTGGTTGATGGATTGTGTTCCAATATGCTTTTTTGCAAATACAGTACTTGTACATGCTTCTTGGCCCTGATCATGTTTTTATTGCTTGGTTTTTGTCCTGCTTCTTTTCCTTTTTTTCACCACCCATGCTTAACCTTTTCCTCCTTCTGATCACCCTACCCCCACCCCCTGCTACCTCTGCCTGTCTCATCCCTCTGAAGGCTTCCAATTCCCTTCAGTTTCTCCCCATGAAGTTTTTCCTGCACTCATATCCCTTAACCTTTCAAAGTCCAGCCCTGACTGGTTGGACTTAAAAATTCTACAGATCTCTGCTCCAGTAATCGCCTCTCCACTTGCTCACATTCTGAACATCTCCTTCTCTCTCTGTACTATCCCTCAAGCCTGGAAGGTGGCAAAAGTTCTGCCTCTGCACAAAAGGAATGACCCTTCCTTCCCTGGCAACAGCTGGCCTATAGTTCTTCTGTCTCTTGCAAAGCTACAGAAGACTGTCTAGTCTCAGCTTTATCAACTTCCTGCACTCCTCTTACTTCCTCTCCCACTTCCAATCTGTCTTTAGGAAGTACCGTTTCACAATTTCATCCCTGCTGCATGTAACTGACTGAATACTCACTTGGATGGATCAGGGGCACATAACCACAGCAACATTCATTGATTTGGTCTCCTTCTTCTCCTCAATGACCTGAACTTGGCCAGTCTCACAGCACCTGCTATAGACTGGTTCTGTTCTTATCTCACAGGCCATCATAAGTCAGTACACGTGTGTGGTGCCCTGTCCCTTCCCCTCCATATCATAGCTGGTGTCCCCCAGGGCTCTACTCTGGGCCCTATTGTATTTTCAGTCTTCATAAATGACCTCCCCTCTGCATGTGTCTCATCATACATCCACATGTATGAAGATGGCATGATCATTTTTGCTTCTGGACCCGTGGCTGCAGCTGTGGAGGATTTGCTCCAGCACAACTTCCACAATGTGCTGTGGTAGTTCCATGCCAACCAACTGGGTTAGCATAAGAAGACTATTTCCATGACATTTATCACCAACCAGAAACTGGCCAGGCACTTGATGCCCCCCGTTTTCTCCATGTTGAATGGCACCCCTCTGGAGGCTGTCCCTGCCTTCAAGTACCTTGGTGTGTGGCTTGATAGCAAGCTTGACTTCTCTGCCTACATCAATGCCATCCATATCAAGTTTCATCCTAGACTCAGTGCTGTGTACCATCACAAGAACAGCATCTCCCTCCAGGTCCATCGGGAGCTGGTTGCCAAAATGATTCTCCCAGTCTTTGCCTTTGTAAACGTGGTCTATGGTACTATAATTATTTGTTTAATCCACTGCCTTTTTTCTGTATTTGTACCCCAGAATGCACAAGGAAATTATATTTTTCTCTGTGGTCCCTTCTCTTTAAATACTGTATCATAAATAAAGGTCAGCAGAACTTTCAATCTTTTTAGTGCACAAATACTATTGTTGTTGTATTTTTAGCTTCCTCTTCATACTCTCCAGTGGAATTGCCTCCACCCCTCACCCTCACACAGCTATCCCCTTCCCCTGACACCTCTTCTGCATGTACCACATATTATTTGATTCTACACACGGTCATCAGTGCTCCCATGGCTTGCTCCATAAGGTAAGGCCCTCGACAGGTGCAGATCATGAGACAGACCTTTATCCAGCACAGCAATTGGGGAGATGAATCCTACCTCAAGTTTGTGCAAACTGTATCAAAAGTAGGAGCTGGACATGGACTACTAATGCAACCCATGTCAATGCCCCACCAAATATTGGGGTAAGGACCAGGAAGGGAGACTATGTCTTTCAGGATCCCCTTCCCAGTGAGCTACCCGGGAGCAATAATGCAGTGACAGTAACCTTAAATCCTCTCTGAAAGCATTGTATGTCACCTGTTGAATGCATGTACCCTCCTGCCAGTCCAACATGGATCCTGGATCAAGACACAGACCTAGATCCCCTGCAGGATGAGTGAACTGGCTCACAACCAGGTCAACTAGTCAGTATCCATGAATGTAATTTGTTAGACAATGTTGCCTAGTTTATAGAGCACAGACCTGTGAAGCAGGCAATCCTGGGTACAAATCCTAGTGCAACTCTTTGCTCACTTTATGACCTTACACCAGTGGCACTCAGTCCTGACTGGCTCAGGAGCCACATGAGCAGTCAGCATTAGCCAAGGAGCCTCAACATACACCTCCTAGCACATTTTGGCAAACACATTCCAGTGCAAAAGAAAATTATTTCATTTACTAAACATTTATTTCATTTACTAAACATTAGTTAAGATATGCAGTCTGACAGGGTGCAGCTTGCAGTAAGCTTTGCAAATATTGGCCCAGATATTCAAAACTTTGCCCCTGGGCCGAAGTAGCACTGCCCGGAGGGCAAACATAGACCGGAGTGAAAAGCATGCCATATGCAAAAGGAATAGCCCAGTGCAAAACCAGCTGAATATAGCATGGAAAGGAAGCCGGGCAAACAGAGCGAGGAGTGCAGGGCAAAATTAGCCCAGGAATAACACAGCACTGAATATGGCAAATAAGACAGCACTGAATATAGCACCCAAGGCAGGCAGTGCAAATACCCACAGGAACACAATGTAGATGGAGCTTCCAGGCCCTGGAACACAGGCAAAGGAGCACAGGCAGAAAAGGGACCTGAGGAAGCGACAGCGGTTCAGAACCCAGACACCAATACACACCCAGCCAGGGGAAAGGCCAGAGGGCACCAGTACCCATGAGCAGAACCAAAGCACAGAACAATGCTATAGCAAAAGGCAGGCACCCAATAATGACTCAGGACACAGTGCATTTATGAAAGAGTCATATATATATATTGAGAGAAGCACAAAGGAACAGATACAGGCAAGCAACAGGTGAACAACAGAAATAAACATAAAAAGCAATGTAACATAATATACTACAGTGCTAAAGGAAATGTACACAAAACACCACTACAAAGATAACCACTACTATGACTAACACTACAACTACCACTACCATATCCAAAACTAACTGCTACCACTACACACTACACTGCAACGGTGACTAAACTACAACAGACAATGACAAAGTGAACAACGGCAACCAAGGTTTACACAATGAAGAACATATGTACAGAGCTGGAGGAAATACACAAAAGCAATGTCACAGGCGGTGATGGGGATGTGAAAACAAACAACGAGGGAAAAGAGTGGCATCAGAAAGAGCAGTCCAGTAAGGGGGGGGCAAGGTATACAAAGGTGCGCTGCAGGTGTTCATGGCTGGGAGTGCGCGGGATCCAGCAGACGTGCCTCCAGTACAGTGGCCACCCTCCGGGTCTCAGAGATGAGCACCACCTGCTGCTCTTTCAGCGTGTGTTGCTAGCCCATGATCTGCCGCAGGAGGTCCTCAGTGACTACAGTCTTCTCTGGCCGCATAGCCCACAATGAGGATCAGAGTGGACCTACAACAGGAAGGGGGAGGATGTGAGGATGGGAAACCAGCCAGGAGGCATACTGCAGCTGCAGATGACCACACAGGGATGGACAGCATGTCCCGACAGCCATGCCCATGTGGCACTGAGGAACACAATGGCGAGCACAAGTGACCAATACCCATGGGGCAGGCCTCAGAGACACAGGCAACAACCCAATACCCAACACACACGGAGACACAGGCCTCGACAACACTATGGCATGGATAACACCACACACCCCAGCAATGCACACAGTGCGACAGTGCAGACACACAGGCGGTCCACAGAATGGTGGTGGGAGTGGGCCAAGCACCATCACGCACATGGGTGACCAAACGTCAGGACAGGCTGCCCACAAACAGATAGCAATGTAACAGAGAGCAGAGCGCAGCAGCACCCAAAACGGGTGCTGGAGCAGCACAATGCAGGCACAGTGGGTGGCCAATGGCCAACCCATGTCAGGGCTAAACTGACCCACAGGAAACGCAAGCTCACAGGGTGCATACACCAGCAGGGGTAGGCCTACAGATGTTGTCACACATAGCCCATGTACTGCAATATGTGCAGTGCCCTGCAGCCAGAACACACACGGCAGGTGAACAGCCGAACATGGCCAGCAGCGATTGCGGACAGCATGGCAATACCAGCCGTGCATGCTGACACCGGCCCATACTGCCCCCCCACCACAGGGCACGGCAGCCAGACAGCCAGACACCGGCAGCACAGTGCAACACTGGTGCACAACATAGCACAATGCTGCACCAGCAATGGCATGATGCTCATGGCAGCTGACCCACCAGCACAGTTAATGGCAGCCCAGAGAAGGAAACACACAATACAGAGGCACATCACATATGAAGGATGAAATGTACTGACACAACAGGCCCCTGGACTCAGGGCTACTCTCTTGTGCCTGCTGCAGCATGGCCAGCACCCTCAGGCTGCCTCTCAATGCATCCTGGGACACCTCCTGGCCCCTCTCCCAGTGCTGTGTTGCACGATCCGTTCTACAGTTGACAGAGGTAACAGCGGCATTAGAGCAACACACATCATGTACCATGAGTGCCACAGCAAGATGCACACTCACCCCCACAACACTGTACACACAGGGCAGCCCAGGGACAGTGACTGAAAACAGGATACACCCACACAGAGGATACCATGGCCCACAGAGCATGCGCCAGGCACACAGGGCATGTAGGCATGGGGGCACAGTGGAGCTACAGTGCCAGATGCAGGTGCACTGCAACTGGATGCACACACAGCTGTGTAGGCTGTCAGTGGCCCAGGTGAACACACCCTTGCACCACAGTGGTGTAGGCCACAGGACTGTCATGTAGTTGGTCCTGCCATCTGCAATGTCCTGACCCACCACCCACACCATGGCCATGTGTCACGGCTGCACAGGGCACAACTGTGGTGTCACCCGTAGGGACACAGCATGCACCATGCAGGAACTGCTACCACCATGTGAGCCGCCTGGCAACAGTGGCAACCATACTTCCCCACACCCTGTATCATAGTGCCCCCCAAGGTGGCCGAAATGTGTGCCCCCAACCAGTGCCACATATGCTCTAACACCTTGCACACCTGTGCACACACACACGGGCACACACACACACACACACACACACACACACACACACACACTGGCAGACCAAGAGACATGTGATAGAGGTGTGCAACATGCAATGCCACTTACCTGGCACTGGCACAGTGCCCTCCTGCACCATGCACTTGTAGCACTCCAGCTGCTGCCTCTGCCACCAGCGCATGTCGGTGTATCTATGCTGACACTTCTCGGCATCACAGGTTATGCCCGTGTGTTCAGTGAGACTCCGGACAATGGAATCCCACACCTGCTGGTGTGGGAGGTCACCCTTTCTGACCTCCCCAAAGAGGCGTCGATGCCTTTGCTGCACCAGCTGTACATGTTTGGTTGTCTCAGCCGCCCCCCGGTGCCTGTCCCTGTGTACCACAGCATGCAGCCTATGCCTCCCTGCAATGATATATGCTGACTGGTACCCTGCCACAAGTGTGATATCATAGCCTGTACCACTCCCAGAGCTCACCAGCTAAGTGTGCTGTAGCACCATGCAGTCACATGTCATAGTGCTGCACTACCTGAAAGTTAGAACGATGCACATGCGTGACCCCACCACGACCCGGAGCGGCCATGACATGCATACACATAGCTCCATGCTAAGTGGCATAGCGTAGCACTGAGGTACGCTACCAGGACAAGCGTGGTGCTTGGCCACAAATAGCCCCGTGCTAATGTTTGCATGGCACTAAGCTGATAGCCCCGGTGCTATTCAGGCCCATATTCAACTGGCCTATGCAAATGAGGGCACTTGTGTATGCAAGGTGCAATCAGTGTGATTAGCATGTCACTATCCACTCATTTGTATGCCTAACAGGCTGAATTGCCCAGCTGGGCTATATAAGGGCAAACAGTGCTCCACCGGTGTTGTGTCATGGTAGTGCAGCACTCATCTGATGTGACAGACAGTCAGGCATTTCAGACAGAGCCATGTTGCAGGAGGCAGAGCACAAGAGGCAGGTCTGTATAGCAGCCTGAGGCCTGTCGGTATGGCAGTGGGGCATCACCAGGCTGGGGCATACACACTGCGCACCTGCAGTCTGCCACGATACAGGCAGGGGACAGGGAGGCCATATGCAGGCCCACAAGCCAGCATGGTGCTGCATATTGGTGCACATGGCCAGTGGTCCAATCAGTCAGCCAACTGGGCCAAGTGACACACCCATGCACCTGCAGCAGTCACCAATGTGAGTGGATCACCTGCACACTGCAGTGCCCAGGCACCGGGCTGGGGGGGCCACTGTGGGCTGCAGGCATGCCCCGCAACTGTGTTACACTGACATGGGGGTCATGGACCCACGTTCATAACCCAGGCTGAGGGGCATTGAGGGTCACAGACCCTCTGATGGTGGTACACAGCCACAGACCAGGGGATGCAAGCTCAGAACTGTGCGGTTCCCATTGTGCCAATGACAGCACTGTGGGGTCTGGGCATGGTATCATGCACTGGTATGCGTATCACCCGTATTGTCTGGATGTGCCGCACATGCACTGTGTGCGGTGCACCGGTCCCCTGGGAGGGGCTGGGGAAGGGTGCAATGCCTGGGGGTGATGGTAGGGATGCCTCTCATACTGGGGGATGCATGAGTGGTATGGTTGCTGGTGACTGGGGCTGTGCGGTGCCCATGTGGGGGCCAGTGCGTGCAGTGTGTCCATGGTGTACACTATCAGACATGCATTTGGACTGTGCACACAAGGGTGTCCACATTGCACAGTGGCTGTGTGCACTGTACACGCACATGCTGGCCTGGGCCTTCACCATGCCACAACTGGCTGGTCTGTGCAGGCATTGGGGGTGGCATGCACAGTGTTCCGTGTGTGCCATGCATCGCAGGCATGCCACAGCAAGTGACACGTAGCCCTCTACATGTCTCCCATAGGTACTGCAGCATGGCAGGAATGCATCTCAGCATATTGTTTCTCCCAGGATGAGCTGAAGATGCTGGTCCATTATGTCAAAGAGAGGGAGCATGTGCTACGGCACCACAAGGCCACATAAGCGGTAGTACGCCAGATGTGGGATGAGGTAATGGCAGGGGTGAACGTCGTTGGTGGACATGGCCATACCACAGATGCAGTGCACAAGCAGTGGAATGATCTGCTGCACTGGGCCAAGGAGGAGGAGGCACAGTGATTCAGGGATCTAATGCGGACCGGAGGTGGCCCACAATGCACACAACAGCGGCAGGAGGACCCACTAATGTCCGTGATGGTATCTACCCTTCAGCCAGTGTCCATTGCTGACATACTTGGTGGTGGGTGTGAGACGCCACTCACACCACCTAGAACCAGTCAGTATCCAAGTGTGTGCATCCTGCACGGCATCAGTGCACTGTTGCTGGATGTTGATGTTTCTGTGGGGCCTGGGTTGCACACTTGGGGGGGCTCCACTGTGCACACTGTACACATGGGGCAGGACTGCATCCATCCACTGCCTTGGCAGGGCTGTCACCACAGCCAACACCCTGAGGCATGTGCACTGTGGTGTGGGTGTGTGCATGTGGCCATGGGCTATGTGTGTGGGACTGCTCTGTATGGTGTGCTTGTCCGTGATGTGTGGCACATTTCCTAGGGTGTGCATGTACTGGTGGTGGTTGTGGCACACTGTGCATGTACTGTTCAGTGATAGTGTCCCTTCTTGTTCCACAGAGGTGTGTGCAGAGCCTGCAGTGCTCCATGACCTGGTGGAGATGGCTGCCATGGAGCTGGAGGCCGAGGGGGAGGACAACATGCTGTCAACCTCTAGACTGGGTACCAGTCATGGACCCTCTGCTGCACAACATGTGTGGCACTCTGATGGACATGGGGTACACCTGCCGGGGGGGGCTCAAATGCTGGCGGGGACCTGGACAACAGTGCAGCCCTGGAGGATGCCCAGGTAGAGGATCTCAGTGTGGGCCAGGTGATCCTCCTGATGGTCACCAGCGACATCAGATCGGATGTGTCAGAGGATGGTTACCTCCTGCCTATGGAGGGGTCTGTGGTGGTTGGCACAGGGGTGGGGCATGCTGAAGTCCACATCATGGGTGCCATGGGGGGGATACCCATGCCAGCCTGGGTGGACCAGTCTGGCCGGTGGTGGGCCACGAGGGGCCCATGTGTGCATCACTGGACATGCGGTGCCTCCACAGTGTGGGGTGTAGGGCCCGTAGGGGATACAGCACACCACAGGTGCCCTGCAGCAGCAGGACATTCAGCTGCTACCACAGCATCCCCACCCTGTTGAGCAGCAGGCACAACCACCGGCTGGCATTGACAATGCTAATAGCATGGAGCCAGATGCTCGAGGGGCCTGCCTTCTGCTCCAGGTCACCTTCACATCCCAGCAGGAGGCCCATATGGACCTGCATGGCCTGCGGCATGAGCCGTCACAGATGCAGGAGACAGTGTCCTTGGGCTTTGCATGGGCAGAACAGTGGGCCGAAGACAGGTTGAGGCACATGGTAGCCATGCTTAATAGTGGCTTTGTGGGTCTCACAGCTGCGGTGGTCAATGTCACCACAGTGCTGCATGGGGTGCATGGGGGGCAGCAGACTGTACATGGGGGACAGCATGCCCATGACACACAGGCTCACAGGCAGTCCACACGCAGCTGTGGGATGGGCACTGGCACCAGCACCACTGCATTGGGTGCATCAGCTGGCATCCAGTGGCACCGTGGGTGGCCGCCCACCCTGGTTGGCTATACTGGCCAGTGTGGGTGCAGGCAGACCACCCTCCCAGCCTTACTGTGGTCCTCCCTGAACATTTCCTCAGCTCAGGAGCACCCCTGGCTCTGTGTCCCACACACATGGTGTGCATTGTGTGCGTGGTGGTAGCCGCCAGTGATAGGCATGATTGCCATGCACATGTGCACTGTTAGCACCCACATGTACGCACGTGCAAGCACACTCATACACATGCACACATGCACACACATGCACTTGAACTGCCACTCACAAACACACACACACACACACACATATGCACTTCACTGGCACGTTCACACATGCACAGCCATGGTGGCCCTTCTCACCCTGCTGTCACACATCAGGCATCACCTGCTTCATTGTGCCAGGGCTGTGTACTCTAGTCACTTGCGTGTCCTGCATGGCCCACAGTTTACACTGACATCACACATACATTCACTCCCACTGTGTTGTGCACATGCTTTTGGTTGTCAGCACTCTTGTGGTTGTCTGTATATATTAAATTAATTTCCGCTGTACTGTTTCTTGTTGCTGTGCTGTGTTTACTCACCTTCTGGCCTGTGACAGTTTCCTGATGATGGAGGCCCTGTGCTCAAGGGCTCTGCGGGCCATTTGAGGATCTTTCCTCTCGAGTTGCTCCACTATCCCCCTGACTGCTGGCTGTGGGTCACTTTCGGCCTGTTCCTCAGGTTCAGGTGCCTGTATCCCACTGTATCCCCATGTTGTGAAGAATACAACAAGCTAGGATGATACGTCATACCTTCTGAGGCCTATACTGTAGGGCACTGCCTGACATGTCTAGGGATTGGGAGCGCATCTTAAGTATGCCAAACACCCTCTCTATGATGTTCCTAGTGGCGGCGTGTGCCTCATTGTACATCTTATCAGTCACTGTGACCGGCCGGGGTACTGGTGTCAGCAGCCGGGGCTGCAGGGGGTAGGCACTGTCCCCTGTTGAGAGATGTGCACCTGTTAGTGTTGTTGTTCAGCTATCTGCCCCTTGCTGTGGTGCACCATCTGTGTTGCTATCCCAAGCCCCTTCCTTGCCTTCCCCTGCCTATCCCCACCCCTGCTGTGGTCTGTGAGTGCCTTGCATGCTGATACTCACTGATTAGGTGCCCGCTGGGTATCCTGCCCTCCTCAAAGGGCTGACACAGCCGGGACTGGTGCCAGATGAAGGTGTCGTGGGCACTGCTGGAGTACTGTGCATATACATTGTTGATGCACCCAGTCACATTGCACACAACCTGGGAATTGATGGAGTGGTACCCCTTCCTGTTCACATATACCTCACTGCCATTGCCAGGTGGTGCACGGATGTGGACATGGGTGCAGTCAATGGCACCTAGTACTGCTAGTAGGTGCACAACTCGATGGAACTGCTGCATGGTTTCTCTACACTCTGCTGCCATGCTGGGGAATACTATGAACTCACCAACTTGTGGCAGGAAAGCATTGAGGAACTGGGCCAGGAGGTATGAGGTGGCAGACTGCGATACCCCTATGGTGTCCCTCATTGGTCATTGGAACATCCCTGAGGCTAGGAAGTACATTGCCGCTGTCACCTTCTCCTCGACTGTCATGGCATTGCTGCATCTGGTGTTGGACTGCAGCTGCTCATGCAGGGGTTCACATAGCTACCTCAACATACCTCTGTTCATACTGTACTGGCCGGAGATGTGCTCATCTGGCAGGGTCTCGAAGGAGACACTGGGCCGGTACCACCTGTGTGCAGCATAACATCTCCTTGGCCTGTTTTGTGGCCCATGTTGGCCCTGCTCCCCTCTCCTCCTCCACTACTGCTGCCATCAGTTGCAGCAACGCAGCATTCGGCACTGCTGCCATTTTCACTTCCTGGTGTGGTCCCTCCCCCTCTGTGTTTTTCCCTGGGATAAGACCAGCCTTTTATAGGCAGTAGCTAGCTCCGTGCTATGTGTCCTAGCACGGTGCTCTGGCTCTGAATATCCTGTAGCGCATGTATGCAGGTTCCCGCCCCCTCACTTTTCTCCTTGCATACATTATCGGTTTACCCCGTGCGCTAACCGGTCCTTTGAATATCGCAGCTCCCCGCTACTCCTGCACTAATGATGTGCTACTGGTTTGCGCGCTGCGCTACATTTTGAATATCTGGGCCAATGTTTGCTGGTGTACAATGCAGTGGTATTATAGTGCATCTTGGTTGGTTAATACTGTATAACGCATGAACTATTTACATCACTTAATGGGAAGAGCCATAGGTGGTAAGCTGAAGAGCCATATAAGGCTATAAAGCCACAGTCTGAGGATCACTGCCTTAAACAAATCACTTGACCCTTCTGTATTTCAGACTATCCAGCTGCTGTAATGTTGGGTGAAACAGCAGGATCCCACTAAAAACAACATATATCTAACCTGAGCTAGCCAGGGTATAATTAATAAATACTGAACAATTGAAAAATATTTGAAACAATTAATGGAAATATAAATATATTTAGATTTTTTTAAAAGAAAATGCTATGTTAGTAACAAAGAAAAAAAAAACCTCAAGAAGATAATGGTGTTACAGCATTGTGTCTTTTTCTGTGTTCCCATTCCTTATCCTTTTTAAAATCTTTCAGTTCAGCTGCTTTCTGGTGTAGTTGTTTGGTCATCATACTTTCAAGAGCTGGTAAATGTGAGAAAAATCAGCCTCTGCATGGTAGACTTGTAGAGACATTCATTTGTTTCCTCTTGCACATAACTTTGTGTCATGTAATTATTTCTACTCACTTTCTTTGAAAGATACTCTGTTACTGATTTTGTACACTTATAGAAAAACTAAAATTTGTTTTTGTTGATTAAAACACAGGATTGTTTTCTGAGTTGACATAGTATCCACTTTCACTCTTAGTTACAAGGGAATTTAATTCAAAGAGAACAAATGACTGAGTTGTTTATAATGACAGACCTAATTTTTCTTGTGCTGAGGGGCATCATGTTCCTCTCTTCAGTAGCTAGAAAATTGCAGGGTGATGTTTGTAACCTGGCATCATGCTGCTTCCCACAGAGTGCTGTCCCTCTGTGAGCTTAGCGAAGTAGCAGCATGTATGGCAACAACACAACACTGGTGCATTTCAACATTATTTTTTGTTTCTAAAAGATCACTTTGTTAAAAAAGCATGTTAAAAGACACACAAAAAAATCATTTTATTTTGTATTTGACCTTTACAAATATTCTTTTCCATTTTTATCCCTCATCAGTTTCTAGTAAATACATTTATTTTCCAGATATTCATACTAAAACATATTTAACAGAAAAGTAACTTTAAAAGGATACACATTTTTAGCAAGTTCCTATTTAGGTGTCTAACTTGAATTTTTTTTATATATATTTTTATATAATCTTTTTAGGAATAATCTATCTTTTTTATATAATCTTTTTAGGGTATGCCTCATTTCGCCAGGACAGGAGCAAACAAGGAGACGGCATTGCTGCTTACATCCTTGAGTCCCTCCCTGCCTCAATCGTCCCCCAAGAGGCTTCCCCCTCATTCCATGAGCTCCTGCTCATCAAATTGACACTCCCATCTACCTCACCCATCTTCACCAGGAAAAGCTGCTTCTCCCCTAAAGCTAAACCATCATCCATTGTCACTAGCCTGGCCACCCTTACCTCCACCGTCCAAATGGGGGAGCTCCTTATCCTAGGAGACTTTAATCTAAATTGGCTTGCCCCACAAACCAGATCTATTACCCAGGAGCTAGGGGCCATCAACCTCACACATCTTATTACTGAACCCACCAGGCTAAACCCACACTCTAACAACCACTCTCCCCTTGACTGGGTCCTAGCATCACACTCCTTTAAATTCTCCACAGCAGGAATCCTCCCAGACACTTTTAGTGATCATTGCGTCAAATACTGCCTCAGGAAATTTCACCCACCACTCCCCCCAGGTATCTGTGGTACCATCCCCAAGGTCTCTCAACTCCCATGCACGCCTGTGAGAACTCTACCTGGCCGACTGGTCCAGGGTTTTCTCCACAGCTGATATCGACTCCACTCTTGCTGACTTCAATATCTTTCTGAACATTTGAAACAGCCATACTCCTCCCAAAAGGCCATGGCTCCACTGCAGACACCGCCCATGGGTCTCACCCCACTTGATCAACTTTTTTAAAGCCAGACACCATGTCCGGCACACTTACAAGTCATCCTCTAACTCTGTGGATCTGCAAAAGTACAGAGCCAGAAAAAATGCATGTACAAATGCAGAACACTCTGCCAAAGCTAACTTTTTCAAATCCCAACTGGAGGATAGCTGCCATTCTCATGCAGAGTTCTGGAAGACACTTCACTCCCTGCTAGGCACATCCTCCCACACCCACTCTACCCCCACAGCCATGTCTGGCCCTATTGACCTTGACCTGTATTCCACTGCCTCCTCCATAAACCACTATTTCACCACCTGTGCCCTTCCAATTGGTCCCTCTACCCCCCTACCCCCCACACTCACCCCCTCACTACTACCTCCCCTGAGTCCAGTTACTCCTTCCCTCCTTTTACCATCATTGAGGTTCTCCTCACCCTCAAATCCTTAAACTCTTCAAAGCAAAGCCTCAATGGGCTTAACCAGATCTCCTCAAGATCTCTGCACCGGCAATTACCCTGCTACTCACCCACATTTTCAACCTGCCACTTTCTCAATGTTTAATCCCTAAGGCCTGGAAACTAGTTAAGGTAATCCCACTTCATAAAGATGGTGATTCCTCCCAACCTGGCAACTACAGGCCTATATCCTCCTCCCTTCCCTCTCTAAAATCCCCGAATCCCTTGTATCCAAAATACTAAACTCCTTCCTGGACTCCAGTGCCACCCTGACCCCTTACCAATCCGGCTTCAGGTGATGCCACACCACTTCCTCCTCCTTACTCCGTCTTACCAGTCATATTCACTCTGCAATGGATAATGGCCAGCTGACACTGGCTATCTTCGTAGACCTAGCCAAGACCTTTTATTTGTCTTCCTACAGACTCCTCATAGACAAACTCACCTCTAGAGAACTCTCACCCTCATCCACTGACTGGTTTAGGGCTTACTTAAGGGACATATTCCAATACGTGCAGTTAGGTGACACCAAGTCCCTTCCCCTACCCATCTATGCCAGAGTCCCTCAGGTATCTATCCTTGGGCCCACACTTTTCTCCATATTTGTAAATGTACTCCCCTCCACCTGCCCTACCTTATGTGTCCACTTGTATGCTGATGATATGGTTATTTTCATATCTGGTTCCTCCCTCCTGGTCATCGAGTCTGTCCTTCATTAGAAATTTAGAAAAAGTGCTTCACTGGTTTGAAGCAAACTCACTTAAGTGCAATACCAAGAAAATGGCAGCCATGGCATTCAGCATGGCCAAAAAGCTGGCCAAACTCCCTCCCACCCTCCCTCCTCTCCCTGGATGGATCAAAGATTGAGACAGTGGAATCTTTCATATTCTTGGGAGTTTAGCTAGACCCTAAACTTGATTTCTCCTGCCATGTTGACACAATCCACAGCAAGATCTGACCTAAACTAGGTACTCTTTAAAAGCACAAGGACAGCCTTTCCCTCCCAGTTAGAAAGGAACCTCTCTCCAAGCTCATTCTACCACCCTTTGACTATGACTACGCAGATGTAGTTTATATCTCAGCTCCCCTGTCTTCTCTATCCAAGCTAGACTCTTTGTTCAACAAGTTCTGCTGTTTCACCACAAACCTTCCTTATCATACCCACAACTGTTCTCTGTACTCTGCCCTAGCCCTCCCCTCTCTCACCAATCATCATCTTGCCCACTGCACTTCCTTCATTGCTAAATACTTGTTTGGCACTCTTTCCTCCTATCTCTCTACATTACTAGCTCCCACCTCTAGCACGAGCTACTCTCTTCACACCCTCACTCTCTTGAACCATCTCCTCCTCCCTGTCTGCCTCTTGCCCTCTGCAGCATCCCTCAAAAAGCACCTTAAATTTCTCCCCATCTCCCCCTGCTCTTGCTCCCCGCCTCTTCATACTTGACACCCAGTGTCCCTGGAGCTGTGCCAGCCCACTTTCTTTGATTCTTCTGCCTTCCCTATCCCTCTTAAGCCTTCTGACACTCTGCATACTTCTCCCAAGAGTGTTTCTTTTTGTATATAATAATTGTATATAATTTCCAAAATTCTACTTGTACTTATTTACACATCATTACTGTATGCACCTTATTA
Source organism: Neoceratodus forsteri (assembly GCA_016271365.2). Lineage (NCBI taxonomy): Eukaryota > Metazoa > Chordata > Ceratodontiformes > Ceratodontidae > Neoceratodus > Neoceratodus forsteri. The sequence continues at coordinate 808,800,957 of CM028129.1, read as the reverse complement.
TGTAGTGTTCTTCAACCACTTTATCTTTATGTTTATTTAATGTATGATTGTTGTACTCACAGACATGGTATTTTTTTTCTCCCTCTTCCCCTACCTCGGGTTGCAACTGGAAATGAGCCCCAGCTCAGTGTGCCTTTCCTGGTTATCAAAAATGTTAAATAAATAAATAGGAACACCATTAACCCTTTTTGCAACATATTATTTCTAGTGGCCAATCCATTTTTCATTATTTCTTACCTTTGTAAATGGATGCTGGTTCTTCATTAATAGATACTGGTTCTTATATCTGCTTCCTTTGTAATAGAACTGAAAAGCAAGATGATGGTGTAATTATACCCAACTTCGTTTTGCTTCAAATCCTTGACTCACTTTTATTGCATACTTTCTGAACATTAGCAACACCCCTAAACAGTGTTGCCACTTATGATGCACTAGTCTGTCCTCTCACAGCATCATGACTGGCTGGACTGTGTTGGGGTGTTCACAAGTCCAGGAAAGATGCAGTAAGAGTCGCTCAAATGCTGTGAACAAATGCAATTTTGCATGGTAGCACCAGTATGGAGGGTGATCTCTTTTTTCTTTTCAAAAAGAAAAAAGAATCTGAATGAAACTACCAGCTACATCAAGAACATGATCAATCATAAAATTATTTTTTTCAACTAGAGACACTTTTAGGCCTAAGAGGTATGGTAGTCTCCCTTTAAATATTTTAGAGTATACTGTGTACAGCTAATGCAAATATTTATTTCTTTGAAACAAATTTTAATAAAAAACACGTTTTCACTAACTTCTTATCTGCACTTAACAGTTACACCAAATATTCAGTTGGACTATTTCAGTATTTTGTCATATTTCCTGAGTCAGAGTTAAATGATCCATCTTAAGAGTTGCTGACAAATTTGTTGCAGACATTAAGGTAAGGATTTCAATTTAATTGACAAGCTTAAGCCTGTGGTTCAAGTGGCTAAAGCAACAGCCATGTCCTCTCACCTGATCTATTCCTGCTTCATTCAGAAGCATTTTTTCTTTGTGGCCGGAGGCTCTGATTGACCTTTCCCTTGGGCTTTTTCCTCCCCCCCCCCCCGGTGTGTTTGTCTCCTACCTTCCACTGTGCTCGGATTTCTACTGGCTTGTGCTGGACTCTTTGCCTGGTTTGTGCTTCTCAAGCTTCTAGGTTGGTATTTGCCTCTGGTTGCAGTCTGCCTGTGCTTCTCTCTCAGTTGTTTGTTTCTGCTCTCTCCAGCTCCTGTGTGTGTGTTTGCTTTTGTTTGTTTCTTTTGGTCTTTTCTCGTTTTTCTAGTGTCCTATTTATTTTTTATACCTTTACCAATTCCCCAGTTTACCTGCAGTTGTTCTCTGTATGCTTCAACTAAACTGCTGTTTCCCTATCTCTACTGTCTCCTCTGCTTTTCCACCTTAATTGTTTGCACCTAGTCCTGCTTTATCCTGCTCCCATCTAGCTGTCACTCCCTGCTGTGTTATGTTTGTTGCTCAGCACCTCTGCTCTTAATCCATTCAATGATAGCTCCTCTCCAGCAAGTAAAACTCCCTACTTTTCAATTATTTTGTCTGCTTCTAGCATTTCCTTGTGCTCTGTTGCATTACTATATGAAAATTTTCAGCTATTACATTAGCATCTCATGCTTTTACCAAACCATACTTTACCAAAACCATAGCAATCTGTTTCTGACTTCTGCTCATACTGAAAAACAAAGTGGGAAACAGAGAGTGCCTCTACAATGTTTTGTGTTTCCTGCCCTACCATCCAAATTACACTCTATCATAAATTAATGTTCTCCTAGTCCTACATGCAGGACTTGTATGTATTTGTAATCATAAATCAAACTGTCATTGCATTTGCCTATGTATTTAATCCAAGTTATGTCAGCCCGGCTTGCAGCTGATGGCATTTAAACAGAACGTTTCTAATGTCTATCTATACTGATACTTTCAAGTCATTAAATTAGTTGTTTCATCACATGGTGTTCAGCTTGTGGCTTCCCTATTATTCCCACAGTGGGGGACTGTGATGTCACAGTGGGGCATTGTGGCTCCAAGTAGCAGGAGCATGGTTTTATGTAAGTTAAATGAATTTTGCTTGCTCCTTTGCCATATTCCTGCATACTCTTCATCAATTTAATTACCAGCTCTAACCTGCAATTGCTAGCTTTGCCCGGCCTCCTACTACTGCTTGTGTATAGCCTAAATGGCATTTAAAGCAATCATGCATAAACCATATCAGTTCAGTTACCTAAACTTCATCAATTCAATTACTGGCATTCACAGCCTCCTTCTGTCTAACCAATGGCTGCTGGCTTTGCCCAGCCTTCTACTTCCTACCCATATTAATATTACCTACTGTCATTGAGTCTCCTTTTTGTGGACCACTAAACTTACCAAAAGCCCACCCCTCCTCTTTGAAAGCAGGGTATTGCAGAAAGGCAAACTTGGATCCCTCAAATCAGCCCTCTCTACCTACAACTGGTCCCCTATCAACAAGGCACCTACGCTTGACCAGGTCCTTAGTTTCTTCATTGAGAGTTTCAATTCCATCTGTAATATCTATGCACCACACACGAAATGGAAAATTCAGGGGGAGGTAAATGGCTGGATTGATGTAAAGCTCCTCTCCCTCCTGAATGAGACAGACTGCCTCTGGGAAAAGGCCATAAACTCAGGTAGTAAGCACAACCTACAGTGCTACAAAACAGCTAGAAATCAGTGCACCAAACTTATCAGGCTTGCAAAAGCTGATTTCCATAAGACCCTGCTTAACAAAGCATGGGGAGATGGTAAGAGTTTTTGGGACAATATCAAGAACATCCTTGGTAAAGATCAAAAGCAGCACCCAAAGTTGCTCAACATTAATAACTCATCCTCTTCAGATCTGCTAGCAATCGCTGATGCCTTTAATAAGGCCTTTACAGACCTGTCCTCGGTGCTGCCTCCAGACTACTTTCTGTCTGCGGAGAACCAAGCATGCACAAACTTGCCCAAAACTAACCACCCAGCCTTCAGCTTTAAGAAGGTGATGGTGAAGGAGGCCCTACCAATGGTCAGGAAAGTCCTAGGCAAGACCAGATTGGGGAGTGATGGGCTAGACATGAAGTTACTATCCCTCACCCTGGATGTCCTTATCCTGCCCATAACAATGCTATTTAACAAATCCTTGGTTCTAGCTCAATTTCTGGAGGTATGGAAACAAGCCCTGGTAATACCAGTGCATAAAAATGGTGATAAGACGCTGGTGTCAAACTACAGGCCAATATCGATCCTCTTCCCACTATCCAAAGCTTTGGAAAATATTGTGGCAAGTCAACTCATAGAATACCTCAATAAGTGCAATCTGCTCTGCCCAAACCAGAATGGTTTCAGGCAAAAACACAGTACCACCACAGCACTGCTGGACTACACTGACTATGCCCACAAGGCACTGGATGAAGGCAAATTGGTGGGGTCCATCTTCATAGACCTCATCAAAGCCTTCAACACCATCAATCACCCTCTACTATTATTTCAACTCCAAAGATTGGGTGTGGCACCAGACGCCCTGAATTGTTTCAATGACTACCTAACACAAAGGAGCCAGTGAGTCAAAACTGAGCAGACATTATCCAGCTTCAGAGATGTATTCATAGGAGTCCCTCAAGGATCAATTCTAGGGCCCCTGCTTTTCAGCTTTGTTGTAAATGACCTACCCACAGCCTATGACACCAAACTTATCCTGTATGCTGATGATGCCACGCTGCTGAGCAGCAACACCTCTCAGGGTGCCCTACAAAAGGAACTACAGAACTCCTGCACTAAACTCGAGGACTGGTTCAGTAGGCATAAGCGGCTACTAAATTACAAGAACACTAAGGCCATGCTATAATCCAGCCCCTATAACAAACAAAGGTTTGCTCCCCTCATAATCTCCAATATGGCTAGTGAGCTGATTGAACAGGTGCAATTGTACAAGTACCTTGGAGTCACCATTGAGGACTCTCTCACTTTCATGCACCACATCAACTCCCTTGTTAGGGTGGTAAACACAAAGATCAGGGTTCTCCATAGGCATAAGAAATCTCTCACCCTGGAAGCAGGCAGCATCTCATTCTCCAGCTCCATACTCTCCACGATAGACTATGGGCTGGTGGTCTATGGAGCTGCTACTAATACAGTGCTCAAAAGGGTCCAATTTGTACTTAATAAGGCATGCCACCTCATCCTGGGTGCAGATCATTGCACTCATACCTATACTCTGTATGAGCATACAAACTCACTTATACTAAAAGGCAGGATCAAATACCAAACTTGCCTCCTGGGGAAGAAGGCACTACTGAGCAAAACCTCACCCTGTGTAGGAAATCTGCTCAAGGCATCTCTCTCATCACACATCACCAGAGGTAGGAAGAATGGGGCAATGTCCATCCTATTCCGCCGAACCTCACTAGGGCAGCGTGCCTTCTCCTATTGGGCTCCCCCTCTGGATGAATGAACTCCCTATGAAACTCCAAACAATCAACAGCATGGCTCAATTCAAAGCTGGCCTCAAACAACACTTAATGTCTATCTCAAGATGCACCTGCTTCTCAGGCCCCCACTTCTCAACTGGCCTACCCCCAAGGTAGCACCCAGCAGGACTACATAGAGACCCCTGCCTCCATTCCAGTCTAGCCAAGGGCTTAAGTAACCAATCAGTGCTCATAAACCCTTTCGGAACAGCCCATCCCTAACCCCCTCATTACATCCACCCCTTACTCGACAAAGCCCTCTGGAGCTGCTCCCCTCCCCACCATCACCACCTCCCCCTTGATTCACTGTTACCCCACCTCTCACTCTCTGGAGTAGAATCAAACCCAATGCAATTACTCTGCCATAGTCTATCACTTGACTTGGAGTTTTCCATGGGTGTGCTACCAAGGGCAATCAATTAGCAATCGCTTTGTATTCTTATTAAAATTTGCTTAGTTTTTTTCCTATTTATCTAATTCTCATGTAACTGCTCTTGATGCCTAATGATCAGGCCTCTGTAACCACTGACTTTATGTATTGTCTTATTGTCCACCCTGACGTGGAACCTTTGTAGAAGAGCTTACGCTCAAAGGTTTTTCCAAAATACTAAATAAAATAGATAAAATATTTCAGTGTCATCAATCTTAGGCTTCCTTAATGGAACTGGTTGGCTTGTTTTCCACTGGCTTTGCTCCTACTTCTAACCCCTGGCCACTGACTTTGCCTGGCCTGCTCCTCAGAAACCATTACCTAACCTCTAGCTGCTGGCTTTGCCCAGTATCCCAATACCTAACCGATGGCCTCTGGCTTCACCCATCGTCCTCATATCTAACACTTCACAGTTGACTGTATGCTCTCATTCATAAATAGGAGGCATACCAACCATGACTATTGGTTTCTATGGCTCAGTGCCTGCCCTGCAGCTGATGGTCTCGATCTGCACCCACAAAGTCTGCATCTTGAGCATGCAAAACTCGGGTTGGGGTCCTTCTTATGTGGCCCATAGTGGGAATGTCCTTGCTCCAGGCAGAGCTTTAGCCATGCAGACATGTTAAATGCACTTATGATGTAGAATTTAAGACTTCAGCTATGAGGGATGGGGCCTTACACCCAAGAGGGCTCCTTTAGCTAGCCAAATTGGTTTTGGTGGTGGTGTCTTCTATACTATTCCCCCCTCAACCGCCTCTGGTTCACCTGGTCTGTCTTTAGGTGGTAGGCCAAGTGAGTGCTTCAGTGGTTGTTACTTTCCTACTCTCACCTTGAGGGTCCCACTCTTGTTTCAGAGTATCCAGTGTTGCAGAGTGCATTCGCAACCCTTCATGGTGTTCCCATTAGAGGGGTTGTGAGAGCTTTCCACCAAATTGGAATACTTTCCTCCCCTTGGACTGGGTTTCTAAATTGCAGCAGCAGAGCAGAGCTGTCACTAATTAGAACATCCCAAGCCTGGAGGTAAGGTGACCCAGGCCTTGGATCCCCAGGGGTTTCCTCCTCAAAGGGTTTTTCGCTCTCCTCAGTGCCAAAGGTAATACTATCTAATTACTTTAACTGTATTTCCTAGGTTACTTAGGTAGCTTTCTGCAGTTATTTAGGTAGGTTTCTGCTTTGGATGGAGATGGATGGTCGCCCTCCTTTACTGTTCCTTCTGTCCTTGGGAAGTCATGCCCTCTCATTATAATTCATTCAACCTACTTTGACCTACTTAGGTTGTTACACATTTCAGTTATCTGCTGACCATTACCATTATCTCTTCTGACCTATGTGAAGGTCCAAATACTGAATACCAGCTCATTACCTCAGCAATGCTTCAGATTTACACTCTTTTGGGGCTTTTCCCTAAGCTACCTTTAGTCTAAGGGAATCTCTCATGTGGCACCTCTAGGGATGGAACCCTCCTCCAGGATTCCTTGACTTTGGCATTCCTACTGGATGGTTGGTATTCCTGAGGCACAAAGAGATGAAAGGGCACAACAAAGTTTATTCAACAGGTTGCATAAGCACAACACCACACCAAGCTGCATAAGCACATTGAATTGAAAGGCTTAAGCCTGTGGTTCAAGGGGCTGAATCAACAGCCACACCCCCCACCTGACCTATTTAAACTGCCTTCCTGCTTCATTCAGACACAGTTTTTCTTTGCCTTACTATCCTTCCCTCTTCCTCCAGTGGCTAGCCTCTCTCCTCGGGACTTTTCTCTAAGCTACCTTTAGCCTAAGTGAATCCTTTCTGCTGCACCTCTAGGGGTGGAATCCTCCTTCAGGGTTCCTTGCCTTTAGCATCCCTACAGGGTGGTATTCCCAAGGCACAGAGAGGTGAACAGCCACAACAAAGTTTATTCAACAAGTTGCATAAGCACAACACCACAACAAGTTGCGAAAGCACATTGAACTGTGCACTAAGACAGTAATTTATTTAGCTTTTGTTGGCTGGGTAAGTACACTAGACAAGTATTATGCCTATTTTCAGGAACGACCTGGGAGAGTGCAACATAATGATACAGAGTGGTACAGAATAATACAGAATAATACAGAAACATCATGACAGAACAAGAACATAAGGAAGTACATTGAATAATATTATCCAAGGTGTAACAGAGTAAAAAGGTGTGTAGTATCACCCCTGACAAACAGTGGTAAGGTACATAGAATCACCAGTTATTTGGTCATAGACAGTTTTAAAACTCGGTCAAGTTTTATGGTCATAGACAATTTAAAACTCAGTCTAGTGCCTTGGTAAGAGATTGAATCATGAGGACAAGCAAGGTATTACTGGCAGGACTTTTGAAAAGCACTAAGGTCCAGTTGACTAGTGCCGTTACTCTAGGGAGGCTTGGGGCAATCACACATTGAGGCTTGTTTCAAGAAGCCCCACAGGGATTTAAGAAAACACTGATGGGAGGGGCCAAGCGAACATGCTCAGGAAAGGAGTTCCAGAGTCTAGGACCACATACAGCAAAGTCCCTGTCCCCCATGAGGGTTCAGGTGGGGGGAACTCTTAGCATCCCAGGAACCTGAGACCTGAGCTGGTAGGGGGAGAGGTCAGCAGGTGATAGAAGCTGGGCCAGCCCCAGTGGGGTGCCAGTTCTTCTCACTTTGCCCGCGAGGCATCCCACCCCAAAGTCCAGGTACTTAGCTGGAGAGAGCCAGCAAAGTTTGTCATGAAGTTCACAATGGTGGGAGAGACGGGGGGGGGGGTGGCCAGAGCAAAATGGCAGATGTTGTTGTACATCATGTGCCACAGAGTGAGATGAGTTTTGGAGGTATGAGTGAATTGGTGCAGACCATAACTAAGGGAGGGAAGGAGTACACCTCTCGCAAGGGCCAGACAAGCCACAGGTGTGAGGTTATATTTGGCCCTGTAGGCCAAGCCCAGTTTGCAGTTCACTGCTCTGCAGACATTTAAAATATGACTCCCCAGGTCGAGTTGAGGGTCAAGTATCACCCCAAGGTATTTGACGGAGTTCACATTGGCAGGGAAGTTCCGTCTGGACTAGTAATACCCAGAGGAGCTGGTGAGGCTTTGATTTTGGCTGCTGATCCAAATAGCATAGCCTGCATTTTTTTCAGGTTCAGAACCAGTTTGTGTTTAGTTACCCAGGTCAGGACATTGTTAAAATCCTTGGACAAGTGCTGGTTGAGAGTCGCAATGTCCCTGGAGTGAGCCATTATCACCAGGTCATCCGCATATAGGGTGGCACTGCAGTTAGTTACTGCTGCTGGGAGTTGGTTAACAAAAAGGGAGAAAAGGATGGGGCCCAAGACCGAACCCTGGGGGATGCCAGAGGTCACTGGTAAGGGATCGGAGAGGACTTTATTGAATCTAGGCCACTGCATTCTGCCATGTAGGTAGCCCGCAAGCCATTTAATAGCAGAGGGGGAGAGGCCAAGCGACCGCAACTGAGTACAAAGCAACGCATGATCAACAAGGTTGAAGGCTTTGGACAGGTCGATAAATATTGCTCCAGAGAGTTTGCCCTGGTCCATGGTTGCTCTGATGCTGGAAGTGACAGAGACCAGGGCTGTGGTAGTGCTATGCCCCTTACGAAAGCTGTGCTGGACCAGAGACAGCAGCTCATGTACCTGTATGTACTCAGAAAGTTGCTCTGCCACAACTTTTTGAAGGAGCCTGCTGAGAGATGATAGAATAGCAATCGGACGATAGTTGTCCGGTACTTTGGGACTGTCCTGCTTCAGTACAGGGACAATCCTAGCCTCCTTCCAGATATCAGGAATAACCCCCAATGCAAGGGATGGGTTAAAAATGTGGGCTACTGGGGGGGCAATGTGGGAGGTGCCTAGTTTCAGAAGCTTGGGCTCCAGGTTGTCTAGGCCAGGGCTGGAGTACTGGGAGAGGCCAGAGAGGAGACTCTGCATATCCTTAACCGACACTGCCCTAAGACAGAAAATTGGTTGGAGGGGGTGGGCCCTCTGCCATGTAGGGGGAGGGGGGCAAGAAGTACACTTGTCTGGTGGGAAGAGTGTTGAGAAAGCCAATAGGTCTGAGAAGTGTGAATTGAAGGAGTTGGCAATGGTGTGGGGATTGTTACAGAAGACCCCTCCGATAATCATGTCGGATACCCCTTCATTAGAGGACCCACTGACAAGAGTTTTTATGTTTCTCCAAAACCATCTGGGATCGCTGGCAGAGCTAAGTAGGGCAGACTTATAGAAGTCACTTTTAGCTACCCTGATGGCCTTTTTGCACTTATTTCTGAGATTTCTATATTGCTGGAAAATTGTCAGATCAAGGGAACTTTTGAAGTGGGCCCAACACTTGCCTCTAGCCCGCATAAGGGCTAGGAGATTCCCATGCAACCATAGGGTGGCGGACCCCCTCACCCTCCGAGTGACCTTAGGGGGATGCTTGTCTTGCAGGGTACTGAAGGTGGCGAGAAAGTGCATAGCAGCCACTGAGGGATCAGTGGCTTCCAGCACCCTGGACCAGTCAGTGAGCCTTAAGTCCTCCCGAAAGGCCTCAGGATCAAACCTGGAGAAGTTCCTGATATGTATGATTTTGTGTGGAATTTTGGGGAAGGGAATTTTCCACACACAGAAGACCAGGGAATGATCGGAGATAGAGTCTGATAGGATTCCAGCAGAGGAGATCCTGTCAGTATGATTAGACAGGATCCAGTCCAGTAGGAAGCTGGAGCACCCACTGGCCAACCATCTGGATGGCTCCTGGACAAGTTGTGTCAGGGTAAGATTAGCAAGTAAGGGCTCAAACTGTTTAGCATTGCCACCAGCCCAGTTAAGGTTAACATCGCCCATGATTACAAGTTCATTGTCCCCAATGCTGGGACCTACCGTATCCAGGAGGTGGGTCAGGCCTTGGAGCCCACCCTTTGGGGGATTATAAGTACATACCACATGTAGTTTCTTGGTGTTCCCAAGTAAGAGCAAGACATGCAGCAGCTCACAGGGGGATGGGGAGGATGGCTGGTGAGCTACTGGGGATACCTTAAAATGGCTCCTGTAATAAATCAAGGTACCACCACCCACTTATTCCCAGATCTGTCCAGTCATATGAACTCATAACCAGGGAGCACACAGGCTGAGTCAGGGATCGAGGATTTAAGCCAGGTCTCAGTCACACCAAGGATATCAAGTTTGTAGGGTGAGACCCATGTGACTAACTCATCAAGTTTGGGGAGCAGACTCCGAATATTGAGATGAGCAACTTTTAGACCCTTGCCCAGTCCCCATTCAGGGGGGATTGAGGAGGCCAGGTTATTTGGGCCTGGGTTAGTTTCAATATCTCCAGCCGGTAGTAGTATTAAAAGGAGGAGCCAGAGGAGATGCCGCCTGTTGGCAGTCAGGCCTGTTAAAGGCATGCTAGCAAGGCGTCACTTTACCCGGGTGGAGTACAGTAGACACCTGAGGTCAAGGCAGCATTTGAGACAGTAAGGGGTCTTGGTAGTCACTAGGAGATTAGAGAAGGTGAAGTCAGGCACCTCATTGGAGGGAGACTTCTCCCAGTAGCCCCGTATGGTCAGCGAGGGAATAGTGACCACTTGAAGCAGAGCAAGCCCCAGTATGAGACCAGCAAGGATAGAAGCACTATGAGGAGAATGCAGTACGCCCACTATCAGTGCCATGGGGACTCCCTTCCTTAGGTGGGAGATGTGGGTTCCTGGGCCACATCAGAGCTAAGGACTAAGGCGTAGTTATAGTTAGAGCCCAGTCAGCGGGGAGCAGAGTAGAGCAAAGGGGAGCTAGTAGCTGTAAACAAAGGAGGCAACCAAGGTGCAGCTTCCAGTAAATGGCAGGTGGGGAAGTAAGAGCAAATACTTCTGTGCAGTAGAACAGTATTAGCACAGTAAAACAGTATTTGTCAAATATGGAATAAGATCACATTTCATAGATCAATGAGAGCAAAGAGCATTTTAGGCAGTGTGCATAGGGAGTAAGATCACATTTCCTAGATCAGCAAGAGGCAAGGATCATTTTAGGCAGTGCTCCTCAGGAAGCGGCTCAGGACTATGGCAAAGAGTATGCGCACGCTGTATATTTTAGACAGAATATACCTATTTTCATCTAAGCAGGACCTCCCCTAGACAAAGACAATACGTAAGATCTTGCTATGATTTAAAGCAGGCTATGCCACATTATTTATACAGACAAAGTCAATATATAAGATCTTGCTATGAATTTAGAGCAGGCTATGCCACATTGTATATACAGGACCTCCCCCACTACCTGATAGGGTGCATCAGGCCCTGGAGGAGGAGCATGTGGGCATTTAATGGGAGGAGGGAACGGGGTGGAGGGTGGTCTGAAAATTCACAGGAGCTCAGTCTCCTGCACAAGGGCAGGGGCAGGTACCATGGAGGTGCAGTCGAGGAGGCCCGCCGGAGCTAGGGAAGCCACCGGCACCTCAAACTCAGCTCCGTTGTGTGATGCACGAGGGCGGGGGGGACCTACCAGGAACAGGTCTCCCTCACCTCCCCTCCAGCAGCCAAAGTCAAGGTATGGAGCGAAAGCAGCAGGTCCATCTCTCCCTTAATAGTGGAGAGGGAAAGTGTCACAAACAGCAGGGAGCAAATGAATGAGGGTGCTTTAGGTGCCAAAGTTTGAATCCAGCAGGCAGGGATTATTGGTCCGTCGGCAGGGAAAGAAGTTGCAGCGCAGTTCTAACTCCCCCAGGTCTGAATACCTGCTGTGTCAGCTACAAACACCCGCAAGGCAGGATTCCTGGGTCGTCTGGTCCAGAGTTGGTGAGTTCTCACAAAAATTCACAGGAGCTCAGTCTCCTGCACAAGGGCAGGGACAGGTATCGTGGAGGTGCAGCCGAGGAAGCCCATTGGAGCTAGGGAAGCCACCAGCACCTCGAACTTGGCTCCGTTGTGCGATGCGTGAGGAGGGGGGACTTACCAGGAATAAGTCTCCCTCGCCTCCACTCCAGCGGCCAAAGTCAAGGTAATGGAGCGAGAATAGCAGGTCCATCTTTCCCTTAATAGCAGAGAGGGAAAGCGTCACAAACAGCAGGGAGCCAATGAATGAGGGTGCTTTAAGCGTCAAAGTTCGAATCCAGCAGGCAGGGATAATTGGTCCATCGGCAGGGAAAGAAGTTGCAGTGCAGTTGCAACTCCCCCAGGTCTGAATACCTGCTGCATCAGTTACAAACACCCACAAGGCAGGATTCCCGGGGCATCTGGTCCAGAGTTGGTGAGTTCCCACAAAAATTCACAGGAGCTCAGTCTCCTGCACAAGGGCAGGGGCAGATATCGTGGAGGTGCAGCCGAGGAGGCAGGCCGGAGCTAGGGAAGCCACTGGCACCTCGAACTCGGCTCCGTTGTGTGATGCGCGAGGGGGGGGACCTACCAGGAACAGGTCTCCCTCGCCTCCCCTCCAGTGGCCAAAGTCAAGGTAAGTATGAGAAATGAATATTAATTCTGACATACTATAAACAATAAGAAGCTTAGTACTTGGGCAGAATAACAAGTAATTTTTATTATTTTTCGTTCTCTGACATGGGAAACAAAAGTCATAAAAAATAATAATCATAATGAAAATCAAGCCCTTCCCCCCAGGAGCTGGAATTTGACCCATGGCCACTCCTCACCCCTCAGTCATCTCCAGCTCTCCATGTCCTTTCCTCCATCTTCCCATACAAAGATCCAAAATTCAAACAGGTTGCAGACCACTAGCACTGTTTAAGGACCTGACACATCTTTTAATTGATTCCTTTCCAGAATGACCCCTAACATTAATGAACCATTTATCACAAGAAGGCTCCCCTGACTCCAGTTCCGTGTTTTTGGGGTGATAGCAATCAAATTCCTGGCTAACTAAGCATGCCCCCCCTCCCCAACCATCTGTGCACTGTTCATACTAAATCAGGCTTAAGGTAGGGGCAGGAGTGGCTCCACACCATTGATGGTTCTAGGTAGGCTGATTGTACAATCTGCTATCATCAATAATGGAAGACTGCTTCTCCCTTCTTCATTGATATGATGCTGCCTAAAGACAGTCTTGCGTTAGTGTGGGAGGGGAGCCCATTGAGATAACCAAACATTTGACTACATTTTGGGCCTCAAATCATGGGCTGAAGTCAGATAGGGTGCCTACTTGTGATAAATTACCTTTTATGGCCAGGGGGCCAGGATAGACACATAGATGTTTACGGAATTAACAAAATCATGATTCATGCAGTCTGCCTGATTCCTACCAAGGTCCTCACCAGTACAGCACTAACTAGTCTACTAGTGGATCAATAATTTCATAGCTCTGCTTGAACTAACCCCCCATCCCTATATGCCCCACTCCTCCCCTCATCAACTTCACCTATCTCCTATGTCTATACCACCCCCTTTTAAAGCATGCCAACGTGTTACCATTGTCTGGATTCACTGGCAGATGGTTCCAGTTTTCTACCACCCTTTCAGTGCAGAAGTATTTCTTCACATCCCAGTATGTCTTCACATCCCTCATAAATCTACCCCTAGACAGCTTACACAGTAGTTGTGGCCTCTTCTGATGGACCCCTCACTAAGCTTAAACTCTTGCTTGCTGTGAACCCTGTTTATGTCCTTCAGGTACTTGAAGTTTTCAATCATGTCTCCACTTTCTGTCCTAGCCTTCACTGAATACATATTGAGGTCATCTAGCCTTTCCTCATCAGCCTCCCCTGTGGGCTATGAATAATTTTTGGTCCCTCTGTATTGTGCCTCTAGGCTGTTCTTGTGCTTTGTTAATGAGGGTTCCAGAACTGCAGACAGTACTCCAGTCCTAGCCTCACCAAGAACTTGTACAGCAGTAGGATTACCTCCTTCCATCTGTTTGAGAATGCCTTACCAATGCACCCCAGCATCCTACTGGATTTCCCCATATGACTTCTTCAAAGGTCTGTTGCCAGCTGTCTAACCTTTTTATGTCCTTTAAGAATTCAGTCATGTCTCCCCTTTCTCTCGCAGCCTTCAGTTAATACAGATTGAAGTCATCCAGTCTTTCCTCACGACTTCTGCAGTTGTTCTTATACTAGTCCTTGTGCTGCTGCCCACCACCTTCCTTCCTCTGTTCCCCACTCACACTAAATTTAGGCTAGTGTAGTCCTGTCCCCAATCAGCAAACTCTGCTCCCATCCTTAACTCATTATTGCCTTTGTACATTGTAAATCGTTACTTCTTTTGACAGGCAGTCCCAGGATATCAGGGATATAGTTACCAGACACTGGAGCATTTTACACACTGACTCTATTCTGAGGAATTAGAATCTATCTATGATGATCTTTAAATGGGTACCAAATGTATCAAATAGGTTGGTCCACAGTTTGCAGCCTACTGTACAGTACAACCAGAAACAGTTGCAACACAGAATTGTTTACCACCTCTGGCACATGGCAATTTTGTATATGGACCTTGCAAATACTGTGACACCATGGGAAAAAAACATGCACTTTGCATCACTTAAAGCATCTAGAACATTTGACATCAGACATTTCAGAAACTGTGACACCACATCTGTTGTGTATTTAGCTGCCTATACTGGTAGGTTTTTTTTTATAAAGGTGAAACCACCTGGAATTTTTAAATTAGAATTGGGGAGCATATTAGAGTGATTCAGAAGAAAAACTGCTCTAGCACCCTCTCCCTTCATGTGAACTCCCAATAGATACAGTACACTGGGATCATAAATTTTGGTTCTGTGGCTTAGAAAAGGTGAAAACAGGCAAGTGGGGCAGGGACCTAGAAACACTTGCCCTGAGAAGGGAAGTGCTTTTGAGGTACATTTTTCACCAGGGCTAAATGAGAAGTTTTATTTAATGCCCCTTATCAATGGCAAATGAATTGTCTGTACCCTGATTCTATCATTTGCTACTGTGCTGCTGCTTGTATTGATGCAAATTTGATTTAGTAGCCAGTGGCTTGTAAAAAATGTATTGTGGCTTAGAATTCTTCAGCCACTGCAATATGATACTAATTGTGATATTTTCTTTTCCTATAGGTTATAGTGGAAGGAAAATATAGCAGTAAATGCTTGTTTTGATGTTGAGATGGACAGTCAGTGAGGATGAAAGGCAGAAAGCCATCACTTGAGAGGCAGTATATTCACTCTTAACCTGGAACTGACTCCAGGCAGATACTTTGAACTATTACCTCATCTGTCCCTTTTAGAGTTACTATGCTTAAATGTGTCCTAAATTTGCATCGACTCCTCCTTTGCCTGGATGTATGTGTGCATGTTTTTATCTTGACACTGAACTGCATGCAGTTAAGCACTGTGCCTTGAAATGCAATGGATTTAAGTTTTCTGCTTCCTACATCTTGGACTCTTCTGAAAGTGCCTGTGTGAAACTGGTCGAGTGCTGGGTCCAGGCGTGTTTGTTGTTTTTGCCAACCTTCCACCTTCATGTAGTAAATTACTACTTTTTTACTGCTGTTTTGTACATTAATTAATGCACTTGAGTGCTTTTATAAAGCTATTGTACAGTTATCCCTGTGTTTGGCACTGGCTCTCTTTTGTTTATATATTGTGAATGTTATCTTCCAGCACTTCACTGTATTGTAATTGCAAATGTGGCTATCTTCCAGCACTTTACAGTATAGTTATGTATTGACTTTTCACAATCCTTGATGTTGCACAATTATTTATGAGGTGTAGTCATCTATTATTTTATTATTGTTATTGTATTATTTTTCTTAGTATTCTTCTTTGTCCACCCTTCCCCCTCCCCCAGTACACAGATGAAACCGAGCTTTACCAGCTCAGTATGTCTTTCCTGGTGAAATTTTTTAAATCAGTCAATCAATAAATCAATCAATAAAGTCCAGATAAAAGACATCCAGTCTTTAGCCCTAACCCAACACTTGCAACATGACACTGACTAAATCCATGAGGTTAGTCTGACTGGGCCTTCCCTTCCAAAATCATGTTGCGTGCTGCCCTACAGTCCATAAGATGCTAAATGGTCAACCAGCTGCTCCTAGATTATGGTCTCAAGGAGCTTCCTGATAATGGAAATCAGGCTTCTCAGTCTATAATCCCTCATGCCTCCACACTTGTACAAGGGATGATGTCTGCTGCCCTCTAGTCCCTAGGATCCATGCCAATCTCAATCAAGCAGTTAAATGAGTCTAGTAGGTGTGCGCAAGAGGCTGTCCCAGCTCCCTTAGTATCCATGGTTGCAAACTGTATGGTACAGGGGACTTAACCACCTGTATGCCTTTACGCCCCTTCTGCCTTCCTCAACTGGGAAGACAGAGCAGAAGTATTCATTGAGATATTAGCTTGCTGCCCAGATCCATCCACCCACACTTCACCATTTCTCAGTCCATCAGTTCCACCTTTTGTTCTTTCTCATTTTCTAGACAAACTTAAGTAAGGTCTTGTCATTTCCCCTGACATCTTCTGCAAATTTCAGTCATGCCACTGCCTTGGCTCTCACCACTGCCTTACTAGCTTTCTTTCTCTTGACAAGCAAGAGCACCCTGCTTGCCTCCATCTGTTCAGCCTCATACATTTTGAGAGTCACCTGTTTTCCTCCCTGCTACCCCATCCTCTCTTGAAAACCACATAGGCATCTCATGCCTTGTCCCTTGCCTACATGTCTTAGGCAAACTTTAGTTGCAACTAGGGGCTATAGAGGGGAATAGTAAATTAACAGACAGTACTGGCTCTGTCCTGACACAGTTCCAGTAACTCATAATGTCTTTATTTGGATCTCTGTATGGGTAGGTGGGGTGCAGAAGTATTAGAGATTATTGGGACCCTACCAGACAGTGGCCACAGGACAAGCCCTGACCACTTAGTGAAAGCTTAAAGATTTTTTAAATGTTTTCCTTTTTTGCATTAAATAATGAATATATGTCTGTGGTGCAGAGTATCAAAATTCACAGAGTCTTCAATAAAAGGCACTAGCACACTCCTATTTTATACAATTGTTTTATATTTATAAACACACTAGATTGGAATCCAGTATTGAACAAGGAATTGAAGCATTTCTTTGATTGGTGAATTTGTGAAATATATTATTTGCAACTTCAGCAACTACCAGCAATTAGGATACATAGCCAGTATTATTATAAAATTGATAAAACATTTTTTTTAAACTGAGCTCATTTCCAAACACAGCTCAGAGAATTGAGGGAAAAAAAAACCATTACAACTGCACAAATATATGTGCCGAAAAGTACTTTTGATTAAATCCATTTAATTTCCATTTCACTTCTAATCACCAATCACACCTGCAACATGCTACAACACAAATGATCAAAACCTAGCTGCCCCAAATCTAGTGTTTCTATTTGAGGCTGATTTTCTTTGCAGCACCGTGGTGAGACATCCTGCTCTTTTCCCTAACAGGCTAGGACTGCACACTGTCACGTGGCTGCATGAATGTAACCATTTGATCAGCCTTTTTCTTCAAACAAGCTAGTCATCCTTTGCACAGTACTGTTGACTTTGTCAGAAAAGCATCTTGCATAATTTTGTGAACTGTACTATTTGCCCTCAATTTGACAAAGTGGGGTCGCATCATATGGTATTCACCAAGGGCAAATTTAATGATTTTGCCACATCTTTGCCAGTGAAAGAGAACTTTGCATCTCTATTTTCAAGTGCTACATAATGGAATCAACTTATTATTGGACAGTAACTCTTACTCTTTTAGTTATGCAACTGTTAAGTAACCAAAAGGGCACCTTTATATTTAGAGCCTGATCCACAAATATTTTCAGGTTTTTCAGCAGCTTTTTCGGGCCCTCCTCATGTGCTGAAGTCCCAGCATTTTCTGGTACTTCAACACATGGGGAGGACTACAAAAAGCTTCAGAGTGCCCCTTTTGCCCACGATACACAGTTGCAGGATACCATTGGGTATCCACTACACAACTTGAATGCTCCCTTTGTACTTGATCCCAAAGCCTTATGTGCATCTACATGTGTAGCTGAGTTGGACAGGCATGGCATGTGGTGGGGATGTGCATCTGTGTGACACATGAAGGACAGTTCTGTGCTTCTTGGGGGCAGAGGTGCCAGTGAGATTATTCTACTCTGATGTCTGCCAAAACACTGGCTGACCTTGTACACCAATCCCCCAAGGTCTCATTAGAGCTGTACTGGGGCTTATTGAACCCCCCCACCAGTTTCCCTTAATGCTTAGTATGGAAGGCTCAGGGCTGTCTAAATTTGTTTTTAAAGATATTTTCTTTTGATCAGTTTGTTTGGAATACAGCTGTCCTTGCAGGCAGCCATATCACATAATCTTCTGCTCCATTTACAGCAAGGAATCCAATCTCACAGTGGGCAGGGTGCCTAACTGAATGCCCACCATTTATATCTGATAAGCCCCTGATATGCCCTCGGCCCTTCAGAGCTGATATCCACAGCAGACCAGGGCTAGAGAAGGGAGGCTGAAGGCTATGGATTGCACCTTTGGGACATCCATCTCTGAACCTCAGTAGTTTGGATACATGCCTCTGGCACATATCCAGACCAGCTTTGTTGATTGATCCCTTAGAGTGTATTGCATTAAATGTTAGCTGTGTTGGATTTGGGGACTACTACTTACTCCCCCCTCCCAAAGAGCAAAGAGACCCACTGGTCAGGGGGACAGAGGATGGGTGTCAGGAATCCGTCTGCTGTGCAAAGCACACTATGCCTTCAGCTATCATTTTGTACCACTGGAAGAGTCACACATAACAGACTCAGCCAGGAGAGAGTGTAAGCCTGTCACTAAGAATGACTGACCAGGGTGTGAGACATCTAATAGGGTAGAAACATAGGAACATAGAAATATAGTATCTGTCTGTAGATAAGGGCCTGCTTGCCCATCCAGTCTAAACATTTTTGCCACCTTCATACTTGCCGCAGACACTGTTTTATCTACAGCTCTTTATCCCCACCCCCTTAACTCTATGATTCCCTTGTGCCTATCCCAGAAGTTGTTGAACCCCACTACTGTTTTTGCCCAAACCACCTCCTCTGGAAGGCTGGTCCAGGCATCTGTCACACTTTCTGTAAAGAAGTATCTCCTTACATCTCTCATGAATCTTCCTCCTTCTAACTTCATAGCATGTCCCCTCATTTAGAGCACCTTTTGCTGAAAAATACTACCTTCTTGTACCTTATTAAACCCTATGAGGTATTTAGAGGTCTCTATAATATCACCCCTCTCCCTCATCTCTTCCAGGGTGTACATGTTGAGGTCCCTTAGCCTCTCCAAATAGAGCTTTAGATGCAGACCTCAAATAATTTTCATTGCCATCTTTTAGAGCAGCTCTACTCTATGTTCTTTCGGAGACGTGGTCTCCTGAACCAGGCACAGTACTCTATGTGGGGTCTCACAAGCCATCTAAACAAGGACAATACCACCTCCTTCTTTCTGCTGGTGCTACCTCTACCAGTGCGCCCCAGCATTCTTCTAGCCTTCCTGACTGCCTTGTCACACTGCTTGGCCACCTTCAGGTCATCTGTTATGATTTCCCCAAGGTCTCTTTCTTCCTTTGTTGTTGCCAGCACCACTCCACCCATTTTGTACTCTGCCCCCAAATTTCTGTGCCCCAAGTGCATTAAAACCTAGCTGCCATATCCTTGACCACTCCTCTAGTTTTTTCAGATCATTGCATTCTCTCCCCCACCCCCACCCCCCACCCCCTGAGTGTCCCTCCTGTTGCACATCTTGGCATCATCCTCAAAGACGCAGACCTTTCCTTCCAAACCATCTTTTATGCTACCTATAATGACATTAAAGAGGACTGGTCCTAGCACTAAACCCTGAGGTACCCCACTGGTGACCCTCCCTCCTCCCTCAGAGTAAACTTCTTTAAGCACTACTCTCTGCCTCCTATTCCCTAACCAATTTCTTATCCAGTTTAGAACCTTTGAACCCACTCCTAAGCTACCCATCTTTCTAACCAATCTCCTATGTGGAACAGTGTCAAAATCCTTACTGATGTCCAGGTAGGCTACAACTTATCCCATTGGATCTGAGTTATTCCACTATCATTTCCTTTAGCAGCATTTCCATTGTTTTTCCCATGATCAATGTCAGGCTGACAGGCATGTGGTTGCCAGCCTTTTCCCTGCTACCACTTTGGTGAAGTGGGTCTGTAGCTGCTCTCCTACAGACCTACGGAACCACTCCAGTCTCCAGAGATTTGTTGAAAAAGGCTGTCAGAGGTGCAGCCAGTACGTCTCTGAGCTTCCTCAGCACCTTTGGATGCACCCAGTCTGGCCCTACAGCTTTGTTCGCCATCTGTTTAGAGAGTGCCTTTAGGACTCTCTCATCTGGAAAGGGACTGGTGTCCACTTCTCGTCCCTCAGTATTTCTGTTGTTTTTATATGGTCCCCCCCCTTGTTGTTGTGAACACTGAGCAGAAGATGCCTGTCCTTTCCTGTTCATCTTCAGTGTGGTTCCCCTCCCTCTCCTTTTTAACCATACAAACCCTGCCTTTGCCTTCCTTTTTTCACTTATGTGCTTAAAACATGTCTTGTCTCCTTTTGGTACTGCCTGGGCTATTCTTTCTTTTGTTTGCACCTTCACGCTCTTTACTGCTTTCCCTGCTTCCCTCTGCTTTTCCTGATACACCTCCCCATCCTCCTTCTTCTGCATCTCCTTGTACCTTTTGAATGCAACCCTTTTGGATTTTACTTTTTCAGTCACCTCTTTCAAAAACCATTGTGGTCTCCTCTTTCTCTTGCTTTTGCTCACCTGCTTGATGCAGAGTTTTGTTGCCTTCATTACAGCACCTTTTAGTTTGGCCCACTGTTCTTCCACCCGACATTAGGTCACTCCTGATGCATTCACCCATCTTTACAAAATCTGCCCTTCTGAACTCCAGGATCCTTGCACGTATGTGGTTGGATTCCATAGCCATCCTTATGTTCAGCCACACTGTATGGTGATCACTGGGCCCCAGATGGCTCACCATGACCCAAACCTGTAAGACCAACACATGGCTAGTTCCTTTCCTCTGGTATGTGATACAGAGCAGGCACACTGATGAGTCTTCGGTAGGATGAAACATGTGTCTGTATTTTCTGTTTGTACCCTTTGCAGATTGTGTGAGAGTTCCTTTGGCACCATGCATTCCTGCTTAAAGCTGAACCAATGTAAAATGTCACGTGATTTGCATATAGATCCCAAGATGCTTTGCATTATGGGGGTATGTGTGATTTTGTATTTCTTTGAAACTTGGCTTTATTGCCAATGCCCTTTGGGGTAACCCTTACCTCAGTGCTTTTGCACTGAGGTTCTTTGTCTTTTAGCTTGTTTTTTTGGGGGGAGGGAGCTCACCATGACCCAAACCTGTAAGACCAACTTAGGGTTGGTTCATTTCCCTTGGGGTGAGATACAAATGAAGCACATTGATGAGTCCTGGGTAGGACGTAACAAGTGTCTGTGTTTTCTGTTAGCACTCTTTGCAAATTGTGTGAGAGGCCCTTTGGCACCATGCATTCCTGTTTAAAGCTGAACCAGCCTAAAATGTCATGTTGCTTTGCATATACATCCCATGATGCTTTGTATCATAGGGGTATGTGTAATTTTGTATTTCTTACCCACCTTGATATTTGCAATGCTGTCCATATTGGTGAGAACCAGGTCTAACACTGCCCCATCTCGAGTGGGTTCACTGACTAGTTGCCTAAGGAATGCCCCTCCCGGAAGTCTCTGCTTCAAGCTAATGCTGCAGTTTGGAGGAGCCAGTCTACATCTGGCAGATTGAAGTCCCCCACAAGCAGCACCTCCCTCTTCTCAGCTATTTTGCCTATTGATTCCAGCAGTGCCTCATCCAACTTCTTCCCTGGCCTGTGCTGGAGGTCCATGGACCATGCAAGTACCAACAGTGACTCCTTACCCTGACTGTAGGGTGACCCACAGTACCTCCAGCCCACCCAAATTCCTTGTATCTCCATTGCTTTTATGCTTTCCCTCACATAAAGCACCCCCAGTCTCCTTTTCTTCCAACTCTGTCTTTCCTGAACAGAGTGTAACCTGTTATGGCCATGTCCCAGTCATGGTTGTTATTGCATCATGACTCGGTAATGGCCACAATATCCAGGTTGGCCTCTGTCATGATGGTCTCTTGGTCTAGAAACTTGTTTCCTAGATGTCTAGCATTATCACACATGGCCTTCCATATTTTATTAACACTTTTTTTGCTATCCATAGTTTTTTTTCCCCTCCCACCTCCTCCTACTGCTTTGAGTGCATACTTTCTCCTTCCTTCCTTCCTTGTTTATCATGTGTCTTTTTGGATTAACTTGCACCCTGGGAGAGCCTTCTCCCTTCGGGTTCTCCCAATTCTATGTGTCAGCCTGTGCGGTTGGACAGATTCTGCCTCCTGAATTTCTTCTGCCTCCCACTCAGCTATTTTAAATGCTCATTGAAGTAACACTAAAACAACCCACTGAGGAATGCATTTCCCCTCCAGGATGGATGCAGGCCATTAGCCTTATATAGGCCCTATCTTTCTAAGTGGGTCCCCATTCCCCAATGTAGCCATTCCACTCCTCTCTGTACTATTCCTTCAACCATGAGTTGAATGTCATGGCTCAAAGATCCTTCTCCTTTCTCTTGTTGAAGACAGGCAGCACCTCCACAAAAGCTACAGAATGAGCTACCTGTCTAAGACCTCTTCCTAGTTCCCTAAACTCCCCCTGCACCATTCTGGCCCCATCCCTAGCCAGGTCATTTGTCCCTAGGTGGACAATGACATCCAGCTCCCCTTCCCTTCCTGCTGCCCTAGTTATCCTTAGAATAAGCTTCCCATCTCTTTAGGCCATGGCACCAGGTAGGCACATGACCTCCCTCCCTCCCCACCTCATTTCCTTGCCTGAATCAATCCCCCTAACAACTAAGCAGCCACCAGAAGTTGCTTCCTCCTCTTCTGTGGTACTCTCACCACCTCTGTGGAGTATCCACAAAGGAGGGTTCCCACAACCTTCCAGGGCACTATTGTGGGTGCCTCTTTCTGCCAGTCCCACCATGTCAGAGTGGCAAAGGAATTATGTAGTGGTATCAGGTTAGGGATGTGCCAGTGACCTCCCCCCTGCCTTCCAGAGTGAGCCCACTATCCCCACCCTCCATGAGCACACCATATCCAGCTGTTCCTTCAACATGGATTCCTCTGTGGTAATGGTGCCGGACGAGGTGGTCCCTCAGTGGGGGAGAAGGCCCCGACTCTAAGCAAACTCAGCCTCAGGTCTAGTGATTCTCTTCATCAACTGAGAGAGGTGCACACAGATAGGGCAGTACCACCATCTCCAGAAAGTCTCTGTGAAAACGTCAGCCCCACAGACACTGCACTGGAACCACTTCACACATTCCCTATTTCTGCTCTTCCTATGTTACTTGGAAAGTCCTTGCCTTATGTTGCTTGCTTCACCACTTCATACACCTTACCCCAGCTAGTGTTTTATATTATTTGCCCCGTTTGTTCCTTTACCTCACTCTAATGTCACCAACAATAGGATTATAAACTACACTGTAGTGTTCACCCAGATAGGGTGCAGCTGTTGATGCAGCTGTAGCACAGACAACAGTAGTTAAACTTATCATGATTGGGCAAAGCTGTAAGACATAGTTATGGTAACTCCAACCTTGCACTAAATGTTCCTTTGGCTATGGTACAAAGTGCTGTTCAGTTATAAGCTTTTATAATCTCTGTAGTTTCTCCTCTGTAACATAATGCTAGGACCCTTACACACTACCCCATTTACCCTTCCCCATATGAACAACTGTGGTTTTACCTGGGCTGTGATGGGTAGAGTCTCTGGTTGTTGGCCATCTCCTGGCTGACTCCTGGCAGACTCCAATCATTGTTCTTCATGCTCATCCTTAGCATGAGGGCCACAAGTGGGAGGGTCACTTGGCAGGAAGGACCTATATGATGGTCTTTGTTAGCTCAGTCCCCACCCCACCCCCAGACTGGCTACAGGAGAAAAGGAAAGCAGAAAAAAGGAAAATGAGAAAAAAGAAGGTGGCTAGGAGGGTACTTTAAAAGGTACCACATCAACAATAGCACAGTAAAAACCATGCTGTGTAAAGTGCAAAAGCATTTAGAGTGACAGGGGTTTAATAGCGGTAGGAAATTAACACTACTCCCATCATTCTGTGCTGTTACATAGAAAGGATCAAGTTGACATATGTGTGGTGCCTCATCAAGCCACTCCTGTGGTGGAGTGGCTAGCACACCAGCATATGGCAGGGTTGGAGACCTTGGACTATGGTTCAATTCCCCCTAGGTTTCCAGGTGTTGTAACTTTTTTGTTTTGTGTTTTTTTTAGAAAAATTTGATTTGCCCCTTCACAGTTTCTCCTCATCCGTGAAGTCCACACCCCTCAGAGTATGTTATTTTTAGTCCGGGGGAGTGGGGGGAAGCCCCCACAAAAAAAGAAAGTCCTATTACTTCCAATGGTGTGCTCTGTTTCTATTGGAGTCAGTGTTTTTACCAATGTTATTTCAGTGGATGCTGTTTTTCTTGTGGCATTGACTGGCGTACTGTTTTTGTCAGTGAGATTATGACCCCATGCCCTTTTAATAGGGTACTCAATGGTGAGGGGAACGAGTGGTTGGTGTGTCAGGAAGTGTCAATGAGGGGGAGGTCAGATTCCCACCATGAACATCAGCCTTGAGGGATAAGGACAGGCTGTGGAGAATGACTGTCAAGATTGGGGAGGTGCCTCATGTCCTAGTGCACTTAGGTATGAATGATTAAGCTACCCAATGGCTGAATGAAGTTCAATCTAACTTTCAGAAGCTGAGGGAGCTGAAGGGAAAGACAGCATCAGTGGCCTTTTCAGAGGTGCACCAGTGTGATTCATGGAAGGGGATGGAAGAAAGGTAAGACAAGTTGAAACCAAGGCATTCAATGCCTGGTTGAAGGAGTGGTGCCAAGAATAGGGTTTAGATATATGGGAGACTGCAGGGAATTTCTGCATTAGAAAATTATTAAAGAGGGATGGCCTTCATCTCACAAGACAGGGTACAAGTGCACTTGGACAGAAGCTTGATATCTATGTGGACCATCATTTGAATTGAATGAGGGGAAGCAAAAGCTGGGAATCCCTTAGGAGGGGAGTAGAGTGAACCAAGCAGGAACTTCCCCCAAACCAGGAAAAGTACTAAGGGATGCTATTAGTAGCAAAATCAGGGAGCAGGAAAAGAGGGGAATGGAGGGAGTAGGAAGGTTGTGATGAGTGACAACCAAGAATTAAGTAAAGGAAAAAGGAATAAGTGGATGCATGGAGGATGATCTCATAAATGCCAGGAGTCTGTACAACATCAGTGAACTACAGACAATTGAGGCAGAAGCAAAGTTGGATCTGTTGGTTATCAGAAACGTGGGCCTCTGATAACAACAATTGGGATCTGGAAATTCCTGAGTACACAGTGCAACAGGAGTTTGTGGAGTTGGGGAGGGGCCTTAGACAAGTAGCACACAAGGTAGCTTTCTTGGAAGTGCTACCTGTCTATGGCATGGATGATGCTAGGGAACTCCACACCTTGGGATTCAATGACCAGTTGAAAAGCTGGTGCACAGCTCAGGGATTTGGCTTCATTGGGGACTGCACCTCCACCTGGAGGGACGCAGGCCTATACAGGCGCGATGATCTGCATCTATCCTGGAGGGGAACCGGGATCCTAGGTGATAGGTTTAAATGCTTCAGTGTCAAGCATTTAAACTAGCCAAGGGGGGAGGCACAGAAGAGGAGAAGGGAAATCCTAGCCCCTCCCCAAAATCAGGGTAATTAGTGAGGTAAACACCAAAATAGGGCAGTTGAGAGGGAAAAGGGCAGGGGTAAATGGAGAAAAACACAAAGGCAGTAGGGACAGGGATGGGGCAAAAAGAAATAAAGCCATAACAAAATGGATGGTAATGAATACCAATGCCCATAGTCTAGGTAAAAAGATCCCTGAAATGGTGGCCTTGATGGAAGAGGGATGCCTGGATATTGTGGCAGTCACAGAAACATGGTACACAGAGAACCATGACTGGGATGTCAACATACCAGGGTACACAATCTACAGTAGGGACATGGAGGGAAGAAGAGGAGGAGGAGTATCTCTCTATGTAAGGGAAGGGATAAAAGCAACCAAACTAAAGGGTAAACAGGGAGGAGAGGAGGCACTGTGGGTCACCCTGGAGACTGGAAATGGCTCCACAATCTACACAGGGGTTGTATACAGACCTTCATCTCTGGGGGAGGGAATGGACAAGGAAATGATAGAAGGCATCCTTGGGATGGCAGAGAAAGGGGAGATATTGCTGATGGGGGACTTGAATATGCCAGATGTTGACTGGAGCACCTTTGCTGCAGCCACATCCAAGAGCATGGCCATTCTCAATGCCCTACAGGGGACATGCCTCAGACAGCTAGTTTTGGAACCCACTCGGGAGAGAGCAATCTTAGACCTGCTACTCTCAAATGGGGATGGAGAGAGGATCTCTGGTCTTGAAGTGGGTAGCCATCTGGGAACAAGCAACCACCAAACAGTGTAGTTCACAATAAACTTAGCTGTAGAGTCAAGCCACACAAAAGTGAAGGTACTGGACTTCAGAAGGGCTAATTTTGTCAAAATGGGTGAGTGCCTCAGAAAAGCACTAGCAAACAGGCAAGAAGGTGGGGTGGAGCATCAATGTGGAAACATCAAAACTGCCATCACAGACAAGGGTGTAGACAGGCATACTCACTGTACACATTTGTGTACAATTTTGTTGCATGCCTGTCACAAACCATATGCCTTTCTGTTAACAGTTTCTTTCCAATCTTTAGTATTTGGGTTAGTGTTGGCCACTGAGGAGTGTCTCTGTTTAAATTTCTGTTGTTTAGGAGACATATACATGTATAACCTTTTTAGAGATTAGAGGAATCATCTGACAACAATCTGACTTGTTTGGAAGGGGGTGCCATTTGGAAAGGATGTGTACATTTTTTAATGGGGGGGTGTAGCTGTAGAAGATTGTGTACAAAATGGAAATTTATGGCTACACCCCTGATCACAGAGGTAACAAGTCTTTGTGTGAAGCAAATAAACAAATCAAAACGAAAGAAAAAAACACTATGGTTCTCAAAAGAAGTGGCCGGGAAGGTAAGAGAAAAAAAGATAGCATTCAGGAAGTATAAGGAAACACAGAAGGCGCAGGACAGAGAACTGTACCAGTTAAAACAGAAGGAAGTGGGTAAGGCAGTCAGAATAGCAAAGGCCCAAACCGAGGAAAAGATAGCCAACTCGGTTAAGAAGGAGGATAAAACCTTTTATAGGTACATTAGGGAGCAAAGAAAGACTAAGGCAGGGATACTGAGGCTGAACAAAGAGGAAGATGGTTGGCCAGAGAGCGACAGTGAAAAGGCAGGGATACTGCACGAATACTTCTGCTCAGTATTCACAATGGAAAAGCAGTGGGAACTACCTAATCCAGTCAACAGAAGCACTCTGGATAGGGGGTTGATATTAGTCCTTTCACAGAAGAAAAGGTTCTGAAAGAACTCTTAAAACTGAAGGTGGATAAAGCAATGGGGCCTGATGGGATTCACCCCAGAATTTTAAAAGATCTAAGGGAAGAACTAGTAACACCACTGACTACCCTTTTTAATAAATCGTGGGAGGATGGGGTGGTACCTGAGGACTGGAGGAGGGTGGATGTGATTCCTCTTCACAAAAGTGGGAGCAAGACAGAGGCAGGAACCTACAGACCTGTCAGTTTGACCTCAGCGGTAGGGAAAATGACGGAATCACTTCTGAAGGAAAGAACTGTTGAGTACCTAGAGGCCAGTGGGGTACAGGACCCAAGACAGCATGAATTCACAATGGGAAGGTCATGTCAGACAAATCTAATTGATTTCTTTGACTGGGTGACCAAAGCAGTAGACCAGGGAGGGGCTGTGGACATGGTCTACCTAGACTTTAGCAAGGCATTTGACACAGTCCCGCACAAAAGATTAATAAACAAATTAGCCAGCCAGGGAGTGGGTCCTAGGGTGGTAGCCTGGGTAAAATACTGGTTGGGCAAGACACAGAGGGTAATAGTAACTGGAGTACACAATGAAGAAAGGAGAATTACTAGTGGGATACCGCAGGGTTCAGTACTGAGGCCGTTCCTTTTTAATGTCTTTATAAGTGACATTGCAGAGGGAATGGAAGGGAAAGTAAGTCTGTTTGCAGATGACACAAAGATCTACAACAGGGTTGATACACAAGGTGGGGTGGAAAGGATGAAAAGGAACTTGGAAAGGTTGGAGTAATGGTCAAATGTATGGCAGCTTAGATTCAATGAAAAGAAGTGCAAAGTAATGCACCTGGAAAACAAAAACCCAGGGGAAGAGTACACAATGGGGGTGAGATACTGACAACAACAAAAATGGAAAGGGACCTGGGGGAAGTCATATCAGATGACCTAAAGATGGGCCAGCAAAGTGAGAAGGCAGTAAGGAGAGCTGGGGGGATACTGGGATGCATAGGGAGAGGCATCACCAGTAGAAAACAAGAAGTTGTTGGCCATCTGTACAGACAGTTGGTAAGACCACATCTGGAGTACTGTGTACAGATCTGGAGACCCCATCTCTGCAAAGACATAGGCAGGGTGGAGGCTGTCCAGAGGAGGGCAACCAAAATGATGCAGGGTCTGCATCAGAAGACATATGAAGAAAGACTAAAGGAACTGAAGATGTATAGCCTCGAGGAAAGGAGGGAGAGGGGGCATGATAGAAACTTTCAAATACCTCAAGGGAATCAACAAAGTCCAAGAGGGTAGCATCTTTCAGAAAAAGAGATGTGCAAAAACAAGGGGGCACAATTTGAAGACAGAGTGGGGATGGCTCAGAGGTAATGTGAGGAAGTATTCCTTTTTTTTTTATTTAAAGTTTATTGATACATTTTCAACCATAAAAGGTAGCATTAAGTAAGAATGACAAAAGGCTCACTGATACATTGTGAAGAGGTAGCTACCAACCCACCCTACCCTCCCATACTGCAATAACCCAGCCTTATGTCCGTGGGTGCCGAGCACCTAGCTAAGAGCCATGCAGGAACATGAAACCTAGGATGGGTTTAGCTTAAAACCAGAGAGATTAATGAGTGGAGGGGATCCCAAATTTTAGTATAAGCTGCCAGTCTATTATGAAGACTAGCAATCGCTTTTTCTGCATGCAGGTTGGATAAAACTTCTCTTACCCATTCCTGGAGAGAAGAGGAGGACCTGTCTTTCCAGTGATGAAGAATTATCTTCTTAGCCAATAGGGCAATCATGGAAATGTGGAACTTTCGCACCTTGACTCCGATAGAAGACAGGTCCCCCAACAAGCAAATCTTGGGAGTGAAATATTCGTGGAGGCCCAACAGTGGATCTAAGGAAGTTTGGATTGAATCCCAAAAGGGGGAAATTTTTGGGCAGGACCAAAGCATGTGAAAAAGTGTACCCTCTTCCTGTAAACATTTATTGCACATGTTAGAGTTTAGGTAACCCCACCTGTGCAATTTGGCCGGGGTATAGTATAGGTTATGCAATATATGGTATTGCATGAGGCGCAGTCTATCTTGAGAAATAAATTTATGACATGAATTCCAGAGAGAGTGCCAAAAATTGGGAGAAAACTACTCCAAAATCTTGAAGGCCCAAATGGACCCCCAAACTTTTTGTAAAACAAAACCTGATATAGTTTAGAGATTATACCAGAGGAGTCAAAAAGTGGGGAAACCTTGGGTATCAGAGAAGAGATAGTCTGGGAAGGGGGAGTACTGCCCAGGGTAATTACAAGTAAGTGTTTCAATTGTAGGACTTTGAAATAGGAAGAAACCGGGATGAGAAATTTCTTAATCATTTCTTCCACCGATAACCAATGCCCCTCTCCATCTGTAAAGGCCAGGAGCTTCCCCTCTCCCAATTGAGGCAACCAATGACGGGAAATCTGAATCTTATTAATAGTCAATGATGGAGAATTCCAAATGGACTGGGCCAGGTCCAGATGAGGGGAATACTGCAAAAAGGAACACATTTGGAAATAGACCTTTAAAGAGGTCCTTATTATGGGACACTCTTCGGTCACACTTACTTGGGATAACCTGAGGAAGAATAATGCAAGAGGGTCAAAGTTTTTGTCCTTAATTGCATCCAGTTCAATTTTAAGCCAAACTGGTTGCACTTCTTCTGGGCCAGGAGATACCCATCTCAAACATTTCTCAAGGTGACGAGCCCAATAATATAAGGCCAGATGGGGAATTGGCAAACCCCCCTCCAGTTTTGGGGCTGCCAACTTATGATAAGCCAATCAAGGATACCTATCAGCCCAGATAAATCTAGTGAAGACACCGTGTATCTTTTTGAACCAGAGTAAAGGAATAAAGGTGTTGAGAAGGGACAATGGGTAGAAGATCCTAGGAAATATGTTCATCTTAATTAAATTGATCCGGCCCCATAGAGAAATAGGAAGTTTAGACCACCTCTCAAGGTCGTGAGTAATCACTTGCAATAGGGAATTCAGATTCTCCTTAAACCATGCTAGAGGGTTACGGGAAAGTTTAATACCCAGATATTTAAATGACCTAGAAGGCCAGCATAAACCAAAAGGACTGATGTCACTTTTGAAAACTTTATGGTTTAATGGAAAAAATAGGGACATACTAGGATTCAATTTATAATTGGACAAATCACTAAACTTTGCTATTTCCCTTAGCAAAGCCGGAACTGAGGACACCGGATGAGACAAATTTATTAACAAGTCATCTGCATATGCAGTGACTTTAATTTCGTGCCGCCCGATTCTCACACCCTGTATAGAAACATTATTAAGAATATTTTGGAAGTCACGTGATGGCGATCTGGAAGTAAGACGTGCTCTGTAGCAGCTCTGCTCTCCACCCGCCTTTACTGCTTAAAGATATTAATATAAGTGATATCGACTACCAGTTTTACTTAAAAGTGACTTTGCGCACTAAGACCCACTTAGATAGGCGAATAAAACAGCTCGGAATGGAAGTCTACATGAGAAGAGCTCCGCCATGGCACTCGCCGCCTCCGAGCCCCGAAAAAGACAAGGCCGCAAAACAGGCAAAGTAGCAACCCGTGACTCCAGTTAAATCCTCGACGGGACAGCCAGCCTTGTTGGAAGACAAGTTCCTGGAGATTATGCGGCTGATACAAGAGGTGATTGAGGCAATGTCGATTGATTTGTAGCAAATTAAGTCTTCAGTTGCGACCCTAACTACCCGGATGGGGGACTCTGAGGTCCGGGTCACCTCCCTGGAAGGTAAACAAGAAAAAATGTAGCAGGATATAATGGCAGCGAACAGAAAAATGCGGCGATTGGAGGAGAAACTAGAAGACTTAGAGGAACGCAGCCTGAGAAATAATTTAGTCATTATTGGCATCCCAGAGGGCGAGGAGGGCAGTGCGCTGGTCCAATTCATCCAAAAATTACGTGAAAAGATAGTGGGGCCTTCTCTGAATGGCCCCACGTACATAGTGGAACGGTCGCATCGTGCTCTGCATCCCCCACCAGCTGCCCCCAACCCCTGATATTCAAAGTCCTCAATTTCTTAGATAAACAACACATCTTAACGAAAATTAAGGAGCTTAAAGAAATCCGATGGGAAGGCAAACTACTCAGGATCACCCAAGATCTCCCACACTCAGTTCAAGTTAAGCGGCAGGAACTGCACCTAATGGTAGTGAAATTAATAGCGGTGGGGAAGCCATTTCGGGTAAAGTACCTGGCAACTTTGCAGATTAAGCATAATGAGCAGTGGCATTCTTTTGAAAACCCTGACCAAGCCAAGAAAGAGCTCAGATCACTATTGCCAGATCTCTTTAGATGAGCCTGGGTGCCTCTTATATGCTGCCAAGTGTCATTACAGAGAATGGATACGGCGCCCTGTATTGAATGCACGATAGTTTAGTGCAACTCCCCGCTCCCTGGACAGTCAAAGCAAGTTAGTAATAATATACACAAATGTCACTGGGCTGGTTCGTTAGAGAGGAGCACTTGACATTATACGCTCCCCCCTTCTATTCTTTTTCCTTCCTGCACTCCTGAATATATATTCTGATGGGTCCTGAGTTGTCCGATTGAATAATGAGCTGAGGAAGAAGCTTATGTCAGGAAATGGTATGGACTATTGTGTATCCCTCTGTAGCAGCGTCGCTCGCATCCTTGCGAGAGAGGATGAAGAACAGAGATACCGCTCACCGAATGTGCTCTAAACACTGCAGACTCTCACGTGGAGCAAATGAGGATGATCAAGAGTCCTGTGGAGCCAAGATGTGGATACCACAATAGCCTTCCCTTGATTTCCTTTATTCTTTCTCTCTCCCCCTTCCTCCCCCCCCTTCCTCTCCCTTTCTCCTTCCCCCTCCCTTTTTTTTTTCCTCTCTCAACAGCTTGTTTAATGACTCTGGACTGCATTATTTAATCAATGGCGCTAGTGACTGGGTAGATAGTACATTAAAAAACATTAAGATTCACTAGCAATGGATAAGTGACATAACTTGATCTGTGCTTTCCAGAGAAGTGGGAGGACTTGGAATGGACTATAATGAATGCAGCCCTTTCTGTGACTATGGTATTTCACTGGATAAAAAATTCATAGCCCAGTTGGGCTAATTTTCATTTAATATTTTAGTTTGTAAGAATCCACAGTTGATTATATCGAAAATATGGGGGGATGCTAATTGAGGTTTGGGTCAGACTGTCGGAATACGCGCATTTATATTATGGATTGTTAAAGGTTCAGCGTTTATTACTGTTTAGATATTTTTAGATAACTGGTAGATGCTTGGAAGGTTGGGGGGGGGAGTGGGGAGGCAAAGGAGCAATGACTTCAACCAGATTGGCGAAGTAACATCACCTGACAGCATGTATGTGAGGAAACAGTTACATAGAACTGGGGTATTGTGGATTTCTGTAGCAGTAGATTGGGGTTATGGGGTTGATTTGAATGTTTGTTTTGAATATTGGGAGGGTGGATCGCCAAGTGCAAACCTAGTGAACACACAGTATAGGATGAGTGCAGAGGGCAACCTAAATATGTTTCCCATAGGTTGGTTCATTTGCTTCCAAGGGGTTGAATAAACCATGGGGAGTCCATACAATTGTGTAACATGGAACGTTAAGGGGGGCCATGATAGGTGTAAGAGACAAATTATTCTCAGGCATCTAGGCTATTTAAAGGTAACCCTAGCATGTTTACAGAAAACGCACATGAAGAGGGAAGATGTGCATTTATGGAAAAGATGTTGGGTAGGATAGGCTTTTGGAGCTGGAGCTTCTACATCTAAGGGAGGGATCCTCATTCTGATTGCAAAAACTGTACCTTTCAGATTGAACAAGGAAGTCTGGGATCTGGAAGGGCGTTACATTTTGATCCACGGCTATCTTGCAGAGTACCCTGTGCTTATCGGAGCCATATATGGACCCAACAGGGAATCGCCTGTTTTTTTTTACATACCTCTTAAATTTGATAGTTAGTGTACCTACAAAATTTACACTACTAGGGGGAGATTGGAATATTACTATACAGCCTGATATGGATAAGTCAGATTACAAATGGGGAAACCTAACTCTAACTCAGAGAGCCCTCAAAGAACTAATGGATTTGTCCAGTTTATTGGACGTCTGGAGGATTTTAAACCCAGACAACCGGTAATATACCTTTTTTTCTCCTTCCCACCATACCTATTCTCGAATAGACTATTTCCTTATTAGCGACTTTGCTTTGCCAGGGGTCCTGGCAGTAGATATTCATGCTAGGGTGATCTCGGACCATTCCCCAGTAGTGATTACCTATCTGTTAGGGCCTGGAGTTAAAAGGGACTCCTTATGGAAACTTAATACTCAACTCTTACAGAACACAGATACCCTTAAGTGTATAATTGACTTTATTACCTTTTTCCAGGAAGTTAATAAAGGGACAATTGCTACGGTGGATATGGTTTGGGCCTCCCTTAAGTGTGCGCTTCGTGGTGAATGTATTAGACTAGCTACTATCAGGGCATCCAAATACCGAGCTCAGGTCTCGGAAATGTTATGCTCCATTCGGGAACTGGAAAATTTACCATGTGCACAACTAACAGAAGACCAAAGAATTAAATTAAGTAGATTGATAGCAAAGTACGCAGACTTCCAAGTGCAGAGGGCAGAATTGGCCCTGCGACGTACCAAAATCCAATATTTAGAATCCGGTGAGAGAGCTGGGAAGTTGTTGGCCTATAGAATGAGACAAGCAGAAGCAGTCAGATATATTTCAGGCCTTTATTTTTCAGAAAACAGTCAAGTATGTACAGATCCCAAAGAGATAGCCCAAGGATTGGGACTTTACTACCAGGCTCTTAATTCAGAAGACCCAAATACATCCCCACCCCGGGCAGCAATTGCCCAATATTTGGATGAAGTTAACTTTCCTAGAATATCATCAACACAAGCGACATTACTTAGAGGTTATATTACTCAAGAGGAAATACACCAAGCTATTAACCAGTTACCCTCGGATAAGTCTCCAGGCCCTGATGGCCTGCCTAATAATTTATATAAGGGGTGTTATAAAGTCCTAATACCGATTTTACAGGAGGTTTATAATTACTGGTACGATAGCGGTTTTTCAGAGCAGAGCTTCTCAGAAGCGTTGATTACCCCCATTCCAAAACCAGGAAAAGATCCTATGTATCCTGAGAATTACTGTCCTATTTCCTTGTTAAATTCGGACTTTAAAATACTAGCAAAGATACTTGCCAATAGATTAGCCCCCATCCTGGGTGAGGTCATCAGCTTCGAACAGGTTGGTTTCATGGCAGGAAGGTCCTCGGGAGACCATTTGGGAAAACTATTACATCTTATTTCGATTGCAAATAACTCTAATAAACCGTCTGCCTTAATTTCCTTAGACGCCGAGAAGGCTTTCGATTGGGTCTCCTGGGACTTTCTTTTTGAAACCTTAACCCGCTTTGGTCTTCCTGACGAGTATATCAAGTGGATCTGTCTGTTATATTCCTTTCCCACGGCCAGGGTCTGGAGCAATGGCATCCTCTCCAACCCATTTCCGCTTAGGTGGGTTACTAGGCAGGGCTGCCCACTTTCCCCGCTCCTTTTTAACCTTTATCTAGAACCTTTAATTCAGCGGCTCTTAAATTCCCAAGGTATTGTAGGTATTTTAGTTGGTGAGAAGAGATTCTCACTCTTGGCCTATGTGGACGATATACTTATGCATATTGAACAACCACAACAAACTATCCCCAGCTTACTAAAGGAAATTGATGCTTTCTCGAAGGTATCATATTACAAGCTAAATTACTCAAAAACTAAAATTTTTCCATTGAATAACTGGCTTACACAGGCCCAGATAGCACCTTATAATCTATCCTGGGAATCAAGGTCACTCCTGTATTTGGGTATCAAAATAACAAGGGATATCAACTATCTGGCAAGGGAGAATTTACGTTCCCTGTTTCCAACCCTGAAGGCTGATCTGGATCAGTGAGAATCCTTACCTCTTTCCCTATGGGGTAAAGTTAGTATGGTAAAAATGAATATTTTGCCCCGCCTTCTGTACCCCTTAGGAATGAGAGGTTGTTATCTCCCTAAGAATTGGTTCTTTAAAGTACAGAGAATGCTAAATGCATTCATATGGAGAGGAAAACAAGCCCGGAGGGCATATCATAAGCTCACAGCTCCCAAAGCACAGGGTGGGTTAGCATCCCCTTCCTTCTTTACTTATTATTGTGCCCAACATTTGAGTAAGATGGCCTTCTGGTTAGAAACTGACTCTTCCCCGGGTGCGGACAGATATGTGCCTCTATGGGTGGAGACAGAGAAGTACTTGATAGCCAGATACCAATATTCATTACCCGCCATTATGTTTGCTGTGCCCTCCCATATTCCCAAACTGCTCCGAAATACCCCAATAGGATGGTCACTTAGAGCAATTTACCAAATGCAACATCACTTTTCCTTAAATTGGCATCAGTCGCTCACGCAGCCGATTACAGGGAATCCTCATTTTAAAATTGAAGGAAGACCTATCCTGTCTTCCTTTTGGGCCCCATTAAAAGTGTGCAGATAAGCAGATTTTTTCCAGCAAGGGGAATTAGTCTCATTCTCCCACCTCCAATTACGTCACAAGATACCTGACTCACATAAATTTAAGTTCATTCAAACTAGACAAGCAATCCTTGCTTTTATTGGACTTACAGCGGGCCAAATAGTAGAAGATGCAAAGGTGCAGATTTTAATCCAGGCAGCAAACCAACCCCTTTCTGTATCAGTGGTGTATAAAAAACTGCAAACATTAGATTCACATTTGCCTAATGGCATTTGTCACTATTGGGTGTGAGAGCTAGATTTGACGCAGGATGTGGATGAGTGGAAGAAAATATGGCAAAATTGCTATATAATTATTAAACAGGACAGACTGCGGATGGTCCAGTTTAATATAATGCATAATTTATACTATACACCAGTAAAGTCATATAAGTGTGGTCTTATCCCCTCTCCTCTCTGCACATTGTTCCATGTGCTATGGACCTGTCCGAAAATCCGGCCCCTTTGGCAGGCTGTGATGAAGGGGATAGATTCCCTCCTTGGTTTTCAACCGCTGTTCACTCCAGAAGTCTGCTTAGTGTACCTGTTCCCCCCCAGGAACTCCAATAATGCGAAGGGCCCACATTGCTTTAGTGTCAGCAAACGTTAAACTGATGATTGTAGGACACTGGAAGGATGATCAAACACCCTCGGTTATGGAATGGTATAGAGAAATGCTGTTAGCATTACAATTAGAAAAACACATTGCCTGTATGAGGCATAGGAGAAATGTTTATCTAGCCTTATGGGGCCCACTTGATGCCGCACTGGCAATATGGAAACCCTAATATTTGTTACCCTCTCCTTTTTCTTATATTTTTTCCTCTTTCTTCTCTGTACCAGATGGATGGACATAGTATTGTGTTAATGTTATTAGACATTGCACTTGGCCGGGGGGGGGGGTAGGGGGGTTAGTGGGGGAGGGTTTTGGTGGGTTGTATAGATGTACTTTGTGTTATTTTTCTTTTTTAGCTTTTTCCTTTCTTATCTGTTGAACTGTGTGAATTGTTGTGAAATAATTGAGCTGGAGGCAATTTGATTTTTCTGTTGTGGATCACTGAGATCGTATGTTATGTTTTCCTTGGCCGAAGCTTAAATAAAGTATATTTAATTTAAAATAAAAAAAAAAGAATATTTTGAATAAGAGGTTCCAAATATAAGTTAAATAATAGAGGAGAAAGGGGGCACCCTTGCCTCATACCTGAGTGAAGCGAAATGGGGTGGGAGAAGGCCCCATTCGCGGAGATTCTTGCCGTGAGATTTTTATAAAGTGTGGCGATCCAGGAGATAAACAGAGAGGGAAAGTGGAAAGCCTCCAGAGCACAGAACAAGAAGTTCCAGTTCACTCAGTCAAATGCCTTCTCGGCATCCAGGGAGACCAAGCCCGCAGGAAACTCCGCGTCCCTGGTAGCCGAGAAGACATGTGACAAGGTGCGTAAGTGATTGGAGGATGAACGCCCTTTCATAAATCCTACCTGATTTGTACCTATTAACCCAGGAAGAACTACTGTTAGCCTATTAGCTAGTATTTTAGAGAGAATTTTAATATCCTGATTTAAAAGTGAGATAGGCCTGTAACTTTGAACCAGTATGAGGTCTTTATAGGGTTTGGGGAGCAGAACGATCAGGGCCTCATAGAGGTGCGGATCTGTTTCCACCCCAGATAAGATATGCTGAAATAAATGGCCAAGTATTGGTAATAGGAGGTCTCGGAAGACCTTATAAAATAGAGAGGAAAATCCATCTGGACCTGTGACCTTATCTACTAGTAGTTCACTAATAACATAGCAATTTCCTCCTGGGAGATAGGGACAACCAGAGAATCTCTGTACCGATCAGAGAGAGAGAGAGAGCAAATGGGAATCTTTTAAGTAACGCTCTAAGTCCTCAGGGCAAGGGGGGGGTGCTCCATGTCACTGTACAAATTTGTGTAATAACTGGCAAATTCTTGAGCTATATCAGTGGGAGATACTTTAAAAGTTCCATCTGCCATTGCCCTGATAGGAGGGATAAATCTCATTGATTCCTGTTGCTTAATACGCAGTGCCAGTAGGCGTCCCGCCTTTTCCCCCTGATCTGTATAGCTAGCCCTGGTATGGATAATAACTAGTTCTGCTTTGTCTCGAAGTAACTCCAAGTATTTATCTTTCAGTTCTAGGAGTTTTCGTGTATCCTCATCTAAGGGATTAGTCAGGAAATTAACCTCCAGAGATCTAATCTGGGTTAATAAAGATTTTAGTTCCTTCTCCCGTGCCCTTTTCCTACCAAACGCCATACTGATAAGTATCCCTCTCATGAAGGCTTTAAAAGCCCCCCACAAAATATCCAGCTTTGCACTATCTAATGGATTTAATGAGAAAAAGGATTCTATTTGTTCTCTTATAAGTTTACAATATTTAACATCCTTAAGGAGTTGGTCATTAAGTTTCCATCTGGTTTCCCTATTGGGTAATTTAAGCAGTACCAAGTTACATACTACTAGTGAATGATCAGAGATTGGACCAGGCTGAACCGAGGAGGTCTTAACCCCGGGCAATAGGCACTGAGAAATGAGTATGTAGTCAATGCGGGACTGTGAGCCGTGTGTCATAGACCTGAAGGTAAACTCCCTAGAATCCGGATGTAAAACACGCCAGACATCACAGAGCCCACATTGATCTAATAAGTCATTGAACGCCTTCTGCCCAGGTGAGACCCATCCCAGACCTCTACCCAATCTATCTAGATTAGGGTCAAGCACTTGATTGAAATCTCCCCCTAAAATAATCTTAATGGGAAGCATTGGAAGAATGATAGATATAAGCCTCATAAAGAATCCTGGGTCGTCCAAATTGGTGCCATAAATACTGCCCAATAATATTGGAACAGACCAGAGGGTACCTTTAACAAGGGTAAACCTTCCCTCGGGATCTTTAATAACCTGTGTAGAAACAAAAGGAATACCCCTGTTAATCATGAGCATAACCCCACAGCTATTTGTAGATCCCTGAGCACTGTAAATCAATCCCACCTGCTGCCTCCTTAACTGCAAGACTTCCGCTTCTAGTAAATGGGTTTCTTGTAAAAAAGTTATCTGTGAGCTGATTAAACTTAAATGTTTAAGAACCTGATATTGTTTAAGCTTCTTTCTGATCCCCTTAACATTCCAAGTCGCAAATGTTATCTCATTAGCCATCCAGGAAAGTTGGACTAAAACAATTGAGCTCAGCACACAGGATGTATATCCCCTGTAAACATATCCTCAGGGTTACTGCAGTAAAACCCACCCTCCTCCCTAACCCCCTCAAGAATAAATCCCACTCATCCCCTCTACCCCCCACCCTCCAACCATACCCCAAGACCCACCTCCCTCCACCCACCGAACTGTCACAGGCAACGTTCAGCACAGTACTGGGCTTTTCCTTCTACTCCCACCCCTGATAATGTCCCATAATACTAAAAACTATTACACTCAGATATCCATATATTAGGAACCAAACAGTACTAATTATACCCCAAGAAAGAGAGAACGATCCTGGGCTTTCACCTCAATCTCACCAAAGTATAAGCTTGTAGGAAATTTATATTAAAGGGGCTACAGTGATATCTGTGCACCACCCAAGTGATCATGGTAACCAGAACAGAATCGAGAAGGAAGCAGGAGCAAGGTGACCCAAGTAAAACCAATACCAGACCAGGAACCCCAGAGGAGGAGATAGCTGCAGCACAAATTGAGAGCGGGAATAGAGAAAAGGAAAAATGTAATCGCACCACCAGAGGGGAAGGCATAACAAGTGTCTCTACCCACAAGTAACCCACCTCCCAATGCACAGGCCCTCCCTGTAAAAATTGACAGTGCTGCACACAAACCGAGTGGTAAGGTACTATTAAATCCCCCTTGAGTTAAGGGTTGTTTCCTCGTGAATCCTCCATGATTGGAACGCCCACTAGTGACCGGTTCCATGTCATAACTAGATAAGAATCAAGAATAGAGAAAGCCCAGGACCATCCTAATACCAATCTAGATGAGAAAAATGCAAATCTGATTCACAACTTATCTAACTTCTCTCTCTCTCTGTACCCATCGTACAAAACAGCCAAGACTTAGCGTATAATTCCCCCCTTAAGCAGGCCCCAAACCCCGAGTGTCCTCTGCTTCAAACCAGTATGGGCCCCCTGTGAATAGAACCAAGAAAAAAGAAAACCAAGATGGCCCACGGTGATTTCCCGCAGTCCAAATCAGCAGGGGAAATTTCCCCAGGTCTTCACACTAGATGGATTTCCCCAAAAGGCAAAACGAAAGTTCCAACTCTCTACTTCGCGTATCTCTCCATACTGCAACACAGCAACTCAAGAGTCCTTAAAAAGATCTGGCAACACGGACTTAAGACTCATCAGGGCCACCTCAGGATCGTCGTAGATTTTCCAGGATCCGTTTATTGAGATCTGTAGCCTGGCTGGGTAGCCCATCCTGAACTTCAAGCCTGCCATAATTATCTTGGAAACAATAGGGTGGAACGCTTTTCGTTTCATGCGAATCGAGGCAGGCAAATCTTGTGAAATTCTCAGCTTCATGTTTTCCCAGCGAACCTCTTGCAAAGTTTGTACTTTCTGCAGAAAGTGTTGTCTCTCCAAATAGTTCAAAAACCGGCAGATAATGGGGCGGGGGGATCCCCCGGGGAAGGTTTAGGCTGTAAGGACCTGTGAGCTCACTCTATAATGTAGCCAGGGCCAAAAGGAGATGGGCCGGCTACTCGCTCAACCAGTTCTGAACAAATGCCACAACGTAATGGCCTTCCTCTCCCTCCGGCAGCCCGAGAATCACAACGTTGTTTCTACGGCTCCGGCCCTCTAGATCTTCAAGCTTAGATTCAAAATGAGATAATTTCTGACGCATCGAGACCAGGTCAGGGTTGAGACTTCCAAGCTTTTTTTCTATGGAAACTATTCGAGCTGTATTATCAGAAACAGATAGCGAGACTTCGTCCAGATTTCTGGAAAGAGATTTCAAATCCGTTGCCATTTCCTTTATTTCCTCACGAAAGGGTTTAAATTCCTCAAGGAACCTGGAAAGCGTTCAAGGTTCCTGTTCACCAATTTGACTTGGAGGATCAGGCCCAGGCCCACCCAAGGCCCTGGATTTCTTAGAGGCCTTCTCAGGAGTAGCTGGGGGGTATGCTTCTGCTGGGCTTTCTTCATGTAAGCCTCCATCCGCTCGAAATATGCCCAAACCAGAGTGCCACAGCAATTAGATAGCACTGAATCTTGAAAACAATAGAAAATAAAAGGTTAGGACATCCGAAAAAGATGATTTAATGATCGGGAGGCAGGAGCTTCTTGAAGGAGCTTCTACTCAGCACTCTGCATCACGTGATCTCCTCTTGAGGCAGTATTTCTTCACAGAGAGGGTTGTGGATACGTGGAACAGCCTTCCTGAGGAGGTCGTTGAGTCAAAAACATTGGGGAATTCAAGAATGCATGGGACAAACATGAGGCAATTCTAGTGGGGGGTAGAAGGAAGTAGGCTGTTGGTTAACTAGGATCTGCAGCTTATCCGTTAGGTAGGGAAATGGGCAGACTAGGTGGGCCAAGCGGTCCTTATATGCCATCAAATTCTATTTAGGAGAGATAGGGGCATAGGAAATGTGGTGGAGTATCTCTTTATATTATGAAGGGAACCAAGGCAGCAGAGGAAAGAACCGTCAAGAAAGAAGGAGGGTGTGGGAGTGAAGCTGATCTGGGTATAGCTGAATATGGATGTCAGAAAGAGGGCTAGATAAGGGGTAGTCAATAGACCACTTGGGCAAAAAGAACACGGAGATCAAGAATTAGGAGAATAAATCATAAGGAGGGGCATAAAAGGAGATCTGGTGTTAATGGGGGGCTTTAACATGCCAGCCTGTGCTCAGACATGCCTGCAGCATGGAGTATAAGTCAAGCACTGTTGGACACACTGCAGGACTGCTTGTTGATGCAGCTGGTCAGAGATCTCACATATGGTGTCATATTAGACCTAGTACTCACCAACTCTGAAATGGTGGGGAAGTGACAGTCAGGGAACCTCTGGAGTCCAGTGACCAAATGTTTGTTTGATTTGAGCTGTCTGTGGGAAAAAATAGCCCCACCCCAAGAACAATGGTTCTGGTCCACAAAATAATAGATGTTCATCAGATATGTGAACTACTTTAGAAAAGCTTGTTAGGTACTGGCCATATCAAAGGTGTAGAGAAAAAGTGGGGAAAGGTCAAGGGGGTACTTATAACGAAGATTGATTCCTGTGCAAGCATATTCACAAAAGAAACAAACACAAAAGCCTATTTGTTTCTCAAAAGAGGTGAGAGAGCCTGTGAGGGTGAACAAAATGTGTCTCTGAAAGGTACAGGGGGAATAAAGAAGAGGAATGCAAAGAATACAAGACCAGGTTTAAAGAGGCAAGGGTGTCAATCAAAAGAACAAAGGCAATGTGAAGGGAGGTAAAAAAATTTTTTTTTAGATATATTAGGGTGAAAAGGAAACCTGGGTGGAGGGATCATGAGGTTAGTGGAAGAGTGAAAAGTATTAGAAGAAGATGAACAGAAAGAAGACAACCCCATTGAACAAGTACTGCAATAGCATTTTTGTTTCACCATATTTACACTGATACTGCATGAGTTTGCACAACTTCTTATTATATCATATACTAGTGAAATCTTGATATAACTATGAAAAGAAGTGCAAAGAACCATTTGCTAAAACTAAATCAAAATATATTAAAAAACTATTGTATAATACAGTCTGTCACTGAAGTCCCCATAAAGAATACAGTTGAACACACAATGACAAACAGTAACAACTGCAGCTGAGTCCTTTTCAGTTTAAGATTATTGATATTTCCCAATTTATAAGGAAGCACTACTTCACTGAAATGGTGGTGGAACCATGGAGCAGGTAGCCAGCTGAGGTGGTGGAAGCCAAGTCTTTTGCAGCATTCAAGCATAGGTGGGGGACAGAGCAAGGGCTTCATGTGATCTACAGTAGTGGGAATCAGGAAAGGCACAAAACCCCAGTGGGGAGGCTATGACCCAGGACCGCTAGTTGTATCAGACACAATGGGCAGACTAGATGGAACAATGGTCTCCTTCTGCTGTCTCTTTCTATGATTCTATGTTCTAGGGCCCACATTTTCAAAGGAGATGCATGGCCCAAAATTAAGATATGCGGCGATCTAAGAAAATGTGTGGAAGCACAATATTCAAAAGGAAGAGATACGTCACACATCTCTGGATGTGCCATCGCACAGAAATAATGTATGTAGTGCAATAAAGGGGGAGTTCCCAAGAATATGCCACACATCCCTAAATTCGGCCAAAATGTGCAGCACATCTTCTGTGCATCACATCTCAGAAATGAGCTGCCCAAAGTTAGGCATACAAAAAGATGGCCTAAATAGGCCAGCCACCCACAGGCAGGCTGCAGAACTGCAGGCAGACCTTCTGGAGAGAGCCCTTGGAGCTGCACATGAACATGCTCCAGGCACCCACACACAGCTGTCATGCCAGGATGGACATACCCAGAACCACAGGTGCCATGTTTCCACTTTCACCATTCAGGGAGCAACCCCTCACACCTCACCCTGGATGTAGACACCCAGCAGCCACATACCAGTGCTGTCGGGTGCCCCATGGGCACATCAGTGAAACAGACAGCCACAATGCATAAAATGTACTGGGGGCCATGGCCTGCTCCCATGTGGCCTGCAGGGTGCCACCTGGTGGTGGCATGCACTAAGGGTGCCATCTGGGGCAACAGTGCCCAGGTAGCCTGGTGGATGAGTGGCAGCCTGGCACAGGCCAGAGACTGACCTGTGGCACACACCCATGGTGGTACACCATAGATGCACACAAGTCGGACCCACCCACTCAGGTACCTGGTCACCCTCTGCATACTGCCATTCCCTGCAGTCAACATGTTCCTCTCATGCAGGTGTATGTGGGGGGACACTGCAGGTGACTGTACACTGCATATGGAGCTAGTGTATCACATGCATGTGGTATAGTGATCAGACTGTGTCACCCTGTGCCATCCCCTCTTTCATGTCCAGGTGGGCCCCTGTGGCCCCTGTCCAGGTGGGCCCCCTGTACCACAGTCTGACCCTGTACATGGGTATGGGTAATAGCACTGAACCCAGGCCAATACAGTCCACCCACCCACACACAAACATTCCATCACACCTGCCTGCTAGGCTGCAGTACTGCCTGTTCACCATTGTGGAGTGGTGGGGAAGCCCTGCAAAGCTGGAACTGAGCATGCCTGGGGTATACAAGTGGCCTGTATACATTCCAATAATGTGCTGCACATGTGAGAGATGGGCTTGGAATGTGCAGTGAGATCATTTGTATATGTCAGCTGAATATTGCACTTTTGCACACTGTGCAAGTGGCTTTGCATTGTGCATTTCCCCATGGTTCACATAGGGCTCAGATCACCTGCTGCACCACGCATCTCCCACTCTGTGACAATGCTTGTTCAGGATATTCAGCTGGATATGCACAATCTCATCTCATGGTGCATCTTCTGAATATCTTATTATTTTCATC
Source organism: Neoceratodus forsteri (assembly GCA_016271365.2). NCBI lineage: Eukaryota > Metazoa > Chordata > Ceratodontiformes > Ceratodontidae > Neoceratodus > Neoceratodus forsteri. The sequence continues at coordinate 808,756,398 of CM028129.1, read as the reverse complement.
CAGTGCATCTCAGATGCATGGCGCAGGCACTTGTGTGATTTTGTAGGGGACTTTTGAATATGGGAGCCCTTGTTTCTATTACTTTTAATACTTGGTCTTATTCATTGAATTATAGTCCCCTTCTGAATTTATGTATGAAAATGCTGATGTCTTGGAATATCCTTTATGATGTCATTTGTTTTCAAGGGTGTCCTGGGTGCATAGGCAAAGAATAATATAGTTGTAGCATGCATATTACATCCATAGAAGAGTCACACAAAGTAATTGGAGGAATTGAGGGTGAAGCTATGCTAGATGGCCGTGGTGCTGTGCCGCGATCTGTGAGCGCATTTCGTTGTTCCTGTTTTTTGCATCTTACTTTTTTATGTTAGCATTCTGGTTGTTTAGTTTGATTATTTGTTGTTTTATTTTATGCTTTCTCCATTTTTGGTTTGAGTTTATTTATTTTCGCGGACAGTAGAAAGATCCGACTGTCGTTAGGAGTCCTTGGAGTTCCATCTCTCGCTACTCTAAGTGGAGTTCTTTCAGGACTTGCTGCAGCGGTGTGGATCTGGAGTGGAAGACTGGAATGGGGATTATTACTGATGGCTGAGGACTGAGGGTATCACCTTGGGGCTCTGTCCAACAGAGGGGAGTGGAGGTTTTTATCGGAGAACCATTTCGAAAATCGGGGAGTGAGAATTTATAGCCGCTGGAGATTTCGGTTACTGTTGTTGTTTGCCAGTTGCTTTTTAAGTCCCACTAAGTGCTCTTATCTATGTGTGTGGATACAGCTGTGGCTGTGCCTGAAGAGGACTGTCTCCTGGGATAAAGGGGATAAGCAGTCTTTTTCGGGTCACTGCTCATTGGAGTGAAGTGGAGGTTGAAATTGAAGGAATTGGTGGAATATGGACAGAACGGAGGACCAAGAAGTTGTGTGTTAGGAGGCTCTGTCACCTCCTGGATTTACCTGTCCCCAAGAAGGGTTTTGTTTATCCAGTGCATGGACTTGCACTCAGTTTATTTATTCTGGGAAAGAAGAGAGGCTAGGGAAGTAAGTTTTAGACCTATTAGTTTCCCTGTTTGTGGCCTGCAGTCTGTGCTTCAGACACCTGTCCTCTATAGGGTGGTGGGCTGGAAGACTGCTGCTATTTGGCGGCAGTTCTCCCAGCACTTCTGACCCGCACTGGAACAGCTGGAGAGCTGACCAGGTGGTGGTAAGGTCCATGGCGAGGCGGGTTGGTCCATGAAGTGAGTCCATGTTGCAAGCAAAGGTTTAACTGGTCCTTTCCCTCATCATTGAGTTACTCCTGGACGACGACAATAAAGTAAGACCTCTCCTTTTAAATTTTATTTGCTGCTGCTACCTAATTTTTTACTGGTGGAACTGATCCTGGTGGGGTCCTTTGAAGGATACAGTTCGGGGCACGTTTCTTCGTGGTGGTGAGAGCCCTCGAAGGCCTGCCACTGGCACTGTACTTTGATTAACTGCTCCTGGATCTGCCTTCCCTAGTTCATTATTGTGTCCTGGAGGGCTTCCTACCTTTACTGTCCCCCCTTAGATGGTGAGAGTTCCTTGGGGGGGTTGTATTGGGGGTACACTTCTGGGTTTCTGGCCTTAATTTTAATTTGTGTCCCCTAGTTTCTGATTCCATGGAGTGAGAGTCTGTGGCTTCATAGTTGGACATTCTGGCGGTGGAAGGTGGGAGCTCTGCTGTTTGGAAAATACATTTTAAAATCTACTCAGACTACATATTGTTTTTAATTAATTATTTTTGTTGTTGGATTGTGTTGTCTAATTTATATCAAGTGGACCTTGTTTGCTAAGTCTTGTTTCATTTATGATTTAGTTTTTTTTTAGTTTAATTTTTATTCTTGTATTGTTTTTGATTTTACTTTTAGGGAGCTTAGATATTACTATCACCAGTGCCATGCTTGTGGATGAGGATATATGTTGTCATTTTACCCCCCCATCTTGCACTACACATCCACTGCTCTTCATGCCCTCCACCCTTTATTTTCCCTTCCATTGCTTCTCCCTATTTACCAACATTGTAGGGCCTTGGGAATTGCACCTAGGAGGTGTCGGAGGAGCGGGGGGTGTGAACGGCAGCGGATGGATGAGGGGGGTGCTCACATCCAAGTGGTTAAGTCCAGAAGATGCCCTGGGGCGAAATGGAGTGCTGAACGGGGATCTCCTTGTTTGGTCTCCATATGCAAGGGCACCACCTCTGTTAATGGTGGGCTGGTGGTTGAGGCGTCCCAGGAGTCCTATCCAACCCGGGCAGTGCTCTGCAATTCCAGGTCCATCGTGAACAAGACTACCATTATAGCAGACTTGGTGGGCACTGTGGACCTGACTTGCATCACCGAAACCTGGCTGGACAGTAATGCTGGCCCAGTAGTTGAAGCCGCAGTTCCAGCGGGGTATTCGGTGATACACCGCCCGAGATCTCAATCGTAGGTGGGGGGGGTTGTGGTCTGTTTCAAGACCGAATTGGATCTCACTAGTGTTCCAGTAGAGGAGACCAGATCCTTTGAATGTGTTGTAGTGGCAGGTAGGGGCTATAGGATAGCACTCGTTTATTGTCTACCCGGTGACGAGAAGCTATTCCTTAAGGAAGTGGTGGACTTTGTCATCGACCTTGTATTTGAATCACCCAGGTTGATGGTGCTGGGTGATTTTAATGCCTGGATCAATGAAGAACTCTCGCAATTTGGTCAGCACTTCCTCCAATTGATGTGTTCATTGGGCCTCATACAGGTGGTTACCTCTGCCACTCATAAACACAGCCATTTGCTGGATCTGGTTTTCCTGCTGGGGATGGAAGCCTCTGATGTGGGGGTGGAACCTGTCGGTTGGTCTGACCATCACACTGTACGATTCAATTTCTGCACCCCCCTGCATAGGCCTACCCCTGTGGAGATGGTCAACTACTGCCCTTTACGGGATGTTACTCCCGAAGGCCTAACTGCAGTTCTTAACCTATCAGAACTTCCTGGGATGAGCACTAATCCTGAAGAGCTGGTGCTAGCCTATAATAAGGCTGTTACCGCTGCTTTGAATTTAATTGCTCCCACCTGTGTGCGCCCCCTCTCCCTTCACCCTCGATCCCCTTAGTTTGATCGGGATCTGAGGGAGAAGTGGTGACTAGGACACAGGTTGGAGAGGTGCTGGCAAAAATCCAGCTTGGATGCTGACCATCTTAGACTCTTAGAGCACTATAAACTCTATCAGTCAGCAATTTCTCATAAGAAGGCAGTATTCCTGTCTGGAGAAATTGCTGCTGCACAGAACCGACCAGCCCAGCTCTTTCAAACCGTGGACAGGCTGTGCAACCCAGCCTGTCTGCAGGTTCGTCGAGCCTTTTCACAAATACAATGTGAGGAGCTTGCTTGATTCTTTGCAGATAAGGTGACTGACATCAGGGTTGAGACTTGCACAGCACCCCCCATGGGAGTTGCCGTGGTCCAGCCTACGGTTACAAGTACCGCGTTTGCCTGGAGTTCCTTTGAAAGGCCGGAAATCGATGATGTTATGAGGATTGTCCAGGGTATGTGGGCCACAAGCTGTAGTTTAGACCCGGGTCCCACTGGCCTGATTATGGGCTGTAGTGAGGTTATCAGTCTGGTGCTAGCTAGGATAGTCTGGTGCTCCTTAGACTCTGGTGAATATCCCCGCTCCCTGAAGGAAGTGGTGGTGACACTAGTGTTGAAAAAGGCTTCTTTGGACCCAGACTCTCTAGCCAACTACAGACCCATCTCGAACCTCCCCTTTGTGGGAAGGTTATCGAGAAAGTGGTGGCAGCCCAGTTGGACAACCATTTATCCATCTATAACATCTATGACCCTCTTCAATCAGGTTTTGGAAAGAGACATAGCACTGAGACTGCACTGGTTCGGGTGCTCAATGATCTCCTGATGGCGAGAGACCAGAAAAAATGGTCCATCTTGGTCCTTCTGGATTTGTCAGCAGCATTTGACACTGTAGACCATGGGGTGCTGCTCAAGCGCCTGAGATGCATCTGTGGGTTGTCAGGTTTGGTACACAGATGGTTTTCCTCCTTCCTCACAGGTAGCACTCAAAGGGTCGTATCGAGGATATTTTCTTCTGATCCTACTGCTCTGTCCTGTGGGGTGCCTCAGGGCTCTGTGCTGTCCCCCATGTTGTTTGCTGTGTACATGCTTCCCCTCAGAGACATTGTAAGATGATATGGGCTGGAGTTTCATTGTTATGCCGATGATACTCAGCTCTATCTGTCTTTTGCACCTGACCAGAATAGAGCACTCTCAGTGTTTAATAACTGTCTCAGCAAGATCCAGGGTTGAATGAGGTCCAGCTGGTTGAAGTTGAATTCTGGGAAGATGGAGGTGATGGTCGTGGATCCCGGCCACTGGATTGAAGGTCCGGGAGCTAATCACACCTCAGGTTTATTCGTGGGGAATGTGGAGCTCCCTGCCTCTGAATGGGTGTGAGACCTGGGGGTGATCCTTGACGATCAGCTGACATTGTGTGCACAAGTGTCGGCGGTTGTTAAGGTATCCTTTTACCATCTTAGGAACATCACTAGGCTCAATCACCTTGTTCCATCCGGCGACCTGCCTACATTGATCCACGCCTCTGTGACCTCCTATTTGGACTACTGCAACACCCTCTACTTTGGGCTTCCTGGGGTTGATATCTGCCGTTTGCAGCTAGTGCAGAACTCAGTGGTCCAGCTGTTAATGGGGACCTCCCATTCTTCCCATATTACACCGGTGCTGTGGGTTCTGCACTGGCTGCCAGTTCAGTGGCGAATCACCTTTAAAGTTGGACTACTGACATATAAAGCCCTACACGGTTTGGGCCCTGATTACCTGAAAGATCGTCTGGTGCCTTACCTTCTGAGGCGATCGCTCCACTCAGCCAATGAGAGTTGCTAGAGATTCTGAGGGTAGTTTTAAAATCTTCAGGCACCCATGCTTTTAGTTTTGTGGCGCCGACCCTCTGGAATTCTCTACCCCATTGGATTAGAGAGTGCACGATGGTGGAGGGTTTTAAAAGAGGCTTAAAATCCTTTTTATGGACAAAGGCATTTGGTGATGACATGGATTTTAACTAATGTTGTATATTTTAGCTTGGATTTTAATTTGTTTTATGATATTTTTATGATTCATATTTGGTAATGCGCCTTGATTTTAGAAAGGCGCAAAAGAAATAACGTTTATTATTATTATTATTATTAACTAATGCTGCATCAATAGCCTTAGGGGGAAATATTCAGAGCTGGCCGGTTGTGTGGGCTCAAAGGTGCGCCATGCAAAATAGATCCTCTGGCCAGCTCTGAGGGTATATTCAAATAGTTTGAGTGATCGTTACTGATTGCGCACACTGTCTCAATATCTGCCTTGGATATGCAGCCCATAGTGGGTGGCCACCAAGTCCTAAGCACTGCAAACAGGGACTGTGCTGCAAACTGCCAGTGGGCTATGCCTGGCACATACCTGGATGCACCATGACCCCAAGTGTGATATTCAGCCAGGAAATGCCACTTGCATACTGTGTGACCCTGAGCAAGTCACTTAACTTCCCTGTGCTCCCAGATCACACCTGTAAAAAAGCTTTAAGCTTAGTGTGCTACTCCTGGTTAAACAACTAGACAATAATAATAATAAATAATAAAAATGCTAACGAGCTCATTGGGAATGCATGGCACAAAGGGGCACCATGCATGCTCATTATGAGCCCATTAGCATGGCTGCACCCGGCTGAATGTGCCTGGTGCCTGGCAATCCCCGTGTTAAAAAAAGAATACTCCACATCACCCTGGTAGCCCCATAGTACACCCCTTCCATCCCTGAACTCCATCCGCATAAAATATTAAATCCCGAACATCCGTGGTAGTCTAGAAGACCCCCTCCCATCCCTGACTGTAAACTAAGAGAGCATCCCATATTTCTTTGGTGGTGTAGTGGCCCCTCCCAGCTCCTACTACAAATAGGTAGTATCCCATATTCTCGGTAGTCCAGTGCTCCCTGCCTATTGTGCCCCTGAAATTCCTGTCTCCAGATAATATACATAAGAGACCTTTCCTGAAGTTTAGTGGCATTTCTTTCAGTTTCTGATCATAACAGGGCCATCTCTAATATTTCATGGTAGTCCAATGGGATTCTTCTACCTCTAGCTCCACTGGCACCTTACACTCCAACCCTACTCCTCCATCCAGCATGGCCAATGAAGGTAGTGGGAATGTAATCCCCATTATCTTCCATGGCTGCCCACTGACTGAGTTGTACACAGATGACAGTTACAGTATGCACTACAATGCCATTAGTTGACACTGTCAACTAATGGGCTTGCAGTGTACTGTAAACTCTTTCATCAAAGGTTCTTTTGTATGAAAGCTTACAGTACACACTGCAAGCCCATTGGTCAACAGTGTCTACCAATGATATTGTAGTGCATACTGTAAGCTGTCATTCTGTAACAGCTCGGTCTTCGAGCAGCTGTGGAGGTGTGTGGGTGGGTTTTGCTTCCCACTGGCTTCACTGGCGATAATGGGATGGGGTGAGAGGGAAGGGGTGGGGTGTGGGTGTCTCAGTTGGTGGGGGGGTCCATTGGACTACCAGGGAAATACTGGGATTAAGTTTTCTGTTAAGATCAGGGCTCAGAGGGGGTACCACTAGACTACCAGGGAAGGTCATAACATTATGTCATACCATGGACGGGGTTCAGGCTCTGGGGTGCACTAGAATACCAGGGGAAATATGGGGATACTATTTTATTTTAAAATTGGGGATGGGAGGGGGTTCGCTAGACTACCAGGGACATTTGGGATTTAATATTTTATATGGATGGGGTTCGGGGATGGGAGGCGGATTGCCCTACACTGTGGGGATGGGATCAGGGGTGATTCTTGATGCAAACAGTGATTGGGGATGGGATGGGGTTACCACTTGACTACTGGGCAGAGCAGGCTGCTGTGCACCTGCCTGCACTGCCATGGCCCACCTGTGGGTGGCTGACCAATTTAGGCCAACTTTTCACAATGGATCTTTGTGCCACACATCTCTGGACAGTGAGGGTGCCATTTTCTCTGAATATGCTGCTGCACAGCTTATTCATGGGAACGCCTCCTCCACTCATGTGGCATACATTACATTTGGGCACAGGCCTATTCCCTTGTAGCTGGTGCATCCCACTCTTTTGAATATCATGCTGTGGCACAATTCTGAGGTTGCACGGCACATCTCCAGTTTCCACTGGGATGTGCCACACATCTTCTTTGAATATGGGGGCCTTAAAGATCAATGGCAAAGCTTGAAAAATACACTAATTAATTCACTGTGAGGGCAACCAAACTCTACATATTACATGTAAAGTACTTGAATTGCTCCCTCCCCCTCCACATGGAGCTGCATGAAATTTAACTTCTGCCAGCAAAATTTGGTAGAAATTATTTTTCTGTTTCAAGAACATTTTGTGATATTTCCATGACATTTTCACAGAATTTCACCATATTTTAATTTTCAGTTATTTCCATCTCATTTATAAAACACTTTTCCAAGCATCACAAAGGTGGAGTGCATTGGATGACCACTACAGCATGGATCTGTGTGCTAAGCTCCAAATTTCTAACTTTATAGGGAGCTATGACACAAGCAGCACAACATAAATATATTTTTAATGAAATTTGGCAAGTATTTAAAGAACAGCTCTCTACTATAATAAAAAGCTTAAAACCACTAGATGTGTACCAATTATGTTTTAAAATAGTGTTTTCTAGTTTTTAATTTTTTTCCTACTTTTCGTTGTTGACCTACTAAATATTGTAGATAATGCAGTACTTATTTCACAAAGTCTTTTAAAAAGAATATGACTCTCCCCTGCTGACCTCACAATTCCTATTTGTGATATCAGAGTCAGTTTTCATGGTGAGCACTGTGATGTCATAAACAAAAGCACTCTGAGGTTAACATGGAGACCCAAATGCTTTTAAACCAGACATTTTGGATAGACAGCCAATATGTGGTGTTTACCTTGGAAAGGAACATTGCAAATGAAAAAAATAAGTATTTTCTATGAAACTGTAGTAGCTGAAAGATCACATTTATGAAACTGCATTCTGAAGTGCAGAGTAGCTCTTTAAACTGCAAATATCTAAGTCTCTGTAACTTTAAAACTAGAGAACACAATGGGCCTGATTTTCAAAAGCCCTGAGAATGCTGCAAGACCCGGGTGCACCGAACTTATGGCGAAGGGGGCTTACGGCATTGTCTTGGCACCGATCGGGATTTTCAGTCCTGTGTGCCAAATGCTTCAAGTTAGACTAGCTTCCCCCCAGTCTAACTCGTGCCATTTGGGGGACCTTTTTTATGGGGCTTGTGCCAAATATTTGGTGCAAGCTGCCATAAAATGTGGAAACTGTCACAGCTGCACCCAATGTATGAAAACTGGATGCAGTTGCATCAAAGGAGTTTGGCACAGTTGTGCCAAACAACAGGATTGACATAGGGCTTGACACAAGCCCTGCACTAACCTTTCAAAATTGGGCCCAATACCACCAGGTATAACCACAATGTCACCAGATCTGCCAGATTCATAGACTATAATCAAAAGGCCATGTGTGTCAACTTTCTAATCTTTTGCCTAAAGAATGGCCACATTATAAGCAGCCAACATACGTAAAATTACATCAGTACTTGCAAAGTTGAATTTATTGAGTCTCTGGAGAATTGTTGAAATTGTGAACATTTTATGGAAGCCATGTCAATACATTTTGCATAGCCATACATCTGACCTGCCAGAAAGTGGGTTGGAAAATTCTGGATAGAGTGGTACTAAGGGAGAAAATTCATGGGGTCTCTATAGTAAAAGTAGCAAGAGAGTTGAAGCAGAATCACAGGCCCACTGTGCTAGTGCAAGTAAGGCAATTTGCTCACCTGTGGTATAGGCCAAATGAGTCTTACACATAGCCAAGCACTGTAGCTAGACGGTGGAGTTGACTATTGGTTGCATTCAAATATTAAAACAAATTGTGAAGAGATAAAGAGATAAATTACTGCATTAAGTTTGCTCCAAAGGCTAAAGATATCCAGAGGGATCTTCTTCAAGGTCTTAATGGCCCATATTTGTTAAGTTAATTTCCAATGAAGTGAAACCTGCCTTTTCAGCAGCGGTGGTAACAAGTTTACATGCAAAGAAAATCTTGGATGATGAGGACACTTTTCCTTTTGGTAATGTTGATGTAGACCTGTTTGAGACCATCTCCAAGATCTAAAAGTCCAAGAAAGAAAGAAAGCTGATGCCCGAGAAAGCAGTGGCAACAAAAGACTGATGGACATAAGGGACTGATGTATGAAAATGCTGAAACTAAACCGATAACGGATTGTGACTTTGTTTCTGAGCAAGCTAGTGATCTTTCTCTCCAAGATTACTTTAAGCAGCTGCAGACGAAACAAAAAGAGAGTGTACCAATGTTTAAAACATGTAATGGGCTACTGTATAGAGTGTGTGTTAATCCTCAGACACAGGAACAGATAGAACAATGGTTATACTAAAAAGTATGGAACTGAGTTGTTACAGATAGCACATGATAGTCCTATGGGTGGTCACTTGGAGAGGGATCACACCCTTGCCAGATTGTTACAGATTTTACTGGCCTTGGGTTCATGAAGATGTTTCTACCAAATGCAGTTCTTGTGCTGAATGTCAGAAAGTAGCCCCAGTGACTGAAAAAGGCAAGGTGCCCCAGTGCCCCTACTCTTGGTTGATAAGCCTTTTGAGAGAATTGCAGTGGATATGGTTGGCCCCTTAGACAAAAGTAGAAAGGCTAATCAAATCATTTTGGTAGTATGTAACTATGCTACCCGATACCCAGAGGCAGTTCCAATGTGTGCTGTCACAGACACAAAAGTAGCAGCAGAGCTAGCCAAAAGTTTTCAGCAGCGTGGGCATACCTAAAGAGATTATTCCTGATCAGGGTAGTAATTTTGGTGCTGCATTGCTGAAGGAGCTGTACCTCTTACTAGGTATCACTGCCATAAGAACCTCCCCTTTTCACCATCAGACAGATGGTCTTGTTGAGCATTTAACCAAACTTTAAAATGCAAATTAAAAAGTTATGCGAAGGGAAAGACTGGGACTAATACTTACCTTTCCTGCTTTGTGCTTACAAAGAAGTGCCACAAACCTCAACAGGTTTTTCACCATTTCAGATGCTAAATGGTAGACAACCTAGAGGGCCACTAGATGTAATAAAAGAAACATTGGAAGATCACCCCATTCAGAAAAATCTATTACATCTTATATGTGTGACCTGAGAAAGAAACTGACAAAATATGTTGAAATTGCCCATAGTAATCAGGAAGAGACTCAAAACCAGCAGAAGGTGTATTATGACCATGGGGTAAAAGAAAATGTTTTCAGCCAAGTGGAAAGATCTTGCTACTGTTACCCACTACAGAAAATAAACTGTTAATGAAATGGAAAGGACCTTATAAAATTCTTAGACATACTGGCACAGTTAACTGTGAGATTCAGCCCCCTGATTGGAAAAATCCTATCAAGACATACCAGGTTAAACTCCTGAAGAAATGGGTTGAAAAGACACTAAAAATTGCTTTATTAGTATTACCAAAAATGGATAAAGAAGATATTGATATAGCTTATGACAGAACGGGACAAACTGTAACTTCTGATACTGTAAAGGTGAATGTTTTCTAAACCACAGAACCCACAACAAAAATTCATAACTTTGTAAAGACATTTAACATTTACTTTTACCACAGTACCAGGCCAAGGAAAAGTGGTCAAGCATGTAATAGAGACACAGAATGCTTGCCCTACCACACAAAAGGCATACAAATTACCAGTGTGTTAAGACCAGATGTGGTTAGGGAAATACAAGAAAAATGAAATAGTTGGGTATCATAGAAGAGTCGAGAAGTGCTTGGTCATCACCAGTGGTGACTGTAAATAAACAAGTATTAGCAAGAGCCAATATGGCTGTGACAAGCTGCCAAAATGAATAAAAGTACATATGTGCATATAAAATATTGAATGCAAGGGTGGAACGTGGCCATTTTTTGGAGCTCTTGCACCAACTTTTCAACATGGCCTTTTTGGGACCCCACTTCATGAAGAGTGCCAGTATCATTTTTTCCAGTTGTCCCAAAAGGTGATTTAACAGAGCAACTGAACCATTCTCTGCCACAGGTGCAAAAACAAATTTTGTACAGGATGTGTAAAATGACAGCTATACTGTTAATAAGAAGGTATGCAAAAATGGCAATGCTGAAAATCTAGAGTGAAAATATTAAAAATTGGTGATATTAGGAGGGATACCAAGAACCCCATGTTGAAAATTTGGGGCCAAAATATCAAAAAATGGCTGATTTATCATCTTAGGTTGAACCCCCTATTGATTGCCATTATACAGCACTTACCTTTGATTCTTCAGTTCCCAGTTCGGCTTTGAAGAGTGCAAACAGGCCCCATTCCAGAGAAGAGGACAGTGTCTACCTCCAGAGGTACATATGGGGTGTGGGTAGGTGCAGGGAGGTGGGTGCTTAGTGGGAGGGTGGGCATGAGGGAGGGGGGACTGGGCAATGACTAGGGACCATTTTCTTTTTTACAGAAAAAAAACACACTTCAGGGGACAGTTTTCTTTATTTACAGGGCAAAAAAAGCATATGTTTGGGCACACTGGAGTGGGCTCCCAGTTTGTCACATGAGTTGTGGGGGTGAGATGCCACCAAGGGGATTGGGCACGCCAATGTCAGCACAGGAAAAAAGAAAAAAAAAACATACATTTGGGCATACTGAGGTGGGCTCCCAGTGTGCCACATGAGTTGTGGGGTACATAAACCTGACACGGGGATTGGGCACCCCAATGTCATTACCAGGATGGGGAACAGAGGGAGTGGGGAGGACAGCAGCAGTAGGAAGATGTGGGAGGGTGTTCTTTGCTGCAAGTGCTAGGATGGAGAGGAGAGGACAGGAGCACTAGAAGGGTGGGAGGAGTGCCATCTGAGAGATGGTGGTGGTGACTCAGCTGTGCATGCATGGAATTTGCACATGAATAGTTGCAGTGAATGGCATGTTGCCATTCAAAACATGGCAGCACCAGAAGAACTGCGCATGCGCAGTTCTTGCCCCAGAATGCAGAAGTAACAACTGAAATACTGTGGCTGTTATTCCATAGTGGCCGATCATGGAGGAGTGTTTTAAGCTCTGTTGGACTTTCGTAATTATACTTCCAAAGGTGCAATGGAAGGTTCCACGATTGGCTATTTTGGTAAGTTATGATTGATCCCAAAACTGCTGTAGGCTCTGCCCACAGCCGTAAAAAGAAGGAGGTGTAAGAATCTGCATTGATTTTGGGAAACTTAAACAAGTGTTTGAATTTGACATTTACCATAGCCAAGGATTGATGATTTTGTGGACAGATTGGGAAGTTCCAAGCACATCAGTACCCTCGATCTCACCAAGAGTTACTGGCAGATTCCTCTAGCTAAAGAATCCAGAGACAAAACTGCATTTGACACTCCTATTGGATTCTGTCAGTTCACCACCATACTGTTTGGTCTACATAGAGCACCTGTTACATTCCAGTGATACATATGTGTAATTTTAGCTACTCACACTGGATATTGTGCTGCTTACCTGGATGATGTTATGGTGTACAGTCCAGACTGGAGCAACCTCCTAGAACACCTATGAGCAGTTATCTAATCTACCAAGAAGGCAGATCTGATTATTAATACTACCAAATGTGCACTGGGCATTCAGGAAACCAGATATTTGGGATATGTTTTGGGAAATGAAGAAGTAAAGCTAGAGTTTTCTAAGAAGCAGTAGCTAACAGTCCTGTCCCTAAAACAAAGAAAAACGTCAGGTCATTTTTAGGGCTGGCCAGTTACTATTGCAGATTCATTCTCAGTTTTGCCCAGTTAGCTCCTCCCTCACTGAACTCATGAATAAATAGTGCCAAAATAATGTGAAATGGACCCCAGAGTGTGATAAGACTTTTCAGACCATCAAGTCTGCATTATGTTCAGCCCCTGTTTTAAGAAGTCCAGACTTTGAGAAACAATTTTTGTTGCAGACAGATGCATCAGAGGTAGGCCTAGATGCATTCTTGAGTCAGAATATAGATGGGAAGGAACACCGCATAATATTATTAGTAGGAAAGTGTATGACAGAGAGAACTGGTACTCCACCATTGAAAAGGAATACTTGTGGCAAAGTGGGCCATGGAGACCCTTAAGTTTTGCTTGCTCGGAACTGACTTTGTCCTTATAAGCAATCATAATCCTCTTTGTTGGTTTAATTAAATGAAGGATATAAAATTCCAGAATCACAAGGTGACACTTGGCACTACAGCTATTTAAATTCAAAATGATACACAAATCTGAAAAAAGAGACTATCAATGCTGACTTTGTGTCATGATATGGATCAGGAATTCAGAATTCCAAAGGTTGAAACAAATGTGTGGCCTTAAACTTAACTGTTTGCTGTACTGGTTGTTATTGAATAAGGGGTACTGCATATGCATAGAACTTTAAAAGTTATAAGGTAATGCTGGAAGAGAATTAAAAGAAAATTTGGAAACCTGATTTTTGTTATTGTTGTTTTAAACTGGTTCCCTCTTAATGAGAGGGGTATGTGACATGATTGAATAAGACACTGTCCCATTTGTTATGCAAAAATAGTTAAAAGCAAGGATCTGTTCTATTTTCTCCTTTCTGTCTCTTGTCTGTCTGATTGTGCAATCACATTTTCTTGTGGGACCTACTGTAGGTACAGGTCACTCTGACAATCTCATGATTTCCCCCTCCTGCTATCTCCCTGTCTTCACTTGCTATTTTTTGCTATTTCTATCTTTTCTCCCCATTCTTTATCTGTGGTTATAAAAATGTATGTGACTTTATACAAAATGGAGATCACTTTTTTGCCAATATATATAATTATACTGTTGAAATGATTGCAAAAAGCTATTTGGAATTTAAGGGGTTAATCTTTTTTTTATTTAAACATTTGATAACTGGAAAAGGCACACTGAGCTGAGGCTCGATTCCACGTGCGACACCGGGGAAGGGGAGATGGGAGAACATACAATTCGCACACAATTACAATAATTACAGCAATATTTCATTAACAACAGATACAGCAGCATTGATCATTTCAGGTCTAGGCAAACAAATAACAATTATGGCAATATTTACAAACAAGAGATACAGCAGTATTGATCATTGCAGGTCTTGAGACAATGTGATATGAAATTTACAGTATTAAGTGCATTCATTGAAAATGTAGAGCAGTAAGTGCTTTGGAGGCAGTTGTCAGGAGAAACTGTTGAGTGGAGATTGGTCACCGGGGACAGAGGCAGGGAGGAGGTGGTAGGAGGCGTAGCTGTTGTTTGCAGGTGAAGTAAGAGGAGTAGTTCCTAATGAAGGGGGCTAGTTTGTTCCTCAGACTGGGAAGCTGGTAGGAGAAAGAGGCTTTGCCAGATGAGGAGGATGGTCAAGGTATGCTAAAGAATCTTTCTTTTCTGTGTCTTAGTTCATAAGGGGAGTAAGAGGTCAGGGAGAATCTGTTCGACAGGTAGGAGGGTAGCATGCTGAACCAGAATTTTGATATAAGGTTGAGGGAGTGGATATAATGTCTGTGGGACAGTGGGGTTAGTCCTAGAAGGAAGTATTAATCGCAGTGATGATTTCTGAGGGGGGATGCAGTTTGACCCCTCGCAAGCTCATTTGCAGAGTTGTCAACAGGAGATCAGTTCTGGGACACAATATTCTATTTTGTTACAACTGCAAGGAAAGAAACTAACAAAGTTTTGGGACATTGTGTGAAAACAGGATGTGTATCTTATCGAGCTCAGGATGCAGAAGTTAATTGCCAGGAAAAGACATTATATATAAAGATTACAATCTTTTGTTGGACAGAGAGGAAAACTGGGATTTGAAATTGAAAAGAAACCCTCAGATGAAGGACTTTGTTTTGTTTGAACTGCCTGTGTAAGAAGTATTCTGCACAATTTTATTTTTTTTATTCTATTGTTATTGATAATAATAAAATGCTACTTGTGAATTTTATGGCAACTCCTGATTTGCCCATGCTTTCTGACCTACACCTCAATGACATAACCAATCAAATGTTACTACAGAGCACTTTCTGTTTTCATTCATTGATGGTAGAGTTGATTAACAGTTAGGCTGGTCTCAGTGGCAAGGGATGTTTTTTGTTTTACGTGTTAGACAACTTAAGTGGCTGCAACTTCCTGCATTATATGGGTGAGTGTGGGCAGAAGGTAGTTAGATGCCAGAGGATGGTAAGGGTCCTGTATTTTTATTGGTTCAGGCTGGTGAGATATGTGTGGTGTGGGTATATGCAACTTGGGTGTGGGAAAGGGTGAAATAAAATATGTACTTCAACAGGACTGGTGGGAAAGAGGGAGGTATGGATGTTATGAGGGTAGGAGAGGTGGGAGAAGGTGGAACAATTGTGCCACTGGGCTGTTTTTTTATTATTTATTTTGAATCCTTTTTTTACTAAAAAGGAAAAAAGAACACCATCCCAAGAAGCTGTGGGGGAGTTGTGAAACTCCATCCTGCTACTGTACATGTAGTGTAAAAGTTGATGATTTTGCACCAGCTTAAACAATTAACTTTTACTTTGCTGCATCTCTACATTGCAGATTCAGCTGATGAGTGCAAGCAGAACTGGAGGGCACCCTCTCAAACTGGTTGTTGGGTGAAGCAGGACAAATGGAAACATCAGAAAATGTTTCTTCACACAGAGGGTTTATAAGCACTTAGAGTGGCTTACCCAGCCAGGTATTGCAATGGAAGCTGGCATTGATGAGGGTCACAAATCAAAACTAGACATATTCCTCAGGAAGAACACCATTAGCAGTTACACAGCAAGAGAAGGACAACATTACAGCAGGTATGGTTGGATGTGTTTCAGTGTTCACATTGGAGTATAGTTACTGCAGTGCATAAGAGAGGCAGACAACGTGGATCATAATTAATTTCCAGTACCCCAATACTATGTTACTATTTAGAAAATGGGCTCCAAATTTCACCATATCTGATTGGCTGAGGCCAATGTTAAGGGGGGAGGGGGGGCATTAAGTATCAACAGTGAGTGGGAAATAATAAGTGCCAGTCCAGCCACAGAATTCCCATATCCTTGTGCCCACTTTTAAATTTTTCCAAAGCTGTGTGGTAACCATTTTTTGCTGAGAAAACTCAAAAATAAAACATAAATAAATGCCACCTTGCTGTTAAATTCAATATGGAACTAGAAAAGACCATAAGCAAGCTGTTTCCAGACCAGGAAGACATTGTTTCACAACCACCAACTGCAAAATGAAACAAAAAAGAAAACAAAGTGTGTGAAAGCTTTATTTCTCTCACTTACACATACCTTGACCAGATTAAGACCAACCGACAGGAATTAAACACCAAAAAGATCAATCAATGGGGCAGTTACTGTTTTTACTGAATGGGCTGCACACAATTAACAGTAAACTATAAATCAGGCACTTTAAAGCAGCTTAATAACAACCTCCAAAAACGTTATGCTAAGCCCTGCATGTATTCTGGAAATCAATACTTAGTGTCAGGATACTCTGCTCTCCGTTCCAGCATTAACCATCATTTAAACACACTGAAATTAGGTCACAACATCATCATCATAGGAGACCTGGCCATCAAATCCTCTAACAATGTTCTGCAATGCATACTTAAAATCAGAGAAAAGACCATAAGGTTAAGTCTGCGCACACATCCACTGACTTCACAAAATTTAGAAATCCCACAACACTCTCTCTGAATACTGCTCTTGGCTTAGTAAAAAAAAATGTCTGGTTTGATCTCCAGATTCATATGACCAGACATGACTGGGAAGGACTCAGACAACTCACAAAAGTCTGTTTTCAAATAAAAATATTGAGTCTGATGCTAAATTTGTGACACGGTCACATAACATGGACACTAAGAACCATAAAAATCCCCCACAGCAGAACAAGCAAAGTCACAGGGAAGTCATGTTCCAATATGCAGTAAATCTGCTGTGCTCCATCAAATACTTCAAGAAATACCTCTCAAAAATTGTACCTAATGCACCCTCCATGTACCTGCATGTTGTCTTTCACAGTCCTATTGCAACAATGAAGTCTGCTGACACATCACCAAGCATATGGGAAGTAACTATGTATGATTCCTAATGTGCAAACTCAGTGTTGAAGATAATTTAAGTGCACGATACACCAACCATAACATTTAAGCAAAGATGATGCAGCTCCTCTCAAGTGCAAGCTTGTCAGACTGCAAGATTACTGCTGTAACTGGACACTGCTCAGAAGCCAGCCTCTCTAATTATTGGGCTGCATTAACGAGTGACAGACAATCCTGGAGTTCAGTCCTAGAGGGTAGACAGCAACAAAAAACTCTAACAAGAGGCAATATGGCTGCCAAATAATGGCATTGTGGGCAGTGAGAAATGTGTAAACTAGCAATTTTTGTACTAACCACTGAGCTACCTAACTGCACTTTCTAATTGTGATACACACACACTGGCTAATACATATACACATACTGTATATGCATATATATTGCAGTTTAACACAGAAGTGCACAGTCTAGATACATTTTTACAGATAAAAAAAGACATCGAGGAATCATTTTCTTCTTTTCAGGCTTCAAGGAACATTGAAGGGGGGGGTTGCCACTAGACACCTCATTTAAATCAGCAATGATATACATAAGGCTGAAAATGATCTAGATAGTGGGGGAATGTAGACTAGTAATTTTTGCACTAACCACTGAGCCACCTAACTGCACTTTCTAATTATTGTGATACACACACACTGAATAATACATAGACACATACATGCGTATATATTCCCATAAAACATAGCAGTGCACTGTCTACACACACAGAGCATTGCCACACACACACTAACACACATACACTGCCTTATATGGCATTTATTTACTGTTGTATTTACTTACATATCTAACCCTAACTTTTATTGTATTTAGGACAGGCATTGAGTTTTGCACTAACTCAGTGTACTAATCTATGCAAGACTGGGTAACTAAGGTAGTGAACCAAGGAGGTGCAGTGGATTTGTCCTATGTGGACTTCAGAAAGTCCTTCGACACCATCCTCCATAGAATGCTGATTAACAAACTGTGCAGCCTAAGGGTGGATCCTAAAATTGTTCTTTGGGTGAAGATCTGGCTGAATGACAGGAGTCAGAGGGTTGAGGTAAGCAGGGAATACTATGGAGAGGGAGAGGTGACAAGCAGGGTGCCGCAGGGGTCAGTGTTAAGACAGGTCCTCTTCAATGTTTTTATTGGGGACATTACAGAGTAACTCGAGGGGAGGTATACCTCTTTACAGATGATACAAAGGTATCCAGTAGGGTGGACACACCAGGGGGTGTTGAAAAAATGAGGGAAGATCTTAAAAGACTGGAGAAATGGTCTAAAGAATGGCAGCTGAGATTCAATGCAAAAAAGTGCAGGATCATGCACATAGGGCACAAGAACACTGGGTCAAAGTACGAACTAGGTGAGGAGGTATTGACAGTCTCAAAGCGGGAAAGGGAACTAAGCATTATCATCTCAGAGGACCTTAGGGAAACTAGGCAGCGTGATAAGGTGTCTGGAAAGGCTAGCCAGATGCTTGAATGCATAGGGAAGGGTATCATGAGTAAAAAATGGAAGGTCATCTTGCTCCTGTATACAACACTTGTGAGGCTGCACCTGGAATACTGGGTCTAGTCCTGGAGGCCCCATCTGAGAAAAGACTAGACAGGGTGGAAGTGGTGCAGTGGAGCACAACTAAAATGGTGCAGGGCCTGTGGTATAAGACTTATGAGGAAAGACTAAAGGAGTTAAAATATGAATTCCCTGAAGAAAAGGAGGGGGCATGATTGAGACATAAAAATACATCACCAGTATCAACATAGTACAGGAAGGAAGCATTTTCTAAAGTAAGAGATGCTCCAAGTCTATTGGGCACAAAATGAAGTTAGATGGGGGAAGGCTCAGGAGAAATGTGAGAAAATATTTTTTCACAGAGGAGTGGTGGACATCTGGAATAGACTACCAGAGAGGCTGATAGGGGCTAAAATGGTCCCAGAATTTAAGAAGGGGTGGGATAGACACATAGGTACCCTTGAGGCAAGAGAGGTCCAGATTTCAGTTTGGGCATCAGGCCTCACAACTAGATAGGGATTAATAGAGCAGACTAGATGGTGATGTGACTCCTATCCCCCCAAGCCTGACCTCCTACTGAGCACAGCCACCACCCCGCATTCCTCACCCCCCACAAACACACACCCTCACTCACCTGAACAGGTCCCAATGTGAAGGTCCAGTTTCCAATCAAAGACACATCTTGCTGCTGGAGCTGGCAACTGCTATATGAGAACTAAGGTAAGTGCAGTTCAATGTATTTCAAAAGGTTTTCAACTGCACTTACCTTATTTTTCATATAGCAGTCACCGGTTCCAGCAGCAAAACATATCTTCCATGGGAGAGTGGATCTTCACACTGGTATCTGTTCAGGTAAGTGAGGGCGTGGGGAGGTCTAGAAGGTGTGGGGCAGTGGGTACTCAGTGGGAGGTTGGGCTGGGGGTGTGGGGTGCATCAGCAATTGACCTTTTTTGCAGATTAAAAAAAGATATTGAGGGACCATGTTCTTCTTTTCAGGATCCGAGGGACATCAGATGGTCTTGGGGTTGCCAGTAGACACCTCATTTAAATCAGCAATGAGATGCGTAATGCTAAAATTGATCTAGATAGTGGGTGAATATAGACTAACAATTTTTGCACTAACCATTGAGACACCTAACTTTTTTTTTAATTGCCATGATAAACACACACTGACTAATACATATACACATATATGCACATATATTCCAGTATAACATAACAGTGCACTGTCTACACACACAGAGCATTGCCCCCCCCACACACACTAATACAGATACACCGCCTTATATGGCATTTATTTACTTGCACATCTAACCATACCTTTTCTTGTATTTAGGTTAAGCACTGTGTTTTGCACTAACCCATTGTACTAATCTACAGCATGACTGGGTAACTAAGGTAATGGACCAGGGAGGTGCAGTGGATGTGGCCTATCGGGGCTTTGGAAAGACCCTTGACACCATCCCCCATAGAATGCTAATTAACAAACTGCACAACCTAGGAGTGGATCCTAGAATAGTTCTGTGGGTGGAGAACTGGCTGACTGACAGGAGTCAGAGAGTTGTAGTAATCAGGTAGTACTTTCAAGAGGGAGAGGTGACAAGTAGGGTGATGCAGTGGTCTGTGTTTGGGCCAGTTCTCTTCAATGTATTTATTGGGGACATTGCAGAAGGACTGGAGGGGAAGGTATGCCTCTTCACAGATGACTCAAAGGTATGCAGTTGGACAGACATGCCAGGGGGTGTTGAAAGAATGAGGTAAGACCTTAAAAAACTGGGAAAATGGTCTGAAGACTGACAGCTGGAATTCAATGCAAAGAAGTGCAGGATCATGCACATAGAGCACAATAACCCAGGGACAAAGGACAGACTTGGTAGGGATGTACTGACAGTCACAAATCAGGTAAGAGACCTGGGAGTTATCATCTTGGATGATCTAAGAGAAACTAGGCAGTGCAATAAGACAGCTTGAAAGGGCAGTAAGATGCTTGGATGCATAGGGAGGGGTATCACAAGTAGAAAGAGGGAGGTCATCTTGCCCCTATATAAGACACTTGTGAGATTACACCTGGAATAATGTGTTCAGTTTTGGAGGCCCCATCTGAGAAAGAACATAGACAGGGTGGAGGTGGTGCAGTGTAGGGCAACTGAAATGAAGCAGAGTCTGTGGGATATGATCTATTAGGAAAGACAAAAGGGGTTAGATATGCATTCACTGGAGGAAAGGAGGGAGAGGAGGACATGATTGAGATGTACAAATACATCATCAGTATCAGCAGTGTACAGGAAGGAAGCATCTTCCAAAGTGAGAGACGCTCCAAGTCAAGAGGGCACAAAATGAAGTTAGAGGGGAGAAGGCTCAGAGGAAATGTGAGAAAATATTTTTTCACAGAGAGGGTGATTGACACCTGGAATAGCCTATCAGAGGGGGGTGGTAGGGGCTAAAACAGTCACAAAATTTAAGAAGGAGTACAACAGAAACAAGGGTATCCTGGAATCGGGGGGGGGCTCCAGAGTTCAGTTTGGGCATAGGGCCTCACACTAGATAGGGATTGATAGGGCAGACTGGGTGGGTCAAGCAGTCCTTATCTGCTGTCAACTTCTATGTATCTGTGTATTTATCTATGATAACCAGCAGGACTAGAAGAAAGTAACATACATGCACACACTAACACACATGCACTGCTTCATGATCTGAACTGTGTACTGTTAACATACAGCATTACAGCCATTTGCAAGCTGACTAGGAAAATGTTAATGTACCAGGAACAGTTAACAGAGTAGGACACATGCATGCACACACACATTAACTGTTGCAGATCTCATAAATTGATAATAACACTTGTTTACTCCCAGGCTCAGGAAAACACATCTGTTAGGATTAGGAATGTGTTTTATCTGGACATCCCATATAACTGAAATGCCACACAGGAGGGCGAGAGAGAGAGAGAGTGAGAGAGAGAGAGAGAGAGAGAGAGAGAATGAAAGAGAGAAAGAGAGAGAGAGGGAGGGAGAGAGAGAGAAAGAGAGAGAAAGAGAAAGAGTGAGAGAGGGAGAGAGAGAGGGAGAGAGAGAAGGGAAGGGAGCGGGCTTTGATTTCTTTTTCTTTTCTAAGTAGTACAGTTACACTGACCGCATCCACTGACTGTAATTTGAACTGGCATGAGCATGTTCCATGTAGAAGAGATGTATTGAATCAAACAGTTTCTGTTTCTCTCTCTCTCTAAAATAATGTAGAGCAAGGAGACACCAAAGCGAAACTGCTCTAAACTGCTGTAGCAGAGAAATTCTAATCAAACTCCAATTTTGTGAAATCCATTCAGAATCAGATGATCTCCATTTTTCTACTGTGATAGCAAGATGTCTGCAGGACTCCACCCACTGTAGCAATAAAAACTGGGATGAATTGTTACCCTAACTAATGCTTGCCATTTGGGAGGAGCCACAGTGCCCTTTGAATTTTTGTATGGGTGACAACTTTGAGGAATGTTGGATCTCATTAAAGAGATATGGTAAGAACAGGCACACAGTTCATCTAGTATGCTCCAGTATATATGTCAAATGAGAGAACACAGCAAACCATGGCAGGGCCCATAACCAAAAGACCAGGCTTGGGGAGTTTAAGTCCAGAGACAGAGTGCTCCTTCTGTTGCCTAGCTCTGAGAGTAAACTCCTAGCTAAATGGCCACATGAGGTCCTTAGAAAGACGTGGCCAGTTATTATGAAGTCTCACAACCCGACAAAAAAAAAAAAAAAAAACAAATTTACTATGTTAATTTTTGAAACCTTGGAAAGACATATAGGTATTGCTGAATGACCCAGAAGATTCTAAAGGGACCTTATGTTCTGTGGATGAGAACATTGATGATGGAACCCTGGACTTAGCACCTAAACTTGTAAAGGAACTAAGCAGTACATCACTGGCTGACTGGCTCAACTATGCCCAAAAGCAAGAAGCCCAAAGGATGGTAAGGAATTCTGGTGATGTATTCTCCCTGAAAACAAGATGAACCAATGTGATCCAGCACCTCGTAGACACAGACCCAGATGTCTGGATCTGCCAACAGCTATGTTGACTACCGGAAAGAGTCCAAGAGATAGTATCAGAAGAAATGTATGTTGTAGTTAGGAATCATTCAGGAATTCCAGAGTGAATGGTCAAGCTTGACTGTGCAAGTCACAAATCAGATGGGACCACCCGGTTTTCTATAGATTTCTGGAAAGTTAATGCTGCATCCAAGTTCAATGCAGAACGTATGCCAAGGATAGACAAATTTTTGGATTGACTGGGAAAGGCTTGTTACATTAGTACCCTGAACCTGACCAAGGGGTATTGGCAAATCACACTAACTCATGAGTCCCCTGAAAAAATGACATTTGCTACTACATTTGGTCTACATCAATTTACCATGTTTCCTTTGGATGTCATGGAGCCCTGGCCACATTCCACTCAATGATGGACCACATCCTTTGTCCCCACAGGCTGTATGCAGCAGTATACCTGGACAGTGTTGTCATATTTAGCCCTCATTGGGACAGTCACCTGCAGGGTATGGCCATTGTTCTTCAAACACTCAGGGAGACAGGTCGTACAGCCACTGATGAGAAATGCACCCTGGGGTGGTAGGAGATGAAATAGATATGTTTGGAAATGGCCATGTACACCCAGTTATCAACAAAGTAAAGGCTCTCATTGACTGCCCCATCCCAACTACTAAAAAGCAGGTTAGATCCTTTCTTGGAATTGTAGAGTGTTACGGCTAGTTCATTCTAGAATTCTCAACCCTTGTTACCCCACTGACTGATCTGACCAAGACAACTGACCTGAATAAGGTCCGTTGGTTACCAGAGTGTAAAACAGCATTTCAGGCCATCAAAAATGTGTTGTGTGAGGGGTCAGTCATTCAGACTCCAAATTTTAACCATGTCTTCATTTTGTATACAGATGCCTCTGAGGTAGGGCTTGAGGCAGTGTTATTACAAGACTCTGAGGCTGGGATTCACCTCATCCTATATGTCTCTTGAAATGTGTTCCTCAACAGCAGTGCTATGCCACACTGGAAAAAGTGTCTGGCAGTAAAGTGGGTGGTGATCACACTACGCTGCTGCCTGTTGGGAAGGACATTCACCCTTGTCACTCACCATGTCCCCCCAAAAGTGGTTACATGCTCCATGCAATTGTCATTAGATAGTAGTTGGTGCTTCAGCCTTCCTCATTTGATATGCACCACTGGGAAGGTACCGAACATGATAATGCAGATATTTTGCCTCATGAGGGTGGGTCTCTGATGGCCCATACTAAGTGTGCCATGGACACAACTCTGAGGGGAAGGGTATGTGATGGGGTGTATGTCCTTCATGCTCCTTTCACCCATAAACCACTTCACAACCTTGCAACACAGACGATGCAGGATTTTAAAGGGGTTATGGTGGGATTTGTACCAGATCTATTTTTTTAATGTTGGCCCTTTAAGGCCTCACTGCACTGGATGTTTAACCTGTTGGCTATCTCTCAGTATGACAGGGAGTGTTAAAAAGCAACACCTGAACCCATTAATGGGAGAAGGATGAGCAAGTAGAAGATTTCTGTTTCAGGAAGATGCAAGGGAAGACAGCAACTGCAAGAACTTTCTGTTAAGCTGAAAATACATTGTTTGTTTCTTTTTACTGTTAATGAAAGTAAAGCAGATTTCATTTAATTTAAACTGCTGTCCAGAGTGTTCTGTTTGAGAATGTCTCTAGAGACTGCCTGGTACACTATTACCCTGTCACAGATCCCATTTGAGATCTCTTGATCAACTGTCTGCCTACAATATTACCTTGGCTGTTCACACAGCACTATACCTACCTATACTATATCTATACTCTTCATGGCAGTAACTATTGTTAAGGTTTACTGCTGTAATGTTTGATGTTCTGTTTGATATTTACTCCCTAAAAGATGTTCCTGTAACATTGTCATAACTTACTGTTTTTTTATAGTGTATCCTCCCGGGTCGTGCCTGAAAATAGTCATGACCATGGCTAGTGCACCTACCCAGTAAACAAAAACTAAATAACTAAATAAATAAATAAAATATCATCTAAAGCATATTTAGCTCCACTAGTAAGGTAGTATCTCCAACCACAGCTATACTTCACACTGACACAGCTGAACAACTGAACTATAATTATGGACTCTGTGTTTGACAAGTAGAAAATAAGTTCAGTGTTCAAACTGAAGTAGGTGATTAAGTGCATACTGCCTGGCCCTATTTCCTGGTTGGCACAGCAGAACAGAATACACAATATTACATTTATTTTTATTTATAATGTATTATGTCTATAATAAAACAACAGCATATGGTATTAAACTTATGAGAAACCACAGAATACATAACATAAAAAAGTTATACAGTATGCAAGGCAATAAAATTTCATTTATGTGTACATCTATTTTATTTTTATTTTATTTATTCTATAAACCAATGAAACAAAGATTGGCAACAATAACATGCCTAATCAGAAAATGTGTAAAAGACCATACTCTGCCAGCTATTTACTGGCAAATGAACCCTTTTATAATTAAAAAAATCTGTAATGAAGCTAACAAGTCTCCTTATATGCATACAGATACGGTGAATCTGTAATGAAGCTAACAAGTCTCCTTATATGCATACAGATACGGTGAATCTGTAATGAAGCTAACAAGTCTCCTTATATGCATACAGATACGGTGAATCTGTAATGAAGCTAACAAATCTCCTTATATGCATACAGATACGGTGAATCTGTAATGAAGCTAACAAGTCTCCTTATATGCATACAGATACAGTGGCAGTTAAGTAGGAAAATAAGACCACTTGCACCGAGCATGCTGGAAGCCAAGCTTTCAGTCAGACTAGTGCTTTGTACACATTTAGTTTTGCAAAAGAGAACCAGCTCTTAGAAAAATAATACAGCAAACACTGCATCATCTTGCAATTAAAACAGACTGCATCATTATAAAAGAATCTTAGTCCAGGAAATGCTGAAACATCCCTTGATTGAGGGAGCATGTGATGGAAACTTGTTTGAAAACAGTTTAATCCTTCCCCTAAATTAAAAGCTTAGATGCAGTATCTTGCTTTCAGAGGGATCTTACTTATGGAGAATGAAGGTAGTTATTTACACAACTTGTCATTTCAACTGAAGATGAAGATTTATGATTTCAAAATGAGAATATGGAGCTCATGAGGTGCAAACATCACAGAGAGCATCCTGAAATTGTTTACAATTTATTTACACAGGTCAGCTCGAATGAGTATCAGCATCTTATTTTCAGTGGAATCCTGCAGCTACCTGCAGTGTGAAGTGCAATAGCCCCTGATACAGAACTCTGGGGCATAGTCAGCAAAAGTGTTGCTTTAGCACAGACACATTGGCCACAAATACTGTACAGTCACAATGCAGAACTAAATCAATTATTGCAAAAGTCAAACTTTTGATTACGTTAACAGAGTACTTCAGCATTGCAAAAAAAGGCTTTAATTTAAAAATGTCTCAAGAAGTTTAAGCTGAAGCCTTTATCTGATCTCCAACTGCATTCCTCATATGTGTCAACGAGTTAAAACAGAAGCCTTTATCTGATGATCCACCAAATTCCTCTTTCAATGTGAAACACAGAAGCTGTATTAACCCTTGCTGTGCTGCAGACTGATATAACAGTCCAGAATTCCTATACCTTCTCATTCTGTCAGAAACAGCAGCCTAAGGGTTAAACTTCTTTTCAGCTTTAAGTGGTTTCACAATAGACAGCTAGCACTTCTAAGTTTGATGGACCAGGTCTCAGTAAAACAAAAAAAAAAATAGTGCTTACAACACTGCGCACCTCAATGAACAAAGTACACTGCTTGCTTTAATTAGTACAATGAGTTCACAAAACCTCTAATTTTATCTAGCCCTTTGGGAAAATTGACAGAGCTCTCTTTTTCTATTATCATAGCAAGATGACTGCAGGGCTAAGCCAACTGCAGCCATAACAACAAGTGAATCAAGAAGCCAAATGAGAAATCAAAGAAGAAACAGCAGAATATGAAACAAGGAAGCACAAACTACTACCGGCAGCTCTTCTATACCACACACAAGTACCAGAAATGCAACCACTGCTAACAGCTTTAATTCTGTCAACTGCAGGTTTTACTCACCCATAAATTTCTTTTGTTTGTAATCAAACTTTATTAATTTTCAACAGTAAAACTAACAAACGATAAACCACAAATTAAGTACAGGCCCCATCGTAAGTATAAATAGAACAAACAGTAACCTACACTGGTTTACTGACTATCTTACAGGGCGCCTTCAACAAGTTAAAGCTGAAGGAGGCCTGTCCCCCTTAAAAACTCTGCAAAGAGGGGTACCTCAAGGTTCTATATTAGAGCCCTTACTTTTTGCAATCTACATTAATAACATCGACTACTGTATAAAAGAAGCCAACATCCATCTGTTTGCAGATGATACAGTTCTCTATGTGAGTCGCCCAACACCTGAAGCTGCCTGCAATGACCTACAGTCAGAATTCAACCTTTTGCAAAGCCAACTCCTCAAAAAAAAGCTACTCCTTAATGCCAAAAAAACTAAAGCGATGGTCCTCTCCACTTTTATCCATACAGCCAACCCTGTGACCAGTGGGACAGTTCCCCAAATTACCACAGTTCTAGGTGAAAAACTAGAATTTGTTACAAAATTCAAGTATCTGGGAGTTTGGATAGGCCAAAGACTCTCTTTCATTGAACATATCGAGGACTTGCTAAAACGACTTTGGCAAAGGCTTGGCCTGTTTTTTTAGAATCAACCAATTTCTCACCAGAGATGCCAAGAAACAACTGGTCCAATCCATTTTCCTATCATTGGTTGATTACGCTGATTTCCTCTACAGCCAATGCCTCAACTCTTACATGGCTAAACTGGACACACTCTACCATCGAGCACTGAGGTTTATAACAGGACTTCCCTTTGACATGCATTACTGCACCCTATATGTGGCAGTGGGGTGGACATCACTAAAGTTCAGGCGCCACAGAAATGCCGCTGTCTGGACCTATAGAGCCATCTCTAATAAGCTGTCTTACTATATCTCCTACTGCCTTCCCCTGAGTATAATTGAGAAATACACGTTAAGAAGTTACTCAGCTATTACACTTAAAGTACCCAAAGCAAAATCCCACTTCGCCAGGGCAGCCATAAGCTTCGTGCTACCTACCTTATGGAACGATCTACAAAAACCCCTCAAATTAAGCACTCGAATCAGTATAAATGCCTTCAAGACGCTTTATTTTCATACAATCAGAGAAGTATGTAACTGCTTCACCCACTCAGACCCAGTACCGGTGTCTGCACTGGTATATAGCCATGACTAGACCCAATTTTAAGTACTGACCCCCCAGCTTACTCCTCACAAGCCTAATTGTTCTCTCTCTTATCCCCCTGTCTTAGCAACACTAGGACCATTCATCCCCTTATCCTTCCTTTTCCAACCTCGGATAGGAGCTCACTACCCCTGGGTTGTGACATCCTACCATGCCCCGTACTTTATAGCATTCAATCCTGGGGCTCACACATACTCCTTTTCTCAACCCACCATCTCTACATCCAGTTTTACCAACTCCTCTCTGTGCACCATGCCCTCCTAACCTTTCTCCCCCTACCTCCCTCCCTCCCTCCGCCCCCACCTTCACCTCTACCTGGTGTATATATATATATATTTTTCCTTCTGTTACTTCCTCCTGCAACCTTAGATAACCTGCTTTATCTTCCTATAGACACTTCTATGTATATAAATACCCTGTAATCTGTACAATATCTGTATAATTCTATGTACAGATGAACTTCTTTTTCTTCCTCTCAGTAAACAGTATTATCTGTATTGCCTTGTAAATACCCGTGTTGACCTGTATATACAATTGTTCATGCTCCACCCAGGTCCATTTTGCAAATGAGCTTCTGCTCAATGATGAACACCTGGTTAAATAAAGACTTGATTGATTGATTGATAACCTAAACCCATTATAAACTGGACATCCAAATATCTTAGAATAATATTTACATAACATTATAACTAAATAACCAATTATAAATAAAAGCCATTGTAAACAAGTATGCTGGAGCATTTGCTCTGGGGTTCATTTGTTGTTCTCGTCTCTCACTACCTTGGGCTGCCCATGACCAAAACCAAAAAGATCCCCTATAGGGTGGCTAGCTATCTCTCCCTGGGCTGAGGTACAGATATTGTACACTGATGAGTCCAAATGAGGATGAAACACGTGTCTGTGCCTGCTGTTCTCAGCCTTTGCTGATTGTATTGTGAGGCCTTCTGGCACCATGCAATTCTGCTTAAAGTTGAGCCAGTCCAAATTAATTCATGGGTATTTGCATATGCTTCCCATTATGCTTTGCATTATTGGGGTATGTGCAATTTGTGTCTTCCTTAAAATTTGGCTGTATGGCAAATATCCTCTGGGATAGCTCTTACCCCAGTGCATTTGCTCTGGGATTCTTTTCTTGTTCTCTTCTATCTCTGCCTTGGGCTGCCCATGACCCAATCCCAAAAGATCCCCTATCGGGTGGCTGACTATCTCTTCCTGGGCCGAGGTACAGATATGGCACACTGATGAATCCAAATGAGGATGAAACATGTGTTTGAGTTTGCTGTTCTCAGCCTTTTCTGATTGTATTGTGATGCCTTCTGGCACCATGCAATTCTACTTAAAGTTGAGCTAGTCCACATTAATTCATGGGCATCTGCATATGCTTCCATGATGCTTTGCAATATTGGGGTATGTACAATTTCTCTCTCTCTCTCTCTCTCTCTCTCTCTATATATATATATATATATATATATATGTATATAAATGTGGAGTTAATTCAACCCTGAAAGAAAAACAAGCAAAATACATACATCATCCCATCATAAAGTTAAAAGAAAGAGAGCCAGGGAAAATTAAAAATTCCATAACATTTTTCATAACATTAGATTCTGTGGGGAGACAGAATAATTTTTTAGACTGCTTCATCTAAAAGAATATTTCTTCAATAAAAACAAGACTCGAACAACACATTATGACAACACAAAGAAAACATCAGACTGGACACCTCGGAGTGGACGCAACCACAAGTTGGATGCCTACATCAACTGCTTCTGCTTCCCAAATCCTTAGCAAACAGCAGAAACTCCTATACAATATTACACCACTAGAAAAGAGGGCAATACAAATTCTGAATAACAACCATAACATTGTAATAAAATAAGCTGACAATGGTGGAGCTGTGGTTGTAATGAACACAGAGGATTACATTATAGAGGCACGCAGACAGCTGTCATATACAGCTTACTACAGAGAACTCACCAAAGACCCTACTATACAATATACTGAAGAACTGAAATAAATCATCATGTCTCCACCTAACAACATCCAAGAACAGTTAAAATACTGATTCCAAACAAACCTACTCCAGTGACATTCTATATGCTACCCAAGATACACAAATCAGGGAATCCAGGATGACCCATTATCTCTGGCATTGGCATACTCATTGAAAAAAATTTCAGGACTCATTGAATCCATTTTAAAACCACTAGTAAGAGCTACTAGCAGTTTTATTCAGGCCACCACTGATTTAATCAGGAAACTGAAACAAATTGGACAACTGCCAGCGAACACTATCCTAGTCACAATTGGTGTCACTGCCCTGTACACTAATATCCCACATGAAGATGGCATAGCAGCATGTCAGAAGTTTTTAAAGGAAAACACATCCATGGGAGACATTCTAGAAACCACCATCAGCACCCTAATAAAATTAATTTTGACACACAACAACTTCACCTTTAATAGCAAGCACTTTTTACAAATCATGGGGACAGCCATGGGCAATAAAATGGCACCACAATATGCCAGTCTTTTCATGGCCTGTTTAGAGGCAGATTTTTTTAAACACCACCCTTATAATCCATCTGACTACCTGTTTTATTGATGACATATTGCTGATTTGGACAGAAGGTGAAGACTCTCTCAAAAAATTCCATCATGATTTTAACAACTTTCATCATTCCATAAATCTCACTATTGAATACTCCACCAACAGCATACATTTTCTTGACACCATACTAACATACTAAAATGCCAGCAGAATAGGCCTAATGGTCTTTCGTGTCTGCTCGTTTGGTCAGCCCCCACCCTGGGTGCTGACCTTGCTGCCCCCCTCGCCTTCTCTGGCTTCTCCCTTCCCAGTTCTGGATATTCTTGCTGCATTGGATTTTGCTTCCAGAACCCTTCCCCTGTACCTGTCCCACCCCCTCTTGAACCCCTCCACTGTCTCTGCCTCCACCAGCCCCCTAGGCAGTGCATTCCATGGCTCCACCACCCTCTCAGTGAAGTAGCACCTCCTCCTTTCTCCCCTGAATCTTCCCCCCTCCAGCTTCCACCCATACCCTCTAGTGGTCCCTTCCTCCTTCCTTTGAAGCACCCTGACTGTTCCTCCCCTATTTACCCTCTTCATGTACCTGAAGACCTCTATCATGTCCCCACGGTCCCTTCTGTCTTCCAATGTGTACATATTTAGCTCTTCGAGCCGTCTCCTCATAGGTCCTGTCCCCCAAGCCCCAAATCATTTTGGTTGCCCTCCTCTGGACCCTCTCTAGGAGGTTAATGTCCCTCTTTAAGTGTGGCCTACAAAACTGCATGCAGTACTCAAGGTGCGGCCTCACCAAGCAGTTATACAGAGGGAGTACCACTTCCCTCTTTCTGGAGGTGATCCCCTAGCGATGCATCCCAGCTTCCTGACCACAGTCAGTATCACTAAAAATGGACACATACAAACTGCTGTTTACAGAAAACCCACTGACAGACACTGCTATCTGCATAATTCTAGCTTCCACCCAAATCATTCAAAAAAATCTGTAATCTACAGTCAGGTGATCCGATACCATCGAATCTGTTCTGATGAGAGAACAAGAGACAGACAGCTCTCCACACTTCAGAATTCCCTAATTCAGCAGGGCCACTCTCCAAGACAAATTGACAGAGAATTTGAACGAGCCATACAAATGCCACAAGACAATCTGCTGGAATACAGGCAAATACATCAAACTGACCGCACACCCCAGTGGTCACTTACAGCCCCAAACTAAAATCCCTTCAGGAAAATGTCAAAGTGCTACAACCCATGCTGAGAGAAGATGAAACACTGAAAGACATCTTCCCTGAACCACCTGTCATTTCCTACAAGTAGCCCCCCCGCCTCTCGAACATAATAATTCATAACAAACTCCTAGCAGATCAAAATAACCAGAAAACAATAGGGACAACACCATGCAACATGAAAATATGTAAGACCTGCCCCCACATATGCACACAGGCCACCATTAAGACAAGCCAGAACAACATAATACAAATTAATGGATCCTGCACATGTCAGTCCAGCAATGTGGTTTACCTAATTCAATGCAAGAAGTGCACAAATGGTTGCGATATTGGGGAAATTAGCCAACCACTGAAAACCAGGAGGAATCACTGCCATCACACAATAGTAAACCAGATTATCAGCACTCCAGTAGGAAACCATTTTTCACAAATAGATCACTTTCTCTTAAATTTATCTGTCTTGATACTAAGAGGCAGCTTCAGAAACACACGGGACAGAAGGACATGGGAATTGAAACATATTAAACTATTTAAGTCTAACATTTCTGGACCAAATCGGGACATCGGTCTCATGACACATTATGGTAAACTGTAATTCTTTTTTATTGTGTACTAAATCTTGTCATTATTTATCACACCTTGGTTCTGTATTTCTCTTATTATAATTTTTTTCTCTTACTTCTGCCTGATTTGTTTTTTTACCTATACCTCACATCCTCCCTGCCTCTTCCAATAACTCCTTAGCTCAGTCCCACCCACTCCCTCTTGTTGTCACACCTCTGTTTATACTGCCTCACACTGTATTTATCTAGGCCTTTGATCTTTTGTTTCTCCTCCTTGATTTCCTTACATCTTTTAGGCATCACCTGTCTATTTTACCCTAAAGCTAGCCTCTGATCGCAGAGCCTATCTGCATGCTTCTGTCTTCCCTTTAGTTCCCTTTCATCTCCTTCTGACCTGTTCCTACTTAGTCCCCCGCTCCCCATTCCTTCTCATGTTTTTATTTTGCATCTTAGACTTTCATCTCTAGTCCCCTTTGTCACCTTCCTACTTCACTTCCTGATTTTTAATTGCTCCACAGTGGATGTAAATACTGCTTATGTTGCTCAATTTTGCTATTCACCTGAAGAAGGGACCTGAGTGGCCCTGAAAGCTTGTGTATAATTCCATCTTTGTACAAGACACTTGGTCTAATAAAAGGTATCAAACCTTCCATCCTCTCCTGTTTTACATGGACCAATACAGCTGGAATCTCTTTTTACATAACCTTTTTCAAAAATTGGCAATTAACTGTAGAGAGCCAGTATTTCTACTACACTTGTCCCTTCTCTGTCAGCCAAAAAATGGAAAAAATGGAGCCAGCGACTCCAAAACTGATCTGTTTGAAGTCTGAAAGAGGCTGTCACTTGTTCATAACTAAAATCTTTTTACAATTTCATAGCCAATGATCTGCTTGGACAGTCGGGTTCAACCACAACTGAGTCAGAGTTTTGAGAGTTGCTCCTACCAAAATAAAAAATAAATATTTAGCCAATCTACCTTGAATCTCCACAGAAGGCAGACCCAAAATCCATGTTTGAAAAAGAGGCAAGAGATTAGTGTTAAACATCCTTCCCACTTGTTCTGCCAACTCAAACCAGGCAGCTATTTACTCACTCACACTCACATACACACAATAACAATACAATAAGTACAGCAAGCCAAAGCTTTATTATAACAAAATATAATACAAAAGGTTATACATCACCGATTCAATAAAGCATCATCCAAGCCCTCTTCCAATGGCTGGGAAGCCCTCTTGTCAGCCTGGCTAGGAGTCTCTCGAACCGGAACTGGCCCCATAGCTGGCGCGCCCACCCCAGGAGAGGTCCAAACCAGGCATTGAGAAAGCTACATCTATATCTTATTCTATGCTGTAATAACTGCAGCCCTCATAGTGTCGTTTTCCACATTCTAGAAGCTGGCCGGGCTCCCAGGATGCGCAAATTACACGATAAGGACTGCTCAGATTCCTTACACCTGCTAGGTCACTGTGCTCCAAACACTGGCCGGGTGCCTAGAACACTATGAGCCAAGCAGGAGTTTAAACAAAACTACAAAAACAGGTTGCCTGATAATATGCGACCTTCAAGTCAGCAAATACACTGTCTGAAGCAAAACATAATAATGAGGCTATGTAAAGAGCAAAACACCAATTAAATGAAGCAGCATGTAAAATGGAGTCACACAATACAAAATGGAGTATAAAATGACATACATTACATGAAATAGCATACAAATGGAGTGACAATAATCAACATATTATACTATCACTACATTCGGTCCTTTGATTATTGTGAATACGATTTGTATGATATTGGTACCATAGCAAAATTACTACGAATATAACATGATAAGTAACAAGTCTAAATAAGCAAGATAATTGTCACTACAGCAATGATTATGATAGGATGTATCAGAATATTTAACACTTTTGTAGCTGATGGAGACCATCCTGTAAAATATCCCACCAATAATGAGTAGTCTCTTGTTGAATCTTTGGAACTTAAATCAATCATTTTATTTTTAACTATCATAGTTTGCACCTGACTTTGCACTAATGATTTATTTCTTATTGCCAAATGAGCCCTCATTACATCTGTTTCCTGAATTATCTGTTTAATTTTATTTAATGAGATACTCAATCTTGATTGATCTAAAATATTGGGCTACCAATACAAAATAAGCTTCTGCTCATTATCAGGGACCTGTACATTTTACTGTGGTGGATGACATTACAATCCAATAATTACTAGGAATCCATGATTTGAACACGGTCCTCCACACATATTCATTATTACTCATTAAATCACTCTGGGCCTTATTTTTGCATTATAGAATACATATGTCGCATTGTGCATTCTGTCCAATCAATAAATCACAAATATTTTCTGCTACTCCCATTCCCATACCTGTGAAGCATTAAATAACTGCAAGAACTCAAAATCATAATTCAAAGTTAATCTTTGGGTAAGAAACAGTTGGCATCCATTGAGCTTGTGTTAATTAAGCTAAATACATCAATTCTACTGCCTGAAGCCTGTTAGTCAGTGTTTTACATCAACACTATTTAAAATTCCCATGCCTGCCCCTCGCTCCACCTAATAGCGATCATACCAAGCTCTTTTATATTTGCATTTTCTACTAAACATAAACGTTATGTTAAAATGGATTACATTTTTCTGATACTGCTGTGCTACTGATGTACATGTGGATGAAACCTTAACTATACTATCATTGCTAATTGGAGGATGATTTTCAACACTGTAATGTGATCTGCCCAAGTAGTTCTATTAGTTATTGCAGTAGTATCTATGCAGAATAATGTGTCTATGTCAATCAAAGTAATACTTGCATTGAAAATGTCTGTTTGATTCATGCAGCAATCAAGTCTATGTTGTACAGTCACCATGCAACTATTCGGTAAGTTGCAGCATTTAATAGCAGTCTTATTCTGCAAAGAGATTTCATCTGTTTCAGTAGGCATATTGTTCCTGAGCCACCAGTTGTCATCCAGAGATTGACCCCTGGTGAAAATGTCATGTTCAGTACCACACACTTCTGTCCGGATGGGCAGCCAAAGTTCCTTGGTTCTATCTTTGGTATCATTTTCCAACTCCAGGTTCCTTTACAACCAGTGCATTACAGTTAACCTTTGAATCCTTCCTCCAGGGGTAACTAGCTCTGCCAAATGGACCATAAGACACACCAGCATTCCTTTTAAAATCCATTGCTGGACCTAGAAAGACACAAATTTCATTATTCTCGAAGATAACATTTATGTGCAGGCACGTATTCTATTTTTCTTTCCTGATCTGATAATTAACACTGTGTTGTCTCGCCCAGTGGCTATCACCTCAGCTGGTTCAGGAGGGCCATTTGGGTTTGTAACCCATATTTTGGCACCATTGTTAAAACCTCCTGTAGATCTAAAACCTTTATCCCCTTGCTGTTAAGAGTGTGGGGCTTGTCCCTTTATAGGGTCATTTTGTTAACTGGAATAATTAACAATTGAGCCACTCTGTCATACTGTTGAATTAACAGATTTTGTCTTCACTATTCAACAAAATTACTTTCACTTCTCCTTGGTAATCACAATCAATCACCCCTCCCAAAATTTGTATTCCCTTGAGGGCTAGTTCTGATTTAGGTGCTATCCAACCAAAATGTCTAGGTGGAATTTGTAATGCTTCATGCAAATTTCTTGCCATTTTAGACTCTCCCCCAATTGTCCTTTCACAATATGAGGGATTGGTCTTGTTGCCCATGTTGGCACATAGGACACTGAGCAATAACAGTTTTAACTTAAATCCAATGTTAGGGTACACCCCTACTATATGCCCACCTGTAAGTGGTTTTTCTCCCAAATGTCCACATTTTGATGTGCCCATTTTGCCAGCCCTGATAACTGCTGACTTTGAGTTTCATAATATCCACTGGAAGAATCTTTAGCTTTTCATCTGCAATAGAATTATACCATCGTTCTAGTGTATCTGAAGCACAATGAGCATCAACATGAAATACAGTGGTCTGAGTATTTTGCACCATAGTCCATATTTCCTGCCACAGTTCTTTTCCCATATTTCTTTCAAATAAATTTTCCACTCCTCCTTAGCCCAAGTGGGCAGCCAGGTTGTTAAACCATTGGCTACAGACCATGAATCAGTATAAATATGACATGTACCTTGCAACCTTGTGGGTATTACACTGGAAGGAGGAAGGTAGCTACCCTCCTCCAAGCTCCTACTGGTGGAAGACACAGCTCAAGGTGCAAGAGACAGCTCGAATACTGTAGCAATAAAAGGTTAGCTGTGAAACACAGACAAACAACAAAAATAAACACACATCAGTTTAAAAATAAAACAAGATTATTTCAGAATAAAAGAAGCCAAGCGTCCCTGGGTTCCTTATCCTAAGCATGACAAAATGTCCAGATTGATGGTAATACCGCACGACGTATCTCTGTAGATGGTAAACTCTCAAAACAGCTGTAATAGTCCTTTTTCAAAATTGTAAAGTTTGTTCCTCTTTCACTTAGAATACTAGTTTTGCAATAAAAGTCAAATTACATGGTTCACCTTGGTGTGCCTTCATGAAAACATACATTTTGTGTGAAAAGTTGTGCTTTAGGCATGGAATACACATCAAGTTTGAACTAGTAGTAACATAAAATGTTGAAACACAAGAAGGTCAAATAATGTGCAAAGGTCACAGTGTGCATGCAAGGGTCATTCAAACCAGCTATTCCTGTAGTGTCCTTGAACACCACCAATATTAAAATATCTTTACACAAAAAACTGCTGGCCAAGACAGTACACACACATACACATACACAAAAAGAAATACTTAACACAAAATAAGACTGACATTGTTTCACACCAATTTGTTGAGGTAATGCCCATAGTTCCATTAGAAAACTGTACGTGGTTTAGATATATGTGCTGCCTCCTGCCTGTCTTTGTAACACTGATAATTTTAAACCAACACATTTATACATATTACATGCCAAATCTTTCCAGAACAAAACACTGTTTAAACACATCATCTGTAAGTGAACATATCTCGGATAACATAACTAAAATATGGCACTCTGCCATTTTGCAAAAGTTTCTGGTTTTATGATAAAGCCATTTATAGCTGTTAACACATTACATTTTCTACCTAGTAGGGCTTGGCACGTTGTTTGCAAACATACAACTCTTTCTGCACATTGCAATCTATATGACGCATAACTCTTCACCATCAACACTACCTGCTCCACCAACTACAAACAAAAGTTCTTCACTGACCCTATCTAGGCAGCACAAATGTTCCATTACAAATAAAGCCAATTAAAACAGTCAGCTATGAGGCAAAGAAACTTCTTCTTTTCTTTTTTTTTCTGTAACATGTTGTGCACTGAAGGCAGTCAATCCTATCTCAACCTTGACAACAGAACATAATTACAGAACACAGATATAAGCTAGAAAATATGCATGAGAAAGACGGAGCATTACCTTGTTTAGTATACGATACAGAAATAAAACAGACAGACATAAAACAACTTTGAATAAAAAATTCAGACTTACCCGGTGCCAAGGTATTTTTCTTCTTCTTTCCGATATACTAGTCTAAGTAAGAAACTGACTGCAGGACCTTAATGATAATTTCCAAATGCTGCAGCTATTAACTCTTCAAAGGTTTTAACCCTTTCAAAGGTTTTCTTTGGCTATTTTAGTAACCTGCCAAACCAAGTCTTTTTCCAGAGCTCTGGTTTGCAGTTTAAAAACAAAAAACAACAAAAATCTCTAACAGTACTAGGTTGAGATCCATCTGTAGAGGTCCCCAGTACTTGGGTTTAGGATCAAATGTTTCAGCCTCTATAGGAGGCAAGGAACTTGAAATTGATACAGAAAACTTGAAACTACACAGATAGGCAACATGGGGGAATTTTCAAATCATCCTGCTTGTAGTCACCTACAGTGTGATATCCACAGTAGTTTATTTTTCTTTTCTAGATGTTGCTTATCTAACTTTATTTCATCAGCCGCTGCTTTTCTCCTAAAGCAGCCTGAACTGTGAAAGCCATCATTGGCTCTAACAGTATATACTTGCAGCAAGCACAAATTATAAGTACAAAGGGCAGTTGCCCTTGCTTGTTTGAGCTTTAATACACCTTTAAAAAAAAGAACTCATCCTTTTTCCTAAAATAGACAATTTATTTTCTAATCCTGCCTACTACGCCAAAAATGTTCTGCCAACTCAAACCAGGCAGCTATTTACCCACTCACACTCACATACACACAATAACAATACAATAAGTACAGCAAGCCAAAGCTTTATTATAACAAAATATAATACAAAAGGTTATACATCACCGATTCAATAAAGCATCATCCAAGCCCTCTTCCAATGGCTGGGAAGCCTCTTTGTCAGCCTGGCTAGAGTCTCTCGAACTGGAACTGGCCCCACAGCGACGCGCCCACCCTGCAGGAGAGGCTTCAAACCAGGCATTGAGAAAGCTACATCTATATCTTATTCTATGCTGTAATAACTGCAGCCCTCATAGTGTCGCTTTCCCCACATTCTAGAAGCTGGTCGGGCTCCCAGGATGCGCAAATTCACACGATAAGGACTGCTCAGAATTCCCTACACCTGCTAGGTCACTGTGCTCCAAACACTGGCCGGGTGCCTAGAACACTATGAGCCAAGCAGGAGTTTAAACAAAACTACAAAAACAGGTTGCCTGATAATATGCGACCTTCAAGTCAGCAAAATACACTGTCTGAAGCAAAACATAATAATGAGGCTATGTAAAGAGCAAAACACCAATTAAATGAAGCAGCATGTAAAATGGAGTCACACAATACAAAATGGAGTATAAAATGACATACATTACATGAAATAGCATACAAAATGGAGTGACAATAATCAACATATTATACTATCACTACACCACTGCCTTCGTTATCTTATTCCAGTACAGCTGAAGAGAAGAGCAAGTCCAAAAACTGTGAGTGTGGGTTTCCTGCCTCCCCCCACAAGCCCTCCAACACCGGTCAGATCGGTGGTGCCCATAATGTTTAACCATCACTGGAGTATGGAACTACCTTATTACTACCCGCCACCAAATCTCTCACCAATAAGGTGAGGCTGTGGTACTATGAATCCCTTGCCAGATTCAAATCCATTCACCTTCTCCCACCTGCACTCCACCACCCTCTCACATTTATTTTTAACCAAACCTAAGGAGTCCACCTTAAACTCTTGAAGGAGTTTATAAAGTTTTGACATCAGGCCCACCTTGTTAGAGTGTGCAGTCATGGAAAGCAGAAAACCTTGCAGAGGGTTGTTTTCCCTTTGGAGGACCTTCTGCTGCAAAGTTCCAGTTCGATAATGACAAATCTGCAGATATCAAAAAAAATCCTGGGATGGGAGACCAAATTTGTCTCTTAACTGTGAAAAACTCTTAAAAACCCTCCTCTCAAAAAATTGGTCAACACATTGGAGTCCCAAATCCAACCACCATAAAAAACATGTATCCAGGCAGCAAAGAATAAAATTCAAACAGGAGCAAATTGGGGTCTCTTTACACAATCCAAGTTTGAGTCAAAAAGCCCCACATACCTTATGCCACACTTTTACCATATGTGCCACCCATGAATTAGAGATCATTAAGGAACATAACGTGGAGTCATCCACAAATGGGATATCTGACAGTCTTATGGGTAACAAAGAGGTAGACTCTAAAAACACCCAGTCGGGGGGGGGGCGCATTAGAAAGGAAGGTAATAACATTGTTTGTTTATTGTTTGTTTATTGAAAGATATCGGCATTGCAATCCTTTGAGTCATAGACTCCTTTGCGAAGGCTCCACGTCAATAAGAACATACACTAAGGATCACAAACTAAAACATTTGGTACAACTGTTACACATTAAGCAACAGTACAATCTTAAAACATATGGCACGGTAGTAAACTTAAAACATTGATGGAGGATTTAAATATTTGGTGCAGTGTATATGTAGGGTTACGTCATCTGGGATCTTAAAAGAGGTCCTGGGTCTACACTTTGATTCACATGGCAGTACTACAGTTTTGGAGGGTCTTATAAACTATTCATTGAGTCAGGATATGATAAAGGAAGATTGAGGATACTAGCTTAGGGGACTAGATGAGAGTGCTATGTAGGGGGAGTCACCATCCATGTGGTATAGGAATCCAGTTTTACCTTTATCTACAGTCACAGGTTGCCGAATTGAGGAATTTCCTAAGACCAGCTTTAAATTGACCAGAACTGGATGTAAGGGGGATTGTGGATGGTAGGTTGTTTAGCCACAGTGGGGCACGATAACGGAAGAACCATTGCCCAAGGGAGATTTTACAGTGTGGTACTAATATGTGGGTGTTTGCAGAGTGTCTTAGTGCCCTCCTGAGTGAGTCTGTTTGAATAAGAGGGTGGAGGCCTGCCAGAGCTTGTTTGTTTAGTGTCTTCCTTGCTAGAAGGCAGGTGTGATACTTTACCCTTTGTTGGAAATTGAGAAAGCAAGTGAGTTTGTAAAGCTCACACGTATGGGTTAACCTGCTACAATTTGAGACCAGGTGGCAGGCTTTGTTGAGGGCGAGGTTGATGCTACACAGGGCAGTGTGTTCAGCAGACCCATAAATTACTATGCAGTAGTCAACCAAGGGTAATATTGAGAAGGACACTGCTAGATGCATCGCCTGAGGGGGAAAGCAATGCCTATGTCTGAAAAGGATCCCTAACCTGGCATTGACCGAGGAGGATACTTGTTGGATGTGAGTGTGATAGGTAAGAGAGGAGTCTAACCAGATGCCCAGGTATTCAAAAATGTTAACCTGTTCCAGAGCAATGTCGAGGAAATTGGTTATGGTTAGAGGCATATTTCGGAGCGGATTTTGTCGATGTGTGAAGATCATAGCTTTAGTCTTCTTATAGTTAAGTATAAGTCGGTGTTCAGAGAACCAGGTTTTGAGCTCACTATAGAAGGTCTGCAGGGCGTATTGTAGGGTGCTGAGCTGGTGATGTTTTCAGAAGACTACAGCATCATCATCAGCACACAGCAGAAGCTTTCCATTACAGGATTTGGGGAGAGAGTTCAGAAAGAGGGTGAAAAGTAATGGGCCTAGTATGGATCCTTGTGGGACCCCTTAGTGGTCTGTTTTTCTGGAGGAAGTGGTCCCATTTGTTTTTACCTGCTGGGTCCTGTCTTTGAGATAGTCAGTGAGCCAGGCGGTGACTTCAGGAGTGATATAATCAGGGATGGAAGTGAGTGGAGAAGAAGCTCATGACTGACCGTATCAAAAGCTTTGGTCGGATCGATGTAGAGAGCCCTGCTACTGCACCATGATCCAGGGCCTCATGTATATAGGAAGTAAATTCGACAAGTGCCGAGGAGGTGCTGTGACCCCTCCTGAAACTGTGTTGTTCTTGACAGAGCAGATTGTGTTTGATCAGGTAGTCCATGAGCTGGTCCGCCACTATTTTCTCAAGGGCCTTTGAGAGAGGTGGCAGAATAGATATTGGCCTATAGTTGCTGGTGGAAGTGGAGTCACCACTCTTTAATATGGGAGTTATAACCACTCTTTTCCAGGAAGTGGGGAACTGGCTGTAACATAGCGATAAGCTAAATATTTTAGTGAGATGGGGCAATGTCACATCCAGTGTTAGCTGAACTAGTTTGAGGTCCAGGCCATCACTACTGTAGTGAGCATTTGCCAGGGCTGTGCCGAGGTAGCATTTTGCCTCATTGCAGGAGATGATTCATAGTTGGAAAGGAGGTTGGTTGACATTGGTGGGGGGATTTATGGGGTGGTTACTGATTGGGTCGAATAAGTTTAGGGGAAGAATGTGACTGAGGTCTGAGAAGGCTGTATTTAGTGCTTCTGTGATAGATTTTTGGTCCTGGGAGGTAACCCCATCAATCTGAAGCTGCATGGGGTGGGGGATATGTTTTTTTCTAGTTAATTCCTTAATGCTTTTCCAGAAATTGCTACCAGAGCCCCAGAAGGAGGTAAGGATGTGGTTGTAATACTCGGCTTCGGCTTGACAGATAGCCCAAGTGCAGCTATTTTGAGCCTCCCTGTAATTCTGTCTGTCTTTGGGGAGTTGTGAGGTAAGGGCCTTGTGCCAGAGGTAATCCCTCTTTCTCATGTTGTCAGTAGCAACTGGGAAATCCAGGGGGTGCCCCCTGGGTTTTTACTATCTGTCTAGAGTAGGGGCAAAAATGTCACAAGCAGAGTTAAAGGAGGAAACAAAGTAGGTGAGGGCAACATCAACTGTTTGAGCAGAGTGGATAGGAGACCAGACCAAGGAGGTGAGGTAGGATTTTAGGCATCCAAGGGCTCCTTTCCTTAGGCATCTTTGTACTGTGGTTTTAGGGGGGTTAGGGGGAATTTTATTTGACCACCAACAGGTAACCGGGGAGTGGTCCCTTACTGAGTCAAAGAGCACCTTGATCTGGGAAAGGTTTTTTGAGAAGGTTGGTGAGGATAAGGTCGATAAGGGAGGATGTTTCACATTTTGGGTCTAACCTGGTCGGGGATTGAACCATTTGAGTGAGGTTGTAAATGAGCACTGCTTCTTTGTAAGAGGAGGATGTAGCAGATAACCAGTTTACATTGAAATCACCCAGTAAGATGACCTCACACTTGGGAGGAAGGTGGGCAATACTGGCCAGTACTGAGTCAAAAGCAGGCTTTTGGTTTCTAGGGAGAATGTATACTGCCAAAATATATAGTAATTTTCCCGGATTGCCAAAGCTTATCTTAACTGCTAAGGTTTGAGCTCCATAGGAGGGTTACGAGATGGGGACTGAGAGGGCGTGCAGGAAGGATCTAGTATAGATGGCACAGCCTCCACCCCTCTTGCTTAGACTGTCAGCTTGATGTATGGTGTAGTCGTTAAGGGCAACGGAACCACTTGAGACATTTTCTGAGAGCCAGGTCTCAGAGAGGGCAAGGACATCTGGGGAGTTGTAACAGGTGGTCCAATTTTGAAGGATAAAGCTGAC
This sequence comes from Neoceratodus forsteri, assembly GCA_016271365.2. Taxonomy (NCBI): domain Eukaryota; kingdom Metazoa; phylum Chordata; order Ceratodontiformes; family Ceratodontidae; genus Neoceratodus; species Neoceratodus forsteri. The sequence continues at coordinate 808,712,987 of CM028129.1, read as the reverse complement.
ACAGAGAAGATGCAATAACCCCCCCCTTTTGGTTTCTACTTCACTCTATCCTGTCTTCTTCTGCTTATTCTTATCTATCCTAATTTTCTTGTCAGGGTGGCCAACCTGGCAATTTTCTACTTTGCCTTTACTGTCATTTATTTACTCTGGTATTAAAAAAATGCATCTTGTTATAATATATTAAAAAATAGGGGCTGAAATAGAATCAAGGACAATAAGGGCATACAAGATAGGAGCCCTGTGTTCCAGAATAAAAAAAAACAAAATATATACAAAAAAGGAGCTGTGTCACTGAAAAGAAGCCCCAGAGTAAGTAGAGGGCTGGATTGTGGAAAAAGCCTTCGGTTACAATTTCAATTGATGAGTAAGGAAAGCTAAGACTGTAAAATTGTTGTAGAGACTGGAAAAAATGTTTTAGGCAACACAAAGTACAGGTTTGGAGGAAAGTGCTATAGAACCTGTGCAATTTCTGTATGAGTTTAATACCCATGTATCCAAACATTTAAGTTTAAATTTAGGAGGAAATGAAAGCAACTGTGTTTGGTTGTTATGGTGCTGATTCTAATAAGCCCCAAAGCAATGAAAAATGTACCCTTGTTTTTCAAACACTTGAAAATGGGCTAAAGTAAGAGAGTATAATTAAAACACTACAGGCAGATTAATTGGAGTTCTGTAAGTGTCAAACATTTATTCAAAAAGGAGCTGTAAGTACTGAAGTTAAGCTTTCTGTGTTTTAGAAGGCTGAGTTGCTCAGCAAGCTGTTGGTTGAAAGTGCAGCAGCCAGTTAAGCTGTTTGAGAAAAATAATAAAATGTTCTGGAAACATAAAATAAGGGATTTGGGAAGAAAATAATGCATGTTCAAAGATTAGAATACCATATTATATGAAATAAAATATAGATAGGTTGGTCAGTAGGGTTCTGACCAAGATGAGAGAAGGATCTCAGCAAGGAGGTAATGTGCAGGCTTTCACATTAACTGAGGAAGGAGAGAACACAGGAATTTCTTTATAGCATCTAAAGCAAGAAATATATCTGGATGTTTGAACTGATGTGAAGAAATAACATCATATATTTCCTTTCTGTAAATATTGGATTTTTTTTTGGGGGGGGTTGTGTTTTTCTAAAATAAAATCATAAACGCAGAAGTATGCATTTTTTATGCATCATAATCTGGTTGTATGATCTGTTTATTGAGACCCACACATTTACAACTGGTGTTAGACGTGGGATTTCAACTTCTGGTGTGCCAGAAGGTACTTCAGAGGGGGGTGTTGCACTGAAAATACCCTGACAGATGCAACAACCAGAAGCGGAGAATTTGGATACATTTTATCTGACCAAGTCTGTCAGATTGAAGACTGGTACCCAGTTGTTGCCCAGGATCGAACCTGCTACCAGACAAAGAAAGATGGAAGAAGGAGTCACAGCTGCAGCTGGTAATCCAAAGAAGGAGGAAAGCCAGATGACCCCAGCCATGGAGGACCCGAGCGAATTATTGAAATGGCTTTGTCTACACCAAATTGAGATGGAGCACCAGAAAGAAGAAGACCAGAGACCAAGGGATGAAGATCTGAGGAAACAGGCAGAAGAAAGACGGAGACAGGATGAAAAATGGACAGCAACTCTAAAAACTATACAGGACATGACACAGAGGCAGATGGAGAGGACTGTCCCTAGAGACATAAAATTAACCAAATTAACGGAGGTTGATTGCATCGAGACCTACCTGACAACCTTCGAGAGGGTGGCTCAATCCTGCAACTGGCCCAGAGATCAATAGGTGATTCGTTTGGTCCCATACCTCTCTGGATGGGCACAGATAGTTTATAGTCAGCTAAGTGGAACTGACAGTACCAACTATGACAGAGTCAAAGAAGAAATATTACGTAGATATAATATAAATACAGAAATGTATAGACAGTGGTTTCGCTCCCAGAAAATGGCCAACTTAGACACCCCAAGGGAAAGCTATGCCTGTTTGAAGGACTATAGTGGAAAATGGCTACAACCCACCACTAAAACTGCAGACCAAATCATGGAACTGATAATAATTGAACAATTCATCCATATATTACCTGTGGAAGTGCCATTATGTGTAAAAGAACATAACCCAGAGACAGCAGAAGACACCATTAGGTTGGCAGAAGATTACCTAGCAGCAAGAAGCACCCGAGCCAGAGGTAACCAGGGCAATCCAGGACCATCTAACACGCTGGTAAGACCACCTTTTAATGCTTCTACTAACCAGAGACAGTTCTATCAAAGGAGGAGAGGTGGGAGAGTTCCATATACAGAAATAATATGCCATGGTTGTCTTGCAAAAGGGCATATTGTAAGGAACTGCCCAAATAAAAGATCTGATTTAGCACATCTTGCCCTAGCAAATGTTTTCTATGTGACCTCTGTGGGTATTGGGGAACAACAGACTTTGGGTTTGCTGGACTCAGGCAGTATACAAACTTTGATCAGGGATGATCTAGCACTGAATATGCCCCAGAGTGATTCAAATACTACTATGCACTGTGTACATGGAGACATACACCGATACCCTACAGCATGTCATAATATAACTGTAAATAATGAATACCATGACATGTTGGTAGGCCTTGTTCCATGACTCCCAGTACCTGTCATTGTTGGGCAAGACTTTCCTCATTTTGACCTTTTAATGCAGCAGCAGATGACTTCTACAGGAACTGTTAATGTGGTTACTAGGTCCCAGGCCAAAACACTAGACTTACAGGAAGTCTTTCCTTTTGATAATGGTTATTTTGAGACAGTCAGTAAGGACAAAAAGTTCAAGAAGACTAGGTGAAGAGAAAAAAAGACTTGGAATGAAAATCATCAGGCTAAAGGTCAACTTAATATCCTAGAGACTCTAGTGCAAGATATTGTACAGGACCAAAAATGTGATGAATCTTTAACATCTTTATTTTTACAGGTGAACAAGGTTGGATATACTGGATAATCTTGATTTATTATCAAAAACAATATCCTGTATAGAGTTGTTGTAGAGCCTGGTACAAATGAGGAACTTGAACAGTTAGTGGTACCCAATAAATATAGGCAACAAATAATGCACTTGGCACACGATATCCCCATGGCCGGTCATGAAGGTAGAGGCTGGACAGTACAATGCATTTTATCTCAATTCACTTGGCCACGGGTCCACCAGGATGTTGCAGCCTATTATAGGTCCTGTCCCCTGTGCCAATTGGTTGTCAAGGGAGGGAAGAAAGATATGGTGCCCCTACAACCTATACCATATGTAACTACTCCATTTGACAGGGTGGCAATGGATGTGGTGGGACACTTATTAAAAAATTCTAAGGGGAATCAATATATTTTAATCATTTGTGACTATACAACCAGGTACCCAGAGGCAATACCAATGAGGATTGATACACAAGGAGGCATGGAAAGGATGAGAAGGGACTTGGCAAGATTGGAGGAATGGTCAAAAGTATGGCAGCTAGGATTCAATGCAAAGAAGTGCAAAATAATGCACCTGGGAAACAAGAACCCAGGGGAAGAATACACAATGGGAGGGCTAGTAACAACAACAAAAAAGGAAAGGCACCCGGGGGTAATCATATCAGATGACTTTAAGGTTAGCAAGCAATGTGAGAAGGCAGTAGAGAGGGCTGGGGGCATACTGGAATGCATAGGGAGAGGCATCAGCAGCAGAAAACCGGAAGTCGTTATCCCTCTGTACAAACAGTTGGTGAGACTCCATCTGGAGTACTGCGTCCAGTTCTGGAGACCCCATCTCCGCAAGGACATAGACAGGATAGAGGCAGTCCAGAGGAGGGCAACTAAAATGGTGCAGGGTCTGCAAGAGAAGCCATATGAGGAGAGATTAAAGGAGCTTAATATGTATACCCTTGAGGAAAGAAGGGAGAGGGGGGACATGATAGAAACTTTTAAGCACCTCAGTGGAATCAACAAAGTTCAAGAGGGTAGCATCTTTCAGAAAAAGAGACGTGCAAGAACAAGTGGACAGAATTTTGAAGATGAGGGGGCGGTTCAGGGGCAACGTGAGGAAGTAGTATTTCACAGAGAGGGTAGTGGATGCATGCAACAGCCTTCCTGAGGAGGTTGTGGGGTCTAAAACTGTGGGAGAATTCAAGATGCATGGGACAGACATAAGGCAATTCTTGTTGGGGGGTAAGAAGAAATAGGCTGTTGGTTAACTAGGATCTGCGGCCTATCCTGTAGGTAGGGAAATGGGCAGACTAGATGGGCCAAGCGGTCCTTATCTGCTGTCAAAGTCTGTGTTTCTATGTTTCTATGTTACTGCCCCTCGTATTGCCGAAGAAATGGCAAAAGTCTTCAGCAGGATGGGAATACCCAAAGTTATCCTGACAGACCGTGGTAGTAATTTTTCCTCCATCATGCTGCAAGAACAATACAAATTGCTAGGGGTATCTGCTGGTAGAATATCACCATACCATCCCCAAACTGATGGGTTAGTAGAACGATTTAACAAGATAATGAAATGTATGCTTCAGAAGTATGTGCAGGAGGAAGGCCGGGACTGGGATAAGTTTTTGCCATATTTGCTGTTTACCTATAGAGGAGGTGCCTCAGGCTACTAGAGGGTTATTCCCCTTTACCATGTTATATAGGGCGTAACCCTACGGGTCCCTTAGATATGGTAAAGGAGCATTGGGAACAGGGGTCTAATGTAGCATGCAAAAATATACTTGAATACATGACTGCATTGAGGAAAAGGCTAGTGAAATATGTGACTGTAGCCCATCAAAATGTCGACCAGAAACAACTCAAACAGAAAGAACATTATGATATGGGCTTAAAATGTAAAGCATTTGAACCTGGGGAAAAAGTTTTGTTATTGTTACCCTCCACTGAAAATAAATTGCTCATGCATTGGCAAGGACCATATGTGATCTTACACCAGGTAGGCACAGTAAACTATGCCATTGAGATGCCAGGGCATAGACCAGTAAAAAGAATTTACCATTCCAACCTGCTGAGAAAATGGGTAGAAAAAACAGAAACCCCAGTGTTGTATATCCAGACCGATCCTGATAGAGCAGAGCTAGATATAGTATATAACAGGATTGATAAATCTGTTACTGACACTGAAGTGCATATCAATCCTGACTTAAACCCTGCACAGAGATTAGAAATTGATCATCTCTTGGAGTATTTCACACGTACATTCACAAAGAATCCAGGAAGAGCCAAAGGTGTAGTCCATGAGATCAGAGTTACCCAAACCAAACCAATTCATCAGAAGCCATATAGATTACCAGAAAAGATCAGGCCAGAAGTAGTGGCTGAGATAAAACAAATTGAACAAGCAGCAGTGATAGTTCCTTCACGCAGTCCTTTGTCCTTTCCATTAGCGGTTGTGCATAAAAAGGAAGGGGGCATCAGGTTATGCTTAGCTTTTAGGAAAATTAATGAAGTATCTGAGTTTGATGGGTATCCGATGCCACGCATCGATGATCTCCTAGATCAGACTGGGTCTGCAAGATACATAAGCACCTTAGACTTAACAAAAGGGTATTGGCAGATTCCATTGGCCCCAAAAACCCAAGCATTAACTGCCTTCTGTACCCCTCTTGGTCTATATCAGTTCATTATGATGCCGCTCGGCCTGCATGGAGCCCCAGTTACATTTCAACGGTACATGGATCATGTTTTGAGACCTCACAAGGTCTATAGTGCTGCTTATTTGGATGATGTGGTCATCTATAGCCCCAACTGGGAAACTCATCTATTACAGCTTAGTGCTGTGATACAAAGCATCCAGGATGCTGGAATGACCATTAACCCATCCAAATGTGCTATAGCTAAGACAGAAACACACTATCTGGGGTTCATTATTGGACATGGGAGGATTAAACCAGAAGTTGATAAAATTGAAGCTGTGGCTAACAGTCCCCTACCCGTGACGAAGTGCCATGTCAGGTCTTTCCTTGGTCTGGCAAGTTATTATAGATGCTTTATCCTGGATTTTTCCACCATTGCTACTCCTCTCACAGATCTGACCAAATACCATTCTCCCAATAAAGTAAAGTGGAGTCCCGCCTGTGATGAGGAATTTAACAAAATCAAGGCCATCCTATGCTCAGCTCCGGTGTTATGTAGCCATGATTTCACTAAACCATTTGAATTACAGACAGATGCCTCTGACACAGGCATAGGGGCAGTATTGACCCAGCATAGCCAGGGAGAGGAACACCTCATCTTATACCTCAGCAGAAAATTACATGAAAGAGAGAGAAGATATTCTAAAGCGGAGAAGAATATCTGGCCATCAAGTCGGCAGTAGAAGCCCTGAGACATTATCTTTGGGGAAATCAGTTTACGATTGTAACAGATCATAATCCCTTATGCTGGCTAAATTTGATGTAAGATAAAAATGCTTGTATTTTAAGGTGATATTTATCATTACAACCTTATAAGTTTACTGTACAACATAGAGGTGGTTCCCAGCATCAGAACGCTGATTTTTTTTCATGCTTTGGTGCTGATCCAGCTAGTAACTCTGTTCCAGATAAAGATAATGGAATTGTATGTGTATCACAAGGTGCCAAGATGGCACAACCCCAGGGAAAAGTATGACTAGTAAACAGTATTGTCTGATTTGGAGTAGTGTTTTGAATACTGTTTATCTTTAAGGGTCCCTGGGGGGAACTTCTGGAGTGGGTGGGTGGAAGTTCCAACCCTTCACAGGGTGAGGGGTCTCAGTCAACACAACAAATATTATGTTGACTTCTTGTGGTGGAAGGAGTGTAACACGAGATCCAGTTTTGAAGGATAAAGCTGACACAAAGAAGATGCAATAACCCCCACCTTTTGGTTTCTACTTTCACTCTATCCTGTCTTCATCTGCTTATTGTTATCTATCCTAATTTTCTTGTCAGGGTGGCCAACCTGGCAATTTTCTACTTTGCCTTTACTGTCATTTTTTTGCTCTGGTATTAAAAAATTGCATCTTGTTATAATATATTAAAAATAGGGGCTGAAATAGAATCAATGACACTAAGCGCATACAAGATAGGAGCCCTGTGTTCCAGAATAAAAACAAAACAAAACAAAACAATATATACAAAAAAGGAGCTGTGTCACTTAAAAGAAGCCCCAAAATGAGTAGAGGGCTGGGTTGTGGAAAAAGCCTTCAGCTACAATTTCAATTAGTGAGTAAGGAAAGCTGAGACTGTAAAATTGTTGCAAACAGTGGAAAAATGTTTTAAGCAACACAAAATACAGGTTTGCAGGAAAGTGCTATAGAACCTGTACAATTGCTGTATGCGTTTAATACCCATGTATCCAAACATTTAAGTTTACATTTAGGAGGAAATGAAAGCAACTGTGTTTGGTTACTATGGTGCTGATTCTAATAAGCCCCAAAGCAATGAAATATGTACCCTTGTTTTTCAAACACTTGAAAATGGGCTAAAGTAAGAGAGTATAATTAAAACACTACAGGCAGATTAACTGGAGTTCTGTAAGTGTCAAACATTTATTCAAAAAGGAGCTGTAAGTATTGAAGTTAAGCCTTCTGTGTTTTAGAAGGCTGAGTTCTTCAGCAAGGCGTCGGCTGAAAGTGCAGCAGCCAGATAAGCTGTTTGCTGAAAGTGCAGCAGCCAGTTAAGCTGTTTGAGAAAAATAATAAAATGTTCTGGAAATATAAAACAAGGGATTTGGGAAGAAAATAATGCATGTCCAAAGATTAGAGTACCATATTATGTGAAACAAACTCTAGATAGGTTGGTCAGTAGGATTCTGACCAAGGTGGGAGAAGGATCTCTGCAAGTAGGTAATATGCAGGCTTTCACATTAGCTGAGGAAGGAGAGAACACAGGAATTTCTTTATAGAATCTAAAGCAAGAAATATATCCGAACGTTTGAACTGATGTGAAGAAATAACATCATATTTTTCCTTTCTGTAAATATTGTTTTTTTTTTTTTTTTAATTTGGTTTTGTGTTTTTCTAAAATAAAATCATAAACGCAAAAGTATGCGTTTTTTATGCATCATAATCTGGTTGTACGATCTGTTTATTGAGACCCACACATTTACAGGAGTTCTGCGTAATCCAGCCCTGGAGGGAGGTGAACTTCTTCTGAAGGCTGCAGATGTTAAGTGCGGCCAGCCTTAGGCTGCTATGTTTGTCCTTTGGAGTGGCTCCATAGGCGGGAGGACCCAGGTTAGGATGAACATTCCTGGACAGGAGGAGAAGGAAAAGTGTAATCTGAAAAAGTGCCTGCCGGAGTAGTTTTGTCTTATTTCGGGCAGCTGTGGGGGTATTGGCGAAGTTGTGCAGCTCAGTAACAGGCCTTAAAATTTGGTACAACCAGACCCCCCCCTTTAGTCTTGGAAGCTAAGAGGACAAACCATTTAACCCGCAGTCATCTCGCCCCCCCAAATAAATTTAGATAATGTACATTTTAAAGTTAGCCAGAAGAAGGCAGGAGGTGATATAGGTAGTGCAGAAAACAAGAAAAGATAATGGGGCAAATATTCATGCAATCCATTTCCACCATATAACCCACTGATAAGGGGAGTTCCTTCCAACAGAGGCAGTTCTCTTGAACTTCGGCCAACAGCTTGAGATAGTTAGTACTATACTATTTTGTTACATCGCAAGGAATCCAAACTCTCAGATATCTAAACCCCCCCCAACCTGTTTAAACAGTGTCAGTGGCTCAGTAGGTAGCACACTTGCCTCTGAGGCCGGGAGATCAGAGGGCTGTGGGTTCAGTTCCCACATCTGGCACTTGGGTTAATATCCCAGTACTGACACTGCAGTGCAGCATGAGAGGGGCGCTGCACTTCTGAGGTGCTGTCTTTCGGATGAGACGTTAAACCGAGGTCCCATCTGCCTGGATTAGTGGTAGTTCAGATGTATGTTAAAGATCCCCTGGCACTTATCGAAAAGAGTAGGGGAATTTCCCCGGTGTCCTGGCCAAATTTCCCTCATTCACTAAAAAAATACCACCAAAAGCTTAATCTGGTTCAAGGTCAGTTGACATTCATCTGCATGCCCCTCCCCCGGGTCGTGCCTGAAAATAGGCAGGATTTGTCTAGTGCACTTACCCGGTCAACAAAAGCTAAATAAAAATAAAAAATAATAAACCCATAACTATTCAAAGCAAAACCATTTGGAGGGCAACTTAGACACATAATCTCAGTTTTAGCTTCATTAATCCTAAATCTAGATATCTGGCCATATCTAATCAGCAATCTTTAGCTATTAGAAGAGAATGTGAGGGATCTGAGAGATATAGAAGAGTATCATCTGCATACTGTGATATTCGTAACTCCTCCCCTGCTACAGAGATGCTCGGATAGATTTTTCACTGATGTATCATTATTGCTAGGGGCTCAATGCTTAAGGGAAACAGCAGCAGGGAGAGAGGGCACCCCCGCCGGACTAGTACCCCTTTCTATCATAAACCTGGGGGAAAGAAGCCCATTTACCTGAATACAGGCTTGTGGTTTATCATATATGTTCAGAAGACAATTACAGAATTTTGAACCAAATTAAAATTTAGAGAGTGTACTCACCAAAAATATCCAATCAAGGCTGTCAAATGCCTTCTCAGCATTAATTGATACCACCGCTCCCACCCACTCCTTTGACCAAGTCTGAGAGGCTGAGATGGCATTCAGCAGCTTTCGAATGCTATTTTGCAAATGTCACCGCAGAATAAGCCCTGTCTGATCCATATGAATCAGAGGGGGAATCATCTTTTGTAATCTCAAACTGATTGCCTTTGTAAAACATTTTTAAGTCATAATTAAGAAGTGGGATGTGGTGGAAATTTGCACACATCACAGTCTGTTTCCTGGGTTTCAGTAAAACCATAATAATAGCCGCATCCCAGATGTCAGGCAGGGCTCCAGGTTCATGGGCTAGATTACAAATCTTAGTCAACAACGTTGCTAACTCTGAAGCAAAGATTTTTATAAAATTCTGGGATAAATCCATCTGGGCCTGGAGTCTTACCCAATTTTAATGTCTTTATAACCCCAGTAAGTTCCATTTCCATAAAAGAAGCTTCCAAACCCTCTTGCTGTGTCTGAGAAAGGGTGGGTAGCTGAATCTCACTCAAAAAGTCATGCACTTTAGCTTCATTATGACAAACCCTTTCTTTTGCATAGAGATAAGAATAATAATCATAAAAATCCTGAAGAATCTGGTGGGGTCCCATATGAGCCTTGTGGGGAGGATGATCAGAAATAATAAGTGAAACATACCTCTCCACTTCCTGCTTTATTAACCTCATGGCTAAAAGTCTGACAGCCCTATCCCCTCTCTCATAGTACTTTTGGTTTGTAAAGCATAATGAGTTTTCTACCCTGAACAGCCCTAAGTTATTGAGTTCTTCTTTGACTTTCTAAATTTGGGGCATTAGGAAGGGGTCATATGCCTGTTTATGGGCACTCTTCAATTGGGATAATTCAGCTTCTAACTGAAATTAACACTTCCAGTGCTCTTTATTTTTAAAAGAAGCATAAGAAATCATATATCCCCTTATCACACCCTTATTGCCATCCCACACATTTTTCAAAGGGGTGCCCTTCCCTTCATTTTCTGCAAAATATAATTGAATAGTTTCCTTAGTGGAGGAAACAAAAAGTGAGTCATGGAGCAATCCAGCATTCAAATGCCACAAACCACCCCTACCAACCAAGCCTAACTCTACTCTACCAAATAACAGAGCATGATCCGAAAGCGAGATGGGATGAATACGCATCACTTTATACTTATGCACCCATTTTTGTTGAGCATAAAACCGGTCAAGGCGGGTGTATGAGTTTGAGGCCAGGGAATAAAAAGTGTAATGTTTAGAACCAGGGAATTGCTGCCACCAAGAGTCCATCCAATCACCTTCAGCCACTAAGGTCCATAACAATTTATAACATTCCCCATCTCCTTTCTGAGAGGCTGGCATTCTGTCCAGATTAGGACATTCAACACAGTTCCAGTATCCTGTACAAACCAATTGACCCTCTGGTAAAGTAGCTAAGAAGGAGAAAAAATGTCGAAAGAAATCACTTGAAGGTGGAGTCAGTGCATAAACTGAGACTAAATGTACTTGGTGGCCTAGGTACATGCCTTTGACCCACACATACCATGTGTACCCTCATTGGTTGAAATGGAAGGCCCCCCCATGTAAAAGAGCAATACCTGCCTTCTTGGAGGAAGGGTGGGCTACAGCATAAACCGTCCCAACCCAAGAACATTGAAATTTACTATGCTCTAAATTGGATACCTTAGTCTCCTGTAAGAAACCTACATCACATCTCAAATGGTTAAACTTTTGCAAAATCCTGTCTTACTTTACAATTCTATGTAGTCCCTTTACATACAACAAACAGACATTCAATGTTCCCATCTAAGATTATTAGTAAGATCACAGAGATGCCAAACCAACCATTCCCAGCCCATAAAAAGAAGACACTACTAGAGAAAATCAGTCTCTACAAGCAACCCATCCAAGAGAAACAAGCCCTAGACCACCCTCTCCTCCCCCACAACCCTTATTAAGAACAGAGCAAAACAAAAACATGAACCTTAAAGGCCACATAATGGCCAGTACCCAAAGGATACAACAGCAGGTGACAGATGACAGAATTCATGCCAATGGAAACTATCCAAGTTCCACTTAGAGCGATCAGACCCCCTCCCCAGTTGGAGGGAAACAGTGAATATGCAGCTACCACCACCTGGCGAGTAGCCACCTATCACACCACCCTCTTTGTCTGGGACTTCTGAGGATACATCACCCCTGACACCAGAATTTGAAAAGAAAAAGAGTTACCATACAAGAGGGCAAAAGAGGAGGAGAAAAAAGGGGGGACAAGAAGGAAAAAATGGGAGGGGCTCAGCCTTCCCTTTAGATTTCAAATACAATCCCCCTCATTGTCAACAAACTCCAAAAGAAGAATCATTCCACCTTGCCAAAATAAGATATACTTTAAAATTCAAAAAACAGATCTCAAAATCTTATAAGGAACTTGAGTATTTTACCAACTTCTCCATATAATTAAAGTCTTAATAAAGAGTAATAGTCCACCTTCACAAACAGGGTACTGTATTAGTTCAAGGAAAGTAAATAATTTGGCGGAGTCCTTTTATAAACAGTTTGTGTTGATGACAACTTAGATGTGTATTACACCCAGATAAGAAAAAAAAAAAAAACTACAGTCTAGTCCTGCAGTCCAAAGGCTTCTCTTAAAAAAAATATCCTCCATCCAAGATCTTGCAAACCATCTGCCTCCTACAAATGCTCTCCAATAACCTGCTTAACAAAAAAAAAAAAAAAAGGGAAAGGGGATCAAGATATCGGGAAATAAAGTAATAGCAGCATCTATTTCCATCTGTAGAAAAAAATAATAGGCTGAAGCTAACATGCAAAAGTCTGTCCCCAGCTCAATATAGGACACAACTCCACCATCACCTATGTGACAAATCCTTCAAGATTGCTCTTCCCTTAGAAAGGATGGCAGCAGAGCCTTTGCTTCAGCCTAAGCCTGATCTGATCTATGCTTCTTTCCTGAGGAAAAAACCTTGGTTCAGGAATCCCACTGCAACTCTCGCTTTTTCTGAACCTCTGTGTAGTCCATCTGATCCTCCAGTGCACATAAATTGCAGGACTTCAACTCCTGGAGAGCTGATTCCAGGTCCTCAAATACTTTCACCCCATCCAGAAACAGCACCCATCACCTAGCTGGGTACAGGGTAGAAAACTTTTATTTATGCTGCCTCAGAATGTTGAAAATGGGCACACAAGCTTGTCTGCAGGATGCTAAGTCCAATGAGTAATCATTTTTAAGCACAACTTATGTCCCTTGTAAAGAAGTTGTTTTTTGTTCCACTCTCAAAGCAACAGAGACTGCTTAATTGTATAGTTGTAGAAGTGGTTCACAACAGAATGGCCCTCTGAGTAGTGGAATCCTTGTAAAAAGACAATGAAATTTCCGGGGCTCTCTTCCCCCTCTGGTAGACCATAAAGACACACATTATTGCAATGGGATTGATTCTCCAGGCTGTCACATTTTTCCACTAATCGCAGATTACCTTGCAATAATTTGAGAGTTACCCATTCATGCTGATCGGCCCATGAATCCATTCCCAATTGCTGTAACTCCAAATTATAGGTCGTAACATCTAGAGTAGAGATCAAGGCCTTCAACTCTTCATTCATCCCCCGGATTTCCACCTGAACTGCCCGAAGCTCTTCTAATAGTACTGCATCAGTGGGCACCAGGATTTTTGCAGTAGACAATGCAGGGGCAGCAGGCATCAAGGGAGGAGATGCCATATTAACAGCTTGAGAAGCTGAAGAGTTCAGAAGAGGAAACTTTATGGCTCAACCCCTTTGGGTCTCCGCGATTTGCCCATGTATTCAGGTAACCTCCCACACACTTTTGTCACCAGAACTGAAATGATGTTGCTGAATGGGAGGGTAAACAAGTTGGGTTGTCAAGCGGAGCTTTGTCTGTAGCAGATCATCTCAGACAGTAGTGGAAACAGAAGTCCATACATTTCATCTGCTGCAATAGTGGCCTCAGCTTTTTTTATTTTGGCCAGTCCAATCTTAGAATTTGCAACTGTGTGGTTTATGTGCTCTAATTAATTTTCCTACCCCTCCCAAAAAGAGACTATTTGTTCTATCACAATTAAAAAACTAATAAATTTATAAGTTCTTCTATTTCAAGCTTAAAAATCTGTCTGCCTGTTTTTTTTTTCTCTCTAGCTATCCCTTTTTCTAAGCACAATAACACTCTCCAGGGTGGGCAGTGTGGGCTATATTGGATCGTTCAGGAGCTATAAGGCCCTCCATCTGTGGTTTGGTCCTCATTATGCCCTTGTTAGTCTAGTATACCCCAATACTGTCCAACCTGTTGAGTATTATTGCTTGCTTAATTGGATTGGAAATACTGAACTGCTTTGATATGTGCAATTCAGAATTTTTTTTAAATAAAATGGCTTTGTAAGGGAGTAAAGGGACAAGAACAGAAGAAAGAAAAAAGGTTTGGACATTCAAGCTGGTATAATTTGAATCATCAAAAGCAGGCTAACAGGAACAGAATAAAATAAAAAGAATACATCTACTACAGTATATTTCTTCCCACTACCCCTGCCAACATGTTTTCTCTCCCTCAGCTCCAGCGGCATTTACACCACCACCACATAGCTTCTGAACTGAAATCCACATATGATATTCCATGACAGTGATGCAAAAAGGAAAAAAAAACACAGGATGAAGGAACAGGACATCCAACAAGTGGGAGGCTCAAATATACATTTTGGAAATGGCTACCACTAATGCAAAACAAACTCCATCCTGAGAAAATAGTGGCCCCAGAAAAAAGTGAAACCCATTTTTAAAACACTACCACAATCATATACTTATCCCATTCCTGTGTCTACATAGAAGCAGAGAAGTTGATGGCAGATAAGGGCCGCTTGGCCCACCTTGTCTGCCCATTTACCTACCTAATGGATAAGCTGCAGATCCTAGTTAACCAACAACTTACTTCCTCCTATCCCCTACTAGAATTGCCTATTGTCTCTCCCATGTATTCTTGAATTCCCCCACTGTTTTTGACTCCACAACCTCATCAGTAAGGCTGCTCCATGCATCTGCAACCCTCTCCATGAAGAAATACTTCCTCACATTACTTCTTAGCTGTGTCCCCTCTATCTTCAAATTGTGCCCTCTTGTTCTTGCACATCTTTTTTTCTGAAAGATGCTACCCTCTTGGACTTTGCTGATTTCCTTGAGGTACTTGAAAGTTTTTATCATGTCACCTCTCTCCCTCCTTTCCTTGAGGCTATACATATTAAGCTTCTTTAGTCTTTCTTCATATGTCTTCTGGTGTAGACCCTGCACCATTTTGGTTGCCCTCCTCTGGACTACCTCCACCCTGTCTATGTCTTTGCGGAGATGGGGTCTTCAGAATTGCATGCAATACTCCACATGTGGTCTTACCAACTGTCTGTACAGAGGGATAACAACTTCTTGTTTTCTACTGGTGATGCCTCTCCCTATGCATCCCAGTACCCCCCAGCCCTCCTTACTGCCTTCTCACATTGTTTGCCCACCTTTAGGTCATCTGATATAACTACCCCAGGTCCCTTTCCATTTTTGTTGTCAGTATCGCACCCCCATTGTATACTCTTCCCTTGTGATTTTGTTTCCCACGTACATTACTTTGCACTTCTTTGCATTGAATCTAAGCTGCCATACATTTGACCGTTCCTCCAACCTTACCAAATCCCTTTTCATCCTTTTCATCCCACATTATGTATCAGCTCTGTTGCAGATCTTTGTGTCATCTGCAAAGAGACATACTTTTCCTTCCAGTCCCTCTTTAATGTCACTTATAAAGACATCAAAAAGGACTGACCCCAATACTGAACCTTGTGGTACCCCACTAGTAACCCCCCTTTCTTCACTGTGGATTCTGTTTACTATTACCCTCTGCGTCCTGTTGTCCAGCCAATTTTTTACCCAAGCAACCACCCTGGGACCCCTGCCCAGGCTGGCTAATTTGTTTATTAATCTTTTGTGTGGGGCTGTGCCAAATGCCTTATTAAAGTCTAGATAGACCATGTCCACAGCCCCTCCCTGGTTTACACCTTTGTTCACACAGTCAACAAAATTGATTAGATTCATCTGACATGACCTTCCTGCTCTGAATCCATGCTGCCTTGGGTCCTGTGACCAACTGGCCTCTAGGTACTCAACAAGTCTTTCCTTCAGAAGTGATTCCATCATTTTCCCTACCACTGAGGTCAAACTGACAGGTCTGTAGTTTCCTGCCTCTGTCTTGCTCCCACCTTTGTGAAGGGGAATCACATCTGCCCTCCTCCAGTGCTCAAGTGCCACACCATCCTCCCATGATTTGTTAAAAAGGGTAGTCAGTGGTGGTACTAGTTCTCCCCTTAGTTCTTTTAGAATGCTATGGTGAATTCCATCAGGCCCCATTGCTTTATCCACCTTCAGTTTTAGGAGTTCTTTCAGAACCTCTTTTCTTCTGTGAATTGTCTGGTATCAGCCCCCCTATCCAGAGTGTTTCTATTGACTGGATTAGGTACCTCTCCTTCCTCTTCCTTTGTGAATACTGAGCAGAAGTATTTGTTCAGTTTTCCTGTTTTTTCACTGTCCCTCTCTACCCAATCACCCTACTCTTTATTCAGACTCATTATCCCTGCTTTAGTCTTTCTTTGCTCCCTAATGTTCATATAAAAGGTTGTATCCCCTTCTTTACTGAGTTGGCTATCTTTTCCTCAGTTTGGGCCTTTGCTATTCTGACTGCCTTCCCCGCTTCCTTCTGTTTTACTGGTACAGTTCTCTGTCCTGCTCCTTCTGTGTTTCCTTATACTTCCTGAATGCTATCTTTTTCCCCCTAACCTTGCCTGCCACTTCTTTTGAGAACCATAGTGTTTTTTTTATTTCATTTTTATTTGTTTATTTGCTTCACGCAAAGGCTTGTTGCCTCAGTGACGGCAGTTTTGATGTTCCTCCATTGTTGCTCCACTCCAACTTCTTGCCTGTTTGCTAGTGCTTTTCTGAGGCACTCTTACATTTTGACAAAATCAGCCCTCCTGAAGTCCAGTACCTTCACTTTTGTATGGCTTGACTCTACAGCTAAGTTTATCATGAACCACACTATTTGGTGGTCACTTGTTCCCAGTCAGCTACCCACTTCTAGATCTGAGATCCCCTCTCCATCCACATTTGAGAGTACCAGGTCTAAGATTGCTCTCTCCTGAGTGGGTTCCAAAACTATCTGTCTGAGACATGCCCACATAGGGCATCTAGAATGGCTCTGTTCTTGGATGTGGCTGCAGCAAAGGTGCTCCAGTTAACATCTGACATATTCAGGTCCCCCATCAGCAATATCTCCCCTTTCTCTGCCATTCTAAGGATGCCTTCTATCATTTCCTTGTCCATTTCCTCCCTCTGAGACAGGGGTCTGTATACAACCGCTTTGCAGATTGTGGTGCCATTTCCAGTCTCCAGGGTCACCCACAGTGCCTCCTCTCCTCCCTGTTTACTCTTTAGTTCCATTGCTTTGATCCCTTCCCTTACTTAGAGAGCTACTTCTCCTCCCTTCTACCCTCCCTGTCCCTCCTGTAGCTTGTGTACCCTGGTATGTTGACATCTCAGTCATGGTTCTCTGTGTACCATTTCTCTGTGACTGCTACAATATCCAGGCATCCCTCTTCCATCAAGGCCACAAATTCAGGGAGCTTGTTACCTAGACTATGGACATTGATACTCATTACCCTCCATTTTTTTGATGGCCTTACCTCCTATTGCCCCATCCTGTCTTTACTGCCTTTGTCTTTTTCTCCATTTACCCCTGCCCTTCTCCCTATTGACTGCTCTGTCTTGGTGTTTACCTCACTAACTATCCTGATTTTCCTTTGGGGGGGCTAAGATTTCCCTTCTCCTTTTCAGTGCCTCCCCCTTGGCTAGTTTAAATGCTTGCCAATGAAACATGTAAACCTATCACTTAGGAAACTGGTTCCTCTTCTGGACAGATGCAGACCATTGTGCTAGTATAGGCGTGTATCCCTCCAGGTGGAACCCTAGTCCCCAGTGAAACCAAAACCCTGAGCTCTGCACCAGTTTTTCAACCACTGATTGAATCCCATTGTGTGGAGTACCCTAGCCTCACCCATACCATAGACAGGCAGCACCTCTGAGAAGGTTACTGTGCATGCTACTTGTCTAAGGCTCCTCCCCAACTCCACAGACTCTTCCTGCACTGCTCCAATCTCTTTTCCAGTCATGTCATTTGTCCCTAGATGGACAATGACATCCAGCTCACTCAGTCCATGCAGCTGCTCCTGCAATCCTGAGGATTTGTTCCCTGTCCCTCCAAGCCATGGTGCCAGGCAGGCACCTTACACCTCCCTCTCCCCTCCCTCCCCAGTTCTACCCTCCTAATAATGGAGACCCCCACCAGGAGTTGTTTTCTTCCCTTGGGGTCCCATGCCACCCTCTTGTGGGTCTCCTTTGTGGAGGTTTCCAGCATCCTTCTTGGTCTCCACTGTGGGTGCCTCCATAGATGAACCACACTCTGCCAGAATGGCATATGAATTCTGGAGAGGTACAACTGGAGGGATGCACCTCTGTTCCACCACCCTCACCCTCACCCTCCCTAAGCCCACTGTGGTCCAACTGCTTCTCTTTCTTGACAACCTCTGAGGCAGCAGCGGTGGCCCTGGTGGTCCCTGGGTAGGAAAGGAGGTCCTCTGAATCCTGGCCAACTCAGCCTGGAGATGAGCCACCTCCTCCCTCAGCCCAGAGAGGTGCCTGCAGATGAGACAACACCGCATCCTCCAGAAGGTCTCTCGGGAAGATTGTTGCTTCACAGCCACTGCACTCCACCACTCCCATCATGTCTTTATTTGTGATCCCTTAACTGTTATTTTGTATACTTTCTCTTTCCTCAGTCTATTTTATTTATTTATTTCTTATTATTTTTCCCCCTACTTTCCTACTGCCTCCGTGTCCTTAAAGCTCCTGATCTTCCTGTTCTGTGACAGTAAGTTCCTATATTCCTCAGTAGTCTCCTTCTTACTTGCTCAGAGTCAGACCTCCAGCCTGTAGAGGGTGATGGAGAGCTACTCTTTTCCTTCTAGGATGGTGATTCTTTTGTGCCTCAGTGATCACTCCCTTCCTGCTCCCAAACAGGAAGTTCCTGTTGTTAGTCAAATCCTGTGCCTATAAAAGTAGAACCGGCTAAGGGTGGGGGGGGGTGGAAGGGAGGGATGGAGGGCAATATAGTCCCAGTAGAGTAGTATAGATCTAACAGCACCTCCTTCCTCTTGCTGTTCTCTGCAACAAGTTATCTAGGTCAGTTTTTAAATTCAAAACACCTGGCTTCCTTCTATCTAAGCCACTCCACCTAATTAACAGTTTGTTTCATCACCTAGCTAACTGCACAGATAACAGTTACTTCACCCTAATTCACAGTTGTTTTTCTTCACCTAGCTAACTGCACAGATAACATTTCCTTCATCCAACTCAGACAAACACACTCTTTTTTTGTTTGTTTTTATCTTAAATTGAAGTTCCCTGTAATAGAGTTCTAGTGCTTTAGTCTAGTAGAGTAGTATAGCTCTAACAGCACCTCCTTCCTCTTGCTGTTCTCACTGTCTCTGCTGCAATATCTCACCATTTTGACCAACTCTGATCATCTCTTCAAAACTTGACCAGCTCAAGCTGGTAGAGGTCTCCTAGATTGTGCAGTGCCCTGACATATGCAATTTATAGTTTGTAAACAATATGGCTATGTAAGGGACATGAAAGGAATACAGAATACCATAAAAGGTTTTGACTTTAAAGCAGGTATAGTTTCAATCACAAGCAAACTAATGAACAGGAACAGAATAAAATACAACCAAATACTTCTGCTATAGTATATTTTCTTCCCACCGCCTCCACCAACATGTTTTCTCTCCCTTAGTTCCAGCAGCATTTACACCACTACCACATAGCTTCTGAACTCAGATTCACATATGATTACTATGAGAGTGCTGCAAAAAACACAGTATGAAGGAACAGGACATCCCAAAAGTGGGAGGCTGAAACATTTTTATTTATTTATTTATTGAATCTCAGAATTAAGACCTTTGAGCCAGGGGCTCTTTTACAAAGGCTCCACATCAACAAGGAATTATACAGAGGAGGGGAGTAACAGGCACAATCACATTGGGTACAAATAAGCAGGCTGGGTGAGGTACAATAGACCCACTAGACATTTGAAATTAAATATCGTACATACAATACATAGTAATACTGATATTAAAGAGCTGCTGATGCCTCAAAGAAAACCTTGAAAAACACAGAATTTAGGTACAATTCAGCCTGCATTCCACACATATTCTGTAGATTTCTCCTCCCCACCACTTACCACTGAGGAAATCTGCACAGACACATGATCCCTATCCCTCAGTGTTTATCTGACTTTTGGCTTACTAGTCATAATCCTGTATTGTGACATCACTATCTGTTGTCATGGGAGTACTTGTGATGTCACAAGCAGTACATTATGACCTCAGGTAGGGAGAAAGCAACAGGAATAGACTAGCTCTTCAGGAGCAAAGGTCCTATTTTATGAGGATCACACCAGCAATAAACAGTGGGGAGGATGAATACAGAACTAATGTGAAATATAAGCCAAACCATGTCCAAACAATATGTTTTGTTAAAGTTCTCCTGAATTCGTCAGTTGCTCTTTAAGTGCTAGGGTTAAAAATACATAATAATACTGATATTAAGTGCTAGGGTTAAAAAGATAACCAGAAATTGGTGCAGGGCAGGTACAGGCAGAGAAAGCCAGTTAGAAGCAAACTAGAATAGTGATGAGATATGAGACATAACAGGCCAATAAGTGGAGGAAGAAAAGAGGAAGAAAGAGCCATCATGGAGGTTGACGTTAGACAGGGGATAATAGTGGTGATTTTCAAGGTTATAGTGTGGGAAACATTGCAGATGACTGTAGACTCAGTGGTGACACAGAATAGCAGCCCAAGAGGGCGTTGTCATTAAAATGGCAGGATAGGTATAAGCAGAGGGCCACCAGGGTTAAGTGGGGCAGTCATGGCTGCTGTGGTTGGCTGGGTGCTGTCAAAGACAGTTTTTGAAAGGACCAATTTTGGGAGTAGATCGAAGGTGTGTGGGGAGGTTGTTAAACAAGCTAGGTGCTCTGTACATAAATGCTTTTTGTCCTTGAGATGTCCAGCATAAAGGTACCTGAAAAGTTAGGTTGGGCATGCTTCTCATGCAGCGCATGTTAGTGTTGGCCCCATTGAGGAGCTGCTGGGTAGATAGAGGGCTAACCCTAAAGAGATCTTTTTGGCAGTAAGACAGGTGTGATAGGAGATTCTGCTCTGGAGATTGAGCCAATTGGACTGTGCGTATAGGTCACAGGTATGTGTGTGTTCCTACTAGCACCAGTAACTAACCTGCAGGCTTTGTTAAGAGTAACCCCTAAACGTCTGAGGGTAGAGGTGGTTGCAGCACCATAAAATACAATGCCATAATCAATGACAGACATTATGGCGCTAGTCACTGTGAGGCATAATGCCCCTTGGATCATAAAGTGCCAGTGTCTATAAAGGAGGCCTAGCCTGATATTAGCAGTTTTGGAGATGTTAATAATGTGTTCTTGATAGGAGAGAGTACTGTGAAGTGTGATGCCCAGGTACTTAAAACTAGTTAACTGCTCAAGCTGTGTGCCAATATTGTTGGAGATGGGTAGTTGGGCTCTTTTAAACTAATAAGTCCCAGCAAAGATCATCGCTTTGGTCTTTTTATAGTTCATAATTAGTCTATGCTCAGCAAACCAAGCTTCAAAGGAGGTAAAACTACATTCCAAGTCACTGGTAAGGGGTGTAGAATCAGGTTGGCTGGTGTAAATCACAGCGTCATCTGCATGCAGGAGTAGGTTACAAGGGCAAGCTAGGGGAAGGGTATTGAGGTAGAGGCTAAACAATAGGGGATCAAGGATTGATCCCTGTGGAACATCAGATTGTACAGGGTGGCTACTTGAAAGTGAGTCTAAGATTTTTACACATTGGGTTCTGCCACCTAGCTAACTTCTGAATCAGGAGGTAACATCGCTGGAGAGTCGTAGGGAGGGTAGGGTCTGGAGCACTAAGGAGTGATTGATGGTATCAAAAGTGTTTGTAAGATGTGTGTAGATATATATATATATATATATCCTACAAGGTGACCACGGGGTCAAGCACTTTATGGATATAGTCTGTGTAGGTGAGGAGGGCAGTGGCAGTGCTATGATTGTTCATAAACCCATGTTGCTGAGGGCATTTAATGCCATGGGTGGATAGATATTCAGTTAGCTGTTCAGCCACTAAGCATTCAAGGGCTTTTGAGAGGGGTGGTAAAATTGAAATGGGATGGAAGTTGGCATGGTTTGCTGTGTCACCACTCTTGTGGATTGGAGTCACAACTGCAGCTTTCCAGACAGAGGGAAATTGATTTTGGAAATGGCTACCACTGATGGAAAACAGTCTTCATCCTCAGCAAAGGTGGAAAGGAAGAAGTGTGCACAATGGCTCAGAAAATTGGTGCTCAGAAGGGAGCTGCCAGCTCTGGCAAACTAAGAATTGAACCAGCAATAAAGGAAGACAGAGCACTCAGTGCTAATAATGGTCTATGAATGAGAAACAGCATAATGGAAACAGATTAGTGCTAAACTTTTATTACCAAAATTCAAAGACAACAGACAGGAAGCTCCTGTCTCTCTGAGTCAAATGTCTTGCATCGATTGTCCATCTTCAGAAAATAGTGGTCCCCAGAAAAGGGTGAAGCCTGTTTTTAAAACATTACCACACCCATATACTCACCCCACTCCTGTGTTTCTGCTGCAGTATCTTACCATTGTGACTAGCTCTGATCACCTCTTTGAATCTTGACCAACTCAAGCTGGTAGACGTCCATGGCCCATTCCTATATCCACTTTTGAATAGTTAGTCTGTGAAGCATCTTTGTTTTAAGGCCCATACCAGGTCTCCTCATTCCTGTCTTTGCCTGCTGGATGTACAGTTGCAGGAATTATGCTAAGTCCATGGGACTCCCTCTCCTTGGGTAGCCAGAGGGCAGTCATTCAACAATGGATGTCTCAGTGCCTTCTGAAAACTATGAACGTCCACTTGCACTGCACACTATCCTACTGTAACACAACTGAATCCTGGGTTAGTGGAATATAATGCAGATCCCTTTCATAGAGAGTGGAGATGCTTGTTATTACACTATGACATGGGGCAATTATTAAAAGGAAATTTCTCTCATAAGTTTTATTTGAATCATGGGGAGGCATGGGGATACTGCAATTAAACAGTTCTTATTCTGTCAATTTAGGCTGGCGTATGAAGTAGTTTGAGTTATGAAATCCAAACCTTACCATAGTGTAATATTTACATAGGTCTAAATACATTTTCTCCAATAAAATCATTCTGTTTATCCAAGTTATGTTACAGGAATGCTTTTTTGGTTGACCCCCTAGGATATTTCCCTTTTCAGGTCACCTACTCAGGTTTTAAGTGTAATTTTTTATGTCTAAATTGATTATGCTGATAGCTAATTCATTCAGAGTTATATAATTATATAATTTCTATTTTGTTTTGTTTATCTTGCTTTTTATATTCATAAACTGTACTGGCTCATTTTTCCCCTTCCCCAGGACATCCTGGAAACAAACTTGTAGCTCAGTGTGCCATTCCTGGTGAAACATTTTCAAATAAATAAATAAATACATTTTATAACAGGATACCACTATTGAATACTACAGAGCTGGGTACCAAGGTGATTTTCCAATGTTCAGAAAAACATAAAAATTTAACAAGACACAATTCAACATATATTTGATTATTGTTCTCTATTTCCTTCATTCTTTATTACTGATGACATTTGCATTAAAACAGAATCACTGTCCCTAGACTTCATCTGTTTCTCCTGTTCTAGCCTCTGATGAAGCAACAATCCTTAGTTTATGACATCACAATATGTTGTTGTGAAAATGATTATGATATCACAAACAGTAGGTTGTGACTTCATTAGAAATTAAGGCTGGAGGTTCAGAAAACAAATATCCTGTTTTCATGTGAATATCCTAACTAACAAACAGTGAGGGGAAATAAATGCAGGAAATAAGTTGAATTGTATCTGTTGACCTCATGGTGCAGAAGTTGCACTGCTGCTGGTGACCCAGCTTCAGAAGCAATCCTAGGTTGTGGCAGGGTCAGCTGGGGGAGATGGATCAAACTGCATCCCTTCTTTGGGGATAGTGCACACTGGTCTTCAGTGCCTTATAGCCATCTGTATGACCACAGCAGGAAGCGCAAGCAGGAGAAGTTGGGGAGAAAACACATCAGCTGGCACACCAGAAGTCCTTGCTGCCAACATACTGGGGTGAAAATGGAGAAACAATCTTCACCCTACAGGATGACAGTGCACTTGGGGCCCATTCAGTCTCCTGCACCCACCACTTGTAAGTTCTCCAGAGAGAAGGAATCCTACCCATCCCCCTTCGGGCTTTATAGGTATCCTGCACCTTATCTGAATACTCCCACTCCCTAAGGGTCTTCCAATTACTGCTACTCCTGATGATGTAAAGCTGGTCTCCTGGAATATGCAATGTCTGAACTCCCTAATTAAAAGAAAAAAGGTTTTGTCCCACCTCAAGAAGCTGCACTGTGATATTGCCTTCTTGCAGGAAATGCACCTGCTTTCTGGGAAAACTCAAACTGCAAAAGGAATGGATGGGTCAGGTAGTGGGCAGTCCCAGCACCACCAAATCCAGATGAGTGGCCATTCTAATCCACAAACAACACCTAGTCAAAGTTCTGGACACTACAACTAATGCAGATGGCAGATGGGCATTGACTAGACGACTCATCAACTTGCACTCAATCCTGTTGGGCAATGTATATGCTCCTAATGCATATGCTACCTCCTTTTTCCCTGAGCTTGCACAAACTATATCAGACTTGTACCAAACTGAAGGTCAGTTCATTTTGGGTGGCAGTTTCAACAAGGTATGGGACCAAATGTTAGATACGTTAAGGCAGTCCACGTTAACTCCCACCCATTAAGTCATTTATCACTTGGCAAACAAATTTGCACTACTTGAATCAGGGAGGGCTCTTATCCCCACTGGCAGGGACTTCTCCTTCCATTCTGCCAGACATGACACTAATAGTCAAATAGATTACTTTATGGTTGAGAAGTCCAGACTCTCTGAGATTCAAGAAGTAAACATTGGCCCAATCATTACCTCTGACCATACAGCAGTCTCTTTCCTGAGAAGCATAGGCTGTGAGCCCTCCTTCATTCCTAGATGGTGCCTAAATACTTTTTTCCTCCTAGATCCAAATTTTAAACCCTGGATTGAACAGGAAGTCTGAATTTATTTTGATACTATTGGCTACCCTGATGTCTCAATAGCCAGTCTCTGAGATGTTCTTAAAGCATATGTCAGAGGGTGGATTATCAACTATTTGGCTCATGCTAAAAATCAGATACAAACACAACTAATGCATTAAGAGAAAGAGCTTAAAAAGAAGATGTTGTACAATAACTCAATTAACACTCCCCTCAGCTTTGCTGGGAAATATTACAAATTAAATACTCTATTCTCTCACTTATTCTACTGCCCAGAAAGCGGTTCAGCACACTGCCCATAGATATAGGTAGTCTAGGGAAAAACAAGGTAAGCTGCTATCTTACTGTACCAGGGTGCAATAAGGAGTGAAACATGTATTGTTTATTTATTTTTTTTGCCATACAGATTTTTATGGTATTTTTTCTCCCTGATCCTGGCCCCCTACCTTGGATGTATGCATTCTTGTGGAGGCATGTGCATGCCGCGTCTCAAGGTGCCCTTCCTTTGTCACCCCATCCGCCTATGCTAACCACTGGACTGCCACCCAATGGCAGCGGGACTATGGGGGGGTGGGGACCAACCCAAGGAGAGCTGCCTTCCAGTTTTCTCAATCCTGTTCCAACCTTCCCCTGCCCATGCTGGCACTTTGAAGACCCAAGTCCATTCCCCAACCCAGGTTGCCAGTGTAATGCGAGGTAAGGCATCCAGCGCTTCAGCCCTCAATGCTACTGGGCTGGCAAATATGTATCATTTATAAAGAATTCTTTGGGCTCCTTAGTTACCAACCAGGCAGAAATTAATGAGTTATTCAAAGATGTTTATACCAAACTGTATTCCTCACATCTTGGCACATCCACACCTATGCTGGAATCTTTTGCCTCTAGCCTTCCAACTCTTACTCCATCGCAGGCAACTGCCCTGGATGAACCATTCACCCTGTCTGAATTTAGAGCAGCTATTAAGGCCCTCCCTAAACACAAAACCCCTGGTCCTGATGAGTTTCCAGCAGAGTTTTACCAGCTCTTTGAGGGTCTGCAGAGTAATAAACTCCTTACAGTACTGAATGAGGCTAAAGAACAGAGTTGTCTCCCTTAGTCTCTGACAGAGGCACTGATAATGATCCTCCCAAAGCCTGGAAAGGACAGCCAACACCTGGACAGTTACCGCCCAATATCCATGCTCAATGTAGATGCAAAGATACTGGTAAAGATGCTGGGCCTATACCTGCAAGCTGTAATACCCCATCACATTGACTACCACCAAACTGGCTTTGTTAAGGAAAGGATAGCATTAGGCAATATCAGACCTCTGTGCCATGCCATCGACATGTCTTCTCAACATTGACAATAACAAAGCATTTAATGCTATTGAATAGCCTTACCTGTAGCAAACCATTGCAGCTATGGGAGCCGGCCTTTTATTCATTTAATTGGTTAGGCTACTTTATACTAACCCATCAGGTTACATTCTCATGAATGGCCTAATCTTTTCCTCTGGCCTGAAGGACAAGGCATGGGTGTCCTCTGCCACCCCTCCTTTTTCTCCTGGCCATGGAGCTCTTACTCAAGAAAACTAGGCAAACCAATAAAATCAAGGGCATTGTCGTAGGTAAGACTACCCTTAAAAACATTGGCTTATGCAGATGACCTTCTCCTCATTCTCTCCAACCTGGATACATCTCTACCTCATGTCATGAAACTGCTGAATTCATTTACAAAGATTTCAAGACTTAAGGTTAATTGCGATAAAATGGAAGTTGTGCCCGGAAACTCCTCCTACCATCAAGACATGACTAGCAGGTTGCTTCTCTGGTGATCTCCTCCCTCCCTAAATCATGTATCTGGGCATAATCATTTCACCAGATCTGTGCCTAATGGAGGACCTTAACCTCAACACCCTGTTGAAGGAACTAGCATTAGATTCCTGCAATAGAAGAAACTCAATCTCACTTTTGGTGGCAAAATTATGGAATATAAAATGCTGGCCTTACCTAATTCTGTGTAAATAACCTTCCTGTTAACATATCAAAGGGAAGTTCCACATACTTGACAAGCTCGCCCTCTCTTACCTCTGGAATGGGCTGAACCCTGCTTCTCCCTGGTTAAATTGAGAACCCTAGGAACCAAAGGTAGTTGGAGCCTTCCCTGGCTTTGGGCTTATCACCAAATCACAGGTGTCAAGCAGATCATTCACTGGTTCCTTCCTACAAGTAGAGATGCTCCACTTCTGCTGCAACTGGAGTGTTCCAGCCAATCTCCTCCACCCTGGGCTCTGATGCCAGGCCATTTGGGTGGAACTTTTCCCAATGTCCCAATTTGCAGCCATGGCCTGTAAAACCTTTGTTAACAAACACAAATGGGGTGCCAACTCACTACTGGGGTGGGAACTTCTGTGGCACAATCTACTTATAATCATAGATAGATGTCCACTTCATTGGCCCTGTTGGGCCAATCACAGTATTTATATGATAGTCCACCTGTCCTCTCCTTCCTCCAATACTATGGATACCTTTCAAAACCTTACAGATAAATACAAGCTACCACAATCTGACTTCTGGAGATACCTCCAGCTCTAGCAGGTCTTAAATTGCAGAATGCAGACAAATAACACATCACCAGCAGGGGATCTCTCAAACAATATCACATGTTGGCTGCGACATACACAAAGTTATAGGAATATCAGTTCAGGTAAAAGTATAAACTGCTGTATAATATAAACCTGTATTTTTAGGTTGAACCTATGCATGATAGTTTAGTGCTTAAAAGTTTCTTTTTGTTTTTTCTTTCCTTATGTATTCCATCAATATGTTGTAAGCTTTTTGTGTTGTATCACCATGTACTGTTTATCTCCTGCTAGAATTGAACTGTTATTTTTTGGGGATAAACACTTCAATAAACAGTTATTAAAAAACAAATTAATGCTTCATGATCTATAATATCATTATATGGATACTAGAATGGCCTCTTATGGCTATAAGGGTATCATCTTTTGCATCTTCAGGGCACCAGAACTGCTCACCTTCAATTTGAAATCCTCTTGACCTAAGAACAAATGAGGCAACACTCTTACAGCCATAAGAGGTTCTCCTAATGCTCCTATAAAGCTATATTGCTATTCATAGGCACAGAAATCTGAAGTATAAACTGAAAGCTACATAAGTGGCACCATATAGAACAGTTGTAGTTATCACAATCCTACAGAAAACTAAAAATAAGGATCAGATTACATAATTATGAAAGACATACATGCACCGCTTGTAATGGACTACTTTGACAACCAACAATGTGTCCATTACAAGCAGTGCCCATTACATCATTTATACCATTCCGTGCGGTACAGTAATGAGTGCACAACGCAGAGTTTGCAAACACACAAACAGAAAACAAAACACACATATAGCAAGCATATAAAGCTAAACACAGCTGTTTTGGTGATTAAAATGGTTAGCTTTTTATCTGGAAGCCTTACCAGCTATTAAACTTTATTAATTCAAAAAGAAAGTCAAAGAGAACAAACCAAAAAAATAAAATGTTGTGGGCTGCACCTTGTTATGCCTGGTTAATACTCTAGCTGTGTCAATCTGAAGTAGTCAACAATAGTGGTCTGTTTTGTATGAGCCATGCTGTGCTTCTGCTAAATGGATTCTGTGATAGCGAGCTGGTCCCATCTCAGTACAATATTGTCCCTTTGCTCTACAGCACGCTGAAGAGTAAGGAGAGTAGTCCTCACATCTGCCAGTGTAACTTGCAGTCCCACCTCTTGCTCCTCCTTGTTCTCTTCAGTTGGGACATCCTCTGCTTGAGCGCTAGCAATTAAACCTTCCAGTTCTTCATTGATCAATGTCAGCCGGTTGATGCTCGTCACCTAGGCAACAGATCTCATCCATTGCCTCTGATATTAGCACCACTTGTGCATTATCCTCCATCATATCTTCGGGCTCTTCCTCCACAGTGCCAATGGAGTCATATGAGGCAAAGCCACCTTTGCAAAGCACAACTGCATAGTTTTCACAGAAACTTTGTGCCATGCCTGTTGAATGAGCTATATGGCGCCCAGCAAGTTAATGTGGCAGACACACACAGACACAGTGATCTCTTCATCCTGATCTAGGATATCCAGCAACTGGCTCCTCATCAGGGTATCGTAGTGACATTCAAAGCTGTAAATAATGCCCTGATTGAGTGGCTGCCTAACATTTGTGGTGTTGGGAGGGAGAAAAATACATTTAATGTTTCGCAGGCCACTAACAGGAGGGTGGGAGCTACAATTGTCTAGCACCAGGGTGATCTTTCTTGACCAGAGACTGCAATCCCAGTTATGCAACCATGTGGTAAAAAAATTCTCTGGTCATCCATGCTGTCTTGTTATTCTGGTAAATGACTGGGAGGTTGCAGATTCCTCTGAATCAATGTGGCTGGGCACTCTTTCCTATCACTATGGGTGTCTTTTTTTCAGTGCCTTTTATTTTGCATGTTAGCAACACAGTTATCCACTTTTTGGCCTTCTTTAAGCCCAGTGGTGCTTCTGAGTGAAAGGCCAAAGTGCCATACCCTACGCAACAGAAGAACAGCCTAGTTTCATCCGTTTTAAATATATTTTCTGGGCTGTAACCTGACAGTAGCTGAGGCAGGACATCCCTCAACCAGGCATCTGCAGCACTATTGTCTGCATCTAGTTTTTCTCCATGTATCTTCCAGAAGCAGATGTTGTGTCTTTGGTTCCATCGGCTCAGCCACCCATCAGTTGCCTTAAAATTAGTTTTCCTGAGAGCAGCAGCCAACTTGTCTGCTTTCTGAAGCAGGAGAGGCCCATTGATCAATGCCTTCCTGCCCTGGGCATTTTTAAACCTCCTGAGTAGTGCCTCTTCAACATCATTATCTTTCCCCTCTCTTTTGCTCTTATGCCAAGGGTTTTGGTTGAAATGCCAGACTGCAAGTGACATCTCTCCATTTTTAATCAAATCAGAAATAGTTGACTTCAGAATTTAGAAATGGGCACAAAAGTCTCTTTTGCTAAATTTATGCAACTTATCCATTTCATTGATGATTTATATTTTTTATGGCTGCAGTGGGCAGAGCCTGAAGACATTTTGCATGTACAAAAGGAGTGATGTCATGTTTTCTGTCCATGGAACTGACTGAAGGTGAAAATAGTCTCTACCACCTTACCCTCCTCCAAGAAATGTGTTCCGCCCTCAAATAAATACGCTTTCATATTAGTCAATGGTTGCAGGGCACTATTTTCTTTCTTAAATGGGAGATACAAGAACTGGAACCTGACAAGTGGGAGGCAGCATTAGTTTTTTGGGGAGAGCAAGATCCACCCCCACCTCCATCTGAGAAGCTCCTAAAGATCCACCCCACCTTTTTTTTGGTTCATGTGGGAGGGGTATGAGGTGGATCTATCATGTTGGAACAACTGACTATCAGAGCTGCCTGGGGAAGTAATTAAGGAGTACCTGAAACTGCATCTAGGCATACCCCCCCACCCACACACACACACATAGGCATCATGATTTTTATTTAACTCTAAGCATTTCAATATTTGGCTCTAACATTATGGGTAAGTTGGGCATAAAAATAAAATAGAAAAAAAAGGATCAAGCAGGTGCCTTTTCATATGTTGAAACAACTGACTATCAGACCTGCATGGGGAAGTAATTAAGGTGTGTCTGAAACTGCATCGAGGCATATCCCCCCCCACACACACACACACATACATAGGGTTTACAAAAGGAAGGTCCTGTCAAACTAATCTCATAGATTTCTTTGATTGGGTAACCAGAGTGGTGGACCAAGGGGGAGCAGTTGATGTCACCTACCTTGACTTCAGCAAAGCTTTTGACACTGTTCCACATAGAAGATTGATAAATAAGCTGGGTAGGCTCAGAGTGGGTCAGAAGTTGGTCAACTGGGTGGCAAACTGGTTGACGGGCAGAAAACAGAGAGTGGTGGTAAATGGTATACAGTCAGAAGAGATGCAAGTCACAAGTGGGGTACCTCAGGGATCAGTCCTGGGGCCAGTCCTCTTCAACATCTTCATTAGTGACCTTGCAGATGGACTAGAGGGCAAGGCTTGTCTGTTTGCAGATGACACCAAGATCTGCAACAGAGTAGATGATCCAGATGGGGTGGGCAGAATGAGAAGAGATCTGGATAAACTAGCAAAATGGTCAGAAGAGTGGCAACTGGGATTTAATGTGAAGAAGTGCAAGATCATGCACATAGGGAAGAAACCCTGAAGCCACCTATAGGCTGGGAGGAGTTGTTAGCAGTCACAAAGGAAGAAAGAGACTTGGGCATCATCATCACTGATGACCTGAAATCATCCAAGCAGACCTCTAAAGCAGTAGGTAAGGCTAGGGGGTGTTAGGGTGTATTAGTAGGGTATCTCAAGTCGTAAGAAGGAGGTAATAATCCCTCTTTACAAGACACTGGTTAGGCCCCATCTGGAGTACTGCATGGCATTGGAGGCCACACCTTCACAAGGACATTAACCAAATTGAGGCAGTCCAGAGAAGGGCAACCAAAATGGTAGGGACTGCATCAGAAGACATATGAGGACAGATTAACAGAGCTCAATATGTATACCTTTGAGCAAAGGAGGGAGAGAGGTGATATGATCGAGGCATTCAAACACCTTAAGGGCATTAACAAGGTGAAAGAGTCTAACATGTTTAAATATAAGAAAAATAGCAGGACAAGATGACACAGCATGAGATTAGAGGGGGACCAATTAAGGGGAAATGTGAGGAAATTCTTTTTCACAGAAAGGGTGGTGGATGCATGGAATGGCCTACCTCAAGAAGTGGTGGCTATGAATACAGTGTAGGGCTTCAAACAGGCATGGGATAGGCATAAGGGACCAATACAAATGAGTATGAATAGATAGGCCACTGACAGAGCAAAGGCCGATGGCACATTTATAAGGTAGAAAAAGAATTGGGCAGACTGGATGGGCCTTGCAGTCCTTATCTGCTGTCAACTTCTATGTGTCTATGTTTCTATGTAGGCATCATGATTTTTTCTTTTAACTCTAAGCATGTCAATATTTGGCTCTAACAGAATGGGCAAGTTGAGCATAAAAATAAAATAGAAACAAAAGGATCAAACAGGTGCCTTTTTTTTTGTCAGATGCATGCAGACAGATGGTCACAAATCCTGTATGATAAGTTAATTATATGAATGTTTTCCATGTAAAACAGAAATGTTGTTATTGTCATGTCTGTAGCATTGTTTGTAGCCAGTAAATTATTATTTACATAGGTACTGTAAACAACAGGTTTTAATTCAGAAATCCAGTCTTGATGAATTTGTATTTTTAGCAGTTCTGTAAGATTTATGTAAGAGTGCATAGCACAGAAATGAAAAGGGTTTGCCTAATTGATTGTTGCTTGCATGAGAAGTGGGTGTGATAGTGACATGCAAGAGTGAGGTTTAACAATTGTTTTTTGGCCATTCTGGGACCTGACCTTTAATGGTGATGGGTGAAGAGAATAAAGTCTTGTGTTTTGTGCCTTTGAATAGGTGTAGTGCTTTGAAGTTAAAATATATAAATATATACCCATATTGTCATGGGCACCTGAAAAGGAAGTAGATAGTACTGAAGTAACTGCTATTCTGATGATTTATTTATTTATGTGTAGGATTTTAAGGGTAGTTCTGCCTAGGTCACTGACACATAAGCTATAAAGAGTACATTTAAGGATGGATGTATTAGTCACAGCTTGTAGTAGCAAAATAAAGCAAGAACCATAATATATATTTTTTTCTTTCAATTGTTTAACCAGGGGTGGCACACAGAGCTGAAAGCTTGTTTACAGGGGCAACCTGGGAGCACATGGAAGTTAAGTGACTTGCTCAGGGTCACCCACTATGCAAGTGGGGGCTGTGGAATTCAAACCCAGATCTCCAGATTTGCAGCTCAGAGCCTTAAACCACTGTGCTATACTACCTCCCTAGCTATGGCAGTCATCTCTTTTATGGTTTATGATGTCGATGTAGTAGGCAGCAGTACCTTGCATCGCAGGTGTAAAATGTCAATAAGCAGGTCATGCAATAGAAGAGCTGAGCAGTTTTTGAAGCAAGAAATGTATTTAGGATAGTAAAATATTCCTGTTAGAAAACTGATAAATGTGTGACATGTTTATCTCAATTTCATGGTGGTTCTTATGGGGTGTCACTGTACAATATAAAGTAGTTATAGTTTTCAAGTTGTCTGAGTAGATGCTTTGTACTACCACTGTTACTAAATTTCAATTATTCTATGAAGGAAATGTAAGTTTATGTAACTGTCTGTAAATGTATTAAAACATTTACTTGTCCCTATAATGTAATGCATTAAATGCTGTTGCTAGGTTATGAAGTCACATAACAGCAATAGAGATGAAAACAATTGGATGCATAGGAATTTGAAAAAAGTATACAATGGCAAGAGCAGATTCATGACTTCACCAGTTTTTTTATAGTTTCACTCCAGATTTTCAACATTACCAATTTTTTATATCTCCTCATAAACAGTACAGCTGTCATTTTTTACATCATGTTAAACAAGCATTTGTCAATGCCGAATGTTTGCTTGCTGGCATTGGCAGTGGTAGTGTAGAAGTTACAGAGCTGCGTAATAGGAATGGCAGTGAAGTATTGAACTGAAGCCAACCCCACCACCACCCTGCAGAGAGTGACAGGCATTGGGGTGTGCCTTTGGGTTGACAGGCATAATGGGCATGCCATTTCACCACACCCCACCCTGCAGACACTGACAAGTGTCACGGTGTTCCTTGGGGTCTTTGGCCCTTATGCGCACCCCATTCCATTAGAAAATATGGTGAGATGGGTGAGATATAGGAGAATGGGGTAAACTTTGGGGCCAAAGAGTCCAAGGCATACCTCGATGCCTCTCACTGGCTGCAGGGTGTGGAATGGTATAAGCATTACAGGCAAGAATCCCAAGTCACACCCCTGATGCCTGTCATTCTCTACAGGGTTGGGCGTTATGGTTGGAAACCCTAATACCTCAGGCATTCATTGGTATTTTCACTCCAAATTTTCAACATGTTTTTTTTGTGACCCCACCTCATGAACAGGGGGAATATCAGTTTGTTAGCTGAAAGCTGCTTATGCACAGCGACTACGGCATTTAGCACCACAGGTGCAAAAACATTCCGAACAGGATGTAAAAAATGACAGCTGTACTGTTCATGGGGAGGTGTAAAAAATGGCAATGTTGCAAATCTGCAGTAAAAATATTTAAAAAAATGGTAAAGTGACGAGCATACATAGAATCTGTGCAACGCACACCCATAATATAATTAGGTTGGGGATTTTTTACAGCAGATTGTCGACTCAGGCATTTTGGTGCTTCTGATCATGAACAGTGTCACTGTGATTTTCTTTATATGTCCCGAACAATGATTTCCCACAGCAACCACGCATCTCTGCGCTGAAAGCGTGAAAACACACTTCTGCCATGTTGTGAAAAATGACAGCTGTACTGTTCATAAGGAAGTGTGGAAAAATGCCACTGGTGAAAATCTAGACTGAAAATATTACAAAGTCATGAACTTACGAGGGTGTGTGGAAACTGTGCAATGCTCACTTGTCATTTTATGGACTTTTGTCACCAAATTTTCAACATAGCCATTTTAAGACCTCTGCTCATGAACAGTGTAACTGTGATTTTCTTAATCTGTCCCAAACATTGCTTTCACACACCAACAGCACCATTGTGCACTACATGTGCGAAAAACATTTTGGGCGACATATGAAAAATGGCAGCTGTACTGTTTATAAGGAAGTGTAATAAAATGGCAATGTTGAAAATCTGGAGTGAAAATATTAAATTTGCAAACTTATGAGCATGCATAAGAACTGCAGAACGTACGTCAGAAACAGTCATTTTTAGGAATTTTTTACCAAATTTCCAACATAGCCATTTTAAGACCTCTGCTCATGAACAGTGTCTCTGTGATTTTCTTAATGTGTCCCATACATTGATTTCAAGATCATCGACAGCTCGCAGCGCTACATGGGCGGAAACACATTTTGGCCAAGATGTGAAAATGACAGCTATACTGCTCGTAAGAAGGTGTGGTAAAATGGCAATGTTGAAAATCTGGAGAGAAAATATTGAAAATTCGTGAACTTACGAGCGTGCGTAGGAACTGCGCAATGCACGCTCGTAAAACAGTCATTTTTAGGAATTTTTTCACCAAATTTTCAACATAGCCATTTCAAGACCTCTGCTCATGAACAGTGTCACTGTGATTTTCTTAATTTGTCCCATACATTGATTTCACACACCGACTGCGCCATTGTGCGCTACATGGGTGGAAACGTGTTTTGGGTGAGATGTGATAAATGAAAGCTGTACTACTCATAAGAAGGTGTGGTAAAATGGCAATGTTGAAAATCTGGAATGAAAATATTGAAAATTTGCGAACTTACGAGCGTGCGTAGGAACTGTACAATGCACGCTCGTAAAACAGTCATATTTTGGAATTTTTTCACCAAATTTTCAACATAGCCATTTTAAGCCCTCTGCTCATGAACAGTGTCACTGTAATTTTCTTAATATGTCCCATACATTGATTTCACACACCGACTGCGCCATTGTGCGCTACATGGGTGGAAATACATTTTGGGTGAGATGTGAAAAATGACAGCTGTACCACTCATAAGAAGGTGTGGTAAAATGGCAATGTTGAAAATCTGGAGTGAAAATATTGAAAATTCACGAACTTACAAGCATGCTTAGGAACTGCACAACGCATGCTCATAAAACAGTCATTTTTAGGAATTTTTCCACCAAATTTTCAAAATACTCTTTCTGAGAGCCCACCTTATGAACACTGGCAGTGTCGTTTTGTAAATCGTTCTGGAAAGGTGATTTCATGCAGTGGCTGCAAAATCACCCTTTGGGCCTGAGTAACGCCATGACAGTGCAAGAATTCATGAGGAGGGGTCCCAAAAGCCCATGCTGAAAATTTGGTGCAAAATTCCAAAAACTGCCTGAGATATGCAACAAAGTTGAAAAAAAACACATCTAGCCCATTATGTAGCTTACCGGCATTTCCTCAGTTCGTGATCGGCTTTGAAGGGTGCAGGCGTGTTTCCCAATCCACGAAGATCGTCGCACTGAGCTCCGGAGGTAAGTGTGAAGAGGATGTGTGGGGAGCAGGGTGCGCAGGGTGGGTGCGGGTCGTGGGGGCAGGGAGACTGTGTGGGACCATTTTGCCGGGTTTGTTTTTTAAAAGACAACGAGGACATTTGCCACGCTGGGTGCCTCCCAGCATGGCACAAGGATGGCTTGGGGAAATGTAGTCGAGGGGGATTTCAGCACCCCATCAGCACTAGCATCAGTTACCACTCTGGGGTGGGCCTCCAGCATGGCACCTGGTACTTTCAGGGGAGAGGAGGATAGTGGAGCCGACGGGGATTGGGCACCTTCGCTGGTTATATATGATATCTGCCATGCTGGGGTGGGCACCCAGCATGGCATTTGAAGGGTTTGAGGGGTAGCGCGGCACAGCTGATGGGGATTGGGCACCCTGTCAGCTATAGGTGTGTGCTTGAGGCAGCCGCGGTATGGAAATGCGTGTGTGTGTGTGTGTGTGTAGGGGGGCTGTGCATGAGATGGCGATATCTTATCGCTGCTCACTGAGCGTAGCTCCCCCTTTCAACTGTATGCCACTGCATTTTGGAGCTTGTCATAGACAGCTCCAGCATGCATTGGCTTACAGGGTCCGCGCCCGCCAACACACTGACTGAATTGGAAGAGGGGGTGACACACCTCTGAAAACTCAGATGATGGCACTATGTTTCTTGCACATGCGTGCAAGCAAACATAAAAATTTGTTTTTGTACCCATGGTGCCAAATGGCACAGTCGCTGTGCAAAATCACCTTTCAGCTAATGAATTGATAGTGTTACTGTTCATGCGGTGGGGTCACAAAAAGACCATGTTGAAAACTTGGAGTGAAAATATCAAGAAATGCTCAGGGCATTAGGATTTCTGGCCATAACACCCTGCCCTGTAGGGACTGACAGGCATAAGGGGTGTGATTTGTGATTGTCAACAGTAATGCTCATGCCATTCCACCCCTATCCCCACCCTGTAGCCAGTGACAGGTATCGAGGTGTGCCTTTAACTCTTCAGCCCCAAAGTTCACTCCATTCTCTTACACTGTACCCATTTCAATGTATTTCCTTATGGAATGGGTTGAGTGTAAAGTCTGAACACCCCAAGGCACACCTCAACACTTGTCTGTGTCTGCAGGGTAGGGTGAAGGGAAATGGTGTGAGCATTATGGGCAATGACCCAAAGGCACACCGCAATGCCTGTCCATCTCTGCGGGGTGGGGGGTGGGGTTGGCAACACTTCAATACTTCACTGCCATTCCTATTCTGTCTGTCTGGCTGTCTGTCTGTCTGTCTCTCTCTCTCTATATATATATGTATACTGTATATACATGTATATGAAATTATCTATCTTTCTATCAATTGCATGCATCGCTATTTTACCTGTTTCTAAAACAAATCTGCATATCACATTTGCCTGCACTCTGAGCACATACTTATGAAATTGTACATATTTGTACTCCACTTCTGCATAGACCTCATACTTTTCTAATATTCCCATTGTCCCAGATTCCCCCCTTTTCCCTCACAAAAAGACAGAGACCATTGTTTGTTGTTGTGCTCAGATTGGCAATTAATTTATTTATATATCATACTTCCATGTTCCATTTTATCATCTTTTATTCTTATATCTTTCACAGTTTCATTTATTTTCATCCATATATCAATCTCTCATCATCCCTCTTTCTTCCTCTTTTTGCTCCCCACAGGTGAAAACCTGGGTGCCTTCTTCTCCTTTCTGCTAGGTAACAGTGAAAACCAAGACCGCTTTTCTCCTGCAGCTTCTTCCTCCTTTCATCTTATTCCTTTTTCTTCCCCCCTTCCCCCCCTTTTCCCCCTTTCCTCTGCCATCCACTTTTGGCAGTCCAAATAACCATATTGTTTCCTGCAATCCACCTTTGGCAGTCCAATAATCATCCTACCGGACACATCTGTCATCCACCTTTGACAGACCTACCATACAGCCCCTTATTGACTGTCTTCCCCTCTTGCTCTGTGTTGTAGGATGGGCGGAAGGAATCAAAACTCCAGCAAAAGTGGCTGAACCACTTCTGTGCTGTCCCTTATGTACCTCCACTTGCCCCTCCCCTTCCTGTTGCTTGCCCATTGTTCTATCCCTTGGCCTTCCCCTTCCTTCCCCCCTCCCCTTCTGAGCACACCATCTTGATGGAAAGGGAAGGGGTGCACCAGGACAACCCTGTCTGCCCCCTTAAAGGGCAAACTCCATTGTCCCAGATTCCCCCCTTTTCCCTCACAAAAAGACAGAGACCATTGCTTGTTGTTGTGCTCAGACTGGCAATTAATTTATTTATATATCACAATTCCATGTTCCATTTTATCATCTTTTATTCTTATATCTCTCACAATTTCATTTATTTTCATCCATATATCAATCTCTGATCATCCCTCTTTCTTCCTCTTCTTGCTCCCTCCAGGTGAAAACCTGGGTGCCTTCTTCTTCTCCTTTCTGTTAGGTAACAGTGAAAACCGAGACCGTTTTTCTCCTTCAGCTTCTTCCTCTTTTCGTCTTATTCCTTTTTCTTCCCCTCTTCCTCCCCTTTTTCCCCACTAGCCAGTCTCCAGCTTGCATTGGATGACTGGCTTTCCCCTCACTTAGGGTATTGTTTCCCCCATACCTCAGGGAACCCACTTTCCAATCCTTCTCTTCCCCCTTTTTTATTGTTCTTTGCATGCCTTCTCCATGCTTCTGTAAAACCCATCATTTCTGTATTGAACATATCTATGGCTAGATCTGACAGGTGCACCCCATCTGACCTGTAGAAATCTTCTACCCACTCTTCAACACCCCGCAGTATTACTTGTCCTCCCATTTTTCTTACCAGTGTCCCTACCCTTCTGTTCATCTTTCTCCAGGCCCTATCCACAGCCCTATGGCTGTGCTCATGTCTCCAAACCCTCCTTGGTATCATATCTGACCAGGCAATGCATACCTCAGACCACCACTGCTGTATTGTCTCTAAGTCCCTTTTTATCTGCATGCATGTGTCCACCCATGGCTGGCTCCCAAGGTCATTACCCCCCAAATGTATAATAATTAAGTCTGGAATGGATCGCTGCTCCTTCAGCTCTTTCAAGGTGGGGAGCAGTTGTGCCCATCTCATCCCTTGGATGCCACACCATACCAGTTTACACTGCTTCACATCCTGGTAAATTTGCTTTCTCCCAGCCTTTTTCTCAGCTCTCCTTTCTGCCCAATAAATATAAGAGTGGCCACAGATCCAGACTTCTGTGCTCTTCCATCTTCCTATACGGTTTAAACAGAATAAATATCTTATATATGGTCTTAGTTTCTTACCGTCATATCACCTCTCCCTACCCCCCTTGTGGCTCCATATCTGTAACAACACTTAGGTGATCCATTAGTTTCCACACTGCATTGTTCGAATGTATCTTTTATAACTTGCCGACCACCAGCACCCCCTCTCCAAAATATTATTCACTGTCTCACCTGCCGCTGCCCACTGTGAGGCAGCCCCTATCCGTAAGGAGTGGGAAGAATAATT
This sequence comes from Neoceratodus forsteri, assembly GCA_016271365.2. NCBI lineage: Eukaryota > Metazoa > Chordata > Ceratodontiformes > Ceratodontidae > Neoceratodus > Neoceratodus forsteri. The sequence continues at coordinate 808,673,403 of CM028129.1, read as the reverse complement.
AACCAGAACATCCCCCAGGAATTGCATGCCTTTCTTGAGCAATGCTGTGACTTGATAACTTGTGACTCTACGTCCATCACCATGCAGAAATAATCTCCCTGTCCTATTCCCACACTCTGCAGCGAAAGCCCACAAAGCCTGCACTGGGCACACTGCACCTTCTACATGTTTCTTTAATGTTACCATGCAACCTTGTCCCCTTTGATCTGTTTTTGACCTCTTAATCAAGAGCTGTATCTCCTTCATCCCGCAGCTTATATCTTCCCATTCTAATCCCCCTTCCCTGCCTTGCTTGCCATGGCCTACCACCTCACTCATTCTCAAGGCCCCTGCAAACATTACCACATAAATCATCTGAAATAACTTGGCCTTGGCCTTTGATCTGCATATTGCCGGTAACACACCTTTCAGTTTCACCAGCCACTGTTCTCCTATTGGTCTTCTATTATCCACCATCTCTTGTTTTAACCTACCCCATCCCTGCATCATTCTTCTAATGAACATTGATTTTGTTGGGTCCTTCCATTCTTTTAGACTGCAGATAACACTAATCCCTGCCAAGTAGACCCCCATTGTGGTGTGGGCTGTTCCTTTTTGCCATTGCTCTACTGTGAACTTCCCCAATTGTTCTTCTGTGAGTGGCCTACTTACCTCCATGTGGTGTGTTGCCCTGAATGCTTGAAACATTTGCCAGGCCTCATTGTAGGCCCTCAGAGTCCATGGTGCCCATGAACTGCAGAACAACATTTCTGCTCCTTCCTGCCAATGTCCCATATGTTCATGGTATGGGCATTTTTTGCTCCTCCACTGTTGGTGCCAGCCTCCGGAAATGTTCCAGCTGCAGATGGGAAAGGCTGTCAGCCAGGGTATTGTGTACTCCTTTTATGTGTTTCACTCTGAATGACATGTTCAACTGCAATGCCTTTAGCACTAGAAGTCACAAAACTTGCATGACCATCTCTGACCTGGCCCCCCTGTTGTTCAGGACCTCTACCACTGCTCTATTGTCACACCAAAATGTCACTTTTTGATCCCATAATTCTTCCCCTTACATACCAGGGTGCATGCCCAGATGGGCATGATCTCTAACAATGTTATATCTTTTACCTTGCCGTCCCTTACCCAATCTAATGGCCACGGTTCTGCAAACCATCTGCCCCTCAGGTAGCCCCCCATGCCTAGGCCCCCAGTTGCATCTGTGTAAAGATCGAGGTCTGTGTTATACACCCATTCCTCTTGCCAGAAGGAGCAGCCATTATAATCCCTCAGGAATTCCCCTATACTTTAAAATCCTTCTTGACTCCTTTTGTCATGTCTCCCCAATGATGTGGTCTGGTCACTCTGGCTGTAACCCTAGCTAACCTTTTGGTGAAAACCTTCCCTGGCCCAATAGCCCTGCACACGAAGTTCAGATGTCCCAATACCTGTTGTACCTGTTTCAGTTGTACTCTTCTTCTACTGGTATGTATCTGAATCAGTTCCTTCAATTTTTTCACTTTTTTGTCTGGCAGCCAAAATATTTTCCCTGGGGCATCTATCTCAATACCCAGAAAATCTAACACCTTACTGGGCCCTTCTGTTTTTTCAGATGCCAATGGGACCTCTAGTTCTTTACACAGCTCTTGGAAGCTGGCCAACATTCTTTCAGTCTCTCTTCTCCCACTGCCTATAAAAAGGAAATCATCCAAATAGTGAATAACTGTTTTATAATCAGTTCTTTCTTGAAATATCCACTGCAAACATGTGCTGAATGCTTCAAATGTCGCACATGCTATAGAGCAGCCCATGGGTATGGCTTTGTCAAAATAGTACTGTCCCCCAATCTTAAACCCCAACAGGTCCCAATCCTCTCTTCTAACCGGAAGTAATCTGAAAGCTGACTCCATGTCTGTCTTTGCCATCCATGCATCCGCAGTTGCCCGGATAATCCGGACTGTGTCTTCCAGAGTGGGATATGTCACTTTACTATATTCCTCACTGATAAAATCGTTCACTGAATTGTCTTCCAGAAAGGATAGGTGATGAATCACCCTGTATTCCCCTTCCTGTTTTTTGGGGACCAAACCCAATGGAGAGATCCTCATATTCTGCAATGGGGGATCTCATATGGTCCTTCTAGTCTCCCTGCTGCCTTTTCCTTCTCCATTTTTTGTCTTAACATTTCTTCCCTCTCCTTCACTGAACCCAGATTGTTCGCTTCTTTGGCTCACCTTGGACCCTCACACTGCAACGAAAAACCTGTGGAAAAACCTTTTTTAATCATTTCTACTGTTTTCTTATCTGGGTATCTGTCTAACCACTCTCTCCATGCCTCTATCCTGATGGGGGTTCTAGCTCCTTTAAATTGCTCCCTTGTCCTCATTTCTTTTTCTCTGCCAAGGTCTCCCCCTCTGGTTGATGTCCGGACTTGCTGGTCAATGGTTCTGGCTCCCTCTATTTGCATGTCCCCTACCCTTCCCCATTCTATTCCATGTCTGCCATTTATATCCCTGCCCTTCTCGAAAAAACTGCTGACCTGACCCTTGCCCCCCATAATCTTGGGCTCCCTGGACCCATGTCATCATGCATCTGCTCTCTGGATGTGATCCCCCACATTTCAAACAGGCATGCTGGAAACGGCATTGTGGCCAGGAGCAAAAGGTCCTATTGTAGGCCCAACAACATCTCTGTGGCGTGGCACCCTTCTTCCCAAACTCCCCCTCTGGCATGGACTGATCGGTTACGTAGTCTGTCCACAAGTCTAGTTGCTTCGTGTCCCATCTTACATCCCCATATGTTGACATTCTCTGCCGAAAGAATTCATCATAGTATATCCACCCCACACCCCTTTATGCTTTTGCTCTCCTTATTATCAAGGAGTATGTGATGAGTGGAATGCCCAACTCTGACCTCTTTTCCAATACTATGGCTGTGAATGTGGCGAAACCTATTCACCATTCTTTCCAGGTCTTCCCTTTTGTTAATTTGTCCTCCTCCTTCTTTCCTAACAAAACTACCACTGCTGCCATCTCACTCTTCCCTATGTTTTCTGTCTCCTCATATTTTGCTGCCGCTTCACAGCTTACTAAGGCGAAGATATCCACATACTCTCCCTTCCATATTTTCTCTTCATGACCAACAGTACGTGTTCATCTACCCTCATCCCAGGAGCTCCTATCTCCCTCGTTCCTTTTCCCTCTTTCTCCACTCCTCCTTCCTTTTTCTTTGGCACCTCTTTGTCTGCCCTAATCTCAGCCAGTGCTGACTCCATCTGCTCCAAGCCCCCTGACCCAAGTGCAAAAACAATTTGACTTATATACTCTTTGATGCTGTCACCCATGGAGCTGGGTGCATTACCTGTGGCCTTGCCCACTCCTTGCTGCCTGCTGTCCTCTTGGTGTCACGGTATGGTCCCCTGTGGTTGCAGGGTTGGTTGCCCTAATAGTGGCTGTGGAGGAACCACTGCGCACTGGGGATCCATTCTGGGCTCCACTGGGGGAACCACAACCTGGTCCTGGGGAGGTACTGACGGTACTGGGTCAACAGGTTGCAGAGGTACTGGACTAGCCACCTTGGTAGGTCCCACTCTCAATGGTTGTACCCTGGTTGGGCTGTGTGGCCTCTCAGCCAGCCGTTTCCCTCTGCCCTCTTTACCCTTCCCCGCTTTCCTTTTCTCCCTGGGTCTCCCTGGTTCCTCCCCTTCCACCAGTTCCCACATCCTATTGGCTTTTTCCACCAGCTCCACTATTGCCCTGTAGGTGTCTTCCTTCAAAGGCCTGCTCTTCTTTGGTGCCATGTTCCTTGCTTCTTGCAAACTGTGAAGACAATTGAAGAAAATAAAATAAAATTCCATTATTAAACCTCTGCCTTAAGCAGTCCCTCAAATGGCCCGGCCACTTTCCCAAGCGACAGTCAACTAACGGTAACAAAACATGCCTTTTTCCACCCTGCCTATACTCCTGGACATCAGATTATTCATGCACAGCCATCTAATGCTGTCAGTCCCACTTATCCCATAAATGCTACACCTTCTCCTTCCCATGCTTGTAGCGATGCTGTGAGCCTGTAAACAAAATTATTTTGTACCCCCCACCCACCCATTGAGGTCGATAAACCTCCTGCTCCACTTTTGGAGCCTCTGACCTCTTTCACGGCCTTTCCAGGCCTAAACTGACCTGTGCTCCCTCATGTCCTGGGTTGCTATGCCCTCAGCCCTACTGCCGGGTGCCGGCTGCCCCCCAAAACTGTGAGTCCCCCCAAGTCCACTATCCCCTTCTGCGGCTGACCCCTCTCTCAGAGCCTTCTGCTTCCTTTTCTTCTTCCCATCATCCATCCCTGCTCCCTAACTTCCTTTCTCTGGGCCTCCTTCCATTGCTTGACCCTCCTGGTGTGTGACGTCATTCCACATGGCCAGGCCCCTCTTTACCAGACCTCTGGCCTGCTCCTGCTCGTCCTTGCCTTGTGGCTCCCATGGTTTCTCTTTCCCAAAGGACACACTGTCCTGCATCCCAACCAAAAACCTTATCCCATTGCCATTAGGCTACCTTCCCCTGCCCCAGAAAATAGGCCAGCTGCTCGTTTTCAGCCTACTCCCTCGGTGTGTGACGTCACGCCACATGGCCGCTTATCACCCCCCACCTGCTAGGCCTTTTTGTAGGCCTCCCCTTGCCCAACTAGCTTTGCAACATGTGTATGTCCCCCTCTGAAATGCTAGTCCCTGTACCGTTCCACCTGGCCAACACGTAGACCCTTTCAGGCTGCATGGGTCCTACCGCGCCGCCCTATGGGGCAGCGAGAGTGATGCTGGCATCCGAGCAGTCTCATCGGTGGGGGAAGCCAGGAGGTCCCCCAGAGAAAAGGGGATGTAATCTCCACCTGGGGATGCAAGGAGGTAGCATGGAGGTTGGGGGGGTTCATTTTTAAAGCCACATGGTAAAGCTGGTGTGCGGAAAACTCCTTAGAGAGCTGCTCAGCCCACATAATTGGAAGCATCAAGAGAGAGTTTCTCCCCCGACTTGGCAACTTTGGGACCTCTTAGAGAAATTGAGTACAAAGGATTTGTTATAAGGAGCGAGTGATGCTCCATTGTACCTGCAGCCCAGGAGGCTCTTTTTCCATTAAATTCCTGGTGCCCAGACAACTGAAATCTTCCTAACAATTTAAAGTAAGAGCCTACCAAGCACTGTAAGGCCTCAAAATTCTGTTTCCACTGACTAGATCAAATTCCACCCAAACATGCAATGTTAAAGGCCAGTGGAGGACTAGTCAAGTCAGCTTCTTAAACAATCTGCCTTTTACCATAAAACTAACTTCAGCTTTTAACTGAATGACCCTTCTCTGGGCCCAAAAGGCTTTTGCAACAAACCTCACTCACTTGAGCCTATTCACCTTGCGATTTAAAAGCCAGAACATACAAACACAGTAAAGCTTCAAAATTTGTTCCAACCAACTAAAAACAACTTCACTCAAACCAGCAATGTTAAAGGTCAGTGGAGTCTATTCAAGACAGCTTCCTAGACAATCTGCATTTAAAAGAAAACTAATCTCATGGAGAATCTTCACACCCTGCTTCCAACAAACCATCTCCATCAAAATTTCATTAAAACGACGTCATAGCATTTTTTTTACTTGCCTAACATGTTGTAGCTGTTAGTTTCTTACCTTCTGTATGTTGTTGCACATACCTTCCAAACTATATGCCAATCTGATGTGCTGCAGTTTCTTGTAAATCAAAACTCCAGCAAAAGTGGCTGAACCACTTCTGTGCTGTCCCTTATGTACCTCCACTTGCCCTTCCCCTTCCTGTTGCTTGCCCATTGTTCTATCCCCTGGCCCACCCCTTCCTGCCCCCAATCCCCTTCTGAGCACACCATCTTGATGGAAAGGGAAGGGGTGCACCAGGACAACCTGGTCTGCCTCCTTAAAGGGAAAACTCCATTATCACAAGTGTAACTGTCTTGCCCTTATCAAAAGCGACCCACTCTGAAAGTTACTATCACATTTTCACTGCTAACAGTCTATCATTACACCTGACTTCTTGACATAAACACATTGCTTAAATATAACTTACATAACCTCATGGACAAAAAGCCTGTTTCTGTAACAAAACAAAAACCAAAAACAGAAAAAAACACTGTGTAAATTATCCCAAGGCTGAACATATGCCAACCATTTAATTTTTCATGTATCCACCTTCTTTACCATATTGGGGGGTTTGCATATGCTTCCCATGATGCTTTGCATTATTGCAGTATGTGCAATTGTGTTTTCTTTAAAATTTGGCTGGCCAGACAATATCATCCGGGATAACATATACCTCAGTGGCATTTGCTCTGGGGTTCTTTTGTAAACCTATATTGCTTCCTATTCCTTCTATTAAAATGTACACCTCCACATATTTTCCTAATAATGTGTATGCCTTCCTTAGAACAGAACCTAAAACAAATCTTATTACTTACAAATAATTGTGTTGTTTCACCACACCTCCTTAACAATTCCACATAACTTCATTAACTTTATTATGCAGGCATGGTGGATCTGACCAGATTTTGTTTAGATAGAGGTAAACGAGAACTCTTACCAGAGAGCATTTTCAAAAAGGACACAACACAGCAACACAGTACAAGAATAATGAAAGATTTGCAGAACCTGTCTTGGGTGGAGGGAAGGGGGTTTAAATAAAGGGCTGTTAATTGTTAATTGACTGAATATGTTCCAAACAGCTGGAAGCAGCCAGTAAGTACCCACAAATGGCAATTATCACTCTTTACAAATGTGTGAAGTATGCTCCTTGCCGGCCGCTACATGTGGAATTTTAAGTCCACTACAATGCATGGTTTTAGTATTAATTTAATAGGAAATGGCATTTGGCAGTAACAAAACATCCTTTAGAAGTGGCTGTCCATTACAGTTGTGTCCATTACATGTGGCACGTACTGTAGTTGAATAATTGTAAATTATTATTTTGTTTAAAATAGTAGGAAACTAATCTTCTTTAAACTTTACAAATAATATATATACTTATAATTACTGAGAGCCATAGAATATCAATCCAAAATTGGGGGACTCTATTCTCTGTAATATATGCTTGTGGCATAGCAAGGATGTATTTTGAAGCCCTTGCATGAGAAGCTCAGCTGGGTTTTGAATGCATATAGCTCTGTAGCCACCATACTTTCAAAATCCTCTGAGACACAACGGAGTGAGCTGTAGTTTTGTTGTACACTTCAGTTCATCTTAGTACACTGAGAAAAAAATACCTTTGAACTTCAGCCTGCAGTGTTATATTAGACAGATGTTGTGAGGTGTGCCATGGATACACTCGTTCTATTGATGGCTTCCATGGATACACTCAAAGTTCCAATGTTCAAGCTAAGACTTTTTGCAACAAGTTTTATAAACTTGTTCAAGTTTAAAAGCAGTTGCAATGCTTGATATATTTTTTTAAGTGATGTGTTTACCAGTTATATTCTGTTGACATTTGTAGGTTGTTACCTGCCATAACTGTAATAGCTTTCCTATTTTTGAAACTACACATCAACTGTTGCCTCTATTTTGTGGTTAGTAGCTGGGCTGTCATAGTAAATTATATGCAACAATGGAGGTGGTAGTGTGGCAGTCAATTTTTTAAACCCCCTTCAGTGTGTGTTACTTTAATAAACCACTCTAACTTCACTCTTGTGGTTTATTTATTTATTTTTTTTTGCCATTCACTTTTTATTCATTTTATGTTGCAGAGACATAACAACAAGACAAAATATAAACACATACAGACTTGAATTACAAAATCTTTGTAACAATTGACATAAAAATAGATCTCCTCAAAACTCTCCATACCCACCCCCACCATTCACCTCCCCCATACCCCAATACCCACCCCTACAAGGTGCTGGTTTCCATGCGGTCAATACAATGCATACCATTACCAAATCTATGAGTAAGATATAAGCAAAGGGGACCAGATTTTTTCAAATAGGGGTAGTTGATTGTGCAAAACTGCTATCATCCTCTCAATTCTAAGGCTTGTGAGAAGACCCGCTACCCATTCAGCGTAAGTGATCTTCACGGGATCCTTCCAGTGTTTAAGAACTAGCCTTTTCACCATGATGGAAATCAAGGCCATATGAAATTTCCTCAGTTTAACTGAGACACCTGACATGTCTCCCAATAAACAAACCTCTGGACAAAACAGCTCCTCTAACCCTAATAACGGATTAACCTTACTCTTTATTTCATTCCATAATTGAGTAATTTTGGAGCATTGCCAAAAAACATGCATTAAATCTCCGCTTCCTGACCATACCTATAACATTTAGAATCTTCTGCCAGTTTTAAATCTGCCAACTTTTGGGGAATAATAGATGTTGTGTAGGACTTAAATTGTATAAGTCTCAGGCAGTCTTGCGAATGAATTTATGGCAATTCTGCCAAATCTAGTGCCAATCTAATGTGGCGATAGGAAAAATTCCGGCCCAGTATGAGGACGGAGCCACCTTCCCTGAAAATGCCCAGTGGAACAATACTTGGTAAATTTTGGAAATAGCCTGAAAGTTCCTATCAGCGGTCCAAGATCCTTCCAAAACGGTATACGGGCCAGGCCAGCCAAACCTGGACCAATACTTTGAGCTAATAAATGTCGCAATTGATAAATCTTAAAGCTGTCTTTCATAGATAGCCCGTATTTATTAATTAGCTCAATGGTTGAAAGGAGACTCCCTTCATTATTAAGGAAATCTTTTAAGGAACCATCCCCAGGCAAAGACAGCCAATTATACCTGATGGTTCTATTTCCTATTAGCCATCGGGGGTTACCTATAATAGGTTGAGCCCAATCTTTAGTCTGGTCATATTTCAGGAAATTGCAAAGCTGATTATGAATCCGTAGAGAAAGCCCAATGGGAGAATTTCTTAGTGACAACGGTAATAATCTACTAGTGACATAGGGTAAGGCCTTTGGATTAAGACCAGAACACTTAATAAGATTTAGTTTGAGTTCTACCCACAATGGAACATAGTCTGCAGCAGGGGAACTGTCCGAGGAATAGACCCATCTACTATACCTGTTAACATGTGTTGCCAAAAAGTAAAGAGCAAATTGAGGTAATTTCAACCCGCCCAACATTTTAGGAGCCGCTAATTTAGAGTAAGACATTCTAGCTTTCTTATAACCCCACACAAAATCCGCAATTTTGCTATGAAGTTTAGTGAACCATGATATGGGGATCCAAACATTCAGCACACTAAAGGGGTAGAAAAGTCTAGGGAATATATTCATTTTAACAATATTTATTCTGCCCCATAACGACAGTGGGAGTTGGGCCCACCTTCTCATGTCCAGTTCTATATCACGGACTAAAGAGTCCAAATTCAATTGACGCAAGCGGCTTAGCTCTTTCGTCAAATACAAACCTAAATAATGAAGGGATTTCGAACTCCACTGCAAGCCCAAGTCTTCGATCTCTTTTTTGAATACCCTATTATTGAGGGGGAAGACGACGGTTTTATCTTGATTCAGTTTGTAATTCGCTAGTATGCTGAAATTTTGTATCACCTTTAATAAATTCGGAATTGTATTATTAGGCTTCGAAATGTAGATTAGTAAATCATCTGCATACGCTGTGACCTTAATGATTTGGCCATTAACTTTAATCCCTTTGATTTCAGTGGATGCCACTATACACCTTATCAGAGGTCCCAAATATAAATTAAATAAAAGAGGGGATAAAGGGCAACCTTGTCTCATACCAGCCTGCAAATTAAAGGGAGCTGACACCGCCCCATTACACATAACTCTAGCGGAAGGATTAGAGTACAGTGCCTTAACCCAATCCACAAATTTCGTTGGAAATCCAAATCTGTCCATAACCAAAAATAGATATGCCCAGTGCACCCTATCAAAAGCCTTTTCGGCATCCAAGGAGACCAACGCTATCGGGTGATTGGATCCCTCGGAGGCCGAAAAGACATGTGCCAATGTTCTAAAATGGTCAGCAGACAATCTACCCTTCATAAATCCTACTTGTTCAGCTCCTATCAATTTGGGCAATACTTTGTTAATTCTTTTTGCCAATATTTTAGCCAAGATCTTAACATCGTAATTTAACAGGGAGATAGGTCTATAGCTGGCGGGCTTTTCTGGTGGTTTATTTGGTTTAGGAATCAAGACTATAAGTGCCTCGAAATCGTTTTATCTACTTCCACCCCAGATAGAATATATCTGAACAAACTAAACAATAAGGGCGTCAGTTTGGAGGAGAATGTTTTATAAAAATTAGCGACACCCATCTGGGCCTGGGGTTTTATCTACTGGTAGATCTTTAATAGCTGCTTCTATTTCCCTTATGCTATATCAGCAATGAGAGATCCATAATCTAGCTCATCTAATCTGGGAAGTGGAAGACGTTCCAGAAATGACAGGATTTCGGAATGAGGAGGGGGTGAATGCATACCGCTGTACAGGGATTCATAGTATTTCCGGAAAATTAGAACCATATCCTCAGGAGTGGTCTTAATACTCCCATCTTCCTCGGAAATGATTCCTTCAATCAGACGTGATGCCTCTAACTGTGCAATATGCCTGGCCAAGAACTTCCCCGATTTCTCTCCTTGATCTATGTACCTAGCTTTGGTTTTGATTATAGCTAATTCAGCTTGATCCCCCAGCATTCTAAGATACGTCTCCTTAGTCTTGATTAAGTTCACTTGAACCTCTTCACGAGGATTGGAAATCACCTCGGATTCTAACGACCTAATTTGACTTAATAAATCCAACATAGTAACCTCTATTTCCTTTTTCCTATTAGCGGCTTGACTAATCAATAGACCTCTTATGTAGGCCTTGAATGCGCACCAGAAAATATCTGGACGGACATTGTCCTTCATATTGACCTCAATAAACTCTTCTATCTGTTTCATCAATGATGAGACTACCTTGGGCATTCTCAAAAGTTGATTTTTTACTTTCCATCTATTACCTTTTCTTATGAGGGAGGGAAAGGAAAAAGTAACCTCCACCGCAGAGTGATCTGAGAGTGGGGCTGCCCTAATCTCAGAGCCAAAAACTCCTTTAAGCAAGGTACGTGAGAAAAATATATAATCAATTCGGGAGCCCGAACCATGAATAGGGGAAAAGAAAGTGTATTCTCTAGTCTCGGGGTGGCGCACCCTCCAAACATCCGCCAAGCCCAATTGGTCTACTAGATCATTGAAGGCACGAGAGGCAGGGGTTGAATATAGATGGGACCTGGAGGATTTATCCAAAAGGGGATCAATCGCTATATTGAAATCCCCTCCCAAAATCATGGGTAGTTGACTGAATGGTTGCAAAGCCTTTAGTAGATTCACCAAAAAATCATGACGATCCGTATTGGTCCCATATACTGCCCCTAATAGAATTTCCATATTTTGTAGTTTTCCTTTCACTAACACATATCTACCTTTCTTATCCTGGATTACCTTTTGGGAGAAGAAAGGTACTGATCTGTGTACTAATATAATAACCCTCCTACTCTGTGTGTTACCTTGGGAGGAGAAAACTTCACCTTTTGCAGCCTTCTCATACTACCGGCTTCTTCATGAAGTAAGTGGGTTTCTTGCAAAAATATTACTTTTGCTTTCACAGCCTCAATATATTTCAGTATCCGGTATTGCTTGATTCTAAGGTGAGCCCCTTTAACGTTCCATGTAAGGAAATTAATCCGGGTATCCAACCCCATTCAGATTTATTAATGATGCTATGCTAAATGACCGCATCTCTGCAAAATGAGTCATGGTAAAACCAGCAACCTTGTGTCCCTCCCCCCCTAGAAACCTATAACTCGTGTCCCCCATAAACCCCATAATGAGAAAAAACCCACCCCTCACCCCATCTCTACTCCCATCTCCTAATACAAATCCCAAAAACAAACCTTCCTCCCTCCCCCAACAGTAACCATGTTTTTTTACGGCCCATGACACCAGCTCACTTAGCGCTTGAGTCCGCGCTCACTCCCCAGCCACCCCCCCCATCTTTTATGACAAAGTCCTTTTCAACCATAACTATATTCATATTGTATAAACAAATAAATCTAAAATAAAACTAATGTTGTCCTTGGCCTTATTCCATATATCGGTGTCAGAAAATTCCCTTATTATTAAACAAACAGTAGCAAAGAGTGAAAATGTAGCCAATATTACAACACCACCTGCCTAATTCTGCTAAAGGGTAGATATTCTTCCCCTACCCCAGGGGGGGTCCAAATAGAACCATGTTGATCGATAGCCCGAATGGGGCCCGATTTAATTAGCAGGTTTAGTGTTTCAAACCTGTTTAAGGCATGTAATTTACTCGCAAATATTAACTCCTATCAAAATAATTATGATAAAATTATAACCAATTAACATTACAATGTAGTCCATCATAGTCTTTGGGCCTCAAATACCGTGCAATAGAAAAACAAAATAAGAAGAACTGATTATGCCGAGGATCCAGTGTTAAAGTACAAGCTTTCATCCAGCTACATCAAATATCCCCAGTCTCCTAGAGATAGCCGTCCGGTTGGCTAAATATAAAATAACACCCATGGAGGGCACTCCCGTTATATGCAAGTGGAGACATCAAGCCAGGGCAGAAAGTAAAACCAAAATGATAACTTCCCACTAGTTCCTCTGCTCCATGGCTCCATATATTGTTTCACAGTCCCCATCACCTGGCGAATTCCACACTCCAGATCTCTACTCGATATAGCCCACCATTCACGGATCTTTGAATAATGCAGGGAGAGCATCATGCAATGCCATCAAGGCTGTTTCGTGAGATTCAAAGGACTTCCATTCATTTAGAATGAAAACTTGGAATCTTACTGGATAGCCCATGCGGAATTTGATGCCAGCGGCTATAAGCTTTTTAACCAGTGGGTGATAGGCCGCCCTTTTCTGCCTTACTGAGAGTGGCAAGTCTTGCACTATTCTAATTTTAGAGCCCTCCCAGAAGATGTATTTGTCTTCTCTTGCCTTGTCGATGAGTGATTGCCTCTCTTGGTAATTCAAAAACTTAATAATAAAAGGCCTCAGTGGGCGATCAGGTGAAGGAACTGGGCGTAAAGCTCTATGAGCCCTCTCTACTATGTATGCAGATCCGAAGGGTGAGGGCCCAGCAATTCTCTCTGTTAGTTTCTGGGCAAACACAATCGGGTTTTGGGCTTCTGCTTTTTCTGGCAATCCAATAACCACAACATTATTACGCTGGCTCCGGCCCTCCAGGTCTTCGACCTTCAGCTCTAATTTATGTATACGCTGGGACAACAGGTTCACTTTCTCATTCATTTTTCTTCTTTCCCTTCTAGTGATTTGATACGGGCCTCATTATCTGAAACTTTGCGAGCTAGATCCTCAACGGCGACGTTGATGTTCTTAACTTCCCCTGCTATATCCTGCACTGCTGACTTCAGCGGCCTGATTTCTTCCTAAAACCACGCCAGAGTGAGGGGTTCATCTGAAACATTATGCTCACTGGCCACTTGCATTAACGCTGATGCCGAGGCCTTAGATTTCTTTGCCGCTTTTTCAGGGGTCGCGGGAGGAGTATGCTTAGGGGACAATTTCCTCATTTCCGACTCCATCTAAGGTGAGGGCACAGGTTCTCCTCTGTACCTGATGTAACAATTGTGGTTTAAGCCTCCTGAAAATGATGTAATTGCAGAATTAACGGATGGCAGGTCAGAGCGCACGAAGAAGCTGCTATTCCGTGTCCCGCATCACGTGACTCCCTTCACTCTTGTGGTTTATGTAGTAGCACGCTAAACAAACTCTGCTCAGAGCTGATACAGCTTCATAAAGTGGCAAGAATGTGGAGGAGCTCTTGCTGTGGCATCTGAGCCTGCTGTATTCAAGATAACTGCTGCAAGAGGACTGTGTATGTGCAATACTCACACATGAGCAGTTAGCATCATTGGTCAGCTTGAGCACGACGGCCATAACTTCCGCCGTTGTGGAAACAAAGTAGTGCCCCATGCAGGGGGGGTGTTTACGTGGTCCATGGAGGGGAAGGGCTGTGTAAACACAACCAACTGGAATTGTGCCTGAGCACTGTGGAAACACTCTGGAGCACTATCCGGTGATGTGCTTCTCCATTGCACTTTCCAGATGATGGCAATACATCTGTGGAGCTTAGCCCCCACAGCCATAAAAATGGGTAGCTAAACTAAAGAGCTATTTAGTCAAAAACCCATCACATGATGACTAGAGATGCAGTGAAGTTAAATTTCACTGGCGAAGTGCCCACAAAGTGGGCACTTTGCGTTGTCACTCCGTTATGCGGAGTGGCCAGTGTGAAAGACTCACTTCGCCTTGTAATTATGACTTTGTGTTGTCATTCCACCTTAATGTGAATGAAGGTGAAGTAACAACAATATAGGCAGCCCCCCCCTCACACATCACATGGCTTACAGTACTGTAAGTCATCTGCTTTAGCCAGGTAGGAAGGAAGTGACTCAAGCAAGGAGATACTTTCACTTTCTTCTGTGCAGAGGGAGAGAGAGAGGAGGCATTTTGTCTTTGTGTGTGTCTGACAGAGACTACAGTTAGGAGGAGTGGAGATCATTCATATAAACCCAGCAGCTTTTTTCAAAGCTATATTGTTTTGTGTTTTTGTACTCCTTTTTTTGTACTTAATTTGTTCTTTCTGTGATTGTAATTTCCTTGTTTTTTACTTTTAGAAGTTGTTGCCCATCTGTCTGTGTGTCTGACTGTGTGTGCACCTGTGTTGTGTGTGTGAGTGTTTCATGTTGTTGACTCATTGCTTGTATGGAGGGAAGGAGGGAGGGCAGTCGAGTCAAGTCATTTGAGTTGCTGACATCAGAAATGGACCAGGGATAGGGTCAGGGAATGTCTGGGATGGTGCTGGGGGCAGTTGTGGGACTGCATGACAGCATGCTTGGCAGGGGAGGAGTCTGCATGCATTGGGGGCATGGCTGGGTGATGTTGGACTGGTCAAAAATCTTGGGTCCTCCCCACGGAAGCAGGACCAGCACCTCATGCAGTTGTATCACCACCACCACCTTCAGCAGCAGTTCCAGCAGCATCATCTGTAACTGAAGGTCCTCCACAGCAGAATTTGCCTGTGCCTCTGGGCCAAAGTGTGAACTCGGAGCTTGAGCACCGTGACCAGGATGCCACCAGTGCATCTGGCCCTCTCGTGCCTGGTTCCCCCACAGTTCACCACTTTTGGAGTTCTTTGACTGTGTTGGGGGTGACAGCAGCCTGGTTCAGTGTCATATTTGTGGTGTGGAGGTGCGACGTGGCCCCTGGGAGACTCACCTGTGGACTGGGGGTCAGTGCACCCACATGCTGAATCACCACAAGGTGGAGTGGCAGGCTGCCACAGAACAGGCCAGGCCTGCATCTGCTGGCCCTTCTGTGGCACTGGCAGAGGGTGTGGCTGTGCATCACCATAGTAAGAGGAGGGCCACAGCAGCACCTGCTGCTCCACCAGCACCACCTCCACCACCACTACTACCACCAGCTGTACCACCAGTGGACCCCACAGAACTGCCTGTAACACAGGCCGACATTGCAGTTCTGTGTGGTGCCATCGAGGAGAACAAAGAGAGGGTGAATGCTGTCCAGCACCAGTTGAGGCAGATAGAGAGACATCAATTGCAGATTGTGTCCATGCTCCAAGTGTTGCTGGACCAGCAGGGGATCCCATATTAGCTTTTTTTTATCACACCTTCCTCCCGCTGTGTCATAAAATGTATTTCTCCACCATCTCCTGTATGTAAATGTAATTATACCGTTGCTCATAAAAGTACCATAAAGGTAGCATGCTAATTTAGTAAAAATTCCTAATAGCAGACAGAAGGAAGGACATAGTAGGATTTTACTTACATACACACATACATGCTCCTTATTTCCCTGTTATTATAATCCACATTAAGAATGTGTACCCTGACATATTCCTGGTGCCTCAGTAATGTTTACTTCCAGTTGTGGAGTGGCAGTGGAAAAGCAGGACTGAGCAGTGCAAGTATAATGTGCTAGATTGCAAGTATGAAGTCAGTGTTCTTTTCTGTGTGTGGACTGCAGACATTGTCCAGCTTCTTGCAAACATATATATATATATATATGCTGACTTGTTGCATTGTTTATGGTATAAAAATAAAGATAAGAATATATAACGTATATTTTATTGGTACCATCATCATCAGTTGATTAAGTGAAATGATATTTATTCAGAGGTCTCTGGCCAGAGTGCACACAGTGCACAGATAACTTTTGGGAGATCATATAGCAACAAAAAATCCTGCTTTTCAACAAACCATACCCAAGAGACATGAAATATTGGTGATGGTGAGGCACCCAAAATATTTGATGGATGGTGTACAGACACTATAAAGTCAGAAAATATATAAAGTCCAGTTCACTGCCAAATGCCAACACACTGTGCTACAACAGTTCTTCTTTTCATTTTTTGTTCTGGAATAAGTGATGTCTTTCTAGTTTAGATAGGCAGTGTCAGTTTTTTAGCAAGTTGATGTACACCATAACACAACACGCACCAGTAGTTGTACAGTGTGGTGGTAGTGGACTGCAGGACCTATTATATATTACAACTTTAAAAATGTCTGTACACCATAACATATTTTGGGTGCCTCAGTAATATTTAATGTCTATTGGGTATGGTTTGTTGAAAAGCATGAGTTTTTTGTGCTATTATCTCCACAAAGTCTTGTGTGCACCGTGAGTGACTGAGGTGCACACTGGCCAGAGATCTCTGAAAAAATATCATATCACTTACTCCACAGCTGATGATGGTACAAATAAAATGTACATTACATATTCTTATCTTTATTCTTTACATATTGTAACAAGTCATACCATATATATGTTTCAACGAACCTGGACAGTGTCTGCACACATAGGAAAGAACACTGACTGCACACATGCAGTTTAACACAGTATACTTGCACTGCTCAGTCCTGCATTTTGACAACACTTCATGACAGAAAGTAAACATTACTGAGGCTCCAAAAATATTTATTTTTGGAAATAGACATTATGACATTATATATGGTCACACACAGTCACCAGAAACAATGTGCATCCCTAAAGGCTACTGTCTTGTGTCCAGAACATTCCACAGTGCTGAAAAAGTGAAATGAGAGCATAACATGAAATGCAGTGTCCCAGAATTAATGACACACTCAGTCATGTGTGCAGTGCTCACACACAGTCAACAGAATTTTTGTGCATCCCCAAAATGCAACTGTCTTGTGTCCAGAAAATTCTCCAGTGCTGACAAAGTGAAATGGGAGTGTTACACCAAATGCAAAGTGCCCCAGAATTAATGGTGCATTCAGTCATGCGGGCAGTGCTCACACACAGTCACCAGAATTTTTGTGCATCCCCAAAATGCAACTGTCTTGTGTCCAGAAAATTCCCCAGTGCTGACAGAGTGAAATGGGAGCATTACACCAAATGCAAAGTGTCCCAGAATTAATGGCACACTCAGACATGTGCTCAGTGCTCAGACACAGTCACCAGAATTGTTGTGCATACCCAAAATGCAACTGTCGTGTCCAGAAAATTCTCCAGTGCTGACAAAGTGAAATGGGAGTGTTACGCCAAATGCAAAGTGTCCCAGAATTAATGGTTCACTCAGTCATGTGCGCACTGCTCACACACAGTTACCAGAATTTCTGTGCTTCCCCAAAGTGCAACTGTCTTGTGTCCAGAAAATTCCCCAGTGCTGACAAAGTGAAATGGGAGCGTTACACCAAATACAAAGTGTCCCAGAATTAACGGCGCACTCAGTCATGTGCTCAGTGCTCACACACTGTCGCCAGAACTTTTATGTATCCCCAAAATTGCAACTGTCTTGTGTCCAGAAAATTCCCCGGTGCTGACGAAGTGAAATGGGAGCATTACACCAAATGCAAAGTGTCTCAGAATTAATGGCACACTCAGTCATGCCATAGTGCATACACACAGTCACCAGAATTTGTGTGCATCCCCAAAATGCAATTATCTTGCATCCAGAAAATTCCCCCGTGCTGATGAAGTGAAATGGGAATTTTACACCAAATGCAAAGTCTCCCAGAATTGATGGCGCACTCATTCATGCGTGCAGTGCTCACACACAGTCACCAGAATTTTTGTGCATCCCCAGAACTCAGCTGTCTTGTTTCCAGAAAATTCTCCAGTGCTGACAAAGTGAAATGGGAGTTTTACAAGAAATGCTGCTGCTGTTGCAGTTACATGTAATGCTGCTGTGTATTGACCTTACTGTGATGATGATGTGATGATGCACAGTGTCTTGCCAAATCGTACGAAGGAGTGATCACATGAATAACCTTTCAGTGTACCATCACAAATAATGACAGTGAGAGAACTGTTGGTTTGATTGCAGCAGTAACACATTATGTTTAAGCCGTGGCTGTTCCACCACTGGTAAATGGATTAACACAGATAGCAAGCTGTGAAGCCACAAGAGCACCAAATCATCGGATCACAATTAAATTTAATATCAGGCTGTAAGAAATATACTGTATCAGTGTCCCTGTATCTTAACTTAAGTTAAATTTTAAAACCACATCTTGTCAAGTCACATGACCTGGGTCAAACTTTTTTCAACACTGGCATGGCTGCAGCTGCAAATTTGGAATACAGTGCACGATGTGTTGGGCAAATATTTTGTGATGTACATGTCACCTACTTTATAAATCATCAGTCAGATTATTTGCACTCTAATGAAAAAAAAAAAGGAACAGATTAAATAAAATTGATCTACTTACCAGTATGGAAATGGATACCCCATAGCTTGCTGTACACAGTAATACTGTACCATTGATACAGACCTTCAGTGAAGGAGAGTCATTTGTTAACCTGTAAAAAAACAAAACAAGATGACCATATTTGTTTGACCATTGCAGCTCGGAAAAGCAACAGGAAACAAAACATACAGCTAAAAGAAGTTGAATAGCATGAAAAACATTAGTACACATACTCACTTTATAGTATTCATAGTAACAAGCCTTGTGCCTGTGGCTGATGGATGTGGTCTCCTATTCAACTCCCTCTGCCTTGGCATGGTCAAGAGATGTAATGAAAAACATCATCAGCGTGGTGGTGGTGGGTGGTGGTGGTCATAGCTTAGGCACATGATGACATTCCCTCTCACATCTTTCTGCATCTGGTGATGGTTGCAGTGGCTAACAGCAGTCTTATGGTGGTGGTCCAGGGGGGCACACAAAGTCATTCAACCTGGTGGAAGTGGCTAACAGTGGTTTCATGGTGGTGGTCCGGGGGGCACATGGTGACATTCCCTAATGCAGCAGTGGCTAACAGCAGTCTTATGGTAGTGGTCCAGGGGTCAAGATATATTGTGCTCTGTGTTACAAATGTGACATGACATATGGAATTTGAGTCACTCTGAGTGGTACACTGATTTAATTTTATGAAAAAGAAAACATATATCATACAACAAATGCCACAGCCTTTTAACCACTTAAGTTAAAACTTTCCAACATTAACCTCAGCAACATCCTCATAAAGAAAGCTGCCCTCACAGTCATCTATGTCTGAATTCTGACCACTGGAAAATGTTTTCTCCATTGTGTCATCATCAACTTCAGTAGTAGACTATTTCATGCTGCCACTTCCAGTGCCACCAGGATGGTCCATTTCTACATCAGCAAAGCCATGACTATGCTGGGGACCGGGTACGAATACTGAGGTTGCAGTCTGAGCTGGTATGTGCCTCTCGTTCATTTTTATGAATGTCAGCAAACTGACATTTGCAGGAGAGAGGTTTGTATGATGATCCTGAAATATTGCATCTGATGAGTTGAATACCCTCTCAACACTTACACTGGAGGGTGGGCATGTCAGGTATTTCAGTGCCACTGCTGTCAGCACTGACCAGTCACTGATCTTTCCACTCCAGTATAAAAGAGGATCATCAGTTACTGACAGATGCCTGCTTTCAGATAAATTTGACTCAACCATTCACTGTGCTGCACTAAGTCCAGTGGTTGATGCATCATCCTGTTCTCCGGAATCATTTATGTCGCAAATCCCCACTTGGGACAAAGTCTCCCAAAGTGGGTTAACGCCAACCAGTTTTGATGACAGACCACCTGTAACTGCAGTCCCCTTCCCCTTACAGGATATGCTTGATACTACTCCAGGGTCACCTTCAGCCTGATTATGCTGCTGAGGTTTGCTTAGCTTGGCACGTGACTTCTGTGCCCCATGAACGAAGTACTCCAGTTGCCCACTGACATTTTTTACCTGTTCAGGCCCACCCTCCAGTACTGAGGCAATTCCACGTTTAAATCGTTGGTCCAGCATGGTTGCTATAGCAAAGTTTTTACTATGCTGAATGCTCAAGATGTGATGATTCTGGTCAAATACTGTCAGTATGCGTTTCAGCAGCACACTACGAGCACTGCCTCCGGCAACATGAAGGCTATGCTGTACATTCACAAATGTCTGCTTCAGCACCCACACCAGTGGAATTGATTGGCTAATGGAGGCAGACTCGCCAGTCACTGCCTGTGTGGCATTTTTAAAAGGCCTCGAAATTGTTATTACAGAGTCCATGAGACTCCACTGTTCAGTCATCATAGACCTGGAGGCCCTGGAACTGTCACGGCTAGTGTACATGACAAGATATTCTGAGATGGCTTTGTATTGTTCATACAACCTCTCTGCAATGTATAAGGTGGAGTTCCACAGGGTGACAACTTCCAGCTTCAAGCAGTGCTGCGGGAGGCAGTTTCGGATCTGCAACTGCTAAAGCTGGTCAGGGGCCTTTGCAGAGTGTGAACAGTGAGATCAGATATGGCATGCAACTGCCAACATTTCCTTTATATCAGGGTGCCACAGAAACTCCTGCACCACAAGATTTAAACAGTGGGCCATGCATGAAACCCGAACAAAGCCACCATTCATGATGCATTTAACCATATTTGACCCATTGTCACTTGCTATGAACCCAGTTCTCAGGGACAGAGGGGTTTAGCCACTTGTCAGTTTCAGTCAGTACCAATCCAGCATGTTTCCACCAGTGTGCGAACAGGTTACATTGCGCATAGCAATCGTTGCATGCTGTTGAATTCCTGGAAGATTGCTTCCAAGGCATTCCACCTTACTGCACTGATTATTCACACAACCAATAGCACAAACAACATCCAGCACCTGTGCCCAATGTGCAGTTATACACATATATGAACTGCCCACTGTTTTGCCACTTGTCCACATATCCATACTAAAATGGATGAATGGAGAGGGAGGAATGTTGAAGGATATGTCTTACAGAGTCAGACACAGTATGGTACAACTCAGGGACAGCATGGGTGGAAAAATATGTCCTGGATGAGACTTTCCATTTTGGACAGGCACGTGCAGCAAACCACCGGAACCCAGAATTCTCCATGAAGGAGAAGGGCGAAAGATCAATTGCCAGCATTTTAGCTACAGCAGCATTAAGTTCACATGATACTGTATGATTGGGTGGGTACTTCAGCTTATGCGCAAAAACACTCTGTAATGTGGGCTGACTTAAATGTTTTACATGGGGTGTGATGACAAATGGTTCTGCTCTGTGAATGGCAGGGGGTGGAGTGTGGACATGAGATGAAGATGGTTGCACAGGTGATGAAAAATCCACAAATTAAGTTATTTTCCCAGATTTACAAACAGGGGTTGATATACCACTTACACTAGACATATTGCATTGACCACCACCACCACTGCTACACTCACCGCCACTGGACAAGATTTCAAAATCATTGTGCTCCTCCACCTCATTATACCTATAGTAATCCTCTGCTGTTATTTTATTGCTACTGCACACATTTAATTTCCTACATGATCTTACAGTCACGGAAGGGGATAACATGCTCATTATGGTTGATGACGAGGGTGAATGCCCCACTGTGGTATTAGCTGCCATCTTGTGCTGGGTCCACAGTGCCATGTGCCTGTTCTTAAAATGTGCATGCTGTCCTCCTGTGCCCAGATGGCTTCCCTTTTTACCTTGCCTCACATACGCATGGCAAACCTGGCAGATTGCAATTGATTCATCATTTTCATCTTGCACAAAAAAATCCCAAACAAGGGATTGTGATCGCCTACTTTTAACGTGTCCCTGATGCTGCTTATTGAACTTCATTTTTTTAAGCCATGAAGTGGGGGGTGTGCTACATGATTTTTCAGGCAGGACACATTTGGACTGCAACTGACCACCACAACTACCTATCATTATTACTGGGTCATGATGATGATGATCATCAACAACTGAAACTGGTAAATCACAACTTTTGCTGGGGGGAGGGGGTTAATGCAAACAGACCCAGACACAGCCATCTTGAATTTCACTTTCTCTGGTTCCCAACAGGGGTCACTGATATCATCATCATATTCATCAACATCATCCACAGCCACATCTTCTGCTTGGATGCTGGCATGTGGACTGCATGTTGCAACCATAGCAACATCAGCATCATCAGATTCATCATCAACACCACCATCATCCAATATATTTTCACCACAATGTGAATCATTGCATGGCAAATGTGTGACCTGAACTGTGGTGGAAGAAATGTGACATTGTGTATTATCATTGCCATGATGATCAGAATTTATTTTTATTTATTTATTTATTGAAATGTTTCACCAGGAGAGCACACTGAACAACAAGTTGCTCGTCTCACGGTGTGACCTGTGGGGAAGGGGTTACATAGGGTTGTGAAGGATGATGAGTTACAATGGTATGTGAGTAGTACAAACAATACAACATTGTAAGATTATGCAACAATTGGAACACAAGGTATGTACAATAAACAGTAGTGGAACATTGGGTAAATTACAATACATGTCCAAAATCATACAAAAGAACATGTAAACATACAAAACAGTAATAATGCAACAGATCCATTATAGTGCATGAGTGTACCAGGAGCAGGCTCGAGGCAGTACGCAAGTGCTGTTGGAGTAAAAAGGGCGGGGTAACTGAATCCTCATGTTTAGTTACCAATGGGATGTTACTGGGGAGTATGACATCATCTACACTGTCACTCATTGCTTTACACTGAACTATATTTTTGGACATGGTCAACTGGTCAGAAGTGGAACTTGAGGCAGCAATACTCATACCACCAGCAACTGCACTAACACCAACTGTGACAACATCATCTTCTCCAACTATGAGTGAAGCTACCAATTGCACTGTAAAAAACATTGAAGGAGAAATGCCTTTCTCACATCAGCAATGCACTTCTGCGACTGCATACTACCACGTCCACAGACAATCTTACCACTGGCAGCAGTGCCATGGCAAGAAACAGCTCTGCTTGCACATCTCTTTGTGGGCATTTTGGGGGATCAACAAGAATATTCTAAACAAATTTAGATTTTGGAATATTCACTCTGGGCTGCTGGATGTGAAGCCAAAAAAACAACTGTGGCTTCAACAAGAGATACAGATGCAAAGTCACAACAAGTTCAACAACACCTTAACTAACCAGTGGTGCTCAAGTCACAATCCAATCTGGAAAAGAATACCTTTTTCCAGTTGGGGGGAGCACTGTGACAGCGGATTACAGTAACAGTGCAAAACCAAGATACCACAATGTCAATACAAAATCACGCAGGTGAAGTGGACAGCAGGTTCACACTGCTGCAATTACACTGTGGCATAATAAAAGATGTATTATTTGAAGTCACACACTGCACATACACTCACATACACACACTTTGTCTAAGCAAATTGAAAACTTCAGTAATATACCAAGTATTTTAAACAACCTGAAATTATGCAATGCTGCACCAGGTCCACAACACAATCAACAAAAAAATGTCTACAATTACTGAAAATATTACTGTATGTACATTAACACAGTTATAAGAAAAATATTACCAGAAACAAAGAACTCCCTATTTCTCCAACTTAAATCTACCTACACCACAGATACGCCCCTCCCCAAAGCACACTGCCACTGTCTGTCATTACACAGACTGAATGTTGTATATCAACATTCAAAATCCACACACAAACAATAAACACTCGATGATATGAGCACATCAGGGTTTTCTACAATCGATACACTAAAGTTTGAGCAAAAAAAAAATTACTCAAAAATGCTTTTTTAACAGATTTTAGAGGGTTTGAATGATAGAGAGCTCTCATAGCAAACTGTCTCCTACAGCTACCTACACACACTACTCTGAACTGAGGCTGTGAAGAACAATCTAGAACCCATGTGGCCTGAAATCCCATGAGTCACTGCAAAATTCACTTTTGGAGCTCACCAACAAGGCGAAGTGATGCAAACTGCATTGATTTCAATGTACTTCACCTTAAAATTAGTGGAGTAGTGGTCTGAGGAAGGTGGAATAATGTGAGTCATTGCTTTCAATAGACTTCACGTTCCTCATTATGATGCAAAGTACTCTGCTTCGCGATGTGGAGTACTTTGCAAATTCTGCATTACTCCGTGAATCACTTCATGGAGTGAATTGGGGCCACTTTGCCCACCACTAATGATGACCATGCAGCAATATTGCATACATGGTAACAGGTATTGCTTTCTTTGTACACATTTTATTTGTTAAAAATCCATTTAATAAAGGCAATAACACACCACATGGTTTCATTAAGCTATAATCATTACATGGGTGTTATATGGTACACAGCTGGTGGCCTGCGCCTCACTATT
Source organism: Neoceratodus forsteri (assembly GCA_016271365.2). NCBI lineage: Eukaryota > Metazoa > Chordata > Ceratodontiformes > Ceratodontidae > Neoceratodus > Neoceratodus forsteri. Next base: position 808,648,726 of record CM028129.1, on the reverse strand, counting down.
CTTCTGTGGCTATATACAGTAGTTTAATTCACACCCTGTCATGGATTATTGCTTTCAATACATGGTGATGATGATGATAATAATGCATATATGTTCAGATTACAAAATGATTTTCACCAAAGTATTTCTTTGTGACGTTCAGTATATTTTTGAAACAATCAAAATTGTAAAAGAGAATTGGTTGCAGTTACCAATTAAAGAGGTTCTGGCCAGAGCCAATAGGGCTGCAGCTGAGGAATCTGGGTAAAAATATTGAAAATTACCAAAGTTATGAGCCTGCATCAAAATGTAATGTAGGTTCATACATTTGTTCAATTCAATTCAAGTTTATTTTTTGACTAATAAAAAGTCATTACAAATGATGCAAAAACAAAACATCAAATTTCCACAATATACAATGTATCTGTACACTATAAAATCAAACACATAAGGTGCTGGCCCAGTGGTGCTGAGGGTTGAGGTGCTGGATGCCACACCTTGTGTCATACCGGTGACCCATGTTTGGGAATGAGCATGGGTCATCAGGGATTGGTGAGGACGAGAAAGGATCGAGCTTCCTATGGACTGCTATCCTTCCTTGGGGAGGGGGGGTTCATCCTAGCCAGTGCAGCAGCAGCCCCTGGTGGTGACTGGGGGACTGCAATGCTTGGCAGGCAGACATAGGGGAATGAGCTGCAGCAGACATCCTTCAGGTGCATTTGGGCACATGTGCATGCTGAGCAGGATGTCACTACACATCTGCACTCTGGGGCAGCAACTCCCAAGGAGAAAACCCCCTGACCGTGGATAGGTGATAGCGCCACCCATGCTCAGACCACACTCCCACCATTGGACTCACCTCCAGGACCTGTCCCTTTGCTAACTCTGGGGCATTGGATTATAGATAGAGTGCCGAGGTGGGCGACCCTACCTCAGGGGGCTCTGAGCCAAGGAATTCCCCAGACTGGAGAGGCCAAAGGTGAGTTTCAGAGTGGGAGGTAGAGACCAGCATGGTTGGTTGCTGGACAGAGTTCCACAGACCCAGGATGAATAAAGAGAATGTACAAAAACACCAAAAAAACAGACACATACATTAAAACAATAATACATAGAAATTAATTAATATAAGACTCAGCCAAAGCTGTACAGCTTTAGTATTGCACTTTAGTCTTCTTGTAGGTCCTCTAAAATCTAGTATAGATTGACTAACTTAGACATTGTAGCCATTGCCTGTTGTGGCCAGCACCTATTTATACTACAATTGCAATCCTGTGTTTCTATACTAATCTATACTTTCTAATCCTGACAGGACTGATGTCTGTTTCAACAATCGAAATAGCCTAAATCACTTTAGTATACCTTAATTCTCTTTTATAATATGATATCTCTTTCCATCTATTATTTTATATATTATTTATACATTTGTTGTTTTGTAATATTTTGATACCAAATTTTCAAAATAGCCTTGTTATGACCCTGCCTCATGAGGAGTAGCAGAGCAAATGTTCAACTCCTGCCCAAAAGGTGATTTGGTACAGGGACTACAGAATCAACTTTTGGGATGCAAAGACACATTTTGGGCAGGAGTTTAAAAAATGTCAGCTGTTACATTCATGAGGTGCTGAAAAGAAATGGCTATATTGAAAATTTGGGTAAAATTATTGGATATTACCAAACTTGTGAGACTGGGTTTGAAAAATTGAACGTAGGCTTATAATCTTTGTCATTTTTTTAATATTTGTACACACAATTTTCAGCATAGCCTTCTTATGACACCATCTCATGAACAAGGACCGAGAAAATGTTCAACTCATGCCTGAAAGGGAATTTCATGCAGGGACCGCAAAATCACATTTTGGGATTAAAAAAAAAAAACATTTTGGCCAGGATTTGAAAAATGACAGCTGTTACATTCAAGAGATACTATAAAGATAGGGCTATGTTATACATTTTGGGTACAAATAGTGAAGATTACCAAAGCTAAAAAGGCTGCATCTGCAAAATTCAAAGTAGGCATACAACTTTGTTGTTTTTTAATATTTTTACACCATATTTTCAACATAGCCTTCTTATAACCTCACCTCATGAATAAGGGCAGAGAAAATGTTCAACTCCTGCCTGAAAGGTGATTTCATGCAGGGACTGCAAAATCACCTTTCAGGACAGAACTGCCTAACAACAGTGCCATTGCTCTTGAGGTGGGGTCCCAAAAAAGGCATGTTGAAAACTTGGGCCAAAAATGTGCAAAAATGGCAAACTTATGCCACTAAGTTCAAAACCCTATTGAAAGACATTGAACCGCATACCTTTTTCTTCAGTTCATGTTCCAGCTTCGAAGACTGACGATGTGTCTGTGTTCCACAGAGGATTATGGTGACATTGGACCCCCAATGGGAAAGTAAGGGCTTGGGTGGGGTGTGGGGTGGTGGGTGATGAGTGGGAGGGTCACTTGGGGGGTAAGGAATGGCTACAAAAGATATCGATGAACATTTTGTTACAGGTAAAAAAAAGTGAGGATTCCTACACTGTGGGATTAGGCACCCCCCCAGTGCCACTGTCATATTTCTTGGGGGGGAGTGGGGCAGTGGGTGCTGAGAGGGAGGGTCAGGTGTGGGAGAGAAACTATTAATATACATAATGCATTAAGAAAAGGCACAAATAACCACGCATGCACAGAAGTGGAGGGTGGTCAGTAAGAATATTTGCATTCAGGACACTGGGGATTGGGCACACCCAGTGTCACTACCATGTTTCTGGGGGGGTGGGTGTAGGGTGGTTGTTGCTGAGAGGAAGGGTCAGGTAGGGAGATATGTATAATTTCAATTAAAAAATCAGCAGCATCCTGATCAGGACACTGGGGGATTGGGCACCCCCAGTGAAATTCTTATGTTTCTGGGGGGTGGGTGGTGGGTGCTGAGAGGGCAGGTCAGGTGGAGGTGTCATGGGCTCACCCATAGGTACTGCCAGATCCCCTATTGCCAGGAGACCCCCTCCCATAATGAACCCTAAGACATTGACTGTCTAGACTTCTATCCAAGGAGCCTTTTCCTTCTTTGGATTTGGTTTCTTTGGTAGCATTTTAGCCCTAGAGCAGTTAGGCACAGTTTGAACAAACCATTTCCCCCCAAAGATAATACACACAGCAATAGGCCCAGGCAGAGTTTTTGTTAAAATATGGTAAACATTTACTTAAATAAAGAAAGCATCACAATATTCTACAAGAAATTTCAGGTATGGTAAAAGTTTACTTAAATAAAGAAAGTCATCACAATATTCTACAAGAAATTTCAGGTATTGAGTAAATTAATTTCTGAGCACGTCTTTGCAGTAGCGCTCTTACAGCACTCAGTCAGCAGCTGGCCGTGGAGGTGAGAGGTGGGATGTGCCTGTAGCTGGCTGGGGAAAGGTGGGGGGCTCGGTGGGCTGGCACGGCTGGGTGGGGGGGCCACTAGACTACCAGGGAAAGGGGAGTTCTATATTTATTATACAATGATTGTGGATTGAAGAGGGGTTCCACTAGACTACCAGGGAAATGGGGTGATATTTATTTATTGTACAATGATTGGGGGGCACTGAACTACCAGGACTTCACTGAGTGTACTGCCGCAGTTGTGGCTGGACTCGGGTCAGGGCATGGGTGGGGAGGGTTGACTGGGCAGCCCTACGGGCACTTTGCAAAGGGTGATTCAGGGGATGGGGTGGGCAGCCTGCGAGCTCTATCTGACCACTTCAAGTGGTGGGGTGTAGGCAGCCTGTGGGGTGCCTATGGCTTGCTGGGCATGGAGGGGGCATGTACGACCTGCATTGTGGCTTGCGACATGCTCGCCAGGTTTGCCCGCAGTTCAGTATACCTGGCTTCATGTCACAAGTCACAGGACTTAACTGAGATGACTCTGCCCCTTCTAGAATAGGGCGCAGAGTCAATGCCACAGTTGCGGGTGGCTCAAGTTGTGTTTGGCGGTGACTTGCACCACCCTTCTAGAATTGGGCCCAATAATTCTAAAATAAAGTGGATTAAACAGAAAAAACCTACACTGTTAGACTTCTAAATAAGCTCTACCTGTGGTGCTCAGTGTCCAGTAAGTAAAGAAGGAAGTTCTGTCGAAAAATCTTCTTTTTCAAGTTCAGATGAAAATGCCCAAAAGAAAATATGATTTTTGATCTCTGATCTACTTCCCCAATAGATCATGTCTTTCTCTGCAGATATTGAAGATCTGTTGCAAGGGTTCTGCTTCTTCTCAGAAGCAGTTAGCCAGTCCCTTCTGAAGTGGGGAAAATCCCCCCCCCACACACACACACACAGCAATTCCTTTTCATGTGTTAGACTCAACACATAGACAACTGCTAAATGTTCAACAAAATGGCATCTTTCTTCTTCCCACAGTGTTTTTTATAGGGTCTGTGAGGTCAGTCCAGCCTTCCTGCTGAAAGGCCGATCTCTTAAAACATTAAGATTCAGATGTTCATCTCTAGGCCTGCAGGAATCTCTCTCGCTCTATCCCAAATTCCCCAAAGTTTTAAAATAAAAAAATAAAAATGAGTTTTGCACACTGCCCCAACTCCCTGGGTGATTAGACCATAATGAGATTAACTCAGCATTTTATATACAGATGTGGCAGGGGAACTCCCTGTTACAGTAATAGTCCATCTTTTCTCATTTACTGAAACATCTGTTTGCAACAGTACTCTCATTTCTTCTTTTATTCTATCACTATGTTTTCTAGTCTGGAAGGTTGGACATCTTTGGGCACCCCCCACCCTCTTTTCTCTTAGCTATAACCCACTTTTGTTTCCTTTTTTCCTCTTTAAAGGTCCAGCTATAGGGAGGTTAAGAAAGTGACCTCTACAACATTTCGATAAAAGGTGCCCCATCTAAGGAAAAGTACTGGTACCAGTAATGAAATGCTCTGAGCAACAGTACACTCAGAATAGGAATGTATAACCTGTTTTTTGTCAGAGCAAATGGTCCTGACATTTGGTTGATGGAGTTGCCCCCTTTTTATGTTTCTGCATCTCTGTAGTTTCCCCACAGGTCCACAGTATTGCGTATAAAATTGCAGTGATATTAAGCTGAACCCCGGCTGAGGAGAGATGCAGTCGTTGAGTCTTGTATAAGTACAGTGGCTTTCTGTGCATATTAACCTAAAAACTAACTAGAAATCTGCCAAAGCTCTCAAAAAATATTGAAGTTATATATTGTTTTCTTATCAGGTCTTTGGCCATAAAATAAAACTAAGAGGGCAGTTTTAATATAAGAATAACAAAAGTTTGTGTCTGCTTTTTCTAGATGTTAGCAGCCCCCTTCCAAGATATATTTTACAGCAGACTGCATGAGGTAATATGTCCCTGCAGGAGAGTTTGGGAGAGCACAGAGTGTTCTTGCTTGTTTCAATGCTGTACAGAGAACTGCATGTTCTCTTCTATGCTCCAGGTGGCTGCCAACTAAACTGTTCTCTATAGGGCAGCAGCAGCCCCTAGAGACTAGTTTTGTTATGTCTGCTGTTAATCAAAAGGCAGTGGAAATGTTTTCAACTTCCAGTAAACATATAAAAGCCCCACCTCAGTTCTGAAAAGGGAGAGAGAGTCAGTACTTGCTGACTAGGTGTAGGTGAAGGACTGAGAGGAGTCTGTTACTGCACTTTGAAGTGAAAACTAAAGCAAAGTTTGCCACAATTTGTATTATCATTTGTCTGCTTTATTTTATTTGTTTTGGTTTCTGTGCATCAATTTTTTGTGATGCAACAGACATCACACAAGCCAACGTGTGTTAACCTGAATTTAACTAGTTGGTGTCCATCTGTTATATCACACTCCTACACAGATGTGTGCTGTAAATTCTGAAATAGTTATCCTCTTTATCTGAAAAGACCCTGGTCTGGATACACACAAAAGAACTTCAGACATCTCGACTCCAGGACCTTGTGCTCAGCTTCTGAGCTATTCAAACACAAACGAGATTTTTCTAGCCTAGCTAAATCAATTAATACCCTTTGTTTTACACATGAATCTCCAGCTGAAACAGAGACCTCGGCTATAGTTGTTCTGTCCTTTCTCATGACACCCTTATAAGCTGAACCTTAGGTCATAGCCTTTTTGGAAAATTAAACATAAAGAAAATTGCAGAGAAATATGACATCAGTGATCAATTGCCACATGGGGGATATCTATACTTTTTTTTTTTTAAACTGGTGATCACGGCACTCTACACTGTGTTCATGATGGATGCCACACTCTACTGCATATGCACAACTACTAGCACGTGCATAGTAGATTATGCCAGCCATCTTGGACACGCTGGAGTGTGCTGTGTTCAGCCATGACTGCTATTTTTTGCTTTTAAATTATAGATATCCCCCCTCCTGACCCTCTCTCTCAGCACCATCTACCCTCCGAAACATATCAGTAACAGTGACACTGGGGGTCCCCAGTTCCCCAGTGTCACAATCAGGATGCCGTCAATTTTTACAGTACCAAATAGTGCACTGTGATGGGAAACAATGACTGGAGTGCTCCACGGATTCCACTGAGCTGGAGGTGACTGTGGTATAACTCCAAAATGTTTAGTCGGTAGGAATGTTCTGAGTCCTGTTCTCATCACAAGAGGTCTGCAGGGCTATCACAACTGCAGCCCAAAAAAGCTATCAGAATGTTCTTTAAAGAACATCACCAAACCTCTTAGGTCTATCATTGCACTATTCAAACAGAAAGACCACTTAAATCCACATTAATCATAGGGGCACTCATTTTTTTACACCTCCCTTGATTATTCTACTTTCATAAACCACTCCAGCTTCACTGTCATGTTTTTTGTAGTACACACACCATGGGGTGTAAAACAATTTCATATCACACTGATCTTATCGATTTTTTTATTTTATTGCAGTTAACTCTTTTTATTATTTTGAGAAAATTGAGTTTGACATACAGGATAAAAGAACAAACACTGCAATGGTTATTATATTAATAACGCATACCATTCATGAAAGGATCATCACAGCATGTCATATAGTAACTATACATAGATGGCTGTCTGATAAAAACAGGTTACAAGTGTCTTTATTCAGAGTATAACATCTAGAAATGTTAATACTGTTATCTGAAGTAAGTTACAGAGCCTAAGGAGATCACTTTGCATATGTAGTAACTAGAAGACTGTTTATATTTGCAATCAATGTAATGTATTTTGAAGTCTGATCTATTGATCATATATGTTGATGTTGGTGATTTTTTTTTTTACTGTTTATTTATTATGTTTAATGTATGTAAGTGTTGTCTAATGTATGTGGAACTTTACACTTTATTGGACCTGGAACTTCACTGAAAATGAGCTCTACTCAATGGAATGTCTCCAGTATTCTCTTTTGAATAAAAATGATCTACTACTACTTACTTTACTACTTACTAGAACATAGATTGGAAGTACAGCCTGTCTCGGACCTGCTCCGGATTGGTTCCAGGGGAAGGGGGCTGGGGAGATGGGTATCGAGGGGGTGGGTAGTGGAATCCATATAACCCTCAAGATATTTGCATTTGGTTAGTGGACCTGGGTTCAATTTAATGGGCAATGGGCAACTGCCACACAGATATCACCACATGGCTGGGCAGTGTCCAAAAGATTTGGAGTACATTGTCATACATTGCCAGAGTGGCTTAAGAAAAGTGAGACATGATGGACATTCTAGCCAGGGTGTGTACAGTTGTTAACCACTCAGAGGTTCTGGGGACATCAGGAGATGTCCATCTGTGTAGTATGAGCCATTTGGCTTCAATGCTGACTGCTAGGAATCACTGTAGAATAGTGCCCTGGATGGGTGAGGTTTCCTTGGGTATGCCCAGGATGATGAGAGCTGGTGAAAAGGGAAGAAAGACATCTAGGATTGGGAACATTCTGCATGTACATCATACCAGAATCTGTGGATTTTGTGACAGCCCTGCATAACATGATAGAGATTTGTACCAGCATGTGTCTTGTGTGAGAAGACCCAGAGACTTCATTTGGCTCAGATTATGATACAACAATGTAGCATTTACGTTGAGTTAGGAGACTATGGCTGTCTTTGCAACTGTCATGTGCCAGTCTCCAGCAGTTAGTCTTCCTCTAATAGCTGATCTTGCAATGCAGTCTGCTACCTTTCCCTGGCTTTGGTCATAAGGTCTGGGAGGGCATCCCTGATACTTTGTTTTATGTCATTCCTGCTTTCCCTTTCCTCCTTGAGCACAAGGCTGGTATCATTAATTTGAGAAGGGTATGGTAAGGGGTCCATTCTAAGGAAGACCAAGAAAGCTCCATTTTTAGTGCCTATGATATATATCCGTGAAAAAGTCTAAGTGATCCATCCTGAGTGATTTTCTTCAGTTAACTAACTGAAATTTGAAATTCACATTTACAGCAAGTAAGGAAGTTATTAATTTTCTGGATTTTAAATTGATAAAACAAGCAAATGGTTCTATTACAACTGATATTTATCAGAAAGTAACAGATCATAATACAATATTGCCCACATCAAGTTGTCACCCACACCACACAATTTACAATATCTCCAAAGGAGAATTTCTAAGATTAAAGCTCAATTGTAGTACCAAGTCAGAGGGTTAATGGCTAACTTTTGAAAATGTTCTTTGTTATATACCAGTTTTAAAAACATAAGTATGGTGCAGTTGAGGATGCCACCAATGGGACTATAAAAGGGATGTAATGAGGTAAGAACAAATGCCTTTGAGAATGGATCTTAGGATCCCAAACATGTCAGGTGGGGGAACGGGTCACTGATGAAATCTGAATATGCATGCTGATTTTTTTTATTTGATTGTATTGGATTTTATTTTAATAAAGCGTGAGCAATATATCAAATGAAATATCCCTGAGAAATTATCTTTGTATAGTTGGTTAGTGCCTGAATTTTAGTTTTAATATCACGTGCCAGTCTTCAACGGTTAGTCCTCATCTAACAGCTTATGTCACAATGCAGTCTGCTACCTTTCCCTGGCTTTGATCGTAGAGTCAGAGAGGGCATCCCCTATAGTTTTTTTTTATCGTTCCTGCTCTTCCTTTCCTCCTTGAACACCAGACTGGTAGTGATAATGTGGGAGGGGTGCCCTTAGGGATCCGTCCTAAGAAAGACCAAGAAAGCTCCATTTTTAGTGTCTATGACAAAATGCTGTAATGGAGTGTAAGTTATCTGTCTCTGGGGCCATTAGATTCCACATGGAGTTTATCCCCACCTTTTCCCATGAGGTCATGTTAAGGGTTTGATTATTGATTTTAAATATCAGGTTTTGCCACACAGGTGTCCACAAGATGGGTGTTGGGGTAATTTTACCAGCCTGCCTAGCTTGGATCTTGACTTATTTCAGGCTAAAATTGTGTGCCACCATTTTAGGGGGGTCAGAAGAGAAGAAACGAGGAAGGCTATGGGTTAGGTCCCACCAATAGAGAGCTTTCTGTATGTTTACCCACAGTGGTGTAGCCTCAGATGGGGAGCGGAACCATTGACATGTTTGTGTCACCCTGAATGCCAGAAAATAAGCATAAAGCCATGGTGTGTTAGTCCCCATATGTTCATGAGTGCAATTCTGCCATGAGATTCTATAGCTTGGTGATGGAATGTGGGTGTGGATTGGGATGCCCATTTGAGCATTCTAAACAGGATTCCAAGACTACGTTGAAATGCCCCCTGAGAAGGACTGTTCCATCTTCTTTTCCCCTCAATTTTTGGAGAGGGCTTGCAAAATATCTTCAAAAAAGAAGGGTGAGTTGTAGTTAGGGGCATAGATGTTGCCTAGATTGAGCGGTCCCTCAGGAGTGGATGGTTTATATAATATTTATCTGCCATCTGTCTCTTTTAGCTGTTCAGTCAGCTTCCATTTAATAGTTTTGAGTAATGGAATATAGATGCCATGTTTTTTTTTGGGGGGGGGGCACAACTATGGGCTTCCCAAACCAACCTCTCTATTTTGAGTTTACTGGTTTCAATTTTGACTAATTTAGTTTCCTGCAAGAAGGCCACTTGTATTTTCAGGAGCTTAAGATGAGATAGTACCCTTTTTCTTTTTATGGGTTAACTGAGGTCCCTCACGTTCCAAGTGACACAAGTAGTAAAAGCCATTCAAATGATTTTAGGGTGAGGGGTCTGTAATGCCTGGGATGTAGTAACACGCAAGACAATGGTCATGAGTGAAGTCTTCTTAATACTCAACTTGGGCCTGTCATGAACATAAGAAATACATTAATTATTGACATATTTTGCTCCCTGTGGGTATGATCAGTTATAATAGTGGGTGCTGTAACCAGAAGTACAGCAATATAGCATTATATATCTATATCTATATCTATATCTATATCTATATATATATATATATATATATATATATATATAAACCACATCTCTTTAAATGTAAGTTGCAGTGCCTGCAATAAAACCATACTGTAGCTAATAACAGTAGTACAGCATACACATTCAAACAAAGAACTCAAATGTGATGAAAGGTATTTTTTTCAGGGGTAGATCTGCTCACCCAGTAAAATACATCTAAGAGTAGGAAAACAGAGAAAAAAAACCTTGGTGAAAGGGGTGAAGTTGGGTTAGGCAAGTCTATGCAGACCAGTTATGGGGCAACAATCAATGCCCAGACTCTCTAAACCTGGGGGAAGCTCATAAAGATGAGCAGTGGTGCAAGGTCTAAGGTCTAGAGAGTGGAGATAGTCTCTATAAATACCAGTAATTGAGATACCTGTAGTATATATTTTCCTATTAGGAGGTTAGGTTGGTATCTTTGGATACTGTTGGCAGTGAGCACATTTAGAATCCATATTGTCTCAGCTGGGATATCAGTTGGCGTATATGGGGAGCTTGGGGAGCACCTATAGAGAAGTATTACAAACCCTGATGAGCCGGGGGGGGGTTAATGCTGTTAGGATAGGTAGGTGTATCATGCATAGGGTGAGGGAGTAGGGGAGTAGAAAGTAAGCACTTGCAGCCTGTGTACCAGCATCTGCAGTCACTATATCATAATGGGTGAAAAAGAGTTGTGATGTAACCTGTGGCACATAGTCAGTGGTTGTGAGCACTGAGTATTCATATCTTTACAAGGGCTTTTCTGACTACTGGTTATACAGCCTTCATGACACTTCTGTGGCTACCTCCAGGAGTTCTTGGGATCCCACAGGTATATGGGTTGTAGGGCAATAACTTAGTGTCTATCATCAGTTATGGTTGAGTGCCACCTGTAGCTTCAGAATAGTAACCCACATTTGCTGGGTATGTTGATCTCTGCGATCATAGTTTCACTTTAGGATAGTGTTGCTGGCTGGCTAAATCCATTAAAACAATTAAGATGCTGAGTTCAGAGTTTATAGGATATACAGCACTGATGGTTGGATGGGAGAGGGACAAGGGGAGGGAGGGGGTGTAGGGAAGGGGACTTGGTCAGTACTGGTATGTGAGTGAAAGACATTAGGTGCACCCTGCATGAGCAAGTGCTAAGTGGGATATACACAGTCCTCCTCCTAACATCGGGTCAAGGGCTCCTGCAAAGTGGAATCCAGGGATTCATCAGCCTGATAAGAGGAAGGGTGTGCACTGGGGAGAGAGAGAGTGCCAAAACACCTTGTCCTATAGCTTATTTAACTGTACCCTCTATGACTGAAAGTGGATAACAGGTCTACTGAATCTCAGTATTATACTTCAGAAGCATTTCAGCTCAATTGTGCATCATCTGTTCATAAAACACTCTTCTGCAATAGAGAGTAAACAAGTATGACAGAAAAGCAGGAGAATCAGTAGTGCCGCATTTTAGTCAAATGAACTGTTGCAGTCTTTTGCCCACCTTCCTCAGATAGTGTTAAAGTCCCCATATGGGGAAGAGCGAAAAACCTACATACCCTCTTGCCCACCTCGGTGGACCAGCTTAGCATGAGTAGATTTTGGTCAGTTTAAAAAACTTCTTAGGTGGCTGTCAAGAATGGGGATTTAGTTACAAACAAGGGCATACTGGTGATGTCCATCTGGGAAGATTGAGCTGAGGTTATATTTACTGCATCTCATTGTAAAACCATCAGCTGAATGGAGGTGCCTGTGGTCACTATGGCAAAGGGTCAACTGTAGCCCCTACAGCTACAGTTGATAGAGTGGAGTCCAGAGATGTGGCTGCAACAAGGTTTGCCCAAGAGCTGGGGGGCTGAGGGCTCTGCTTGTGCCTTTGTTTGCTGGAGACATTGGAAGCAAGGCAGTGTCCATAGTTGCAGAGATGTTTACTTCTTGTGGCAAGTTGGAGCATAGGATGGCATACCTGTTCTGTATCTTCTGAGACAGGGAGGCTAGAAAGCTGCTCAAAGAGGCAGGGGAAGGCAGGCTTCTTTCCTGACTGCAGGAGCGCTGTCTGAATTGGTAAGTAGAGGAATGGTTTGGCTTCTCATCTTTCTTTCAGTCTCTGTTCCTTGAGACTTAGTGCCATTTATCCCCTCCCTCCAGGTTTGTGTATGGCACTGTTGCTGTCTTCTGAGTTATTTTAATTTGTTGTACAGGAAGTTGAGATGACCGGTCTTTCGTGACATGCTGATCTGGAAAGTCTTGCTGTGGCCAGGTAGCTGAGATGAACTGCTAAACTTCCTTTGGGGTTTGATAGTTATAGGTGGTGCCATTTAGTTAAATCCTGAGAGAAGCTGAATATTTTGGCAAGTATGGCACTCCAAGCTGAGACAGTTTCCTGAAGGTCTCTGGGTAAGCCATTCTTTTGTGCAACTGCTCTACGAAAAAATCTTGGAACACTTGGATTACCTGGCCTTCCCACTTTAGAGGGCCTTTTTCTCTTAACAGTCTTAAGTCATTTTCTTTGACTGGTTATCTTAGGAATTTACAGAGAATGGTTTATGGGTGTTCTCCACAGCATGGTATGGGGGCCAAGGATCTGTGCACTCTTTTAAGTTCTATAGGTGGGCAGTATGGTGCACTTAACATGGTGGGAATTGCTTTTTGGAGGAAGGTGATTACATCTGAACCTTCAACCCCTTCTGGGAAGCCTACAAAGCGCAAGTTGTTGCAATGTGTTCTATTCTCCATGTCATCTATTTGAGCAAGTAAGTAGTTGATTTGGAGGTTGTGGTTCCTGATTCAGCCGTGCGTCAGGTCATCAATTTCTTTCATGTGTGTAATGCACTGCTCTGTAGTGGTCACTCGTGCCAAGTGTGGCTAAGTTCTGTCAGTCTGTGCAGTCATTGTCTTAAGTTCTTCTCTGTCCTTTATGATCTGGGACAGCATTGAAGTGATGTGCTCTATATCATTTGGTGCTGTCCCTCAATTGGCAAGCCTCGAGTGGTGAGATTGAAGGGGGTTCAGAGACGACTACAAGGATGGTGGATGGGATGACTGGAAGAACATACTGTATGAGGATAGACTAGTAGCCCTGGGAGAATACTTACTCCAGTACCATAGGTATAGTGGGGATATGTGCCTAGTATACAGGGTATTCCAGGAAGAAGACTTGTGGAAATGTCTGGGACTCCAAACAAGAATGGTCATAACAAATAACAGAGGACATCAGTTTCAATTAAGGAGAAATCCTTTTAACAAAAGACAGGGAGAGGACTGGTTTTCTCAGAGAGTGATGACGAAATGTAATGCACTACCATCTAAGGTAGTGTCTAGTGGCAGTATGAGAGGGTTCAAAAATGCATTGGATATATATCATGGAAGCATTTGTTTACAGTTTAAAGTATAAACAGGAGTAGGTCTCACATAGCTAACACTAATTAACCAGTTATTCATCCTATGAATCCTATGAATCCTGCTAAGAGCAGAAGAGGCTGCAGGAGAATGCAGATGAACCTTGTTTCTAAGGTAGAACTATACTGTACAGTAGGGGGCCTCCGGTTCTGTTCCCCAGTTCAATGCAGATGGAACTGTGACTTTTTTTTTTAGTGCCGTGTCCTGTAGGTCTATACCTCTCTTAAATCTCCCCCACTGAATGCTACAGTTTATGGTAAGACAGTCCCTTCTTTTCAAATTTGCACATCAGTCTTGGATTAAATGGCCATTTAGATGATTGTCTTTGAACCAGAGTAACTCATGTACTTGAGTTGCTTAGGTGCAAGGCACTCATCTGGACACTTACCAGATCACAGTAAGTTGATCACTGTGCCACTTTGGGAGCCACAACAAACCTCAGGACATGGGTCAGAGCAAGTGGTGTAAGTTACCCTGTGGACAGGCAACACCGCTCACTTCTGTGTAAGACAGACACTCTCCACATCATCTGCTGCACTTCTGTGATGTAAGCAGGAAGTTCAGTGTGAATTCTATCAGAGTAGTAGCTGTGTATGTACGTGGCCTGCAGTGCATTGGTGGTGGAATAACTCATTTTTGGCAGAAAACTCAGAGGTGTGGTTTGTGTCTGACCAAGGGTTCTTATATGGGTTCTCACATCAGTCGTCCACCACTGGGCATGTCAGGGACAATGCAAATAACCTCCCACCACCCCACACACATGTCAGAGGTTAGGGGAAACAGACTTCTAGAAAAACTTAAAGTGATCTTACAAGCTCAAATGGGCAGACTAGGTGGGCCATAGTCCCTTATCTGCCAACAGTATCTATGCACATACTTACAGCCCCTCTCAGCTTGGCTTGCATCAGTGCTGAGAGGGGTCAAGTAGACACCAAAAGAGATGTGGTGCAGGAGGTTGATGCAGGACCAGAGCAGACTGCAGGTGAGAGTCATGCAGCCATGTCAACATGGCTTAAATTGCAATAAGACAGTTCCAGAACAAGAGGGGAAGCAGAGTGAGCAAGTCCTGTCAGATCTATGGTGTTATATAACACACTGATCTTAGTCAATTGCTATTTGGGAAACAGAAAGTTCCTATACCAGACTCTAGTGCAGGATGGGAATAGGAGGAATCAGCTGTTTAATGGTTTAAAACAGGAGCCAGGGCAGAAGACTTTCTTCATGTTCTGCTTCAATTTGCTCTTCTCTAATATAACTGCACACTTATTGACTACTATGTCCTGGTGCCTGATAAAAAAGGTAGTATTTGATTATTGTTGAAAGTTACCTTAATGAGAGTCCAGTTCCTTCAACAGAAGTACAGGCTTTCCCCAGAGAACTGGCAGACTTTTAAAGTGGGAGGCAGGAGGTGGGAAAACAAGTCAACGTGTTGTGCACCTTAGCTGGAATATTTGTGAAGGAGAGGCACATGTTCACAACTCACAATTGAGGGATGAGGATTGTCCTTACATGTTTTTTTTTCACTTGTATTTTTTTTCTGAGTTTGAGAACTGGCTACTCATCTCATTGTCAATCATGGCGCTGTACTGCAAGGAAAGAGTCAAAAGTAGTGAGCATTTGCAAGATGTCAGAAGCCTCCTTAAATGCTCTAAGAGATATGCAGCAGATATTTCCTATGAACTGTGAGGACTGGAGGGCAATCTGAGAAGATGCAGTGCTGATCCTGCATGCACCTTTAAGGAGGCTGTTTACAATCACAAAAGAAGGATCCATGGCACTTTCTTAGCTCTTTTAGTCCAGCTCAATAAGCTTCCTTGAAGGTTCAAGGAGCACTGACTGGACTCGGAAGAAAGGTGAACCTTAGCACTGCTGTTGCACATGCAATATAAGGAACTCACCACAGTGCTGCTCTCATGAGGGAGGTATCTGATGACTTGGAGCCGCACAAATGTGTGAACGGGTAGATATTTCAAGGTGTCTGTTGGTCAGGCCATGATAGTGATTCTGTGGGTATGAAATTTTCTGTGATGATTGCTTCATACCGGGGTAGGATCTGACTACACTACTGGTATCATATTTTGCCAATGGGTTCCTTTTATGGGGCAAAATAAAAAAGTACCAAATTAGTTTCTAGTTTTAATGATTCTGGTGGATTTCATCTCAGTATGAGAGAGTCCATATCTATTGGGACTTCTTGGTGATGGCTGGCCACACCCCCTTGACCCTCACCCATTCTCCTATATTTAACATTATAAAATGGGTAGCAAATATAGAGAGCTAGTTGGCTGAGGCCCATCACATAATCATACGTCAATGTTGCTTAATGCATGGTCACAGGTTTTGCTTTCTTTTTACATGTTTTGTTTATTAAAAAATTCCATTTTATAAATGTAATAATACACTCTATGATTTCATTAAGCAATAATCGTTACACAACATGGGTGTTACATGGCACTCAGCTTGTTGCCTGTGTCTCACTGTTCCCCTGGGGGCATGTGGCTATTTTCAGCAGTTTAATGCACACCATGTTACGTGTTCTTGCTCACATAACATGATGATAATGTATGTTCATCCAGTTCACACAATGATTGTTGCCAAAAACAGTATTTCTTTGTCAACATCAATATATTCTTGAAAGAGTCAAAATTGTAAATGTGAATTGGTTGTGCCTAATTAATAAAGCCATCAGAATGTTCTTTAAAGGGACATTGTCAGCCCTCCTTGGTCTATAATAGCACGATTCAAACACAACGAGTACTTAAATCCACATTAATCATAGGGAGGCTAGGTTTTCAAAACCTGCACATAATAAGGGAAGGCCATGTGAATGAAACACAGTAGTTAACAGGTCAATCAGCCCATTATTTTTAAAGGTTCTCAGGAAAAATCTGTCCACACAGTTCCCAGGCAGACTGCTGGCTACAATCAGCAGTCAAGCTTGTTTACAGAGAAAATGCTTATATATGTCTGAGTTTACAAAGAAAAATCACAGATTGGACATGATGATACTGTAATTGTTTAAGGGCTCCAAAATAGATGCTTAATGATATATCTTTTAACTATCTTGTATTTTAATTGCTACTCCCCACCCCAAATTAAATAAATCTATACAGTATATCTGCTTCCTTCCATGTGGGGGGAGGGGCCTGGTTTCCATGGAGGAAAAAGGATTTTCTTTTTTTTCAGATTTCAGAAATTTAAGTAATTAAGAACATTTAAACATGCTATAGACATGCCTATTGTTACTTTGTTCATTTTTTTCATTTATTTTATTGACTTATTTATTTCATTAATTGGATGTGATCACTGAAAGAGTATCCCTTTTACAGTAGGCAACCACAGATCAAGTAGCATCATTAAAGAGATTGGGAAAGTACAAAGGCAGGTGAGATACAAAGAGTATCAAATACAATCACAAGCAGTGCTAACAGAGAGATATTCCCAAAGCCTTGCTTTGAATGTAACATGGGATTTGGTAGTCCAACTGTGAGACAGAAAGGACTTCCTGATTTCTGAGAACCTGAAGCCAAAAACTTTTTGCCTCAGGGCAGTTTTTTTCGAGGAACACTTAACTGTTTAGTGTCCATGAATTGAAGAATATGAGTTCTAGTGATGCACCCAGTATGATTAATGGAGGTGTCAACTGGGAGGACATATGGACTGGTTATTAATAAGACATAGCTTTGTGAGTTGGGGAGCCAGTGTTAAAATGGATTTTTTGCTATCCTGTGTGAGCCCATTGAGTCTGGAATTCAGAAGACAATGGTGAGTATGCAGGTCTGTCATCAGGGCAAACCACACAATATGGTGATACATTACTGCTTTCCTTCAGAATAAATACAATAGGCCAGGTCACTATCCAGTGACCAATATTCAATTACAGGGAGCAGTGTCTGCTGAGCAATATAGAATCTTGATTTGGGTGCCAGACAGCTCCTGATTTGATACAATAACATGCCTCCTCTGTTGAATTTTTTTGCACTAAAATGAAAGTGTTAGCACAGGACAGGGGGGAATCAAGGTGCACCTCAAATATTTAAAACTATCCACACATTCAGTTTGGGGTGCTGTCAGCAATAGCCAGGCTGAGATCTTCCTTTGTGCTTAAGTGCAGTAAGAAAAGAGATAAAGGCCCAGATATTCAAAGCCTAGCGCAGGGTGCAAAGCTGTTGCACTGGACTAGTGCCGACTTTGCACCCGACTGCAATATTCAAAGGGACAGTTAGAGCCGATGCTAAACCATAATGTATGCAGGGGGAGGGGCCCTGAATGCCGGCATACCAGCATATTCAAAAGTGTAGCACCATGCTACAGGCATTACCGTGACCTGTAGCACTGCGCTAGATACCACCAACAAAAAGCTGCTGGTAATGCGGCAGCAGTGCCCCCATCATGATCCTCGACCCCCGTTCCCTCATAGAAATGCTGTCAAAACCCTGGTGGTCTAGTGGTCCCCCCACCCCCCTGGCATGATCCCTGACCCCTGTAGAAAAGCTGTCAAAACCCTGGTAGTCCTAGTGGTCCCCCACCCCCAACATGATCCCTGACCCCCAATCCCCATAGAAAAGCTGTCCACCCTGGTAGTCTAGTGGTCCCCCACCCAGCAGTGATGCCCCCGTGCATCCCAAGCATCAGTCAGGACCTGAGCCGGCGACCAGCTCTACCCTCATCTCACCACCACAGCTGGCCACCGAGTGAAGTACGAGTGAGCACTCATTGGCAGTCGGCCATGGTGGTGAGAGGAGGGCTGAGCCAGTCACCGGCTCAGTTCCTGAATGATGCTTGGGATGCATGGGGGCATTACTGTCGGATGGGGGGACCACTAGACTACCAGGGTATTGACAGCTTGACTACGGGATCGGGGTCGGAGATCATGCTGGGGCATACCTCTCAATTGTCCCTGATCTTCTGGGATGTCCCTGATTTGCCCCAAAGGTTTCCTCTGTCAGTTGTAAATGTACATTTTAGTGGCATAATGGCGGGGATTAAAATCACAAACTAATGTCAAACACTAAGGTTATAGGCTTGTTCTTCTTCAGTAAATGCATCATAACACACATCCATTTATTGTATCACATTTCTGAGTGAATAGTACCAATTTGTAAGGTGTGACCCTGATTTGGGGTCTTTGTCCCTGATTCTTTTAAGCCTTGTCCCTGATTCATGAGGCAAGAGGTGGAGAGATATGTGCTGGGGGATGGGGAGACCACTAGACTACCAGGGTAATGACTGCTGTTCTACAGGGGATGGGGGTCAGGGATCATGCTGAGGGGGACCACTACACTACCAGGGTGTGCAACAGGCACACATGTCAACAGGGACCATGATGGAAGGGAGGACTGCCAGGCCCAGCCAGTCTGCCCAGTTCCCTATTGACTGGATATGCTGCAAGCCCTAGGTAACCTACAGCCTATGTCCTCCCACCCCCACCAGGCATGCCTTATGCCTGTCCCTTGCATTTGTGGGTCCCACCACTGTGTTCCACCCACACCTGCTGTGGGGTGCCTATGTTATTGGGGGGGCATCTACAAGGGCACATATGGCCAGTGGACGTGTGTGTGTGTGTGTGTCTCTCTCTCTCTCTCTCTCTCTCTCTCTCTCTCTCTATATATATATATATATATATAGATGTGTGTGTATCATATGTATGTATAGCTATGTGTTACATAGTTCTCACTCTCTCCCTGTCTCTCTATTGCTATATATGTACCTTGTGTTTTACTGCTTGCAGTGCTGCATGGGCAGATTGTCTGCTCTGTTTGTGCCTGCCAGCACACAGTTCCTGCTGCTTCCAGCCTGTACTTCCATGCCGACCAACAGGGAATGCTGTGGGCATGCCTTGGCATGAAGCATCCAGCCTGTACTTCCATTCTGACCAAAAGGTTGAGCTGTATGCTCCATGCAGTAGCACCTGTTAAACTGTGTGGTAATGTATGCTAAGTAGCAGTTAATGGGATGCAAATGTACCTGTTTGCCCACGGATTACCTAAGTAGGCTAATTTGCATGGGTGCTTTGAATATGGCTCCCGTTTGCCCCAGGCTAACCAGTTTGCCCCAGTCTAATGTGTTCGCACTGTGCAATCAGGTTAGCCCCGGCAACCTACATGTCAGCATAGCACAGTTCTGCAGTGTGTGGCTTGCATTGTTGTTTGCAGGTGTTGTGGGACTTCTCTGTGCAATCACACACAATGTTCTCCACCTGCAACATAGGCTTACTCCAGGGTGTACTGGGCTGCAGTTGCAGTGTGCACTTCCCTGTTGCTATATTCAGTGCTGTCTTATTCCTGGGTTATGTTTGCTCTGCACTCCCAGACCAGTTTACCCGGCTTCCTTTGCATACTGTATTCAGCAGGGTTAGCATCAGGCTATTCCTTTTGAATATGGCGGGCGATTTGGCCAGGGCAATGTTTGCACACTGGGCATTGCTACTTGAGGCTCAGGGCAAAGTTTTGAATATCTGGGCCCAAGAGTTTTCTTTAAAGAGACACTGCAACCCAATTTGCATTATTATTTCTAGTATAGATTGAAGGAGTGCTCCCAACAAATTAGTGTGCTCCTTTCCTCTGCATGTGAGATACTCTTATTCTTTGAAAGTGTCTCAAAAAGTAAGTTTAAAAACAAAACTAATATATTATTGATCAAGCTTGTTCAGTTAATCTATATATTAATATCACCAAGACCATTCTAACAGTTGCAAATCTTTGATCTACTCTTCTTGCAAACTTCCTTACATTTGGATCACCCACAAATAGTTCATCCACTCATGATGCAATAAACTGCATCCCTCCCACTGTATCATGAGAGATTAGACTGTGTTGATTGTGTTCCAAAATTCAGGAATGTTGCAATGGGAGTTGGTCAAGGCCTCTAAACAAACATAATTTACTAGGTTAATAGGTAGGTTAGACATAAGAAGGCCAAAGCCCATTGAGAACATCCTCTACAGCAGTGTGGGTGTACTAGCTGCATCTTGTGCACCGGTTTGGATGGTTGTCATGTCTGCCTTTGAAAGTGTCAAAGTTCTCAGCTAGAACTATATGATGTGCGGGATTATGCCACAGTTTAGCTGCTCTGATGGAAAAGTATTTATCTCTTTTTAATGTATTAATTCTAGGTATGGCTAAGTGCAACTTGAGGCTTCTCAAGTTAATGTCACAGTGCATCTACTGGACCCCACATTGTGACATAAGGACTAGATTTTGTAGGATCTGAAATAACTGGAGTATTTCTCCTCTTCTTCTTCTTCTTCTTTCTTCGAGACAGACTAGACCAGTTTTGGATAGCCTTTCGTTATATGGAAGGTGGTTTAAGTTCAGGATTAGCTTGGTCACCCTATGCTGAATTGTTCAATTAGATTAATGTTCCGTTTGAAACAGGAGTTCCAGAATGGGGAGCAGAATTCTAAGTAGGGCCTAATATAAGTTTTTTATAGTGGGATGTTGCAAAGTTCAGTTTTGTTAACAAATGAGCATTTGATGCAATTAAGGATCACATTAGGGGTTTGAGTGATTTTTTTGCAGTGCCCACTAGAGGAGAAGGAGTTGGTGATGATTATACCTAGGTCTCCTTCTTTCAATACAGCTTTCAACTTTTGATTTTGTATTGTGTATTTGATATGAAGATTGCTTTTCCCCATGTGAAGTACAATGTATTTATTTAAATTCAGGGACATTTTGTTTTCCCTTGTCCAGAATTCGATTTTCTGAAGATCCTCAACCATTGATAATTGTTTTGCTCCAGTGTCAACCTCCCCTCCAATTTTGGTTTCATCTGCGAATTCGACTAGGTGGTTCCTGATGTTATCATTGATATAATTGATGAATAAGTTAAACAAGATTAGCCAAAGGACCAATCCCTGTGGGACCCCACTGCTAACCTTTCCTAGGTTGGAGAGATAGCTGCCTACTCTTACTTGTTATGTTGTACCAGTAAGCCAGTTTTCAATCCATCTTATCAGTGATTTACTCAACCCGATTTTTTCAAGTTTACCAATTAGTTCTAAGTGAGGGACCTTATCAAAGGATTTACAGAAGTCCAAAATGATTACATAACTGGTGTTTTATTATCCAAGCTGGTCCCAATGTTGTTATAAAAGGAGGTCAGGTTAGTTGAACAAGAATGTCCCTTAGTAAAACCATGCTGACTGATGTCAGAGTAATCTAGTGATGTTAATTCCTGTTCTGTTCTGTTCTTGACCAGATGTGCCATGGTTTTACTAAGAACAGATGTAAGGCTAATTGGCCTATAATTGTCCAGTTTCCCTCTGTCTCCCTTTTTGACTATCAGGACCACTACCGATGTTCTCCAAGCAGTGGGAACTTGACCTGATGTAAATGATTTATTAAATATTATGATACTAGGATTTGCTAAACTTGATGCAGCTTCAGATATTAATCTCGGGCTAAGATTATCTGATCCTCCTGTTTTTCCTAAGTTTCTTTAAAACGCTTAAGGTTTCATCCACAAGGGAGTAATGTTTAGGGCCTTAGCTAGTTAGGTGGGATATTTGGGTATAGGGTTTTAAATTAAAAGCAGAACAGAAGTATTATTGCAAACCTGGGCAATTTCCCTTTCGTCTATAATTGTAATATTGTTAATAACTATTGGACCCAATTTATTAGGTAGGGTTATTTTGTTATTAACATATGAGTAAAAGGATTTATTATTATAATTAGTATGTGCAAGTTTGAATTCAACCCTATATTTTTCTAATTTGATTAATTTTTTTAGTTTTTTTAATTTGGTTCTGTATTTATTACAGTTTTCTTGGGTGTTAGTGTGTTTGAGTTTGAAGTATGCAATCCCCTTTGTTTGATTTGTTTCTTTACTGCTCCAGTTAACCATATTGGCATTCTCCCTTGATGTTAAGCTTGTGAATTACAGGGACATATTCGGCTTCAACTGACAAAATATGTATTTTTTAGAATGGTGCAACTGTCCTCAGCAAAAGTGTCATGCAGTTCTATATCCCAGTTTATGAAGTCAAATTGTCTGTTGATGGCAGTAAAGTTGGCTCTATTATAGATTTTGATAAGGTTAATTTTAAATGTCTTGTGGTAGGTGGATTTAATACTACAGGTAATTGCACCATGATCATTTCCTATTATTAGACATTTGGATGTGATCCCATATATAAGGTTGCCACAACTAGTTAATATCAAATCATGTGTATTTCTTCCCCTCATTGGGAATGTAACCAACTGTGAATTATCAACTTATGCAATAGAGTCAAAAAAAGTGTGCTTGATGGTGTTAGATGCTGTGAGTAGTTCCCAGTTAATCCCTGGGTAATTAAAATCACCAAGGACAACAGTCCCAGTTTCTGCTAAAACAGTGATCTGTTTTGTCAGGGCTTCTTTGTATTCCTGAGATGAATTAGGCAGCCAGTAACAGTTGCCCATAATGATTTTTGGCTATTTTTATTTAAGGTGACCTGAACACAGATACTTTTGACATTTAGATCATTGTTGGCTGATGGGAACACCTAATTACAGATTATGTTATCCTTCAGATACACACATATATATATATATATATATATATATATATATATATATATATATTTATACCATGGGGTGAGACCAATACCAGTGAAAAAAAACATGTTATTTTCACTGCAGTGAAATAAATCCTGATGACATCAGCAGAGCTAAAATAAATATCATTTATACCTACTCTGCTGCCATCACTCACCTGCACCTGAAAAGACTAAGAAACATCCCTGTAATTTGCTGAGATCTAAAACAGGCCCTACACTGAAATTAATACAATTAAGATAGATAATGACAGTCAGCTGCAGCACTCCTTCTAAATGTAACAATCCCCAAATTTCTTGAGCTGCATTTCAAAACCCGAGTTTAGTACATTACTAATTCCTGCATTGCCACATATTGACCTACAAAATGAACAATAAATAACTAGTATATTGCAAACACCCAGCTTGTCACAGAACAGAACCTCCCTCAGGCAACCAATTATCAAAACACAGCACACCCAATCAAGACACACACACACACACACACACACACACACACACACACACACACCAACCAACAGCTCACTACAACAACCCATTCATAGAACTTCATATACACACACACACACATACACACACACACACTCTACCACAGCACCAGCATCATTTAAAGTGACATGAACCTTATAACAAAAAACATACCTCTCTCACTGAAATTGGTCTCACCTCCAAGGTATAAATAGCACACATGATGGGCAGATCATGGAATATGGAAAATATTCTCACTCCTGCATCGTGAGCACTGTATATTTCACTCATGCCTTCGGCACTCGTGAAATATCCAGAGCTCACTCTGCAGGAGTGAGAATATTTTCCATATTCCACTCCTGCCCATCATGGTGAAGCTGTTTGAATTGGAGACCTGTTTCTTTTGGTAGAAAACCTATTTTGGGGGCTTTGAGTAGAATTGTCATTAATTTTTGCTGGCTTCACTAGCTGCAAAGGTTAGTGCATAGTGGGGAAGGGTGCTAATGGTCTGGCCTGGTCTCACTCAGCTAGGGAGGCGGAGCTGAATCAGGTGTGGTGTCAGTTGCTTTGGCTTCTCAGAAGGAACTAGAAGGGGAAAGGATCAGATTTGTTACAGTACAGTAGCTTCTTGTTGTTTTTACATTGTTTCTTGTGGATTTTACTTGCTAGAAGGTTATTTATTTTCCTTCTTACTACTTCTAAGGTGCTAGCAGGGTATTGTTTTGGGACTGTTGGAATTTTGAAAACTGTTTTGATGGCTACTAGTGGGCTCAATTGTTTGATGTTTCACTGTATAGCAGGCTGCATTTGTAGAGGCCTATTTCTTCTGATTTAAAACTTATTTGTTGTGATTTCCCTGGGGCTGTTTGTTTGAATCAGAGACCTATATCTTCTAAGTTCAAGCCTATTTTGATGTGTTGTTGGTGAAGCTGTTTGAATTGGAGACCTGTTTCTTTTGGTAGCAAACCTATTTGGGGGCTTTGAGTAGAATTGTGATTCATTTTTGCTGGCTTCACTAGCTGCAAAGGTTAGTGCATAGTGGGGGAAGGGTGCTAATGGTCTGACCAGGAGCCTCAGCTACCTGATTGTTTGTGGAAGACTTGGATTGGTCCCACCCCCAACCCCTCACCCCACCCGCCCATGGTCCATGATTTTCTTTATACCAGGGGTTCTGACATCACTGCCTCAAATGGACAAAGGATATGCACCTGACATAGCAGAAGCAGACATCCAGAAAAGGAACAGCAGCAAGTGAAGAGGTGACTGCTGTCTCAGTGGAAGGGAAATAACTGAAAATCTAGGAGCTTTCATTGTTACTTCTTTGCATTGCTATTGCATTGTGGAAAGGAGGAGTAGGAGTTTGAAGAAGGTTGAGCAATAGCTACTTAAAGTCTCTTTTTGAGTGAAGATAGGAAGATTAGGAATATAAAAAGCAGTTGCTCAATCTATCTAAACATGTGCAACAAAGGGGGTAAGGGAAATTAAGAAAAGAATGTTTTGCAATAATAGAGGGGAGAGGGGAGACTTGGGGGAGTATTTGGTATCCTGCATCTGGAAGGGTGGGGGGTTACTGGTGGGCAACGACAGCAATGGGTAGGGTGGTAGGCTGCAACAACTGCGGTGCACCACTCTTTCTAAAAATTGCCTGGAGTGTGGGAGGATGTTTAGTGTGCAACCACATAGAGACACTTAGAAAGGAGATTGAGGCTCTGCAGGAGGAACTAGACAGGCAAGGCAGACTGGGGGTGGGTTTAGCCCAATACTGGAGGGAGGAAGAATGGGAGATGAGGTAGGGTGATTTAAGCCAACAGTGGTGAGGAGAGGGTCAGAAAAAGGGAAGCAGGGACAAGGGGGCCCAGGCCAGGAAGAACGATTGCCAGGGAAACCAGGTCAGGAGACAAAAGACAAATGGAAGGAGGAGATAGGGACTTGTGAGGGGAGGTGAAAAAGTGGCAAAAGTCATGGAGTGGAAAGGAGAGAACAGGTTACTATGAAGAGAGAGGGAGCAAACATTTGTGAAGGGTCTTCAGAAAATAGTTTTGCACTGCTAGAGAGGAAGAAGGTGGAGGAGGGAAATGATGAAATTAGAGGAGTAACTGATAAATGCCTGGACCAAACCAGAGCGGGGGGAAGTTCTGCTGGGGGAGTTGCAACAGGGCAAAGGGAAATAATGTGCAGGAGGAAGAAGAGGAGCTGGAAATGAGAGAGGGAGATGAATGGAAGCAAGTAGGGAATAAGAGTGGTGGAATCTTAATGCTGGGGGACTCAATACTAAGAGGAGTCAGGTGGGGTAGCAAAGGGGAGAGGCATAGTTGCATTTGGGTGGAGGCCATGCCAGGAATGACAGCGGAAAGGGTGGGACAATCTGTTCTGACATATGCTAGAAGGGGTAGGGACAAGCCTCATTTAATTACACATCTTGGGATGAATGACCTGGCTGACAAGACAGTAGATATAGTCCAGAGGAGGTCTGAAGAACTAGGACAATTATGTGAGGAGGCAGGAAGATCAGTAACTTTTTCAGAGATACTTCCAGTGCCCAAGGCAAACACAACAAGAAAGCTGAGAATAGAGGAATTTAATGGATGGCTAAGAACCTGGTGTTGTGCTAAAGGGTATAGGCTGTTGGGGTGGGTGGGAGGGGCCTGGGAGGACAGTAGTCTCTATGCCAAGGACAGACTACACTTGAGTGAGGAGGGAAAGAAAGTGTTGAAACAGAGGATGGAGGAGTACATCAAAAAAAAAATCAAAATCTTTATTTATTCAGGCGAACATCATTGAGCATAGCTCATTTACAAGATGGACCTGATTGGTCATAAACAACAAAAGGGTAGAAACTCACATATATACAAATACAGATTGAGTACCATAACAAAGACTTTTAAGAAAAAAAAATGAGCAGATACAATAATATGCACATATATACAAGGCGAATACCCAGTGATATTGGGCACCAAAGCAAGTATAGAAGAAAGGTAAGGTATAGGGGTTTAGGAGACAAATAGTATCGATGTTAATGGATGAATGCTTAAACAGATAAGGAAGGGGGAATCTAATGGGGGCAGGGGTGAAAAGGGGTCTGAAGGGGCTAGGAATTGTGGAAGCAGTTGCATATCTCTGGGAAAAGATTTAGGTACAGCTTTTTGAAGGAGGCTATAGGAATGAAAGTGTTCAGCTTCAGGGTCTTTTGCAGAGAATTCCAGATAAGTGATAGAACGTAGTTGATTGCAGTCCTTCCATAGAGGAATTCCAGTACATAGAGGAAGTAGGGAATTTAAACTAGGAGCTGGGGGTGGCAATTGGGCAAGAGACATGCATAGACCACAGGTTGGGAAACCATATGAGCTTATCCCCCATAACAGTGACAAAGGACAAATGGCAAGTCCTATTGGTGATGCTAGTAAAGGAGGGCAGGATGGGAGGGGGGGAAAGGGTGGAAGGTGGTTACCCTTAATGCTAGGAGCCTTGGGAGAAAAACTGCAGAGTTACAGGTGCTCATGGCAGAAGGAGAGGTGGACATTGCAGCCATTACAGAAACATGGGCCACCCAATACAGTGACTGGGACCTGTCTGTACCAGGGTACAGGTTATTTTGTAGGGACAGGGTGATTGGGAAAGGAGGGGTGGCACTATATGTGAAGGAAGGACTGAAGTGTGTAAGGGAGGGAGGAGGAAGGAGGAGGGTAGTATGGAGTCACTTTGGATGCAAATCCAGGATTCCAAGAATAGGATTCTTAGAATGGGAGTGGTGTACAGGCCGCCATCTCAGATGGAGGAGTTAGACAGGGAACTAGCAGGACAGATCAGGAGGACCTGTGAGAAGGGTAGTGTGGTGATTGTGGGGGACTTCAACATGCCAGGAGTGGACTGGAGCACCCCAACAACCAGGAACAGAAGGGAGCAGGTACTGCTGGATGCCTTCCAGGACAGCTTCCTGCTGCAAATGGTCAGTGAACCAACCAGGTTAGGAAATACCCTTGACCTTGTGCTGGCAAATGGGGACTTTGTGAGAGAACTTACAGTGGAGGAACTGCTGTTAGGGAGTGACCACCACTCAGTATGGCTCACATTGGATATGGGCAAGGAAGGAGTGGAATCTGGCACAAGAGTGCTGTACTTCAGGAGGACCAACTTTGGGAGGATGGGGGAAGTGGTAAAAGGGTACCTGGCCAGAATTCAATCTAGTATGGACACTAACCCGAGGTGGGAGCTCATAAAGCTGGGGATAGTGGAGTCAACCAAAACCTGCTGCAAGGCCCACAGCAAGAAGGCTAGGGCTAAGAAACCAAGCTGGTTTAGCAAGAAGGTCATGGAAAAGGTAAGGAGAAAAAGAGCTGCCTTTAGGAAGTACAAGAAAACTGAGAGAGGGGAGGACAGGGAGGAGTACTTGATGGAATCAAGGAGGTAATAAGGGCAGTAAGGGGAGCCAAGGCATCTACGGAACTCAGGCTGGCACAAGGCATTAAGAAGGGGGAGAAGGACTTCTTTAGGTACATCAGGGAGAAAAGGAGCTGCAAGGACCACATAGTAAGGATTAGGAAGGAGGGGAGTTGGGTGGAAGCAGGGTGTGATAAGGCAGAAACACTAAATGAGTACTTCTGCTCAGTATTTACTAAAGAGAAGGGGGTGTGACACTCAACGGGGGAGAAATGGCAGAAACAGGAGGGGAGGGGGTGACAGATGGGGAAATCATGGAGGGCAGAGTTCGGGAGGGTTTGAAGGCACTGAGGGTGGCTAAGGCGACAGGCCCAGATGGCATTCACCCCAGGGTACTGAAGAAGCTGGCAGAGGTCCTTGCAGAACCTTTGGCAGACCTATTTAATGCCTCACTACATTCAGGGTGTGTACCTCAGGACTATAGGATGGCTCATGTGGTGCCCCTCCACAAGAGTGGCCCCAAGGATGAACCGGGAAACAACAGACCAGTGAGCCTCACATCCATCGTGGGTAAGCTAATGGAGACTATCCTGAAGGAGAGGCTGGTGGCCCTCCTAGAGGCCAAAGGACTATAGGACAGCAGACAGCATGGCTTCATATGGGGCAGATCCTGCCAAGCCAACCTGGTGGAGTTCTATGACTGGGTAACTAGGCAACTGGACTGGGGTCATGCAGTGGACGTCCTGTATCTGGACTTCAGTAAGGCATTAATCTTGGTGCCACATGGAAGGCTGGGAAGTAAGTTAGTAGGCACAGGGGCAGGTGGAAAGCTGGTGAGATGGGTAGAGAACTGGCTTCAGGGAA
Organism: Neoceratodus forsteri; assembly: GCA_016271365.2. Taxonomy (NCBI): domain Eukaryota; kingdom Metazoa; phylum Chordata; order Ceratodontiformes; family Ceratodontidae; genus Neoceratodus; species Neoceratodus forsteri. Next base: position 808,619,782 of record CM028129.1, on the reverse strand, counting down.
GACAACAGAGGGTGGTGGTGGTGGGTGGGGAGCTCTCACACCCAAGGGTAGTGACGAGCGGTGTTCCACATGGCTCGGTGTCGGGACCAGTGTTGTTTGGGATATTCATTGCAGACATATCATTGGACATCAATAGCAAGATCAGTCTGTTTGCTGATGATACCAAGGTAAGAGCAGTGGTGGATGATCTAGGGGGATGGCAGGAGTTGCAGGATGATCTGGCAAAGCTTGAAACCTGGTCAGACACCTGGCAACTGGGGTTTAATGCCAAAAAGTGCAAGGTGCTGCATTTTGGGATGAAGAACCCAAGGAGGAGTTACCAGCAGGAGGGAGCGCAGCTAGCCCAGACAGAGGAGGAGAAGGATCTGGGTGTGCTCATTACAGGGTCAATGAACAACTCGGCACGATGTAGGAAGGCAGCTGCAAAGGCCAACAAAATGCTGGGTTGTATTGCAAGGGGTATACCCTTGAGGAGGGAGGAGGTGATTCTGCCACTGTATAGGTCATTAGTTAGACCGCACCTGGATTACTGTGTGCAGTACTGGCACCCGTATCTGAAGAGGGACATTACGTTCCTGGAGGGGGTGTAGCGCAGGGTGACAAAGATGATCAAGGGGGCTGGGGGACTTATCATACGAGAGGAGGCTGAGGGAGTTGAACATATACTCACTGGAGGAGAGGAGGGACAGAGGGACATGATTGAAACCTTTAAGTACATGAAAGGAATAAACAAGACAGGTACAGAGGAGCTGTTCAAAGTAAGGAAGGGGAGGGACACCAGGGGCCATGATATGAGACTGGAGGGAGGAAGGTTCAGGAGGGAGATGAGACACTTTTTTACAGAGAGGGTGGTGGCTGGGTGGAATGCGTTACCTGCAGAAGTGGTATCCAGTAGAACAGTGGACTGCTTCAAGGGATGGACAGGACAAGGGAGGGTCAATGAAGGGGAAGGGTGGAAGGGAGGGGCAGCTGCAGAATAAAGGGTGCTAGCTGCACATTCGAGCAGACTTGATAGACCTCTAGGCCTTTATCTGCTGGCAAATTTCATATGTTCGTATGTATCCTATATATATATATATATATATATATATATATATATATATATATGTATTCCCCTACCTCTTTTATTTATCCTATTTTTATACTGCAATGTGTACCCCTTGATTTCTTTGTGCCAGTGACTAGAGTTGTCCCACCATGTTTCAGAGACTGCTATGATGTCTAACCTATCCCTAATAATTACTGCTTTAAGGTCAGAGACCTTCGTAGCATTGAGGCTCCATCCATTTAACATCATTACATGAAGCTCTTTGTAGTTAGTATGGGGTGATGTACAAGTGGGCCCCTTGATATGGTGAGATCCCAAGACCCCTTTAGGTGCTAATTTGAAGCTTTGTTAATGAAGTTTTTAATCTGTTTGTCAAGCATGTAGTTCCCTTGCTGACTGAGATACAAACTATTCCAGCTGAAGAGGTATAGATTGTTGTCATATTCCTCCCAATGGGTATGACATGAGTAACTGTTTTTTGAAATATCTATTTTCTTATCCACTCATTGACTGCCTTGGTTTTTTGGGTTTTGCAGTACCGTGCTCTAGACACTGGCAGGATTTCGGACACATATGTAGAGCAACCTTTAGATTCCAACTTGGTGCATAGGTTAATAAAATTCATTTGGATATTCTCAGTGGTTGAGCTGTTTATATTATTAGTACCAACATGAAGTACAATGTGTGGATTGGTACATTTATCTTATTTATTTATTTGCTTTTGGTAACCCAGTAAGTGCACTAGGCAAACACACCTGCCTATTTTCAGGCATGACCCGGGAGAGTACAATAGAACACACAGCAGTGACAACAATAAGGTACATAAAGAAGATAAACAGTAAATGCAAACAATTACATCAGCTGAGTCAGTTACAGCAATTAGAACAGCATCTAGCTAACATCAAGAATAGTGAAGATGGGGTAGAAATACAAGTACTTGCATCATAGCACATTAATATCATGATAGTGAAAAATAGACAAGTAGTAACCTTGCTAGGGGAGACAAAGGCAGGTAGACACACATTCACATAAGGCTTACATAAGGATGGGCATATAACTCAAGCTGATAGCCTGTAATTGAGAGACAAGCAAACATGTAATATGTTTCCTTGTATTTTAGTTATGTTGTTAATCTTCATCCCTCTGAAATTACAGCTGGTTCTGTTTGTCTTGTCAGGACCACAGACTGCCCTGTCTATATATTAAGTCATCGAGTCGCCTAGCACAAAGGTTTACCTAGGCAGAGAACCCTCAGATGTGACTGGGATTTGTTTTAAAAAGAAAAAAGAAGAATAAGAATAAAACAACCAGCTACATCAGAAATCTAAAAAGAATGTGACCAATCGTAACATATATTTTTTAAACAGAAGACACTTTGAGGCCTAAGGTGGTTGACAGTGTTCCTTTAAGCAACAGCCTATTGGTTTGAGGTCAGATCTGTAGGAGGTAAAGGCCACAGCTCAGACCAGAGTTAATTTCTACAATACTACTAGATTTTGGAGTATATTATTACATCATCAGCATACAGCAGGATGCTGGAGTGCTTATATATACTGTAGTGGGGAGCGTGGCTAGTCACCAATGAGTATGGCTGTTTAATGTGACAGCGCCATCTCGTCCGACAATATAACATATGTTTTCATACTGTCAGGGCCTGCCTAGGACAGCTGATCTTTTTCTGCTGTGTTAAAGAACATCAGCACTCAGCTCAGATTAACTGATTACATTTCTTCAACTTGGAAAGAAGTGTCTCACTTGTTGTGCAGCAAGGAACAACTGGCCTAACTGCCATCTGATAGGTGCCTAAAACAGTGAAACACACTCATAGATCACATGGCTGGCACAGACGGGGGCTCAATGCTGCAGGACAATACAGCCTCCCTAAACTACATAACAAGACTGCTTGGAATGTTAGTATCTGATATGGCTAAAATTAAACTCACCACAGCTGCCAATATGGAGGAGGTGAAAGTCCTGAAGGATAGAGTTCACATCTTGAAGCAACAATCAGATGATTTCAAAGACTTCCAGCAGCATGTTCTATGCTGTCTGGATCAACATGATCAGCACCAAGACCAACTATGGAGCAAAGTAGAAAGACCAAGAGAACCGGGGACAATGGAACAATATTCAAATTTTGGGTGTGTCAGAGAGCATATTGGACGGATATGAAAATGTTCCTGGCTAAATTTCTACCGTCTCTAATGGGTCAATGGTGGCAAGGAGTGGTGGAGGTGGAGAGGGCACATCACACCAGAGGTCTCCCAGTGCCCCCAGGATCATGCCCACAACCCATTATCGCTTACCTTCTCTGCTACTCAGGAAAAGAGTGACTGCTTCACACAGCTAGAGAGGTGGGTGACTTGTTTTGTAAGGGAACCAGGATATTGTTTTACCAGTATTTTTCTGCCTAAGTGGTCCAGTGGCAGAAATACTTTTCCTTGATCAAGCCCTTACTGAAGCAGGCTAGGGTACAGTATCACTTTAAAGACCTCACCAAATTGTTAATTTCCACAAATGAACAATCCTTTGAAGGCCAAAATTTACAAGAGCTCATGCGCTAGATTCAATGCCACTGGGCTGATGTCAAACTGGGGATGACAAATCCCAGAAGACTCTGGGAAGAGCATTGCGGCCATCTTTACGGACCCAGGAACCCAAACATGAGCCGTAAGACAGAGGGGGCTGATGCACCACTGCACACACAAGAAGATAACAGCCATTCTTCCGGCTCGGAGTCAGCACTGCACGACGACACAAACCAGAGGTGGCCAGAGAAAGAAGAGACTGGAGTTCTCCCGGACTACAACAGCAATGCCAGTGCTCCAGAAGCCACTCCCTTCTAAACCCTTACCAGGACAGAGACCCATGTGCCCCACCAGTGAAAACTGTCTGAGACTTTTTTGCTGATGTGCATACCACAAGCAACATAAACCATCAACCCTCTTCAGATCGATCAGCAAAGGCAGAAGACCCAAAGGCAAGTCGGGCAGAGATGGACACTGGCTTGACTGGCATGAACTCTGGGGATATTGACAACTCCTGGATCAGACATGTTGATCAGTCATTTGCTGAAGTTGCCACCACACCAACCTGAAGCACCACAGGTGAGTAGTCTTCCACTAACTGTTCTGAACTTCAGCCTTCTCACAGGTGAAGATATGGACTTCAGGCACAGTTTTGTGAAGAACGATGGCCAGCAAAACCTGTTTACCTTTATAAATAAATGGGAGTGGGCTCAAGAGTGATAAGGATTCTTTAAGCCATCTTCAGGAGTATAGGGGGAAAGTTCAGCCATGTCTCCTTAGATGAGCCCTGGTATAAAGTGGTGGGTACAAATGTGAATGGCTTTATTTCTTCTTAGCACTGTCACTGTCCTGATCACCCTTCCCTGCAACACCAGTGCTGCTCTTGGCAGAACTTAGCAGAGGAAAGGGTATACACAGTTCAGTGCCTATGATTTCAGGGCAACACCTCAGGACAGTGCCTCCCACTCAATCGGAAGGCCATACACAGGTCTCAGGCCTCATCTATAGACACTCTTACATCAGAGGATTTTTTTCTGGTACCCCTTGCACTCCAACAGGTAATAATGTGGGTGGTAGCACCAATTCGCATGGCTCTTGCGGCCACATAACTTCTCCCCCACCCATATATACATATCTTTCAAACCCCATGCTTTATCAGGCTGACTTTTATATCTGGAACCACACTGGTCTTCTACGTGACAGTCGGTGAGAAGGATATCACCACTTGCCTGGTGCTCTCCAGGCAGATGGGTATCACCCTACACTAGCCAGGTTGCCACTAGGATGGACTATGTATGATCTGCTGTGCCCCCCCATCTGAGCAATGGGGCTCTTATTGAATGTCCCAGACCAAATAAGTTACCATAAGTCCTAAAAGGCTACTGGCCAGGACCCAGTATTTCATTTTATTGAGGGATGAGACGGTGAACCTCACTTTTGATTTACTTCTCATCCCAATCTGGTACCTTGGTGGTGAGGTGTAGCAGGCTGTAAAAAGCCTCCTTCTCACTCACACCTCAGGTGCTCTAGATACTTCTTTGTTTAATTACATATTCTGACTATTCACAGTTCTTTGATAGCACTGTAGTGTTTGTTTATCATCTTTGGGGAAAAACGTTTATTACACAATCATGATACTTTGCTGGGTTTCAAGTTTGTGTGTTTCAAGTTACTGTTTACTTACTTCATAACTGTTTATTTTTCACAATCAACAAACTTACTTGCTCTCATTTATGGATGTTTTACTTTAGCTAGGTTAATAAGGATTCCAGTAGTAAAGGGATAGATCTGCTTACAGGGCACACTAAAATTTTTGAGCGTGGGCAAGGGAAGCAAGTTTCAAGTTCAAGTTTTATTTATATTTTAATAGGGTAAGCTACTAGGCAGATCCTGTTTTCAGGACCGTCCTGTATACATTTTCACATATGTGGCGTAACATAGAAAACAGATCACATATAGTCACAATAAATCACATATCACAATTAGTAGCAATTACATACAATATAGAAGACAGATCACATACAGTCACAATAAATAATGTATCACAATTAGTAGCAATTACATACAAAAGAATGGCACTCTGAAAGAGCAATTGTAATACTTTTGTAAGTAGGCATGTTATGTATTTCCAGGGAGAGAGAATTCCAGTTAATTGTTGCAATATAGTCAAAACACATATGGCCAGATCTAGATTTTATTTTGGGGACTTTCAATCCCGTATCCTTGATATCCCTCAGTGAGTAACCTGTCTTGTTTGATGTTATTCTCAAATCATCAAATCATTCTTTATTTATATAAGACGCCTTTCTTAAACCAAGGCACCTGTACAATATAACATAAAACAATAAATAATTAAAACAACATTAAAAATATTCAAAAATCATTATAAGCTTTACTAAAAAGAAAGGTTTTCAAAGCTCCTTTAAAATTTTAAAACTCACTAACACAGAATGATTTTTTGTTCCGCGTTAGTGATGAAGTCATAATACAAGGGACTACAGCAGGCATTGTGATTTGCCCCTGCCTTGTGAGAGTGTCACGTGAGTGTGCTTGACAGCCGGCAGTTGTGAATTAAGGGCATCAGCAGAACTGATTAAAACTGTGGAAAAGTGAGTGGATTTATTTCAGTCACCACACACTATATAGAACAGTGTATGGCTAGCCATACACTACTTGGCTATTCTTTCACCTCGTAGATACAATACTGACTTGGAGACCTCTCTAGCCTCGTTCTTCAGGTCATTAGTCGACATTGTATACACTCAGTGGAAGAATAGCCTTGTAGTGTATGGTTACCCATACACCATCCTATATGTCTTTTACAGAGCCCTCCTAGTTGCAGACCATCACACCCACTGGCCTGGTCCCACTTACATGTCATACTAATATACAAGGTGCAGAATAAGTTTAACAGCAGATCTTCTACTGACAGATACCTTTTAAAGTTTGGCTTTGCATGTCCAGTAGCAGATATAAGGTAGTGCGAGACTGGAAGAAGCCGTAGCACAGTCCACCGGCACAGATTCCCAAACTCAGTCTATTGGGAATGTTTAAGGTCGCACAGCCTACTGCAAGGTAGCAATGGACCTCTGGCTGTTGAGGCACTAAGAAGATCTGCATAGTTTCTTTGGGATTCATTCTGTTCCACAGAGGGAGACAGGCTACAGAGTATACCAAGGGATACGTGAAGTTGGTATCATGACTTTAGGGCACTCCAATGATTTTAAATGCATCTCCTGGAATGTTAAGTGGCTAAACCACCCAGTTAAGCACACTAAAGTGCTACAACATCTAAAATCTTTGAGGACAGAAATAGTTTTTCTCCAGGAAATGCATTTAACTGACAATATTGTGTTCTGGCTTAAAAAGTCCTGGGTGGTATAAGTTTACCACAGTTCCTCCTCCTCAAAGTCAAGAGGGATACCCTTATTACTTCATAAGGCCTTACAATGGAAACTGGAAGGGTGTAAGACTGACTTAGAAGGTCAATAGCTAGTGGCTTGTTTTGCATTCCCGGGTGGGCTTTTCATTCTCACTAACATCTACACCCCAAAACAGCAATGATGGCAACTTCCTCCCACAGATAAATCCGACAATTGTTGAGGTCAAAGGGGATACTGACATACATAGGGGTGAGTTTAATATAGCCCCATACATATTCTTTGATAGATCTCAAATAACACCAGACTCCCACTCAAGGGCAAGGGTGACATTGGCTGCCATAACAAAAGAGTGGGAAATCACAGATATCTGGAAGCATGAACACCCAGACAGGAGGGACCACACATTTTTCTCCTCGGTGAATGGCTCCCACAGCCATATCGGCCTATGGTTGATGGATAGGGCAGCCTCACTGAATGCACATGGTTCATCGATCAAATCTATAATAATTTTCACCGCATAAAGGGTAGAGCAGATCCACATGGTGGAGATGTAATCCTCTGTTACTTAGGGACCCCAAATTCTGTGAATGGATAGTGGAGAAAGCAAACACATTTTTTCAAATCAACAATAATAGGGATACCTCACCGGGGGTAGTATGGGAGGCCTTCAAAGCATACCTCAGGGGACAGATAATTTCCTACACAGCAAGGCAAAATAAACTGAGGGGAATAGAGATAACACAAGTCCAAAATGCCTTGAAAGTTAAAGAAACACAGTTTAAAGCCACTTCACAACCTTAACCGCCATTATTAACATACATAGTTGGTCTGAAATATAAAATCAACACATTACTCACAAGAAAAGCAGAATGGCAGATGCTCAGGGCAAAGCATACCTATTGGGAGTCAGGAGATAAGAGTGATAAGCTATTAGCCTACAAACTCTGTAAACAAAAAGTGGAACCCCAGATCTTGGCAGTTTGCAACACCCAGGGGTAGACTATCACCACCCCTGAAGGCATTACTGCAATAATATGCAACTACTACATTCATCTGTATGCCTCACATTCCACAGTGGCCCATGACCAGTCCCCAGTACACAGTTTCCTTGGAAATACCCCAGTACCTAAAATCCCAAATTCATTTAGGGAGGAACAGAATGCTTCCTAACAATCAAGGAGCTTTCAGCAGCCCTTTAACAGTTGTCTAAAGGCAAAGCACAGGGTTCTGATGGTATGTAGTTGACTTATATCAACTGATGCATCAGGTAATTGTCCCACCCCTCCATACTGCCCTGCATGCCACATGGGATTCTGGTGTGTTACCTCACACCATGAAGGAAGCCATGATTACCCTGCTGCCCCCCAAAAAATCAAAAGATCCCATTAGACTGGGCCAACTTTTGAACCATTTCATTGCCCTCTACTGACACAAAAATTGTAGACAAAGCCCTGGTCAACAGGGTGGAGAGGGTCCTGCCCACCATCATCCATGCTTCCCAAGCTGGGTTCAGAAAATAGAAGACCAGAGTGGATAATATTCACACGGTACTCCACCTTAAATGGCATGCAGCATTGAAAGCATTCCCCATTGCAACCATGGCAGTTGACTTTAAAAAAGCCTTTGACTCTGTAGAATGGCAATATCTACATTCGATCCTGAAAGAATATGACTGTGGACCTTACTTTTGCAGTTGGATATCCACCTTAAATAATGCCTTGACTGCCATCATCCTCACAAATCAAAATATCTCTCAGACTTTTCCCCTGTTTAGGGGCACACAGCGGGACTGCCCCCTATTCCCTTTACTCTTTCTAATTGTCCTAGATCCCCCTCATGAGAAAGTTCTTGGACACCACGCAAATCCAAGGTATCAAAACTGGGGATAGTAATATGTTAGTGAACACATACACAGACAATCTCTTACTTACACTCACAAACCCAGACCAATCGCTGACGCATATAATGGAACTACCAGAGATGTTTGCCCATGCACCTGGACTCAGTGTGAACTGGAAAAAGACTGGCCCAGTGGCACTGAGGTTTGATTCACTGGACACCACACCTTGCACCATGCCAGCGACCCAGGTTCGGGAATGAACCTAGGTCATAAGGGTTCAGTGGGGGGGACAGGAGATAGATTGAGCGGCCATTAGGCAGCTCTCCTCTTCCAGGTGGGGATCCAGTTGCAAGCACTTGAGGGTTGCTCCAGGTGAAGGCCTGAATTTTGTGCAGATGGTAGAGGCAAGAGTCAGTAAGGTGCAACAGATCGCTGTATGGTGTGCCTCTACAGCCCAAGTGGCCATGGCAAGGGAGGGGAGAAAAAGTGAAAACTGGAGTTGGTAGGCTCCATGAGGGCCCCCACAGTGCCCATACTTGCCCCCCAGAGTCTAGAAGTTGCTCTCCAGGGGAAGAGAAAGTCAACACCCTTCACCTTAGCCCTTCCATGGGGTGGCAACCCATAGGGAACCTAATGGGAGGGTTGGGCACGGGAGAGTCGGGGGACCAGAGAATGAGCCCCTCCAAGGGAGGGGCCACAGCTGCCTGCCAGCCCTGCTGGATGGGGAAAAGTCTATATATAAAAAAAAACCAAAATAAAACCGACCACAGTCTCTCCCCTGAACTCACACTATACAGAGACATGTGTCAGGGATCACAAATAACTTGAGCGAAGGAAGGTTTCAAATACCTAGAAATAAATATCCCCACTAAATGGGTAGATCTAATTCCAGAAAACTTCTTCCCGCTGCACAGGATCCTGGAGCTGGACATTCGGAGGTGGAACAAGATACACCTCTCCATTAAAGGTAGAGTGGAAGTAATTTGTATGTTTGCACTTCCAGGTTGTCATTCCTCTTCTCCAACCTCCCACTCGCAGTTCCCCCTAACATTTTCTCCAGAATAGACATATTGGTAACTGCTCTGATATGGAAATGCAAAGCACCGAGGCTCACCAAAAATAAGCTCTGAGCTCACTGGACCCAGGGTGTCCTCACACTTCCCTGGTTCCAGTGATACCTATGGGCATTTAGAATGGCGCAAGTAATGAAATGGTTTGTTCCACAAGGGGTTGAGACACTTCAATGGGTGCTTCTTGAACAGGACATCACTGGACTGTCCTGGATGGGGATTCTTTTAGGACCCTCTCCCCCGAGACTTTTGGGTAAGAACCCAATCATTTTGGCTACACAAAAGCTTGGCAGCACTGCCTTCAAAGGACACATTGTCCCAAGGAGGCCTGCAGATGCCCATGGTGCTACACTCATATATGGGGGTCCCCAGACATTCAAGAAGGAAAGGTGTCAATAACCTGGACATCCTGTGCATCTGCAGGGATACACACTATAGGAGACATTTTTGTACCAAACTCTGACATTTTGCTTACCTTCCAACAGATCCAGGACAAGACTGGGACCCTATGGTAGATTTCTGGAGATACCTATAAGCCTGTTGTGCTGTAAAGATGATCCAACAGAAACCCAAACTGCAACCAGAATAGGTGTGGCTTCAAAATCTGCATAGGACAAATGCTGCTAAAGAGGTTGCAGGACATATCTACTGCACTATCAGGAATGTGCAGCCTGATCCCAAGGTTAAGAGCAAACAGCAGTGGGAGAAAGAACTCAAAGTTACTCTCCCCAGTGTGACATGGGAAGACTGTCTCAAATTAGCCCATATGACATACAGAGATGCTAGAGGTCAATTGATCCAGGCCAAACTACTCCACAGATGGTACCATACACTGGTCTTTTTATACTATTGTGGATTTTTACCACACAACAACTGCTGGCGATGTAATACCCCAGAGGCCCACCTGACCCAGATTCTTTGGTCTTGCCCTCACCTACTAGCTTTTTGGAATACAGTGATGGATGTCTGCTCCAGAATCCTGCAAATTCCAATTCCCCCTCACCCTAACATAAAAATATAGAAACATAGAAGTTGATGGCAGATAAGGACCACAAGGCCCATCCAGTCTGCCTTGATAAACTGATAATCCTGGGGGACACATCTCAGTTAATTGAAGGTGGCAGATATGAGGATGGTGGATCATTCCAATAGCCAGGGTAACCTTATCCTTACTGGGCTAAAGGTCCACAGCTGATCCACTCCCTGCGGTCTCGATTGCAGCCACCCTTCCTGACCGCTGGAGCTGAATCCCCAGGGGTTGTTGCTGTTGTCCTGCATTTCACCGGTGGACCGCTCTCACCCCAAGCCACAAGCCACAGGCCACAAGATTATTCAAACCACATTGCTGGTTCATTTCAATAGCCATGCTAACCTTGCCCTTATTGGGCTGAAGGTCCTCAACTGAGCTGCTCCCTGTGGTCTCGATTGCAGTCACCCTCCCTGACTGCTGGAGCTGAATCCCCGGAGGTTGTTGTTGCAGTCCTGCTTTTTACTGGTGGACAACTCTCACCCCAAGCCACAAGCCCAAGCCTCAAGCTTCAAGCTTGTTTGAACTATAATGGTGGTTCGTTCCAATAGCCAGGCTAACCTTGCCCTTACTGGGCTGAAGGTCCTCAACTGAGCTGCTCCCTGTGGTCTCGATTGTAGCCACCCTCCCTGACTGCTGGAGCCAAATCCCTGGGGGTTGTTGCTGAGGTCCTGCCTTTAACTGATAGACAGCTCTCACCACAAGCTGCAAGCCCAAGCCCAAGCCACAAGCCACAAGCCTGTTCAAACCACACTGGTGGTTCATTCCAATAGCCAGGCTAACCTTGTCATCACTGTTAGGGGGAAACAATCTAGAAAGCTGCATAAGGATCTACTTGCCTTACTCCGAGTGAGAGATAAAAGCTGGAGACATTTCAAGACCTCAGGCCTTCCTGCTGACTACTATCATTATAGGGCCCAGCGTAATGCTTGTAAAAGACAAATCAGAATTGTGAAAAGTACTTACTGCAAAGGTTTATTACTTGATGCTGCTGGGGACCTGAGGAAATTCTGGTCTCATGTAAAAACTTTCCTTGGTTCTACCCTGTCCCTCACTCCTAATGACATGGTTCTAAAGGGCATACACTGTAATGATCCTTTAACCATTGCTAATGCCTTCAACCTGTATTTTTCTATCCTACCAAATTATACTTTCTCCTTCCTCTCAGCTCTATCAACCAACCAGTGCACTGCTTCCTGCTCTGGGACTGGGACCCCACCTTTTCATTTCAAAGCCATAGCTAGGCATGAGGTACTAAAACTCCTAAACACTATCTCCGACAATACTAGCACTGGCTCGGACTGTCTTGAACCCAGGCTCCTAAAAATTGTTGCTCCGTTTGTAGCCTCCCCCCCGGCAAGAATTTTCATGGTGTCCCTGTGCCATAGTCAAGTCCCTGATATCTGGAAAATCACCAGAGTTACCATAGTTTTTTAAAAAGGTGATCCAAAAGACATTTCTAACTACAGGCCTATTGCTATCCTCTCTGTTCTAAGTAAAATCCTTGAAAAACTAGTTGCCTCACAAACTATTGATTTTCTACTTAAATTAAACTGTCTTTCGGACAAACAACACGGGTTCTGTAAGGGTCATAGTACTACTACTGTCTTGCTCAAATTTACTGATGATACTCTCCCTGCCATGGATTCTGGCATTGTGATGGGTGCGGTCTTTATTGATTTGACAAAGGCTTTCAGTCTGGTTGATCACTCCCTACTCCTTCCATCCTTCAATCCTTGGATTTCTCACCACCTGTTGTAGCCTGGTTTACTAATTATTTATCTAGTAGAGTTCAGGTTATTAGATTCAATTCTGCCCTCTCTGACTACGTGACCATTAATATTGGAGTTTCCCAGGGCTCCATCCTGGGCCCCATCCTTTTTTCCATTTTCATTAATAACAAAACCATGGACATCACGTCATGCCCATCACTCCTCTATGAGGATGATTTTGTCCTGTATACAAGCTCCAAACACATATCTGACATTAACCTTCGGCTCTCTTCTGGCTTCTCAACTATCCATGCATGGCTCACTGTGTATAAATGTGTTTTAAATGTAGGTAAAACCCAAGCCATCCTCTTTGTCTCTGCCTCCAAACTTAGATCTTGCAAAGACCTTCTCAAGGTATTCTGACCTGATGGCTCTATTTTAGGCACTGTCAAATCTTTGCACTTTAATAACTTTGAAACTGTGTGTCTGATTTTCCTGAAATGTTGCATGCACAGTGTTCAGCCATAGATCTCTGGATCTGGAAAGTACGTTTCGGTTGGATGTACAGTTGCGGAACTGCAGATTGTCACAAATGTGACAAATCTTCAACTTTTGTGCAGTTTTTCATCAGGCTTAACAGACTGAAAGATGCTTCGGTTTGGATTCAAATGTGCATGTGTATATGTGGAAAGGGTCAACATGGTGCCTTTTGAAGATTTGGTGAAAAAATATTAATTTGTTTAAAAGTTATGCAAGTTTTTCATGTCCAGTTTTAGCCTATGGGAACATTTATATGTGCACTGCGAAACTTCTGCAAAAACATTTTTTTGTGCGTGAAAAAATTTCATTATAAGGTATAGGGGTGTCACAAAAACATTTTGGTTTTTGCAAAAACAATACTCGACAGCATTGCCCCATGTGTTGTTTTCTTTGTCACATCATTCTGCCAAGGTGGATTATGCGTTTGGGCTGAAATTTGCAGGGTGGCAAGCCCTGGTCCCACAGATGTGCCTTTTGGTGGTTTGGTCCCAAAACATTCAGCATTCCAAAGTTGAGAAATTTCCCATAGGATAAAATTGCGGTGCCCATGGCACTTTTGGCACCCGTGTATTGAAAACGATTCGAGATACAGATTTTTTGCTACCCGCAGCTTAGTCCACCAGGTGGATTAAGCATGCATGGAGGTTTTGAAGTTATGATTACAACTGCAGTGGAATGTTTTTCATAGTTGCTATGGTTACTGAGATATTGCCAAATAAGTGTGATGAGGGTCCCTTTTCAGTACTATGGGGCTGCTGTATGGCTCCGTATTTATGTGTAAGTGGGAGTGCAGGGCCCATAGGGCCCTTACTACCACAGACACATACTGAATAGACAACATGAAGGGCACACAGGGCCCAGAGGGCCAGCACTCCCACAGATACATGCCAGTTACCAATTACATTGCAAAACACTTAATTAAAGCATCAGTTAGAGTTGATAGCACAGCAAAACAAGTATGGAAATGTGATGTTATGGTTACCTCGTACCACCCCTGCAATCCCCCCCACCCTCCACACACCAACAGACGTCGGGGATGTGCCATGGGGTCATGCTCTGGGTTTTTGTTTTCATGCTGCCACCATCTTGTTTCAGTTAGCGAGAGACAAAAGACATTGTAAATCAAAAAATACTGACCATTGGTAAACACCAACACATGTGTTTACCTGATCAGGCCATGAGGAACATGACCCTATCATCAGGTTTTGTGCAGGTAGCCTGGAAAATATGTTTTTCAAAATGTTTCCAACATTTTGCCATTTTGTTTTTGCAAAAACATTTTTTGTGTGTGTGATAATAACAGCACAAAATAAAAGGGTCTCAACAACATATTTTTGTGCATGAAAAGATTTCATTATAAGGTGCAGGGGTGTCACGAAAACATTTTTGTCTTCATAAAAACAACGTTCGAAAACATTTCCCATGTGTTGCTTTTTGTCACTTCATTGTGTTAAGGTGGATTGTACTTTTGGGCTGAAATTTGCAGGGTGGCAAGCCCTGGTCCCACAGATGTGACTTTTGGTGGTTTGGTCCCAAAATATTAAACGGGCCCATAGTTACAGCATTCCAAAGTTGAGAAATTTCCCATAGGATAACATTGCAGTGCCCATGGTGCCTTTCAGCACCCGTACCTCAAAAACAATTCGAGATATGGATTTTTCGCTACCCACAGCTTGGTCCCCCCTTTAGGGGGACTAAGCATGCATGGAAGCTTCGAAGTCATGATTACCACTGTGTGGGATAGTTTCCATAGTTGCTATGGTTACTGAGATATTGCCAAATAAGTGTTAGAAGGGTTCCTTTTCAGTACTATGGGGCTACTGTATGGCTCCTTATTTATGGGTAAGTGGGAGCGCAGGGCCAGAGGGCCCTGGCTCTCACATACACATACCATTAGGCAAAAAACAGGCAATATGAAGGGAGTGTAGGGCCTGGAGGACCTGCGCTCCCATAAACACATGCTAGTTACCTGTTACATTACACTTTCTCAAAAAGAAGGGTAATTCATTGCTTAAACCTTCATTAACACATCAGTTAGGGTTGATAATACAGTGTCAAAAGTATGGAAATGTGATGTTTGAGTTACCACCCATACCACCCCACCCAACCCCTCCACCTTCCACACAATAACAGACTTCTGTGTATGCCATGGGGTCATCAGGCCTCTCACCCCCATTCTCCTATACTGGAGCATATCAGCTTGTTTACACATGGAATGGGGTGAGAGTTGGGTCTTATGACCCAATGGCATACCCCAACATTTGTTGTTGTGTGGAGGGGGGTGGAGTGGTAGGGGTAGTAATCCTAACATCTCATTTCCATTCTTTTTTTGCTGTGCTATCAACTCTAACTTATGCATTAACAAAGTTTTTTGCAATGAATATAGATAGATAGATAGATAGATAGATAGATAGATAGATAGATAGATTCATTGCAAAAAACTTTGTTAATGCACCATTAGGTTTGAAGCATCAAAAGTAGGGAAATATGTCCTTAGGGTTCCTAAGCCTAAGCCCCTACCCCCTCTGTGCATGCAGTAACAGGCATGAGGGGTGTGTTTTGGAGTTGTGAACCATAATGCTCACTGTATTCCATGACTAAGTAAGGCAAGATGGGTACAGCATAGAAGAATGGGGTGAGCAGTAGGGTTCACAACCCCAAAACACACCCCTCATGCCTGTTCCTGCATGCAAAGTGGGGTTGGGGTCTTAGGTTTGGGAGCCCTGAGGTTGTAGTTCCCTAAACAAACACTCTCCACAGTCCAATGGCAGGGAAAACAAGGTCAGCACTCCAGCAGCATTTAGTAAAACTTATTTTACTCACTCAGTGTAAACAATATACAAATGATAGTAGCGTTCCACCTACAGCAGATTTGAGCAGACATCGGTATATGAAATGGCTGGTCCACAAAGCGGCTATATTTTTACAACATGGTAAATATTTTATATTCCGCAGACTCCAACTACCAAGGCACAGCTTAACACATCCTCATTTATGTTTCAGCGTCCATTACTGATGTCTTCATCAGAACATGTGACTACCCCCTAACGTCTCACTTAAAAAACTCTAGTTTAAAGACACAGTGCATCTATGTAAAGTGCATATGTAAAAAAGTGCTAGAAGTGCAGTAGTATAAATAAGTAATTAGAGAAAAGTGCTAGACATACCATTATCTTCAGATATAAATAGATAAATAAATACAGTTTCATCTACAGAACGGTATAAATGTCATTTCATTATAACTTACAAATGTGCCATTTATATTTTGAAAAGACTAGACTATAGAGATATACTAGAAGAAGGAGGGGGAAGGGGGGAGAGGTGCAGTGTCTGGAAAACATGAAGGTCCCCACAGAGTAAACTCAGCCCCCTAAACATCTGTCTCATAAAACCATAAAAGGCTGAGAGTTAGCCAGCTAATAAAACATTGTGTATCAAACTATATGCAAGACTGTTTATAAGAAAATCCAAGATAACTATTGCTTACAAATTGCCTACATAAAGAAAACTCAAAATCCATCGGCAGGTTCCTGTTAAAGTAAAATCCAGTAGTTGTGGTGGGGTAGCTTCAGTCAATGCTGGCTTTGGGGGCTAGATGTGCCATATAGGGTGCCAAACATTGCTGAAATTTCATTACCTGATCTAGGGAAAAGTGGGATCATCTATCTAATTTGTGTAGTACTGCTAGCACTGAGAACATTTCTGTGATGGAGGGTGTAGTAGGGCTTCTCCAGTTTCTAAGGATGATACGTTTCATCTGCATGCAGAGCAGCATGAGCCATCTGAACCGGTGAGATGTAAGGGATGGAGCCTCTGATCTCATGCCAAGCAGGAGAAGAGGGGCTAGAGGTGGTA
Organism: Neoceratodus forsteri; assembly: GCA_016271365.2. Taxonomy (NCBI): domain Eukaryota; kingdom Metazoa; phylum Chordata; order Ceratodontiformes; family Ceratodontidae; genus Neoceratodus; species Neoceratodus forsteri. The sequence goes on along the minus strand of CM028129.1, from coordinate 808,602,779 downwards.
TAGGCTGCTGAAGGATCGTACTAGCCTCTTGTGAAACTAGTAGCCATATGGGGGTTATTAATGGACAAAGCCATAGAACATGTAATGAATCCCCTCCAGGCTGTTGACAACACCAGCAGTGATCATTTGTCAATATGTTAGCTTTCTTTAGCACTGCTGGAGTCCTATACCATGAATGTAGTATTTTTTTATGGATTAGTCTGCTCCAGATATCCCTGTGTGCAGTATGTCCAGTTTCCCAGCACTGGGCCCACTGGGTGTCTGAGATCTATGTGCTTAAGACCTGTTCCCATTTGCTCTTTGAGGAAGTTACCAGGTTCAGCAAGGATTCCCTTAGCAAGGCATATATAGCTCCTGCTGTCCCTTTAGGCAGACAAAGCCAAGTACTAAGTTTAGAAGGGGCTCTGAATGGGTATATATCAGAGAGAAGGAGAGGTTTAACCGCATCCCTTAGCTGTAAATCTCTCCAAAAGTCAGCTGTGGGTAAGGACCATCTAGCTTACAGGTTTTGAAAGGAGTACACCACTCTGGTATTGGGAGATGACAGATCTCTAAGAAAAAAAAAATGCCCTTATCCCTCTATGTTGGCCTTAACACAGGGCTACCCCCTATTTTGATAAGGGAGTTACACCACGGGGGTGAGAAAAAAGGGACAAGGGAGGCCCCCAACTTTATCTGTATGAGCTTCAAGTACCGGATAGATACCCCTAGGTTGGGATGTGTTTGGAGTGCACAAGGTGTGTCCGCCCATAGTAAAGATGCTAATATAGGAGTGTTTCCCAAACTTGCTCTTTCTCTAACCACTGGGGGGAGCAGTGGGAGTGGGGTTAAAACTATTTCAGAGTTTGAGAATGTTGATAGGCTAACTTATAACCTTCCAGCCACGGCATTCCCCATCCCCCATGAGTCCAGTGAGCTCTAAGCACGTTTTGGCTGTGATGGGGCTGATTAGTACCCCATAGAAAGAAGCCGATCATCCTATCTAGCTTACTATATCAGTGTGAGGGCAGGAACAGGGAGATGTGTGATAGTAAATGAAAGAATTTGGGTGCCATTGACATTTTAAAGGCAGCAAGCTTGCCTGCCACAGTAAGATGTAGCCAGTTCCATTGTTCCAACTCTCCTTTACATTATCCCATTGGGGGTGAGATACTGTAGTGGTCCCACCATTGGCCAATATTGTTCCCTACTTTTACACCTAAATATGTGATGGTGTTAGGGGACCATTTAAACCCAAGTTGGGGGACACTTTGAGGGCTGCATTTCAAATTAAGAGGGAGTATCCCAGTTTTATTTTAGTTGACTTCAAGGCCTGAGAGATGTGCGAATTTTTTCAAGAGGCCAATAATGGGGGAATGGATGACTTGGCATCCTCTAATGGGACCAGTAAGTCATCCACATACATCAGGGTTGAGTACTGAGATTTCCCTAGTTGTATCCCTTTGATGTGTGGGTCTTGTCATATTGAGGATGCCAAGGGTTCAACTGCCAGTACAAAAAGCAGGGGAAAAAGGGGGAAACCTTGTCTGATTCCCCAATGGAGTTTAAAGGGGTCAGATAATACTGAATTGGTTAACACCTGGGCATGAGGGGAGATGTAAAGAGCACTGACAGCTGCCCAAAAGTGGAGTCCAAATCTGAAATGTTCCAGGATATTGTGGAGATAGTCCCATTTGACTGAACTGAACGCCTTCTCAAAATCAATTGCCAAGGTAGCTGCCGGGGTGTTCACCTGTTTGGCTAGATGGATGAGATTGAGAAGTGTTCATTTATGGTCAGTGCTATATCTCCCTTGTATGAGTCCAGCTTGGGATCAATGAATCAGGAAGGGTAGAAGGAGGTTCAGTCTGGTAGCTAGGGCTTTTGCAAAAACTGTACTGTCAGAGTTTATCAGTGATATGGGATGATAGCTAGCTTTCCCTTTTTTGGGGAGAACAGCTATTATGGCCTCTCATAGAGTATGAGGGAGAATGCCTTTGTCTTCAGATTCAGTGAACACCTGGCAAAGAAACAGAATCATAGGTGCCATAGCCGGGGAAAATCCACAGAGAAACCGTATCCCCGGGGGATTTCCATTTTTTAAGAGATAGCAGGGCGGAAGAGACCTCTTCAGTGGTTAGGGTTTTTTCAAGAGCTGCAGATTAGGCAGTTGATAGCTTGGGCAGAGATATGGAGTCCTTACATATGCACTTTAGATAGATGCACTGTGTCTTTAAACTAGAGTTTTTTAAGTGAGACGTTAGGTGGGAGTCACATGATCTGATGAAGGCATCAGTAATGGATACTGAAACATAAACGAGGATGTGTTGAGTTGCAGCTTGGTAGTTAGAGTCCACAGAATATAAAATATTTTCCATGTTGTAAAAATATAGCCACTTTGTGGACCAGCCATTTCATGTACCAACGTCTGCTCAAATCTGCTGTATGCTGAGCGCTGCTATCATTTGTACATCGTTTACACTGAGTGAGTAAAAAAAATTTTACTAAACGCTACTAGAATGCTGACCTTGTTTTCCATGCTGTTGGACTGTGGAGAGTGTTTGTCTTGCTACAAGTGTCCTGGTATTGTGCTCCTGATTTTACTGGTAAATGCTTTAAAAAGATTACAGCATATTTTAGGGAAGTGTGGCTTTCTTTTTGTGATGTTGTATTTTCCTACTTTTGATGCTTCAGCCTTACTAGAGCATTAACAAAGTTTTTTTGCAATGAATTTCCTTACTTTTTGAGAAATAGAGAATAATGGCTATTTAACTGTGGTTTATGTATTTTTTTTCCTCACTGGAGGTGTTTGATGCCCCATAAACCTTGAGAGCGAAGCTTAAGAGGTTTATGAGGCAACACACACTGAGGGTGAGTAAAAAAATACATAACACACAATTTGCATAGCCAGTATTTTTCATAATTGCTGTGCAGGGAGTTTTATTCTTATTAGATTAGAGTCAGTGACATGAACATGGAACAATGCACTTAGACAGCCACAGGCCATTCCCAACTATGTTGAGAGTCTCACAATAAGCCCCGCCTAAAATTACACCAGGATCAACCAGATAAATAAAAAAAAACTAGAATGGCAGGATTAACCAGATAAATGCTGCTAAAAAAGTAATACCTTCACATAAGTGAGCACCAAATGAGGAATGTGGTCAAACTCCTTTGTAATGGAGAAACCACCTCCATGTTTACTTCTGTGTTTGGCCCACCCACACATTGAATAAGAGCTATCAGGTGGCGCTGTACTAATGAATAACACAAGATGTCATAATGACCCATTCTACCAGTTATTACAGCATTTGAAACATGGCTATAGTCTGTGTATTAAAGGGGGTCACCAGTAATTATAGTATAATTGTAGCATGCGCAGTAGGAACACAGGCCCACTCCCATTAATACTTCTAGTAATTATCCCTCATTTCCATGTGCGAGTGCAGGGACCTCTGAGCCCTGCACTCCTATCAGGCCATTGTGAGTGGTAGGGCCCTGTGCTCTCATACATGCCTAATGCACTTGTCCCTCATTTCCTTGAGGGAGTGTAGGGCCCTCTGGGCCCTGCACTCCCATCAGTCCATAGTGAGTGGTGGGGGCACAGGGCTCTCAAGGCCCTGTGCTCCCATCCATGCCTATTGTAATTGTCCTTCATGTGTGTGTGGGAATGCAGGGCCATCAGTGTATAGTGTGTTGTGTTACCACTGTGCCCTGCAAAGCAGTGCTGCTGCCATGTTAATAATGCATGCCAGAGTATTGGTCACATGTGCCCCATTTGGTACAATTCACCAACAGTTTGAAACAAGACCTGGTAACATGCAAAACAACTCAGTACACCCAAAGGTGTACTAAACTACCCATAGCGCCAAAGCTGTATCTCGTAGTGCTTTCAAGATATAGCATCTGAAATGTAACCCAACCATCACAAAATTACACTAAAAGAAATTCCCCAAACTTCAAAGTGTTATATCTCTGCCACACAGTAACATTTTTCCACTAAACCAGCTAAAGGCACATCTTTGTGGCAAGTCTTTTGTACCCTGAAAATGTCAGCCCAAAAGCCTAAACCATTTTTTAGTTATGAAGTGACAAAGAAAGAGACATATCTGGAAAAGTAGTGTCACAAACTGCGGCAGTACCCTAAGTTCTTTTGGCAAACAATGTCATAATTAAGCAGTTCAGACTAAGTTAGCCACATCAATAGAACTTCCCTGCAAGATTATGCATGCAAAACTTCATGCACATCTGTTGAAGGGTTGCAAAGTTATTAAGGTGCAAAGTATGCAAAACTAGAAGACTGCGAAAATGGGAAAAAGCATGTAAATAAAAGGATGTTTAAGACACAATGGGCCAGATATTCAAATCTTTGCACCTGGTGCAAATCTGTAGTGCTGGAATATCACTGGATTTGCACCAGGCTGTAATAGTCAAAAGCCCTAATAGCGCCGGTGCTGTGTTTTAGCACCGATACTAAAAGATAATGGATGCAGGGGTTGGGGGTTAGGGAAGTGGTCATGAATGCCGGTGCAGCAGTATATTCAAAAGCATAGCACCATGCTACAGGACTTAGTGCCACCTACAGCATGACGATAAATACCGCCATCAAAAAGCATGCTGTAATGCAACAGTGGTCCCCCCATCATGATCCCTACCCCCATAGTAGCAATAATGACACATATTACCTGGTAGTCTAGTGGTCCCCCATCCAGCAGTGCCAACCACTCACCTCACCTGCAGCCCTGAACCGAGCCAGTGACTGGCTCAACCTTCCTATCACCACCACGGCCAGCCGCTGAATGAGTTATGACTGATCAGGTACTGTAATGAATGAGCACATCCTTGCTCATTCATTACAGTACATGATTAGTCATAACTTAGTTGGAGGCTGTCGTGTGTGTGAGAGGAAGGTTGAGCCAGTCACCGTTGTTGGGTATGTAGGTGGGGTGAATGATTGGCACTGCCGGGTGGGGGGCCACTAGACTACTTCAGGAAATATGTGTACATATTGCTACTACAGTGGTCAGAATCATGATGGGGGTGGGGGACCACTAGACTACCAGAGAATATGTTTGATTATTGCTACTACGGAGTCAGGGTCAGAATCAAGATGGGGGTGGGGGGACCACTAGACTAGAAGGGAAAGGTCATATGCTGACATCAATGGGTGGTGGTGGGGGCCTTAGACCACCAGGGACCGTGACAACAGCATAGGTAAGTAGACCAAGATGACAGATACTGACTGCTTGGCCCACTCAGCCTGTCCAACTCCTTAACTAATGGATGTGCTACAGATCCTAGTTAACCAGTAGCTTACCTTCTCTCCCCCCATCGGATTTGCCTTATGCCTGTCTCATGCATTCATGCTTCTCCTTCTGTAATTGATCCCAGGTGCTGGGGGGTTATAATATTTGTATATATATATGTACATAGACAGGACATATTGTTACCGACTGCAATGATGCCAGGGGGTTGTTTATCTATCTATCTATCTATCTATCTATCTATCTATCTATCTATCTATCTATCTATATCTGTGTGTGTGTGTGTGTGTGTGTGTGTGTGTGTGTATATATATATATATCACTAAAAATACCACCAACAGCTTAATCTGGTTCAAGGTCAGTTGGCATTCATCTGTATCCCCTTCCCCCAGGTCATGCCTGAAAATAGGTAGGATTTTAGAGAGATATTTTTACCATGGGGGTGAGACCAATTCCAGAGAGATAAATCATGTTGTTTTCACTGCACTGGAATAAATCCTCCTGATGTCAGCAGAGTTAAAATAAATACCATTTATACCTACTCTGCTGACGTTAGCCACCTGCATGTGAAAACATTAAGAATGACCCCTGTAATTTGCCAACTTCTAAAACACTCCCTACACTCAAATGAACACACTTAACATACATCACAGTCACCTGCAGCAGTGCTTGTAAATGTACCAACCTACACATCTCTTGTGCTGCATTTCAATACCCTCGTTCACTACATGACTGAATCCTGCATTCCTAGATAGCGATGTATAAAATGAACACAGAATGAGCAGCATATTGCAAACATGAAGCTTTCACTTTATCAAAAGAGTGCTACAATCATGCCACGGAGCAAGAAACTGACCATCAAAAAGCAAACTAAACAGTAACATGATTGCATTCTAACTCACATTTAGGAATATGATGATGGTGAACACCAACAATCATGTAACTAGTTTACCTTCAAACACTTGGACTCCAGAATAAGCAGTTGCTCAAATTTCACACATTCTTCCAGCAATGAAAAAATAAACATGAAAGTATCACAGAATGCCGAAACTACTATACTAAATGCTCCTGTGAAAATAAGAGAGCGAACAGCAAAACAAATCTAAAATATGCACCAAGCATACAAACAAATGTAACCTAAAATCTGGAAATAAATCTTCAACATCCGAAATAGAAACACACAAACCTGCCAAAGTAAATTACCACCATCTTTCTCACTGGAACACAAAAAAAACACCTCCCTTAACCAACCAATCATGAAAAAACAGCACATCCAATCAACACACACACACACACTCAGACAGCAACCAATAAAACCTGACTACAAGAACCCATTAATAAAACCTCACACACACAGTACCATAGCACCAGCACGATTTAAAGTGACATGAACCTCAGAACGACAAACATACCTCTCTCACTGGAATTGGTCTCACCCTCATGGTATAAATAGGACACATGATGTGCACATCGTGGAATATGGAAAATATTTTCACTCCTGCATTGTGAGCACTGTACATTTCACTCGTGCCTTCGGCACTCATGAAATATTCAGGCTCACTCTGCAGGAATTAAAATATTTCCCATATTCCACTCCTGCCGATCATGTATCCCATATATATATGTGTATATATATATATATATATATATATATATATATATAAACCACTCTAGGTGTGCGGTCATGGCTCGATATATGCACGCCTTGGTGTGTGTTACAAGGCCACAGGCTGAGTGCGTCAATCAACCAAGGTGTGCATATATCAGAGCATGAGATCACACCTCAGAGTGGTTTATCTATCTTATAAAATGTCAAAATTGTTTTGTGGGGGTAAAAGTGCATGTGTACGGATGCGTTCTGATATACGCATGGTCATGTGATGCGTTTCAACCAACCACTAGATGAAGATTCCATTACCCATTTTATAAATATAAATCTATATATATGCATATATATATATATATATATATATACACACATATATGGGATACATGATGGGCATGAGTGTGATATGGAAAATATTTTCACTCCTCTAAAGTGACCTCTGAATACTCATGAGTGGCGAAGCTACGAATGAGGTTTCAGAGGTCACTGTACATGACTGAACATATTTCCCATATCTCACGAGTGCACCTATTTATACAATGGGGGCCTCATTGTTGTAAAATGTACAATTTGTGCGGCTTTGCATAGGTTTAGTGTGGGTTTCGGGGGTGTAATAAATGGCATTAATCTTAACTCTGCTGATGTCATCAGGATTTATTTCACTGCAGTGAAAATAACTTGTTTTATGTCACTGGGACATGTCACACCCCCATTGTATAAATATATATATATATATATATATATATATATATATATATAATATATATATATATATCATATATATATATATATATGTGTGTGTGTGTGTGTGTGTGTAACTCGTGTGTGTATATATATATATATATATATGTAATAGATAACTCACTCTTAGGTGTGTGGTCGTGCTCTGATATCGCACTCCTTGGGCAACCACCTAAGGGCGTGCATATATCAGAAACACGACACATCCTAGAGTGGGTTATCTATCATATAAAATGGCAAAATTGTTTTTGGTGGGGGTTAAAGTGCAGGTGTGCATTCGCACTCTGATATCTGCATGGTCATGTGATGTACTTTATACACTCAGGAGACTGGAATTTTAAATCTCTTCTTTAACCATTTTATATATATATATATATATATATATATATATATATATATAGACAAAAAAACTCAGTTTAATGCATTGGATTAGGGTTGTTCCACAGCGACAAAGGTGAGGAAATTCTGTTGGGCTTGAAACCCCCTTGGACCTTGCCCACCCCCAACTGGCATTGGGGTGCATTTGGGTTGTCAACCCTAACTCTCACCCCATCACATGTGTAAAGCAGCAGAAGTATAGGAGAATGGGGTGAGAGTTAGGACCGATGACCCCAATTCACACCACAATGCCGGTTGGGGGGGTGGGCAGTGGGTCCAAAGGGGGTTTTCAACCATAACAGCGAATTTCCTCACTTTTGTCGCTGTGGAACAACCCCAACTAATGCATTAAATGGAGTTTTTTGCCTCTAATTTCCCTTCTTTTTGAGAAAGATAACGAGAAATAGTGAGGGCCCCGCGCTCCCGCCATGTGATGTCTTGAGGCATAGTAACAGGAACAGCAATGCAAACAGAAGCACTAACAGTGGTGCACATGGTAATGCAAGCGTGAATGAGAACAGAAAGGGTAATGCACACGGTGGCGTAGACGGGAACGGTCTGCCACGTGATGTGTTGTCACATAGTAACATGGTGCCTGCAAACGGAAATTTCAATGGGCATGGTGACGCAAACTAAAACAGAAAGAGAAACAGTACTGTAGACACAAATGGCAAAAAATAACAGAAACGCAACCGAAAATGAAAACGCCAAGGATAACGCACATGGTGGCGCAGACGTCAACAGTAAGTGAAACGGGTACGGGACCGCAAGTAGAAAGGGCAACAGTAACAGTAATGTAAGCGCACAGGCTGGTTTTCCCCAAAAGCTGCATAGAGAAAGACAGTGAGTATAAAGAATATATGCATAATAATGGATATCAGAGCAGAAAATGAGGACTTGGAATACTAAATAGGTTATATCTCAGGAACCGTACGACATAGAAATAAAATTTAAAACTCATATTATTTACAACTGTCTTAGCTAATTTTGTACTTAGGGGGCTAAGTATTTTTCTGACAAAAAGTCCGTATCTCGCACCGTTTCCGAGATATGGGCCCTGAAAGGCGCGTCGAATGCCGTAATGTTATCCTATGGGGAAAAAAGAGACGTTCAGAGCACCATAACTTTGCCTCCCTGTAATATTTTTTCACCAAACCACCGAAAGGCACATCTGTAGGCTGTTGGCTGTCCTCCCTCCAAATTTCAGGAAAAAAGACCAAATCGTTATTTCGCAGCAAGGAGCCAAAGGATTCCTGTAATGCGTCGGGCAATGTAATGTTATCCTATGGGAAACAACATCAACTTTGGAGTGCCGTAACTTTGCCGCCATATAATATTTTTTCAATGCAACACTGAAAGGTACATCTGGGAAATGTCAACTGCGTTCCCTCCAAATTTCAGCCCAAAACTCCCAACCGTTTTTTTGCAGCGCAGTGCTAAAGAATCGCTGTCACTTTCCCACAGGTAGAAAACTACTGTCGCAATTTGCGAAAGCTTTCGCAAAAAAGTTTGACACTTTCGTGAGCACAAAAGTAATTTGTGAAAGTACTTTTTCCAGAAATTTGAAAAACATATTTCTGGGGTGTTTTACCACAAAATAAAGACATGGCAAGCATCCTCAGGGTCCGACTAGGTGAATACAAAAATAATTAGGTTGCTAGAAGGTCCCAAATTTAAATGCCAACCATTTTTCTGATCACCAACTGAAAACAAAATGGCTGATTTGCGAAAGTAACAGGCCCATTTGCGAAAGTAAAAATGCATTTGCGACACTGTCGAACTTTTTGTTAACTTTTCCCATTGACTTATAATGGGAAATTGTTTTTTGAATAACTTTTGAACCGTTTAATATTTTTTCACCAAATCTTTGAAAAGCACATCAGGGACCCTGGCTGCATATTTCCTGAAGATTTCGGGCCTGTCGCTCAAACTGTACGACCTGTATGCGCGACTGTAGAATTCCAGAAAAAGCGTAAACATGTGCGCAAATCATGCTTAATAACTCCACAGCCATGTATTTGACCAGTACAAAACTTGGCAGATGCCAAGGCCTATGGTTCTTGATTGTGTATTCCAAATTTCAGCCGAATCTGTCAAACAGTTGCAAAGTTATTAAGGTGCAAAGTTTTGGGGTTTAACATAGAAATGGCTCCTCAACCCTAACTATGGTAGCACTACCGTGCTACCATAATATATATATATGTATATATATATATATATATATATATAAAACATTACTGACTGCAGTGATTCATGGGCAGGTGGTATGCACTGACTGTGCCTGCAAACACCCATTCCCTCCAGCATCCAGCCTGTATTTCTATTCTGACCAACAGGGGTTGCTGTGTACATGCCCTGGCCTGTGGCTTCCAGCTTGTACTTCCATCCTGATCAACAGGTGGAGCTGTGTGCTCCATGTCATAGCACCGGGCAAACTACATGGAAATGTATGCTAAGCAGCCCATAATGAGATGCAAATGTGACTCTTTCCCCACTGATTACCTAAGTATGCTCATTTGCATGGGAGCTTTGAATATAGCAAACGTTTGCCCCTGGCTAACCTGTTTGCACCGGGCTAATGTGTTAGCACTGTGCAATCGGGTTAGCCCCAGGCAAGCCTCTCTCATCAGCATAGCACAGTTCTGCAGTATGTGGCCTGCACTGTTGTCTGCAGTTGATGTGAAACACCTCTTTGCAATCACACACGATGTCCTCCACCTGCAAATCTGGCTTGCTCCTCCTCTATCCACTGAGCTGCGGTTGCATTTTGCACCTCCCTGTTGCTATGTTCAGAGCTGTCTTATTCTCGGGCTGTTTTAGCACTGCACTCACAGCCCAGTTTGCCCAGCTTCCTTAGCATGCTATATTCAGCAGGTTTAGCACCAGGGATATCCCTTTGAATATAGCAGTCTATTGGTTCCTGGCTAATTTAGCACACCAGGCAGTGTTAATTTAACACCAGGGCAAAGTTTTAAATATCTGTCCCAATATCTCAGAAACCACATAAGCATTTCAAATAAAATTAGCAATATCAACAGACCTATCAAATGAATTTATACATGCAAAGTGTCATGCATATCCATTTAATGACTGCAAAGTTATTAAAGTGCAAAGTATGCAAAAGTGGATGACTGCAAAAATGGGAAAACAAGTACATTTAAGAATGTTTGAGACGCAATATCTTCAAAATCACACAAGCGATTTAGATGAAATTATACACATCAACAGATCAAAATCATGAAATTATGCATGATAAATGTTATGCACATATGTTGTAGGGCTCCAGAGTTATTAAAGTACAAATTATGCAAAACTGGAAGACTGTTAGTAAAAATGGAAAAAAAAAAAACATATGTTTAATGATGTTTGAAACACAATATCTCACAAATCACAAAAGATGCTCAAATGAAATTTATCACATTAACAGACATACTGTACCCCCTGAATTATGCATGCAAAATTTCATGCCCATCTGTTGAAGGGGGCCAAAGTTATTAAAGGGGAACTGTCATCTACAGGGTTTCTTAATGTCTGAAAGCCCGTAAAAAGCTAATTTAAGTGAGCCATTGTGTTTATGTGTGAGTCTTTGCCATCCAGAGTTATTCATATGTAAATCAGCCTGTAATTAAGGGCTGGGGGCAGCCATATGTTTTAGACTCCTAACAGGAAATGATGTCACTGAGGGTCTTAGCCCTTCATTTACTGTAGTTTAAATAGGAAATTGTCTGTTTTATTTTTTTTTTTTTTTGCAGTTAAATCTTTTATTGAGTTTTCAGTTATACAGACATACATCAAAACTTTACACAGTAGAGATAGGGGTGAAGGTTGTGTTTACATATACAACTATTGGGTGCATAATTAAGACATATAAAGTACTCACTTACTGTGTGGGCAAGGAGGATGGTCAAGGCATCAGTGTTCCATTTCCTTGTCAGCATGTCCATTAAAGAGTTTCAGAGTTTCATGGCAACCTTCTCTCTATACAGACAGAACACAAAGAACCACTATTCTATCTAAATATAACATAACATAAACTATATACAATCAGGGATTATTCAGTGGAATATCAACATCAAGTCTGCTTCATGAAACATATATTTCAGAGGTGTTCATTTTGCCTTTCATAACTTTTCAGCCTATCCCAGCTTTGGGGGATACATACTTTGTAAAGGGGTCCCATCACAGCTCATATTGTACCTTTGTGTTACTTGCCAGATGTGTCAGTCAGTCCAAGAAAGTGATCTGCAGCAGGGAGATTGTGACCTCCTGGGCTGTAGGGGCTTCCTGGGATCTCCACCTACAGAGGAGTAAACATCTGACCTGCATTGCCAGCAGAGCCAGCCACCTGAGTTCATGCCTCTGAGGTGAGGTGCTTCAGATTTCATACTTAGGAGGGGTAGCTTAGCTGATTTGGGGATGGCTTTGTGGAGAACTTTGGCCCCTATGTCACTCACATGCTCCCACAACCATTGTATCTGGGGGCATTCCCACAGGATATGTAGAAGAGCCCCTTTCTTTCTCTGACATCTCCAGCAGTGATCCAAGCTAAGGACCCCAGCCCTCACTAGAACCACTGGCATGCAGTACCAGGAGTGCAGGATTTCATTCTGTATCAGCTTACTCACATTCCCAAAGTCCTTGTAGGCCCCCACCCAGCACTCCTTCCACTGCTCGCTGGTTATACAGGACCAGAGAGCCTCCTCCCATCTCCCCTAGGACACCTCAGATTGGTTGGGCAGTGCAACCCTGACCCCTGCATAGATCTTACTCACTATCCCTTTAGTTGTTGCTAGCCAGTGTGGTAGTGGGGTAGTTTGGGATTTCTTGGTCACAGTTTTCAGGTAAGCTAGGGCCACAATATGGATTTGCAGATACTTTCAGAAGTCGGCTTTTGGGAGTCCCCACTTACCCTGCAGGCTATTGAAGGTGTCTATCCCTTTCCTTCCCTGAGCCATTATGTCCTCCAACTGCTCTATCCCTTTGTTCTCCCAACTGGACTATTTTATAGGACTTCTGTCTATAAGTATATGCTCATTCCCCCATAGTGGCATATTTCTTAGTGGTGAAAGATCGGTCTTCATCTTTTCCACCTTGGCCCAGTAACTTAAGGAGGGGTCTATCATGGGGTAGCTCTTCATATGTGTCCCAGGGGCATTATAAATCAACAGGGCCAAGCTTGCCTTCTGGCTGACCACTTTTTCCATATCCACCCAGTGGGGACACCCTTCCCCTGATGTCTTCATCCAGTGGAGGGTCTGGGATACCTGAAAGGCCCATTTATATCCCTCGAACCATGGTGCATTCCATCATCCTACTCTCCAGGAGGCCCTCAGTTTATTCCTACTTTATCTTGGTGGCTTATCTTCCCACAGGAATCTGCCCACCTCCTTGTCTATTCTTTAGTACCATTTGGGGAGCTAGAGCTCAGGATACATGCACTAGTTTATAGAAAATTATGGGCACAATGGTCATTTTCACTGCTGCTATCCTACCTGTTAACGTGAGGCATACCTTGTTCCACCTGTGCATGTCATCTTTGACCTCACATAGCAAGAGGTGGAAGTTACAGTCCCATATTTTCAAAAGGTCTGCTGTGAAAGTGATGCCCCGGTAGGTGATGCCTTCCCTGGCCCACCTTAGGCCTGTGTCTCCCAGCACTCTAGTAGTGCACTTTGAGTTGAGTGGGAGAACCTCTGTCTTTGTTGGGTTTAGAAGTAGGCCCAACAGGTTATGGAAGGCCCTGAGGGTCTCCAGGAGGGAGGAGGGAGGGCACCGAGGTCTGCTACTGCTACCAGCAGGTCATCAACATACATAAGGGTGGAGTAACTGGTGTCCCCTATTTGCATGTCCTGGATGTCCTGATACTGCCAGATCTGGGCCACCAGCAGCTCTACTGCCAACACAAACAGAAGAGGGGATAGAGGACATCCCTGCCAGTGCCTCTCCCCAGTCAGAATGGGGCAGATAGGGTGGAATTCATGAGCAGTCTTGCTACTGGGGATCTATATAAGGCATTGATCCATGCCCTGAATCGGGGTCCTATTTCCATGTGTTCTAGAACAACCTGGTGGTAGTCCCATTCCAGAGAGTCAAAGGCCTTCTCAAAATCTATGGCCACCACAGCTGTGGGTGTTCCAAGATTTCTGGCCTTATGGGCTAAACTGCACAATTTCCCGATATGATCAGCACTGTATCACCCAGGAACAAATCCTACTTGAGCTGGTTGTATGAGTTGGGGCAGGAGGGGGTTTAGTCTCTGGGCTATAGCTTTGGTAAAAATGTTACTATCAGCATTGATTAAGGATGTGGGACATTAGCTTCAAGGGGATGTAGGGTCCTTCCCCTTCTTGGGCAGCACCGTGATGATCACCTCCCTCATCATAGTTGGAAAGATACCCTCCATTTCCACCTCATGGTACTCTTTTTGTAACACCGGGGAGATTATGTCGGCAAAAGCCTTCCAGAGCTCAGCCATGTATCTGTCTCCCTCTGGCACCTTCCCAGGCTTGAGTGAGAGCAGGGCTGCCTTCACCTCCTTCTTGGTGATCTTCGCATCAAGCCTCTCTGCCTGCTGTGCTATGATGGTGGGTATGGCTATGGAGCCTAGAAATCTCTTAATGGCTAAGGGGTCCCAAATCCTTGAGGAAGTATACAGGTAGGTGTAAAAGGCTTCCATGATCCAGTTCAACCCCTTCTGTGACATGTGCACAGTATCTTGATTATCCCTATGTCCTGTTATGTGTCACTCCATTTGTTGCTTTCTAAGCCAGAAAGCCAGCACCTTCCCCACTTTTTCCCCCACCTTCCTAGTATTTGTGTTTCAGTCAGAGAATTGCTACCTCAGCCTTTCTGGTCAGAAGTACATTGATCTCCATTCTAAGTCCCATGATCTTCCTCGCTAGGGGTCTACGTGAGCTGGACCATGCTTTTTTTGCAGCCCCTCCACCTCCTTCAATTCCCCCTCCAGGTCCCTCAATAGTTTTCCCCACTGCCTTCTTCTAGCCACAGCATATCTGATAATCCTGCCCCATAGGATGGCCTTGAAGGCCTCCCATGTGTTCCTTGACATGGTGTCCTATATGGGGTTCTCTTGAAAAAACATCTCAGTCTCCCCCCTTGCCCAGGTCAGAAATTCAGGGTCTTTTGTTAACAGTGGGTCCAGTTTCCACAGAATGGACAAGGGGGGGTCCCCACAGTAGATTAAGCAGCACCAGGGCATGATCCGATATAAGTATGGGAAGTATTTCTGCAGCTATGACCACCTGTGTAATCAAAGGGGATGTGAGCCAGAGGTCAATGCAACTGTAAGTTCCATGGACAGGGGAATAAAAGAAGTAATCCTTAAAGAGGTGTGTAGCAACCCCCAGATATCAGCTAGGCCCTGATCCCTGATCAGACTTTGTGGGGAAGTGCGCCCTTTGAGATGCATGACTCCCGCCCCGGAGCTATTGTCCAACATAGGCTCCAGTACCAGATTGAAGTCCCCCCCAGTATTATTGGAGTATCCCCTTCTATCATATTCTGTAGATTCTGTTTTACTGAATGGAAAAAACCCAGGTCGTGCTCATTAGGTGCGTATAAATTACCTACCAGAATAGGCCCTGTGAGGGTCTGGTATTTGGTAAGTACTCATCTCCCCTAGGGGTCTGGTTGAGTCTTGATGAGAGACCATTGCAGCTGTTTATGAAGCAGTATTGCGACCCCTCACTTCTTTGTGGAGGCAGAGGCATGCATCACCTGCCCCACCCAATCCCTCTTAAGGAGCTCTTGATCTTTTTTGCAGAGCTTGGTTCCCTGTAGCATGGCCATCTGCACTATTTGTTTTTTTAAATATGTTAGCACCTTCTTCTGCTTCACCAGCATGTTCATACCCCTCACATGCCATGACATACAGGTTAGACTAGCCATATTGTGAGTTTGATATGTCAGTATATATCTGATATGTCAGCAGCCGGTGAGTGAGGGAGAAAGTGCCAACTTGCAGGTGACCATGCCACAGTGCCCTCCCATGGGGTAGGGCCATCCAACTATATTGCAGTTTAGGTCCCTGATCTGAGGTCTGTGACCCCCTTCTGCCGGGTGGGTATACCCCACTTGGCGTTATTTGAAGCAGTTTCATTATACATGTCAACACTTAAATCCCTGTAGAACTATGTTCATTACGCACTATGGTACACATTTGAATACACTGGGTGTATGTTACAGATTGCCCTTCACTGCAGCCCAAGACACACCCATTGAATCTTGAGGCAGTGTATTTACCTGAGGCTATGTTTGCCAACTCTATCCCCATACCTTAGTATTGTTGCAACTTGAGGTGGTGGCAGCTACCCTGTGCACATGGTAATATGGTCAGCCTTTAACCCAGCATTGACCTGTTTGTAGCCTGGGAGCTAGACACCCCTCTTCTGGCTTGGATCCTTATCCACCTCTCATGGCTCCATAGCACGCCTTGGTGGAGGGGAGGGCATAGATGTCCTATGCATACTGTGGGGGGGATCTCCCTTGGGTAAGTGTAAACCCACACCTGGCTGTAGCTTGGAACTCCCTTCATACATCCCATCAATGCCTGGCTTCTTCCCCCCTCCCCGTGATTGTTTGCTACTGTATTCATTGCCCTCTGGGTGTCTGTAGGGGTGAACCATACATCAAGGGTGTCTGCATGGTGAGAGCTTGTCTGAACTCTCATCCATGTCCTTGAGTGAGGGCCTTCCTCCCATCTCGGGTGGGTAAGTTGTACACATCTGGGTTATTACAGGCTTCCCCCCAGACCCCCCAAGTCCTCCCCAGAGGAGGCAACCCAAGCCTGGCTGCCTTGAGGTCTGCACTGTATAAACCATTGTCCCATCCTCTGGAACTAACCCATAATTTCCCTCCTTTATTCCTTCCCCAAAAATACATCAGCCTTTCAGCCCCCCCCCCAGGCATCTCAGTACTCCAGTATGCTTATCTGAGCAAATCCCCAGCTCAAAAGTTCTTTTTGCTGCCATATATTCACTGTGGGGGGACCAGTGGAGCAAGTGGCAGTTTTGAGGTCCCCTCCAATGGAGCTTTCCCATCTGTGGTAATCGCGATGCAGAGTTCCTCTTTCTACTCGGTGATCTCCCCAAGGGAAGTTGCAGGATCCTGGTGCTCCACTTCCTCAGGTCTCAGGTGGGCATCTCCAGTGCCTCTGGTGATGGATCTCTCAGGGCCTCATACCTGTTTTCAGATCATGTATCAAACCAGGGCTGTAGATGCTTCCCTCTGGAGTTCATGTTCTTCATGCCACTTACTGGACTCAATTCTGGCTGGGGGGGGGTCCCGGGTTTCCATGGTCATTTTGCGAAGATCTCTTTCTGGTGCACCATGGCAGGGCCTTGTCTCCTCCCAAATTATGCAGTGTCTTGGTCTCCATGTGGTCTTCCTCTCTTCTCACCATATGGTCTGAGTGGATGGCCTGTTTAGAGCTTTTGCGGCCTCCTGTCTGCGGATCTTGTCTGCCCTCCCTTTCTGTCCAGATACTGTTCAGGTACTCTTCTAGGGCTGCAGGGGATTCAAAGACCTTGTGCACTCCATTGCGGACCATGCTCATCTTGGCTGGATACCGTAGGGAGTACTGGAGGCCCTACTGTTGCATATTTTTCCATGCCGCTGTGTACTCCCTGAGTCTGTCCAACAAGTTTTTAGAGAGGTCTTGGTAAATGGAAACTGGGTGCCCTTGCCAACTGAGGCAACCCATCTCCCAAGATCTTGGCAGACTGTGCTGCCTGGTATTATAATTTAAGAGTTTTTTAAGGATTGGCATGGGTCTTTGCCCCTTCTACAGAGCCGGCGCCAGTGTCCTGTGCACCAGTTCAGTGTCTAGGTGGAACCCCGATGCCAGATGCAAGATTTCAGGGAGGATGGTGTTAAGGAAGGAGAGGGTGTCTTCACATTCTTCCCTCTTCAGAAAACTCAGCAGGTGCAGGTTGTTCAGCTTGCTGCAGTTCTCCAGGTCATCCACCTTCATTAGCAAAGTTTGTATGATGTCCTGCTGACCCCTGGTGTTGTTTTGCATTTCTTTGACTACTCATAACTGGGTAACAGAGTTCTGTTCTACATGGTACAGCCGGCTCTCTGTTTTTTATATGGCATTAGTGGCTTATTGTGTGGCTAGCCTGAGGACATCCATTCCTTGGAGCGTCTGCTTGAACATCCGCCCCACCTCCTCTGCGTTCATTTGGGTGTAATTTTGCTGAGCAATGCTGCATGCCCGAGCATGGAGCTACCACCCAGTCTCAGCCAACAGAGTTTCTTCTGCCTCCCTCAAGAAAGGTATGTAGCAAAACCAGAGTCTTTCACTAATCACATGCACCTTCCCTTTGTTTCAGGTTTTTGGCTTGAACTGATATTTTTCCTGGATTCCCCATGCTGTAGACACACAAACTATCGCCCAATCTCCATATTGCCACCACTCTCCAAGGCCCTTGAGTGTATCATTGCAGACCAGCTCACTGACTACTTGGACAAATACAACATGCTGTGCTCTCAACAGCATGGTTTTAGAAAAGGGCATAGTACCACCACTGCCCTACTTGAATTTACTGGCAAAGTGCACTGCTCCTTTGATAAAGGTCTTCTCACTGGGGCTGTCTTCATCAACCTATTGAAGGCATTCGACACGGTCCATCATCAGCTACTGTTTGACCAGCTACTCATTACTGGCCTTGCACCTGACTCAGCCCTCTGGTTCAGAAGATACCTTGAAAACTGCTCTCAAAGAGTAAAAATTGCCAATGCTCTGTCACATACCTTGCCTGTATGCTCTGGAGTCCCCAAGGGGGCCATACTGGGCCCACTCCTTTTCAGCCTGTTTTTAAACTCCCTACCTCAATCCATCTTGGAACAAATCATCCTGTACGCAGATGATGCTGTTGTCTTCCCACACATCAGAACCCTGCACCACTCCAATTCAGCCTACAGCTTGGATTCAGTGCTGTTGAAACTTGGTTCTCCAATCACAAACTGGTCCTAAATCACAGGAAAACCAAGTTCTTGCTATTCTGTAGTTCTCATAACCATCACAGGCATCACCCCCTCACCATTTCCCCCAAACAGGGATCTGTCCTCGAACAAGTATCCTCCTTCAAATATCTAGGCATTTTGCTCGACCCCAAGCTCTCCTACTCTGCTCACATCGACAAAGTGGCCAAAGCTGCCAATAAACGCCTTGGACTGCTCTAGAGGCACAGGCAACATCTCACTCCAGAGGCCCTGAAGATTGCCATCCAGAGCTTGGTGGTGTCAATCATTGATTATGACCTCATTATCTATGGCTTTGCCTTGACATCCACCCTCCATCGTATAACAATTGCCCTAAACAAAGCTTGCTGACTCACAACTGGTGCCCACTGCCTCACCCACATCTGTTCCCTCTATGCACAAACTGGATGGCTCCAACTCTCCAACTGGATAAAGTATGTCACCTGTGCCATGGCGAGAAAAATCAACCTTGGCCTAACTCCTCCTGGTGTTTCTGCCTTATTACATCAAAACACTAACCAGCTGAACACCAGGAGTTCAATAACCCAGAATCTACAAGTCCCTCACTGTCATACTACTCAGGGCCAACACTCCTTCACCTACAGGGCTCCTCTATGGCTGAATGATCTCAGTGACACCATCGCCTCAGCCGATACTTTAGGTCTGTTTAAATCCAGGCTCCGGGCTCATCTCACTGCCTCTAGCTCCTGTGACTGCCTCACCTAGCTCATGACTTACACTGCTCTAGCCCACTGCTAAGCCCCCCTGACCACCTACCAGTCTCCTTCCCCCAGACTCCTGAGGAGACAACATAAAAACCCAAATCTTCTTACCACCTCTTTAGTCTCTCCATGCCCCTTTTGCTGCACTTATTCCTCCCCCTCACCCTACCCCCTCTTCTCCTCCTTCTCTCCTTCCCACTTTTCTTGACAAATGCCTCTGGCTGTATCTACCCTCTCTCCCTCTCTCTTCTCTTCAGACAGACAGCAGTACTGCAGTACAAGAATTACTTTGCTGTTAATTCAGTGTTGTTTCCTTGTATGTTTATCCGACTCATGGAACCTTTGTAAAAGAGTATTGGCTCAAAGGTACTTGTAATCATAGATTAAATAAATAAATAAAAAATAAAGATGCCATCTTGTTTAGTGCGAGACCACACACCCTTGTCTGTTTTATTAAGTGTGTTTTAAGGTGTTATTACAACAGTCTCTACATTTATAATAATTGTTCTGTATGTGCATTGAAACAAATGAGTTGTCACCTTTACATTTCAAACTGTTAGTAAAAATAATCCATCTTTTGGATTGCTTTAAACTCTAGGCTATGCTGCCAGATGATCATCAAAAATTACGCATGTCAAGGCTGGCTCTGTGGTGCCAACAGGTATTGGGGCCCCGTATCAGGATTTCTAAACCCTGTCTGTGTTCATGTCAGTACAGATTTCTGGGGCTGCCACAGCACCAACTTCTTTTTCTGTTTGCTCTCTTATAGCCTTTTCTCTTACAAAAAACTACGCATGTCAAGGCTGGCTCTGTGGTACCAACAGGTATTGGGGCCCCGTATCAGGATTTCTAAACCCTGTCTGTGTTCATGTCAGTACAGATTTCTGGGGCTGCCACAGCACCAACTTCTTTTTCTGTTTGCTCTCTTATAGCCTTTTCTCTTACAATTTTGCATTTGAACTCAAATCTACAAGATGCAAATGTGGCTATGTACCTACTGGCCTGGCATCATGGGGCCAGCCTTGAAATGTGTAGTTTTTGATTATCAGCTGGCAGTATAGCCTAGAGGTTAAAGCAAAGAGCTGTGAACAAGCTTCGTTCATCCAGCGGAATGGGTTTTGATTCCAACATGCTCTACATGCATACTGTGTGAAATTGTAAGAGAAAAGGCTGTAATAGAGGGAACGGAATAAGACAGAAGTTGTTGTTATGGCAGCCCCAGAAATCTGTACTGACATGAACACAGCCCGGGTTTAGAAATCTTGACATGGGGCCCCAATCCATGTTGGCACTACAGAGTCCACGCTCCCACCACGTGATGGTTTGTGACATAGGAACAGTAACAGCAATGCAAACAGAAGTGCAAACAGTGGCACACATGGTAATGCAAACATAACTATAAAGGAAACGTTAATAGAAATGCAAGCGCAAAGTGACGCCAAAGCGAACAGTGACTCAAACAGACATTGAAGCGCATATGAAAATGCAACTGGTAACACAAACAGTAATGGCAGCAGTATTTAAATGGAAATGTTAAGTGTCACAGAAAAAAGAATGTGAAAGGGAACAGAAACGGAAACACGAACACAAGCGCAGACATAAACACAAACCGTAACATGCACAGGCATGGTACCACAATTGTAAATGCAAATGGTAAAGTTAACATGAAGAATAACACCAAAGGAAAGAGAAATGGAAATGGGAACAGAAGCGTGTACGGAAACGCAAACCAAAACGCGCACGGGCACAATGCCGGAATTGTTAACGCAAATGGTAACGGTAACAGCAACAATAACGCCAAAGGAAAGAGAAATGCAAATGAAAGTGAGTACAGAAATGCAAACCATTACATGTACAGTCATGGTACCACAATTGTAAACACAAACGGTAACAGTAACAGCAAAAATAACGCCAAAGGAAACAGAAACGAAACAGAAACGCAAGCGTGTGTGGAAACGCAAACCGTAACACATGTGCACGGTACCGCAATTGCAAATGAAACAGGTAATGGTAACAGCAACAATAATGTCAAACGACACAGAAATGCAAATGCAAGCACAAGCGAAATCGCAAACCGTAATGCACACAGTGGCATAGATGGTAACGGTGCCACAAACGGTAATGGAAACACAACTGGAAACGTTAATTTGGCACAGTAATGAAAGGGCACACCCTTCTTTTCCCCCAAAAAATGCACTGGAAAACACAGTGAAAACAAAGAAAGTATACATAACAATGGGCCTCGGAGCAGAAAATGAGGACTTAGAATATTAAATTACTTATATCTCAGGAACCGTACGACGTAGAACAAAATGTTAATTTCATATGAATTATGACTTTCCTGGCTATTTTTGTACTTTTGCTTGTATAGAAAAGTCCATATTTCTCACCGTTTCTGAGATACGAGCCCCAAAAGGCACGACGGACGCCATAATGTTATCCAATGGGAAAAAGTGTCAACTTCAGAGTTTCATCACTGTGCTGCCCTGTAATATTTTTTCACCAAACTACCAAAAGGCACATCACTGGGATGTTGGCTTTCTTCCCTCCAAATTTCAGCCCAAACGACCAAACCGTTCTTTTGCAGCAGGATGGCAAAGAAAAGCTGTCATTTTGCCATAGCCTGGAAAAGTACAGTCGAACTTTGCAAAAGCTTTCACAAATTCATTCGACAGTGTCGCAAGTGTGAAAGTACTTTGCAAAAGCACTTTTTCCAGAAATTTGAAAAACATATTTCTGTGGTGTTTTACCCCAAAATAAAGACATGCCTAGCATCCTCAGGGTCCGACTAGGTGAATACAAAAACAATTAGGTTGCTAAATGGTCCCAAATTTAAATGGCAAGCATTTTTCTGATCACCAACTGAAAACAAAATGGCAGAGTTGTGAAAGTAAAAGGGCCATTTGCAAAAGTAAAAACTGCATTTGCGACACTTTCAAACTTTTTGTTAACTTTTCCCATTGACTTATAATGGAAACTTGTTTTTTGAATAACTTTTGAACTGTTTAATATTTTTTCACAAAATCTTGGAAAGGCACATCGGGCACTCCAGCCGCATGTTCTCTGATGTTTTCAGGCCAGTCGCACAAACCGTGCGACCTGTAGGAGAGAGCAAAGAAATCACAAAAAAGCATAATTGCACAATTCGTTGTCACTTAATAACTCTGCAGCCGTATATCCGACTGGTACAATACTTGGCAGATCCCAAGATCTACCATGCCCAATTATGCATACCAAATGTCAGGCACATCTGTTGAATGGTGGCAAAGTTATTAAGGTGCAAAATGTGACCCTTTAACCTTAAAAGTGCTACTCTGCTACTTCACCTAGTTCTGTGCTACCATAATATATACTGTATATATATATATATATATATATATATATATATATATATATACACACACACACACACACACCCTGCAGTGAGTAAGGCATTAATAAACAGGGGGAAGAGTATTGGGCCTTGGATTGACACTTGGGGGAAAAACATATTTAATAGAAAGGAGGCGTACAGGGTACCTTGAAATTTAGCAGCCTGTGTGTCATTTGTTGGGTTGTCATAGAACCAGCCAAGGAAAGTGAGGTGAAAAGCCAGGGCTTGACACTGGAGGAGCAGTAGCCAATGATAACAAGTTCACATTTTTTAGTGATATCTAAGACCACATCACGTAGGGTGGCAGCCAAAGCAATCCTTTGTTAATGGCTTGGTAAAGACCATTATTGAAAGTAACCAGGGCAGTAGAGGTCCTGTTATATTTCTGAACACATGCTGACTAGGAGACAGGACATAACAAGAATTAATGTGCTGAGTGATTTGCTAGTATCAAAGCTTTTCTTAAACATTTGCAAGCACAGTGAGACAAGAAGTAGGTTGGTCATTCCCAATGTCTTTGTGTCCCCATTGGGTATGGGCACCACAATACCTTTCTTCCAAATATCTGGGATGGTTAAGAGCAATAGATTGGGATATCACTGGTGCAGCAGCTTTAAGCAGGTTAGGTGAAAGTCCATAACTTCCCTCAGAATTACATAGAAACATAGAAATGTATAATTTGTCAGTAGAAAAGGACCGCTTGGTCCACCCAGCCTGCCTAGTCTGTCTCCCATTCTCCTCGGACCCTAAAGTGTCTCTGGCAAACCCTCTCTCCTCCCTGCCTATTTACTAATATTCCTCTGTGTCTATCCCATGCATAGTTGAATCCCCCTTCTGTTTTTGCTTCCATTACTCCTGCTGACAGTCTGTTCTAGGTATTTACCACTCTTTCAGTGAAGTAGTACTTCCTCACATCCCTCTTAAACTTCCCCCTCCAGCTTAACTGCATGCCCGCTGGTCCTGGTGCTCTTTCTCTTTCAAAAGAGACTCCCCTCCTGCACTCTGTTCCCCCCGTGAGGTACTTGAAGGTTTCTATCATGTCCTCTCTCTCTCTCTGCTTTCCTCCATGGTGTACACAATGAGATCCCTCAGTTGCTCCTAATAGAACTTTAGTGCAACCCCTGCACTATTTCAGTTGCAGTCCTCTGGACTGCCTCTACCCTGTCTATGTCCTTTTTGAGGTGCGGCCTCCCGAACGGGACACAATACTCCAGGTGGGGTTTTATCAGTGAATGATACAGTAGCATCCCTACCTCCCTCCTCCTGCTAGAAATACCCCTCCAAATGCAGCCCAGCATTGCACTGACCCTGCCCACTGCTTTGTCACACTGTGCTGCTACTTATTTTTTCCATTATTTATTTATCCTCTTCCATGATGACTTCAGGCAGGTCTCTCTACTCTGCCTTTACCACATGAGACATCCACTGCTTCCCCACCCCAGTACTACCGAGTCCCATTTTGCCTCATTGATTCCCCCCACCATGGGTGGGCCAGGAAGGAGATGGATGTCCTCCTCCCACCCAGGGCTCACAATCCAGATCAGAACTTCCAGCAATTCATTGGTGGGGAGGGACACTAGTTGGCTGCAAGTCTTCATGGACCATCCAGTCACCTTTTTTCATTTGTTTTTCATCCCTCCAATTCATAGCCTTGAGCACAATCATATATAAGTGCACACACAACACGTAGCCATGTTTCTTGCCTCCCTAATTCCTGGTACTGCCATGCGACCTCCACCAGGAGGCAGCCAAGAAGCAGGACAACCTTTCCTCCCTCACTTGGAGAGGAGAGCCATCACCAAACAATCAATCCTCTCCCTCCCTCCCCTGCAGACCCCAGAAATCTGAGCTCACCAATGAGCCCAGATCACCAGTGTAGCATGACATGTGGTGTCCAGCTCCTCAACCATCAGTGCCAATGGGCTGGCTCAGCTGCCCTGCTACTTTGAGGTAATCAGGCATGATATCCACAAGGTCCCTTTCCTGCATAGTGGCTGACAGTACCTTCCCACATCCTATACTCCGTTCCAAGGTTCCTGTACCCTAGGTTCAATATTTAGCAGTTTTTAGCATTGAACCCCAACTGCCGTGTTCTTGACCACTCCTTGAGTTTCCCAAGATCCTTACACATAATCCACCCCCCCACATTGTCCAATCTATTACTGTATTTGGCATCATCATCATCATCAAAAAAGCCTACCCTCTCTTCCAGTTCATCTGCAATGTCCGTTTGAAGACATTGAACAGGACCAATCCCAATACTGAGCCCTGTGGCACCCTGCTGGTCACCCTTCAATCATTAGAGTGAGTGCTGTTAACCACCACCCTCTTTTGCCTATTCATCAACCAGTTTGCAACCCAATTCAACACTTTGGATCCCACCACTAAGCTGCTCAATTTCTTAATCAGTCTCTTGTGTGGCACAGTGACAAAGGTCTTGCTAAAGTCCAAATAGGTCATGTCCATTTCCCCCCAATCTATTTCCCTGGTCAGCCAGTCAAAGAAATCAATCAGTTTCACTTGGCGTGATGCTCCCCCATAAATCTGTACTACCTTTAGTCTTGCTACCCACTGGATTCAAGTTACTCTACCAACCTTTTCTTTATCAGTCTTTCCATTAATTTCTCCACTACTGAGGTGAGGTTCACCATTCTATAGTTGTTAGCCTCTTCTCTGCTGCTGCTTCTATGTAGAGGGACCACGTCTTCTCTCCTCCAGTCCTCTGGAGCCATGCCTAATTCCAGTGAGCTGTTGAATAGGGCTGTCAGCAGAGTAGCCAGTGTCTCTCTGACTTCTTTTAGTAGAAGTTTTGGAATAGAAATTCCAAATCACGAAGCTATCATGGCAGACTCAGACCTGGACACAGGGGCCATCACTGAGTCATGGTGTACAGGAAATTATAGCTGGGACAAGGCTATACCAGGATACATACAGCTCAGGAAGGATAGGGAGGGAAAGAAAGATGGGGTGTTGTGTTATATTCAGGGAATATATCAAGGCAATAGAAATGAAAGAGGGTAAGGAGGGGCTGAGGTACTGTAGGTCACACTGGAGAAAGCAGTCAAAGCCTCCATTTGCACTGGGGTAATTTACAGACCTCCAGCACAGAGGGAGAATCTAGACAAGGAAATTGGGGAAGCCACTAGCAAGATTGCACATAAAGAGGAGGTACTGCTGATGGGGGACTTCAGTTTATCAGATATTAATTGGTTGGACACTCCTGGCTGTGGCCTTGGCTAGAATCAGGGTCATCCTAGACTCCCTGCAGGGGACGTTTCTGAGGCAACTATCCAAGGAACCCACTTGTGATGGTGTAATACTGGACTTGGTGCTTATGAACAGGGACAGTGTTGTGGATGTTAGGGTGGGATGCCACCTGGGGACCACTGAACACCAGACAGTGTGGTTTAACATTAAGATGGCAGTGGAGATTAACCACAAAAGGATCAGGGTCCTGGACTTCAGGATGGCAAATTTCTAGAAAAATGTGTGAATGCCTCAGATACACTGGTGGGTGGGATTACCATGATGGGATGGAGGGAAGATGTGTCATATTAAGGGTTGGAATAGTGAAGGCAAGAAACCTCTGTACAAAAGATGTGAGCAAAAGCAGGAGGAAAGAGACCAATACAGTTCTCAAGGGAATCAAACACTGGTCAGCTCATATGGTTTCAACCACAGCCCACTCAGCTCCCTCACTGGTTAGCCATAGTAAATATTATTTATCACTTTGAAAAATGTACACACTATTTTTAAATATTATGGCAGTCATCAAAACAATCTGAAGATGGTGGATATTATATAAATTGCAGTCAGTCCCAACATCTGTCCCGTAAGTCTTTTTCTTCTTTATTTCACGGCTTCCATTTTTTGCGGTTAATATGTTTCTCTGTTAGAATATTGTTTACAGTGGAGTATAAATTTGGCTTTGCCCATGCCTTACCCCAGAATTCATTGTATTTTTTCATCCTTTATATCCTTCTCAAGTGCCATTAAAACTACCAGACTTTGCCTGTGATGTTTCTTGTCCTGTATGAATTGTTACACTTTTTCAGTATAATTCGCAGTATTGTGATATGATATACTTTATGTATTATGGCTATGAATATTAGCTATATAATCTGTGCAATGTATTTTTATTGTGTTTTACAATAAAATAGTTATTATAAAAAAAATTGGTCAGCGCAAGTTTAATGGTGTGAGCTAGGCTGACGGGGGACCCTGCATAAACCTAAGAAAACTCTTTTGCTGTCTGCACTCAGGGAAAAAGTCTACAGCAGATTTGTACTGAAATTTGAAACATTTTATTACATATTTCAGCTACTTATGCCAAAAGACAAACATGCACAGACTAGAGCCTGGCACTTTGGCCGAAACACGTGGCCTTTCTCAAGGGGTGAAATTATATCCAGACTCCTCCTCCTTCCCTATATAGTGGGTCAGTCATTACCCCATCACCTATAGCAGTCAATTATTAAAATAACTTAATAGCATGATGGGTACAGTTCATTTTCTGTTCTCAACATCAAGTAGCTCTTTAGCTGGCTATTAAAAATTTCAAAGTATGTAGCTGGCCCAGTGGCAAAGAGGACTGATGCACTCTGTGCCTTACCTTTTCCTATGCTGTCAACCTAGGTTCAAGAGCAAGCTTTGGTCACCAGGGGTCGGTGGGGAGTAGGAATGAGCATCCAGAGGACAGCTGTCCCCTTCCAGGGTGGGTGAGCTTGCCTTCCCAGCCCTTGGTTGCCCCCAGATGGAGGACTGGGGAAGTGCCAGCAGTGCAAGAGACATGAAGGGAGGGGCTGAGGTGCTGTGGATGTGTGTGCCTCTACATGCATGCTTACACATGCCACAGCCGGGCTAAGGGAGAAGAGCAGAAAATGGTTCATGCTGGCTACATGAAGCCCTGCACCCCTTCCTCTAGCTGGTGCCGTCGCCCGGCTACCTGCCCAAATCTGGTTGTGTGTCACTGGGCTGGGAGGATGACCTTCCCCTTCCCAGCCCAGTCATGGTGGGAAGGGGGAATTCAAGGAGGATTTTTGGGTGGGCTTGTCTGGTATAGCGAGTGCTGGGCAAGAGCAGGTGGGGACTGGGTGGAAGCCTGCCCATACCGACGGAGAGGAGAAAAACTTTAACGGTAAAAAAAATTCAAAGTGTTATTTAATTATGATCCACCACAATGTAAGGTGGTATCTGAAGTTTTAAGGCACCAAGTACAATTTTATTACATCAAATAGTGAACGACATCTCATCAATCAACATGTGCTTTAAAAATTTAAATAAATAAATACTAGTAGTCCCTATTATTACTAGTTTGTGGGTGCTTGAACTTTTATTATATACGTACCAAACACACCCATAACATTTCATACAAGACTACAATATTAATTTCATTTGCTATTTATTAGAAAAATCTTTCTCGTGAACAAAATGGCTCATAAATACTAATGGTATTTTTTGTTCAAATTAGCCTCTCACAGAAAAAAGGCCAAGTTTTACCATAAAAGATCTCACTAATTAATGTAGAGTTCATAGGCCAATATGTCAAATCTAATACTACCTGTACATATTAGACTACAATTTGAAAAGGACAGGTTCAATACATGACACATTCATCTATTGTTAGAAAGGCTTTAGGGGGCTGGCCCGCTGGCACAGTGGCAAGGTGTCTGCCTGCAATGCGACATCCCAAGTTTGGGGACAGACTCAGGAATCGGATGGCCAGCATGGGGAGGAGGACTGAGCATCCCAGGGATAGCTTCCCTTCTCCAGGGGAAGGGGGTTTGTGCATCCAGCACACTACAGACCAGTAGGAGGCCAGGAGTTCCGCCCTGACCAGTGCCTGCTTTGGGGGAGGCTTGACTGACATTGGGTTTGTTCTACAGATGTCATTGCACGTCCCACCTCCTGGGGGGGGGGCTGCATAAAAAATCAATGATGGTCCACTCTGTGAGACCCACCTCCCAGTTCTTGTTGCACTCACCTTGACTCCTGACCCTGACCAGGACAGTTATCTTCCGAGTGGCCTGCACATGTGGCCCCATGTGAGGGGTAAGCCTAGGGAGCCCTGCAAGCAGCGATGATGCTGCCGGTACTCTGGATGCTTTTCTGTAAGGGGAGGTCATCTCAGCGGCCCTGCCATAAGGGGGCAAGCCAGGTCAGTCAGTGCTTGTGACTGTCCCAGTGGGTGGGCGGGTCCGGAGAGGTCAGGGTGAAGTCACTGGGGATGTCGGCACAAAAAAAAAGGAAGAAAGGCTTCAGGTTCACAGTTACATTCAGCCCTTCCAGTACTATACATTCCTTCTCAAAAATCCATTTTGATTCCAATTTTAGCAACTTATTTACATGGTCCCTGCCACAACAAAGTGGAGGTACATAGTCCACGCCAAGAAGATGCACATATCTTGGATCTGACTTATGATGGCTTATAAAATGAAGTCCAATATTTTTTTCTTCTTGTCTAGGTGCAATCGATTGAACATGTTCTTGCATTCAGTCTTTCAATTTTCTTATTGTCCAGACTACATACAAATAGGGGGATATGCATCAAAGGATATAAACATGTTTCATAGAACAATTAATGAATGATCAAATCTCCTTACTTTTTTCCTTTGTTAGATGGTATTGTTAGATGCACAAATCTTTTACTTGGACATGCATAACTGCACATGCTATGCCTTTTATAATCATAAAATCCCTGAGGTCAGCTATTAAATCACAGTGGCATTTCAAGCCTAGGATTAATGTATGGTAAGGACTATGTGTTGTTGCAGCTACAATATTATTGCTTCTACTATAAGATATCCTTGGCCTTTCTCTCACCACACTAACTAGTGTTGTATACCCCTTAAGTACGTAGCAATGATTTTTAATTACCTCACCAATTTCCTGTCTAACTGTAAAGCCTTATCATGGGCAATGTTTAAATTTTCCTCTTGATAACCTCAATGTAACAATCTCTCCTTTAATTCCATTGCTTGTACCTACCCTCTCCCTCCTACAATATGAGAAACTCAGCCACTTTAAAAATGGCCTTCGTACCCTTCTGGCCGGCTCCAATCACTGTGACTGCAATCCTTAAACTCAAGCCTTTCCATCCCTGTGCTAGGTCCTCTACCCTGCTTCCACCATTCTCTCTTCTTCCTATATTCTCAACTCATCCCTTTGTTCCCTCTGTCAACAAAGCCTTTTCCTGGCTGCCACCTATCTACCTCCAACCCTTAATGCACCAGGTGTACCACACTAGACTCCCCCCTCCATCCCCTCCTCCTATCTCCTTACCCTACAACCACTCTCCCTGACAATGCCATCTTAGGCTGCAACCTCCCTACCTCAAGCACTAAGCAACGGATTGATTTGGTATCATCTGACCTATAGAATTATGTGTTACTGTTGGAAATGTTGACCTATTTGCAGAATGGGAAGGCTTTGAGCTTGAGGTTCAATGGGTGGAGCAACAACATCACTCCCCCATCAGGCCTTAAAAGGCCACTCCTCCTGGACTATTCCAGGATTCGTTTCTTCATTGTAGCCGGAGGCGCTGCACTCTCTCATTATGGGCTGTTGTTGTGTTTCTGCTGCGTCTCCAGCCACCAGTCCCCTACTCATGTTCGCCACTCATTTTGTGGCAATCAGTGTTTGTCTCCTCATCTCCTGCCTTGTCATCACCCCTTCCCGCTCTTTTCTGGCCTCCAATTCATTGCTTCTCTCCTGCCATTTCTTCCCCCTCCCTTCATTCTCCTTCTCCCTTCCTCCTTAATACCGCTGTTTTGCGGCCGATTGTCTGTTCCTCTCCTATCGTCCTTGCCTCCTCCTGTGCTGTTTCTCTCTCTCTCCCACCTTCTTGCTCTGTGGCTGCCCATTGTATTTCAGCTCATTCATCCTCCCCTTTCATCCTGCCTCTACTCCCGCAGATCCTCTCCATGCTGCTACTTGCCTTCATCCCACCATCCGAGGCTCCCTGCCATCCATTCTCTCTTCTGAGTTGGTGCTGTTTTCTGTCAACCTGGCTTGCCCCTGCTGTCTCGCCGTTCTTCCCGACATTTTCCAGTCTCCTTGCCAACCGCCCATCATCACCACCTGCCCTTGATACTTCTCCGCTCCTTCTTCTGACCTGCTCGTTCTAGTGTCCTCCTCATTAACTGAGTCATTTCTCTTGTTTCCATCTATGGAACCTCCATTCACCGCCATTGTGAGTGTTTCTGCTGCTCGCTCCTTCTGTTTTGGGGGTCCTCTGTGCTTTAAGTGCACAGCTCCTCAGTTCCACTACCCTCAGCTCTGGTGTGCCTACCATCCACTACCTCTATTGCATGGCATAGTGTGCCTATTTTCTGCCTTTGCCTTTCTCTCTTCTCTCCACTCCTCCTTATTCCGTTCCTTTTCATAGTCCTCCGTGCCAATCGTGCTGGCACCATATCTTCCTCTGCTACCCTCATCAGCTGCCTCAATACTGGGAAATCATTTCTGGGTTCCTTCGTGCAGCTTTCATATTTGTTTTTCCTTACTCTGTTTCCTACTACTGCTGGTCTTCGGTCTAGCTCCAGTTGCTGGTATATCCTCATTATATGTTTCTAGTTTCCCTAGCGATGTTTCCCTCTCAGCTGTCACCGTGCAATAGCAGTACCTTGCATACTGGGTGCATCACATCCTATCTTTTAGCTGTTCTGCTCTTGCACTTGCTGAGTGCATCATGGATGGTGACTGCACCATCCTCCCCTCTTCCTCCTCCCTTCGCCACTCCTTGCTCTTGGTTCCGCCCTGCTGTGCTTTCTTATTTTTGCCTTCCCGTGCTTCCCCATGGTGGGTGCTTGCCTCCCTCCTCCTGTTCTCTCCGCCCTCCATTTCTTTCCTTCTCTGACCTCTACTTTCTTTTGGGGGCTTCCCTATCCTGTAGTCCCACTATACCACCATACCCTACTCATTCACATCGCCTAATATTCCCTCCTGCATATTGCCCTGCCTACTCGTCTCCTCCTCCGACCCCATTCTCTCATTCTAGTCAAACTTGTTCAGCTGCCCTCCTGGTACTGCCTACCTCACCTTCGACTGCCAGCTTCCCCTGGCCACTCTCACTCCTACCTTCATGCATTTATATCCATTCCTAATTTGGCTCTTAATGGACCCAGTAGCCATGCACTCCCATAGTTACCAATCACGGGTAGTTTCATCATGACATGAGTCTGGTTCTCCTTCACTCAGTCTGACCTCAGGGTCTGCTTATTCACATAGATTAATCGAACAGACCTCTCATTGGGTCTATGCAACCTCATCGAACTGCTGCATTCTTGTAGTTATTATCACCATCAGTCTCCTCATGACCGCATCTGGGTCTCCCTCACTCATCCAACCTCTCTGTGGGTTCATTCCTTCACATCGACTACTGGAGTGCAATCTCTCAGGTCCATGCTACCTCACCTCAACCTGATCTCCTCTAGAAGACATGCCTTCTATGGCCATTGCCCCTTGGCTTGAGGCTGGCTACATTAGCCCCTTTAGTTGCCCAAGTGGATTCAGAGGCATCCTCTATGCCATTCTCCATCTGACTGCCCCTAGTTCACCTGGTCTGTTTCATAGGTTTGCACAGTCCAGCTGTGTGCCTCAGTTGTCATCTCTCTCCTCTCCTCTCCTCTCTTGCTTTTGAGCATCTACTTGCATTCCTGTTACAAGGACAGAGTGAGAGCTTCCTCTAAACTGGAATCTTTTCCTCTTCCCCAATATTGACTCAAGTTGCAGTAGCTGAGCCATCACTCATCAAACCATCCTTCAGCCTGGAGGGAAGGTGACGTAGACCTTGGATCCCCAGAGGTGTCCTCCTAAAAGATTTTTATTCCTGTCCTCCATGGCAATGGTCATAATATTAGACAGGGTTAGTGCTTTCATAGGTTCTGCAGTTAGGTTCTGCTGTTGCATGGAGTCAGATGGTGGCCCCGGCTGTTCCTTGTCTCCTTAGAAAGTCCATCCTTCTGCATCATTGTCCTTGTATCGCATTCCTCTCTGGTTCTTCCCATCTAAGTCTATCTCTTCTTACTTTCTGGTCTCGATATATTCTGATGTCTCACCTCTTCCATGTTCGATACCCTTTTGGTATTCTTTTTGGGCTTCTACCTAAGCTACCTTTAGCCAAGGGAATTATTCCTGTGGCACCTGTAGATGGAGAACCCTCCTCTAGGATTCCTTACATTGTACCCTTACAGGGTGGTACATCCCATGGATAGAGAGGTGAACAGCCACAAATGTACAGAAGTCACACAAGCATACATCTCATCCAGTTGCTTAATCACAATTGAATGGGAAGGCTTTAAGCCTGAGGTTCAATGGGTGGAGCAATAATGTCACTCTCCCATCAAGCCTTAAAAGGCCACTTCTCCTGGACTATTCCAGGATTCATTTCTTCATTGCCCCATCATCCACCCCTCCTCCTCCAGCAGTTCATCTCTCTTTCCCATGGGCTTCTTCCTAAGCTACCTTTAGCCAAGGAAATTATTCCCACAGCACCTATGGGGGAACCCTCCTCTAAGGTTCCTTGCATCATATCCCTACAAGGTGGTATATCCCAAGGATAGAGAGACGAACAGTCACAAACATATCAAAGTCACACAAGCATACATCTCATCCAGTTACATAAGCACAATTGAACTGTTTGTAACCTAATCCATCTGATTATCTATTTGCACAATGGTTTGAAACCTAATCCATCCTGATGCAATGTAACTGCCTACCTAGTCAAACTCTCTTACTTCTTTTACTGCATTGTGTATTATGTCATTGTATTGTTTTGTTGTCTTCACCCTCTTGACTTGGAGCCATTGTAAAAGAACATTCTGGCTCAAAGGTTGTAATTCTGAAACTGAAATAAATAAAAATAAATAAAAAAATAAAAGTACCTTAACATTCAAAGATCTCTAAATTGAAACAATTACGCCTAAGGCGTATATACTGTACTACCCATAGGGTATTGATGCTACCAAAGTTTGATGATGAGCCCTCCCATCATGCAATACACTTTTTGTTGCAGTATCTTTTCTAAAACCCTTTGTATAGATTTTTTTTTTCATTCAGATGCCTGTGAAGCACAAATCCAAAAAGTTCACCATGCCATCATCCATTGACGTGTTGAGCCTAAGGTTCCTCTCATTATCATTTAAATGTGTCACACAATTTAGCATGTTTTCCACACTCCATTCCCATATGCACAGGACATCATCAATAAATTGTACCCACATGATGATGTCCAGTGTGTCTGAGTTTACCATCAGATCTCAGACATGTTTTTCTTCTAATATTGCCATATGCAAATCTGAATACCCGGGGGACATACTGGCCACCCTTGCTGTTCCATTTCTCTGACTATAATAATTATCAAAGCTATAGTTATTATGTGTTAATATGTACTCCAAAGCAACCATGATAAATCTATGTGGCATCACATCTTTATATTTTGAAACAAAAACAATCACTGCTTCTAAGACATCTCTATGTTTAATTGATGTATGTAAACTCTCTACATCAATTACTATACATATGTAATGCTGTTTCCAGTCAGGGTTTCCAATTTACCAAGGATGTCCATTGAGACCCTTATATATGAACGGGTCATTGTTACAATTTTCTGGAGAAAAAACATTTATAGATCTCCCTGATTTTTCACTCGGTGATCCAATTCCTGCAGTTATTGGACATTCTGGTGATCTTTCCGAATTTATATGTATTTTTGGAAGTGCATACAGTATAATGTAGATATCACTGGATATGTAGTGTTCAAATAATCTTTTTCTTGATACTGTATGTAATCTCACCTATGTCATAAGCACTCTCCATTACTTCCACTGAAAATCTTGATGTTGGATCTGAATTTAACTTCCTGTAACTATCATTACCTTGCAAAAGACATAACATATCATGTTTTCACACATTTCTAGTGACATTACCACAACATTATCTACCTTATCAGTCATTTTAATCACTATAGAGTTATTATTTTTTAACTCGCAAAGTGCCTGCTTTTCCAGTGAGGAAAGGTTGTGGTGAACCAGCCCCAGGTCTTCTCCTAATATTTTGACTACATTTTCAGTACCAATCCTCTGAATATTTCTAATGCATAATTTTGTACATTCGGACACAATGTAGAATTTTGTTTAAAATGCCTTTTTATTTCAATTTGCAACAACCCCATATGCACTATCATTGGTTAACAAACCACCAGACTCTTCCATTAACTGTAGGATATCTATGTTTGCAGTGTTTTGCTCTAAAAATATGATTTAAGCTGCAACTTTTTTATTAAGTTAAAAATATCTACAATAATCATGAATATGTCCAAATTAGTAGTTGGGACAAAGGAGAAGCCACAGCTCTAAACCTTTTTCTGAGCATCAATCAAAACTTCATTAAAGAGGTTAATTACCGTTAATTGTTCTTCCCTTCCCCCCAAGGTAATGTGTTATGGTTTTTGGCTGTCCTTCTGTGGCCTCCTTTCCTACCCCTTTCAGTTCACTGTGTATGCTGTCTTTTGTGTGAAAAGTTGAAATAAATAATAATCTGTTTTAAATTGTGCAGCCAGCAGTTGTTTTCTATGGTTCTCAAAGGAGGTCATGGTAATGGTAATGGCAAAAAGAGCAGAGTTCAGGAGACACAAGAAGATGCAGAAGGAAGAGAATAAAAAGGTATACCAGCAAAAACAGAGGGACGGCAGTAAGAGGTGCTAAGACACAGAATGAGAAAAAACCCTTCTGGCCATCAAGGCACTGGTGCCAGTGTGCCCATCATTAGGGTGACAAATAACTGAATTCGATGCAACCTCCCTGAGGTACCCCCCCCAAAGTTAGAATATTTAGAAAGGGGAATGTGTGGGGGGCACAGGTGGTGCAGACCCCACAAAAAGAGGGAATGGCAACATGGAAACATGGCACCCTAATAGCCGGTGGGGTGGTAAAAAAGGGGGACAAGATCTTTTTTTGTTTTGGTATATAAGTGATAAAAGGAAGATAAGAGGAGCAGATGCAAGGCTGATGGGTGCAGAGGAGGACTTTGAAGAGGATGATAAGAATAAAAAGATATCTTGAACAAATATTTCTGTCTTCACAGTGAGAATTTCAAATTAAAAGTCGGGGTCAGTGTATGATCTGTGGTGCTGTCCTCAGTAGCCACTCAAATTCTTTAAACACAAGTTCGAAACAGGAGCAGTAGCACTCGACCTGCTGATGCATTCAGAAAGCTCAAAGAAGCTACATGACCAGACATCTGAAAGACTTGAATATTTTATTGCAAGTCAAGCATAAAATAAGTTGAGATCCTTAGTGCTCAGTGCCCGGTTGCATACAGTAATGAACTGAACATAATTTACAAGGTACATAATGGGTTGTGAAGAAACTTAGTAGATCAAAGCACTGTGGTATTGTGGTGGACAGGAGGAAGGTTTGTGGTATATTAACTTACAAATTATGTTTGGTTCATTGCTGTAGGCAGTGGGACACTGAACTCTTAGCATCTCAACTTATTATATGCTTGATTTTCAATAAAATATTCAAGTCTTTGAGATGTCTGGATGTGCAGCTTCTGTGAGCTTCCTGAATATATGAGCAGGTCAAGTGCCTACCTGTTTTGAACTTCTGTCTTCACAGTGGAAGGGGAAAGGGATGGGCCACATATAGGTTACAGAACCACTGGAGGGAGGGAAGCAGAACAAATTCCATTTGAAGAGGAAATTGTACTGAATGGACTTGTGTATCTTAGAATGGACAAGGCTATGGGGCCAGATGGGGTAAAGCCAAAGGTAATGAAGGAGCTCAGGGAGGTACTGGCTGCACCTCTGACAGTAATGTTCAATAACTCACTAGATATGAGTAGTCCCAGAGGGCTGGAGAAAGGCAAATATATAATGTAGTCCCACTACATAAGAGCGGAAGTAGGGAAGAAACTGGTGACTACTGACTGGTCAGACCTATGACACTGTGCAACATAGGAGACTCATAAAAAACTGTGAAGCTTGGGGTGGGGACCAGTGTTATATACTGCACATGTAACTGACTGATGAAAAGCAACAGAGAGTAGTGGTCAACGTCACTTACTCAGAAGAAGGAAGCCAGACCAGTGGAGTTCTTCAGATCTCAGTACTGTAGCCAGTCCTCTTTAATGTTTTCTTAAGTGTCAGTGCAAATGAACTGGAAGGGAAGGTGTGCTTCTTTGCAGATGACACCAAGATCTGCAATAGAGTGGATTTTCCAGAGTGGGTGAAGAGAATGAACAGAGACCTGTAAAAGGCTGAAGAATGGTCAAGTGTATGGCAGCTGTATTTCAATGCAAAATCATGTACCTTGGGTGCAGAAACCCAGAGGCACAGTATAAGATGGGGGGCAAGGTACTGACAGTCACTAAACAGGGAAAAGATCTAGGGGCAATCATAACAGATAACCTTAAGGTGGCAATGCAATGCAAAAAGCTCTAGGAAAGCCACTGGGACACTGGAGTGCATAAAAGGGCATATCACAAGCATAAAGAAGGAACTGGTGTTATGATTGTATCGATTATCGTTGAGACCACATCTGGAGCACTGTGTCCAGTTCTGAAGACCACACCTCAAAAAGGACATAGACAGGGTGGAGGCCATCCAAAAAAGGGCAACAAAAATAGTGCAGGGGCTGCACCAAACATCTTATGAGGACAGACTGAGGGACTATGTATACCCTGGCAGAGAAGAGGGAGAGGGGGACATGATAGAGACCATTAAATAACTCAGAAGACTGAATAAGGTACAGGAAGGGAACAATTTTCAGAAAAAGGTGTACAAGAAGCAAGGAGCATGTGATTAAGCCAGGGGGATTTTGGAGGGGTGCAAGGAAGCATTTCTTCACTTAGAGGGTAGGGGATGCCTGGAGCAATCTTCCAGTGCAAGTGGTAGGGGTGAAAACGGTGATGGGTTTCACGCATGCATGGGATAGGTATAAAGGAATACTGGTATCAAAGTGGGGGAGTGGCCAGAGACCATGTAGGGTCTGTGGTGGCAGAATAGGTAGGAAAAAGAGAGGCAGACTGAGTCGGCCAACCTATCCTTTTCTGCCAACAAATTGTGTGTTTCTATATATGTTTTCTTGAGTGTATCCCATCTGGTCCCATAGCCTTGTCCACTTTCAGAGCAGCAAGTCCGTTCAGTACTCTTTCCTCTGAAAATGGGCTTGAGTCCATTTCCCCTCCTTTGTTTCTGCTGCTCCCTAGTGGTCCATTCCAACATTTCCTCTACTGTGAAGATGAGCAGAAGTACCGGTTGAGCATGTCTGCTTTTTCTTGGATCCCTTCTGTGCAGTCTCCCTCTGTCACCCTCCCTATCCTCACTATTTTTCCCACTGGTCTCTTTTTCTAGATTATGTATCTAAATAAAGTCTTATCCCCATTGGCTACCCCTTTGGCTACACTTTCCTTTGTCTGTGCCTTTGACCTCCCCATCACTGCCTTACTTGCTTCTTTCCATTTTACCTGGTATACCACTCTGTTGTCCTCCCTTTGTGTTTCCTTGTGAGTCTTGATTGCCATCTTTGTTTCCTTCACCACCATGGTCGCTTCCCCAGAGTACCATAAGGGTCTTTTTCTTTTTGCTTTCACTCACTTCATCCCCTACTAGGCAGTTTCTGAGTCAGTCTCCCATTTCTTTAAAATCCACCCTCCTAAAGTCCAGGACCATCATGCTAATATGGTGTGCCTCTGCTCCCATCTTTATGTTAAACAACACTGAACGGTGATCACTGTAGCATAGGGGATTGCCGACTGCGATGTCTGCAATGCTATCACTGTTTGTAAATACCAGACCCAGCACTGCGCTGTTTCTAGTGGGTTCATTGACTAGCTGTATGAGAAAAGCACCTTGTAGGGAGTTAAGGAGGCCCTGCTCCTTGCTGGAGCTGTGGCTAGAAGGCTCCAATTCACATCTGGCAGACTGATGTCCCAAACTAGCAGCACCTCCCCCTTATTTGCCATCCTGATTATATCTTCCAAAGTGCCTTATCCAACTCCTGCCTATGCTGGAGATCTGTGTACCATCCCTCTATGGATAGCAACCCCAGCTCCTATCCCCGGGATGACCCTCATCACCTCAAGTCTTTCCTTCTCCTCCAGGTGCCCTGGACTTCTAAAGCCTTAATTCCCTATCTCACATATAGTGCAACAACTTGTCCCCTCATCCCTTCTCCTCCTCACCTGAACAGAGAGCAGGCTAGTATGGCCATATCCCAGTTATGGCTGTCAGTGTAACAGAACTCCATTCTGGACACCAGATCCATGCTAGCATCCATTATTGTGGCCTCCAGATCCATAATTTTATTACCCAGACTCCTTGCATTGGTGCACATGGTTTTCTGGGCCTTACACCCTCCCTGCTTTCTCCCTCCTGCATGTATTATTCCCTGAGGCTCCCCTGACCCCATTCCCTTGTTGTCCTCTCCATTACTTGTCTCCTTTGCTCTTCTCACCTTTCTAATATTCCCCTCAGAAGTTTATTTTACCTTTGTCTTATTTTAGATTGTTGTATCATATTATTGTATATTTTATCTGTGCACAGCGCCTAGAGCATCTGGGGATGGGTGCTTTGCAAATAAAGTTTTACTTACTTACCCATGTCCTCTTCTTTGTCCTCACCCCATTTTCTTGTGCCCCTGGACTAGGGTAGCATGCTTGGGCCTGCCCTCCTTGCTACTTCATTATTTGGGGGTCAGTTTTTGCCTGCTTTGGTATTACAGCCTCCCCCTGGCTACCTTAAATGCTCATCCAACTGGCATTTAAACGTCCCACTAAAGACTGCAGTCCTCCTCCTGGAAGGATGCAGGCCTGCAGAGGTCCATATCCTGCTGGGTTGGCCCCCAGTCACCAATGTAGTTGAATCCCTCATCCAAGCACCATGCCTTCAACCAATTGTTAAAAGCCCTGGCAGGCAGGGACCTTTCCTATCCTCAGCTATACACAGGTAGCACCATGGCAAATGTCCCCGTGCATGCTACCTGCTGAAAACCTGTTCCCATCTTCCTGAAATTATCCTGCATTACCCTTGCCTTATTCCTTGCTAGGTCATTTGTTCCCAGGTGGACAATGATATCTAGCTCCCTCCAATCTACTGATTTCCAACCAATCCTCTGGATCTGCTCTCCATCACTCCAAGCTGAAGCACCAGGGAGGCATCTCAGCTCCCTCTCCCTCTCCCTTCCACTCCTTGCTCCAAAATTGTCCTCATCTGTTTTAGTTAGTAGTTGATGCACCTCATTGGTCCTCTAAGACAGGAGAGAGACTTGAACATGACTCAGTTGAGTAAGCTGACATGTTAGGGTGTGGGAAGCCTTGAATGCAGGGCTCAAGGTTCATAAAGACATAACTTAATGAGCTGGCAATAAGCCGAGTATTAGAAAGAGACATGATATGAATAGAAACTATTTAGTAGGATGTATTTCCCCCTCCAGAATTTTCAAGGATTACCAAGGTGGTCTGCTGCTGCTCATTTGAGAAAAAGGTGGCCTATTTTTAAAGTTGTGTAGCTTTAGAAAATTGTGCTGGCACATTTTTGGCTATCTTGCAAGTTAGATTTATGTCTCTTAGAATGGACATTTGTGAGGAATATTTTTGCAATATATATGTTTGCAAGGATTTAGAAATCTATCATTTTAAATATTTAATGATTAAGCATAAAAAAAAAAATATTCTCAGTTTTTGTCACAGGCAAACCAGTGGCTCTGTGAAATCACTTTTCCTGAGGTCAATAAAATTTGCAGATCACTGTGTTTTAAGTTACCTTTGCTTTGGGACACACATTCATTACAGAACCACATTCTGCATCTAATGATGATTTGACATTTTGATTATACAGGCTAAGGTAAAACCAGGAGGTTGAAAGTACCTCCCTAACAGTTTTCTTTAACACTGAACATAGTTATTTAATTTACTGTTTTAGCATGAAGGTAGACTAGATTATAAAGCCTCATTTTTAACCATGCCCTGAGTTATTAAGGGCAGTTATATTGTATGCGGATTCTCTCCTACAATCACAAGCCAGTGCTGTAAGCAGTTTATTCTACAGCAAACTCGCAACTGTCATTTTTATTTTTCAATACGGCTGTTCAGATCTCAGAGCCATTTCATTGTCAGTGAAATGATAGTAGTAATGCTGTGCTCCTATTTACATTCTGATTGGTCTGCACTAGCAGCAGCAAATGTAAACAAGTGCAGTTCAGGGTGGGGTAGGAATGAAGTTTCCACAAATAAAAAAAAAAAAAAAACTTAGGTACAGAAAACGGTACTACTAGTTTTTTCAAACACATGAAGCATAATAGTGGTAATATACTAGCTGGCTCACTATCCTGCCAATAATGTGATTGTCTCATGAGGATAAAGTACTTGGCCTAATGTCTCATACTTTATTCACTCCGTAATCACATTGGTGACTTGTATGATGAACCAAATATCACATTATCACTTTAACAAACTCTTTAGAACAGGCATCTACTAAAATTTATATTATGAAAACTGACCATGTACAGAAGTGCAACATTCACATAACATTCATACTTCTGCCTCTTTTTACATTACATCCCTAAATATATATAAAGCAATGGTTACTTAGGATAATTGATATACAATAATCATTTTCCTCAGAAATAATTGAAAAGGTTGAACCAAAACACATTACTAATGGTTAAATATTAATATAGCTACAGAACTACTAAAATATGTGTTGTGTTGTATAAGGTAATACTTCAAGCAGGATAAATAAAACAATAAGGAACTGCTGGATGCATTTCGGCTGTGCAGTAACTCAAAAGCAAAGAGCTGGACTTGAGTCTCCAAATGTACTATAGCCTAAAGAAATAGGAGTTAATTTAAATTTTATGAAATGATCAACTCCACCAGCATTCTGTGTGCTAGGCCCTTTCATCAGGGTAGATGTCAAGGCACACTAACAAGATTTATATGTAGTCAGTCACATCATGCAAAATTCTGCTACTATCAGTATTTTAACAGTATTAAGAGAAGAAAACATTCCTTTATGACTAAGGTAAGCAGTCACAATGGATGCCTTAGAATTGTGTTGCCACTTTATTGAAACTATAACTCAAACATTTGTTTTCAGATAAATCAGATCATATTCATTTGATTCCTGTATGTGTCTCAAAATATTTCAGCACAGTCAGTATAATACATATATTTATATTACAGTTGGTGTGCCACATTTGGACTAAAACAAACAGCTCTCTCTCCAATGCAATTATGCATCTGTTTGTCGTTAAAAAGTGATGATTCCTTTTAATCTCTATAGGACACCTCATTTATGTCCCAGTTCTGTAATGAAAAGCAGATGTGTGATTGTTAAGTAAAAGACATCCTTTAAAGTTCACTGTGTGTGCATGCGCAACAAATGTCTTACTATTACTGCCTTTTGAGGGTTGTGACACTGTATGTCCAATGCAGAGTGCTCTGCAAGTGGTGAGACAGTGCCACACAATTATCAGGCAGGCTAATTGTGATGCTATTTTTTTTTTCATGGGCAGAAGCATCCTCTACTTGTGAAGAAAAAGCTGCACAAATCATATTGCGGCATTTTCTTTGCTGTGCAGAATGAACACCGCCCAGCAAACAGCTGATTGGTGACGTCCAAATGCTCTCCTTGCTTACTTTTGTGCTGCCACCCCACCACCACTCATTATTATACAGCCCATTGGGGATCATCTGTAGCAGCGATGTGACTCCTCAATTATTTCTCCCCTTGGGGAGTGGTCTGCCCTTCATGCAAATTAAATCTGACAATAAGGGGCCCAATCCCCATGTCGGAGCTAGGAGCCCTTCCCTTCCCAATACTGCAAGACACTGGGGAGCCAACTCCCAGTGTCCTGAAATGTTCCCCTCTGCCCTTGGATGTGAATTAAACTCAAAAACAGGGGGCCCAATCCCTTTGTCAGTGCTAGGAACCACCCCTTCCCAGTACTGTGGGGAGCCCACTCCCAGTGTCCCAAAATGTTCCTCTCTTCCCTTGCCTGTGAATTAAACTTGATGATGGGGGGCCCAATCTCCATGTCAGTGCTAGGAGCCCCCCTTCCCAGTGCTGTGTGACACTGGGGAGCCCACTTCCAGTGTCCTGAAATGTTCCAGTAATCCGTCTCTTTATAAAAGAGAAAACTGTCCCCCAAAGTCTTTTTTTCCTGCAAAAAAGAAAACAGTCCCTCATTGTCTCCACATCCCCTCCCAATCCCAACCCTCCCACTGAGCAACCGACCACCCCACAACCCCTTTCCCCTATACTTACCATCTGAGTTCAGCAGCTGTCGTATTCTGTGGACCAGGACACGTCTGCACTCTTCAAAGCCGAACAGCAAACTGAAGAATCAAGGTAAGTGCTGTATAATGGGTGTCAATGGCATTTTCAACTTATATTGATCCCTCAGCCATTTTTCAATATTTTTGCACCAAATTTTCAACATGGGGTTTTTGGAACCCCACCTCATGAACACTGGCACTGTCATTTCATTACACAGTCTTGAAAGGTGATTTTGAAGTCACTGCATGGAATCATCTTTTGGGACTTAGTAACAAAACAACAGTACCAGTGTTCAGAAGTGAGTCTCAAAGTCCTTGTTGAAAATTGAATCACAACTCAAAAATGCCTGAGTTGCACACAGTTGCTGAAATGTGTCTACACACGCTTGTAACTTTGGCAATTTTTTATATTTACAGTCCACATTCATAACGTTGTCATTTTTTCACACCCCATCATGAACAATACAGCTGTCATTCTTCTCATCCTGTCACATCCTGCCCAAAATGTATTTTCGCACCTCTGGCACAGAATGGTGCAGTTGCTGTATGAAATCACCTTTTGGGACCAATGAACAAAAATATGGTGGCACTCTTCATGAGGTGGGGTCCCACAAAGACCACGTTGAAAATTTGGTGAAAACACTCCTAAAAATGTCCGAGCTACATGTGGGCATTCAAAATGTTCTATGCACGCTTGTAACTTTGGTCATTTTCAATATTTTCAGTCCAAGTTTTCATTATAGCCATTCTATCATACCACCTCATGAACAGTATAGCTGTCATTTTTCACATCCTTCCCAAAATGTGTTTTTGCACCTGTGGCATGGAATGCCATTTTCCAATGTATTTGAACATTTTCACCTACAGGTTTCATGAGGTAGGGTGATAAGAGACTATGTTCAACATGGGGGGTCAAAATATGAAAAAATGCAGAAGTTATGCCCAATGCATTGCAATTTCAGTATGCACACTCATGACTATGGAAATCTTAAATATTGTCACCCTAGATTTTCAACATAGCCTTCTTATTACCTGAGCTTCTGTATGTCACAGCTGTCATTTTTCAAATGCTGTCCAAAATCTGTCTTTTCACTGGGGCACAAAATGGTATTCTACTTTACACAACAAATGTAT
Source organism: Neoceratodus forsteri (assembly GCA_016271365.2). Classification (NCBI taxonomy): domain Eukaryota; kingdom Metazoa; phylum Chordata; order Ceratodontiformes; family Ceratodontidae; genus Neoceratodus; species Neoceratodus forsteri. The sequence goes on along the minus strand of CM028129.1, from coordinate 808,558,298 downwards.
CAGTCCCAGAAATCCCAAATAGAAGTTTCTTTTCTCCTAGCTTCAATGTGACTGTGTGCACAGAGCAGGGACAGGCTGGCAAAACAAATCTTTGACTTGTGCCATCCAGAGAAGAGAGTGAGAGAGAGAGAGAGAGAGAGAGAGAGAGAGAGAGAGACAGAGATTGCACTGTGTGGCTGTGGGTACAGGGGATGGGCAGACTGGCAAAATAAATCTTTGACTTGTGCCATCCAGACGGGAGAGAGAGACACAGTGGGAAGGGGGGCACGAGAATTTCAATAGTCCTAGAAATCCCAAATAAAAGTTTATTTGTTTTCCTGCCATCAGTGTGGCTGTGTGTACAGATTTTATAATACACAGTGAGGATGACAAAAACAACTGCCAGAGAGTGTATAGTTCTATAATTTGGTATTCTTGTTAGGAAGAAAGAAAGATTATTAATTTGACGATTGTAAGTTTTGAGTGTATAAAAATATATGGACATTTGTCTATGAAAGTCTCTATACTTTTTGAGCTACCTAAAAAAATATTTCAGAAAGGAATTTTTGAATACATAGATAAATGATAGATTGTTGCCTTTAATGCTATACGTATAGAACCTTATGAAGGAAGGATGTAACTGGCATTGCTTACTACCTCCTTATTACCATAGGTGAGTTTAATGTGTTATTTTTTAATTTATTACTGCAGTACGGTCCACTGCATTGACCAAAAAAGCTTAAAAATGGCTAAAAACATGTAAATGGCAAATTTTATTACCTGTATGTCATTTGTATTACTTCTAATATTGCATGTCTATCTTGAGAAAGTGTAAGTGGACACAAAACATTGGCAATGCTGTTAAAGGTGTGGACGGTGGTGATAATAAATATTTAAAGAATTAGAAACACAGAAACTGATGGAAGATAAGGGCAGCTGGACCCAGCCAGTCTGCCCATTGTTACACACATACATATGAATCTGCCAGCAGAAATAGGCCTTATGGTCTATCAAGTCTGCTTGAGTGCACAGCTAGCACCCCAAGATCGCAGCTGCCCCACCCCTCCTCCTCACTCCTATCCAGCAATTTCTCATTATTACTTACCCAAACATCTGCCATGCCGTGTCCCATGCCCTTTTGAAAGTACCCACCATCCTACTATACCGCCTCCTCTGGTAGGGCATTCCATTTCAACACCACCCTTTCCATGAAATAATGCCTCCTCATCTCTCTCTCTCTCTCTCTCTCTCCTAAATCTGCCCCTCTCCAATCTTAGCCCTTGTCCTCTTATGTCCCTTCCCTTCCTCAGCCTAAATAACCCATCTGTGCCTATTTTGTGGAATCCCTTCAGATACCTGAACATTTTAATCATATCACCCCGATCCCTCCTCTCCTCTAGAGTGTACAAACTCAGATGCCTCAATCTGTCCTCATAGGGCTTGCCTTCCATCCCTTGTATCATTTTGTTGCCCTATACTGCACCCCCTCTAGCAGCCTGGTCTCCTTCTTCAGTTATGGCTGCCAGTACTGCACACAGTACTCCAAGTGCGGCCTGATTAAAGATCTGTTAAGGGGCAGGATCCTTATGTCTGGAAATGATTCCCCTTGCAATACACCCTGCATCTTGTTAGCTTTGGCTGCAGCCTTTCTGCACTGGGCAGAGTTGTTCATGTTCTCAGTTATTATCACCCCCAGATCCTTCTTTTCTTCGGTGACCCCCAGTCTCACCCCCCCAACCAGTACCCTCTCCTCAGGTTCTTTACCCTGAAGTGCATAACTTTATACTTCCTCTCATTGAAGCCCAGTTGCCACTTCTTCGACCACTCCTCCAGTTTGGTTAGATCTCCCTGTAGCTCATCCCATCCCTCAACATTATCCACTACTGCTCCTGTCTTAGCATCATCTGTGAACACACTGATCTTGCTCCTAACTCCATGAGAGATAGCTGATATGAACAGCCCAAACAATACTGGACCCAGCAGAGACCCCTGTGGCACCCCACATGTCACCGGCCTAGGGGTTGAGAGTTCCCCCACTACCACCCGTTGCCTCACCTTTAGCCTGTTTTTGATCCAGTTAGCCAATTTCACCCCCACCCTCACACATCTAAATTTCCACCCTAACCACCCATGAGGCACTGAATCAAAGGTCTGGCTGAAATCCAAATACAGGACATCCACCACATGTTCCCCATCCAGCTCTCTTGTTACCCAATCATAGTATTCTATTAGATTGATCTGGCAAGGCTTCCCTAAGACAAACCCATGCTGTTGCCCATCCTGGATACCATTTACCTCAAAAAATGTCACCAACCTCTTCTTCAGGATCACTTACATAGGTTTACCCACTATGGAAGTGAGACTAACAGGTCTGCAGTTTCCTGGCTCATCTCTTGGGCCACATTTGTGAATAGGCACCACATGAGCCACATTCCAGTACTGTGGCACATATCCCGTGTCCAGGGAGGTGTTGAACAGGTCCACCAATGGTCTGACCAACACTTCCACCATCTTCCTCAGCACTCTGGGGTGAATGGCATCAGGACCTAATGTCTTGTCCGCCCTTAATGCCTTCAGACCCTCTAGTACTCTGCTCTCCTTGATCGCCCCGTCCATCACCCCTCCCCTCTTACCCACCCTCCCAGTCTACAGAGGTAGTGGACTGCTCTCTCCATGGGTGAAGACAGAGCAGAAGTATTCATTCAATGCTTCCACCTGTTCAGCTCCCTTTTCCACCCACCCCTCCTGATACACACTATTTGGTCCCTGCAGCTCCTTTTTTCTCTCATGCATCTAAAAAAGTAATTCTCCCCTCCCTTGATGCCCTAAGCAAACCTTAACTCTCTGGAGGCTTTGGTCTCTCTTACAAGTTTGGTTACCTTCCTGGTTCTCTTCACATACTCCTCCCTGTCCTCCCCCCATTGGTCCTCTTAAATCTCCAAAATACCACTTTCTTTGCCCTCACCCTTCCAAAACTTTCCTGCTCAGACAACAAGACTTCTTAGCTCTATTCTTCTTGTGCAGAGTCCTGGTGCAAGCCTCAGTAGCTTCCTTTGGACCAAATTTGATGATATTCCACTTCTGCTGTACATCCATCCCCAGTCTTATCCTCTCAATGTGCCTTATCAGGATATCCCAAATCTTCACAAAGTCCTGTTATTACTTTCATTTTTGCTGCAGACCCTACTTGATGTACAGTGCTGTCTCCTTCCCCCTTTCCTTATCCTAACAATTCCCTTGTGCCTATCCAAGGCATTTTTGAACCCCACCTATGTTTTCACCCCACTTCCTCCACTGGGAGGCTGTTTCTGGAATCCACCAACCTTGCTATAAAGAAGTACTTCCTCGCATTTCTCCTGAATCTACCTCCCTCCAGCTTCATAGCATGTCCCTGGGTTCTAGAGTACCTTTTCCTCTGTAAAATATCCTTCCCTTGTACCTTATTAATCCCCGTGATGTATTTAAAGGTCTCTGTCACATCCCCCCTCCCTCCTCTCCTCCAGCGTATAATACTGAGCTCCTTTATCCTCTCCTCATAGGGCTTTTGAAGCAGACTCTGCATCATTTTGTTAGTCCTCTTCTGGATCCCTTTCGCTCTGTCTATTTCTTTCTTGAGATGTGATCTCCAGAACTGGACACCATACTCAAAGTGGGGTCTTACCAGTGTCTACATAGGAGCAATGCCACCTCCCTTTTTCTGCTGATGATACTCCTACTTATACACCCTAGCATCCCCCTAGCACTACTGACTGGTCACCTTTAGGTCATCTGATATAATGACTCCCAGATCTCCTTTCTGCTTGGTCATTGTCAGTTTCATTCCCCCCATTTTGTATACCACCCATGTGTTTCAATGTTTCATTATTTTGCACTTTTTTGCATTAAAAGCCGGCTGCCATACCCTTGACCACTTCTCCAGTTTTTACACCCCTGCCCATCCTTTGCAACCCCCAAAGAAGTGTCCACTCTTTTGCAGATGGTAGCCTGTGATAATGGTGACTGTGATCGAGTGCTTTCAAAAAGGATGACTCAATCACAGCTCCTGTGCACAGGGCTACTGGGCAGGGAGGGTGACCAGCTGGGGGGGTGGCACATATAGCGCCAGGATGTCGCTATATGTACAGGTGCATGTGGGGAGAAGGGACCATGCCATACGATGGGAGGAAGGGGAGGGAAGGTTTGTGAGGTGTAATGCCATGGTGGGCTGTCGAGCTGGACATGTGGCATGGTGGGTTGGTGTCAGGCTAGGGTTGGGAGGGTGCCGGGTTTGGTTCTGGGCGTGTTCTTTTTTTGTGCGCCGGTTCAGGATTTTATTTTTTTTTGCACCCCCCCAACATGCCACACCCTGGAGTTGAGAATCCTTTAGTAGGGGATGCTGTTGTGCAGGCCCCACATAAATAAATTAATCTAAGTCTCTGGTGCCCTTTTGCTGTGCACTGGTAGTGTACATCACCGAAACTAATTTTCGGTGATGTACACTTGCCCTAATGGTGATCACCTTTCCATGTTCGCCATTATCACATGGAACTTTTGCAGATCTTGGTGTCACCAGAAATAAGGGCACCTTCCCTTCTAACTCATCTGCTAAAAGACAGTAAAGAGGACCGGTCCCAGCACTGACACCTGAGGTACCCCACTGGTCATCCTTCCTTCCTTGGAGTGAACTCCATTTACCACTACCCTGTGTCTCCTATCCCCTAAATAGTTTCATACCCAGGTTACCACCTTATTGCCCACCCCAAGCTACACAACTTGTTTATTAGCGTCCTATGTGGAACCATGTTGAAAGCCTTGCTGAAATCCAGGTAGGCCATGACCACCACTCCTCCTTAGTCTAACTGGATTCCCAGAGTACTTCACAGCAAAATGGTGACTGTTCAGTAAAAAGCAAAATTTGCTAAAGCACTGTGTAATGTAGTCATCTGTGCTCTGCTCTGACAGAAAGCATAATGTTGTTTACACATGAGAGTGAGAAAGTGTATTGTGTGATTCCAATTCTGAAGGGGACCCTTTGATGAACATGTCACCATAATCCTATACATGGAAGGTATCTATGGGCAATATCTAGCCCCCTGGCACCAGGAGTGGGTCATCACATGGTGTCAGTCTCAGCTGAAGAAAGCAAAAAGCAGCTGAGTGGATTGCAAGACCTTTCAACAGCTCTCCCAGGGATTGCATTTGGTTTACTCTGAAAGATGTATACCAGCTGTATTAATTCAATATGAATTATAGCTGTATTGACTGTGTTGAGATTTTATGAGGTATGTATAGGAATCAAATGAGCATGCTGTGAAATATCAGAAACAAATGTTTTGACTTATTTATCATTAATTTTCAACATACTTCTAAGTCACCCACTGTGACTGCTTACCCCAATCATGAAGGAGTAGTTTTCTAATTTTAATCTTTTTAAATGATATTAAAGATTTGCATAATGTCATTGTGTGAATAAATATACTGCATGTCTCTGCATTAATATGCATTGTTAGGTCTTTAACCATCAGGAAACTGCAGATTACCACACATAAAATGACAACAATTGAATAATGGAGGAATCAATAAAAAACACCTTTCTTATTGGAGTGACTTAAAATTTTATGGCCCTGATATTCAAAAGCAGCTTTCTGCAGTGCACAAGACATAGTGCTGTATGTGTAACAGAGCACTCATGTTGGAGTAGCATATTCTCAAAGGCAATGTGCCCTGTCTGGTGTGTGTGTGTGTGTGTGTGTGTGTGTGTGTGTGTGTGCTGTCTATTTGAATATCAGGCTATGGTACAGCTGCACAAAGTGTATACCCATGCCTCCACTGGAGCCCCCTGCTGGTGACAGATATCCAGAAGCAGAGAGGGATAGTGTAACACAGAAAAGATGATGTCTTTGCTCCTGGGAGCCCTATTATATGGCAGAGATGCTAATGCCCACACATGGCATCAAGCTGCCAAAAGGGCCATCTCAGTGACTCAGTAAGTAGCATGCTTACCTCGGGGGCTAAAATGCATGAAGAGTGTGGATTCTAGAACCACATTATGCACTTGGGACAATTTATTATTTTTTAATTTTTATTTGTTAACCCGGATAGCACACTGAACCAAAGGCTCTTTTTTAGGTGCATCCCAGAGCTGACAAAAAGGCAGCTGAAAGATGATAAACATAGTAAGGTACAGTAGGTTATTCCTTGTAATATGCAAGTATAAAAAGTACACAATATTTCAATTCATGTTAGAATGTAATAAAAAAAAAACAGAATCTTGCCATGGAACGCATAAGTTAGCAATTACACATAGACTTAACTGATAAGTGCTGCTTTAGTCTAGTTTTGAAACTCATATGAGTATTGGCAGCATAAGTAGTTAAGGAAAGATTATTCCAGTGTTTTGAGGCAAAAAAGGGAAATGCATGCAGACTCATGAATGTATTCACCTTAGGTGTAGCGAACAAAAGATTTTCATCAGATCTCAGATTTCAAATCTTTTAACATTCAGTAAAATCAACAAAGATGAATTAGAGTGCAGTCTCATAGCCTTGTCAGTAAGACAACAATATAGATATTGTCTATGCTGCTCAGGACTCATCCAACCAAATAAATTATAAAGTGTACAGTGATATGTTCAATTGGAAACGTACAGTAGCACAAACTGACAAATACTGTTGTAAATACAATTTAAATGTAGTAAATCATACTGTGAAATGTTTGAAAAAACAAACATATTATAAGTCAAAGTAGGCAACAAAACACCAGTTTCTATTCATTTCTGAGTAACTGGTGATGAACAATTTTTGAGTCTATATAGAATAGTCATTTTTTTTATTAACCTCTTTGCAAATGTTGTTTACATGATGTTAAAAAGTCAAATTAGGGTGAAGAGAAACATAAAAATATTTAAAAAATTCTACTTGCTCCAGATATACACTGCTAAGGTCAAACATTTTGAGTCTCTAAGCGCTTTTTGCTATTTTATATCGTGAGTCAAAAAACATTCAGTTACTGTTTTTTTGTTTGTTTATTTGTTTTCCAATTCAGCCATAAATGATGAAGAAAAAGCCAAGTATAAAGATTTGCAAAATCCAAGTTTAAGGCAGTATTTATGTCAGAAAGAGATGAGGAGTTATTATAAACAATAATTTAATCTATGTAAAGACTCAAACTTGTAGACTGTTTGGTAGATGGAACAGAATTTATAAATATTGAGAACAACAGGTTTCAGGAATGAACCTCTGCATGACTCCATCAGCAAATGAATTCTCATTACATGCTGAAATTAGCTGACTCAGTATGGGGGGGGTCTCAAAAGCTTTGAAACCAGCTACAGGTACATGATGAATTTGACAAGCTTATCTTTCTAAGGTCATTTAGTAACAGAGTGTGGTCAACAAGATTGAAGGCCTTGGTCATGTCCCCAAAGACCATGCCAGTGATTGCTCCTCTATCCATTGTGTGACTGATATGGTGAGTGAACCTGACCAAGGCCATTCCTTTACTTAGATGTTGTCTAATACTATGTTGTTTTGCATATAGAAAATTGTCATAAGTCTCCAATGAAGGACTTGGTTGGTCTGAAAGCTTAGACATTGTTTTATTTTTGCAACATGTTTTGTGTTCCAATAAAAGGTATTAAACCATTTGCTTCTGGATTTGTTCTACTTATGGAAGACTGTATGTTTGAAGACAAACAGTAACCTTATCATTTACCAACTTTTCTAACATTTTGCTGAGGAGGATAAGATAGAAATGAATCAATAATTATCAACACACTTGGATGATCATAATTTCAATATGGGAATAAACAAGGCATTTTTGACAGTTGAGGGAACTCCTCTATAATTAGTGATAGACTATAAATAGCTGTCAGGGGGCAAAACATCATTTGCTATCAGTTTCAAAAAACATTTCTCTAGTCCATCAGCACCTGTACTTTTATTGGAAGGAAGAACTCCAAGAATTTTTTAAAACCTGCTTAGGCTTAATTAAGTGAAAATAAAAAAGGAGGAGCTTTATTTGGTAAAAAGTTATTGGCATTTCCAAATCAAATGTCATTAGTTTCACAAAAAAAACAGCCTTACTCTTGGTTATCAATCAATCAATTAATCAATCTTTATTTTGCCAGGTGGAACACTGCTGAGTAAGCTTATTTCCAAGGTAGGCCTGGTCAGTCATACAGAAATGCCAACAAATAAATAATACATATACAAGTATGTCTGAAATGTTTTCAGCAAAGTTCTCACAGATGCTGGCTGGGCCTTAGACAAGTTGTTCATTGTGATTTATAGCATCAGTATGTTTCTTTTCAACTGGATTGGTTAAATACCCTAACAGAAGCCCAACATATTTTGGAGTTACCCAGATTTTCATTTTGCTTGTTTAAAAAGTAAGCTGATATTCATTGTCTAATTTTTGTCTTAAAATGATTCCTAAGAATTCTGTGTATGTTTCATAGGTTTCATAGGTTAGATATGAGCAAAAAGGGTGAAAAGCCCATGAAGATCACCGTTTGTCAGGAAAAGTATCCTTCCAATCAGAAATATTTTGCGTAGCACTTCCAGCAATCATCTCATTGTTTCATCAAGAGCGACGGTCCTTTTGAAAGCTAATAATTCTTTTTTGCTCTTACTTGCTTAGCTTCTAATGGAAAACAATATTTTGAATATCTGTTGAGTGCTGACAAAAAAAAAACAATGACAACATCTACCACGGGTACAGCAGCTATGAAAAACCAGTCAACTGAGCTAACCTGACTCATTAATTTACCCTGGTTAACATCCCTAAAGTTTCTAAAAGAAATAAAAATAGGTTACTCCCTGACACCTTTGCTACACCATGTGCAAAATATAGGTAGATGATCACAGAGTCAGCAAAGGTGCATGGCTTCTGACTTTGCTGGTTTTATCAGTTATGATCAAATCCAAAATACTATATTTATTGCTCCACTGATTCCTACTTGTAAAAGTAGAAACAAGTTGAGATAAGCAAATATTAATTAATAGTTGTACATGATTTGTTATCTGGTCAGAATTCCAATTCAAATTTATGTCACCCATGACTGATAAATCACCATCAGGTTTGATTGTTCCAAAAAAGTCAACCAGATATTTTAATCCCACTCTACACATCTTTGTTGGATTGTAAACAGTACAGAAATGTAGTTTATAGGCTCCCCCCAATTCAAGTTGCATTAAGAGCTACCCACTAGATGTTTTAGGTACAAAAGTGGGTGTTGGTTTAGTGAGGAGTGTACCATCTTTTGTTAAAAAAAAACTATACTACCACCCCCCCTTTTTTTGCTACCCTTCCTATCACTATGAAAAAATTTATATCTTCTGGCCCAGTGGTGCTGAGGATTGAGGCACTGGATGCCACACCTCACACCACACTGGTGATCTGGCTTTGGATATGAGCTCAGAATGCTGGGTGTCAGCCAGGAGGAAGGAGGAAGGAGGAAGGACAAAGAGAGGATTGATCAGCCAGCAGGCAGCTCTCCTCCCCAGGGAGGGATGTGGGGTTTTCCCGGTGCTTAGCTGCCACCCAGTGGAGGCTAGATGGAAGTGCCACACTAGAGGAGAACTCTGGCAATAGGCCAGGAGGGCAGAAGGTGCCATAACCAGAGCCACAGTATCCATGCAAGCCGCCATGTGCATGGGCAACCATGTTCTGTGGCCTTGGTTAATAGGAGAGAAAAAACAGAGGAAAAATTGGGAGTCACAGCTGGATGAAGCCCCCAGCTCTGCTCCGGTCGTCCATCAGAGCATGGGAAAGGAGGGTGCCTCGAACAACTACAGAGTCTGGTATGGTCAGCTAACATGGGACTGCTGCCTGCCATGGAGGATAAACAATGGATGGAAAAAAACTTATATCCTTTTGTCACTGGCTATTAGGATTTTTTGGCTTTAACCAAGATTCTTTAAGACTCAGAATGTCTGGAAGATAAATTGAAGCCCAATGTTCCAACTCTGACTTTTTATACAGCTAACTTTTTACATTTAAATGAACAAATCTCAGACCATCTGCCTTCCAAGGAAAATTTGGAAAACCTTTTTCTTGACTACATGGGCCATGATTAGCCTCAACATCTCTAGAAAACATAAGAGAAAGTGAGCAAAGAGGAATTAATAGGGGTAAAGTATTGGCATAAAAAATCACATTTAAGTTGCTTAGGATCAGTTTAAGACAGAAACTGATATCTTCAATTACTTATTTCCAGAAACATCCCAAAGACATGAAATCTGAAGGATTATTACTTTTTTTTAATAATAAATGTGAAAAAAATAAAATTATCTGTGTCCCTGTTCAAGACAGTTTCTTGGTTGGAGGCAAAATGCACATACCCCAGTCCATGGAAAGGAGTGCAGCAGCTAAAATAGCTAATAAAAACAGTAATCTAAACATTGCTTGTCACATCAGTTTAACATACAAAATAAAAACTGAATAAAAAAACTATAAAAACCAAATACTTATAACATGTACTAACACAAATTCACAGGAAAAACCAGGATAGAGAAATAAATACAGATGGAATATGATAAGTTGAAAGGTATTACAGTACATCAAAATTAAAAATACAGTAACTGAGATAAAGTCATAAAAATAGGTAAATAAAAATCTCTATCATCTACAGCAGCTAAAATATTGCTACAATACACCCTACTTCTCTATTCACAGCAGCTCCTGAAACAAGTGCTGTAATAGTTACTGATCAAACACTCTACAGCTCTGCCACAGCTGCACAAGTGAGTCAGAGAAGGAGTGATGCAATGAATTATGAAATAGGAATTCTATAATAAAGTAACTAACTTAAAAAAATATATATATTTTTTAAATAAAAACACTATTAATAACAAGCAAAAATTAGTCATTTAATTTTGGGAGTAACACAGCCTATACACAGAATCAGGACACAACTTCAGAAAAAAACTATGCTTATTGAAATTGTGAAACAGAACTTTTGGACATTTACTGGAGAATAATGGGAAATAAGCTCCAGTCTGGAAAGAATTCATTTTTTTGTGACTGCTTAATCCCCAAAACCCATACCCTGCTTGCTGCCACAAAAAAATTATGGTGAGAGGGAGGGGAAGATGAGCCAAGTAGTTAAAGCAGAGCTAGCAGTTCAATAATAATTCTCCAAGAGTCAGAGGCAGACAAGCATTCACTGAGTTATTCAGTCACTATTGAACCTCATGACTAACAGTAAGTACAGGTAAACTCAGTCCTGTAATACAAAACATAGAATAGTTTATTCTTTAAGAACAGTTACAAACTGGAGTTTGGAACACTTTACAGGACTGTAATATATGGATGCTGAAAACAATATGATCAAAAATCATCCCATGAATTTCCCATAAAACCATAATAAAATTCCCGCAATACCATCTTTGAAGTCTCTTAATACTATTATTGTAGCTCATAATACTAATGTTCTGAACTCTTAACAATAGTATTACAAGACAGATCCAAGACTGCATGCTGATAAATTCCTCGTGCTCAGCACAAACCAACTTTTACTGTAACTGCTGATACAGTAAAAGCCGACTCTCCACAATAGCCAATGATGATTTTGTTTTTTTCATTTCTCTCTCTCCCTCAGTCTGCTGCCTTTAAACCAATAATGCTACCACTTGAACTTGGGAACTGCTGCTATTACAGAAAAAATATTCAGTCTGCTCCATAAAATGTAACTTCACACTGCTTACGATTACACACACACACACACACACACACACAATGGTTACCATAGTTACCTGAGGAGTTAGATGGGGAGCAAAAAGAAAGGTATGACTACCAGAAGAGCTGGAAGGAAAGTAAAGAAACAGGACATGATCTGTAGGTTTTATTTTTTTAACACTACTGCCACCACCCGTCTGGCTCACTAACTTCTGTGTCACGTAATGTTGCTGGAGGGGGAGGGAAGAAACATAACAGAATTTCACACTTTTTTTAATCAGTCTACTCACAATAACAAAACATAAATCTGTACTAGTAAAAAAAATTGTATTTATTGCTCAATTTGCACAAATATGTCAGCACCCTGAATGACAGATTTTGATGAATACTTGGAACTCCTCGGATCCATATATTACAAAAAATAGCAAATAGTGGACTGTGTGACACTTAGCTATAATACCATCTCAAAGTTCTGGTGACATGCTGGAACATCTAGAGCTTTGATCTCAAGGTTCACATGTCTTTAGAACCCCTTGATAGTATGACAGCCTCGGAATACACAGCCTCATAATACACTGGTTCTTATCTATTATTCTATTTACTGTATATACTGCTTCAGTTCAGGAAACATTTTCTCTAACTCATGCGAGCACTGCATGCACATGCACTGCTTGGGCAGCACAGGTATTTGATGTGGATGTCTGCTCCCCTCCTGACCCACCTGATCTCCAATACACCCTTGAACCCCTTACAACAGCTGGCAGTCAACCTGCAAGAGTCATTGCATGCAGAGTTAACTTGACACAGGGATAGAAACTGAAGTCAGGTATGCAGTAGGTATGCAGTAGCAGCTGAAAGCAAAAGCATAAGGGCTGTGGTGGGCTGTATGATTTCTTATGTCTCCTCTTAAACACTGATGAGTTGGGCAGTGCAGGCTTTCAATGTGATTGGCCCCTTCCACTTGGCCTCCTGTATGCTCTCATACCTTCTATGATAGCCAACAGTCAAACAGCAATAGTCACTGAAAACAGAGTAAACATGGCACTGGGATACAAAGTGAAGTTAGGAATCCAGTAGCAGCTGCCAGTGCAAAGGCTCTGGAGCAGCTGTATGATGGGGGGAAAAAACTTCACACTCAGACACTAGTTCAAATAGATCTGAACTAATTTATTTACTAGCAAGCAATGTGCATCACCTCAGCGCTCAGCCCTATCACAAATCATCTCAACGTTTGGAGCAAAGCTTTGTCAAGAGACTAATCTCACCCCCTTGAGTTATTCTATTTATAATGTACAATTTAAAGACATACACACAAGGAGGAAGAGATATATTAACACCACAGTGATTATGAATAAATATTAAAAAAACAGACATATAGAAACATAGATATGGACGGCAGATAAGGATCACTTGGCCCACCCAGTCATCCCATTTTCCTTACTTTTTTTATGGAGTAGATATACTGTATACAGTGGCATCAGAGTAATACAATAATACATATAAATACAATAGCACAGTAATGTACAAAATAATACAGGTATGGAGTATCAACACTAAGACAATAACAAAGATCAAAAATGTTTGTTGATCGGTGACATACCATTACAATATATACTTAATAAATACTCTGTGGATCAAGTTATCATTGTTTACAATAAATACAGCTAAAAGAGTATACATGTTTCATACAGTAGAGTACAAACAATACAACAGTTAGACCCAGATAAAAATAAATCTTTAACAAATCAAAAATGCATTGTTTGCAAAAAAGTTACTACTTTTTCCAAAATTTGAATTTCATTTGAGTTTAACAGATATCTTAATATTTCTTCTGGAGAGAGGTTGATATCTGCCATCATGTCACCCAGCCATTTGGAGTGTTGTATCTTGTATAAGGGACAAACTAATAGTACATGTTTTAAATCATCCTCCATGGATCCTCCACACGTGCAGAAAGGAGAGCCTATATTTTGCCTTTTTTGTTTATAGTGAACATAGTTAGCTGTATATATTTTCAGCCTAAATTTAGTAAATGTCCTTCTGTGATTATAGTTTGTAAGTTTTAACAAACATGGTTCCAATCCATGTGTAAGTTTTAGTTGTTTGTACTATTTAAGTAATTTATAACTTTTCAATTTCACTTGCATAGTACTCCTATCCAGATCTCTAAGTCTGGTTTTGACAGACTGAACTATATCTTCCCATGGGTGTAAATAGATATCCCATAAATGTGACCCAAGCCATATGGGAACAGAAACTTCTTGACTACCTCAAGGGTGGGAAATACAAACCCTATCTCAGAGTATTTTATCTCCTCTTTCAGGCATTGTCTGGGCAGTCTGCCTTCCTTTAATGAGAATAATTTTAGTAATGACAATATACGTCTTTCTCTTACTAAGGTAGATACAGAGTATTGACCCAATTCTAAATTTAGAATAGCTGCAGGTACTGACTGTGGAACCATGAGAATATATCTATTTATCTTATTGCAGGCAATTTACAGCTTGTCCAGGTCTGATAATCCCAAGATTTCCACAGCATATAATATGCTAGATTTAATTTTTGCATCCAGTACTCTCAATATACCTTTGACTGATGTATGTCCCATTTTTGCACTAAATATTTTAAATGCATTGAAAGCCATCTTAGTTTTACTGCAAATATAATCTATATGATTTTTCCATCTAAAGTTCTGGCTAAATCTGACTCCTAGATAATCATAATTTTAGACTATCTCTACCCTCTCCTTATTAATACAGATGGTTTGATTTTCCTTGCTTCTTTTCCAAAAATCATTAGTTTTGTTATAGACATATTGATTTTTAATTTAAGTTCTATGCATAAGTTTGAGAAATGTTCCAGCTTTCTTTGAAGTCCCAACCTAGAAGTTGAAACCGAAACAATCTACCCTGGCAGCCCCTAGTTTTAGTGCATGGAAAAGTGGGTTTTGTAAATCAAATAAGATCCATAAATATTAAAGAGGGTAGGAGCCAATAAACATCCTTGATGGATCCCTAGATTGATACAGAAAGTTGTTGTTGTATGTTCATATTGATTATATTGAACCATAACCCATATGTGATCATGCAACCTTATTAATATATTTAAGAGTTCTGGGCTTATACCTAGTTTTTGCAGCTTACTCCACAGAATTCCTCTACTGATACTATCAAATGTCGAGGAAAAGTCAATGAAGCAACAATATAGTTTACCTTTTTTAACTTTTATATGCTTCCAAATTAAATGATTCAGCAAGTAACAATGTTGGATTGTTGATCTGCCCTTCCTAAATCCATTTTGAGCTTCATGTACAATGGAATTTTCATCAAGCCATTTTGTTAGCCTTTCCAGAATTATTCTAGCAAATATGTTTTGGGATGTATCTATCACACTGATAGGGCTATACATTTTCAGCTCACTAGGATCATCTTTTGTGTACATTGGATATATTACACTTCCTTGCCAACTAGAGGGAAGGTCATGACCCTGTATAAAAATATTAAATAGCCTTTCTAACACTGGCACCCACCAATCTACATAATATTTGTAGATATCTCCAATTATTTTGTCTGGACCGGGTGCTTTATTTGATTTAAGCTGGATAATTGCTAGAGTTATTTCCTCCTTAGTTATTATCATAGGTATTGGAAAATTAAACTGTCCATTGTTATATTGTTCATTCTGTAATGCTATTTCATCTTCTGCTGAAAAATAAAGTTCTGGGAAACATGTAACCCAAATATCTGGCAGAATATAGGCTTCTACTTTGGTAGCATATGTGTCGTATCTTTGGCTTACTAACTTCCGTAATGTTTTACCATCTTTATTTATAACAGGCTTCCTTAATTTTTCCCACAGTGTTTTAGTGTAGGATTGTTTTTCTTGTTCTAATATTTTTTTGTATCTTTTCCTTTCTCTATTTATATCTATATGTTCTTTCTTGATATTACAGTTCTTGTTATGTATTTTTTGTAACTTATACTTCCTAATTTTCTTATTTAGTTCTTTTTTTGCTTTCTTACACCTTGAGTTAAACCATGTCTTTCCCTGCTGGTTATAACTTCCAGTCCTATCATTTTCCTTACCTACTGTAACACCGCAGACCCTACTTGGTCTCCAGCTTCAACCATCCTTTCCCCTGTCTCTAAGCTTCCCTTACGCCAATCATATGCATTCTTGAAGACTGTTACTGTTTTTGCCTCCCAACACCTCTGCTGGGAGGCTATTCCAAGCATTCACCACTCTTTCTGTGAAGAAGCATTTCCTTACATCTTCCCGGAGCCTCCCCCCTCCAGCTTCATATCATGTCCCCTGTTCTTGAGCATCTTTTTTTTCTGAAAAATGCTTCCCTCTTAAACTTTATTTATACCCGTGAGGAATTTGAATGTTTCTGTCATATTCCCCTCTCCATCCTTTGCTCCAGGTTATACATATTGAAGTCCTTCAGTCTCTACTCATAAGGCTTGTGTCACAGACTCTGCACCATTTTGGTTGCTGTCCTCTGGACTGCCTCTACCCTGTTTATGTCCTTCCAGAGATGTGGTTTCCAGAACTGGATACAGTACTCTAGGTGAAGTCTTACCAGTGATCTGTGCCTCTTTCTGTTTATGATACCCCTTCCTATGCACCCTAGCATGTCACTAGCTCTCCCCACGTCCTTGTCACACTGTCTGGCCACCTTTAGGTCATCAGATATGATTATTCCCAGGTCCCTTTCCTGTTTGGTGGTGGTTAATACATCCAAATAATTTCCCATATTACCACAGTAAAAATCTCATAATACCATCATTGAAGTCCCATAACACTGTTATAGTAACTGAGAGCATGCCATACCAAATTTGAAACTTATGCAAAGGCTTAATTTTTTCTATGAAATCATGCTACCATAGTCATACATTATCACAACGTGTTTGCATGCATAAACTGTTTGCTACAAAAATGGAAAAAGATTAAACATTTGACATCCCCTAACAAATGCAAACAAAAGCATACCATATAACTTTACAGGTATGGGACCAACTCTATTTTGTCATTCAGCCCCAATCATGTAGTGGCCTCCAACTTAAAAATCCAAATGCCCTCCCTCTGAGACAAAACTCTAACCAAATCCACTGCCCAGGACCCACATAATTGATTTATATATTTATTTTATTTTGAAAAGCTTCAACAGGAAAGGCACACTGAGCTACAAGCTTATTTTCCAGGTGCATCCTGGGGTAAGGAGAAGAGGGGATAGATGATTGAACTGAATGCAGAACAGATAATATAGCATAATATAGAACTCAGACTGTTCAAAAACAATGAAGCAAAATAAACCTTATGTAGGATATATGGGCAGAACATTGCATACATAAAATAACTATGTACATGTATCCAAGTTACATATGCACAAACATGTGATATTGTTTGTTTTTTACATTATTTTACATTTCCATGCACAAATGCATGCATTTATGCACATATTACACTATCATGGACATATGCACAGATGTAAACAGTAATGATACACTTATAACAATTGAGAAGAAGTGAGGAATTTCATCAGAATAGTGCAAAGAGAAGGGGGTCAGGTGCAATTGCAGGAGGGGGAGATGTAGTGCCGAAGAAGAAAGGATAAAGAATGAGAGGATGAGTCAGAATGGATATCTAAGGGAAGAGAATTCCAAATGCTTGTAAAGCAGTAGAAAAAGGCAGCTCTCCCTTGCAGTGAACATCCAGGAAGAAAGGGCAAGGGTCCTAATGGGGGAGTTGCAGAGTGAGTAGGAAGGTGTGGGGGGGATGGAGAAAAGGGAGTGAAGGTTTAGAGGAAGGGAGCCAAGCCTGTACTTGTTAATTTGAGAAGCGCTATGGGTAAGGTGTCTGTCTCCAAGAGAGGGAAAGGAGAAAGCAGAATATAGTCACAGTGGTGTGTACATGGTGGACACATAAGCATTTTCAGTACCCATAAATTTCCAGACATCGTTCACAGGGTCCTTTACTGAGTGGATATGGGGAGCTGTGGCATATTCTGAATTCCCATTGGCTATTGGCCTCAAGTGGTCCCCATCTCTCTCCTTAAACTTTCACTTTTTTTGGCCAATGTAAAACATTAAAAAGAAAACCAGCTAAATAGGCAACATGCTTTATATCACAGTTAATGAACTTAGTAATTATGTAAACTTCATGTGTAGTAGGATGTGAAAATGTCTTTGATTGAACAATTTCCTCACAGAACTTTCACTGCAAAACTTGAAATACCCCAAAGGTAGAGGCTGCAACCATGTGGACCTTTTGGGGACTGATTGAAGGCTGTGTGTACGGCTATCACCGTGAATTGTCTGGCATTTAAAAACCATAAATGGTAACTGTTCTACCCACTCCTCCAACTTAGATTCAGTTGACAGGATATGCCAGTTTCTTCTGATGATATTGTCAGCCTCCCTTGATTGGGTACTATATGTGGCCACAAAATTGAACCTTCTAGTAGACACATTACCTTGACCTTCACTAGGTGCAATTAGTCCCTGTCTATCTATAGGTTTAGCACATTCAAAGGCCTAAAGGGCACAGGGACCTGAGTACCTCCTATTTCAAAAGTAATACACAAAATCAGTCTAATGTTTATTAAACTTCTCCAGTTGGCTACAGTTTCTACAAACTCATAGAAACTGGCTGGTGGGGATATTATTGATAGTGTGGTGGGGATGGCATGAGCTGGCATTGAGGAGTATATTCCAATCAGTTGGTTTATGAAATGATGCAGTGCTAACTTCCCCAAGGTTGTCATTCATGATAATGGTATCTAAAAAGGACATGGCCATCAAACTGCTGTGTACTGCAAACCTCAAATTGGGGTCACTGGCCTCCAAAAACTCAACAAATTGTAAAAGTTCATGCTCAGTACCCTGCCACACCAACAATATATCATCAATGTACCTCCTCCATAGGACACTGGAAGACATAAAATGATTAACTGCTTTATGATAGATAAGAAGTTTCTCCAGTAATCCAATGTATAAATTGGCATAGTTGGTGGCAAACATAGCCCCCATCATTGTGCATGGATTTGGAGGTACAAATTCACCATGAAACAAAGACTGTTGTATTCAAGGATAAATCTTGAAAGCTCCACCAACATCTCTGTAGGGGAAGTGCACCTTCTGTTCTCTTATCCCAAAAATTGCTCAATACATGTAGACCCTCATTATGTTTCTAGCCCCACTTCTGGTACTTGGGATAATACCAATAACTGGTACTGCTATACTGTGAGGGGGGGGTTCTGCACTGGTGAGATACCATCCCTTGGATGAGATGTTAAACTGAGGTCCTTCTGTCCATCTCTAGTTACTGTCCAGGTGGAAGTAAAAGATCCCATGGCACTTATAAAAAAAAGGCAGGGATGTTTCCCCAGTGAAAAATAATAATAATAAACTTTATTTCTTTTACGCCTTTCTAAAATCAAGGTGCATTACAAAATAACAGTCATAAAAACATAATACAACAAATTAAAATCCAAACTAAAATATGCAGCATTAATTAAAATCTGCATCATCACCAAATGCCTGTTTCCATAAAAAGGATTCTAGGCCTTTTTTAAAGCCCTCCACCGTTGTGCACTCTCTAATCCAATGGGGTAGAGAATTCCAGAGGGTCAGCGCTACAAAACAAAAAGTGCTGGCACCGGAAGATTTTAAAACTACCCTCGGAATCTCTAGCAACCCCTCGTTGGCAGAGTGGAGTGGTCGAATTGAAAGGTAAGGCACCAGAAGATCTTTCAGGTAATCAGGGCCCAAGCCGTGTAGGGCTTTATATGTCAGTGATCCAACTTTAAAGGTGATCCACCACTGGACCGGCAGCCAGTGCAGATCCCGCAGCACCGGTGTAATATGGGAATAACATGGAATCCCCATTAACAACCAGGCGGCTGAGTTCTGCACTAGCTGCAAGCGGCAGATATCAACCCCAGGAAGCCCAAAGTAGAGGCAGTTGCAGTAGTCCAAACAGGAGGTCAGAAAGGCATGGATCAGTGTAGGCAGGTTGCCAGATGGAACAAGGTGCTTGATCCTGGCGATGTTCCTAGGATGGTAAAAGGATACCTTAACAACCGCCGACACTTGTGCATGCAATGTCAGCTGATCATCAAGGATCACCACCCAGGTCTCGCACCCATTCAGAGGCTGGGAGTTCCACATCCCCCAGGAATAAACCTGAGGTTTGATGTGCCCCCAGCCCCTCAATCCGGTAGCCAGGATCCACAACCATCACCTCTGTCTTCCCAGAGTTCAATTTCAACCAGCTATCATCCAACCCTGGATCTCACTGAGGCAGTTGTTAAACACTGAGAGTGCTCTATTCTGGTCATGTGCAAAAGACAGCTAGAGCTGGGTATCATCAGCATAACAATGAAACTCTAGCCCATATCATCTTACAATGTCTCCGAGGGGAAGCATGTACACCACAAAGAACATGGGAGACAGCACAGAGCCCTGAGGCACCCCACAGGGCAGGGCGATTCGATCAGAGGAAAATATCCCTGATACAACCCTCTGAGTTCTACCTGTGAGAAAGGAGGTAGACCATCTCTGTACCACACCCGACAACCCACAGATGCATCTCAGGAGCTTGAGCAGCACCCCATGGTCTACGGTGTCAAATGCTGCTGACAAATCCAGAAGGACCAAAAGGGACCATTTTTTCTGGTCTCTCACCTTGAAATGGCCAACATTCCCCATCAATAAAGCAGGTCCATGCAACCTGCCCCAAACATGCACCTTGAAACAAGCTATAATGACCTAGTGTACCTTTCCTGGTCAAAAATTACAAATAAGTAAATCAATAAATAATTTTTGAAATTCTGAGATAACCACATGTCTGGGTACATACCTCATGCTTTTAGCCACTGAGTTATACAACTGCACATTTGAGGTTTTAGTTTTCTTATTAGATTTTAGGTTTTGCAAAAATGACTGAAGGTTTTTTTTTTTGCTTTATTTGAAAACAGTTCTAGTTTTCCAGTGTCTTTGTGTCATATTATTTCTAAACAGTTCAAACATGTGCGAAAATGTCAACTGTGGAAAATTAAGATAAAAAAATTGCTGCAGATGCTTAACCCTTTTCTGGTTCTTTGAATGAATTACCTCAGCTACTCCACACTCTTACACTCAAACTGTTGGTCTGCTACACTGGGTATTTGACAGTCTGTTCTTGTATTTGAAACTAATGATCCAAGGCCTGGTTCCTCTTTCTCAGCACCCCATTTTGATCCTCAATGTCTTTAATGTGTCACTGGCAACTTGGCTTCCAGATCAACACACACTACTAAGTGAAAAAAAATCCCTGCAACTGACAAGCAATCACTAATGGATGTCAGTAATGAAAATTAGTGGAAAAGGAAAAACAATAAGAAAATAGAAATATAGAGATACAGCCAGAAGCATAAAAATATTTATTGTGCGTTGTTTCATTTTTTTCTGACTTTACAGTACTTTCCTTCTACTGAACAGAAAGAACAGTGAACATAATTTTGAAAATGGAGGAAAACGCAAAAGCAATACAGTTTGCACATTGTGTACTATGGCTGTAAAACATTAGAATAAAACAAAACCATTTAAAAAAAATGATTAATAAAATGTGAATGTTTGTTTCTCAGTTTTACTTTGTTGGCAAGGCACTAATGAGAGGCACAAGTGATTAATGCATTACTTTTAGATTAGCATTAGTTATGCAGAAATTAAATTGTTTCCCTGACCTTTTCTAAGTTATTACCATAACATAACAGAAAAGTACTAAACATGAAATACTTTTCAGTTTAAAAAATATTCTGAAATGATTAAATATTTATTTTATTAAATTGCAAAATAACTGTTAATTTATCAAGGATTAAGAGCAAAACATAATAGAGAAGTAAAACGATAGGGTAAAAAGTCCCTGGAACTTTATTGAATCTGTGGTATTGTATTCTTAGGGACTGAACACTTATGTGATGCAACTTTGGTGTTGCCCTAATTTTGGCCCTTTCCTATCAGACAAAGTGCAATATTGACACAAAAATTGATGGATATTAGGTGCTGAGGTTAGGGTAATGCCAATGATGCACTATGTGATTGTTCAAACCTTGAGGAATGCTACACCACAGATTCCACAAGACTCCAGTGACTTCCTCCTAACTTTTAGTTACTCTACTTTTTTATGTTTTCTAATTTAACCCTAACTGATGCATTAATGCATCTGTTTTGCAATTAATTTCCTTATCTTTCAAAAAAAAATTACAACAGAGTCAGACAAGATAAAGTGAATTATCTTGCAGCATTTCTTCAGAGTGCTGTAGTGTGTTGCAGGAAGCAGTGTAATTCAGCAGAGTCCTTCTTGTCATGTAGAAATTTGTGAGATGTTTTTTTTTTACTGCACTGTATCCTGACTGACTCTTCTTTATAAGACCTGACATGTGTAGCTTTCTTCACACAGGGCTCTATGTGGAGCAGCAGAGCCATTAGGCAGAATCTAGGATCTGTAACTTGATTCACATAGGGCCTGATTCAGATCTGTTGGACAGACCTATAACTAGCTTTGAATAGAAGCCTTTGTGCCCTGGGCTAAGCAGCAGATCCATTGGACCTGATGCTGGACCATTAGCTTGTTTTTCACAGGTCTTGCAGGCCTTTTCCTCTGAAGCAGCAGACCTTTCAAACAGGTCACTACATTTGTATCTTGCTTTGTACAAGGGCCTGTGGGTCCTATGTTTAACAGGGGACCTGCTGGGTATAGGGCCAGCCCTGTAGCTGGCTTCATGTAGGAACCTGCAGGCTTTATACAAAACAATAGATCCATCAGGATGATGCTGAATCTATAGATTGTATTCTGTGGGGTACATACTTATAGGAAATAGAACCAGAGTTGTAGAATGCTTCACACAGGACCCTGCAGGTGCTACACAAAGCAGAAGTCCCATAGGGTAGATCTGACGGTTATCACTTTGGTGGTCTTGGGGGAGTAGTAATGAAATCTATTCTCTAAATTTTGGCTACAAGTTTTAAAAATGTAGACATTATGAGGAAAAAAGACAGTAAAAGAACTAAGTACCTGTGCATGTACGGTTCATAAACCTACCAAAGCATTCAGTCACATTCACATCTCATCATCAGTCAGTAACATAGGGAAAGAGTCTGACCTAGTGATGTCTGCAGGATATCCACAGAGTGGCTGCAGGTCTGTAGAAGACTCTGCCTCTGAGGGGATTAGGTAAGCATCAGGTGTTGTAGCTAACAATCCTGAAGAAAAAAGGGAACCCAACAACTCCCTATCTGAGGTATCACTAAGTATCAACTGATCCTTATCAACTGGGCAAGTTATCTTAAACATATGACACTATAGTGTAACAAATACTGTAAGAGTTTGGTGTTGTAGTATACTCTACCTCCTGAAATAAATTAGAATCCCTGACAAAATACCTATATATGGTAGGATAACAGAGGCTGTGCTAGGGACATAGTATTGAGACACAGAAAGTTTGTGGTAGGTAGCTTCTCTATCCAACCTATTTACATAGGATGGGGGTACATGGAGTATACTGACTGAATATCATGACAAGATGGCATAGCACTAAGTGGATATGGGCTGTGCTAATATGGCCCATGGCTGCATTTGGCCAACAAAAGCATAGGAGCTGACTTTTATTTTTCTTTCTGGGGAAAGTGGCTTAACATATGGCCGGGGTACTGGGTACCTTGGCAGCCCCCAGAAGCTCTGGGGTGTTTGTTGCTCTATGGTGCATTTTGAGAGTTTTACTGAAGAGAGAGCACAGCATTACATGAAACAAAGAGGGTTAGTTTTGCACTCCTGCCATTGCTAAAATAAACAGCACCACTGCATTTTATCTAAGTGCCATTTCATGTGGGACAGCTGCTGCCTATATGATGTAGACACTTCATCAGCTGCATCACTAAGTGCATAGTAGACAAAGTACATTCCCCAGACACTTCTAAGTATTTTACTGATAACTAAGTTTTCATGATTGCTGGGTCAATGCCATTTGAAAATAGGAACAAGAAGAAAAACTCTCGAAATGAATGTGAAACTAAAGCTAGGACATGGGGTGGGGTGGGGGTCTCTTATACAATTAGAATTGGAGCTGGCTATGTGCCTTTGCCATGGAGGATGCCCATCCTGTGCTGGATTACTGGGATATGACAATTCTCATTTGATCAGGGTGGTGAGGGACTAAAAAATAAAAATAGTCTTATCTCTAAGCAAATGTCATGCTGCAATTGTCAGATTAATATATCTACATTATGCCAGCTGGGGGTTGGAGGGAGGGAGGGAGGGAGGGTAAAAATAGCCTTATCTGGAAACAGACATCATGGCACTATCCCACCACTGTGTGATTACCAAATCAGGTATGTTATGGCAATTTGACACAATTTAAAAGGATCCCTAAACTACAAGCAACTGCATTATCGTATTCTAATTCATTCAAATGAAACAATTTTAGGCTGAATTAGAATACAGTAATGCATGAGTTAACCAATACTTCATATTCAGTGGGCTTCATCACAGTCAGATAACAAAATGCAATTTTGTTTTATCAACTCACTCAGATCAAGGTTGCTCACAGTCTGGTGGTGGCATGCAGTGGAGGAATCTCTCTCTCTTTCTCTCTCTCAGTGTGGTGGCCAGTCGTGAGTCTCTTGGTAACAGAGCAATGGCCAGAGAGGGTGAGTGAGTGAACTTGTTTAGGGACTTGGCCTGGCAGTTGGGTCGGTTGATGGGTTAGGATCTTGAATCTCCGTTCTTCAGTGGCCACTGGCCTTGGCACCAGGCAGGTTGTATTTGGCTCACTCTCTGAGTCCAGCTACTAACATAAGCAACTGAATGATGGCAATGCAAAAGGAAACTTCAAAGGGATGACTTGGCTGAGCATGTAAAGGAATCACCGGCACCAATCCTACTGAAATGCTATGTAACCGCATCATCGCCTAGCTGCAAATACTGTAATTGGACAGTTAAGGTTCTTTTCAGGATGGTGCACACAGATTGGCTACCATCTTATGCCCACCTGTGTATTGCCATATGTTGTGCCACAGGGTGTCTAGTAAAGGAGTCTAGTGGGACTGGAGAAACTGGAAATGCCGGTGGCTGCCTGAGGAGGTGGAATGGTGTTCTAGACATGCAATTGTGTAATGCAATTCATGGCTAATATGCAGCCTGCACAAAGCATATTAGACTCAATTTTCATTTACACAGTTCTGGGGGCAGAGACCATACTTATTCTACCCAAGAGGAACTTCAGCCCCTCAGACCCCCATAGTCAGTGCCTATGAACAGAAGATAGTGCTGCATAAAACAGGATAGCACCAGGGCTTCTGTGGGCCATATTCAACTCAGGCATGCAAATGAACTCAATGGGCAAGCATGGCACTAAGGGAACATCTGCATGCCCATTATGGGCTCATTTGCATGGGCACAGTGTACTCCTAGCACAGACACAGGGTGGCAGCAGTAACACTTCCCTGTTGTCTAGTGGACATTCCTGCCCCTGACTGTGCAGGTTCTCATCCATGCCAAAGCACGGTTCCCTGGTGGGTTAGCAACCCCCTCACTTGGTGCCACTGATCCACACCTTCTGAATGATATCTGCTTCCCTGCACCTGCTGAGGGCCCCCCATCCCCTCACCCAGGTAACCACTCACCACTTCAGCTGCAGTCAAATCTGTAACTGGAACAGCCCTCCACTCACCTTCTCAGCTGGCTGCCACCTGACAGTCACAGAGCACGATTCAAGTTCAAGTTCAGGTTCAAGTTTATTGCAGGAAAACTCCATTGAGCAAGTTCATTCACAGGGAGGTCCTGGAGAAACTTCACAGATAAAGGACATTACATAGTAAGGCATCCCTTGAAAGGGCAACACTGATTACAAATATTCAAAGTGCAAACATAGTTCCAGTAAGATTTTGCATAATAAGATATAGAATCAGGAGGCAATGAACAATGAAGGACATTTGGTACATGATGGGCAAGCAGTACAAGGTAATATGCTAGCGATGCAAGGTAGGGTATGTAGACATCACACTGTGAATTTCAATAAGTACTCTTGGTATATTGAGTAACAACAGGAAAGATAGGATAAATAAGTTAGACAGAGTTAAGGGAGAGGGGGGATGGTAGGGAAGAGTATGAGGAGTAATTAAGTAGGAAGCCAAAAGTGGGAGAGGGTAGAGGAGCAGGTATGGATTTCTTGTAATTATAGTCGTGTAGTGCAAATTAAAAGCTACAAGAATACAGTTAAGACTATATCTAGTGCAAATGTGGACAAAAAGTATGAGGCACCCAAAAGGGTAGGGAGGGGCTTAATCATAAGAGTATAAGGCATACGTAAAGGTAGGGAGGGGTTTAATGACAATTGCAAATATCTTTTATTTTAGATGCACTTAGCACTTTATAGAAGTTAACTGAGACAATGTTAGTTAATTTCAGCACAGATTGGAGTTAGTTCAACATAGTGGGAAGCGCATGAGCAATAGCTCGTTTACCAAAGGAAGTATGAGTCCTAGGTACATCCAGCAGAATGAAGTCAGATTTCCTGAGAGAGCAAGCACTATGTGAGAGGCAGATAAGAGAAGACAGATAACTCGGCAGTTTATACAGAAGCAACTTGAGGGTCCAGAGACCAGCGTGAAGTAGGCGTCTGGTGATGAGAGATGTCCAGCCAACAGCTGCGTACAGATCACAATGGTGTGAACTGTACAGGGAGTTGATAATGAACCATAGCACGTGGTAGTAGAGGATGTCAAGTTTGCTTAGATTTGCGAGACTGGTGTAAGTGTAAATTACATCACCGTAGTCCAGTAAGGGAAGGAATGTAGCCTGAAAGAGCCTGTTTCGAGTCTCAAGGGGGAAGTGACCTATTTCTGAAAAAGAATCTGAGTCTGGCTTTGAGACTTCTAGATAAGTCCTCTATGTGGTCATTAAAGGAGAGCTTATTGTCTATTCAGATACCCAGATATTTAAATTTGGGGATGACTTCCAATGGTTCACTAAGAGAAGTAATAATAAAGTCTTTCAGCAGGGTAGGGGAGGAGCCAGAGGGGGTACTGCGAAAGATGATCATTGCTTTGATTCTCTTAGCATTCAGGAGAAGCCTGACCTTTATTAGATTCTTTTCGAGCTGGGCAAAGTCAGCTTGAAGCACTCCCTTAACTTCGGGTAACGTTGAGCCAGAGGTATCCAGTACAGTGTCATCTGCAAAGAAGTGCAGATTGAAGCTACTAGTGATAGAATCAAGGTCATTAACATACAGCAAAAACAAGAGAGGGTCTAGTATGGAGCCTTGGAGGACTCCTCTGGCAATTAGCATGGAGGTAGAGAATAGGCTATCAGCTTTGACTTTCTGAGTTCTCCCAGTTATGAAACTGGTAAACCACTGGGTAGTAGACAAAATGGCACCTAAGTTAGCAAGGCAAGTGACTAAGAGGTTGTGGTAAACAGTGTCAAATGCTTTACTAAGATCTAAGTAGACTGCTCCAGTAATCTTCTTAGCATCCACAGCAGAGATCCAGTCATTAGTTACTTTAGCCAGAGCAGAGCTTGTGCTGTGGTTCACCTGGAAACTGGATTGTGCTGGGTTAAGGAGTGAGAAAGTTTCAGTATGAGTTTTTAGTTGGTTATAGATCAGTTTTTTGAAGACTTCAGAACAGATAGGCAAGATGGAGATATGCATATAGTTATTCAGGTCACATGGGTCCCCCCATTTGAACTGGGGGATGATATGGGTGGATTTCTAACAAGAATGAACTGTAGCAGAAGTAATGGCGAGATTGAGGACATAAAGAATGGGGGTAGTGAAGTGGGCATATCCTAGTCTTAGTAAGAAGGGTTCTAGACCATCATCCCCTGCACTTTTTCTGATATCCAGGTTAAGTAGTGAGTCTTCAACTTCTTTATAGTTAAGCGTATGCAGTTGAAAAGGGCAAGATGCGGATCTGGAAGTTAATGAACTGCTGAAACTGAGGACTTTTGCAAACCACACTGTTCTGTTTCAGACACTGCTTTACAAAGTACCAGCTACTGTACTTTGGGGTGGTGCTCTGCTCTATGTGACTCCCATTTTCAACACCCTACAACTGCCTCAGCAAAAGGACCAAGGTGGCTCAGTCAAGTACCCTGCCCAAAATATAATTTAGAAAGTCATTGGGAGTCCATTAAGGAAATGCTAAGACTTTTGTGTCAGATTAACTTCCACATGGTTGGACTATGGATTAAGCATTCAGTGGTGCAGGCTGACACAAAGTGATGTTGGTCAGCGGCATCCGCAAACCCTCCAAGCATGGTCAAATCCTCCCTTGCTACCATGTAAGCAGTTCTCTGCTTCTCAATCTGTTGATGATACTTTGGCTAGGCAGAACGTCCAGCACCTTTCTTCTGTA
The DNA here is from genome assembly GCA_016271365.2 of Neoceratodus forsteri. NCBI lineage: Eukaryota > Metazoa > Chordata > Ceratodontiformes > Ceratodontidae > Neoceratodus > Neoceratodus forsteri. The sequence goes on along the minus strand of CM028129.1, from coordinate 808,530,264 downwards.
ACTGATTATTCCCTGCCTTCCGATGTTCATGCCCCCCCCAAGGCCATACCACTAACATCAGGTTCTCCTGCTGCCTTATGCTTTGCTACTACTGCTGCAACATCTTTTGTAGTAACTGATGGGGTTCTTGTTACTCCTTCTGAGAACTTGTTATAATTTACTGTTGATTTTCCCAATACGCAGGATTTAGTAGTGCCTAATGAATGATACACCTCCCCCTCCCATACAAGTTTTGCTATAAATGGACTTGCAGACTTAACCAGTGACAATAACAAGTTGCCAAATGGACAAGGCACTACTGATAAGATGGAACACTAAGCAGTAAATGCCAATTTTTGAACCCTGTCAACACCAGAGATGCCTCCTCTGCTGGATTTGGCCCCAAAATGGAAACATTTCGGGAAAACAGATATATTCTCTAACTCACCTGCATTAGTGCAGAGGAGAAATGCTGTGAAATTACTGTACAAAATGGGGACTTGATCCTCCCCCAGATAGAGGATATATTGGGAAAGTTTTATTGAAAGCTTCCATGTACTATCTTTCCAGCGAGATGTATGCATTAATACATACACCAAGTGAATTGCTTTTTGATCTTAGCTTCAAAACCGCTGCAAACCTAGACCTTGTTTTTGGTCACAATATAATGCCTTTAAAAACTTTCCATTGTGGATGCCTTTTCAAACAATACAATTAACTAAGCCTGCAATAAGAGCAATTACAATTATCCTTACAAATGAGGGAGTTAATGTTTATAATGTCAAATACTTGTTGACCCAATGCTGTGACAACATAGGAGATCCTAATCCAATCATGGATACCAAACAAATTTTGACTGGTAACTGGAAATTTAAGATTAAATTGAGACATGGGCCTGCAGGTCTACAACACATCCCTGATATTTTTTTATCTGAGCAGGGATAGGGGCAATACTTCTATCCAGACCAGATAAAAATATGCTTTAAATATGCCTCTGAAAATTGCTTGACCAACATTTACGACAAAATAAGATGCAACCTTTGTCTAATGTTTGAATATGTCAGCACTAACTGCAATAATACTTTCAGATGTAATTCCTGTGAAGAGGTGGGCACTCCTACAGGACCTGTAAATGGGACACACACAACTGTGATGGTGGACTACCACAATATTATATTCTGAGCTTGGTCCAAAAGACCTGCTTCAAAAAAGACAAGATGTGGATCGACAACTTGCACACACAGTTGTCGATCCTGATACCGATACCTGCGGAGAGGAGAAAACTGAAACAGAACTGGATCCTCCCATTCCCTTGATAGACCCTGTCATTGTACTAGAACCACAGCAGCCTACATCTTCTACTGTACTGCTGTCTAACCCTGACCCTTATATGACTACCTGTTTGCCAGAACAAAAAGAAAATGAGAGCATGCCTCCCCCTGATATGACAGTGGTAAACAGAGAAAGAAGCAGCAACTCCAGTTGAAACCAGAACTACTATGACCCAATACCGAGGTATCTACATTCCTTTGGAGAACAGATTTGACATATTCACACACAGGAAACTGGGTAGCAGTGACATGTTGAGCTCAAACTGCCCAAAGTTTTATTTTAAAGCAATCAAGCAGAGTGAGGGTCACAAAGAAATAAAAAACCTAAATGTAAGGAAGGCCAGTGGACCAGACCAGATAGAAACTAAGTTATTTAAATACTCAGCTGAAATAATAACTCCCGTCTTAATGAGAATATATAACAGATGTTTAATGGAGGGCCTTTCCCCAGAGGCTTGGAAATTTGCCACAATGGTGTCTATTTTTTAGAAAGGATGAGCAAAACAAATTATCAAACTACAAATCAATGGCATTATTGCCCATTGTGTTAAAAATCTTCGAAAAACTAATTAGGAAGCAGATTGATGAGTACTTAGATACCTATGAACTATTATCAAATCACCAATCTGACTTCAGGGCAGGAAAGTTGACGATTATCACACTCATGGACTTTATGGACATAGTAGCCTCTGGTTTAGACAAAGGGGAGGTTGTGGGTGCATTATACCTTGACCTCTCCAAAGTGTTCACTTTGGTGGACCACCTGATACTACTGGACAGATTTAAGCAGATAGGATTGTCAGAGAGAGCCACATCATGGTTCTGACCATATTTATGTAGCAGGAAGCATCAGGTGTCCGTAAATGTGGTGCTCTCAAACCCCCACACCCTGGAAAGAGGCATACCCCAGGGATCCATCCTGGGCCCCTAATGTTTCAGATTTATGTGAACAATTTGCCCGCACACATTAATAAGACAGAGATTACATATGCTGATGACACTGTGCTGATGGATAAAGCTGAGTCCCATGTAGAACTAGAGTGCATTCTACAGCATGACTTCAACAGTCTCCAAGAATGGTTCACAAAATCAAAATGGTCCTGAGTACCAAGAAAACTCAGACAATGCTGTTCAGACATGGTAGGCTGAATGAAATGTAAAGTCCAACCTAAATATCATGACACTGAACAGCCAAACACTAACCAGGGTCAAAGAATACAAATATTTAGGCATCATAGTTGATGGGGTGTTGAAATTTGACTCACACATAAACAACTATGTCAAAAAATTTGCATACCATCTTGGATCCCTGAGAAGGAAAGCATTTTTTATACCCAGAGAGGTCAGAAAAACTATAGCCAGCCAGCTCCTAATGCCAGTCCCGGAATACGGGAATATTGCATATCATCAAGCAGACAAGACAGTGCTAAGTAAGCTAGACAGACTATAAAATAACCTGGCAAGGTTCATGCTAGGATGTGACTATGAGTACCATCATTGCCTAATGTATAATGATCTAGCATGGAACTACTTAGAAACTAGGCAAGAAAAGCTAAAAGCCCAGCTAGCTTACACACTACACAAAAGTACTGCCACAATTCCTAAACTGGAACTTAATGAGGCTCCACTGCACTCACACAAATTAAGGGAGTTAACAAACAGGGAAATTGACCTCCCTATGATATATTCCTCATATGGGCAAATGACGACACATTGGTGGTCAGCAAAAGTGTGGCATAAGCCACCCCCAGGGACTATGAAAGCACCAACAACAAGATCTTTTAAACTGCTGCTGGAAAATGTGTTTAAGGACACCTGTAATTGTTTGTGAATGTATGGCGTAAAAGTGTGGGAATCATGTACTAGGTGTCCTTGAAAATACACTTAAACTGTCTCTTGTAACCAAACTGTAACCTATATGTTAATTTATACCACACCAAATGTCACTTCCTCTGTAAAGCAGGACAAGTTTGTAAACAGGGTTGAAAAGTCCTAATAGTTTTATCCTGTCAAAAAATATAGATTTTATCATCATCATCATATTTGATCAAGAGACAATTGATTCAGAGGGCAGCCTAAATTCAGAATACTCCTCTATTATGTCATCCCAACAACCAGTATCATCAGATACTGAAGAAGACCTAAATTCCACTAAAATAACCAAGAAGCAAAGGGAAAAATTAAACATGACTACAAGACGTACCAGCAGGTCTGACAGTGTGATTTGATGAGTGGGTGGAACTACTACCAACTATTCTTAAATGGATCTATCCTTATAAGAAGCCACTTTAATTGGCATATATTTATATGATGGTGAGTACGAGACTGTCCAAGTCTAGTTTAATTGTCAAATGGAGACTCCTAACAAACATTTTCAGACCTTAATGACTTCATAGTATCTTGCTGCTGAACTGAGCAATTACAGTATATAGGGGTTATGGTACTGCTGGAAAATGTTTTACCTATTTTGTTTTCATTTTTCACTGTTTTGGTTACTTCTGTAGTGCAGGTTTTTCCTTTTTTTCTTTCTTTCTGACTATATTTGACAAAATGCTGATGTAAGCTGATGTACTTTATGATTTATTTATACATGTTTTTTTATGTTTATAAAATTCCCCTACTCTTGGGAATGGGGTGCTGCAGGCCCTATTCCTAAGATGGAAGATACCAAGGCTGTGGAGAAGGTAATGCTGCTCCCTGATGAAGCTCTAACAAGGAAAGAGTAGGGGCATATGGGTACAGTCTAATGGCTTCTAGAACTGTGTTAGTGTGGAGTGTAATTTGATGATTTTTTATACCAATAAATTGTACAGTATTAGCCATATCTGTAACATATATAAAAATATGTGACATGTATAAAAATATATGTAACATGTATAAAAATATATGTAACACATATAAAAATATATGTAACATATATAAACAATATACATAACATATACAAAAAATACAGTATATTTTGAAATATACTAATATATTTCATACAATGTACAGTATTACTAAATAGATTGACATGCTTTCAAGCAATGCATGAGGCAGAATATATGGTTTCAGTATATGCTGAAATACACTTTGTATTATATTTCATTGAGTCAATGTATTTATCAATATTGTGACATATATTTATGCATATTATGGGTTAGAAATATATTATGTCAATATGTTTCATATTATTTGAACATACGAATATATGAAAACTGCCAGCAGAAAAAGGCCTTTCAATCTACTCGGAGTCTGCTCGATTTTGCCTTCTGATAGTAGCCCTATTCTGCAACTGCCCTCCTCCCTCCTTACCCCTCCCTTGACCCTCCCTCTTGCCCTGTCCCAGCCCTCTTCCCTCTTGAAGCAACCCACTGTTCTACAGCCTACCATCTCCACTGGTAATGCATCACACTCTGCCACCTCTCCATAAAAAAGTGTCTTCTCATTTCCCTCCTGAACCTTGCACCTTCCAATCTCATATCATGGCCTTGAGTGTCCCTCCCCATCATTACTTTGAATAGTTCTTCGGTACCAGTCCTGTTTATTCCTCTTGTGTACTTAAAGATCTCAGTCATATCCCCTGTCCCTCCTCTCCTCCAGTGTGTACATGTTCAACTCTCTCGGCCTACTTTCATATGGTAAGTCCCCCAGGCCCTGGATCATCTTTGTTGCTCTGTGCTGCATCCCTTCCAATAATTTAATGCCCCTCTTCAGATACAGGTGCCAGTACTGCATGCAGTACTCCAGGTGAGGTCTAACTAGCGATCTATACAACAGCAGCATCACATCCCACCTCCTTGAGGTTATACACATTGCAATACAACCAAGCATTTTGTTGACCCTTGCTTCTGCCTTCCAAGACAGTGCTGATTTGTTCATTGATCCTGTAATGATCACCCCCAGATCTTTCTCCTTCTTAGTATCAGCTAGATGCAATCTCCCTAGTTGATAGTTTCTCCTTGGATGCTTTGCCCCAAAATGCAGCACCTTGCATTTCATGGCACTGTACCCCAGTTCCTAGGTGTCTGACCAGGTCTCCAGCTTTATCAGATCCTCCTGCAAACCCTGCCACCCCTCTAGGTCATCCACCACTGCTCCCACCTTGGTGTCGTCAGCAAACAGACTGATTTTGCTCTTGATGCCCACAGAAATGTCTGCAATGAATATCCCAAATAACACTGGTCCCAACACCGAGCCCTTCAGAAGCCTGCTCATCACTGCCCTTGGGGATGGGAATTCCCCACCCACCACCACTCTCTGCTGCCTTCCCTGCAGCCAATTCACCACCCATCCCACCCCACCATTTTCATGCCTGCCCTTGTGCCTTCTATCTTTCTTCCAAGTCTCCCATGCAGCACCAAATAGAATGCCTTACAGAAGTCCAGGTAGAGGACTTCCAGTGTATGGCCCTTGTCCATCTGCCTAGTCACCCAGTCATAGTAATCTACCAGGTTGGTCTGGCTGGATCTGCCAATGACAAAGCCATGCTGTCTACAGTCATGTATCCCATTGGACTCCAGCAGGGATACCAGCCTGTCCTTCAGGATTGTCTCCATTAGCTTTCCTATGACAGACATGATTCTCATTGGTCTATGGTTTCTGGGTTTATCCTTGGGGCTGCCCTTATGGAGGGGAACCACGTGAGCCATTCTGCAATCCTGAGGTACACATGCTGAGCCTAGCAAGGCATTAAATAGACCTGCAAATGGCCCCACCAGGACCTCTGCCAGCTCCTTCAGTACCCTGGGGTGAATGACATCTGGCCCTGGTTCCTTGTCCACCTTCAGTGCACTCAATCCCTCCAGCAGTCTACCTTCTGTGATTTCCCTACCTGTCACCCCCCTCCTTTCCTTCCCTCCCACCTCCCTTGGGTATCTCCCCCCTTCTCCTTAGTAAATACTGAGCAGAAGTAGTTGTTAAGCACTTCTGCCTTTTCACCCCCCCTTTCCACCCATCCCCCCCTCTTAATCCTTACTATCTGGTCCTTACAACTCCTTTTCTCCCTGAGGTACTTGAAGAAGTCCTTTACCCCTCCTTAATGCTCTGCACCAGCCTGAGTTCCCTGGATGCCTTGGTTGCCATTACTGCCCTAGTCAACTCCTTTGCTTCCTTCTGGTACTCCTCCCTGTCCTCCCTCTCCAATTTTTTTTTTGTATCTCCTCAAGGCAGCTCTTTTCTTCCTTACCCTGTCCATAACTCCCTTGCTTAACTAGCTAGGCTTCTTAGCCATAGCCTTTTTACTCTGGACCTTGCTGCAGGATTTGGTTGCCTCTACTAGCCCTAGATTTATGAGCTCCCACCTCTAGTTCATGTCCATATTAGACTGATTTCTGGCCAGGTACCCTTGTACCACCTCATACATCCTCAGAAAGTCAGCCTTTCAAAGTCCAGCACCTTTGTGTTGGATACCACTCCTTCTTTACCCATATTCATCTGGAACCATACTGACCAGTGGTTGTTCACCAGTGGTTTTTCCACCCTCAGTTCCCTCACACACTCCCCATTAGTCAGCATGAGGTCAAGGGTGTTCCCTTCCCTGGTTGGTTCACTGACCATCTACATCAGGAAGCTGTCCTGGAATACATCCAACACTATCTGCTCTCTTTTATTCTTGGTGGTAGGGATACCCCAATCCACTCATGGCAGATTGAAGTCCCCACTATCACCACACACACCCCTTCTTGCAGGCCTTCTGGATCTCCACTGCTAGTTCCCTATATAACTCTTCTGTTTGGGAGGGTGGCCTGTACACCACTCCCAACCTTAGTGTCCTATTCTTGGAATCTTGGATTTGCATCCATAGTGGCTCTGTCCTGCCCTCTTCAACCTCCTCCCTTACACACTTCAATCCTTCTCTTACATGAAGCTTCCCCCCTTTTCCATTAACCCACTTCTTGTGGAATATCTTGTACCCTGGGACCATCAGGTCCCAGTCATGGTATTGGGTGGCACATGTTTCGGTGATGGCAGCCATGTCCAGCTCCCCCTCTGCCATGAAAGTCTGTAGTTCCACAGTTTTATTCTGCAAGCTTCTAGCATTCACAGAGACCACTTTCCACCCCCTTACCTTCTCTCCACCTCTCTCCTGCCCTCCCTTTCTGGCACCCCCTCTAGTACTCACCCCTAGTCCTACGTTACTGTTATGGGGGGTAAGTCCATACGCTTTCCCATCCTGAGACCTCTGCATACCGCTAACCCATTTTCTACCACCCCACTCCTAGTTTATATAATGTATATAATATATAATATTGGGACAATGTATTTCTCAGTGTATTGACACACATTAATGCATAGTTTTCAGTATGTTGCAATGTATTCTATTTTTGTAAGGGCTGACAGTCATGGAACAGCTAATTTTGGTGCTCAAGGGGACTGAGGCTGATCCTGGTAGACAGACTGCAAGAGCCTAGATGACTGTAATGTTCAGAGTAAAAGAACGTCTTGATGCAGATAAAGACTGGACACTCAAGGCTGCTTAATTGAAAGTGGGGTGGAAAAATAATTCTGAAGGTAAGTGGGTTCCTAACCCAGAATAGGTTGAGACTTTTTCAGTTTCACAAGCTATGATGAACAGTGACTCAATACAAAGGAAAAAGCTTCATAAAACTAGAAATTCAGGAGAAGCTATGTTCCCTGATAAGTGTGTGGGAAGGAATACTGAGTGGCTGCCTGAAACAGCAAGGGTAGGAAAAACTGTCCAAACTGAAACAGAGAGCAAGGGATGAAGACTTTAAGGAATCAGACTATACAGATATTGTACTGACCCTCATAGACAGTGGATAATACAATATTAGGCGGAATGAGTAAGATGAGTCAAGAGAAGCCGTAGATACCAAAAAGGCTTTGGAAATAGAAAATGAGCAGCAGCACAAGAAAACAGAGTTGGGATGGCTAATAATGTTAAAAAGAGCACACTGGCAGAAAACACTTGCACTGCTCAAAGTAATATAATCAAGGCCACTGATTTACGGTGATTAAAACAATTAAATTCCGTTTTCAAGACTTTAGATTCCGAAATTTCACCGGTGAAAATAGTACAGGAAGGAATTAAAAGAAAAACACACTTTCTTATAGATTTACTGATCTGAAAGAAAATGCCAGATTCCATGAAATCTTCGTTTTTACCGGTTTTCAGGCAGCCCTAATTCCGAAATTTTACCGGATTTTCCGGTAAAAACCGAAAAACAGTGGCCTTGAATATAATGCATCCTGAGACCGTTTTACAAAGAAATAATAAAACTACTGCTTCTGAGGAGGTAATGGATGATGAGGTTCCAGCTACTTCCAAAAGGGCTACTGAACCACAGCAGGATGATGATTTAAATTCTGAGTAATCCATGGAGGATGATAGTGACAACACACCTAAACAACCCCCAAGATATACTGACCTATTTAATATGACTGAGCCTGCCCCTAGATGGAACACAGTACAAATAAGGTATAAGGGAAGAATGGATCCCCGCCCAGGGAAGGAAATCACTGAAAAGTCTCTTAAATGCATGGCACCAGAAATAATTGCTCTGATACACATCCTCACAAGAGGATAACTTTAATGTTAGCTTTAAAACTCCACAAAATTTGAAAAGATTTTGGATTAAGCATAACCAAGTGAAATTTTCCCCATTATGGGCACCATTTCTGGCTATTTATCTAACCAAACAGATGATTAAATGCATTACTGCAATGTTCTGAAATGAAGGAGTGAATGTAAGTGATATCCACCACTGGCTACAAGGCTGTGATGTTCGTAGTGCCCTGGAACCCATTAATGACTTTGAATGTTTCTGGACAGGGAGGTGGAAATTTAGAGTAAAACTCAGTCAAAATGAGGCTGGCATTATTCACCTCACTAATAATTTATTTTTAGGGACAGACATAGGGGCTTGTTATAAATGTGGGGTGAAGACCCACCTAGCAAGCATGTGTGATAAACTGAGATGTGGACTATGTGGGGAATATGATCATATTAGCACCCAGTGTCAAAACTATGCCAAATGCAATTTGTGTGATGCCACAGGACATGTTTTTCAGAAATGCACTTGTATGGCCCATAATAGGAAAGACATGGTGGATGAAGACTCCTTAATCAAAAAAGCACAGCAAAAAAACACAGACAAACTTTCAACAGAGATGGCTAGGGCTCCTACTCCCACTTCTGCACCTACAATTTCCAGGAACAACACAGATGAGAGTACAGCTAGAAGGGACAAGTGTAATTAACATGATCAAAGTTCAGACAAGATGGCTGCATGCACGACCATTGGAAGAGATGGCAGTGTCAATTGTAAGCTCTCCTCAGATGCTCTAAAATTCAGAAAAAAAATCTAATGATGTCAGTACGTAAATCATGGAAAAAGCAGCAGGAGTACTTAGTGCTAGACTAGATCTATCAACCAAGCCATAATTTGTGGACTTTTCTCTTCTTCAATAACAGAAAACAGCACTTTTAAATGGCAAGCTATTCTTTCTGTAAGCGGCTCCACTCGTGTCAGTTTGACAACTGAAGAAACTGACAATGACATCTACAGCTGGCTCACAGACTGCAAGAGGAGTCAATGACTTATCGGAAATCAAGGCTATGCTACAAACTCTTATTGCAGATATTCCCCATATTTGCTTCTCTGTTAAAAAATGTGGATTGTTTAGAAGCTGCAGAAATCAGAATTGCTGATATGGAATTCTTTGCAGTGAAGGTGGAATCAAGCGCAGCAGATCACAGAGATCAAGTTCAATACCTGGAAAATCAGGTCTGTTTACTCTGGGAAAAAATTGATGATCTAGAGAATCAGGGCCCCAGAAATAAACTGAGGATTGTGGGGATTCCAGAGGGATCCAAGGATCATGACATGCATTCCTGCAAACTCTGTGGCTCAAGACATTGGAGTATTATTGGGACAATCCTCTGGAGATAGAGTGGACTCACAGATTCCTTGTCCCTTGACTCAGTAGAAGAGCCCCTCCTTGGCCTGTTTTAGTGTATCTTCTATGTTGCAGTGTGATGGAACAAATTCTTAGATTGGCCAGAGAGAGGGGTCCTCCATACTGGAATGGACACTGCATCCATATTTTCCAGGATTTCTCAAGGGACTTGGTGTAGCACTTTAAAGCATTTGGCCACATAAAGAAGCAACTGGCATAGCATAAAATACCCTACAATATGTGCTACCCAACAACCTTGCAGATGCTAAGTGAGGCAGATGGTACCACTTCGACTCTTCTCATTAAGCTCATTTGTTCCTACAAAATAAGGCATCCAGACCAACAAACTCTCCCACTGCATCACCTGCCTGCAAGGACCACAAGGGAAAAGGGGCTGAATCCAAGCAGACAGAGATCCTACAGAAACTGCTTAGGAACCCTGTATCAGAGTCTGAATCATGGCAACTACAGAATTCACAAAGGCAATGAGTAGACAGAAGTCAAAGCCACAATCCCAGCCCACTCATGCCAGTCACAGCAAGACCCTTGGAACTCTCTCTACTGCCACCTCTACAGTCACTAGAGAATACTGTCACCTCCCCTGCCCAGCACTCCCCAGTCAGACCTTGCTATACTGCAGCTATATCTGAAGGGATGGAGACAGGACTGATTTTTCAAGCTCTGTCAAGTGAGGTGGAAGTGTCTCTTCACCCCATCTGGGCCTCTATGGTTGAAAAGAATATCCAACAACTACCTGAGAGCCAGAGTCCCAAGAACTGAAAAACTGTTGCTCCAAATATCACAGAATGAATAATGGACTATTATCAATTTTATATATGAGCTATTGCTGATATAAATGTAAGTAATTTACAATTCAGATGATGTCTCTCACTGCATATGTTGCTTTTGGGAGGCATATATTGCATATTTTTACTGTTTTCTCTAGAAAACATGGTGGGATGGGGGGTAGCATGACTTTCTCAAAGATACAACACTGGGGTTCATTTTATTTAGGTTTTCATCGATGTGAGAGCTCCATTCTAGGGACTGAAGAGAAAATGGGAGAGAATGACCCTCTGATTATGTTCAGCCCCACAGTATATAGGTACGGTGTGGGGCTAATTGTCTGCAGGAAACACTTTTTTTTGTTTGTTTTTGTTCTGTATGTGTTACTTTTTTTGTTAACTGGAGTATAATACTTCAGTCAGGCCATTTTGGGTATTCTCACCAGTTCCTAGTTTTGGCACCCCTTGATTATGTAAAAATGTTGCTAAAGAAAGGCATGCAGTTATTGGTCAAGCACTTGTCAGCCATGCCCCCTCCCCTTTTTTCAGTTTCCAATGTTCATGTAGCAGTCCTGTGCGGCTATGTGAACATGTGAATGCTGTGCTGCTTGGGTCTAGTATAATCCCCCCCCCACTATACTCAGAGTACAGGGGTGCTGAATTAAGGCCAATCTGCTCCTTTTGAGGGGGATGCCAAACAGACATGACGAACCTGCCTCTTACTCTAGAACACCAGCCTCCATTCTGCACCCTTAATTGCATCATTATCTGAGTACAACTTACAACTACTGCAGCAAGCCTGATCAGAACGTTTCCATCATCCCACTTACTCCCTGACATTTGGCTTACCTTCTGAACATTGCTGATTGTCTCTGCTCAATAACATCCTTGTACTTGCTCCAGATTTATCATTGCAGCAACTGAAGGAGGACATCAGGTGGAAAAGGGACATTGGATCTGCCCTGGGCACCGGAGGGTGGTTCTGAGCATCTGAAAGTCCTGATTCTTAAGGGGGCCATGGAATGCATCTTAACCAAATGAGAGAGGAGGCTTGCAGAATGGTGGATGAATAGCACTCCTCCCCCTTGATGGAGTTATGCTGCTAAAAACAAGGAGATGTAGAACACTTATTCCAGTTCAGGCAGCTCATGGAAACAGACAGTCTTCATGGGTGACATAGATGATTAAACATAATTAGTAACTTATTTCAGCTACAGTACATTCTGATCTCAGCTTGGTTGAGATGTCTTTATGGTCTTTCTAATAATGCTGATAAAGCATGACCCAATCCACTGACTCCTAAATGTGATGAGTAATTAATCTATCAATCTCAACAGTTGAATGGGGGCTATGGGGCTAAAGAGCAATAGCCAGTTCTCCAACACCCTTCTGCATGTTCCACCCTTCATAGTGAAATGCACATATGCCTTGGAAAAGCATCTTGTGGTCCTCTTTGAGTTTCAATCAGAGAGTGTAGTTGTGGGGACCCCCCCTCCCGGCTACTCCCCCTTGGGGCATCCCATCCTTCCCACCCTCACACTACCTTCATCACAGTTTAAACTTGGGTTATCTTTTAGCACCAGTCTCCATTGCACATACCTTACTGGGTGTAACAGTTAACACAATGGTCACAAATGGCTAGAGCCTTGCACCCTTACCTGCCAGATATGGTGCAAATAGTGTAACTGTTATGGTAGTGTTTCTTTCACTATGGAAGGGGAACAGCCTAAGGGTCTGTAGTGCTATGGCTACACTATTCTCTCTGTATGTGGGCCAAGGTAGAGCATGTTGGGATTTTGCTTTACATTCTCTTTTGTGTTGTATGATGTTTCTATAAGATACATTAGTGTTTTTGTGTTACAGTGGTTTTGTGTGTTGTTTTGGTATCTTTTTTGGGGGGGTGGCTTTTTAAAAATACATCTAAAGCTGTACGTTAATAATGCTCTGAATTTAGGTGTATGTTATTCCTGGGGGCTAGCAGGAGGCCTACTGTGTTTCCAAGGTATAACTGAAATGTTGCTTAATTCACATTGGGGTCTACTTATAAAATGCAGACTGTTGCTTACATCTTATGTTGCTCTAGTAAAGGGGTATATATTTATTTACCATTTGTTGCACCATTTACAAACTGCTTAGTAATTTGACTTACTTAAGGTTTATTACAAGGAATGTTCAGTGAGGTAATCATCTCATATAAGGAAAAAAAATCCTGTCATACATCAGATCTGCCAAATATGATGTAGCCCTATTACAAGAAACACACTTATTCAAAAAACAAGTGGAAAGACTAAACCAGGAGTGGTTAGGATTAAAATATTCCAGATTGTTTTCCACTAATAAAAGAGGGGCTTTTATTCTGATCAAACAAGGGTATCCTCTCCAGACAGAAGAATCTTGGCAAGATAAAGAGGGAAGATGGGTATGAATAAAAGGGCTGTTGCAGAGTAGGACATTTGTTGTAGTCAATGTCTATGCACCCAATGGAGATGACCCACAATTCTTTTTAGACCTGCATCAGCAAGTACTCGATCTAGCTAGTGCTGGATCAACTATTTGTTTAGGAGGAGATTTCAATCTCGTTATGAACTCACTATTAGACAATGATCCTTTTTTCGATGGGCCCTTCATCCCATGCCAAGGCATAGGCAGCTCTGCAGAAAATCTGTCAGGAGCTACAATTAACTGATGTGTAGTGGATTTTACACCCCACAGCCAGGGACTTTACTTTTTGATCTACCAGATTTCATTCCAGTAGTAAACTTGACTGTTTTTTGTATAATTCCCTTGTGCTATCCGAAGTGCTAGACACAACCATTCATTTCATTGCCCTCTCGTATTTTGCCCCTGTCTCTCTAAAAGTTCTTCCCCATGGCATGGTTGTAAAATTTCCCTGATGGCAGCTTAAGCCATCTCTGCTATACTCCTCAGAATTTACAATCTGGTTGACTGCAGAAATAGAAACATATTTTACCATCAATGCACAACCTGACACCTTACGTTACCTCCTTTGGGAAGCCTTTAAAGCTTTCATTAGGAGGAGCATTATCAGCTATTCTGTGAAAGAGAATAAGAAACGCAGACAAGAGGTGCCTCATCTCTCAACCCAACTGAAAGCTCTAGAAGCAAAACTCTATGAGTCAGACTCTCCCTTGGCTGAGAATTTGCCCAAGGTCATGGTGGCCAAATATCACCTTAACAAGCCTCTGCATCAACAAGTGGAAATATTGTTTTTCTTTCCTAAGCAGAATTATTGGGAGAATGGGGAAAGGGCCAGTACATTGTTAGCATATAGGTTTAAAAAGAAACAAGCAGATATTCAAATATCTCACCTTAGAACACCCAAAGGGAAGCTGCTAACTCACTCTAAGGATATCAGTGAAACTTTTCAACAATATTATTTGGGACGCTATACATCTAAGCTTACGGGTACCCCAGCTAATCATGAAGAGTTTTTCTCCCAGCTTAAACATAGAAACATAAAAGCTGTTGCAGATAAGGCCCACATGGAACACTTAGTCTGCCCTAAATGCTCAACCTATAGTGCTACCAGAGACCCTACTTGGACTCTGGCTTACACCCCTCTGTTGCTTCCAAGATTTCCTTGCATTTTTCCCAAGCATTCTTAAATCCTGTGACCATTCTAGCCCCTGTCACTTCCACTGGGAGGCTGTTCGATGTGTCCACCACCCGCTCTGTGAAGAAGTACTTCCTCATGGTTCATCTGAGCCTCCCCCCCTCCAGCTTCATATTGTGACCGCTTGTCCTTGAGCATCTTTTTCTTTGGAAAATGCTCCCTTCCTGCACCTTGTTTATTCCTGTGCGGTATTTGAATGTCTCTATTTTATCTCCCCATTCCCTCCTGTCTTCTAGGGAGTACATTTTAACCCTTGCTGTGCATGGACTGATATATCAGTCCAGAATTACTATATGTTCTAATTCTGTTGGCAGCATAAGGGTTAAATTCTTAAGCCTTTCTTCGTAGGGGTTCTGATGCAATCCCTGCACCATTTTAGTTGCGCTCCTTTGCCCCACCTCCACCCTATCTATGTCCTTTCAGAGATAAATACAGTACTCGAAGTAGGGTCTCACCAGCTATCTTACAGGGGAATTATTTCCTCCCTCTTTCTGCTGGTCATGTCCCTCCCTATGCATCTGTGCATTCTGCTACCCTTTCCCACTGCCTTGTCACACTGTTCAGCTACCTTCAAGTCATCAGAAATGATAAACCCCAGGTTTCTTTCCTGTTTTGTGACTGCTAATACTCCCTCCCAAGTTGGTATGTTGCCCCCAGGTCATGTGCCCTAAGTGCATGGTTTTGCACTTTTTTGCTTTGAATCCTAGCTGCCAAACTCATGACCATTCTTCTAACTTCTTTAGATCCTCCCACATTCTTTCAGCTCCCCATCCCTGGTGTGTCTACTCTGTTGCAGATTTTTGTGTCATCTGCAAATAGGCATACCTTTCCCTCCAGTCCTTCTGCCTGATTTGGCTAAACTCCCAGAAGGCATTGCACAAGTTTTGGATAAGGAATTCTCTCAAACAAAAGTAACCCAGGTTATTCATGGTCTAGTGAAGGGAATATCCCAGGGGCCAGATGGCTTCAGTGCTGACTTTTATCAAGCATTTGAAACCCAGCTCTCACCTCATCTCCTTAGACTATTAGTGCATGACCATCAACATTACTCCTTGCCTCCTACTATGAGAGGGGCAACTATCACTGTTCCAGGCAAAGACATGATGAACTGCTCCAACTATAGACCCATTTCCCTTCTAAATTTTGATGCGAAGATATTCGCAAAGGTCATGGCCAAGCATCTAGTTCAGGTTCTTCCTTACTTGGTCCACAAATCCCAGTCACACTTTATGAAAGAGAGACAGGTATCTGACAAAATCAGAGCTATCTTGAACTTAATTCAAATAGCACATCAACCCTTGGAATAGGCAGCTATTGAAACCATTAATGCAGAAAAAGCACTGGACTTGGTGGAATGGGATCACATTTGGTATACTCTGCAAAAACTGGGATTGGCACCACTTTTATTGCTTGGATTAAAATTTTATGTACTGTACTAACCCTTTCGTGAGTTTCTCACTAATTGTATTTTATCCAAACCATTCCCACTCAATCAAGGCATACACCAAGGATGCCCTCTTAGCCTATTAATTTTTCTACTTGCCATTGAACCACTCAATACAGCCTTACATCAAAATCAGAATGTTAAAGGGATTAAAGTGGGAGCCAGATCATACAGTACTCTGCTGTATGCAAGTGACTTTCTTCTTCTCCTGTCAGAAGTTGAAACTTCCTAACTCACCACCCTCAAACAATACGGGGTCATCTTGGGGCAAAAAATAAATTGGAATAAAACAGAGGTGATGCCAGTAAAAAAGGGGGACCCTACAGTACTTGGGCCAATATAGGTTCACATCACATGAAATGGACCCCTGAGGGCATTGGGCACCTTGGCATGACCATCACTCCCATGATGCATACTTTAGCAACCAAAAATATACCTACAATTCTGGAAAGTCTAAAGCAGGATATGCAACAGTGGACTAAGCTTAATGTATCACTCCCAGGAAAGGTTGCAGCCCTTAACATTATGGATATGCCTAGACTAGCCTATTGTCTACATAATCTTCCTTTTAGCATTCCCCCCAAATTATGCAAACAAATAGGCTCCCTTTTTGCAAACTTTCTTTGTGGTAATCAGTGCCCAAGATACAATCAATGTACATTAGGAGCACCCTTAGAAAAGGGGGTTTGGAACTTACCATGGCCCTGGGCCTACCATAGCAGTGGAATAATAGCACAAACTCTGCAATGGCTGACCCCAAAGTCATATCAGTCTCTCTTGTGGGTAGCAATTAAATAGAAGATAACAAGCACATGACCATTTGCTGTATCTCTGTCAGAGGGAAATTTTTTAGGCACGTCACCTGCAGTGATCATGTCTTTTGCCTCAAGGCTTGGTGGATATTAACTTGTATGAGCAAGTAGAAGGATCCTTCCCTTGGGCCTCTGGAACTGCTCTGGCATGATCTGTATCTTAAGATAACATGTAGCTCTATCTGCTGAAATTCCTTGGCATGTAAAGGTATTTGTACACTGAATAACCATCTAGATCCTGTTATAAATTCCTTTAAATATTTTGCACAGCTCCAAGAGCAAAACACTATACCCAAACAAGACCACTGGAAATATCTCCAGATGTGCCACATATTTCAACCCTGGCTTACCACACAACACTGCCTCAGGCAATCTGAGATGCTCTGAATTATAAGATCCTGGGGATCCCAGTCAAGGGTCAGAATATTGTGCATTTATAAACATATGCAAGCCTATCACCTCTTTGGCTGGGACTCACAGATGCAAAAATGGGAAGCAAACATAGGCAGACAATTGTCAACTCATGGGTATGGTGTTGGAAAGGAGACCAGAGAGCCATCCCTGACCCAAAGTGTAAACTCATACAAAGAAAAATCTTGAGCTGGTGTCATAGAACACTAGACAAACTGTTGCATATGGGCCTGAACACAAAAATGTCTGCTGGCAGTGTAGAACCTCCCTGGGGACAATATTCCTTAACGTGGTTCTGTCAGGAAATCCAGTCATGTTGGAATGTCATGACAGGGTGGATGGAACATCTCCTGCAAATGACTCTACCCTGCAGCCCAGAATTATGAATTCAAGGAGATCCAGAAATGCTTATTTCACCAGCAAGACCCTACAAATACCTTTTAGTGACAGTTGCTTTGAAGGCAAAACAGCAGCTTTTGATATGCTGGTGGCAGGCAGATGACCCAGTGATGAAGAACTGAATTAGGTATGTCCAGAACTGATGCCATTTTCCATGTCCTGCACCTTCACAGAAACTTGTTGGGAAATTCCTAGGCCTATGGGAACCATGGTTCAAGAGCCGAGGCCTTGATACTCCTGGGTAATCCCTCCTTATCTTCTCCAACTCCCCCTCACCTATCAGAAGAAAGATAAATGCTCACTCCCTGCTGCTTTATTCTTCCATTCTGATTCCATTGTTTTCAATGGTATGTACCATCTACTGGTCCTTGCAGACGTTACCAGACTTTACGTTAATTGATGCGTCCTTCCTTAATTGACTATTACATGGATAGTTATGCTGATTAAACAGAATATATTTCCTTCTGGTTGGTGTTTCCTCTTTTGACACCCACGAAGACAGTGAAGAAGTAGACAGCATTGGCAAGAACACCTGGAATTATTGACTGCTAAATTCTACGGTATGTAATGCAACAGGTTAATGTGAATAGCTAGTCTTCATTCAGAAACTGTACCAGTTTTATAGTCAAATGTTTTTGTTCTTAGGGTTGTATATCCAAGGGGGTTTCCCTTGGCCAGATTTATTATTTATCCCTTCATTGTTTCTTGTCATGGTAAAGTTCTGGTGCAATTGTATAATTTTTATTATCGTGCTCCAAGTACTGTTGCAAACTGAAATAAAATGTATTTATCAAAAAAAGTGCAGACAAGAGACAGAGGAGAGAACAACAAGAGCATTCAGAAGAAGTCCCTGCTGGGCCATTTGCTGTGTCCACCGAGACAGTAGAAGGACAGGGAGTGATGCCTCCTTCACACACCTGGATGAAACCATTGGCAAGGAGGAGAAGCACTTGATTATTAAAACCTATAACTACAGACCTGGATATAACTACCAAAAACAGATTTGACTTGCTGTTGGAAAAGAAACATTAGGAGGACTGGGACTTAGGGGACCAAGATTCAGATTCTTCCTCCCATTCTGCACAGTCATTGCCTTCTGTGCAGGATGCAGACTTAAAAAAAAAGCCAAAGATGATGGAATATAATAACTTGGACTTTAACTATAGGGGGTACGTTCCACTCTTTTGCATCCACAAACCATGACTGGGACATTAATATATCAGGGTATACTCTATTCAGGAGGGATAGGGAAAGTAAAAAAAGGCGGTGGTGGCCATGTACGTCAGGGAGGATATTAAGGCAATGGAGGTAATGGGCAGACAGGGGGAGTCCAAGGCACTGTGGGTCACCCTAGAGCCAGGCAATGGCACAGCAATCCACATGGGGTGATCTACTGGGCTCCAGCATAGGAGGAGGAGGTGGACAGGGAGCTAGGGGATCAAATTCATGAGATGGCAACAAAGGGTGAGGTGTTGCTGATGAGTGATTACAATATCCCAGATGTTGATTGGACCATCCCATCTGCTGCTTCAACCAGGAGTTGAGACATCCTAGATTCCCTACAGGGCGGAATTCCTCAGACAGCTAGTGATTGATCCCAACAGAGACAGGCTGATTCTGGACCTAGAACTGACCAATGATGACAAAATTGCAGATGTCTTGGTGGAAGGTCACCTGGCAGCCAGCGACAACCATATAGTGAGGTTTAGCACAGGGAGAGAGACACAGTCTAGTCACATAAAGGCAAAGGCCTGAGATTTTAGGAGGGTGGGTTTTGCTAAAATGGGGAGTTGTATCAAAGAGGCCCTAGCAAAGAGTGAAATAGGAGGGGGGGTTGAGAAGCAGAGAGAACACCTGAAGGACGTCATAGAGGAGGTGACAAGCCAATGCATCAGGGTGGTAAACAAAGGCAAGAGGAGGAAAACACTATGGTTCTCAATAGAGGTGGCGGACAAGGTAAGGGCCAAAAGGGCAGGCTTCAGAAAATATAAGTAGACTCAAAGGGAGAAAGACCTTGAGGTGTACCTAAGGAATCTAAAAGAAGCGGAAAAGGCTGTACGGAGAGCAAAGGTGCGGACAGAGGATAGATTAACACAGACAGTGAAGAAAGTGGACAAGACATTCTATCGGTGCATCAGTGAAAGAAAAAAAGCCGGCGGTGAGAATTGTAAGGCTCAGAGGGGATGCAGGACAGTGTAATGAGGGAGACCTGGAAAAGGTAGAAATATTGAACAAATACTTCTGTTCAGTATTCACTGAAGAAGGGGAGGGTCAGGGACCATAGCTGGGTAACAGACATGAAGGGGTGGGTGGGGATAAACACTAGTCCATTCACAGTGGAGGGAGTCCTGGAGGAGCTCACAAAACTGAAGGTGGACAAAGCAAAGGGGCCAGATGGCATACACCAAGGATACTAAGGGAGCTGAGTGGGGAGCTAGCAGTGCCTCTGGCAGCCATGTCCACCAAGTCACTAAACACAGGAGTGGTTCCAGAGGACTAGAAGAGGACACATGCAGTCCCTCTACACAAAAGTGGTAGTAAGGAGGAGGCAAGGATCTATAGGCCAGTCAGCCTCACCTCAGTAGTGTGTAAGATCATGGAGGCACTGTTTAAAGAAAGAATAGTGGCACACTTGGAATCCAACAATGCCCAGGATCAGAGGCAACATGGATTCACACCAAGAAGGTTGAGCTAGATGAATATGATAGATTGTTTTGACTGGGTGATGAAAGAAGTAAATGGGGGGAAGGGGTGGACGTCGCCTACCTCAATTTCAGAAAAGCCTTCGACACTGTCCCACATAGAAGGCTGGTTAACAAGAAGGGTAGTCTGGGCATGGGGCACAAGGTGGTAAACTGGGTTAGGAACTGGCTAAAGGACAGGAAGCAAAGGGTGGTGATAAATGGGATCCAATCTGGGAAGGGGGGTGACCAGTTGGGTGCCACAGGGATCAGTCCTTGGGCCAGTCCTGTATAATGTCTTCATTAGCGACATTGTGGTAGGGCTGGAGGGAAAGGTCTGCCTGTTTGCAGATGACACCGAGATCTGCAACAGGGTGGATACTCCAGATGGGATAGAGAGAATTATAAGGGACCTGGGAAAGCTTGAAAAATGGTCTGAGGAGTGGCAACTGAGGTTCAGTTCAAAGAAGTGCAAAATAATGCACCTGGGATGAGGGAGCACTGGAAGAGCTACAGGATGGGGGTGGAGTTGCTGATGATCACCAAGGAAGAATGGGACCTGGGAGTTATCATTTCAGATAACCTAAAGGTGTCTAAGCAGAGTACAAAGGCTGCAGAAAGGACCAGTGGCATGATGGGGTGCATAGGTAGAGGTATCATAAGCAGAAGGTGGGTGGTAGTGATGCCATTGTATAAAACACTGGTGAGGCCTCACCTAGAGTACTGTGTGCAGTTCTGGAGGCTGCATCTTCATAAGGACATTGACATGGTGGAGGCGGTCCAGAGAAGGGCGACTAAGATGGTACAGGACTTACACCAGAAAACATATGAGGAGAGATTAAAGGACCTCAATGTGTACTCACTGGAGGAGAGGAAGGATTGGGGGCACAAGATACCTACAGAGGTAACAAGCTTTTTAACACTCTCCCCCTGTCCTTGTTAGCAGCCCCTCACATGGCACCTTTAAGGTCAAAGTAAAGGAGCATCAACTCAAAAAACCACCTCGCAACTGCTATAGGTAACATATCTTAATTTTCCTACCACTGACCAGAGCAATCCCTAGGTCACATGTTCAATTATTGGTTAGAATGTTTCCCCCTCTTTTCTCTTAACCCCTCTCTCTTGTCCTCCTCACTGCTTCCATGCCTCTTTTTCCCTTCTAAGTGCTTTGAGAGTATAGGCCACCTTCTCCCGTGTATTTATACATTTTGTTTAGACTTGCTGCTAATACTGTAGCTGCTGTACTTGAGCCATTTTGTATGTAACTGAAATTCCTGTATACGTTTTGTCGTTATATTTTTTGAACCATGTGTCTGTATAAAGTGTATATACAGTATATCCACCACTGTAAAAATCCTATAACTGGACGCTGGTGAAAACGGGCATTTTTTCCCACATGCCTTTCCAGTAAAAAATAAAAAAGAAATGATAGAAGCATTCTAGTACCTTATGGGCATACACAAGGTGCAGATGAGAGACATCTTCCAATATAGGAGTACAAGAATGAGGAGTCATGATATGAAATTGGAAGGTGGCAGGTTATGGAGAAATGTGAGGAAGTTTTTCTTCACGGAGAGGGTGGTGGGCACATGGAATAGTCTGCCTCAGTAGAGGTGGTGGCCTGAAAACAATGGGATGCTTCAAGAGGGCTAGAATAGGGCAGAAGGGAGGGTCATGGAGGGGTAGGGTGGGAGGGGCAGCTGCAGAGTAGGGGTGCTAGCTGCAAAATTGAGCAGACTCGATAGACCAAATGGCCTTTTGCTGCTGGCAGTTTCATATGTTCGTATGTAGTTGGTGGTGGGGGTGAGCACAGTGGAGGATTTAAACATGCCTGGGACAGGCATAGGGGAAAAGTTAGTGGTGGGAAGGAGGGGTGAAAAGACATTGACTAGGTAGGACCAGTGGCCAAAAACTACTGTAGAACTTATGGGCAGACTGGATGGGCCTAGTGGTCCTTATCTGCCGACAATTTCTATGTTTCTATATGGAGAAGTTGAAATTAGCCACACTAAATTGAAGCTGCTGTTAGGTGCCTAGCCTGCAACAGCTCCCTACCCTCACGGTCTGCGGCTCCTTCCTGGCTGCCACCCCAAGCAAGATCTTCAGGTAAATTTGAAGCTGCGGTTAGGTGCTGAGCCTGCAATGGCTACCTGCCCTCCTGGTCTGCGGCTTTTTCCTGACTGCCACCCTAAGCAGGATCTTTGGCCGAAATTGATGGTAAACCCTGCTAGTATGGCATCTGCCCTGATTGGACAGGATGTCGGGAACATTGTAGTGCTATTGGCCTGCATAGAACTCTGGTTCTGGTGATTGATTGTGCCACAATTCCCTTGGAGCTCTCCTCTTCGCTGCTCTAACGGTGGCTTTCTGCTGGCTTAATGCTGGTGGTTTTTAGACATTAATTCTTTCTGTTCTTTGTACCTAAATTTCAATTCTAGAATCAATCCATTCTGTTTAAAATCTACTCAGTTTAATCTCCAGTTAATGTTACTGTTTGTGACTTAGCCTTGTCTTGGACAGTATCTAGTATGTAACTGCAGCATTCAAGTATGCACCACTTAAGATGTCCATGTTTAAGCCGTATTGCCACTTAATTTGGCAAACTTCTCCAAACCAAATGTCTAAAGATGTTAGACAACCTTGCATTAGCAAACTGGGCTCCCGCCCCTATTATGGACTCAATTGATGACGCTTTTCTCCACTTTAAAGACACTTTCCTCAGCATCTGGGACAAACATGCCCCGCTGCAACGTACAATGGTACGAGGCAACCATCTGCCGTGGATCACCCAAGAACTGATTGCATGTCAAACCGCCCATGCCAAAGCCTGGAAAACACATAAATCCTCACGCCTCCCACAACATCTCTCCACATACTTCATGCTCTGAATCAAGGGTACCAGAGCCACTCACCTAGCTAAAGCAGAGTACTTCAGCAGCTCCCTACAGTCCAACCTAAATAACCCCTCAAAATTCTGGAAGGTCATTCACTCCCTCTTCACCCCACCAGCTGCCAATCCCACTCCTATTCTAAATATTAACAACTCCATTCTCGCTGAGCCAACAGCAGTCGCTACTGAGTTCAGCATATATTTCTCCACTTGTGCTGCCACTCTCCTCTCTGCCTTGCCAAAGCCTGCACCTATCGCACCCTCTACAGATGTAACATACCTGACTAGGCCTCAATCCTTTTCCTTCAATGACATCTCTGCAACAGATGCCCTAGATTCACTACTTTCTCTCAACCCTTCAAAAGGCAAATCTCCAGATGGCTTGGACCCTAAACTCCTCTACCTCTCCGCCACCGCCATAGCAACTCCTCTTGCCAAACTCTTAAACCAATCCTTTGCTGCCACTGCCATCCCCCAAGCATGGAAGCACGTCACTGTCATCCTCCTCCAAAAGGAGGTACCCCTACCTCCCCCTCCAACTACCGCCCTATTTCCCTCCTCCCAGTACTAGCAAAACTACAAGATCACCTTGTGCTCACCCAACTTACTTCCTTCCTCACTGACTCTAATTTCTTCACACCCTACCAGTCAGGTTTCAGAAAGGAACACTCCACTGCATCCTCCCTGATAAGGCCTACTGACTCCATCTTGACTGGTATGGACAGTGGGCTGATCACCTCAGCCATCTTTGTCGACCTTGTGAAAGCCTTTGACACCATCTCCCACCCCATATTGCTCTCTTGTCTCACTGAATCAAGCCTCTCTGTTGCTGCCACCAACTGGTTCAGATCTTACCTCTCTGGCAGAACCCAATCCATTAGAGTCGAAAATGCTATCTCCTCCCCCCTTCCCTTAACTACCGGTGTCCCCCAGGGGTCAGTTCTGGGACCCATACTGTTTTCTATATCGCTAAATGACTTACTGCTCATCTGCTCTACTACCTCAATCCACATGTATGCAGATGACACTGTACTCTTCTCCTCAGGCTCCGACCCTGAAGTGGTACAAACTAACCTCCAAGCTGACTTCAACAAAATACAGCAATGGTTCAGCTCTCACTAGCTCTCCCTAAATGTAAAAAAACTGTCACGATGACTTTTGGCACACGACAACACCTGTCCAGACTCCCATCCCTTCCCTATTTCCACACCCTGGATGGTCAAAAACTCAAAGATGTCTCCTCATTCCGCTACTTGGGGGTATGGCTCGACTGCCATCTTTCCTTCTCAGACCACATTGATGCTATTTCAAAAAAACTACGCCCCATGCTCGGCGCACTTTATAGGAACCACAGTAGCCTCCCTCCCCCCGTCCAACGCGAACTGGTCCAGAAGATGATACTGCCCTCCTTTGATTACTGTGACATTGTTTATGCTGCAGCCGCTAAGTCCACCCTGTCTAAGCTGGACACAGTTTTTAATGCCTTCTGCCACTTTGCTCTTGATGCCCCAACCCTTACCCACCACTGCGACCTTTACTGTTCTCTGGCACTACCGTCCCTCGGAAACCACCGCATTTCGCACTGTGCTAAATATGTATCTAATCTATGGCTTGGCACCATTCCTTCCTACCTCTCCTCCGTGCTCTCAGCTGCCCCTTCCCCCGCCCATTATCTTAGATACTGCGACTACAGCCAACTATCAATCCCTAGGCGGAAGACTACTGCCAGGCAAGCAGTCCTCTCACACCGGTTACCCAAGCTGTGGAGTGATCTCCCACCTCAAATTCATTATTCCTCCTCTGCCCGCTCTCTTTCTACTGCCCTAGCTAACTTCCTCACCACTAATTGCTCCTGTACCTGACTCAGCCATGCGCCAATTGCTTCCCTCCCCACTGCCCGACCAGCGGCCTTAGCTTTGCTATAAATGCTGACATATAGCCCCAACCTATGTACTTTTGTCCTGTGCCTTTTTGTCCTGCACCATCATGTGTTCTATGTCTCCTGTTGCTTATACCTGCATACTACTGTGTGCTAAATATTTCCATGTATTGCTGCTATATGTCAAGTAATTGTTATATGCTCCATACAATATCCAATGTACTCCACATGTTGTTGCTTGTCATTTAATGCAATTGTATCCATATGCTGCTACTTGCCTCTGTTATTTGCTCAGTTGATAACCTGCATGTTATCCAACCCCCTTGTACCCCCTCCCCCCAGGTCGCACCGGGAGACGAGCATCTTGTTGCTCAGTGTGCCTTTCCTGATGAAACTATTTCAATAAATAAATGAATAAAATAAATCAGCAGTAAACAATAGCATTAAGATGAACTATGGATGCCGCCTATACAGCCTGCCATGTAGCCCAAGTAGCCTCTAACAAGAGCACAATTCATACCTTACTACTCAGCTCTGCACATTATTAATCGTTTTCAATTAGCTGGTGTTTAAAAGTGGCGGAGCCATATGCAGCATTTCAGTGCAGGTGTCTGGGTTAGCTGACTTTGTGTGTTGTGTTGTGCTGTGCAGCTGGCTGTAACAAAAAGAAAGGGGCTCACCTTAACCAGGAAAGTCGAGATCCAGGAGGAAATAGACACTGTCCCCAAAATGAGCCTCCATGATCTCTCCATTCACTATGGAATCCCTAAGTCCACCCTGTGCAACTTGATGAAAGTGAAAGTCAGCAGATTGGCATGCCAACCAGAATCCATATTGAAAAAGAAAAAGAGAGGGCAAAGATGGAGATATGGAGGAGGCACTCCTTCTGTGGTTCATGAATGCACGCAGCCATGAAGCCCTCATTAGCTGTCCTCTGCTCGTGCTAAAGGCTCAACAACTAGCGGTCGCACTGGAACTTACTGCAAATGTATTTTTCTGAAAAGGTATGTGCTAGTTAAGAAATTCCTGTTAACTTGCCTACTGTTCTAGTCAGCTCCAAATTTAATATACATTAGCATTGTTGTGCTTGCTTATTGTTTACTAACTGCTTTCCTTTCCTCCTTCCAACCACCAGGTGCATTGTTAGGGGTAGGACTCTGGAGCTACAGCCCCAAACATTTTGTCTGGAGCCCTGAACCTTTACTGTACTGTGGTGATTTTTTTTTTTTGCAGCTGGACCTTTAAATTTTTCACTGTGAGGATTTCAGCACCACTGTGGCAGCATTGTGCTGCTGCAGTTACTCAAGCACTGGGCAAACTGTTTCTTTGCCCCTGCATCTATGTCAGGACAACGTTTCCCTGAAAACACTGGATGCTGCAGAGAGAGGGATCACAACAAGGAGGAGGAACAGCCAGCCCATTGGAGCAGTGACTGGTAGACACAGCTTGAGCTCCGGGTGGGCTCTTCATATTCTTCCCCTTCCTTCCTGTATTACAGCCTCTGGTGAGCCTTGAGTGCCAGAGCAGAGGAGCCAAAGGCCCAGGCAAAATGAAATAGCATGCTGCCTGCAGCAATGGATTTGGTGTCTGGTCTGCATCATCTGGAGCTGAGAAGCTGCGTCTGCTATGAGCCATACATACTGTGACTGTAACACTGTGTTCAGCAAGCAGCTGCACAAGTGATGTGTGTTTGTTGTCATCGGGTCCAGTGGTCCGGTGGTGGGACAGCAGGATTGGGAGGGTCAATTGCGGTCGGGGGGTCTGCGGCCTGCCAGCAGATCTCTCTAGTCTTATTCTTGCCTCCTAGGTGGCCTTCACTGTGGTATTAACTCTAGCCACTCCAGTGGCACTGCCACAGACTAACTGACTTCAGCGACCCGGGGAGGAACTGAGCTAGGGAGAAGGGAGAGTACCAGTCGTCTGCAGCTATATTGCAGGTGAGTGTCTGTGTAAATGATGATCAGAAAAATGGAAATTAAAGTTAATCCACCTAGAAGGAGTAAAAATGAAAAGTAAAGGCAGCACTTGTGCAATTGAAGTCTGAGACTGACTCTACAATAGGTTTTGTGCTTGTGTATGGCTTGGGGTGGGGTGGGGGTCACATTGCTATAAAGTGCACCCATCTGGGTTCACTCTGTGTGTTTGTGTGGGACTGGGCCAAGTGGGGTCTCTTAGAGACAGAGTGGACTCTTGTACTTCCTGGGCTCTCAAGGCAGGAGGAATCAGCTTTGGAGCACAAAGCACATCATGAATGATGTTGGCATTGGCACTGCAGTGAGTGTAGCACTGTCTGTGTGTGTGCCTGTGTGGACTGCTGCAACTGCACTGTGGTGGCTGTGGTTGCTGACAACTGAGAGATTGTCTTTCTCAGATATGGACCTGTGTGAGTGTTGGGCAATAATTTCATAAGGGTCACACTCACTCAGAGAGGCCACCTGCCGGCACTGGACGCCCAACCCTCCTCCATGCCCTGCGTAATTCTTAAATATCAATAGATTTAGCCTAGGTCTACTGATATTTAAGAAGTGCACTATTGATTATGACCTTTAATCCACAACATGAAATTTTAACCTGACAACTGACAAATCATCCAAAAAAAGGACACAAAATAATGGAACAGGAGTGGGGGGGACAAGGCTAAAGTAGCAGAAAATGTTTTATTTTGCATGAGAGAGCTCCAAAATTTCTACAGCTGATGGGGGCCTAGGCAGCCCCCAGACCCAGGCCTTTTGATTGGGGCCCAGGACCCAAATAATATCTCATGCTAGCAACTCGTCTGACAACCACTGCTCAGACTCCCCCGCTCCAACCTGCTTCTCAAGGCGTACCTCTCTTACTTCATCTTTTGCTTCATTTCTGCTGTTCATTCCCCTCTCCACTCATCTCCAAATTCCCTTGCCTGCTTCCTGTGACCCTCCCACAATTTAGCACCTATTTTCTCTTCCCCTTCACCCCTCTGCTACTCTCAAGTCTCTATGCCCTGTCTCCCCTTTGCCTGCCATTCAGACTTGTATTTCATAACTCCTTCTCTCCTGCTGCTTTCTCTCCAGCTGTGGTCAGCTACCTAGCTTGCAAAGACTCCTTGCCCTCCTGGTCTGTGGCTCCTTCCTGGCAGCCACTGCAAGAAGATCTTCAGTTGAAATTGAAGGTAAACACACCACTAGTACTCGCTCCCAAGGTGCCACCCACCCTAGCTGCAGCACTATGGGGACCTCTCCCCGCTAAGGTACAAATCCATCAGCAGCATTTTGAATGTCTGGTGCCTTACAACAGGACTCCTCTGATTTGTCCACTCTGGCCAGGAGTGCCTCCTGATTGGTGCCTGCCACCATTTAACCGGGACTCTGCCTGTCTCTCTCTTTGAGCTGGAAACAATCTTTTCTTACTTCCTATGTACAAATTTTGTCCCACACCACCCACCCCGACCCTGACCTCTATTAAATACACCATAACTCTGCCCTCTTTTTAGACATCTTCTCCAATAGGCCACCCCACAAAACACTGTTCTCCCTCTTAAGTAATCAATCAAATAAGACCACTCCTATTCTACCCTTTGCATCTTTATTAACAATTGTAACTGGTGAGGTGCCCTGTAATCACAGGCTCTTCTTAGTCTCTCAGCATGGGCATGGTGCATCCACTACTGTGCTTCTTAATCTGGCACACCTTATGTAACCTTGGAGGATTGGGAATGTGATATACCCCATCTCCTATCCCCTGAAATATCACTAGATTTCTTCCTACCGGTTAGTTGGTTGATAAATAGCAGCCATCTCGAGTTTAAAATAGGGATACCAGTACCCTTGCCGCTATTCCTCTGGCTGCTGCCTCAAACTGAGGTGCATATCCCCATGCTCCTTAGCACATCAATCCTAATGATAGGTTTTGGCTCCCCTCGGTAACCTCCCCTGACAGTCAACTCTAAATTCAGTACTCTAATATCTAGAAAGAACCTTCTCAAAGCACTCCTATTATGGCAAATAATGCTGCTCCTCCTCATATCATGGAATGTACATCTCAACCCTGGCCCTGCACAGGGTTGGTCAAGAAACACCACAAGGGTGGGAACTCTTTCTCTGGCAAGTCTAAATATCTTTAGTCTCCTCAATAAGCTTGATTCCCTCACTGACTGGGTAACACAGCACAACCCCGACATTCTATCAGTAGTTGAGACATGGCTATCTCCTAAGATTCCTGACTCAGCAATCTCTGTCCCTGGATATGCTGTTTTTAGGCTTGATAGGCTCTCTAAGAAAGGTGGAGGGTGTGTCATTTACCTAAAAGACACCCTAATTGGGCATGTCGTGAGCCTCCCCACCCTGGAAATGATTTCCAGTTCCTCGTCATGAAGATTTCACTTAGGGCGCACAACAAAATTTTGATAGTAGCATCAGTCAACATTCCCCTTAAGCTAACAAACTCTAGCTTAGACCACCTACTGAACACTATCCACTCCCTGGATCATAGCTCAGAGACAATTTTGCTAGGGGACTTTAATGTAAACCGGTCCTCCCCTAGCGCTAACAAATATAAAGATGCACTGTCGGTGGCAAATTTCTTGCAAATGGTACAATTTTCCACTAGACTGAACTATAGGACAGGTACTGCCACACTTCTGGACTGGGTGCTAACAAACCGCCCTGACCATATCACAAAAATTGAGCTACTCCCCGACTCTATTAGTGATTATTCTCTGGTCCTCTGCTCCTGGACCAACAAATTTGCTAAGCCTCCTTCAAAAGCAATTAACTGCAGGAAACTTATCCCGGGTCACCTTGGGCCCCTGAAAGCTCTCCTATGGGAACATGACTGGATGCCAATACACCTAGTTCTCAACATTGACTCTGCTCTTAAGTACTTTATCCTCAGTTTTAACTCTGCCTGTGATATTCATGCCCCATTCAAGAAACGCAAGATCAAGGGAGTATACAGTCCTTGGATGAACCCTGATCTCCTTGAACAAATGAAGGCCCGGGATCAACTCTGGCATTGTGCTCTTGTATCTGGCACCCAAGCTAATGTCCAGGCCTACAAATCAGCAACAAATGCCTGCACCAAAGCAATTTGCTCCAAGAAGGCCTCCTACTACAGGAATGCTCTTACAAACACTTGGAATAATGGAAAGAAGTTCTGGGCAAACATCACTGAAATCACTGGGAAAGACCCCAAATCACAGCTCACAATACTCAACGTAAATTGTATTCTCACCACCAATCACACCGCCGTTGCAAACGTGTTCAATACTGCCTTCACCGACCTCAGTCACATTCTCCCTCAATCTTTTTTAAGCCCTCTCCAGATGTCCTAAAATCTAGCAAAGAAAGTTCTACATGATGGCAACCACTTTTCTACTTTAAATATATCTCTCAGGCCTCAGCCAAAAAGTACATTCTCAAAGTTCTTGGAAAGTCCAGAGCAAGTTCCAATTCATTGGACTTCAAACTCCTTGCTCCCACTATTGACAAAGTTCTGTCACCACTCACCAAAATTTTAAACAGGTCCCTTTTGCTCTTAGAATTACCCTAAAAATGGAAATCCACAGTGGTATCACCAGTCTACAAAGGCGGTGACATGACTACTACCAGCAACTACCGTCCCATCTCCATTCTCCCCCCACTCTCCAAAGCACTTGAGAGAATAGTTGCTGATCAGCCTACTGACTACCTAGAGAAATATGACCTTCAATGCCCTGAGCAGCATGGTTTTTGTAAGAGGCACAGCACCACCACTGCCCTACTTGATCTGTCCTCATATATCCACACCGCTTTGGACCAGGGACACCTGGCGGGTGCCACTTTCATTGACTTGATGAAGGCATTCGATACCGTCAACCACTCACTACTGACTGAACAACTGTCCTGCCTAGGACTCTGTACTGATGCTATGAGGTGGTTTCAAAGCTATCATAGTGATTGCACCCAATGGGTCAAAATTGGCGACACCCTCTCCACCCCCCAACTGGTCCAATCTGATGTCCCTCAGAGATCAATTCTGGTTCCCTTGCTGTTCAGTATCTTTCTTAAAAATCTCCCCATCTCCTGTCAGGATAGAATTCTTCTTTATGTGGATGATGCTGTTATATTTATATCACACTCCAACCCATCTCATCTTCAGTGACAGCTACAATCAAGCTTTACAGTAGTTGAGAAATGGTTTCACTCCTACACACTCATCCTCAACTAAAAAAAAAAAACTATGATGTTCCATGGCTTGCACAACAAACATATAAATACAGGCCTAAATGTCATTAACAATGCTGGAGAGAAACTTGAACAAGTTCACTAGTTCAAATACCTGGGTGTCACCCTCGATTCCACACCAGCCTGCTCTGAACACATAAACAACATTTCCAAAACAATTAATACCTGAATTGGAATGTTGTACCGATATAGAAGCTGCCTTATGTCTGAAGCACTAAAGGCTGCATTCCAGAGCTCAGTAACCTCTATAATTGATTATGGCCTAGTGATATATGGCTCAGCCACTGACGCTGCACTCAGACGTATTCGCTTAGGGCTAAACTAGGCCTGCTGCCTGCTGATAGCAGCACCTCGCCTTTTGCACACCTGTAATCCCTATAAACAAGCTAACTGGCTACAACTATCTGGTAGGCTCATGTACCAAACCTGCATCATTGCCAAAAAGGCCACACTGAATTTACTACCCCCGGAGTTTCAGCATTGCTGGCCTCTCATGGTAGCTCACGCCATACCAGAAGCTCAACCTCTCTTTCCTTCTCTGTCCCCCACAGTAGAACCTCTCAAGGGCAGTGCACTTTCATACCTAGAGCCCCAGTGTGGTACAACTCCCTTCCTCCTAATGTTACAAATACTTCTCAGAGCTCCTTCAAGTGAAATCTTCACCTACACCTCATTGCTATTGCCTCCTGTGACTGCTGACCCTGGCCTTGTTGCCATAAATCCTACCTGCATGCCAACAATCTACTTGTTCCACTCTCCCCTTCCCCCTTTTCATCCTTTGACCACCTCACTCCCACTCCACCTTGTCTTTCTCAACATTCCTCCCTTCTCCTCCCTGTAATTAGCTTTTATCATTCCCTTTGGCTCTACTCCACTTTCCTACTTAGTCTCCTTTTCCAGTCTACCTAATTGCTCCCTGTCTTATCTTGATTAAGTAGCCTTAGCTTTCTGTGTTTGATAAAGCCTCCAGCTGCTAAAGTTGTTATAGTCTCAATGTATGTATTTTGACTCTATGTTGTCTCATCCCATGCATACTGCTGCTATGTTGTATCTCAATGTCTAATGTGAAACCTTTGTAAAAGAGCCTTAGCTCAAAGGTGTTATCCAACATCTAAATAAAAAAAAAAAAAATATTACTGCATCTGCCCTGATTGGACAGGAGATTGGGAACACTGTAGCACTATTGGCCTGCTCAGAGTTCTGGTTCTGGTGATTGGCTGTGCCATGATTCCCTCGGAGCTCTCCTCCTTGCTGCTGTACAAGTGGATTCCAGCTGGCTTAATGCTGGCAGTTTTTACAAATTAATTCTGTCTGTTCTTTGTACCTAAATTTTTTTTTTCCACCCAGCCTCCCTGACCCCAGCCGCTATTAAATAGAGTTAAATCCCACCCCCTCACTATACTTTATCTCTCATTGGTCTTCTTCTTCAAGCAACTAAGCAATCCTTTCTCTACCTTTGTAGCTCACCAAACCCTGCATCTTTGTGAATCGTTTCTGTCACAGTCCCAACATATTTTTACTAACCACTCCTTTATCCTCATCTCATTCTCGTACTATATCCAGCTCCCTTCTTCCAGCTTAAGTTTCACTTCCCCTTTTACACAGCCTTCTCTATACTGAGCTCACATGCTCCCCTCCTTTCCTCTCTTAAGGTGACTGCAGGGGCTGCCCTGTTCTGGATCTACTGCCGCTTGCAACCCAGCCTCCTACCAAGCCCGTCATCTTCCATTTTTTTTTTTTTTTTACTTAGCTGTACCATCTATCATGGTGCTACTACTAAAAGTAGTTTGCTCCCTGGCTTTCTGTCAGATACTTACTCCTTCCTTCACAGCAAATCCTGAGGCAGCTCCAAGAGATATCTTGACCATAATAACAATAACACTACCTTCCCAACACTGCCCCAATTCTACCAACCACCCTGGGGCAGAAAACCTTCAGTAACACACCACTTCACCATAGTTTGGGAATGTGTTCAGGGTGTCATGTGTATCCTCTCCCCCCATGCTCCCTAAGTTTATAATTACTAATACTATAACCAAGCATTTCATTGCAAAAAATTCTAAACAGTCGCAGGTCCTAGCAAACCTTAAGTGGCAGGCAATACATATGGCCTGGCTCCTTCTACTTCTCTCCGGGAATGTCCACACCAACCCTGCTCCCATGGCATGTCCTACAGCTCTGCCCAAAACCCACGGTGGTCTCACTCTAGCCTCCATCAATATCTGCAGCCTCCTGGCAAAAATTGACTCATTACAATCTGGGTTACCTAGCAACAGCCTGATATTCTATCAATGGTAGAGACCTGTCTCTATCTGAGGATTGCTGATAGAGTCATTCACTTACCAGGCTATACAACATTTAGACTTGACAGGGTTGGCAAGTACAGAGGTGGCTGTGTTCTCTACTTAAAAGAGCACCTCCAGTGTCAAATGTTGCCTCCCATTACCACCTGCAGTTCCACCAAACCCCTAGCAATAAAAGTTTTACTAGGCACAAACGGTAAAGCTTTAACAATGGTGCTGTTATATATTCCCTTCAAGGACCAAACTAGTGGCTTTAAAACTATCCACAACTTCTTATCTGACCAATGTCAGAATGTAGAACAAATAATGATGGGTGATTATAACATCAACTGGTCTACACCTGATGTAGGTCTGTTTAAGGATGCTCTATCCACTCTCCATATGACTCAATTTGTGAACTCCCCCACTCGTATAAATTACCGCATGGGAACTTGCTCAATAATTGACTGGCTCATCACTAACTGACCAGAGAGAATAACCAGTACCACTGTCCTCCCAGATTCCCTGAGCGACCATTCCCCTATCCTCTGCAACTGGTCCAAGAAGTCCCTGAAGGTAGAGCTTCTTAGACACTGCTGAATATGTAGACTCTGCACTTGAAGGATTCATGCACAAATTTAATAAGTCCTGTAATATATATGCCACCTTAGAAACATAGACTTTGACGGCAGATAAGGACCACTTGTCCCTCCCAGTCTGCCCATTTCCCTACCTATTGAATAAGCTGCAGATTCTAGTTAACCAGTAGCCTACTTCCTGCAACCCTCCACTATAATTGCCTTATGTCTGTCCCATGCATGTTTGAATTCCCCCAGTGTTTTAGACCCCACAACTTCTCCAGGAAGGCGGTTCCATGCATCCACCACTCTCTCCGTGAAAAAGAATTTCCTCACATTACCCCGAGCCATCACCCTTCTAACTTTAAATTGTGCCCCCTTGTTCTTACACATCTCTTTTTCTGAAAGATGTTTCCCTCCTGGACTTTGTTGATTCCCTTGAGGTACTTAAACATTTCTATCATGTCCCTCCTGTCCCTCCTTTCATCAAGGGTATACATATTAAGCTCTCTCAGTTTCTCTTCATATGGTTTCTGATGTAGACCTTGCAACATTTTGTTGCCCTCCTCTGGACTGCTTCCATCCTGTCTATGTCCTTGCGTAGATGAGGTCTCCAAAACTGCATGCAGTACTCCAGATGGGGTCTCACCAACTGTCTGTACAGGTGGATAACCACTTCCCTTTTTTGACTTGTGATGCCCCTTCCTATGCACCCCAGTATCCCTCTGTCTCTCCTTACTGACTTCTCATATTGCTTACCCACCTTTAGGTCATCTGATATGACTACACCCAGATCCCTTTCCATTATTGTTGTTGTTAGTACCTCCCCTGCTATTGTGTACTCTTCTCCTGGATTTTAATTTCCCAGGTGCATTACTTTTCACTTCTTTGCATTGAATCTAAATTGCCATATGTCTGACCATTCCTCCAACCTTACCAAGTCCTCTATCATCCTTTCTACCGCCTTTGCGTATCAGCTCTGTTACAGATCTTTGTGTCATCTGCAAAGAGGCATACTTTTCCTTCCAGACCCTCTGCAATGTCACCTATAAAGATGTTAAAGAGAACTGGACCCAGTACTGAGACCTGAGGTACTCCACTAGTAACCCCCCCTTTCTTCAGAATGTGTTCCATTCACTATTACCTTCTGTGTCCTGTTGTGCAGCCAGTTTGCTACCCAGGCTACCACCCTAGGACCTACTCCGAGGCTGGCTAACTTGATTATTAATCTTTTGTGCGGGACTGTGTCAAATGCCTTGCTAGAGTCTAGGTAGGCCATATCCACAGCCCCTCTCTGGTCTATTTCTTTGGTCACCCAGTTAAAGAAATTGATTAGATTCATCTGACATGACCTTCCTGTAGTGAATCCATGCTGCTTTGGGTCCTGTGCCCCGCTGGCCTCTAGGTACTCAACAATTCTTTCTTTCAGAAGTGATTCCATCATTTCCCACCACAGTTCAAACTAACAGGTCTGTAGTTTCCTGCTTCTTGCTCCCACTTTGTGAAGGAGATCACATCTTCCCTCCTCCAGTCCTCAGGTACCACCCCATCTTCCCATGATTTGTTAAAAAGTGTGATTAGTGGTGTCACTAGGTCCTCCCTTAGCTCTTTTCGGATTCTAGGGTGAATCCCATCAGGCCCCATTGCTTTGTCCACCTTGAGTTTTAGGAGTTCTTTCAGGACTCTTTCTTCTGTAAATGGACTGGCGTCAACCCCAATACCCAGAGTGCTTCTATTGTTTGGTTTAGATAACTCCTCCTCTTCTTCTTTTGTGAATACTGAGCAAAAGTATTCACTCAGTACCGCTGCCTTTTCACTGTCTCCCTCTGCCCACCTCCCCTCTCCTTTATTAATCTTTACTATACCTCCCTTAACCTTTCTATGCTCCCTAATGTACCTATAAAAGGTTTTATCCCCCTTCTTAACTGAGTTGGCTATTGTTTCCTCGGCTTGGGCATTTGCTTTTCTGACTACCTTCCCCACTTCTTTCTGCTTTAATTGCTACAGTTCCTTGTTGTGCTCCTTCTGTGATTCCTTATACTTTTTGAATGCAGCCTTTTTCTCCTTAACCTTCCCTGGCACCTCTTTTGAGAACCACAGTGTTTTTTTATTCTGCTTTGTTTTCTTTATTTGTTTCATGCAAAGGCTTGTTGCCTCCATGATGGCAGTTTTGATTTTTCTCCATTGTTCTTCCACCCCTCCTTTCTGGCCATTTGCTAATGCATTCCTCAGGTATTCACCCATTATGCCAAAGTCAGCCCTTCTAAAGTCCAGTATCCTTGTGTTTGTATGGCTTGTCTCCATGGTTGTGTTTATTGTGAAGCACACTGAGCAGTGGTCGCTTGTTCCCAGATGTCTACTGACTTCTAAATTTTTGATCCTCTCCCCATTTGAGAGTACCAGGTCTAATATTGCTCCCTCCTGAGTGGGTTCCACCACTAGCTGTCTAAGGCATGCCCCCTGTAGGGCATCAAGAATGACCCTGCTCTTGGATGTGGCTGCAGTCCATGTCATCCAGTTAACATCTGGCATATTCAGGTCCCCCATCAACAGTATCTCCCCTTTTTCAACCATTTTGAGAATTCCTTCTATCATTTTCTTGTCCATTTCCTCCCCTTGAGAAGGGGCTCTGTATACAACTCCTGTGCGGATTGTGATGCCATTCCCTGTCTCCAAGGTGACCCAGAGTACCTCTTGTCCTCCCCTTTACTTTTTAGTTCTATAGCTTTGATCCCTTCTCTTATGTAGAGAGCTACTCCACCTCCTCTTTTACCCTCCCTGTCCCTTCTGTAGATTGTGTACCCTGGTATGTTGACATCCCAGCCATGGTTCTCCGTGTACCATGTTTCTGTGACTGCCACAATATCCAAGTGCTCCTCTTCCATCTGGGCTACTAGCTCTGGAAACTTGTTTCCAAGACTATGGGCATTGGTACTCATTGCCCTCCATTTAATGTTGGCTTTATCCTTTTTTACCCCATCCCTGCTCTTATTTCCCTTGTCTATTTTTCCATTTACTCCTGTCCTGCCCTCTGTCAAGCTCTGTACCTCAGTGTTTACCCTACTACCTGCCATGTTTTGTGGGGGGAGGCTTGAACTTTCCTGTTTCCTATCAGCACCTCCCCCCTTGGCTAGTTTAAAAGCTTGCCAAGGAAGTCTTTAAACCTGTCACATATGAGCTTGTTTCCCTTCCTGGACAGATGCAGACCATCATGCCAGTATAGACCTTCATCTCTCCAGGTGGACCCCCCTGTCCCCAATGAAGTCAAAGCCCTGTGCTCTGCACCAGTTTTGCAACCATTCATTAAACTGCATGGTGTGCAGTACCCTAGCCTCACCTCTGCCATTGACTGGCAGCACCTCTGAGAAGGTTACCATGCTTGCTACCTGTCTGAAGCCCCTCCCCAACTCCACAAATTCATCCTGCACTGCACTGATCTCATGCCTAGCTAGGTCATTTGTCCTGAGGTGGACAATGACATCTAGTTCCCTCTCCTGTGATGCTGCTTCTGCAATCCTGAGGATTTACTTCCTGTGCCTCCAAGCCATGGCACCAGGCAGGCACCTTACTTCCCTCTCCTCTCCCTTCCCCAGATCTACACCCCTAACAATTGAATCCCCTATCAGAAGCTGTTTCTTTCCCCTGTGGTGTCCCTTGCCACTCTTTTGTGGGTCTCCCTTGTGGATGTCTCCAGCATTCTTCTTGGTCTCCACTGAGGGTGTCATCATAGAGGAACCTTGATTTGCCAGATCAACATATGATTTGTGTAGAGGTACAACTCGGGGGCTATGCCTCTGTTCTGCCACCCTCACCCTCCCAGAACCTACTGTGGTCCATCTGCTCTTTACACATGGCAACCTCTGAGGCAGTGGTTGTAGAACTTGTGCTCTTTGGGTGGAGGAGGCCTCCTTAGTCCTTGCCAGTTCAGTCTGGAGGTGGGCAACCTCCTCCCTCAGAGCTGACAGTTGCCTGCAAATAGGGCAGCAATGCAGGTTCCAGAATGTCTCCAAGAAATCTGCTGTCCCACAGCCAGTGCATTGCACCACTCCCCACATGTCTCTCTTCCTTATAATAGACAATGAGTAATATATAAAATATATATATATATTTTTTTTTGGTGTGTACTTACCCTTTATGCACTGTGCTGGGTTATTAAGAATATGACAGTTCTGCCCCAAGACCTGTTGAGGAAGTGATGTCAGAATCTTGGCTATAAAGGAAATGCCACACCTGGGGTGTGTGGGATGAGGGGAAGGGTAGGTGGGTAGGTCACAACCACTGGTGACTGTTAGAAACAATCAAATACACCACTGCTCCACCACCCTGGTGAGTACTGCCCTTTATAGTAAGTCACCCAACACAACAATTTACTAGAACACTGCTCCTACACAAACCACTCTACTGAGTCCAGAGATAAAAATGAACTCACTGCTTAGCCAGCAGGACACTTCTAAAATGTTGCACAAATATCCTTCCAAATCCTAGGTCTCTAGCACAGGAATCAAGCAACTTCAGTTGTATTTCACCCCTTCTGGTTATAAAATTACTACACTTTAATGGATTCCTGCAATTCTCTTCTTAATGCCAATAAGAAAAAATGAAACTTTCTGTAGAAAGCGTAGCTTACCTTCCTAACAAGTCCCCAACAATATTATGTTTTACCAGGTTCTCAGTTCTTCAAATGAGTTCTAGTTTGTTCTCTGTGGTATAGCAAGTTTTTCAGCTTCCAACAAAAGCAGGCAAGTCTTTTCTGACTGGCTTCTCACTGTGTAGTTTGCCTAAGACAGCTCAGTGATAAAAGCCCCACCCAGAATCAATTGATTGACTAGTGACACCTGTGATGTAAGCAGGCCTTTCAGTGAAGACACTTTGCTATGTCTGCTTCTAATACACAAACCCTTATCTGAAACCAGGGATAAACTCAGTGCTCAGCCAGCAGGACACTTCTAAAATGTTGCACAAATATCCTTCCAAATCCTAGGTCTCTAGTACAGGTATCAAGCAACTTCAGTTTTATTTCACCCCCTCCGGTTATAAAATTACTACACTTTAATGGAATCCTGCAATTCTCTTCTTAATGCCAATAAGAAAAAATGAAACTTTCAGTAGAAAGTGTAGCTTACCTTCCTAACAAGTCCCCAACAATATTATGTTTTACCAGGTTCCTAGTTCCTCAAATGCATTCTAGTTTGTTCTCTGCAGTATAGCAAGTTTCTCAGCTTCCAACAGAAGCAGGCCTTACTAAACATAAGATCTGGGACTCCAGTAACTCTAGGATCACCCCTCACTCATACAGCTTATGAGATGCAGAGATAGTCTGTGGTTAAAAGCCAAAAGTACTGGCTCCCCAGATAAACTACAGAGTTATAAAGCAGCCAGAAACAATTGTATGTGGGTAATTTTGAAGGCCAAAAGCCAACAATTCAGGTCTGAACTAACAAACTCCTGGGGTAACTGCTGTAGGTTCAGGGAATGTGTCAAAATGTTGACAAGTAAACCAAATAAGACACTACCCACCATTCTAAATGTAGAGGGTACTCCCACCAGGACCCCAAAATCATCACCGATACATTTAGCAAGGTGTTCACCGACCTCAGTGGAGTCCTACCTCCCAACTTCCTACAACCCTCAAATGATGACTCTCTTATACATAGCCCTGGACCACATTCTAGCTCTCTCTCCCCCCCACCTCAAAGTTGTCTCCTCAGCTAAGGCCTAAAAGTACCTCTCTTAAGTGCTAAGCAAGTCAATAGCCTGTAGTGATTCACTCAACCTCAAACTCCTTGAACTTGCTCTTGATACCATCCTTGTCCCTCTTACCAAAATTTTAAACTTATAACTAACCTCAGGTAAATTTCCTTGACTTTGGAAATCTGTGGAGGTCACACCTGTACACATAAATGGTGACAGAACCAACCACACAAATTATAGGCAAATTTCAATACTTCCTCCTCCTCTTTCTAAATTGCTTGAACGCATAGTTGCTGATAAATTGATGGACTATCTTGACAAATACCAGCTGGATACATCCACAATGCTTTAGATCAAGGACAATTGGTGAGGGTGATATATACTGATCTCTCCAAAGCCTTTGACACCACTATATAAATGAAGATTGATTTGATTTGATTAACCATGAACTGCTTCTGAACCAACTAAACCTCACAGGTTTCTCTGCTGAGTCGATCACTTGGTTCAGAAGCTACCTCTCAGCAAGAGAGCAAAAAGTTAAAATCCAAAATGTCCTCTCTGACAGCCAGCCTGTAACAACAGGGGTGCCCCAAGGCTCCATTCTTGGCCCCCTCCTCCTTAGTTTGTTCCTCAATGTCCTCCCACTGGTGATAAAAGAAAATGCATCACTGGAAGCAGACGATATGGTGCTTTACTCAAGCCAACCCTAATGAGTTTAAAAGTAGAATTCAGGCTAATTTTTCTGCAGCAGAACAATGGTTTCTCAATTCCAAACTACTTTTAAACTACAAAAAGATGAAAACCATGATCTTTGCCTCTGCCCATAATAGACACAAGTCCTTCTAATTGTGCATTCACAACAATCTTAATTCCCCTCTTGAAATGGTACACAGTTTCAAATATCTTGGAGTAACATTAGACAGCATGCTGTCTTATGCTCTTGATATTGATTGGGTTGCTAAGGCAGCCAATGCCAAATTAGGCCTGCTCTACAGAAAAAAAACACTGCTTGACCAAAGAAGCCAGAAAACTTGTAGTCTGTAGCTCTGTGCTGTCAATTCTCAATTATGGCCTGGTGGTATATAGAGCTGCAACTCCCATGGCCCTCAAGTGGATTGAGACCACCCTTAACAGTGCCTGTATGTAGGCTTGTACTTGACCCAAACCAGTTGACCCACTCATGTGAACTTTACTCACAAGCTGGCTGGCTAAACTTAGGCAATAGAATATAATACCAGGTCTGCCTCCCGGCAAAGAAATCCACCCTGGGACTAACCCCCCTGGGTGTTCAGAATCTACTAAATCTGCCTAAGTCCACCAGAAGCACCAGAGGCATGAACTCCCTGTCACTAAAAGTCCCCTTCTGCCACACCTCACAAGACCAGTGTTCCTTTAAATACCAGGCACCTTCCTGGATAAACTTCCTAGGTGAAGATGTCCAGAAAGAAGTCAAACCTGGACTGTTTAAAACTAAACTTTGTGCATAACTGGCATCATCTACTGGCTGTGTTTGTGAGACCTAATATCTTTCTACCTTCTTATATCGACTCCTAGCCTCAGGTTTTGTGTAGTCAATAGCCTCTTCCAAATCTGTTTCCCTACCCATTATTTCACTTAAGCCCCCACTATTTTTCTCCTTCCTTTCCTATTCTTACCTATGTCTCATCATCCTCTTCTTCCCAGATCTCCTCTTGATTCTCTTGTGCTTATTTCATTTCTCTCCCTTTCTCTTCACCACCTCCACTGCTACCCCTTCCTTGCTTATTCAATCCTCTCTCCATTTGACTCTCTTGTCTGCCCCTCATCTCCTGCTTTTCTTTTCCACCTCCTATATCTCGTTCCACCATTAAGCTATCGCCTAACCTAGTGCTTACCTCATCCACCTTTTTATCTCTGCTGCACTCATGTCCCCCTCTTCTCCACATATCCTCCACACAATATCAGTATACCCCTACAGCATTCAAGCATATAAACAACCTGCCATTCTATGCACTTTATTCACTGAAATAAGGCTAACCCCATGCCTTATCTACCATGCACATAGACAAAAGAACTATTTACAACATTTCTGGCTATGTATCTTAACTCCTTGTCTCTCTCCTCCTGCCATACTAATGAAACCATTGTATGATGATCCACTGCAGTTATTGGTCTATTGTATTTCATCACAAAATGTTTGTATTTCTGTTATAATCTGTATTATGTTTTTGACGTTTATCCTCTGTATTATGCTTATTGATGTGGAACCTCTGTAAATGAGCCTCTGGCTCAAAGGTACTTCTGAAATCTAATAAATAAATAAATAAAAATATATGTAGCACAAAGAATAGCTCTAAAAGGAATGCAGTTTTTTCTTTATTAGCTACCATGGATTTAGACATATTTCTACAGGAAACTTGGATGGTGGATAATTTTATTTTATCTCAGTGTAAAAAATCTTGGATTTGGGGGCCTTCATATTGGTCCTTTGGATTAGATAAAGCTGATGGCATAGGAATATTATTTAAGGGAACAGACTTTAAGTTACACAAATTAATTGAGTTATGTCCAGAATGGCTGATGATACTGGATGGAATTTGGAAACATTTGTCATGCGGATTTATAAATATCTATGCTCCACGAATAAAGTCAGAAAGAGTTGCATTGACAGAACAAGTAAACCTTATTTTGCCACTGTGAGAAACATATTTCGGTGGAGATTTTTACTGCCCCTTAGATATAGAACACAAAAGTTCTGAAGGAAAAAAGGTTTATTATGATTCTTTCACTCTGAAAAATGGTATCCTTACAGCTGGGTTACTGGATATTTATAAATGGAATGGTACAGGGTATGGAAACACTTATGTTAGAGGGTCCCTGGCAACTCGTATAAGTTATTTCTTTATGTCCACTACAATAAAGGCACAATCCATACCTACCATCCAAAAGGAAATTTTCAGATCACTTAATGATTAGAACAGAAGTACAGGATACACAGGAAATCAACCACACTGGCAGAAGATGGAGGTTGAATACAGCTTTATTACAAAATATACAGGTACAAGGAGGTATTAGGAAAGTATTGTTAGCTAGAAAATCTGATTACTTCCTTTATGATTTCTTCAGGGAATGATGGCAGGAGACCAAACAGGAAATAAAGCATTTGTTTCAAAACTTTGGATGGTAGCCACAAAATGAGAATTGTTTACGATATATTAAAGAGCACCTTTCATGGTGCTCTGCAGGACAAAAACAGTATATGTTCCTTACCTGCTCCGGTGTCACTGGGAGCCAAAAGGAGCATTTTAAAATTGTTAGATTTAATGATAGAAGGGTTAGTAATTCAGCTCTGTGGAACTGAGAGCCACAGATCCCTTCCACGTCCTTGTGTTCAGCACCACACCTTGCTAGCACCTATTCTGATGTTTTACATGGAGAGCATGGGGATGTGCTCCGTAGATTATTATAGGAGCTGATTTTTCATGTCTGTTTTTAATAGTTCAGGGTACTGATTCAGATAAAACAAGGCCACTGTTTAACTAACTCTTGTTATTTGAGCGATGGCCTTGATGTATCCAAATCAGAACTCTGAAATATTAAAAAAAAAGTTACAGTGGTCTATGAAGCACGCTCCAAAACTTTCCATATAAGAACATCGCAAACTATGCTGATGCAGGGGTGGCGCTGCACTAAAGGAAGTGGAAGGGATCTGCAGCACTCTGCTTCACAGAACCAAATTACGATCCCTTCCATTATTAAATCTAGCAATTTTAAAATGCTCCTTTTGGCTCCCACTGACACTGGAGCAGGTAAGGAACATATACTGTTTCTGGGGGAAATTTCTGAAAATACCATGAAAGGTGCTCTTTAAAGCTAGACACCAGTTAAAACATATTTAGTCTACTCTGAACACAACTTCTGCAGATTACACTACAAAAATTAATAACTTAAAAGCTAAAATGAGATGATATCAATATGATGGAGCAGCAATGCTTGTAGTTAAATTGAGTTATAGAACCACCAAAACTCCTTTTAGTTACCCATGTACCACCTGCAAAGAAAGGCTGGGTACATCTATGATTACCTGCTTAAAGGACTCAAAGGGAACTTCGGAAATGACACCAGAAGGGATGCATAAGATCATGGAAGATTATGTACAATCCATGAATATTCAAAACCAAAGTAGTGTGAGCTATATCACCTCCTTTTTTGGAACCAATAAAAGTTAATATAACAGAAGAAGATAAATCAGAACTAAAGCCCATCACTGTAGATGAGGTGGAATACATAATACAATCTTGGAAAAATGGAGCATCCCTGGGATTGGATTGGTTGCCCATTGAATTCTATCAAATATTTAGAAAACAGCTTTCAGAAATGTCTGTAGAAGTATTTACAGATATGTTAAATACTAAAACAATAGATAGACAATTCTCAACAGGTTTGCTAAGATTTCTTTATGAATCAGGTGATAGGACTTTAATTCAGAATTCGAGACCGATATGTTTATTAAACAAAGACTGGAAAATGCTGACTAGAATATTAAATAATAGCTTGCAATTGATAGTTACATAGAAAAATAGAAACATAGAAATTGATGGCAGATAAGGACCACTGGACCATCCAGTCTGCCCATTTTCCCTACCTACTGCAAAAACCACAGACCCTACTTAATTTCTGGCTTTACCTTCTGCTTCCTATTGCTAGGGTTCCCCTGTGCCTGTCCCATGCATTTTTTTTAATTCCTCCCACTGTGTTTTCCCCCATCAACTCTGCTGGGAGTCTATTGCATGTATCCTTCACCCTTTCAGTGAATAAATACTTCCTCACATTTTCCCTTAGTCTAGCCCCTTCAAACCTCATGTCAAGCACCCTCATTCCTAAAAATATCCTTTTCTGAAAGATGCTACCCTCCAGTACCCTATTTATGCCCTTTAGATATCTGTAGGTTTCTATCATATCTCT
This sequence comes from Neoceratodus forsteri, assembly GCA_016271365.2. NCBI lineage: Eukaryota > Metazoa > Chordata > Ceratodontiformes > Ceratodontidae > Neoceratodus > Neoceratodus forsteri. Next base: position 808,485,423 of record CM028129.1, on the reverse strand, counting down.
CCTGTCTCTTCTCTCCTTCAGGGTCTACATATTGAGGTCTCCCAGTCTATCCACATATGACTTTTGGTGCAGGCCCCACATCATCTTTGTTGCCCTTCTTTGAACTGCCTCCACCCTGTTTATGTCCTTGTGGATATGTGGCCTCAAGAACTGGACACAGTACTCCAAATGAGGCCTCACCAATGATCTGTATGGTGGCATCATCAGCTCTTTTCTTCTGCTGATGATACCTCTCCCTATGCACCCCAACATCCTGCTGGCTCTTCCCACAGACTTGGCACATTGTTTTGCCACCTTTAGGTCCTCAGATATGGTTACCCTCAAATCTCTTTCCTGTTTGGTGACCATAAGTATCCCCACCCCATATCATGTAATCCTCCCCAGGTTCTTGTGCCAAAAATACATGATTTTTCACTTTTTCTCATTGAATCTCAGCTGCCATAGTCTAGACCATTCCTCCAGTTTACCTAGGTCCCTCTTCATTTTTTCACCCCTTTCCTGAGTGCCCACCCTATAGCAGATCTTAGTGTAATCTGCAAAGAGGCACATCTCCTATTCCAGCCCCTCTGCAATGTCACTTATGAAGACAACATTTAACAAGACTGGCCCCAGAACTGATCCCAGTATAATACCATACTACACCCAGTGGAAACATGTTTAGTTCCAGGGGAAAAATGTCATGGCAGTTTATACATTGAAAGGGATTGCTATGAGTTTTGTAAACAGAAAAAGGTAACAGGGTACCTGTTCTCCTTAGACCAGAGTAAGGCTTTTGACAAAGTTTATCATTGCTATTTATTTACTTTATTTTTTATTTATTTATTGCATATTTGGAAAATACCTTTGAGTCCAAGACTCATTTACAAGGCTCCACGTCACATATAGTAGAACATTACAGCAGTGATCACAAATTCAAGAGCAGGATTCATACAGGCTAATTACAGGGAGTACAATAAAAGGCTAGCAGTCAGATCCTAAGGCATATTAGGATAGGTCTAAGTAGTTTAGATTAAAGGCTCTAGATTTAGAGTTGGACAGGTAACTCTGGTAGGTGCAGAAAGAAAAGGGGAGAGGGAGAGAGGGAAGCTGGCCAGAGACCCTTGTCAGGGAATGGAGGAGACAGGGGTGGGGTCAGAGACAGTCCCAGGGGTTGGAGGACTGGAGATGGTCTCTGAGAAGGGTTTTGAAAGGGCCAGTTCTGTTTTCATTAGTGAGTGCCCTGGGCAGGCTGTTCACCCAGGAGGGGGCCCTGTAGCTGAAGGACCTTTAGAATTGGGAGGTTTGCACCTGGGGACTGATAGAAGCTGCTTGCCTGAGCTATGGGTGTTTCTATGAGTCAGAGCCAGTTGGATTACAGAGGTGAGGCCAGATGGGAAGAGTCCCAGGGCAATCTGTTTGACCATGAGGCATGTGTGGAACTGGATTCTATTGTCAAGGTTCAACCAGTTGGTGGAATTATATAGAGAGCATGTAAGGGTGAGCCAATCACAGACAAGGATGAGGTGGCATGCTTTGTTCAAGGAGAGATGGAGTCTGCCTAGGGCCGAGGTGTTTGCAGCTCCATAGATAAGAATGCCATAGTCGAGGAGAGAGAGGATAGAGGAGGAGACAGCAAGCTGAAGAGCTTCAGGAGTCAGACAGTGTTTGAAATGATAGAGAATTCTGAGTCGGACATTCAGGGCAGTGGACAGTCTATGGATGTGCTGGTGGAAGTTAAGGGACAGGTCTAGGTTGAGGCCCAGAAATTTAAAGATATCCACTTGCTCAAGGGGGGTCCGATTGGCAGTTAGAATTTGGGAGCAGAGCACCTTCCAGGAGTTCAGAGGGTGTGAGAAGAACATTACTTTTGTCTTCTTGTAGTTTAGAATAAGATGATGCATGTAGAACCATTTTTCAGCATCAGAGAAGGAGGACTGGAGGGAATTGTGGAGTTGAGTGGGGTCAGGATTGGAGGAATATAAGACCGCATCATCTGCATACATTAATAGATTACCAGAACAGGACGAAGGTAGGGAGTTAAGGAAGAGACTGAACAGGAGAGGGACGAGGATGGACCCCTGTGGAACACCAGCACGGACAGTCAGTCTGCTAGATAAGGTGGTGCCAATTTTGACCTGTTGTAACTGGTCTGATAGGTAGTCAGTGAACCAGCTGAGGGCATCCTGAGAGAAGCTGGTGTTGGAGAGTGTGTTTAGTAGAAGGGAGTGGTTGACCGTGTCAAATGCCTTAGAGAGGTCTACAAAGACCACACCCGTGATGTGTCCTCTGTCTAAGGTGGAGTGGATGTGTGTGGTGAACTCCAGGAGGGCTGTTATGGTACTGTGCCCTTTGCAATAGCCATGCTGCTGTTTACTGAGTAGGTTGTGATTGTTAAAGTGGTCAGTGAGCTGGTCAGAGACAATACATTCAAGTGCCTTCAATGGGGGTGATTGAGATGGGGATGTAGTTGTTGGTGGAGGTACTTTCCTGCATTTAAATATAGGGGTAATGGAGGCAGATTTCCACTGTGAGGTGAATTTCCCTTGGCAGAGGGAGCAGTTGAGAATGTGGGTGAGGGGGTGTAGAATCTCATGAAGACTGGAGGAGCATCAGGTCTAAAGAGTCTCTACTGTAATGGGCATTGCTTAGGGCTTTTTCTAGGTAAGCTTTGGCAGACGCAGGGAAGACACATCGAAAGTAGAAAGGAGGGGTGGCAGGAGTGGTCTGGAGGTAGGAGGGTGTGTGTGGGTCTAAGAAGTTAGGAGGGAGGACATGGCAGAGATTAATGAAAGCATGGTTAAATGCTGTGGCAATAAGAGAAGGGTCAGAAGACAGGCACCCATCGACCACTATCTGATTAGGGAGAGGATTATGATCCTTGCCACAGGTATCCTTTATATTTTTCCAGAAACTGTGCCCTGATCACCAGGCATAGGTTAGGAAGGATTTGCAATACTCTGCTTTTGCTTGTCATAGGGCCCAGGTGCATTTGTTCCAGGCCTCTCTGTATCTTTGTCTATCGGATGGCAGGCCAGACTCATTGGAGAAGTGCCATAGAGAATCTCATGTCTGCATCAGTGCCAGTAGGTGGCCCATGATCCAGGGTGCAGGGTTGCCTTTGACCACCTTTTAGTGAGTCGGGCAAAAGAGTCGCAGATAGCATTGAAGGTATGAATGAAAAGGTCGAGGGCACTATGGTATTTCAGATCTCTTTGCATAATGGATACAATGTTTAAATGGGTCAGCATCAGTTGTTCCATTCATTTTAGAGACAGAAGGTAGGGCTATTCCAGTGAAGGTAGGAGTAAGGCAAGGTTGCTCTCTAAGTCTTCTACAGTCGGTATACCATGAGTATAGCGACCAAATATGAGTGCCACATCAATATAGCAACTCATATTTGGCACTATACTCTTGGGCTACCCTGCAAGGGTAGCGACGGTATATGACTGCAATGGTTGTGGATGGTGACAGGAAGGGGGGAATAGAGAGGGGAAGGGGAGGGACAGGGAAGGGGTTTTGATGGATGGTTGTACCTGCTGCTGCTGAGATAGCCTTGTGGTATGGTGGTGTGGGTGGCTAGCTCTGGTGCAGCAGGTTCAGGGTTCAGGACTGGGTGTGTACTCATTTTGCCAATTTTTTTCCCAGAAAAGGATTTTGCCCCTCTCTGACATTCACCCCCCAGAGTTGGTAATCTATATTCAGGGGGTGCAGCAGGCAAAGCCCCCCTGTGAGGGGGGTGAAGGGAGGGCACAGCCCCTCTGCAAAAACACTTTTTGCTTCCCAGATGTTCTGTCACCTGGAAGTGTATATCGCCTATTTGCTTTTCGGTGATATACACTCGCCATAATAGTGATCACTATTCTTCGATTGCTATTATGACATGGAACCCTACTGTGTGTGTTAACGTTAGATCCTTTTCTGAATCATATTATCAATAATGATCATATAGAGGAAATAGTTTCCTATAACTTCTGGGACTTTGAAGACACTGGCCTAGCAGATTATGTGTGTCTATTCCTGAAAAATGAAAAAAAGTATGAAGTCAGTTCTCACAGTAATAGACAAGCATTCTTTGGTATCATGAGCACAGTTAAATGTACATAAAAGTGGTGATATAGCATTGGGCAAACAAAATTTGGGCCCAAGAATGGTAGCAGAAACAGGTGTATAAAAATTCTGGAAGACCCCATCAGAATGTTATACATAAAATTTGTGGTAGGGGATATGACATTAAGTAACTGGATGGAGGCTTTAGAGAAGTGTGATAGAAAATAGGCTAAATGGAAAGGGTGGAAACTATCAAAACAGAAAAGAGTATTTATTTTGAAACAATTCATCATTCCTCAGTTGTTGTATATAGGCTGGCTGTATCCCCTCTGAGCCGTATTAGAAACCAGGCTGTTGAGTATTTTTTTCAGATGTTCTGGGGCAGCCATCTGAACCCAATTAAAAGGGACTAGACTTACATACCAAGGGAAAAGGGAGGGGTAGGAATGTTCAATACAATTGTTTTTCTGCATACAATGTTTTTGAATGTTACATTGAAAATAGCGTTAAAACATGATTGGTCTATAAGATGAGAATGAATACAAGGTATATTAGGGAATTTTTTGAAATGCTGGCGAGAAGATCCAATAAAGATATGTGTCCTAAATTATACATCCCAGCTTACATAGCACTGATTCTGAGAAAACTATTTGTTTGGAAAACAGAAAAATCACAACTTATAGCTGTACTAGGAAGCAATTATATGAAATAGTCTTGTATAAAATAGGCCGCTAGAACTGGATTTCAAACTTTGCAGACCAAAGAAAAGATCTTTAGCTATAAAGCACTAAGTAGATCCAAGAGTTCCTCTTAGACTATGGGATATTCTCTGGCTAAGTACTTACAGGAGGTTAAATGTGAGGGAGATAACAAACACTAATCAATAGGTGAAAAGTCCTGTCCTTATCCTGAATGTCAAATACAAGAGGAAACTATGGAATATTTTGTGTTAGAATTTCTGTATGTAATACGTTTACGGAGGTTCTTAGCTACCAGATGGAATTTTCCATGGTTACAAAATCTAACTTATGAGTCTCTTGTTTGGGGTGATTTCTCAGTTTATTTATGGAAGTATTATAAACATACACTGATTGTAATCCTCACCTGCTTAAAATTCTATCTGTGGCAGGCTAAGTGTAGACTAGTGTTATAGCAGCAAAGAATGTCATATATCTCTGTAGGAAATGAATGTGAAGCAGGTTACCGAGAAGTCTATGAAAAAGATTTAGGACATAATTCTTTTCAAGAGGTGCAAGAGATGTGAAAAGGATTTCACTTAATTGTGAAATACTGTAAGTCCAAAGTTATATTTTCTTTTTGCATTCTAATGAAAAGCAGTGATTACTAGGTTGGATATATGGGTTGATCTATAGAGTTTATTTCCCTTGTTTTCCATAGTTTCTTTATGGGGTGCTTGTAAGTTTTCATAAGATATATTTTTCCATCTTTATTGTGGTTGTGAATAATATGGATTTGTAATTGTACTTTTCTAGTAAAATTCCCCTACTCTTTGAGAAAAGTGCATTGGATTCTTTTACTACCACCTGGACACCTACCAGGACAGCACCAGGATGGGTAGAAGAGATCTTTGTTTAACATCTCATCCAAAGGATGGCACACCCCAACAGTACAGCACCACCCTATACTGCACTTGGCTGCCAGCATTGAGGTATGAGCCCAATCCCGGTGTGGGACTAAAACCCACAACCTTTTTGCCAAGTGGTGGATGTGCTGCCAACTGAGCCACACTGACACCTACAGCACAATCGTACAGTATAGACAATCGTGAACACAATACAGAAAAGAAGTTAAGAATGTCATGAGTGTTAAGGGTAGGGGAGCATGGCTTGGCAGCCAAGATGGTAACAGCTTAATCTTCTTAGCTCCCTCTACCCCGATGGCCATCCTGCATCATCTGGACATTAGATGGAAATCTTTCTATATTTAAACAACATCTTTATCATCTCAGACATACAGGGATACTAAATCACTAAGTTGGAATAATATTTGGTGAACTGCATACCTGGTACTCGAGATGCCAGTTTCCAGCCCAGCAGCTGCATGGTGAAGTAACCCTCCAATGAGATACGGCTACAGCTAGTGCAGCAAATCCTGGCAGAGCCCTGGATGACCTGAGGAAAATAAACATGTTTTCACAGCTGCTAAATAAAATCAATGAACTTAAAAAGCCAAACCAACTAACTAGACAGAACATAATTTCTCTTTCTTAGCGGGTGTCAGAAAATGAGAGATAATTATCCAAACATGTCAACACAATGGATCAGTTATCAGCCCACCTGTGGAACCAAGAAAAAACAATCCAACAATTATGGGACAAAGTGGAGGACTTAGAAAATTGTGGGCAAAGGAACATTCTACCGCTGGTGGGGTTCCCAGAAGGTGCAGAAGGATGGGAGACAAAAGCTTTCATGCAACAAACCCTGACATCTCTACAGAAACACCAGTGGCTGGACCTGGTTGAAATTGAAAGAGCCCATCAGTCACTTGCCCCCATCCCAAACTGCTGGTTAAATTTCTCTGATCCAAATAAAACAACAGATCATGCAGATAGCGAGACAGCGGGGCTTGCTCCAATGACAAGGGCACCTAATCCAGATATTCCCAGACTTTTCTCCTGACCTCTTAGAATGGTGCCAGGAATTCACTCCAGCTAGGAATGCTGTCATGGATTTCCAGGTCCCCTACAGTCTGCGATACCTGGCCAAGTTGAGGATCACCCATAATGAGGTCTCCCACTTCTTCATGGACGCTGAAGCAGTGAGTGAATTCATCCTCTAGTCATAACTTGTAGCACAAATTGCTGAATGGACCCGCCATAGAGGCTCATGTGGAATAGACAGTACCCCAGACCCGTTGACCACACAACAGAAACTATCTACGCCCTTCCCAGTCATACCACAAAAGCAGCAAGGCAGGGATGACAAATTGTCCTCCGCCTCAAGGAAACATGGTCGGGTGGCACAAAAAGGATAGGGAAAGCAGATCAAACGACCACTCCTCAACACCTCCATGCAGGATCCAGAGTCACAGCCAAGACAAGGAGGCATCCACCAGCAACTTGGAAACTGAGGTTTTTGGGAGCCACCACACTCTCCTGCAGCAGCCTTCAAACAAAGTGGTGGAACCTAAGCCACAGCGTCAGTGCACCACAAGCCCTATTGAAGCAGCAATCACACCTTGAAAGGACATAAAACACTTACCAGAGCTGGTGTCTCAAATACTGTACATGGCTCAATCTCCAAGACTGAACTTCAACAGACTTCCTCATACACTGCTTTTGCTGCTGCTGCTGACGCTTCTGCACTGCCACCATCCTCCATTGCATCCAGATGCTGGGTAATGGTTGAGGGATCAATTCGACTCTGGGCCGGCTGGCTCTGAAATTTACAACTGGCTTAGTTCTCACTGAAGTCAGGTCAAGGCCTGATGAATATTGACTAGTAGAGGCCACCCCTACTGTTTCTTCTTAAAGGAGACAAGCTCAGACTCCATGTGCTGTGTATATGGGGCAATGGGCTTCTCTAAGGCTGATTTCAAAGGTTTATGTGGGTCCTTGTTATGGACATTAATGGTTAACAATGATTTTATAAATGTTTTAATGTTTTTTCATTACCCTAGGTTGTTTCAATATGGAGCTATAGTGTATCGCTTCCTTTAGTCCGGGTTGTAGACAGTTAGCACACCTCAATTGTCACCACATTGTGAAAAGTGCTGTGTTAATAGGCTCTTACACCAGTGGACCATAGGGAATGCCAGACAAAAAGGGATGGATTTTAAAAGGGTAAAGGAACTGAGGGGGAACAATGCTTTATACAAGGTCACAATGTTCACCTCTACTGTTGGTAACTGATTTAGTACAAAGAATAACCTTCACAAAACAAGTGTCTAACTAGGGGCAAGGTTAGAAAGAGCAGCTGCAATGTTTATGAATGACCATCTCCACCCACACAATGGCAGGCAAGTGCATAATGTATACTGCTGACACCCAGTTTTCAGCTAAATCTGCCACAGCACCCCTCTCCATGAATGTCTGCCCTGCTCAGTTACACTAAGGTAAAAAACATAGCGAAAACTGCAAAGGAGGGGGGGTTTGCCCCTTTTCCACAGGCAGGATTCTAATTGGTCCAATCCCGGTGCTTTAAGGTCCCCGATAGCTCCATAACTGACTTAGGAGCATTGCATGTAAGAGTACTACTAACCCCTGAGTGGGAAGCATATGCGGTTAATAGATATCGGAGTCCCATAAAGGAGCCAAAGGTAAACAACCTTACAAGGGGCATGTACTGTATATGCCCTTGCTACCAATTAATTACAAGTTACAGTTAATGTTGTTCAGTTTATAGTTGGAGGGGGGGATTCCATGCTCAGTACTGGTATCACTGCTTGCTGTTAATATATGGCACTGCAAGTTAGGATGCCCTACTTGAGATGTGATTGGTGGTTAATATGTTGTTTGCATTCTATCATGCTTTTATCAACTAGAAATTGTAAATATTTGCCCCTGCTGGACTGGTTACTAAGTGGTATTTATTATGTTGTTACACACTGGCGCTTATGTAGGAGAATGAGTATTATGGGCAAATCCACCATATAATTTGCACATTTATAAAAGCACTACTTCCTTTCTGCCAGGAAAATGGATGATATTATCCTCACATTGTTAATCCACACTCCCACAACCTTTGCACTTATAAACTCTCCAACCTGCATCTGACCGACACTTTTTCCCATTCCCCCTGTACCCCCAACTCCTGCCCCCCAATCCATTTTATTGGGTCTTCAACCCACCTCACTATCCATTTTCCTCACTTTCTGCCACAACTACCTTTCCTTCTCTTAACCCCATGACAAAGTGACCCCGAGCCTGAGGTTACTGCCATCCTTTTCCCAACCCCCTCTCTATACCCCCTCTCCTCCAATCAATGTTTACTGTGCTGCTTAATCAACTTTTCTCCATCTAAACATTATGAATCTTCTAGGCTAAGTACAGTAGCTGCAATAATTGCTCTTGTTAATGTGATTATTTCCCTACAGCTTTCTCTGTCTGTTTGGATTCCTGGTATTGTACTGTGTATATTGATCCTTTATGCCTGAAGTGGAACCTTTGTAAATGAGCTTGTAGCTCAAAGGTTGTAATACAAGATTTCAATAAATAAAAATAAAAAAAAAAACATTGTGGAATGTTAAGGGGCTTTATTTCCCCATTAAACAAAAACATATCTTAACCCATCTAAACAAATTACGCACTAAGGTGGCTTTCCTCTAGGAGACAAAACTCTCACATAACAAGGCATGTAAACTGCAAAGAGAGTGGGTGGGTGCAGAGATGCATAACACGCATACTACTGCTAAAAGAGGTGTCTCAATCCTGTTGTGCAAATCTCTGCAATGGAAACCTGTTTCTACACTAACCGACAAAGCAGGCAAGTAGGTTTTGGTTAAGGTAAATACCACTGAGGGCCCTGTGATCCTAGTTAATCTATATGCACCCAATGAGGATGAACCTCTGTTCTTCACCCAGCTGGCAGAGGCTCTGGCAACCACAAACACCCCTCAAATACCTGTTCTCGTAGAGGGTGACTTTAATCTCACCCTGGACCTGGACATGGATCGGTCTTCAGCCCTTCTGGAGACCCAAGTTAGGGCCACTGCTGCACTGGCTCAAATGATCAAAGAGCATACCCTCACATATATCTGGATACTAACCCACCCAAAAGACAAAGATTATACTTATTACTCGGGTGTGCATCATACCACTAGCTGTATTGAATTCTGGCTATCAAACCCCCTACTGATGTCCATGGTCCTTAATGCTAAGATTCACCCCATGGTCATTTCAGATCATGCCCCTATCACCCTACAGCTGCTATGGGGCTCTACATGTCCTAGATATGCTAATTGGTGCTTAGATCCTTTACTTCTGAAAGACCCTGAATTTGATCTATGGGCACGACAGGAAATTTAGGACTTTCTTTCCAATAACAATGATCATAACATATCAGACAGCACCCTGTGAGAAACACTGAGGTACTGTATATATAAGGGGTTGGATCATAGGCTATGACACACACAGAACATGCATCAGAGCACTGGAGGTGTCTAGACTGGAGAATCAGTTGAAGGCTCTGGAGAGCAAACAAAAAACCAACCCTCTGGCAGATCCTCACAAGATACTCAATATTAAAGCACAACTTAATGATCACTATTCCAGAAAAGCAGAGCTCGCTCTGCTCAGCCTTAGGCATGCATTCTGGGAAGGACAAGAAAAATGTAGCAAGTTACTGTCATACCACCTCCAGAAGCAAAGAGTGGAAAGGCATATTCATGGGCTAGTAGATCACCAACAGCAAGTCAAAACCACACAGAAAGACATTTCTCACATTATGTCTGCTTTCTACTCAAAATTATACGTCTCGACTGCCCCCCAAAAAATATTAGTCAAAGCCCACAATTCCTTGCCTCCCTCAATCTTCCACAAATATCTCCTACCCAGACACAGGACTTAGACAGACCCCATCACTCAGGAAGAAATCAGGAAGGCCATCATCAGCACAAATAAAAACAAACCTCCTGGACGGGATGGGTTCCCCATAGATTCTTTTAAAACTCTCCATAATGGAATGTCCCCACTTCTCCAGAGAGTATACTCACATTCCTTGGCCTCCACAAAATTGCCTTCCACAATGAGACAGGCCATAATTACCATTTTCCCCAAAAAAGGCAAGAACGCTCTGTAGCTGCCCAACTACCAACCTATCTCTTCTGATTAATGCCAGCATCAAGATTTTGGCCAAGATACTGACAACCAGGATGGAAAAAGTAATCCCACAAATTATACACCCCTCCAAGGTTGGCTTTATGCATGGGAGACAGAGCTCAAACCATCTGAGAACATTTTTTAATCTCAGGAATGTGACCAAACAGCTCCCCACCCCTGTTGCAGCCTTAACAATTGATTTTGAAAAGGATTTTGACTGAATAGGGTGGGGGTACTGTGTGAACAAAGCCTTATAATATCACTTTTTATAGTAATGCACTTAGATTCACATCAGGCCTTACCAAAAAATTATTTTCATAAATTACCAAAAATAATAAAAATTAACATATTATATTATCCCATACTCTCCAGATTCAAATATAATGGCAAATAACACTGCTTTCCACACATAATTATGAAAAATAAATATTTTATGTACACCTATATAATAATTCTAAATATTCCTCATTAGCATGTATATCAAGCATAACTGTAAACATCAACAAAATTGTTTCTGATAATCCAACAAACTAATAAAATAAATATTAGCAAATAAACAATGCAAATGAATAAGCAATATTCAGCATAATAAATGGTAATAGTTATACTAGACTTTTATCATACTTAGTATTTAACATAGTCTTCATGCATAAGAACATGCAACTCATAAGCGCAATATCTCAGATTATTTCTGCATAAAACTTGTTTAAAACTTCACAGCATGTAAAATGCATTTTGCAGGAGAAATGGCAGCAACTCATTACCTCAGTGTTCTGTACTATACTTTCATTCAACTCAGTTTTACATTTTCAGATCATGCAACATATTTCTAATTTTAAAGCTTTCAAACTAGATACCCAAATTCGATAGTTAAAAGTAAATTCCCTTGTTTCTTTTCTAGATAAGCCTAATTTAAATTACTTAACTATTAATTAAAAATTAATTACTAAAAGTATCAAAATTATACTTAGGTTTCTGGTTTTAGAAGTGATTCTTCTTCTCTCAACTTAAAACTCTTGGTTGAGTTTTGCACTTGCTGAGAAGTCTCTTTGTTAGCTAATTTTCTTGACCCTGGAAATTCTTTGTCATGGACAAACACTGCAGGTTAAACTTCCCTTGTTGAAAGTCACTTTACCAAGTCAGTTCTTGGGATTTGTGGAACACAGCTTTAATCTGCACAGTCCATAGCATAACTGGATTCAAATAACTTTCTTGTGGATAGCAAAGCTGTTTCAACAACTGGAGCTTTAATGACTGTTCATCTTTCATCAGCCATTACCTCAAGATAACTAAACATCCTTCTTACAGCACTGCAGCTTGTGTCTGGCTGGGAAAATTAAGGTTACGTCTTTTGTCATTGGCAGGCAACATTACTTTAGTCAAAATGCTCAGCAAATAAACACAGACCTTGCTTCATACATAATGAGAATGTCCTTGCATCTGGTTCTTGCATCTGGACCTCCTGGCAGCACTGTATAAGCTTCTGGCTATCCTTAAGGCTGATTCCAGTACTCAAAATACAGGCATGGCCCAAAGCTTCTTGGCCTAGCTACAGTGATAAAGCCATTACAATTCTTAGTTAGACTAACATAGGTCTTTCTGCATTGATAGTTTGGGTCAGACTGAGGTGTGGTCAGACAAATTCACTAATATCAACCTGCCCTGGTGATGTCATCACCAGATTTTGATTGGTATGAGTCACTGAAAAGGTAGGACTTATTAGATGATAAATGATGACATACAGACATAGAAACATAGACTTTGACAGAAGATAAGGACTGCTTGGCCCACCTAGTCTGCCCATTTCCCTACCTAATAGATAAGCTGCAGATCCTAGTTAACCAACAGCCTACTTTCTCTTACCCCCACTAGAATTGCCTTATGTCTGCCCCATGCATTCTTGAATTCCACCACTGTTTTTGACTCTACAACCTCCTCAGGAAGGCTGTTCCATGCATCCACAACCCTCTCTGTGAAAACATACTTCCTCACATTACATCTGAACTGTCCCCCCTCTATCTTCAAATTGTGCCCCCTTGTTATTGAAGATCTCTTTTTCTGAAAGATGCTACCCTCTTGGACTCTGTTGATTCCCTAGAGGTATTTGAATGTTTCTATCATGTTCCCCCTCTCCCTACTTTTCTCAATGTTATACATCTTAAGCTCCTTTAGTCTTTCTTTATATGTCTTCTGGTGCAGACCCTGCACCATTTTGGTTGCCCTCCTCTGGACAGCCTCCATCCTGTCTATGTCTTTGCGGAGATGGGGTCTCCAGAACTGTACACAGTACTCCAGATGTGGTCTTACCAACTGTCTGTACAGAAGGCCAACAACTTCCTGTTTTCTACTGGAGGTGCCTCTCCCTAGGCATCCCAGTATCCCCCCAGCCCTCCTTACTGCCTTCTCACATTGCTGGCCCACCTTTAGGTCATCTGATATGACTACCCCCAGGTCCCTTTCCATTTTTGTTGTTGTCAGTATCTCACCCCCCATTGTGTACTCTTCCCCTAGATTTTTGTTTCCCAGGTGCATTACTTTGCACTTCTTTGCATTGAATCTAAGCTGCCATACATTTGACCAGTCCTCTAACCTTACCAAGTCCCTTTTCATCCTCTTCACCACACCTTGCGTATCAACCCTGTTGCAGATCTTTGTGTCATCTGCAAAGAGACATACTTTCCCTTCCAGTCGCTCTGCAATGTCACTTATAAAGACATTAAAAAGGACTGGCTTGAGTACTGAACCCTACGGTACACCACTAGTAACCCTCCTTTCTTCATGGAGGACTCCATTTACTATTACCCACTGTGTCCTGTTGTCCAGCCAGTGTTTTACCCAGGCTACCACCCTGGGACCCACTCCCAGTCTGGATAATTTGTTTATTAATCTTTTGTGTGAGACTGTGTCAAAAACCTTGCTAAAGTCTAGGTAGGCCATGTCCACAGCCCCTCCCTGGTCTACTACTTTGGTCACCCAGTCAAAGAAATCAATTAGATTTGTCTGACATGACCTTCCCACTGTGAATGCATGCTGCCTTGGGTCCTGTGCCCCACTGGCCTCTAGGTACTCAACAATTCTTTCCTTCAAAAGTGATTCCATCATTTTCCCTACCACAGAGGTCAAACTGACAGGTCTGTAGTTTCCTGCCTCTGTCTTGCTCCCACTTTTGTGAAGGGGAATCACATCCACCCTCCTCCAGTCCTCAGGTACCACAACATCCTCCCATGACTTATTAAAAAGTGTAGTCTGTGGTGTTACTAGTTCTTCCATTAGTTCTTTTAGAATTCTGGGGTTAATCCCATCAGGCCCCATTGCTTTATCCACTTTCAGTTTCAAGAGTTCTTTCAGAGCCCTTTCTTCTGTGAAAGGACTAATATCAACCACCCTATCTAGAGTGCTTCTATTAACTGGATTAGGTATCCCCCCTGCTTTTCCATTGTGAGTACTCAGCAGAAGTATTGTTCAGTATCCCTGCTTGTTTACTGTCGCTGTCTGCTGAAACACCTTCCTCTTAATTCAGCCTCACTATCTCTGCCTTAGTCTTTCATTGCTCCCTAATGTACCTATAAAAAAAGACATGCCTTCTAAGACACCCCCTTTTTCTCCAGGCTAGTTTTTCATTCAAAATTATTTTTCTTAATAACATTCTTAGTTAACCTAATTTAAACATTAAACTTACATATTCAGATGTTTCTCCTTAAAGTGAGCATTTTGGTATGAATCTCATATTTCTAGCATTTATATTTCCTAAGTTACACTATTAAGGTTATAACTTCATAATTTTAATAAAACTTCTTAAAATAAAATGACAGCCTTGCTCCAAATATTCTAAGCTACTGAATAATATAAGATCTGTAAGGAAAACCCATTATTAAAGCCTTTAAAACATTACTTTTTTGTAGAAAGACGAGGTATTTGTTCTCCTCAGAGGTAATACATTATTGTCAGAAAGGCTCATTTACTATAAATGTTTAGATGTTTTTTATCTTTATACCAAGTTACAGACCTAATAGTCCTTTCTTAGAATTCTGACACTCTGAGCTATCATGAGATACTAGATTGTTCTAGTTTTTAATAAGAAAATGATAGTAAAGTAAAATTTAAACATAACTCCTAAACCCTTGGTCCTGCACTTATGAAACTTGGTAAGCTTATTTAGTATACTACTGTATAATAACTGTCCAATTAGCATAGTGGTGTCTTAATCAGTTTTTAAGTTATAAGCAAAATACTTTTCTTAATATACACGGTAATGAGACTTTTTTTTCTTTAAGGAACATAGCAAGCTTTACCAGATACTGGTTGGCAGAGAAACCATAAATTTTAATAAAAGTGTCTTCCCTGAAATGTAATTACCATGGTAACCTCTCAGCTGGATTAGCTAATTAGCAGCCATTCAAAGGCACGTGATAGTCCTTGCTGTGGAGAGGTCTGATCATATGTCTGTTCTAAAGCTAGATCACAGAGCTTTGAAGCATGAAGTTTCAACTTTAAAACAGTCCATTTTAAATCTTTTTTAAACTCTGAAACTGTCTCCATTTTAAATGGCATCATTCCTCCATTTCACCATATTTTTAAGATTTAATCAACAGTAATCTTAACCAGAAATTAGAATAAACATTTCCCATATTAATACCATATAAAATCACATAATAATAATAATAATAATAAATCAATTCTTGATAATAAAAATGAAATAATTTTTCCATCAAGTGTTTTGTTCCTGTATTCTCCCCTTTTTTAGAGATTATTTATCCTCTTGGGCCACCTCTTTGACCCCTTTATTCCTTGCATCCTTGCCAGGGATCTGGCCACTGTCCTTCTCACCTGGGACTGCTGGCAACCTGAAACCCCTGTGGCTTGCCCCACAGTGGGGCAGCAGTGAGCCCCCTAACTCCTCATTCTTATGGATCCAGTTCAGGTGCCAGCTCTTGACAAACACTCGTGGACAGTCATCAAGCCATGCAAGAGGTGCTACACTTTTTTCCTGTTCACTTCACCCTCCCACTGAAGTTGTGGGCATGCAATGACACCAGCAGGGGGTAGAGGTGCATGCGTCCACACGTCTCTCCCCCAGGCCTCTGCCCAGACTCCACCCTGATGCTGTCACCATGTGTCCTGACCCCCTGCATCCACCATGGGACAATCAGGCATTGGGAAGTGAAAACCCCCTCCCCAGAGAAGGAGAGGAGTCCAATGAATGCTCTGTCCTTCTCTTCCCCACCAACCCCCTGTGACCTATGCTCATTCCCGAACATGGGTCGCTGTCGCAGCATGAGGTAAGGCATCTGTCGCCTCAGCCCTCTGCACCACTGAGCCAGCATATTACCCCCTTTTGAATTAAAATGCACCCCAAAAATTCATTTGCAATTCAAAACTATAATTTTACTATATATGGGTATATAGTTTTAAGCATTGCAGGGAAAACAAAACATAAAACACAAAGTTGCATCATCATGTGATACCTTATGACATCATGAGCACATTACACCATCAGATATGACATCATCGGATGTGACATCACTAGATGTGACATCACTGGATGACATCATTAGAGATGTACTTTTTGCATAGAAATATGTACAGTACTACATGAACAAACATGATTAAACATGATTACAACTATGTACACTTTCAAAATAACATAATCTTTTACATTGTTTTACACATTTCACAAATACAACAAATTTTCTTTGTTCATTATTTAAAGATCAGCATTACAATTAAAATTTTAAACTCTTATTCATTATTTCCACTCTTTTTAAATTATTGTACCTTTTAAAATCTTTAGTATTACAGTACAAATATGGCTAGTAGTTATTTTGTTCTGTTTCATAAGTTCTGTCCCCACATGTGCTGAAGGCACTACTAAACAGGCTCTTGTAACTTTCATCAGTGTCTATCAAAATATAATTCCTTAATTGGAAGTTACCTTTTTTGGTATTACATGGATTTAAGTTTAAGCTCTATTTGTAGTTTACTTTTATAGAAGTCATAGTTACATTGGGATTCCTTAAATAAAATTACAAAAGTTGTTCTACCATTTTGTTACCTCATTATACTTCTACTATATCAAAATCAAACATTTTACTATTTCTTTGTACATTTGTTTTAAATCACAATAATAGCAATCAAATAAATGTTTTTACCTGAATTTACCCTATTTCTCAACATTTTATTTTTCTTATTGTTATCCACTTTTATTTTACATCATTAACTACATGTGTTTTTTGAAAACCCTTTTTTTATCTCTTTTTAGGTAATATCTTCTGTTAGTCTCCCCAATACTGAAACAACAAATATATGAACTGTAAAGGATTTCTGCCCTTTCACTTTTTGCTAACCACAGTTAGTTTTAAAAGTTACAGGTCCTGTTCTGGATGTGTGTACTAGGAAAAAAAAAAGCATGCATTACTCTAGTGCACATATCTAGGCACAGTGTGTAATTAATCTTTAAATCCATATCACTACTGCAAGTTAGGCACAAACAATCTAGTTTATAAGACATTTTTCCATTAATCTGAACAGAAAATGCATTTACTTCATCTAAAACTGTTGCAGTGAGCACCTCATCATTTGATACACTTGAGGGATAATTTATCCAGACCTCAAGGCTGGTGATGTCACTTTATTTGGTAAGGGTTTTCTCTTAGTTATGACCACATAATTTGTTTTAGCTAGGCTTATATACCCACCCAGTTGTACAAGTGCATCTATCTCAAGGCATGGGAGATGTCAAACCTTGCATGACATACAGGTTATAGTATACTTTTCCTATCTGGAGTTTCAAGGCAAGAGCCTATACTTTTCAAACTTTATTTGTGGTTTGGAACATGTGTAACCATTCATTTTAAAACTGGGAAAACCTGTTCACTGACTGGACAATATAGAACTTTACAAGTCATGTTGTTGTCTGGCATCTCAGGTTTACCTCTGGTTTTATTGAGTGGCACCTCTTTTCCACAGTCCTCAGTGGGTCTGGTACTTAAGAGTTTAATGTTTCTGTCAAAAACAGGATGGTACTGGGAGAAAACAGGACTAACTTTCTTTGTGAAGAAAGCTAGGCATCAGTCTTAATTACAGATTCATCACATCTGGTTTTGACACACAAGCCACATAAGCTTTACTTCTTCATTTAACCAATTTTAAGAATTACCAAAACTAGGTACATCAATTTCATTAGAACCTACAAAATTTAATTTAATAATTAAATTATTTTTTTTTTCACAGTAAGGTGAATTTCTTCTTTAGAAACTTTACTGACTCTTTCTAAATGGAATAAGCCTCTTTACCTGTGACCATAAGATTCTCTGGCAATATATTATAGCCACACAGGGTTGCTCTATGAAAGGAAGCTGCTCGTCAGTCCTTCTTCAGCTCAATACAAACAAAAGGGACTACACTTCTTTGATATCTGTGTTTGTTTCATAATAAAACAAAATATTTTTCTAAGAAACTGGTGAGTATTGCAGTTTGTAATATAAGATAATGAGTGCTGGGTCCCTTTTGTTTGTATTCTCTGGCAATAGTCTAGAATAGGTTTAAACCTCTTTAGAATGCCATTTCCAATCATGAAAGCATTACCTGTTTTGTTTGTAACATACGCTGGATGTTTAATCACCATTGTACCAAATCTCAATTTTAACAAAACTTTACCTAAGGTCTTCTGAGTGTTCTCTCTATAACCTACAATTTGTAAGCTGTCAGAAAGGGCTTTTAGCATCTTGGAGTCACCTAAGGCACCAATCACTTTATCTTAGAGACTTTTAGACATGAGACTTACTTCAGCCCCAGAATGAAGCAAAGCCGTATGCTTTGGACTGTTTTCAGTGTTTATGTCAGAGTAAAATCTTTTTGCTTTTCCTTTGGGAATTAAGTTGCTCAGATAGAATTTGTCTTTCTTTCCTGACAACACAGCAGTTTTACAATGATATTTTACACTGCTGTTGACACTAATATTTTTAACTTCACTTGGCATCTCATTTTTAAATCGTATTCCAATCTCATTATCCCGTTTAACAATAGCAGTTTCTGTAACTGTGTCAGCAATGGAGTGAATATGATCTAGAAGTTACAGAACACACTAGTCCCATCTGTACTGGGTACAGCTGAGGATGCATTTTTCACAGAAAAGAGAAAGTCAGGAGATGACAGAGAAACTTTGATTAAACTTTGAGCACAAGCTCTTTTTTTTTTACTTTTCCTCCAGTTCCTTAAACCTTTTTTCTATCATTGCAAAACTATGCCTAGACCTATTTTGAGCTGCACTACCATTTTGCTGGTCATAGTGAGAATAGTGGCACCCCCTGTGGTCAGTTTTGACGCCATGCTCACTGCCACACCTTGCACCTAGGCATCCCTCCTTTTGAGAGGGACTCCAGTGTTGGTGTTAGTCTGAGTCTTGGTAAGGCTGTTGAGCCACAATTGGACTAAGCATGGGCTTTAATTGTTTTCCTTTGTTAGACATAGATAAATTCTTTCCCCCCTTAGCCAGAGTATTAGAGGTGGTAGCCCCCAATACCTTAGCTTGAGGTACAGAGGGAACTCCCTTTTTGCCTAATCGTGTGCTTTGTCTTGTATTTCTTGAATGTTTCATGCTCTGAATCCAAATATGAATCACCTGTATGTCTAGGGGAAATCATATTTTTGCTCTGAGGTAATTCATTTTCTGAGCCAGATGATAAACCCGATGATATACCAGAATCAGTAAAACAATCTAACTTGTGGAATGCTTTCATTGTTTCTTTAACTTGGCTTTTACTTTGTACACATTCATACTTTTCTCTTAATTCAACCAAATCTTTGTTAACATGTGCATAAGCATCTGCTAGTTCAACATTTTTTTCTTTTCGAATTCCAACACTGTTCTTGACATTGTCTAGCTGCATTTAACTCACTTTGCAAGACAGCGTTTTCAACCATTAGCTTGACTAAGTCACAGTAGTTATTAGAAAGGTCATTTTTATGCTCCTGTAAAAGATTTCCCTAAATCTCTACCTGACCTGCAAACCTACCACACTCAAAACATTTATCTTCCAACATTTTTTCCACCTGTTGTATTCTTTCATTTTTACTTTTAATAAAAGTCAGCAGTGCTGGGGGAAATTATTGTCTCAGTGCAAAGCATATCTGCAGTTACAGCTAAAGTTGTCATGGCTATGCAATAGTGATTACAGACTATAACAACAACAATTAAGTATTTTTTTAACACTTAAAATAGCAATAACTTCTTATACAACAATTTAAACAAACACAATCTTTTTTCTTGAGACATTAAAAGTTATTTTTCCTTTTTTCTTTTTCTTGCTGCTTTACTGTTAGTCAGAGATTCTATTCTATTCACTTCTAGGCTTTAGCTCCCTTCTCTTTTGCGTAAGGTAGTTTCAGACTCAGAAAACAAAACAGAAAAATATTATTTTAGCAATTTAGAAATCTTGCAAATACTAACAATGAAAACAACATTTATTTTTCATACACTGCAAGTGTGGATTGTTATTTACTTAAGCAATAAGGCATGACAAGGTGTGTGTTATCATGTAATAATGTTACTCCTGGGGTGGGTTGAAGCATGAGGCAAAGCGAGTGCTTCCCACCACCAGGATATGTCTTACACAAGATAACACACACCTTGAGTGCTATTATGACTATACAATGTCTCGATGTTATACAAAACAAAAATAAAAATGTTTTTAGTAGATTTTTAGTGAGGCAGTGTATCTTTGTTTCTGAAAAAAAAAGCCATATCAGCCATATGCTCATCCATAAAATCAGCACAGTGATGTTACTGTGTAATATCATCACTGTCTCAGGCACACGCTGACCAATCAGAGTCCAGGAAATTTTCTTTCCATTGTATAATAACAATTATATCCCAGATGAGAACCCCAAAGAAGTAGAAACAAAGGCTTATGATATCACCTTTTATAATATTGCACTTAGATTCACTTCAGGCCTTACCCAAAAATGATTATCATAAATTACCAAAAATAATAAAAATTCACATATGATACTATCTTATGCTCTCCAGATTCAAATCTAATGGCAAATAACACTGCTTTCCACACTTATAATTATGAACAATATTTATTTTATTTACGCCTATATAATAATTCTAAATATTCCTCATTAGCAAAAATATCAAGCATAACTGTAAACATCAACAAAATTGTTTCTGATAATCCAACAAACTAATAAAGCAAAGTTTAGCAAATAAACAATGCAAATGAATAAGCACTATTCAGCATGATAAATGGTAATAGTTATACTAGTTTTTATCATACTTAGTATTTAACATAATCTTCACGTGTAAGAACATGCAACTCATAAGATCAATATCTCTCATTATTTCTGTATAAAACTTGTTTAAAATGTCATAGCATGCAAAATAGATTTTGTATGAGACCTGGCAACAACTCATTACATCAGTGTTTTGTACGATACTTTCATAAAACTCAGTTTTAACTTTTCAGATCATACAAAATATTTCTCATTTGAAAGCTTTCAAACTAGATACCTAAGTTATATAGTTAAAAGTAAATTCCCTTATTACTTTTCCAGATAAGCCAATTTAAAGTATTTGACTATTAATTAAAAATTAATTAGTAAAAGTATCAACATTATACTTATATTTCTGGTTGTAGAAATGGTTCTTCTCTCAAGTTAAAACTCTTGGTCGAGTCTGGCTCATGATGAGAAGTCTCTTTGTTAGCTAAATTTCTTGGCCCTGGAACTTCTTTGGCATGGACAAACACTGTAGGTTAAACTTCCTTTGCTGAAAGTCATTTTACCAAAAGTCATTTCTTGGATTCGTAGAACACAGCTTCAATCTGCACAGTCCATAGCAATACTGGATTCAAATAACTTTCTTGTGGATAGCAAAGTTGTTTCAGCAACTGGAACTTTGATGACTGTTCATGTTCCATCTGCCATAACCTCAAGACAACAAAACTTCCTTCTTACAGTGCTACAGCTTGTGTCAGGCTGTGAAACTTAAGGTTACGTCTTTGGTCTAGGTATTGGCAGGCAACATTACTTTAGTCAAAATGCTCAGCAAATAAACACAGTCCTTGCTTCATACATAATGAGAATGTCCTTGCATCTGGTTCTTGCACCTGGACCTCCTGGCAGCACTGCATAAGCTTTTGGCTATCCTTAAGGTTGATCCCAGTACTCAAAATACAGGCAAGGCTCAAAGCTTCTTGGCCTAGCTACATATGAACATATGAATGTTCCAGCAGAAACAGACCACCCGGACTATCTAAGTCTGCTCGAGTGTGCAGCCAACACCCCTAGATTGCAGCTGCCCCAACCCCCCTCCCTTTTGTCATCCCACTGCCACCCCCTCCCTCACTCTCCCCTGTTCCCTGTCCCATGCCCTTTTGAAGCTGTTCACAGATTTACATGATACCACCCATTCTGGTAGGGCATTCCATTTTGCTACCACCCTCTCTGTGAAATAGTGTCTCCTCATTTCCTTCCTAAATCTTCCCCTGTCTATTCTTAGACCATGCCCCCTGGTGACCCTCCCCCTCCTTAACTTAAAGACCCCATCTACCCCATCCTTATTGATTCTCCTCAGATACTTGAATGTCTCTATCATGTCCCCCCTGTCCCTTCTAACCTCCAGGGTGTACACATTAAGGTCTCCCAGCCTGCTGTCATAGTCTCTCACCTCCATTCCACATATCATCTTTGTTGCCCTCCTCTGCACCCTCTCCATCAGCCTGATATCACGCTTTAGGTATGGCCTCCAAAACTGCACACTATACTCAAAGTACGGCCTTACCAGTGATCTGTAGAAGGGCAAGATCACCTCATTTCACCTGGATGAAAACCCTCTTGCTATGCACCCCAGCATTTTGTTCAGATTGGCAGCCACTCTCCTGCACTGGGCAGTGTTGTTCATGGTCCTGTTATCATTACCCCAAGGTCCTTCTCCTCTTCTGTGATCCCCAGCTTAACACCCCCAGCCAGTAGTCTCTCCTTGGGTTGTTCACTCCAAAGTGCATAACCTTACACTTCTTTGCACTGAACCCCAGCTGCCTCCTCTCTGGCCACTCCTCTAGCTTACTTAGGTCCCCCTGCAGCTGCTTCCACCCCTCCTCTCCATCCTCCACTGCTCCGATTTTGGTGTCGTCAGCAAACAGACTTACCTTGCTCACTATCCCATGTCCAATGTCTGATATGAAGAGCCCAAACAATACTGGCCCCAACACAGAGCCCTGTGGCACCCCATTTGTCACTGGCCTTGAAGTTGAGAGCTTCCCTCTCACCACCACCCATTGCAGCCTCCCACTCAGCCAGCTTGTAATCCAGTTTATCATTTTTGCCCCTACTCCTACACCAGTTAGCTTCCCCCCAAGCCACCCATGAGGCACTGAATTGAAGGCCTTGCTAAAGTCCAAGTAAAGAACATCCACCGCACGACCCTTATCCAGTTCACCTGTCAGCCAATCAAAATATTGTATCAGGTTGGTTTGACAAGATTTCCGTGAAACAAACCCATGCTGTACTCACATCCTGTAGGCCATTGTCCTCCAGGTACGGCACCAGTCTTTCCTTTAGTATTGTTTCCATGAGTTTGCACACTATGGATGACAATTACCCAGTTCATTCCTTGGCCCGCTCTTGTGTAATGGCACTACATGTGCCATCTTCCAGTCCATTGGCACACATCCCAACTCCAGGGAGGTGCTGTACAGATCTACCAGTGGCTCTGCCAGCAACTCCACCATCTCCCTCAGCACCCTGGGATGGATACCATCTGACCCTTGTGCCTTGTCTACCTTCAGTGTCCTCAGTCCCTCTAGAACTCTACTTGCCTCAATTCTTCCATCTGTCACCTGCTGTCCTCCTGTCCCCACCTTCCCAGCCCATGCTGGTAGTGGTCCCCCCTTTTCTTCTGTGAACACGGAACAAAAGTATTTATTCAGTGCTTCTGCCTGCTCCTCCCCCTTTTCCGTCCACTCCCCAACCCTTTTTATCCTCACTATTGTCTCATTGCACTTTCTTTTCTCCCTAATGTATCTGAAGAAGTCTCCCCCACCATTAATTCCCTGTGCTAATCTCAGCTCCCTCTGGGCCTTGGCTTCTCTCACCTTTCTGGTCACCTGCCTGGACCACCCTGCATATTCCTCCCTGTCCACTTCATTCCCTGTCCTCCTAAACCTCTGGTGAGCCACTCATTTTTCCCTCACCACCACAACTTTGCTGTTCAACCAGCATGGTTTTTTTGCTTTGCTTATTTTACTCTGTGCCTTGGTGCAGGCTTCTGTTGCCTCTGTAACCCCCCCATTTAATAATATCCCATTTCAGCTCCACGTCCATCTCATGTCTTATGCCCTCCAGTTTCCCTTTCAGTACCTCCAGCATCCTCCCAAAGTCCCCACCCTGAAATTTACCACCCGAGTAACTGATTTGTCTGGCTCCCTACACATCATGATATTAAACCACACTGTTTGGTGATTGCTGTCAGATAGTGGGTCCTCTACTTTTTTCCCTCACTGCCTCCCCATTCAATAACACCAGATCTAAAGTGTTCTTTAGCCTAGTAGGTACAGTAAACAACTGTGTCAGGAGACCATCCTGGATCGCATCCAGGAGCACTTGCCCCCTAGCACTGGAGGTGGCCGTAGTGCTCCAGTCAACCCCCAGCAAGTAGAAATCCCCCACAATGACCACCTTTCCTTTTCTACATACCTTTTTGATTTGTCCTGCTAACTCCCTGTCAAGCTCCTCAGACTGGGATGGTGGCCTGTATACGGCCCCAAACCTTAGTTTTCTACCCTTGAATCTAGGAGCTGCAGACAGATTGCCTCTGTTCTCCTTTCTTCTCCATCATCCATTGTGCTTTTGATCCTGTTCCTCACATAGACTGCCACTCGACCCCTTCCCCTCCTCTTCTTACAGTCCTTCCTGTAAATTTGTATCCTGGGATTGCCAGATCCCAGTCCTGGTGCTCAGTTGCCCACATTTCTGTGACAGCTGCAATATCCACCCTCCACACTGCTAAAAGTGCCTGTAGCTCAGTGGATTTGTTTCCTAGGCTTCTTGCATTCAATGAGACCACTCTCCATAATGCCCCCTTCCCTTCACTAGCCTCCATCTCTTCCCTTCTACTCTCTCCTTTTTTGGCCTCCTTAAGTCCTTCCCTGCTAGCCTGGAGGGTAGGTTGTGACTCCACTCTATCGAGCTACATTCTCACATTATCTACAGCAATGAAGCCATTAAAATTCTTAGTTAGACTAACATAGGTACTTTTGCATTGATAGTTTGGGTCAGACTGAGGTGTGGTCAGACAAATTCACTAGTATCAACCTGCCCTGGTGATGTCATGACCAGATTTTGATTGGCCTTAGTCACTAAGAAGGTAGGACTTCTTAGAAGATAAATGATGACATACAGACATGCCTTCTAAGACACTCCCTTCTTCTGCAGGATAGTTTTTCATTCTAAATTATTTTTCTTAATAACATTCTTATTTAACCTAATTTAAACATTAAACTTACATATTCAGACGTTTCTCCTTGAAGTGAGCATTTTGGTATAAATCTCATATTTCTAGCATTTATATTTCCTACGTTACACTAAAGGTTATAACTTCATAATTTTAATAAAACTTCTTGAAATAAAATTATAGTCTTGCTCTAAATATTCTTAGCAACAGAATAATATGAGATTTGTAAGGAAAATCCATATTTTAAAGTCTTCAAAACATTACTTTTTTGTAGAAACACATGAGGTCTTTGTTATCCGCAGATGTAATAAATTATTGTCAAAAAGGCTAATTTACTATAAACTTTTAGGTGTTTTTTCTCTTTATAACAAGTTATAGACTTAATAATTTTTTCTTAGATTTCTCACAGTGTGAGCTATCATGAGATACTAGATTTTTCTAGTTTTTTAATAAGAAAATGATATTAAAATAAGTTTTAAACATAACTCCCGAATCCTTGGTCCTGCACTTATGAAACGTGTTAACCTTATTTATTATACTAGTGTATAATAACTGTCCAATTTTCATAGTGGCACCTTAATATGTTTTTAAGTTATAAGCAAAATACTTTCCTTAATATACAAGGTAATGAGACCTTTTTTCTTTTAAGGAACATAGCAAGCTGTACCTGATACTGGTTGGCAGAGAAACCATACATTTTAATAAAAGTGACTTCCCTGGAATGTAATTACCATGGTAACCTCTCAGTTGGATTAGCTAATTAGCAGCTATTCAAAGACATGTGATAGTCCTTGCTGTGGAGAGGCCCCATCTTATCTCTGTTCTACAGCTAGAGAACAGAGATTTGAAGCATGAAGATTCAACTTTAAAACAGTCCCTTTTATACCATTTTTTTAGCTTTGAAACTGTTTCCATTTTAAATGGCATCATTCCTACATTTCAACATGTGTTTAAGATTTAATCAACAGTAATCTCAACAAGAAATTAGAGTAAACATGTCCCATATTAATACCATATAAAATCACATAATAATAATTAAGAATCAATTCTCGATAATAAAAATAAAATAATTTTTCCATCAAGGGTTTTGTTCCTACAATACCTTTACAAAGTTTTGCACCAAAGAGGGATAGGCCCCTTTTCCTTAACTGCATATGGACCCTATACACGGCCCCCATGGCAAAAGTGCTTACCAATAGCTGCATGTCCAATCCCTTTCCATTAGCTCAAGGCACCCATCAGGGATGCCCTCTTCTCCACTACTTTTTTCTATTAGCCATTGAGCCCCTTGCAGCAGCATTGTGCATAAATCTCAAGATTGAGGATGTTAGGCTAGGGAATGCAGAATATAAATCTCTGTCTTATGCAGATGACCTGTTAGTTCTTCTCGGTGATGCCCCATAGGCTATTGCTCCACTATGCTGAACCCTGAATGCCTTTGAGAACATCTCAGGGCTTACATTTAATCACAATACGTCGGAGGTACAACCTCTCAACACTCATTGCTCAGCATCATTATTCCAGCATATGAACTGGAAGTGTAAAAAGAAGAGAATCACATATCTAGGAATCCACATTTCATCCACACTCTCAGACTCCTGCAAAGTTAACTTTTCTTCCCACATTGCAGTTCTTAGGGCAGATATCAACAGGTGGCAAGCCTTGTATCTCTCCTTGACTGGGAAGATCTCAGGTGTCAAGATGATGTTGGCACATAAAGTGTTTTATCTCCTGGCCCATCTACCTATTTTCATACTGGATAAATGGTTCAACACCCTTAATAAACTCAGAGGGTATTTTTTTATGGGACAGGAAATCCGCACAACTCAGTAGAACTAAGCTGAGGAAACAATGGAAGGGAGGTGGCTGGGTCTGCCCAATTTTGCTTGCTACTATCTAGCATTGATCTCTGCCCAGGTGTTGCAATGGTTCCACAATAAAGACATTAGGCCACCCCAGTGAGTGAAGATAGATGATCACCTAGTGGGTGCAGTATCACCATAGTACATATTAGTCACTAAACCTAATAAAGGGGTTTCCAGTCACCTCACCATAGCACTCTCCCTAGGCTACTGGTGGAAGATTAGGAAGTTATTCCACATTAAGCACATGCCAATCCTACAGGCACCCTTGTGGGACAGCCCACTTTTCACAATAGATCACTAAGCCTCTTTGTTGGCACACTTGGAGGCAGGCAGGCATCATAAATGTTCAAGACCTCTGCCTGCCAAGACAATTGTCTATCAGAAAATTCCAAGATCTGATCCGATGTTACAGTCTGCCAAAAAAAAAAAGATTTCTGACACTATCTCCAAATCTGTGCAGCAGCCACACCGCATTTGTGCTTGACTTCATCCCAATGGACAGAAAATAGCAACAAGGTCATCACAATATGGGCAAAACATGAGAAAGGTAGGGTGGGATCCATCTATAGAAGTCTATAGGATACAGGGCCTTCACCCACAAATAATAGTAAATCCATCTGGATAAACAAGCCAAATATTAATATCTCTGACCTAGAATGGAAGAAATGCTTGACCAGAGCTCATGTGTCATGTAGATACACCAAAGCCCAGCTCATCCATCTAAAAATTATGCACTATTGGTATAGAACAGCACCTGTACAACAGGAAGTCCTCTCCAGTGATAGATGCTGGAGATACAAGTTACATGGATTCTCTTTCACATGTGTTATGGTCCTATCCAATGATTCAGCCATTTTGGGAGAATGTTATCAGATTCTGACAGCAAGTTCTCACCACCAACTGTAAAACAAATAAGCCTTTTGCCCTCTTAGGGATCACCTCTCTTCCCTCTACAGACACAGCCCACAGGCTTCACTGGGGGATATCATTCACAATTGCAGCCAAGAGACTTATCCTTAGACAGTGGAGGATGACAGACATACCTTCCTTTAATGAACAGCTGTAAATAATCAATCAGCTCACTGGAATGCTTTTCCTACCTAGCTATCAACATTATGCAGTTGTATCAAGATATATGGGCCCCCTTTTATGCCTTAGAAATAAAAATAGATAACAACCCCAATACATTTTCAAGGTTTATAGGTGGGCTCATTTACTTCCCCATAAGAGACATGACAATGCTTTATCTGTATAGTATGGCACATTAAGTACATTACAGTATGTTGACTAGTGTGTATGTTATGATGCTCATTTCCATGATGTTATATTGGTTTAGTTATATGTTTTGTAAAAATGAAAAGTTTTCAATAAAAAAAAGTAGCATTAAAAAAAATGTTATGGGTAAACCTAGTTACAATGCACGAGCAGTAGAAATATTCAAACAGAGCATGGATCAGTAAAATAGTGACAGACATAGCAACAAAAACAAATCTTTCAGAAGGTATGGTATCAAAAACAATATAAAATAGATGGTACATCATCCAATAAGTGCAACAGATAATTTAAGCAGCTTCTGGAAAACAACTACACAGACACTGTAGGTATGGTAGTCATGGAGGCAAAAAACAGTTACAGGAGACAGAAACAACAACATGGTGGTAGATCTTCCTTTTGAAAAAGACATGACAGGGGGAAATATGGAGGGCAACTGGGATGGAGTTCCAAAATCTGGGGTCAAAGTGGGAGAAGGCCTGAAGTCCCATGTTGGTCATACACCTGGGAGCACCTAGTAGGGACTGATCACCCAAGCAGAGGGGGTAAGCCTGGTCAGAGGCATCAGCATAGAGGTTAAGGAGGAGGGAACACAATTTCTAATAATGTTGTCAGTAAAGGTACCCAGGGAAAAAGAGCAGCAAGCCTCAGGAGAGGAAGCCAGTTCAGCCTAGAGTAAAACTGACAGCGGTGGGTAAAACAGTTTGAGGCCAGAGCAAAATGAAAGATGCTATTGTAAGTCATGTCCCATTTGTAGAGGTTGGCTTTGGAGGCACGTGAGTAGATAATGGAGCCATAGGTAAGGCAGAAAAGAATGATGTCCTGAGCAATGGCTACTCTGGCAGAGCTTGTGAGTGCATACTTGGTTCTGAAAGCCAGACAAACTTGATGTTTACAGTTTTACAAGTATTAGAGATGTGCTGGGTAAAATTAATAGATGAGTTTATTGTTATACCAAGGTACTTGAAGCAACTGATATTTTCAAGGAGGGAACCATTAATACTGGAGATAGCAAGGCGTCCAAAGCACTTTTTCAATTTGGGGATTGGGCAAAACAATACTGAGTGAGATTTACTAGCACTGAATAGTAGTTGGTTCAGAGGAACCAGGAGTGGATGCTACAGAAATCCAAGGTTAGATGAGAGTTAATGTCAGCTAGGTTTTGGGAGCTATAATACAGCACAAGGAGCAGGATAAAGGGTTCAAGAAGAGATCATTTAAAAACATATTGAAAAGAAGGGGACCCAGGATAGATCCTTAATGAGCCCTA
Organism: Neoceratodus forsteri; assembly: GCA_016271365.2. Taxonomy (NCBI): domain Eukaryota; kingdom Metazoa; phylum Chordata; order Ceratodontiformes; family Ceratodontidae; genus Neoceratodus; species Neoceratodus forsteri. The sequence goes on along the minus strand of CM028129.1, from coordinate 808,455,757 downwards.
ATGTTTATTATTTAATGGTCAGAAACAGGTGAATTATACTTAAAAAACTGCTGTCTATTCTTGAGGTAGCTGTCATACTAGGAGACCATGTCAGAGGAGATATCCAGGGATAGCATTTTGGTCTTTAGTAGTGAGTGATCAACTAAATCAAAGGCTTTAGTGAGGACAATGAACACTGCCTCCATGCATAGACATTTGTCCATGGCAGGTTTGGTGTCATATGTAAATTGCAGCAGATCTGTGGTCATACTGTGGTCTTTTTTAAAGTCATGTTAGGCATCCGAAAGTAGATTATGATCAAGGAGACAGTTAATGGTTTGGACTGAAACAAGCTTCTTCAATATTTTACTTGGGACTCACAGAATAGCAATAGGGCGATAATTAATGATAGATTAGGGGTCACCTTTTTTGAAGATGGGGCAATTTTTGCAACCTTCCAGACCTCAGGAACAACCCCAGGGCACAGGGACAGATTATAAATTCTAGCCAGAGGGGGAGCTAAGTAGTGGGAGGCCATTTGTAGCAACCTGGGCTCAAGACGATCGTGACCTACACTACAGCAGACAGAGATAGAGTCCAGTAGATGATGCTCCTCCAGGTTAGTGACTGCATGTAGGTAGAAATGTGGGTTAGATGCAGGAGTGTTAATGGGGATGAGGAGGGAGGATACTGGACTGGAAGGTAGGGTAGGTATTCTTGGACAGGTCTGAGAAGTGGTAGTTGAAAACACTGGCAGTGGTGATAGGGTTATTACTGTGAATTCCATCAAGCACCATACCATTTGTAAAATGGGTGTGGCCACACCCCATAATACCTTTGATGTGATTCCAAAATTTTTGACAGTCACCAAAAGCATCAAGCAATATATTTTTGTAGTAGGAATTTGTGCAAGACATATGGCATTTTTACAGGTATTTTTCCTGGTCCTGTAATCCACCAAGTCAACTGGGAGACCAGAGGTTTTAAATTTGGACCAACTCTTGTCCCTTGATCTATAGGCATGATCTACAGATCTCCAGCACAGGGAGAAGAGGTGGATAGGGAGCTTGTGGATGAAATACATGAGAATACAAGAAAAGGGGAAGTTCTGATGCAGGGTGATTTCAATATGCCACACTTAGATTGGACCACCCCAGCAGCTGCTTCGACCCGGAGCTGAGGCATTCTGGATTCCCTACAGGGGACAGCCCTGAAGCAGCTAGTGCTTGATCCTACCAGAGTGAGGTGATTCTGGACCTAGTACTGACCAATGCCAACAGAGTCACAGAAGTCCAGGTAGAATGACAACTGGGGTCCAGTGATCAGCACATAGTGTGGTTTAGCATGGGGAAAGGGACACAGTCAAGTGACACAAAGGCAAAGGTCTTAGATTTCTGAAGGGCAGACTTTGTTAAGATGGAGAGATGTATCACAAAAGAGGGAGGGAGGGAGGAAGGGGAGTTGAGGAGTAGTGGGAACACCTGAAAGCAGCCACAGAGGAGGTGATAAACTAATGTATCAGGATAGTAAACAAAGGCAAGAGAAGGAGGAAACCACTATGGCACTTGAAATAGGTGGCAGACAAAGTAAGGGCCAAAAGGGCAGGTTTCACAAAATATAAGGAGACTTAAAGGAAGGAAAACAGGGAGGTATACCTAACAAATTTAAGGGAAGCAGGGATGGCTGTTAGGAGCGTAAATGAGTGAACTGAGGAAAGATTAGCACAAATGGTGAAGAAAGGGGACAAGACATTCTATAGGTACATCAGCGAAAGAAGGAAAGCGGGGGGGTATTGTAAGGCTCTGAGGGAATAAAGGGGAGTGTAAGGAGGAAGACCTGGAAAAGGCAGAAATACTGAACAAATACTTCTGTTCAGTATTCACATAAGAGAGGGAAGGTCAGGGACTATAGTTGGGTAACAGATATGAAGGGGAAGGGGTAAACACAAGTCCATTCACAGTGGAGAGAGTCCTGGAGGAGCTTACAAAACTGAAGATGGACAACGCAATGGGGCCAGATGGCATACATCCACTGATATTAAAGGAGCTGCGAAGACAGCTAGCAGTGCCTCTGGCAGCCAAGTTCACTGAATCATTCAACATAGGAGTGGTTTCAGAGGACTGGGGAAGCCACCTGTTGTCCCTCAGCAAGGCCTTCAACACCATCCCACATAAAAGGCTGGTTAACAAGATCGATTGTCTTGGTATGGAACAAAAGGTGGTAAACTGGGTTAGGAACTGGTTAACTGACAGGAGGCAGAGGGTGGTGGTAAATGGGATCTAATCTGGGGAGAAGGTGGTGACCAGTAGGTTATCTCAGGTGTCAGTCCTTGGGCCAGTTCTGTTTAATGTCTTCATTGCTGACATTGCAGAAGGGCTGGAGGGAAAGTCTGTCTGTTTGCAGATGACACCAAGATCTGCAATACGGTGGACACTCCAGACAGGTGGAGAAAATGAGGAGGGGACATGGGGAAGCTTGAAAAATGGTCTGAGGTGTGGCAACTGAGGTTGAATTCAAAGAACTGCAAAATAATACACCTGGGATGAGGGAACCCTAGGGAAAGTTACAGGATGGGGGGTAGGGGGGAGTTGCTGATGATCACCAAGGAAGAAAGGAATCTGGAGTTATCATTTCAGATTACCTAAAGGTGTCTAAGCAGAGTACAAAGGCGACAAGAAGAGCCAGCGGCATGCTGGGTTGCATAGGCAGAGGTACCACTAGCAGAAGGAGGGAGGTGGTGATGTCATTGTATAAAACACTAGTGAGGCCTCATCTAGAGTACTGTGTACAGTTCTGGAGGCTTCATCTTCATAAGGACATTGACAGGGTGGAGGCAGTCCAGAGAACGGTGACAAAGATGGTATAGGGTTTACACCAGAAAATATATGAGGAGAGATTAAAGGACCTCAATATGTACTCACTGGAGGAGAAGAGGGATCAGGGAGACATGATAGAAACATTCAAGTACCTTAAAGGCATAAACAAGGTACAGGGGGGCAACATTGTCCAATACAGGAGGAGTGTAAGAATGAGGGGGCATGATATGAAATTGGAGGGTAGCAGGTTAAGGGGAAATGTGAGGATGTTTTTCTCCACTGACAGGGTGGTGGACGCATGGAATAGTCTGGCACAGGAGGTGGTGGGAGTGAGCACAGTGGAGGGATTTAAACATGCATGGGATAGACATAAGGAAACCCTAGAAGTGTGAAGGAGAGGAGAAACCCATTGATCTAGTAGGATCAGAGGCTACAAACAAGGGGAGGACTTACAGGCAGACTTGATGGGCCTAGCGAGCCTTATCTGCCAACAATTTTTATGTTTCTATGTTGCCTTTAGTAAGGCAATGAGGTCTACATGTATTCACCTGGTAGGGCAGCCTTTGATTCTGTGCTTCACCATCAAAGTATATAGGTCTTGAAGAATCAAGGTATATAGGTCTTGGAGAGCACTATAATGGGAGATGAAATAGTCTAGGGCTTCATTAACATTATTGGTGCAATAAAGTGGTGACCAATCACTCTGACAAAGGTCAGTGAGGACAGTAGTGGAGTCAAGCCTTGAGAAATCCCAAAGTGAGATTTCTTTAGGGGGGACAGGAAGGAGTACGAACTTGCCAGATGCAATAGAAATGGGAGTGGTCACTAATAAAATCTGACAGGATACCTGTTCCAGTAATCCTGTCCTTTCTGTTTGTCAGGATCCAATCAATTAATGTGTGACTGCCAGCAGTGAGAGAAGGTCTGGTTGGATTTAAGATAAACTGGGACAGCTGGTAATTTTGAACTTGTAGTTCAAGGAATTTGGATGATTTTCTGCAGCAGTTAAGGTGAATATCACCGAGTAGAATCATTTTGCTTTTATCAGCTAGGGAGGTGGTGAGAGTGTAAGGAGTTCTGTTAGAACTGCCACACCACCTAGAGGCATATAATGTGGAGTTTCTTTGTACCCCCAGGAGTAGGACAGTGTGCATTGCTTCACATAGGAACAATTTAAGAATAGTAATTGGAGAGAGATTAATGTGCTCCCAATAGTCAATAACTATTCTGTCTCCTTTTTTGGTGGAGGGGTGGCCACATATAAACAGGTTATAATTAGATAATGAGCAAGCAGAATCAGGCGTAGAGGGTTGGAGCCATGTTTCAGAAATACATAGCACATTGGGACTCCCAGCCCTCTAACTCAGAAATATTACATTGAAGACTAGAGGCATTTAAGTGGGCAACTTTTAGCCGCTTAGAAACAATCCAGTGGGGGTCAGAACTGCAAAAAGGAGCAGAGGTATCAGGGTTTAATTCTATATCACCGGATAAGTACAGGGCAATAAGAATACAATTTCAAAGGCATCATTTAGCAGAAGAAATGGGACAGCTATATGGGGAATAAGAGTAATATTTATTTACAAACTTCATTAGTAGGTATAAGTGACCAGATGTTAGAAGTGGAGTCAGGTTAGGATGAGACACCCAAGCTACTGGGATGTTGGTTTAAGTGAAATCATGGGACTCAAACAGGGCAGCACTCTTAGGCAGGTGGAAAGGGGGAGAGAGCTTGCCTGTATATAGAAGCAGGGATATCAGACAGAGCTGTACAGTATAATATATGAAAGGGATGCCATTAGAACAGGCAAAACTAGTACTCCTGAAGTACGAAGGGGGAGGGGGTTAAACATAGCAGCACTATGATAGGCAAAAACAGATACTGGACTGTTTTTGAACAGGACAAGTAAGTTTTATATACCATCCCAAGGAAAAAACAACCACAGGCTGCACAGCATACACATCCGACACTGCTCAATAGCTTAATTAATTAGGAGCATAGCCTAAAAATGATGAAACAGTATCTTGCATACAGAGTAATTATATGTGTAGCTAATATAGAATAAAACAAGCCAGAGGCAGATGATTAAGCACAGGGACATTTTTAAAACAGCAAATAGTTTAGTGGAGTCACAGCGGTGTATGACAGAGATAATTGTAAAATCAATGGGTAGCTGAGGTAGATTTCAACAAGCCACAAGCAGGTATTAAGCATACAGTAACAATAATCAGCAAACAGCAGCACTCAATCTCAAGGTGGTACAAGAGTTACTGACCAAGTTAATTATGATGTCCAGGAATCAACAATGGGCCTGCTGCAGACAGACCAGTAAAGCATCAGAGTGTTTTGCAAGAGGTGGTAGCAGAGGAACCTGAGAAATGGGGCAGTGTGGCTGGCTGATGGCTTACTCCCACAGGTGATACCCACAGTATGACACCCTTTGCCTTTGCAGCCCTGCACTTAGAGCTCCAGACCACTAGCACAGAGGACCTGCTAAGGAAGATCAGGTTATGAAGAGGAGGAGCTGGTGAACGATTCACTGCTTGGTGTAGAAGCATCATTCTCCAGAGGTCCTGGTGGAGTTGGACCAGTGCAGTGCTTCGAGAGAGGTCCAGTGGCATCGATGGGCGAGAGTGGGTCCTGAGTCAAGGACAAAGCCAGCTTCTCATCCCCATGGCATGTAGCAGAAATTGGGTTCAGGAAACAGTGCAGAGCTGTGCTTTTAAAGTCCCAGGCAGCAAGTTGCAGCAGTTTAAAATTAGCACCAAGGAAGACTGCAGGATCTCTGATTGGCTGCTCGGTGGGGGGGGGGCATTACTCTCCAGAGGTCATGGTAAAGTCAAACTGGTGCAAGGCTTCAGTTGAGGTCTGGTGGCATTGGCAGTGAGCAAGAGGGGCTCCTAAGGACAAAGCCTATTTCTTGTCCATGTAGCTTGCTGCAGAAATTGGGTTTGGCAAACAACTTTTAAACTCACAGGCACCAAGTTGCAGCAGTTAAAAAGAAGGCTGCAGGGTACCCAATTCACTGCTTGGTGTGGAGGCAACACTTTCCAGAGGTCCCTGTGGAATCTTGTCAGTGCAGGGCTTCAGTAGAGGTCCAGTAGCATCAGAGGTGGGTGAGAGGAGGTCTCGAGTTAAGGACAAAGCCAAACACTGATGTGCTAAAAAGTTAGAGGCATTCAATACTTCTACATGTTCCAGTTTCAAAAGCCAAACAAGTTTTAAACAGAAAGATCTAGTCTTTTAAGGGAAATGAAATATACAGTAGCTAAAATTTCAAATACACATTTTAAATAAAGCATGTAGGCTGTTTCATAGCAGTAACTATGAGGCAATTTAGAAGTGAATAATGGGCCCATCATGCTGTAGGTACAAATAAATGTAAAAAGAATTCTCTACAGAAAATGAGTAACTTGATTCATAGCTTCTTTTCTAGAAATATTACAGTGAAAGAGGGATAATGAATCAATTGTTATATGAACAGGATGTGACTAAGGCAAAACGTATTGATGAATTAGATGTGTGTCTTTTAGCAGAGGCAGCAACAGTGGTCTCTCAACCACTGATGACAATTTTTCAACACGTTTTTTCACAGAAGTGCTCAGAGTATGAAAAATGTGGTACACATACTATAGTTCCAAAATATGGTAATGCATAGAACCCTAATTATTACAAGTTTTGTGTACTTCTTCCTGTCCATATCTGTATTTGTAAGAATGAATGGAAAAACAGAAATTGCAATTGTTCAGGAACTCTACATAATGATGGTGTTACTTCTATGGCTCTGTCCCATGTCACTAGCATGGTGGATCCAAACTTACTGTTGAAGACATAAGAGAGATATTCAGCATCAGATAGGTCCATTGGCATGGTTCTCCTAAATCGTGTTAGCAGGACACTGCTAATTTGGTCTTCTTCCCACAGAAACGCAAATAAATTTAAGGATGATCATTTTGAGGGGTTAAAAATTATCCCTTTTCCTCAAACCAGGCATACAGTTCCATGTATACAAAAAGCCCAAAGTTCTTCAGTTAAACCACCTGTTTAAGAAAAATAAAAGACATCTCATTGTCTTATGATCTTATTGAAAAATGGTTAACTGCACTCTGCACCATATGGTAGATACTAACAATTTAACACAACAATTAAGCATGGATTAATGGATGTGTCCCATAAGAAGGATACTGATGGGGTAAGCTTGCAAACATATTTCACCATTGTTAACTAAGAAAAAAAAGCAGATTCAATTAGCATCATGCTTACTGTTAATGAAAAAAGATCTCAAGGAAGAAAAGGTATTTTTGGCTTTTAGGTTTCACACTTCTGATGCAATCATTCCTAGGACTAGGAGGTAAATTCAAGATAATTAAAAATAGAGATAGACTGTGTGCATGTGAGTTTAAGGTGGCAGAAACCTTTCCTTGGTAAATAAACTTTAAAAATAAATAAATAAATAAAAACAGCTCTTTCATTATCATATAACAAAACATACATAATGCGGCCCTTGGTGTCTTTTGATACAGCCTCCCTCGCCTTTACCTATCTATGTTATAACTAAACAAATGTTTTCTTTTATCATACTGTAAAAGTGTTGTAGTAGGCTGAGACATTTGGGGGAACCCTAAAAAAAACCTCCAGGCAAATAAAGTTCAATGGAATAAATAAAAGTTACTTTACTTTAGCAACAAAGGTTCACAACAGCTTATTCTGACAGAGCAAATAGGAAACAAAATGCTATTTAGCTTCATTCAGCTTTTCAGTTCACAGCAGCCCTTCTCTGTCTCTTTCTTACTCTCTCACTCTCTCCACCACAAATCCTCCTTGCTTTTTCTGTTTCTTCCTAATACAGTAGCTCTCAGGTGAGGCTCATTTGTGCCACTCCCCTGTAGGGAATTCTAGGTTTCTGTATAGCCAGTAGAGATGAGAAATCAGCAGGGCTGGATTCATGTTCCCCCGTACTCCTATTACTATCTTAGTGAAGACAAGGTCCCAAATGAAGGTTATACAATACCCTTCGCATACCCTCCCCCTCAAAGTTGTGCCAGCGGCACACTCAGCACTTCTACCATTGAGCTGCCCTCCTGGAAGAAAAAGTCAGCATTATTATGCTTGGAACACTGTACAAATATAGCATTGTCTAAAACAGCACTGCAATAACTGCATATACCTGAATAGAGACAGGGTTAGGATAGTGAATGTTAACTACCGCTAACTACCACTACCCCTGTAGCTATTCAGGCAATGGAAGAAGTGGATAAGTGAGAAACAATTGTGGAAGTTGGCTCAGCTGCTCCAGTGGTGGAAAGGGCTAAAGCAGAAGCAGTTCAGGTAGTACAGATCAGGAGACCAGGGTTCTGTTTTTGGTCTCCTGAGTCTTACTTCTTCCATCTTCCCCCCACCCAAAGTGTGTTTGTATTTTTTCTGTTCTTTTTTTGAAAACAAATGGACCTCTGCAAGTTTCTAAATTTCTCTGAAAATTGACCCCCCCCCTCAGAGTTTGTTATTTTAATACCAGGGGGTGCAGGGGGCAGAGCCCCCCACAAAACCAAAGAGTACATTATGCATTCTTTTAGCCATGATAACAGTCATTGTTGTGGTGTCAGACCGCTACCATTGGCACTGTTTTGTCTGTCACTGTTTTTTACTGGCGCTGTTTATGACAGTGCTGTATTTACTGCGTGGTTGTTGATGGTACATTTATTGTTGTCGCACTTTAGACCTGATGCTGGGAATGCACCTTGTGGCATACCTGGAATGAAAGTGGTTGCATAGCCAAGTACCGTTAGGTAACTTGGGATATAGAGTCTCACACGGCATGCAGCCATTTGAGGGGTGCGTGATCAGTACCTAGGGTGAAGCTTTTTCCCAACAAATAGTAACAAGGCTACTACTGCCCACTTCATTGCTAGACACTTTTTCTCTAGCATGTCATTATGCTGTTCCACGAGAAATAATTTTATGGACAAATAGAAGATGGGGTGAATCCCATCATCAAAATCTTGTGACAAGACAGCCCCCAATCCTACTTTTGAGGAACCTATGTACAAAATGAGTGGGTGGTTAAAATCATGACTTGATATGACAGGTTCCTTACACAACACCCTTTTGATAGTCTGAAGGGCCTTCTGACACTTCAAGGACCTGCTCTGAACCTTATTTGGGGCAGCCTTTTTAGTTAGGTCAGTCAGTGGGGCAGCACATGTTAAAAACTCCAGAATTAATAGTCAATAATATCCCACTAAGCCACGGAAGGACCTAACTTGTTTTTTGGTAGTTGGTACAGGACAGTCAGCAAGGGCTTTTGTCTTATCAACAACTGAGCACACATGGCCATTCCAAAGCATGTATCCCAGGTATTTTGGTTTTCTGTTGCCTAAGGGCACATTTCCTGGCTTTGGCTATGAGACCTGACTCACTGTGCAACTGAAGTTCTGCAGCCAGATTCTGCAAATGAGTTTCTGAATCAGAGCTAAATATGATAACATTGTTCAGGTATGCTGCTGCATATAACCCATGTGAAGGGAAGATTGGATCCATTATTCTCTGAAATGTGGCAAGAGCACCATGAAACCCAAAGGGAAGAATGGTAAACTGATATAAGCCAAATGAGGTGACAAAGGAAGTTTTCTCCCAGGATTCAGAAGTTAGTGGGATTTCCAATACCCCCTGGTCAGCTCTAGGGTACTAATGTACTGGGCCTTACCCACTCAATCCAGAAGTTCGCCCACACTAGGCATAATATATGCACTGAACTTGGAGATGGCACTGACTTTCTGGAAGTCTACACAAAACTAAGTGAACCCATCAGGTGTTGGGACTAATACAATAGGGCTAGACTAGTCACTCTGAGATTCTTCAATGACTCCCAGTTCACACATAGAGTGGATCTATCCAGCACCATTTCTTGGACTTTCTCCAGCAACCTACAGTGGCGTGAAAAAGTATTTGCCCCCTTCCTGATTTTCTCTATTATTGCATATTTGTCACACTGGATGTTTTCAGGTCTTTAGACAAAATATAATATTAGATAAAGGGAACCTGAGTGAACAAATAACACTTTTTTTTTTCTACTTATTTCATTTATTTAATGAAAAAAGTTAACCAACACTAACGGGCACTGTGTGAAAAAGTAATTGCCCCCTAGTTAAACAACCCAATTAAAGGGATAATTAGAGTCAGTTGATTGAACACAGCCAGGCTTGATTACAGCCAGCCCTGCTCAATATAAATCTCACTTATTTTGACCCTTACCATCAGAGTCACGTTGCCAGCACAAAGATTCAACAAGCACATTATGCCATGATCAAAGGAAGTTCCTGAAAGATCAGAAAAAAATGTGTTGCCCTCTATCAGTCTGGAAAGGGTTACAAAGCTATTTCTAAGGCTCTGGGACTCCATCGAACCACAGTGAGAGCCATAATTCCAAATGGAGAACACTTGGAACAGTAGTGAATCTTCCCAGGAGTGCGGCCTGCCAAAATTACTCCAAGGGCGAGCTGTAAATCATTCAGGAAGTCTCAAAGGATCCTAAAACAACATCCAAAGAACTGCAGGCTTCTCTTGCCTCAGCTAAGGTCAGTGTTCACGACTCCACAATCAGAAAGAGACTGGGCAAAATGGCGTTTGTGAGAGAGTAAGGCGGAAACCACTGCTAACCAAGAAGAACATAAATGCTCATCTCTCATTTGCCAAGAAGCACCTGGATGATCCACAAGCCTTTTGGGAAAATGTTCTATGGACAGATGAGTCCAAAGTGGAACTTTTGGATGACATGGATCCCATAATGTCTCGGCAAAGCAAACACAGCATTCCACAGTAAGAACACCATACCAACAGTCAAACATGGTGGTGATAGTGTGATGGTGTGGGGATGCTTTGCTGCCTAAGGACCTGATGACTTGCCATAATTAAAGGAACCATGAATTCTGCTCTGTACCAGAAAATTCTTAAGGAGAATGTCCGGTCATCCTTCCGTCAGCTGAAGCTGAAGCGTAGTTGGCCATGCAGTAAGACAATGATCCAAAACACAAAAGCAAGTCCACATCAGAATGGCTAAAAGAAGTAAAATTAAAGTTTTGGAGTGGCTTAGTCAAAGTCCAGACTTAAACCCAATAGAGATGCTGTGGCAGGACCTGAAACGAGCAGGTCATGCTCGAAAACCTACCAAATGTTACTGAATTAAAGCAGTTCTGCGAGGAAGAGGGTTAAAATTCCTCCACAGCGATGTGAAAGACTAATATTGAATTATAGGAAGTGTTTGGTTGCAGTCATTGCAGCTAAATGTGGCATAACCAGTTATTAAGTGTAAGGGGGCAATTACTTTTTCACACAGTGCCAGTTGGTGTTGGTTAACTTTTTTTCATTAAATAAGTGAAATTAAAAAAAAAAAACAAGTGTTATTTGTTCACTCAGGTTCCCTTTATCTAATATTACATTTTCTCTAAAGACCTGAAAACATCCAGTGTGACAAATATGCAATAATAGAGAAAATCAGGAAGGGGCCAAATACTTTTTCACGCCACTGTATATGGCTATTCACTGATCTGGATACCTGAGTCTGTGCCTATGTGGTATTCATCCTCATTTTGGGGAAACACAACCCCAGAATTTCTTACCAGATGCTGGGCTTCATTTTTTTGGGTCAGGCTGAGCTCTACATCCATTGGGATGGGACTTGCTTCTTTTAAAATTTCAGGGCCTAAGTCAAGAATTTCATTTTCATTGTCCTCATCCTTCACCTAACTAGGCTTCCTTTAGGTTCCTCTGAGTCATTTAGCAAAACCTCCCTGTCTTTCCTTGGTTTCAACAAATTAATATGCTATATTGTTTTTTTTTTCCTTTTTTCTGTTGGATTGTAACTTGGAATACTGCATACTGAAGGCCCCGAGTTTTCTGCGATTCTGTGGCTGTGGCAAACTGCAGAATTAACCATGGCATTCCCAGCCACCCGTGGAATTAGTGGCCAGCTGTGCAATTTTCGGCCACCCATAGAACAAACGTCCTTTACAGATGGGGGCATGCCCAATCCCATGTAGGCTTCACTGCCCCCCAAACAAACATCCATATGCCATGCTGGGAGCCCACCACAGCATGGCAAAAGTCTCCTTTGTCTTTAAAAATAAAAAAAGACCTAAAATAAAAAAAGTCCCTCACTGATTCTTTTGCCCCTTCCCCCCACCTGCACCCACCCTCTGTGTACCCCACCTCCCCACACCCCCACCTCACCCCATATTTACCTCCAGAGCCCAGCCCAATGATCTTCAATGGACCAGGAACACGTCTGCACTCTTCAAAACCGACTGTAAACTGAAGAAATGCCGGTAAGCTGTATAATGGCATCAATAGATTTTTTCAACTTTGGTGCATATCTCAGCCATTTTGGGGAATTTATTTACCAAATTTTCAACATGGGGTTCTTGGGACTACACCTCCTGAACTCGGTCACTGTCATTTGGTTATTCAGTCCTTAGAGGTGATTTCGTGGTCACTGTGTGTAACCACCTTTCGTGACCAAGTAATGAAACAACAGTGTCTCAGTTCATGAAGTAGGTCCCCAAAAACCCTATGTTGAAAATTTGGTGAAAAAATTCCCCAAAATGACTGTTTTACAAATGTGTGTTGTGCAGTTCCTATCCTCGCTTGTAACTTCAAGCATTTTTAATATTTTCATTGCAGGTTTTGCATTGTTATTTTACCACACCTCCTTATGAGCAATACAACTGTCATTTTTCACATTTCACCCAAAATGTGTTTTCGCACAAGTAGCGCACAGTGGTGCGGTCGATGTGTGAATCAATGTTGGGGACAGATTAAGAAAATCACAGTGAAACTGTTCACGAGCAGAGGTCTTAAACTGGCTATGTTGAAAATTTGGTGACAGAAGTCCACAAAATGACTGTGTTACGAGCATGCATTGTGTCAGATATGGCAAAAAAAAAAGGGTAAAAATGTGCCACAGAATTGCTGCAGAAATTGGTGTCTAGCACCGTAGAAGTTCTGTGGTAAATGAGAACCCTGCTGCAGAACTTTGCTCCGATGTGCCACAGAAAGATCGGGGGCCTGTGCATAATCAACTGACCCCACTTTTCTCAGGACCTCATACAATCCTTGCTATTTAGCCAGGAATGGAAGGGGTATCGCCAATAGAAAGAGAGAGGTGGTATTACCACTGTATAGATCACTGGTAAGACCTCATCTAAAGTACTGTGTCCAATTCTGCATACCACATCTCCAGAAGGAAATAGACAGGGTAGAGGCAGTCCAGAGGAGAGCAATCAAAATAGTTCAAGGTCTGCATCACAAGCCCTATGAGGAGAGACTGAAGGACCTCAATATGTACATCCTGGAGGAAAGGAGGGAGAAGGTGGATATGATAGAAACTTTCACATACCTCATGGGTATAAATAAGGATTTTTCAGAGGAAAAGATGCTCAAGAACAAGGGGGCATGCTATGAAGCTGGAGGAGGGGCTCAGGACAGATGTGAGGAAGCACTTCTTCACAAAAAGAGTGGTGGATGCCTGGAACAACCTAACAGCAGAGGTAGTGGGGGAAAAAATGTTAACGGGCTTCAAGAATGCATGGGATCAGCATAAGGGAACTTTAAAGGTAGGAAAAGGGCGGTGAAGCCAGAGATCAAGTAGGATCTGCAGTGTTACAGTGGGTAGGGAAAATGGGCACATTAGGTGGGCCAAGGGATCCTGATCTGCAGTCAGTATCTATGTTTCTATGCTTCTTGGGGATCAATACCACTGGGGAGGCCCAGGGACTACTGGACTCCTGGATTACCCTAAGACCCAACATTGCCTTGACCTCCCATGCTATAAAATATCCCTCAGGAACTCTGTAGGGTGGCTGCCTCAGTGGGGCCTGGACCCTATTCCACATGGTGCTCTCCCAGCATTGTATATCTCTGTTTCCCCTGGAACATTTCCCCAAATATATGCAGGACCCAGCATTTCATTAGCTTAGATCAGTGCCAGCCACTCTGAGAGGGTGACAGCATCCACTGAGGATTCTCCTTTAACCTCTCCAAAGAGCTCCACCAACTGGTCTGCTTCTGCCTCCTTCTCTGGATAGCTGCACACATCCAGAACCATTTCATCCTGGTCATGGTAGGGCTTCATCATGTTTACATGGTAGATTTGCTGATTGCACCTCCTGTCGTGTAGCTCCGCTACTTAATTAACATGATTCACCCTCCTGACCACCAAGTAATTAACCTCCCAAGCTGCCTGTAATTTATTCTGTTGGATGGTGATGAGTACCATCGCCTGCTGCCTGACTTCATATGCCCAGGCTCCAACCCCCTGGTCATGCCACAACTTCTGTTTCTGCCATACAGTTGCTAAGTGTTCCTGCATAAACCACATGAGCTCCTTGAGCCATGACCTGAAATTCTGGACATCCTCCACAACACAGTCCTCTTGTAAATCAAGCTCATCCTCCCATTCATCCCTTACCAAATAAAGGGGACCCTCAACTTTATGGCCAAAGATGAGCTAGATGGGTTAGAACCCTATGGAGTCCAGGGGACTTCCCTATAAGTACTTGTGTCACTCTCTCACATGCTGATTGGTGAATGCCCTTAGTAGATTTAAGAGATGCATTAATTAAGAGATGCATTAAATTGCTTGACCAGACCCTTAATCTGAGGTAGTATGGGGAAGCCCTGTGCTGCCTCACCCTAAAAATCTCCCAAAGACTAGCCATTAGGGTGGATATTACATTAATGCTCTGGTCTGACAGATTCTCATGGGGAACCACACATGGTTGAATAGCCTCAGCAGTTCATCAGACACTTTTTCCGCCTCAATGGAGGACAAGTGCACAGCCTCTGAGTATCTCATGCAGAATCCATGACCACCGACATGTACCTCATGTCTGTGTGATTTGGGGTGCTAAGTGGCTCTACAATATCCACAACTCACTGAAATGACTCTTCAATTATCAACAGGGGTATCAGAGGTGCCTTAGTCTTGTTCCCAACATTTCCCACCCTCTGGCACTGCGGACAAGTCTTGCAGTAGTTTGTCACATCCTTAAAGATACTGGCCAATAAAAAGTGTTAGTCAGTTGTTCTTTTACACAGCTGTCTCCTTAGTGTCCAAAAAAGGGTATACTGTGGGCTAAGGACAAAAGCTGCTTCCTTTACTCCTTCTGAACTACCATCTACACTCTTCCTCCGGTCCTCCCTTTGAAACCCACTCACGATTTAGGAGCCCATTCTCCCACTATATCTCCTTTATCTCTGAACCCTGTGAGTCACCTTCCACCCTGGTGGTAACTCCCTTAATTTCTGTAGGAATAGTTCAGCTTGCTGACCTCTCCCCAGCTCTGCATACCTCACCTTCCCTAAAACACACTCTCAAGTGTGATAGCTACCCACTGCTAGGCAATGGTTTGTTTCCAGCAACACTTCCCCTCAAGAGCTGGTTACCTAGCCTTAATATCGGTAGTGACACACAATGTTGTCCCAACTGTATAAGTCGTTATCCAAAATTTCATCAATGGAAAGGTCTGGTAAAACACTCACTTCCCTTATGTTCTGGCCGCCATCCCATTTTTGAAACATTGGCATTGAGCTTGCAGGACCCGTCACTCCTCTTATTCTGAGAAACTGGCCTGGCAGGCTCTTTTCTTTGCAAATCAAATCCTGTTCCACCATATAAAATGGAAGCCCCATTATCCCTCAATCCCTGAGTTACCATCCCATTTACTAACACGGGGTGCATGTGTTTGGAGGTGTTAGTGGAAAATATACTCTGGGTACAGGCCACTAGCTGCTAGGAGTTTCCAGAATTATCCCCTCCTACTGTACTTGCTGCTTTGCCATATTTTTTTGGACAGTCACATGACAGGTGCCCCTGTTTTTGCAGATACAGAACCTGCATTCCCTTGGCTCCTTACTTTTAAAACCACTTGGCTTCCCTTTTTGTTTGGGCACAGGCAGGCTTCCCTTAGTTTGCCCTCTGGGGTTCCCTTAAAACCATCTGATGACCCCCCTCATTGTTTTTGTGCTGAAAGTATGATCAGCTGGGCACAAACTGACCAGCCATCTTGGATGGCTCCTTCTTAGAGCTAGGAGTCTGATCCTGTAACCATATCCTCAACTCCTCTGACAAAATCCTTAAAAACTGTTCTGTCAGTGGAACCTGTACCAGTACCAGTACCAGTACCAGAACTGTTACCGGGGTTTATGAGACAAAAGCTAAGTACTCAATTTTACATGTATTTTATACAACAGACCTGGAGTGTACTGACATAATTCAAGTGTTTTTTTTTTGTTTTATTATTACATAATTCTATCACAATATCATATAAGATAAAATCATTAGAAAAGCCATGACAAACTCAAATGTATTCTTTTCTTTACCCAGTAATAACAGCAAGCAAAATAACTATTTCTATGCCCAGCAGCCTTTTGGCCTAAATGCCCAGGCTTCAAATCTGAGGTACAGAAACAACCTACCATAACTAAGCTGTAAAGGCATTCACATTCATACTATAAGGCAGTATCATTTATTTATTTAGTTTTTGTTAACTGGATTAGTACACTACACAGCATAGCTGCCTATTTTCAGGTATGACCCGGACGATCATGAAGCAGCATTCCTATTATAAAGCAATTCCCCTAGAGTTAGTCTATACTGTAATATTTGCATAATTGTCATAAAGCAGCTGTCCCTCAAAAAGTAATCTTTAGTGGCCTGTAGCCTGTGACTGCTATGTTTTGCACGAGAGGGGTGTCAATGCCTGAAAGAAGAACTGATCCAATTTCTTACCCCTTTTGGCCTAGTCATCACCCTGCAGCTAAGGCCTACTGAAACTAATACCCAGCAGCCATCTTCCAAGAGCTTGCTCAGAGTATCTTCTCTATCATCCCAAGTCTTCAGGTTTATATTCTTTTTCAGTACAGCTATCACATAATTGTGTTTAAAAAGTCTGGGACTTTTCTTGCTTAAGGAAACAGCTGCTACATAGTTGTTGAGCCAGAAAGTTTGGGGTTTTCTGAATTACAAAAAAAAAACCTGTATAAAAATATCCCATAAAGCATCATAAAAAAGGTAATAAGCAGTAGACTAAAACTGTTGCTCTGCTGTTTCCTTTTTCAGTTTGTAGCTAGGTAAGCTGTCTTTGGCATTTTTGTCATTATAACTTTTTAACTCTTTACAGCTTAAAGAGCTGAGTCCTGTTGAGCTTTGCTTCAGGCCAAGAACTCTTCCCATGTACAGTAGTTGTGTCTTCCTGAGGAATGCTTAGGTCAAGATCCCTGAAGAAAACTTTCCTGGTAAAATTCCCCACTCATTCTCACCAAGGTTTTTGACATGATGAATCATGAAATACTACTCTCCAATCTTGTGAACCTTGGACGGGATCACCACAGTACCAAATGGGTCAGAATATACCTAGTTGGTCACAGCCAAATCATTAAACCGAACACTGGTCTGTCACTGAGCCTAGTGTCAGGAGGTCTAACCCTCACTCTCAGGTTCTTGGAAATAATGGGCATGCAAGGAATCACAGACACATTACGTAAGAGTAATAAACCTTGTTTATTACTACCAAAAGGAAAATCAAAGTTGTCCTAAGCATTTCTTACCAATAGGAACTGGGAGCCAACACTAAGTGTTCCCTATACCTCGAGGAATCTCCGTGTCTCCAGGGGTCTCCGAGGTAGCAGACGTAATGTCTTACATTATATACCTATGATAATTTCCATGGTTACTGTAAGATAGAAACATTTCTAGTTACAGGGATGAGCCCTTTTGCTTAAATTAAAGGTGGCTTCTCAGTCCAAGATAACATTATACAATTTTGTAGTAGTCATCACTTTGTAGAAACAAAGAGGTACAGTTTGTACATAGCTGTGTAGTAATACAAATCATCAGATGGCAATGCTGACTTACATATCATAATCATTACAAGGATATAGATGTCCTAACATCTTAAAAGCAAGAAATACATATGTATATTAGAGAGTAAAGTGTATAGCAATTATATGCATACATATCCTGACATCTATTCATATACAGTAGATGCCCTTAGCCCTATATTAGTATAACATATACCTAAATGCTAGCTGTCTGCGGTGTACCTGTGGGGGTTCCAGTTAGGGTGCAGGGTTCTTGTGTAACACTCCCCCCTTGTTGCCTCAAAAGGGGGCAACACAAGAAAGAATAAGGAATTGGATAGGGAGCAGTGGTCATTTACAGACCCGACACGTGAGCCTTATAAAGGAACTCCAACTGCTCATGGTGTTGGTGTAACGTGCACCGTAGGCAGCAAAGCATAATAATAAGAAAAAATATCAAAAATGCTTGTATAATAACAAAACCATTAAAGGTAATCTCTAACCAAGTGTTAGTAAGTGCACTATTCATGTCACCATCTTTAATAAGTGCAAGGACAGCTTCATTAGCTTTGGAGATATTATTGCTGATGTGGATGAGATGGGTGTCTTTTCTGTCTAAAAGTGATTTTAATGTCAATGTTAAAGGATCAATGTGTACATTAAAGTAAGGTAGATACTCTGAAAGAGTAAGCAGAAAATCAGGGTTACCATCAATGATATCAGCAACCATAATGAGGATGGATAATAACTGTGTGCCCTATAATGGTTTTCTGATGTTGCATGAAACAAAAATTAGGAGCATCAATAGAACATGTCTGTGAACCATATGTAAAAGTCTTATAATTGGTTACCACACAGTATTCACCATCTGAATTATATTGCATTTTCACTGCAAGCAGTAGCCATTTTTGCAACTGTACTGAGCAAGTATAAGTCTGTTTAGAAATCCGAGTTGACAGGCTGTGAACCTCCTCCTGATAAGACTGGTACAACTTGGAATCGTCTGGAGTAGATGTTGAGTCCTGGTATTCTGTGCCATTAGTGGTGATGTCATCATCCATGGAAAAGGACCAGCCGATACTGTCTGGGGAATAGCCACATACAGGTTTAATAACATCAAATACATCACATCGACACAAATAAATATACCCTTTCTTAGCATAACAACCCGTGTGCGGTGAAACCCACGCATCCAGAAGAGGATGGAAGACCAATAGAGGAGGTAAATAAAGGCATTCTCTGTAGATGTCTTCATCAAGGTGCCCAATGGAGTGTACAGATGCGAGTTTATCAAATATAGATGTATTAGGATCAAAACCTGGTAAAGAAACAGTGAAAGACACAAACATAGTATCCTTAATGGAATATTTCTTAGAAGTAAAACAAATACCAGTATTAGGGTGCCTGGTCACAAAACCCAAATTCCTAGCAGTAGAAATTGGAATAGTTAAGGTCTGTAGCATGCACATGGCAACACAGTTAGGGGATTTACAATGAGGACAATACCATTTAGAGCTACGTCTATCATGTATGATATCACGGATTCTTCCAGATTCTAGATCACGGAAAAGATTCTTGATGGTAGTAATAACCTAAGAGCCATAGGCTGAGCATAATATTTCACGGGCAATATATTGCTTATCTGCTTCTTTATTGTTTTGTGCAATAAGTGTGTTAATCTTATCTTTAGAGTCTGAAAATGCCTTAGCAATGTTGTGCATATTGTATACTGTGTATCTTTCTTCCTGACTAAGGTCATCCACACCATGCAATAATGGGGGTATGATATCATTCACCAGACCAGTTTGAAACTTTTGTGAATGTGATTTGATAGCAGCAATGCTGGCCTTATTCCAGATGGACATTGCTGTACCAAAAACACCAGTGACGGTTCCTGTGGCACCAGTGACATCAGATGTGTCATGTGTATTACGTTTATGACTTTGATCATCTGCATTAGGTTTTCTCCTAAAATTGCCTCTATACTCAGTGGTGTGTACTCCGGCAATAGAGTCTTGGTTACAAATCTGAAAAGCTGCTAAGCTACCAAGTAACAAAGTATTACATGATGTTTTAGTAGTATGACACATACCAAATTCTTTCATATTCCAGTAAGTCAAGTTAAGCAAAACAGGTATATGCATAAATTGCAAGTTGTTAATAAGTGTGCCAGGTAAAGCAGTAGCTGTGAGACCACTACGAGGACCAGGGGTTTGTTTTGGACATTCCAAAAGCTGTTTCTCAGTAGGGGCTAACACCAATGAATATGTGGCAGCTGAGGCCATGCTGTGTACAGCACAACATTTCCTGGCAGAGTCTTTAGACAATGAATCACAATATAAGGTGTCAAATAAGGCAGTGATATTGTATAAACCAGAATGTCTAAGAGAGGTCTGGAGCAAGGACAAAGTACCATTTGGGGATAATTTGGCATTTGGCCAACCATGGAAAGTTCCCTTGGAGAGCTTGGCCATGGGGAGTATTTGTCCTTGAGATTTAGTTTGACACTCAATTTGTAGGGTAGATTTATCAGGAGCAACAACCGAGGCAGTAAGGTAGGCATCTAAACCTTCCTGAGCAGTAATCAAATTGTCAGGAATATTGATGGAGACTCCCTCTGGGGTAGTTGCACATGGATTAAGGTGAGGAAGGAGGTGACTTACCATGCCTTGGATGCAGAGGATAACTTCTGTGATGAGGAAAAATTGGGAACAAGATAGCCATCTTGCCAGTGTATCTGAAAACGAAAATCAAATATTAGTAAATTAGTACTATTTCACCCAATGGGGTAAGGAAAAGTAATTATACTCCTTTATACAGTTTCAGCTGGTTTGCATGTAACCATTTGTCAGTCAACTTGTTGTTTTGCATGAGTCTAACCTGATAGACTGCTGGACTGAGCTTGTCGACAGTGGGATAGGGTTCTTCCCACTTATGGGAGAAGAAGTGTGTGGGATGTGCAAATCTGAGAACCATTACCTGTTCCCCAACTTGCCAATCCACTTCTTGTGCTTGTTTGTCACACTGAATTTTGGACTGTTGCTGGGCCTTGCCCATGCAGTTGGCATCATACAAATGAGTGTGTATGAAGTCTTGTCTGAGTTTTTCCACATAGTGGTCCACTGAGACATGGTCTGCATTGGGAGTATGCAGGTCAAACAGTAGGTGTTCAGGTAATCTCATTTGTCTACCTGTCATCACTTCAAAGGGCTTCAACTGGGTGGTGGCTGAGGGTGTACCCCTAATTGCAATAAGGAGTAACAGCAGTAGGGAATCCTAGTCCTTGTGATTGTCCTCAATGCATTTGGAAAGCATTTGCTTAATCTGTCTATTGGCTTTCTCTACTTGACTTGAGGATTGTGGGTGGTAGGGTATGTTGAACTTCTGATGAACTCCAAGGAGTTCAAGTGCTTCTTTCATTAACTCACCTGTAAAACTGGTTCCTTTGTCTGAGTATACCTTGAGAGGTAGGCTCCACCTGGAGAAAATCCTATTCCACCAGAATTTTGGCAGTGGTTTTAGCAGTGGATGTCTTAGTGGGGAAAGCTTCAACCCACTTAGAGAAGAGATCAGTGACCACGACAGCATATTTTTTGTTTCTGCTGGTATTGGTCAGGGGACCAATAAAATTGATCTGTATGGCATGCCAATGGCCAGAATGCCTTTGCTGTAGTAGTTTGGCATTGCTTTTGGTAGGGATGGGGTTGTTTTGCACACAAACAAGGCAGTTGTCTATGTACTGTTTGACATCCTTGGTGACACCAGGCCACCAGGCAGTGGTTTTGAGCCTTTAGAGTGTGTTTTCTACTCCCTGGTGTCCACCAGTAGGGGTGTCATGCACTTGGTGCAGAAATCCAGATTTAAGATAACAAGGAACCATCCACAATTTGGTGGGGGTGTCATCTGCTTGATAACAGACAAGTTTGTTGTCAGGGGACAGGTGTAACTTACCTTCATGCCTTTGGTTGGGTTGTGGGTAGGTAGATTATTCTCAGTACCTTTGTCCAGGAATCTGAGCACATCTTTGAGTTCAGAGTCAGCATGCTGGGCTTCTGACAAATCCAAGGGGGAAAATGGTTCAGGTTTCTTCCTGACTGTTGCAATGTGTATGGCTACTCTGGCCTCTAGATGGTCCATCATCCAGATGTCCCCCCCGGACCCCCTTCCTTAGCGAGGGTGTCAGCAGTGTCACTGAAGGCATGATAGGGATTGCGTATGGAGTGGGTCTTAACTTTGTGTACATAGAGTTTGTGTGCAAACTCCTGTACCGGTGAGTGAATGTGTATTACCAGTTCCTTGTGTTTCACTGGGCTGCCATAAGAGGAGGTAAAGAAGTTCTTCTGCCAGAAAGGAAGAAATTCTGTAAGAGAGCAACAAACCCAGTCAGAGTCTGTGAAAATGATGGTATCCTCAGTTCCATGCTGGATGAACTCAAGGGCACAGGCCACTGCTGCCATCTCAGCATACTGTGATGATGCTATACTGCAACGCTTAGAAATCTTAACAGTGTTACCAAAAGGGTAAATGACTAATATGCCCATTCTTGCTATCTGTTCTCCCTGGTAATAGGAAGCTGAGCCTTCCATAAAGACATAACACAGTGAGGTGTTCTCCAGTAGTTGTGGTGTAGCAGGAAGAAAAGGATCTGGATCTGGTAGATCAGGTGGCTGCAGTGTATAGTCATGGGGTTCTCCTTGGAAAAGGAGGCCATGCGCCAACATGGATGGCATTTTGGGTTGGGTGGACCTTGACGTCTCTGTCCTGGAGAAGGAGGGACCAGTGTGTCAGTCTGGTATTATAGACTGACCTATTCTTTACTCTGTCTGATAGCAAAAAGGTTGTTGGGGTATGGTTTGTATTAATGATCGGGGGAGAGTACCCAATGATATACAGAAAGTGCTTAACAGCCCAGTAGGTGTCCAGAAGGTTCCTTTCACAAAGGCTGTATTTCTCTTCCACTGGTGTCTAGAACTGTGATGCATATGCAATGGGTTTCAGGGTGCCATGGACCTTCTGGGTCAACATGGCGGACATAGCAGTGTCAGAGGTGGCACATTCCAGATGGAATGGCAGGGCTGGATTGGGGTTAGCTTGGGTGTGAATGTGGCCCCAATTCCAGGAGACATCCTTTTTCAGTAGTTCATACACAGGGGGTGGCCTTCTGAGCAAAATCACAAATAAAATCTCAAGAATAGTTTACCATACCTAGAAACCTTCTAAGGGTGGTCACGCTGGTAGGCAGTGGCAGATCTTGCAGTCTTTGTATCTTCTTCCAGGTAGGGCTTCAGCCTTGGTCTGTTTTCCTCAGGCCCAGAAAGAGTACCTCTTTCTGACATAGCTGTGCTTTTGCAGGGTTACATTTGAGGCCTACCCTCTGGATAAGGGTCAGTAGTTCATCCAAGGGATCCACATGTTGCTCCTGTGTGACTGTCGCCAACACCAGGTTGTCCACATACTTCAGAAGACACTGGGGTGTAGAGAATCCCTCAAGGGTGATCATCATATGCAAATGGCACACAGAGGGGCTGTTGTGGAACCCCTGTGGTAAGCAGATCCATGAGTACTGCCTGCCCTCAAAGGTGAAGGCAAATTTATATTGACTTTTGGGGGCCAATGGCACTGATCAGAAACCCTTGGAGATGTCCAAGGCACTAAACCATTGTTGGTCAGGGGTCAATAGTCATAGCACATCTGGTGCTGATGACACAGTTGGGGCACAACTGGGGGTGACCTGGTTTAGTCTCCGGGTAGTCAGTCGTAAGTCTCCAGGCACCTGTGTTTTTTTTCACAGGCCACACTGGGGAATTTGCAGTGGAAACACATGTCCTGATTACACCTTGCCTAAGAAGTGATTTTATTGTTTCTCTAAGAGATGGCAAGGCCTCAGGTGGAAAGGGGTACTGCCGGTGCCTCTCATGTGCCGGGCCTGTCACTTCAATGACAGTGTGCATCCTGCCACAATCATGCTTGTTGGTGGCAAATGCCTCCAGATGCCTTTGCAGAATGGGGAGGAGCTTTGGGAAAAGCTTATGGTTCTTGAACAAATCTATGACATCATACTCTTTGTTGTTCACAGAGACTGTTACAACCGCATGCGAATCAGGGATCATGGTGATGTGATATTGTCCCTGAATTTATATCAGTAACATGTTGGCTAGGTCCAACACACAGCCATGTGGTGTCAAAAAGTCAGTTCCGATTATACTAGGGTGATCATGCAGTACCACTAGCTGAAAGGTATGATAAGCCTTCAGGTGTCCCAGTGTCACAGAAAGTGGCAGGGAGCAGTATGCAGGTAACCTAGTTCCATCTACACCAGACATTTTGGTCCTCTGACCAGTAGACCAAGGTGATGTGTCTGGGTTGTCATCCTGTAATACAGTCAGCTGCACCTGTATCTAGAAATACAGTCAGTAGGTGGCCCCCGACCTCGGCCTCTGTGCAGGTCCTTCAATTTGTATCTAAGACCATCTTATTTACAATCTAGACTGGGGCCTGTAATTGTCAATCTGTACCAGTGGAAGTATGGGGGATCTCTTGAAAGACAGTCTGGGCCTGGTTCCTTTGAACCATCTCTCCATGTGGTACTGATGCTCTATAGGGAACCGCTTCAAGGTTCAGGCCTGTGAGGGCCTGAGGGCCTGAGAGCCTAGACTTCCAGTATCTCCATGGCCTGTTGAGGCCTGTTCTCCAGGTTGTATTGCTGCAAAGGCCTGAATGGGGATGGCATCCGTTACAGAGCGCACTTGCCCGAGAAGGTCTCAGAAATTCCAGTTCTAGTCGGCTATTTCCCTATACAAAGGGCCTGATCTTTGTAGCTTACCCTTGTTGTTTTTGTGGTCTTTCTTATTTTTGTGGTAGTTCTGGTTCCCACCCTAGGTTTGTTGTTGTTGTTGGGCCTGCTGAGGGTGTTGGTTATGTGTGGGAAGGGGCTGTTTCTCTTGGGCCTGTCCCTCCACCGTATAGTGTGTCATGGTCACTGGAATGGCTTCCATGGCAGCTACTTTCTTGGAACTGGAGCCTGAATCACGGATGTGGAGTTGATAAACTCTCTGTTTTCCTAAGAATATCGGCAAACCTCCCCGTGGTAGGGTAGGTGGTTGGCTCTACCTTTTCTCTTACTGCAGAGATAATTTTTCTAAGGAACAGGGTCCTAGATTCAATGAGGCCCACATCTGTGGCTTCTCCTGCCAGGTGCTTACCTGCTCGGTAGGCCATCTAGACTCTTTGGTGGAAAGTCACTTGACTTTCTTTCGCATTCTGTTTTACAGGGCATGCAAGCATCACTCCTACTACACCTGGGTTGTGTGCAGAAATGAGATCAGATGCTACTTCATCAAAGGTGGCATGGCCGTCCTGGTGGACCACAATGGGGAGTTTTGCCCACAGGCCAGGCTTGATGGTCTAGCTTAGGATCTGGACCTGGTAGTCTGCAGCGAAACTAACCATTTCACATTTTTATGATAACATGATTATGGGTTATTAATATATTTTTTCTCCAGATAAAATGCAAACTAAGCTTACAACAATTTATCATAATATCATTCGATTTGTTACTGGTTAGAATAAAAGAACTCATCATTGTTCTCTTTATAGTACTTTAGGGTGTCTATCCTTTGTTGATAGATTTGGAATGCGTACTACAGTATTTCTGCAAAAAACACATCTAGGATTTTTACCAGGTATTATTTGTAAGATGTTTTCAAGATTGTTAAATTCTGTTAGGACAAGGTCACAGGTTAGCTATAAATTTCAAATTCCTTTTTATAAAAGTACAATGGCTCAAATTCACTTCAATATTATGCAGTTAAATTACACAATGATTTGTCTTGTAATACTACAAAGTCTGTTACTATTTCATTGTTTAAGAGTGTTCTAGCAAAACTTATGACAAATGCCGTTGTTTTGATTGATAGATTTATTGTATGATTTTGTATGTTTTTGTATTATAATGGTGTTGTAATTATGTTGTGACTGGGCACCAGTATGCTCACTGGTCATACAGTATAAAAATAAACAAACAAACAAACATTTAGCACATACCTTTTCCAAGTGGCAACTGAGGTTGTCGGATGGGTTCATCTGACCAATGCTGTCAACTATTTGTTGAACAGAGTAGGCCATTTGTAGGGGATTATTGGGATGATCAAGCTGAGGTAGATTACCTTGGATGCCCTCTAGGGCTGCCTGAACTGCAGCTTCTGCCACAGAGTGAACCATGCCCTCCTGAGTACCAGCCTCATGTAGGAGCTGCCTAATCTGGGTCTTGAGAACCCATGTGTTTTTCTCAGAGATGGGCACAGTGCCTAAGGCACTCTCAGTCATTTTCTCTATCTCCTGCCTGTTTTCCACATTAGTAATGGCTATCGGTGGTGCTGCTGGGACTAGGCCAAGGCCTGCTCCCCCTCATCATGGGGGTCACCATGTTGGCAGTGCCCATGATGTGTGTCATGCTGTTGATGATGTCTGGACATGGTATCATGTGATAGGGGTCTGCCATGTTGTGGATGGCAGGGTGGGGTGTCTGGGCCATAGTACAGGTGTGACTGGGTGTTGTATGGTGTGATGTCATCATCTGACTCCTACCCTTCAGATGATGTTGACAAGGTAGGGGCTACACCTCCCATTGCCTTGATGTGACCAGCCAGCACCTCTCACTGATGGCGCAGTTTCACCATTTTGGATTCACATTCATCATGACTCACTCTTGCAACATTCTGATCCACTTCATCCTGCATCTGCTTCTGTAACACTCTACAGTATATGTGGCACTCAATTCACAATTTTCCCCTAGTAGCTAAACCTAAGTCATTACATACCTGGCTTATCTCATCCTGTAGCTCTCCCAACTCCTCACGCGTTTGTTCATTCGTTCTACTTAATAAGTCATTCATTTGTAAAGCCTGCCCCTTATCCTGTCTCAAACTTTCACACTCCTGCTTCGCCATACAAAGTTACTGCTTGCCTGCCTGAACAGAATGATGCAAAAGGGAATCCTTTCCATTTCACAGAGTTTGGAGCTCAGACTTCAAATCCTGTTCACGTCTTACACATTCAGTTTCCTGCAACCCCATCACATGCTTAAGAGATTAGATTTGCAGTTCAAGGGATCGAAACCTCACTTCGGAGGCTTCCAGAGCAGTATAAAGAGCCACGACCAACAGCCCTTCAGCTTCTTGCTTTCTGGGCTGTTTGTCTCATCTCTGTGTACTGGGTTGAAATCCCAAGTACAGGGTGTTTGGATTGACTTGCATCCCGTGCAAAGTCAGCCCATCCTCCATGGGAGGCAAGAAAGTTTGAGACATTGAGTTTCATTTCTGCACAGATATTTGATATGGTGGCCATTGTGTGGGAGGAAATGAAAAGGCGCTGTGCCACTTATCTATCCACAACAGGTGCACTAGTTCACAGTTGGGCTACTACGCACTTGTAAGCTTGCAATTCAAAATTGCTGTGGGGTAGGTTGAGTCAGCATCAACCACACCCAGTAAGCAGTCAGAATTTGCAAGTGATTACAAAGTGGTTGAAAAATGGGAGAGGTGGTATGGAAATGCACATCTACAGTCCCCGTTGGGAAGGGAAAAGTTTTAGCAACAAGTGAAACTTTGCAAACACCAAATATTGCCTGTACACGGTCGCCAATTGTCAGGAGGTCTAAACTTCACTCTCAGGTTCTTGGCAAAAGTGGACATGCAAGGAATCTTAGACACATTGCTTAACAGTAATAAAGTTTGTTTATTACTACCAAAAGGAAAATCACAATTGCCCTAAGTAGTTCTTACCAATAGGAACTGGGAGCCAATGCTAAACATTCCCTATACCTCGAGGACTCTCCGTGTCTCCTGAAGTCTCCGAGGTAGAAGACATAATGTCTTACATTATATACCTACGATAATTACCATGGTTACTGTAAGATAGAAACATTTCTAGTTACAAAGATGAGCCCTATTGGCTAAATTAGAGGTGGCTCCTCAGTCCAAGATAACATTATACAATTTGCAGTAGTCATCACTTTGTAGAAACAAAGAGGTACAGTTTGTACATAGCCATGTAGTAATACAAGTCTTCAGAAGATGGCGATGCCGACTTACATATCATAATCATTACAAGGACACAGATGTCCTAACATCTTATAAGCAAGAAATACATATGTATATTAGAGAGTAAAGTGTATAGCAATTATATGCATACATATCCTGGCATCTACTCTTATACGGTACATGCCCTTAGCCCTATATGTTAGTTTAACATTTACCTAAATGCTAGCTGTCTGCAGTGTACCTGTGGGGGTACCAATTAGGGTGCAGGGACCTTGTGTAACACTAGCAATAACCAATGAAGTTCTGCAAGGGACAATTCACGGGCCCTTACCTCCCTGTTTGTAAATGATTTACCATCCATCTGCAGAGAAGCAAAAACAGGCCTCTATGCTGATGATGCTGTCCTGCCTAGGGATGGCAAGGGCACTATTGACATTGAACAAAAACTAAATGAGGACTTTGCCTCTCTATGCAAATGGCTATCATCTTAACACCTTGTGCTTAACATTAAGAAAACCAGAGCCATGCTCTTCGGGCCTAGAAGACTAGGCTGTGACAGAACTAAGCTCCTCAAGATTGTGAGCATCAAAGGGAACATGCTGGATGTAGTGGACAAAATAAAATACCTTGGAATGTGGCTAGATTAAGAATTCATGCTGCAATCACATATTGACCATACTACCAAGACTTACGGCATACCTCACTAAGGCCTCCTGCTTAATAGTAGTGAATTCAATCCTGCTTCCCATGCTCCTTTATGGAGCTCCGATACTGACATTCCTGAGGGATACGGAGGTCAGCAGGCTTTGCACACTCAACCAGATAGAGTTGAAGCGTGGGAGACCTGAGTTGCTGGGTCCCCCCCACCGCATTTCACCGACGGCCGAGTTTGAGGTGCCGGCTTGTGACTCAAGCTCCGCGGGCCTCCTCGGTGGAAATTTCAACATCTTGGACAGATTTTGCCCCTGCTGGTGCAGAAGACCCATTTCCACTGGACAAGCATACTCTTAATTCACATTTTGCCCTACCTGCGTGCAGGAGCCCTGCCTCGACCCGCTGAAGCTGCTGGAGTTTCAAACTTGGCGCCATTTTTGCAACTGCTACTCGATTGGCCCCAGTATTTCTGTGCTCACTAGCCCTCCTGCCTTAAGGAAAGCAAGATCCTGGACTGTGCAGCATTCCGGAGGGGAAGCGTAGGAGACCTGAGTTGGTGGATCCACCCCCCTCGCGTTCACCGCATTTCGCCGACGGCCGAGTTTGTGGATCAAGCTCCGGCGGGCCTCCTTGGCAGAGATTTCGACATCTTGGACAAATTTTCAGCTGTCCCACCCACCCGTTCCCTCCTCCCATTAAATCCCCACTTGCCCTGCCTCCTGATCTGGCAGTACCCTATCAGATTGGATGGATGGACTATAAAGTGACTGCCTCTTGCTACCAGTGAAAAGTGACTGCCTCTTGATACCAGTAAAAAAAAAAAATACTGTAATGTGATTCTGATTTACCTGCCTTCTGTGACCTCTCCTGCCTTTTATGACCTCTCTTGAATACTTGTACTGTACTATATGGTGATACTACTGTATACATTGTCCTGAACTCCACACAGGTTATAGCTTATATATCGCCTATTTACACTTTTGCAACCTGCTCTGTAGGCATTACCCCTGTGGGGGATAATGGTACCTCCTAAGGCCCTTAGGGGTTCTTCCCCGTCCCCCACAATCTGCTCCGTCACCCTTGCTGGTCTCTTTCTGGGACTAGTTACCCTCCAAATGGTAACTGCCCCTATCCATACCTCGGGGGAAGACCGGGTAATGACGTCCCCCTGTGAGGTGGTTGACTTCACCTTCTCAAGTCTCCTAGCAGATGCTGGAAGACCCTGTTATCCTGTATGCAGTCTGATACCAATACCCTTATGGAATCGCACCTGGGACAGGTGATGCCTAGCCTGCAAACCTATGACTAGGGGCTCGTCCCCCAGAGGGTACCTCCTGTGGCTGGTCCCGCTGATCCTAGCCCTGGCCGGTGATGTTGAACCTAATCCTGGCCCCACCCTCCATGCCTCTGCAATTCCTCAGGAATGGCAGCTGGGTAAGGGATTAAAGGTGGCTCATCTCAACATTCGTAGTCTGCTTCCCAACCTGGACGAGCTCGTCGCATGGGTCGCACTCTACAAGCCCAACATCCTTGGTATAATGGAGACCTAGCTCAAGCCCTCAATCCCTGACTCAGCCTGTGCATTGCCAGGCTTCAAGCTCATATGATTGGAAAGGTCTTGCAACAAGAGGGGAGGAGGCATCCTGATATACTGTACTTCAGAAGCCACCTCAAAGTCTCCCTGGTGACTCACCAGACATTCCCCCAGTCCCCCTGTGAGCTGCTTCATGTCATGCTACTACTCAGCAATGCAAAGAAATTACACGTAGTATGTACCTATAACCCTCCAAAGGGAGGGCTTCAGGGTATAACCCACCTCCTGGACACTGTTGGCCCCAGTATTGGTGACAATGAGCACCTAATCCTGGGCGACGTGAACCTAAACTGGAATGGTGGTAACGTAAAGCAGTTCGAACCCTTACTTGCCAGCCTATCCCTGATGCAACTCATGCAGGAGTCCACCCGATGGTCGGCTAATGGAGCCTCCAGCTCCCTACTGGACTAGATCCTGTCAAATCGTCCTGAAAGGATCTCCTCCGCAGGGACCCTATCCGACTCCATCTCAGATCACTCCCCGGTCTTCTGTGTATGGAAAATCCCTTCCCCTAAGATACCTCATAAAATCATCCATGTCAGGAACTTTGCCAGGCTTGATCTGGATGCATTTATGGAGGACCTAAGGCTCACGGACTGGTCAGGGGTGTATAGTGCCCCTGACCCCTCTACAGCCTTAACACAGTTTCTCAATTCCTTCAGGGCCCTGCAAGACTGGCATGCCCCAACCATCAGATGGAGGGTCAGGGGGACAGCCACAAAATGGCTGCATGGGAGCCTCCTTGCCCTTATGTTGGCGAGGAACAAGTGCTGGGCCCACTTCAAACGATCCCTTGACCAGACCCTGCTACAACAATACAGACAACTCAGAAACGAGTGTAAAAAGGCCATTAGGGTTGCCAAAAGTGACTTCTGCAAGTCCACCCTCCTCAACTCTGCAAATGATCCTAGAAGTTTCTGGAGAAACATAAAAACCTTGGTCAGTGGTTCCTCTAACTCTGGAGTAACTGACATGTTAATTGGAGGAGTTTCCTGCAACAACCCACATACTATTGCAAATGCTCTCAACTCCCACTTCACTGACCTACTGTATCCACTCTCTCCCTACACAACTCAACTGACAGGAGTGCCAACTGTCCCTCCCCCTGGGTTGGCTGGAGTCTGACCCCTCCAGACCTCCCTTCATCCTAAGGGCTGTGTCGGACAAGGAGATTCTGACTCTCCTCTCTGGCCTCTCCCAGTACTCTAGCAGAGGTACTGGTTTGCAGGTTATGCACTGTTAAGGACACAGCCAAAGGTACCTATCAGCTAGTCAATATCCAAAAAACTCACAACCCATTTTATAACAACCAATATGACCCATAGCTGTGTCCATAGACTACCTATCCCAAGTATATGGTTGCCTATAGAGGATGATATTGTAGAGATAGCATGCCATACAGTTTCAGGCCTAAACAGAAGTGTTTGGTTCATATGAGAGTCTGCTGACTGAAGCTGTGTTTTAAGGCCTTCTTTAAGTTCTGCCGATACAGGTTCAAGCTCTAGAATTACATTTAGAAGCAGACAATCTATAAGACCATAAGGAACCTCAATAAAATGCATGAGTGAGACTATTGGGACTGTGGTATATGCCTTTACAGGGGCTGGAGTAAATCAAAATCATAGGCAGTGAGGCAGGTTGAGAATGTGCAAAATACAGGTGCTGGCGATTTCAGTGTCAAATTACATGCAGGATCAAGAATGCTGTAAGAATTATTAGCAATGTGAAAGACTGCATTTAACTGAAAGTTAATGCTGTGCATGTGTAATCCTCCTACAAATGGGGGTTCCCAAAAAGTCTTCCTTGGGCTTGCCTAAATGCTCACTGCCAGGCTGGTGTCCTGTGTTTTAGCAGTTTAAACGTTATTGCCTGAGAGTGCCTTTATAGCCTCTGTGCATCGTCTCTTTAAGAGCTGCCCATATCGCAGTTATAATTGATCTGGGTAGGAGCTGAGTGTTTCTGTGCTTGAGTCCCGCCTGGGCTGCCAGATAATAGCTCCATTCTGCCATCTCTACTTGCACAGAAGGAGCACTGTGAGAAGCTCTACTTATCTGCTGATTATCTATTAGAATAGTAATGATATTGTAGTTTGTCTAACCTGCCTTCTTTGCAGTATGGGCAGTTCTGTTTATCACCACCATCTTGGTCCTGGACTGCCAGAATGGGTGAATCAGCACTTTTGGGGACTCTAAAATGGAGCCTGTCCCCAGGGGTCTTGTGGGAGCAAAACTCTGTAGGAATTGTAGTTCCAGGACTTTGGTGCCCAAATGGACCTGGAGGGGGAGCCCTTGCACTGACTGACGGATAGATCAGCCAACCAAACCTTTTGGATCCTGGGGAAAGTCCCAGGCTGTTTGCAGCTACAGTCAGTCTGAGTTGGGAAGAGAAAGAATGAACAGCTCGAAATAGTCGAGCAGCAGTCCTGCATAGTTTCACACTGGAGAGCTGTGGAAGGGCTGAGTTTTTGTCTGCTTGCTTGCCTGCTGTCCCTGAGAGGGAAATTGTGACTTTATCAGACTGAATCCAAATTGCGAGAGGGATTAAAGCCACTGAACCATGACCAGGCTTTAAACCTGAAGAAGACCGAAGATATGCTAAATGCGATCAGCCTGTCAGGACCTCCAGCCACCTCTGAACTCCTGGTTTGGTGCAGAGATTCTGTAATTGTGACCGGAAAGCAATCTGCCTGGTATTGTAGAATTTCCTTACATGTAAATGTGCTGTGTGCTGCTAGTGGGTCACGATTTGGTTCCCCACGGTGTGCTGAACTGTGTTCTGCTTGCTGGAGGCTGCAGACAGCCCCACTGGACTGAATCCGCATTCATCTCCACTTGGCCTGGGCCTTGCCATACTGGCCCAGCCAGATTACTCACACCGCAGAGAAGGCCATCAATGAGAGACCTACCTGGGGATCAGCCCCCTGCTCAATGCATTGAACAGGAATGACACCTTGGTGATTCATGTAGGCCCTGCTTCCCTTGGCACTCCAGTTCATCAACCTTCTGTCTCAATTTCGTCCTGCCTGTGTCCTGTATTGCGTGTCATGAGTAAACACCAGGGAAGCTCCCTGCAACAACAGCTAAATCTAAAGTGTTGTCATCTGATTGCCTTTTTGTCTTTTCCTTCATGAACTGAGCTCTCTGGCTCTGGATTACAAATAGTGTGTGTTGTGCATGTTGTTTTCTTCCATCACAGGGCCCCAACCAGCTGCAATGCCAGTCTACCCTGGGCAACGATCCTAGCTAGTCCACCTCATTCCTACCTGGGTACCAGAGAGTGTACTGTCTTGGGACCCCGAAATGCATGCATGACTGTCTGATTGATTTAGCCGTCAAGCAAATCAACCTGAATACGCCCCTCCCTTATTTAAGTCCCCTGAATAAATCAGATCTAACTCTTTGTGCATTCAGTCTGGCTGTGGTTCCAGTTTGTACCAAAAGCACTGTATGGTTGTTGATTGCTGTGCCTAACCTTGTTTTACAGGGGGTCCCCAGGACTGACTTGGTGAAACCTGTCCTTGTGGTAAGTGCCACCCGAGAGGGAAATTGTATACTGAATTGGGGTTACTGTGAAAGTGTATGTTACTTACAGTTTAGGCAACTAGAGAGGAAAGATAGGGGTTACAGTGTCCTAGAGGGCAGTACCCAGGTTAGCTTGACCACTAACAACCCTGTACTCCAGGTGGAGGCACCCATTTCTGTACCCAGGCCCCTCAACCTGCAACTAGCCAACCAGGCAGGGGTAGTATCCCTTGGGATAGTGCCACCTAGGGGTTACATCTTGGAGGCACCACTGGTATTAGCACCCTCTAGTGGCCGAGAGGACCAATGTCTAGTCTTACTGGAACATTTGCCACCAACAGGTTTCCAGCCTTTGATAAATCACAGAAAGTGTGTTCTCTGGAACTGTGCCCACCCCCAGCAGGGAGAAAGATTGGGAAACCTGGAGGATGCGTGTTGAATGGCTGCTACATGATTGGCCTGGGACCAATGACCAGAAGCAGCAGACAATTTTAGTTTCACTCAGAGGACCTGCTCTGCGTATTGCATGATAGCTTTGGGAATAGGAGGCCCCTGCGACTGCCAACAGTATTTGGATGCTTTAGGTGCTGTATTCGACCCTGACTGGGATGTGAGGAAGTTGTGGCAAAGGTTTATCACTATGCGGCAATAGCCGGGGGAGTTGTTGTCATTGTACCTTCTGAGGATGGAAGGGGTACTGCAGAAGATGGTAGCCCAAGGGGAGGTGACACCCTTGGGGTAGACCAGATGTGGGTGAGCCAGCTACTGCCCTCAGTTATGGACCCTAAGGCATTAATGTCTCAGCTGCAGATGCAACAGTGCCTTATTAATGCACCTGACTTCTGTTTACTGATGTAAGCAACTAGGAGAGCTAAGCAGTAATTGGAGGTGGACCCGGCTATAGCTCTAAGACCTGAGATTTTGACTGGCCTTCGGGGGGAGCTCAGTCTGAAGTTTCTGGTATGGAGACTGAAGCTAGTGGTGAGACTACTGAGGCTACTGTGGAAGACCATCTGAGGCTTCTAGAGACTGAGTTTGCTCGATTGAGCGGGGTGCTGTTCAATGTGTTTCGTCACCCAGATTTCCCTGTCAAAAGTATTTGATCTGTGGATCTAGCTCCATGCTAAATGTTCTAAAGCCATATTGAGAAGGAAGAACAAAAGGGTGCCCCTGCCTCATGCAGCCCCAAGTTAGCTGATAGAGAAGGGCCCCCTTCTACATTGTTTAATATACAAGAAGTTATAACATGAACCAGCATTGTGATGTTACTAGTGTGTTAATCATAGTTAATCAGTATCACATGTATGAAACATGCATAAGTATTGTCATTATGGATATAGTATTGTGAAGTGTAGTGAATATGCATAGTAAAGTGACAAGTTTATGTTAACTGATGCATCAGGTGTTGTTTGCACGGCATACTAATGTTATATATGTCTTGTTTATATTGCATTTTCATTACTATGAAGGTATAGACTTGACGTGGACACCAAGTTTTCTCCAGGCAGGAAAGGGTGTAACCCCCTACAAATAGGGGTTCCTATAAAGTCTTCCTTGGGCTTGCCTAAATGCTCACTGCCAGGCTGGTGTCCTGTGTTTTAGCAGTTTAAACATTATTGCCTAAGAGTGCCTGTATAGCCTCTGTGCATTGTCTCTTTAAGAATTGCCTATATCGCAGTTATAATTGATCTGGGTGGGGGCTGAGTGTTTCTATGCTAGAGTCCCATCTGGCCTGTCAGAAAATCACTCCATTCTGCCATCGCTACTTGTGCAGAGGGAGCTCTGTGAGAAGCTGTACTTATTTGCTGATTATCTATTAGAATAGTAACAATATTGCAATTTGTCTAATCTGCCTTCTTTACAGTATGGACAGTTCTGATATCACCACCATCTTAGTCCTGGACTGCCAGAATGGGCGAATCAGCACTTTTGGGGACTCTAAAATGGAGTCTGTCCCCAGGGGTCTTGTGGGAGCAAAAATCTGTAGGAATTGTAGTTCCGGGGCTTTGGCGCCCAAATGGTCCTGGAGGGGGAGCCCTTAAACTGACTGACAGATAGAGCAGCCAACCAAACCTTTTAGATCATGGGGAAAGCCCCAGACTGTTTGCAGCTACAGTCAGTCTGAAATGGGAAGTGAAAGCGTGAACAGCTCGAGAGAGTCGAACAGCAGTCCTGTGTAGTTTTGCACTGGAGAACTGTGGAAGGGCTGAATTTTGGCCGGTTTGCTTACCTACTGTCCTTGAGAGGGAACTTGTGACTTTATTGGACTGAATCTGAATTGCGAGAGTGATTAAAGATACTGAACTGTGACCAGGCTTTAAACCTGAAGAAGACCGAAGATTTGCTGAACACGATCGGTCTATCAGGACCTCCAGCAACCTCTGAACTCCTGGTTTGTTGCAGAGACTCTGTAATTGTGACCAGAAAGCAATCTGAATGGTACTGTAGAATTTCCTTACATGTAAATGTGCTGTGTGCTGCTAGTGGGTCGCGATGTTGTTCCCCACAGTGTGCTGAACTGTGTTCTGCTTGCTGAAGGCTGCATCCAGCCCCACTGGACTGAATCTGCATTCATCTCCACTTGGCCTTGGCCTTGCCATACTGGCCCAGCCAGATTACTTACACTGCAGAGAAGGCCATCAATGAGAGACCTGCCTGGGGATCAGCCCTCTGCTGAACGCATTGAACAGGAATGACGCCTTGGTGATTCGCGTGGGCCCTGCTTCTCCTGGCACTCGAGCTCATCAACTTGCAGTCTCAATTTCATCCTGCCTGTGTCCTGTACTGGGTGTCATGAGTAAACACCAGGGTAG
This sequence comes from Neoceratodus forsteri, assembly GCA_016271365.2. NCBI lineage: Eukaryota > Metazoa > Chordata > Ceratodontiformes > Ceratodontidae > Neoceratodus > Neoceratodus forsteri. The sequence goes on along the minus strand of CM028129.1, from coordinate 808,419,486 downwards.
CACCCTGCAACAACACCTAAATCTAAAGTGTTGTTATCTGATTGCCTTGTTGTCTTTTCCTTCATGAACTGAGCCCTCCGGCTCCAGATTACAAATAGTGTGTGTTGTGCATGTTTGTTTTCTTCCATCACAGGGCCCCAACCAGCTGCAACGCTAGCCTACCTTGGGCACCGTTCCTGGCTAGCCCACTTCATTCCTACCTTGGTACCCAAAGTACAGCATGTGACTGTGTAGAGACTCTGAAATGCATGCATGACTGTCTGATTGATTTAGCCATTAAGCCAATCCACCTGATTACGCCCCTCCCTTGTTCAAGTCCCCTGAATAAATCAGATCTAACTCTTTGTGCATTCAATCTGACTGTGGTTCCAGTTTGTACCAAAAGCACTGTATAGTTGTTGTTTGCTGTGCCTAACCCTGTTTTACAGGGGGTCCCCAGGACTGACTTGGTGAAACTTGTCTTTGTGGTAAGTGCCAACAGAGAGGGAAATTGTATACTGAATAGGGGTTACTGTGAAAGTATGTGTTGCTTACAGTTTAGGCCACTAGAGAGGAAAGAGGGAGGTTACAGTGTCCTGGAGGGCTGCACCCAGGTTAGCTTGACCACTAACAACCCTGTAGTCTGGGTGGAGGCACCCGTTTTTGTACCCAGGCCCCTCAACCTGCAACTAGCCAAGCAGGCAGGGATAGTATCCCTTGGGATAGTGCCACCTAGGGGTTTCACATGAGAATAAGAGAACAGCTCTTTAATAGTTCTCACAAATGATGATGCCTTCCAGAGCATATACAGTATAGTATTGTTTCTAGGAACTGAGGTCCCAAGAGCTAAGTTGGTAATAATCCTTTCTGCAAGTCAGAGACTGATGTCTTCATCAATAAGTGTATAGCTGACTGTAGGACACTGTCATGTTGTGCTTGTAGAATGTTTTTTTCCTGGGTGATATTGAAGTAGACTTCAATTCCCTGGGTCAACTTCCTAAGGTTTTTATATGTTTTATTAATGGCCTGACTGAGAGAAAAGGAGGTTTTAATTAAAGCAACTATGGCCTTTTCTTGCTAGTATAATTTATTTACTTATTTTTTATTTTACAATTTTTTTTTTAATTTGTACTTTATCGGGGAGCTGGCAGATGTCTACGGCTTCTCCCTCGGAGGGGCTCATCTCTCTGACTCGGCCTCCCGTACCAATCGCCCAGAGTATCTCCCATGGGTTACCCCTCCCATGGCAGGGCTGATGGTGAGGAGCGTTGATTTTCTTCCCTCCCAAAGATAGCCAGTGTCCGGATTCCAGGAGTCAGCGCATGCATGTCTTGGCCATCACAGAGCCTGCCAGCTACATTTTTTCTGTTTTTCTCCCTCCTCATTGCTGGGATGCAACATGTTTGTGTATGTATGTGGAGGCATACGCATGCTGCAGAGTCCCACAGCACCCACCCTTCTGTTGGTGCCCCCATCCCATCCTGCCCTCAGGCCTCCACCAGGGAGCAGTCATGCAGTCAGGCATCCAAGTCTCCCTCCCCGGGAGAGGAGAGCTGTCCTCTGGATGCTCAATCCTCTCCCTCCCTGGCTGCCCACGGGTGATCCATGTTTATTCCCTCCTGGGCCACTAACGTGGCGGGAGGTGTGATGACCAGCACCTCAACCCTTAGCTCCACCAGGCTGGCTTTTATTTTACAATGTTTGGCCATGAGAGGCACATTAAGCCTAAGCTTGTTTTGAGGTGTGTCCTGAAAGTTCCAGGAAGCTAACTGACTTGCTCATGGTCACACAGTATGCAGGTGGTGGCTGTGGGATTCAAACTCAGGTATCCAGGTTTACAGCTCAGTGCTCTTAAGCACAATGCAATACTGCCTCCTCTGATTGTTGATAGGTGTCAAATATCCTTTTATTAATGAGTAGACATTATAATTTTGTAACACTGAATGTGAAAGGGGTGCAACAAAAGAGTAAGCAATACATGATTCTCAAACATAAGGTTGCAAGCTCAGACAGCTTTATTACAGGAAACTCACCTGAAGCATGATTTAGTAGATTATTTTAGGAGGGAATGGGTAGGTCAAGTGCTTTGGGCAAGGCAAAGTAATAGGCGGAGAGGGGTAGCTGTTTTTATAGCTCATACACTGCCTTTTCAAGTAATTAAAGAATAATTGGGATTCATATGGATGGTATTTTATTTTGCACAGTATGCTTGGCATTAAGGAAGTAGTCCTGGGAACTATTTATGGTCAAAATGTAGATTCACCTTCATTTTTCATGTCACTTTCTGCCTTATGTGTCTCCCTTTCACATCTTCCCCTCCTGTTATGGGGGATTAGAACATTACCCTACAACCTGACTTGGATAAATCTGGCTCTTATATTGTAGAAAACGCTTGACTCCAGGGCAGTGGGGGTTATGTGATTTAATGGATGGGTTAGAGCTTTTAGACCCGTGGAGAATTCTTCACCACCAAGATCATCAATACACTTTTTATTCTATTCCCCATAAGCCTTTCTCTAGAATTTATTTTTTTATGTTGTCTTGCACATGCAGCGCAGACGACATGTTGGGGTTGCTTGAAGTGGAAAAGCAGTTTTTGGAGGCATGGGCATGTTGTGGCCAGTGGCACCACTGCTTTTAAGGGATGGGCTCCATGGCACAAATTAGATTGCATGCTGTCTATGACAGCAGTTGCTAAACGTGCCACCAACTTGAAATGTTTTAGCTGCTGCAATGAGGGAGCGACCCCTCCTTGCAGGGTGTGCCTTGCCTGGTGTAACATTTCAAGAAACATTGCGGATTGCGAGCCCGCCACTCACAGTTCCTAGGAAGCTGACATGGGGGGGGTGCCCAATCCACCTATCAGCATATGTGACCCCTTTACAGATGTGGTCTGCTGAGGGGGGTGCCAAATCTCCCCTCGGCATCATGCCTCCGAACACGGATATGCTTACCAATGGGGGAGCCAAATCCCCCTGTCGGCATGTTAACCCCCTCCCCATTTTCCTGCCGCTGTCCTACCCTGATTGTGTGCACACTGGGAGCCCACTCCAGTGTGGCTAACATGCCCCCCTCAAAGAAATGTGCCACACTGGGAACCCACCCCAGTATGGCCAAACCTGTAAAATAGAAGAAAATGGTATGCAGTGAATTTTTCTATTTTTGTTACCTGAAACAAAGGAAACGGTCCCTCGTCATCCTATCCTCTAACCCAGCCGCAGCCACCCTCTCCACACCCCACCTCCCCACCCCATACTTACCTCAGGAGCCTGGCGTGATGATCTTCAGTGGATTGGGAACATGTCTGCACTCTTCAAAGCCGACCGTGAACTGAAGAAATGTAAGCTGAATAATGGCATAATTTTTTTTTTAACTTTGATGCATATCTTGGCCAGTTTTGTGAATTTTGGTACCAGATTTTCAACATGGAGTTCTTGGGACCCCACCTCATGAATTCAGTCACTGTCATCTTGTTATTTGGTCCTGAAAGGTGATTTTGCTGTCACTATGTGGAATCACCTTTTGGGACCGAGTAACAAAATGGCAGTGTGCCTGTTTATGAGGTGAGCTCCCAAAAAGCTTATGTTGCAAATCTGGTGAAAAAATTCCATAGAATAGCCATGTTACGAGAGTGCATTGCACAGTTTCCATGCATGCTTGTAACTTCAAGAATTTTTAATATTTTTACTCCAGATTTTCAACTTTGCCATTTTTTCACACCTCCTTATGAACAGTACAGCTGTCATTTTCCACATCTAGTCCAAAATGTGTTTTCGCACATCTGGCGCACAGTGGTGCAGTCGCTGTAGGAAAACAATGTTTGGGACAGACTAAGAAAATCACAGTAACACTGTTCCTGAGAAGAGGTCCCAAAAAGCCTATGTTGAAATTTGGTGAAAAAAATTCCTAAACATGACTGTGTTACTAGTGTCCGTTGCGCAATTTCCACGTACGCTTGTAACTTCAAGAATTTTAATGTTTTTACTCTGGCTTTTCAACACTGCCATTTTTTCATACCTCCTTATGAACAGTACAGCTGTCATTTTCCACATGCTGCCCGAAAGGTGTTTTCATACATCTGGCGCACAGTGGCACAGTCGCTGTAGGAAAACAATGTTCGGGACATAGTAAGACAATCACAGTAACACTGTTCATGAGCAGAGGTTCTGAAATGCCTATGTTGAAAATTTGGTGAAAAAATTCCACAATATTACCATGTTACCAGCGTGCATTGTGCAGTTTCCACGCATGCTTGTAACTTCAAGAATTTTTAATATTTTTACTCCAGATTTTCAGCATTGCCATTTTTCCACACCTCCTTATGAACAGTACAGGTGTAATTTTCCACATCCTGCCCAAAATGTGTTTTAGCACATCCAGTGCACAGTGGCTCAGTCGCTGTAGGAAAACAATGTTCTAGACAGAGTAAGAAAATCACAGTAACACTGTTCATAAGAGGAGGTTCCAAAATGCCCATGTTAAACAGCTGGTGAAAAAATTCCACAAAATGACTATGTTACTAGCGTGTGTTGCACAGTGGCCACATACAGTCGTAAGTTTGAGAATTTTTAATATTTTCACTCCAGTTGTTCAACATTGCCATTTCTGCACACCTTCTTATGAACAGTACAGCTGTCATTTTTCACATCATGCCCGAAATGTGGTTTTGCACATCTGGAGCACAATGGTGCAGTCACTGTGGGAAATCAATGTTTGGGACAGATTAAGAAAATCATACTGCCACTGTTCATGAGCAGAGGTCCCAAAATGCCTATGTTAAAAATATGGTGAAAGAATTCCAATAAAAGACTGTTACAAGCGTGTGCTGCACAGTTTTCATGCATGCTCATAACTTTGAGAATTTTTTATATATTCATTCCAGATTTTCAACATTGACATCTCTTCACAACTCCTTATGAATAGTGCAGCTGACATTTTTATGTGGTGCAGAATGGCACGGTCACTGTGGGAAATCAATGTTCGGAACACATTAACAAAATCACAGCGACATTGTTTATGAGCAGAGGTCCCACATGCTTTCATGAGGTGGGGTCACAAAAAGACCATTTTGAAAATTTGGAGTGCAAATACCAATAAACACCCATGGCATTAAGGTTTCTAACAATGACGTCCCACCCTGTACAGACTAATAGGTGTCAGGGTGTGCCTTTGGACTGACGGCTGCAGTGCTCATGCCATTGCACCCCCACCCCTACCCTGCAGCCACTGACAGCCATCCAGGTGTGCCTTGGACTCTTTGGCCTCAAAGTTCACCCCATTCTCCTATGCTGCACCCATCTTAACATACTTCCTTATGAAATGGGATGAGCATAAGGCCCGATGACCCCAAAGCACAACGCAACACTTGTCAGAGTCTGCAGGGTGGGGTTAAGTGAAATGACATGAGCGTTATGGCCAATGACCCAAATGCACACTCCAATGCCTGTCACTCTTTGCAGGGTGGAGTGGGTTTGACGTCGTTTTTATACTTCACTGCCATTCCTATTATGTGTCTCTCTAATGCCTGCACTACCAATGCCAATGCCAGCAAGACAGCATTTCGCATTGAAAAATGCTTATTTTATTTAGCCAGGAACTTCTCTAAGGCTTAATTTCCTGTGAAATTCAACCATTAGTTACTTTGGATCTTTCTGTAGTCTGTACGAAGTTGTCCCCAACCCCTAAGGATGAACGTGATAGAGCCTGGCATTTAAATTCTCAGTAGCTGAAAGGTCCTGTTACTCTTCCTAAACTTAAAGACTACATTACCAACTTTTAGATTCACAATGCCAGATCAGTAAATTTTCCTCAAGTACTTTGGGGGATGCCTAAGTGTTCGATTTAAGGAGAGTGTATTTGTCTGCCGGCTAGGCAACAAAGACTTAGATCTGTCCAAATGGATTATCTTCTCCATGAAATTAGAGAAACTGAATGCAGGCTTAGTTCTGGTATTCCTGAGTTGATACGGATGCATCTAAATTCTCTAAGAGCTCAGTATTCTAGACTTTTGGCCAAAAGAGCAGAATTTGCCCTTTTTTGGGTTAAGGTACATTATTTAGGGCTGGGGAGTAGGTTGGGCAGATACTGGCCCTTCACCTCCATTGCTTATGTAAACTTTAGGTGGCGCTATCCTATGGGCTACCACCCCTGCCTGCATGACTATGCACAGGTTGAGGGGCCTGAGCTTGGAGAACAGGTGCCTCCACCCAGAGGAATGGTTTTGGGGTAGCATAACTGCTGTTGTTATAGCCCTCTGGGATACTATAACCACCAACCAACCATTCTAGTTGCCTAAATAGTTCAGCAACAAAACATTCACTTTCACCATATGATAGTAATGATATGCTCATGCCCCTTGCACTTACCACCACGGCTAGATCTTCTGCAGTTTTCCTGGAGACCCCCTGAGAAATAAAACCAGTAATGCAACTATACAATAGCAGTACTGTATCCCCACCAAGCAGCTACACACTAGCCAGTTTAAACGTGAAAAACCACAATCTGATTTATTCAGGGGGATGTGAACAAGGGTGGGTAGTAAATCTATCAGTGATTGACAAATCTGAATATATTCAGGTTGATAAAGCATGCACAGTAAGTCCCTCTGACCAAGTCCTGCAATCCTGGGTACCCAGTTGGTGAACAGGCTAGCCTGAAGAGTTGCCCACAGTAGGCCAGGGTTGCAGCTGTTGTTGGGGCCCTTAGGAAGGAAAAACACAATTAACATCTCTCAACCCAAATATTTGTAATCTGGAGCCAGATGGCTCAGTCAGTTGCAAATAAACCCAGAACAAGAAAATCAGATGAACATACAAATGATTGCAGCTTTGTTGCAGGGAGCTACTCTGTTTTGTCCTCATGCTACCTAGACCAAGATGCAGGACAGGCGAGATGAAGACCTTGTGGATGTTGTACAGGATTGCCAGGGGAAGCAGGGCCTACATGACTCACCACGGTGGTCGCTACCTGTTTGGTGGTGTTGAGCAGGGGGCCAAATCCCCAAGCAGGTTTTTCACTGGAAATGTCTCTGAATTGGGAGTGGCAGTCTAGGCTGAGGTGGCAGGACCCAGGCAGAGCTAGCAGTTCAGATGAAGTCTGTGCTAAGTGCTGGAAGAGCCTCCAACTGGCATAACAGAACTCAGTGTGGAAACCAAATTGTGATCAATGCAACACTTTCAGCACATCTATAAAACTTAAAGTAACTTGCCACAGTTCGGATAAAGTCTGTTAGCAAATCACAGCTTCTTCTGCACAAACCTTTCGATCTGAGGCTCACTTTGGTACCAGGTAGGCCAATCACTTCTAGAGCAAGTCTTCGGTCCATTCTCAAGTAGCAGCAACCACTTTCTCTCTTCAGACATAGGTCTCGATCAGGAAATTGGATAAAGTCCAACCTTTCACACTCACAGCAGTTCTTCACACTAGAAGATGTGGCAGGCAGACCAGCACAGCCTTCCCACCAATTCTCCTGCACTCCTACGCAGGAGCAACTGCTCGATGACTCGAGCTGTTCACTCTCCAAACTCCAACTCTCAACTGAACACACTGCTGCAGGCAGTTCTGGGCTTTCCCAGTGATCCAAAGGGTTCAGTTGGCTGAGACAGCAGTCTGTCACAGAAAGGGCTCCCCCTCTAGGTCCATTTAGGTGCCAAACCTTAAAAACTACAATTCTACAAATTTCAATCCCACAAGACCTCTGGGGACAGTCTCCATCTTAGGTTCCCTGAGGTTCCGATTGGTCCAACACTGGCAGTTCCAGAACCAAAATGGTGGCTCCAATCCAAATGTTCGTGCTGCAAATGGAAACAGGTTAGACAAACTCTTAACGCATTATTATTATAATAAATAAACAAACAGTAAATAAGTACTTCTCCTAACAGAGCTCCCTCTGTGCAAGTAGCGACTGCAGAATGGAGCAGAAATACAGACTGTCTGGCTGGTCACAAATCTTGCATCACTCAGATCCAGCCCAAACTAATTTTCTAACACAGCATAATGGTTCTCTTACAGAGACAGGCACAGAGGCTTACTATAGCACTCTCATGCAGGTAATTTTAAATGGCTGGACATAGAACACTATCCTGGCAGTGGGAATTAGGCAAGCCCAGGAAGGCATTATAGGAACCCTTATTTGTAGGGTGGGTTACACTTAGAGACTTCTAAAGTTATAAAAGGGCTCTGACAGGGATCCAATCCAGAGATAATCACTAAACCTTGAGTTATGGCTCAGGTTTTTCAAACTTTTTATGCATCCTTGTATAAGGCTGATAATATTGAGCCCTCACTTCTGGAGGACATAAGTACTTACTTAGAATGGCTGGACCGTCCTTCTTTAATGGCTAGTCAGCAAGACCATCTCAGAGGCCTTGTTTCTCAGACTGAAGTGGCACAGGCTATTCAGCAGCTTCCACTAGACAAAGCCCCTAGGCCAGATGGATTTACTAATTACTAATAATTTTTATATGGCTTGTTCAGATGTGCTGATTCCAGTTTTGAATCATTTCTTTAAAAAGCCACAGATGCTTTGACAAAAACTTTCAAAATTATAATATTTGGACACAAAGCAGCTTATGTTTCTCATCAGCTCAGTATTTCTTATCTCCACTACTTATTACTGATGTAATTTACTTCAAAAACAAGGTAGTTGTTTCTTAAGGATTCATCAGCTCCTATGCTTCTTCCCAAGCTGATGTCATAATACTCTGCGTGTAACATCATAGTTATTCCCACAGCAACAGACTGTGATGTCACAACAGGGCATTATGATTTCAAGTAGGGAACAAGCTAGAGAGATAGATGAACTCTAAGGGATAAATATCTTGTTTTTGTCAGAATTTCTTCAGTAATAAATAATGAAGAGGAGAAATCTGTACAAGGTATATGAAATACAAGATGACTTGTATCTAAATATTATATTTCCCAACATGTTCCCAAAGGTGTCAGCTGTTCTTTAACCACCTTTTTTCTGATGGCCTGATGGATCGTTCTTTGGCTGATGCTTGGATCACTTTATTACCTAAGCCTGGCCAAGATGAACTGTAGTCCGAGAGCTACCAGCCAATTTTGCTGCTCAATTCAGATATGACAATTCTAGTTAAAATTCTTGCCACTCAGCTCCTTTCAGTTTGGGGCAGTCTAGTGGGAGGGAGTAACTTGGTTTCATGAAGGGAAGGTTATCCAGCGATAATCTTCATAAGCTTCATCATTTAATAGCCACATCCTTGGGGGAGGGGGGGGCAATGTCCCAGTGGTCTTGGTCTCCTTGGAAGAGGATAATGCTTTCAATAGGGTTTCCTGTCCCTATCTTTTTGCAGTTCTCCAGAGGTTTGGGATTCCTGATGATTTTAATATGTAAGCACCTCTTCGGAAGCTTACTAGTTAAATTCCTGTAATTAGGCAGGGAAGTTTTGATACCTGTAGGTCTGGGTGTAAGGACTGCCTGAGGCAAACAGGGAGGGCCCCATCCTTGGAGGTATAAGAAGGGTGGTTTGGCATGATAGAAGTGAAGTGCATGGGAGGAGAGAGCTAGGAGTTGGTGGTTTGGCACACAAGTTCGGCTGGAGGGCCATGGCAGGGCCAGGGTGGTCCACTTGCCACCCTGGCCCTCCTCCCTTGAAGACCTGCAATAGCTGTGTGGTGGTTCAGACCATAGATAGCAGGGGAGCAGTGGAGCACTAGAGTTGGAACCCATCGGTGCTGTATGTGGGAGCTAGATTCCAAAGGAGAAGAAACTGAGCACACCAAGTTATCTCTGGCACCTTGGTAGGGGTAAGCACTGATTGGGATCATTCCTAGAAGATTTCCTGCCCATGGGCAAGTGCAGTCTAGGAGCCAGTAAGGTTTCTGTGGCTGGGCCTGCTATGGCAGAGAGGGCCTGGGACTCAGTCCAGAGGTGGAAACCTGGATCATTGGGGATGTAGAGTGGCAGACTACTCTTTTTTCCACAGTCCACGGTGCCACCACAGCATTTGGGGCTTCTTAGTTGCACAGCCTGTGGAGGCAGGAAGAGTTCTGTATGGGGAGTGGCTGGTTAGGACCTCAGGTGGGGTGGCAGTCTGCCTGGGTGCTCCGTGTGGCACGGCAGCCGGGTCCCCTGAGTGAAGGCAGTCCTGAAATTGGAAACACTGCATGAGCAGAAAGTGCTTGAAGCTTCTAGGATGGCCAGAGGTTTTCATAATGGCCTGGGCAGCCCAGAGTAGGCATGTGGCATCAGCGATTGGGTGGCAGGAGGGTTTTCAGTAGCACATTTCATGCTAAAAGTGAACATCATAACAGAAAGCAAGAACATCTCAGTTTTCAAGTGTTTCCTTCTGTATGGAAGTAACCTGAAGTTTAGAAGGCTAATGAAGAATGGGATTGGGATGGTAGAAACATATTTTGCTGTCTCAGTGCTACCTCAGTCTTAGGGTGATTGTGACTAAGAAAGTGATTTATTTATTTATTGGAATCTTGAATGACACCTTTGAGCTAAAAGCTCATTTATAAAGGTTCCAAGTCATAAGGCAATAGAAAAGGTACGTAGTCATTACAAAACAAATAGGGGTATATACAGCAGGCAAGTACATCATGGTACATACAGATACAGATTCAAGCAAGTATAGTTAAAATACATCAGGTAGGAGAGGTCAACTTTATTGCAACAGTACTAAGGGCATACCTAAGGTGGACAAGCAATTTATAGTGGTAGCTGAGCTTTAGATCGTGCAGGTAAAGTTATGGAGGGTCAGAAGTGGTGGTGACCAAAGGAGGGAGGACAGAATAGATAAGAGCAGGGAGGGTGGGGGCAGAGACAAAGGGGTGACAGAATAAGGGGTTGAGTAGTCAGAGGGTGGGATGGGATTGGATAGGAATTTACCCAGGGTTATGTAAATAGGTGATAGGGCAAGGCTGGGTAATGGGGGGGGAGGGATAAGGGAAAGGGTTTTAAAGGGGAGGGTGAGGTGACTTAAGCCTCTTTGTTTCGGAAGACATGAAGGAAGGAATATGAAACAGAAGTGTTGCTAATACTCCAAGTATTTGTGGGTGAGGTTTTTTTGGCCCCCAATTAAATGCTGCTGTCAGGAATCATAGCCTTTTTGACTCAAGGGGATCACTACATACTGTAGCTTCGAGCTAGTCTGCTGGAAAAAGAGATTACATGCAGATTTATGGTCAGGTGCTGTGCCTGCAAGAATCTTTCCACCATTATCATGTAACCCCCATGCTCCATGGAGCGGTTGATCAAATGAATCTTTACATTAAATCAGTTTGCATTTTGGATTCTGGAGTGAAAATTGGTTTTACTTAATGAGAACTGTTGTATGATATGTGCCTTTAAAGATCATTGCCCCTGCAGCATTTCCCTCAGTATCAGAAACAAGGTGTCTGCTCCCCAGCAATGCAAAGCCATCTCACAACAATTAAGAACCAGGTAATGAGTATCTTTATTTTCTGGACTGTGTGTTCTGGCCGTACAGTGCCCCCTTCCCAAGACAGTTACCATTTGGCATCCCCCTAGGCATGGGGTAGGGGGCGTGCAATGTAGGGGGCTCATCCGGGAGGTTATTTAAAGTGCCTGGGAAGCATGAAGATAAAATAAAACTTTATACCTGGACACCTGTGGGAAGCTGCCTAGAGCCTGCCTAACTTGCTTAACTTTAGGACCTATTTGCAAATGTTTGGGGGAGTGGAGACACCATTTAGCAGCCTGCAGTTTTCGTGGCATCAGGGCAGCTGCACATGGACTTCCATGAGACTAAAAGCCACGAGTATGCAAATGACCTGCTGATTGGCATGTGGCAGCCTCTGATTGGCCAGCAGCAGGTTTTGGGGTGCAGGTGTTTACATTTTCCAGCAGGAGCAGAGCCATTTTGAGGAGCCAGTTGAAAAGAGTAACCTGTGAGGTGTTATGGCCAAAGACAAAATTCTGTTTCATGGTGGGGTTTTTTGATAGCCGAAGAGTGGCTGTGTCTGTGTCCTTGATGGCCTGGACTTGAGCCATGATTGAAAAGAACACAACTCTGGGCCACTGTGTGGTGTGCCACACTATTGAGGAGAGACTGATTCACTTGCCTGTATGTACTGGATGTTGAAAGGGAGCTGTGCCATATCCCACTGCCTCACTGTTGCCCTATGTGGAGGGGTGGGGGTGGCATGGAGCCCCCACTTGTGTGGGTAGCGAGAAAACCCTGTATAGTGCCAACACTTGGGAGAAGTTGGAGTGAACTCTGGGAGAGATTGCTCCTAAGTCAGTGGGAAAGGGCATTAGCTGACTGCCTAGCCCCTTCCCCATGCCCTGATCCCACCCTCCCAGTGGCAGAGGGAGAGGCCTTGGAGGGGGTCAGACCTCCACAAGTCCAGGGTCAGGTTACCCTGGCAACCCCACTTCAGTGGTGGATTCACTGGTGACTAACCTGGAGGCAACAGTGCCTCCTACCTCACCCCAGAGTCCTAATACATGGAGGTGGTACAGTCTATGATGGTGTGCACCTCTGGCACAGAAGAAGGAGCTGGATTTTCTACCCCAGAAATCACCCCTGTGTTGCAGAAGTTCAGTGACCCATGTATTGAACTGGACATCCCTAAGCCATATCACCTCCTGCCAGGTGGTTAGTCAGTGGCCTTGTTGCACCTGTCTGAACTATGCAAGACTGGTCGGAGGAGGATAAAGGCTTTAAGCCCTTCAGACCCAGTGGTGGCCTGCTATAATACTGATAGTTGGCTGCAGAAAGGTACCACTGCAGGAACCAGCTTGCTCAGTATTCTGAAGTGGTGTACTGCTGAGAAGTGGGAAGGGAGCGCATCAAGAAGGAGTACCTTGGTGCCGAGTACCCTATCTGATGGAAAGGATCTGGGATATTATCGAGGTGAACTGGGAAGCCTGGATGTTTCATGGGGCCCTGGATGGGATCATGGCCTATACTGATGTGAGCTCTGATATACCATTGCCAGTGAAATGACAGGCTATGCGTCAGGTGAAGAGGATGTGCAACTTCCAAATATGGACTGGAATCACCCTCTTTAAGACTTTTGCTCTGATGCAGGACAAGGTTGGGAGCCAGGCCAAGTATTACATTGTATCCTTGGATTCTTCAGGTAAAGACATCATCAAGCTGGACCCTAATTTTTTCAAGGTAGTGATGTCCCCACAGAGACAATTATGTGCTCCAACTGTACCCACCATTGTTGCAAGCAGGCCTGGGTTTTCATGGGGCTGAACTGATGCTATGGTCTCCCACCACTGGATTCTGGGTGTAATCAATCCCTTTTGTTTACAGTTTAAAACTGTTTAAATGTTTTAAGGGGTTGACTTCCCAGTAAGTAAAACAAATGTCATACACCATTTACAGTGAAGATGAGAATGTTTTCTTGTTTTGAAAATGAAAAAAATGATGATGTATGATGTAATTTGTTTAGACCTGTTTCTAGAGAGGTGGCTGGATTGGATTATGCCCATCTATGTCACTGCTTGGCTTCAATGCTAGGTAAAAAGGATGCATGGTTGGTGTGTGTGTGGGAGTGATTAATTCCAGTAGAACATTTTGGGTGACTGAGTATGAGTCAGCATATGAGTGGCTAGTTAATTAATTTGAAACTATTGTATTGTTGCCAAATAGTTATGCCTTAGTAGTAGCAATGTGTTTGCCTCTGTTTTAAATTGGAAGCAAAAGATTGTACTGAACTGTTGTGGGTTGTTTAAATAAGCAGTTATGGTTATGTCAAAGTATAAGGAGTAATTATACTTTATACCCATTCCTGACAGCAGCAATCTGTGTTTTCAAAGAAGAACATTTTGGGTGGTGCACAGTGTTAGTGGGGGGAGGGAAGCCCTCGCTGCAGTACCTGGCAGTCCATCCTTGGGAACCAGTGGGTGGGTCGCCAGAATGCCCCGTGGGAGAAGTTAGCTTGGTTAAGTCAGAGCCTTGGGTTGGAATAAATAAAATTCCACCATCTCGGCAGTGTAGCTGGTTTTGTGCCCTGGCACTTGGGGGGAGAGAGAGATGGCCACATCTCTCCACTTGGGGGAGTTGGTGGTGCAGTCTGGTAGGAGTTCAAGCAGGAGGTGAATGGTTTGTGATGGGGATAAATGTAAGCACCCCTTCGGGAACTTACTAGGTAAATTACTGTAGTTAAGCAGGGTTGTTTTGGTGCCTGTAGGTCTGGGTGTTAGGACAGACAGAGGCAAGCAGGAGGCCCCATTCCCAGGGGTATAAGAAGGGTGGTTTGGCACCATAGAAGTTAAGCATGTGAGAGGAGAGAGCTAGGAGTTGGGGGTTCAGCCCGTAAGATCGGCCGAGGGCCGCAGTGGAGATGGGGTGGTACAGTTGCATCCCTGGCCCTCCTCCCTCGAAGACCCCTCATGGCAGTGTGGTGGTTCGGGGCATAAATAACAGGGGAACAGTGGAGCACTAGTGTTGGAACCCATCAGTGTTGCATGTGGGAGCTGGAGCCCAAAGTAGAAGAAATTGAGCCTGCCAAGTGATCTCTGGCATCTTTATAGGGGTAAGCACTGATGGGGATCCTTCCAAGAAAATTTCTCACCTGTGGGTGGGTGCAGTCTAGGAGCCAGTAAGGTTTCTGTGGCTGAGCCTCCTATTGCAGAGATGGCATGGGGCTCGGTCCAGAGGTGACAGCCTAGATCTTTGGGGGTGTAGTGTGGCAGACAACTCTTTTTTCCCCAGTCCATGAGTTCGCTGCAGTGTTTGTGGCTTCCTAGTTGCACAGCCTGTGGAGGCATGAGGAGTCCTGCATGGAGAGTGGCTGGTTGGGACTTCAAGTGGGGTGGCAGTCTGCCTGGGTGCTCCATGTGGCACAGCAGCCGGGTCCTCTGGGTGAAAGCAATCCTGAAATTGGAATTGCTGCATAAGCGGAGAGTGCCTGAAGTTTCTGGGATGGCCTGGGGTTTACATCACAGCCTGGGGGGTCCAGAGCACGCATGTGGCATCAGCGATTGGGTGGCAGGAGGGTTTTTGGTAGTACCTTTCCTGCTAAAAGTGAACATCATAACAGAAAGCAAGAATGTCTCAGTTTTTAAGTGTTTCCCCCTGTATGGAAGTAACCCCAAGTTTGGAATGCTAATTAAGAATGGGATTGGGACAGTAGAAATGTCTTGTGCTGCCTCAGTACTACCTCAGTCTTAGTGTGATTGAGACTAAGAGAGAGAATAAACTTAAGCCTGTTTGGAAAGAAATGAAAGAAGGAATATGAAATGGAAGTGCTGCTAATAGTCCAACTATCTGTGTGTGAGGCTTTTTCAGCCACAATTAAATGCTGCTGTCAGGAATCATAGCCTTTTTGACTCAAGGGGATCACTGCATAGATTCAAGACAATCTGTTGGAAAAAGAGATTGCATGCAGATTTATGGTCGGGTCCTGTGCCTGTAAGAATGTTCCCACCATTATCACATAACCCCCATGCTCCATGGAGTGATTGATCAAATTAATCTTTACTTTAAATCAGTTTGCATTTTGGATTCCGGAGTGGACACTGGTTTAACTTGATAAGAACTGTTTCATGGTATGTACCTTTAACAATCATTGCCCCTGCAGCATTTCCCTCAGTATCAGAAGAAAGGTGCCTTCTCCCCAGCATTGCAAAGCCATCTTGCAACAATCAAGAACCAGGTGATGAGTATCTTTATTTTCTGGACTGTGTTTTCTGGCCGTATAGTGCCCCCTCCCCAAGACGGTTACCATCTGGCATCCCCCTTGACGTGGGGAGGGGGGCGTGCAATTAGATTGGTTTGTGTTTTATATCAATGCCCCACAGCATGCATATAGTGCAATGGGATTCTTTCTGACCCTGTCTGATTGGAGCGAGGGACTAGACAAGGCTGTCCCCTGTCTTCCCTGCTCATTAACCTATATCTAGAACCTCTTCTCTGCAGCTTAAATCACAACCCCTCCATTAAGGGCAAATCACTTAGGAGTACCAATTACAAATTTTCCACGTACGCAGATGATATTTTACTTCATGTGGCAGACCCACTAATCTCAATATAAGCACCATTTGTGGAAGTAAACCATTTTTTCTAGGATCTTGGCTTATAAGTTAAATATTAGTAAAACCAAAGTTTTAGCCTTAAATCATTTATTGTCTATGCAGGAGTTTGTGGATATGAGGCTGGTTTAGGAGCCACATCACCTCACATAGTTGGATATTAACATTTCACAAGACCCTTCGGATTTAGTCAAACATAATTTAGAACCTCTTCTTACTACCATTAGAACAGATTTACAGAGATGGGCTGTTCTCCACTTAATACTTTGGGGCCTTATCCACGCCATTAAAATGAGTGTCCTTCTTGGATATTTTATCCATTAAGCATGTTAAATATTTTTCTACTGAAAAAGTGGTTTGTTAAACTACAGTCATTATTGAATTATTTTTTATGGAATGGAAAAAAAGTATGATGATCTTATTTTAAGTTGACCACCCCTAAGCACAGTGGATTACAGCTGCCTAACTTTTTTTTCATTATGGAGCTCTTCACGGTAGTAAATATCTGTGATGGGGCCAAGATGAGGATCAATTAAAGGGAAAGGTTTATGTTCCCCTTTGACTAAAAATAGATCAGGATCTCTGCCATGTAGAGGGTTTATTGCTTCACAGTTTGTTTTATATTACGCCCTCTCGGTTACCAAAATGTTTGAAACAAATGCCAATATATTGATCTATTAAAGCTCTCTACAGTTAAATGCACATTTTGGCCACCAATTAGTACAAGATATCTCTTAACTTGTATTAGGAAATCCCAATTTTTTGATTAGCCGTCACCCCATATACCTTTTTCATACTAGCGGCAGGCAGAGTCTTTATTGGTGGATTCTTTTTTAGCAGGACAATCTTTTCTTCCTTTTTCTACCATGTGAGAATGTTACCACTTACCCTCAAGTTTTAGGCTCAAGTATTTGCAGTTAACCCATGTATTTAAAGCTTATTTCAGTCCTAGGCCTGGACTCAGCAGGCTGGTACTACAAGACTTTGGATATTCTTATTAAAGCAGCTATGCAACCCCATCCTATTTTGTGCCTTTACAAAGTCTTTCAGATGTTAGACTCTAACACCCTATCAGGTATTTGCTGTTACTGGCAACAGGCTCTTGGGGTATCTTGGACACCAGACACTTGGCATATTATTTGACTATATTTATACAAATATGTAAAACAAGATAAATATAGGCTTGTTCAATATAAATTTCTTCATAATCTTCACTATACCCCTGTAAAATTGTATAGGATGGGGAAATTATCTACCTCACTTTGTCACAGGTGTGGCTTAGTTGAAGGCACACTTAAACATATATTATGGAATCGTGTCATGGCAGTCTGGGAGGCGATTAAGGGCTCATTGGACCTGCTACTTGGCCTTGATGACATTTTTACACCCGAAATTTGTCTGACTGGATTTTATTCTTCACAGGTTGACTGTCTGAAGCAGGCTTATATGGCCTTGATTGCTATCACAGCTAAATTGGTGATAATACGTCATTGGCTGGATGACACCATCACGAGTAAGCAGGAATGGTATCAAGATATACTTATGGCATTGAATGTGGAGTGACAAATTGCTTCCATTCTTAATTATCTTCACTTATTTTGTCAGAAATGGGATTTGTTTTATACCTTATTGGAGCTAATGGCTCCTGCACCTCCTCCTTTTTCTTTGTTACTTTTGTACTTCGATTGTTCTTTTTTCTTAGATTTTGCTATTATGTTTGTCTGTTTCTCATTATCTTGATATTGTTTCCCTTATATCCCCATCAGTTTAATTACCATGCTTCAGTGTGGAAGGGGGAGGGTTGGAGAGAATGGGATTAGGGGTTTCTATATTTTGCTTTGCTATAACTATACAGTATTGTTATAGTTTGTAAAAATGTTTTTGTTGTATGTTATTTTGTTATGCAATGAAAAATAAAGTATATTAAATTAAAAAAAATAAAGGATGTTGTGACTTAAATGCAAAAACAATCGCTGAAGCCTCCTCCAATCTAGCAGCTTCAGGTAAAAATATTGTATTGAGTGATGGCAGGAGGAGGTTTTGGTGCACTCAGGAGTTAAGATTTGCCAACACATTACTGGGGGTCCTGAGAAAGTCGCATTATATCCTCCTTCTCTTTCAGAGCACATCAAAATGGTGAGACTTATTAAAATTTTACCTAATTTCTTTGTTTTATCCACAGTTGTACAATAAATATGTACAATAAATATAGGGCCCAGGCATGGTGCCGGCAGTGTAAATATTGATATTGTTTGTATGTAGAGCAAATTGGAAATTTTGGTATGAATTCCTTGAAGGATTCTAGAAGATATACAGAGGGTTAGAACATGCCAGAATGAACTTTTCATTGTTAAAATGGATCCAGTTAATTTGTACTGTTGGTTCTAGGGGGTACCTTGGAATATATATACATTATGGCAGCATGGCAGTGCTACCATAGTTAGGGTTGAGGAGCCATTTCTATGTTAAACCCCAAAACTTTGCACCTTAATAACTTTGCAACTGTTTGACAGATTTGCCTGAAATTTGGAATACACAATAAAGAACCATAGGTCTTGGGATCTGCCAAGTTTCATACTAGTCGGATATATGGCTGCGGAGTTATTAAGCATGATCTGCGTGTGCATTTACGCTTCTTCTGGAATTCTACGGTCGCGCCTACAGGTCGTACGGTTTGTGCGACCAGCCCAAAATCTTCAGGGAATGTGTGGCCAGGGTCCCTGATGTGCCTTTCGAAGACTTCATGAAAAAATATTAAACGGTTCAAAAGTTATTCAAAAAACAATTTCCCATTATAAGTCAATGGGAAAAGTTGACAAAAAGTTTGACAGTGTCGCAAATGCACTTTTTGCTGTCGCAAATGGCCCTGTTACTGTCGCAAATCTGCCATCTTGTTTTCAGTTAGTGATCAGAAAAATGCTTGGCATTTAAAATTGAGACCCTCTAGCAACCTAATTCTTTTTGTATTCACCTAGTCGGGCCCTGAGGATGCTAGCCATGTCTTTATTTTGGGGTAAAACACCCCAGAAATATGTTTTTCAGCTTTCTGGAAAAAGTACTTTCACAAAGTAGTGTCGCACTCATGAAAGTGTCGCAAATTTTTGCGAAAGCTTTTGCAAATTGCGACACTACTTTGCGACACTAAGCCCAAAATAATATATATATATATATATATATATATCTATGTGAGAGGAGACCGACGAGATGTTTCTGTTAAGACATGGAAGATTGGTAGAATGACGGGAGATGTACAGTATTTGTAACGAGTGGGAAATCCTGCAGAACTAGGCGACAGATATGCAAAGGTGAGACCACGAGGTATGATGGCACATAGTCATGTAAAATGAGGAAAATTCTATGGAGAGAATATATGTATAGGTCGATACTAGGGATAGAGGAGAGCTGATAAAAAAAAGGATGACACTAGAATACCTGGGGCTCCACGCTGTGGAGGGGAACATGGCCCCCTTGCCATAGGAAGAGCAGACATTACTACACTACATTTACATTTACTATTTCTCCTCAAAGATATACCAACACTCCATAAAATATTGGTGCTGCTTCTGGGCATTTAACCAATTTAATAATCACATTAAGTATAGAGAAACATATTTTTTAAGACTAAATAATTATACCCTGCATTCATATTCTTGTTGTTTATTTAAACTTGCTACACACTGGGGTCATATACTTTGTATTATAAAAGTCAGTGATACACATTTTAATACTGACGGTTGAGAGTGAGAGGCGTCTTATCCAGAGGAAGCTGCACTTTCACTGCTGCTTTCTCTGTTCAGCTATTCTCAGCGGCACCATTACTTACAACTTTCTCTGCTCACAGCAACCAGCCTAAGGCAGAAGAGCCCTTCTCCATCCCAGCTCTCCACACTGTGGGTGACTGGAGCGGATTTGCTTTCTTCACATCGGCTCGGCTAGGGAAACGCCAAACAAGTATTATTTGCCTTTGGCCTGGATCGATCCTGAAAATGGACTTTGTAGTCAAGTGTTCTTGCCAGGTCATCAGATAAATGAAGTTAAATTAAATATATTGCAGGAGTCAGTTTTAAATTCATACAGTCTTGGTGCAGGCAGATCTGAACAGATAAACAAATGCCAGTATGCTTTGGCAATAGTTTACTTAACACTGCATCAGACGAAATCCATCCATACATCCA
The DNA here is from genome assembly GCA_016271365.2 of Neoceratodus forsteri. Taxonomy (NCBI): domain Eukaryota; kingdom Metazoa; phylum Chordata; order Ceratodontiformes; family Ceratodontidae; genus Neoceratodus; species Neoceratodus forsteri. The sequence continues at coordinate 808,399,353 of CM028129.1, read as the reverse complement.
CCCACTCACTATTTGGAAAGCCTGTGGTTGTTTATGTTTCTCCAAATTAAAATGTATTGGTAAAGTTACCTCTTGAGAATTGCTTTCTTTCCCGATTTTATTGTTTATTTTATTTATTTATTGGAGAAATCAGTTTTACAACCTTTGAGTCATGGACTCGTTTACAAAGGTACCTCGTCGTAAGGGGGGGGAGACAACAATTAAGTGAGTTTGAGACAGGGGTGAACATACGGGTGAAGGTACATAAACACACTTGGAAATTACAGGCAGCAGCTATACTGGTACAAACATATGTAAAGGTACACGCATTGTAACAAAGTAAATAGATACATCACATAACTAACAGCTAGTCTCAGACAAATTATGTAGTGGGCGGACCGGGTTAGGGTTACAGGCAATTACAGCAACGGCTGTCAATAATATTACGGAGGGTGGTTTTGAAGCGCCAATCCCCGAATCTTGGAGATAGATTCAGGAAGGAGTTGAACCAATGCGGGGCCAAGTGATGGAAAGACCTTTGGCAGCGAGAGGTCCTGGCCCTGGGAACAACGAAAGTAGCAGTGGAGGACTTGCGGGTGGGCAGGGGCCTGGTAGCCAACTGCAAGGGTCCGGAGACCCCAGGAGGGCAAAGGCCTGACATGGACTTTTTGGCCAGCAGGCAGGTTTGATATTTCAGTCTTTCTTCAAGAGTGAGTATATTTGTGGTGGAGTATAGCAGACAGGTGTGGGTTCTGCTGTGGGCACCGGTAAGGAGCCTACAGGCTTTATTAATAGCAGTCTGGACTTTAGATAAGGCAGTGGTGTCAGCAGCAGCGTAGATTGGGAGCCCGTAGTCAGCCAGTGATAACACCGATGAGGCGATAGCTAGTTTTAGGGCGGGTTCAGGGAGGCAGTCTTTGTGGCGGTAGAGAAGCTCAATCCTGGAGTTCATGGCAGATGACAAGGCTTTGAGGTGGGCATGGAAAGTAAGGCCGGAGTCAAAGGTGATGCCCAGGTACTTATAGGATGTTACTAGTTCAATTGGGAGGGGCGTGCTGGTGGTGATGTGGAGGGGAAAGTCCTTGGCGCTGTTTTGCCGATGTGAGAATAGCATGGACTTTGTTTTCTTATTATTAATTGTATGTATGCATATACCATGTATTTAGTCTTTGTGAAGCTAACTTTGTTAACCTAGCGCATCATCAGGAGTTATCCAGTCTTTTAATCCTTTGAAACCTGCTATGAGAAAGCCGAGCACTACACGCCAAACTAAAACGAGACTTGTAGTAAATCCATCACCCCCACCCTAGAACTTCGTTTACTGTTTTCTAGAGGCACATTACAATAAATAGCCTTTATGAAATTGAACAGTATATGGATTTAGTTTTGCCAGGACTCCGAAAATAATTCGTTTCACATTTGCTGTTTTCTTCATGTGCAGAAAGACACCCACTTGTTGGATTTAACTCAATCTCTGTCTCTATCTGTATCTCTGTCTCTATATATCGATCAAGCTACCGACCATTCTCTATTTATACAGGGTAACAACAGTGGCAGAGAGACTGGATATCAATGGTTACATATACGTGAGTAATAAAACATGATTTACAACTCAGATAATGAAATGATGGTGGAAACTGTCATCATGTATTCAGTTCTATACTTGCTCATGATATCAAATGTGGACAGTTCAGCTAAATACATTCAGATACATGTATATAATACATAGTGCAAAACGTTTCAATTAATAAGATGACCAGGGCTGAAAAGTTACTGAGAATGACCATGTATAGCCCCATATCTCCCAAACAGGTAATTTTAGCAGATTGTTCAGAACTTAATTTGCTCTGAAACGATGTAGACAGATGGGATGGAAAACAAATCATCTGCTAAAGCAAGTTCCTTAATGGTTACCCATCAAAGCGACATAAAAGAGCATCTGTTTGATTTTTGTCCAGCTCAGATATAGCCTCTGCCTCAAATGCTGTGTTTATTTATTTTTTTTTTTGGGGGGTAACCTCTAACAATGTGAGATAATTTATATTCTGCTTACATTTTGTTTTTAGAGCAATTGAAATGAGACGGAGAGAACATTATTAGGCAATGTACACAGTAGTCTAGTGGTATAGACTTGAAAACCGGGAGCCAGGGTCAGATCTCACCAGAGCCCTTACTTTGTGACTTTGAGCAGCTCCTTTGACCTCTCAGTGCTTCAGAGCACCTAGCTGTACACTGGACCTCAGGACGAGATGCTGCAGCAGCAGACATATCCCGAGTAAATAAACTGAAAACATAACATTAAACGTCAACACTTGTTTTGTTAAAGAAGCTACCTATACCTACATAAGAAGGATGAAGAACTGTTGTTTTGACAATGCGAAGCACCCAGCTCTATAGATTAAACAAAAACCAGATCAATACCAACTATGTAGGGTTTAGGTTCTGTAGCTAGTCCACTGCTCGTATTTTTATTACACTGACCTCTTTTCAGTCTTCTCCTCAAAATCTGTATAACTTCTCTTACTGATGTGCCCCTGGGTGCAGAGATTTCAGCTTATTACCTGCAAGTTTTGTGATGATGCTGTATTCTCTCTTTATTGCTACAGTACATGCTTCGGCAGCGGAATCAGGGGGTCAGCAGCTCCTCACTTTTATAAGTAGACGCGCAGCCAATGTATTTAGCTCACATCCATAATATCACGTTTTGTAATCAGTGAAGAGTGGGCATTCATTTAAGGATCCACAAAGTTCGGATTTGGTCTCCCAATGTAATGGAAAACAATCAGCAGCCTCAAGATCATGAATCTGGGTCCCGATTATAAGATGAAGTCTCTCCTTACTCTATATAAGAGAAAACTATTTTATTTTCTATAACGTTTTACATACAAACTGTACCACATAGCCCTTAATGGGATTAACAAAAATAACAACCGGCAGCATCATTAATTCTGAGAGGAGATCTAAGGTCTCAGGGAAAACAGTGGAACCATACAGTAATTTTAGACACGCTCATCTTTGATCTCCTGTCTGTATTTAATTCCCATTTTCATAATAATTACAGCAATAACTTGTAACCTGAATCACTGCACCCCCCAACACACACACATGGACTTCGTCTGATCTGGCTGCTTGTCTACACCTGACAACATCATTTACTGTTCATGGCATCTCAATAGTTTCCATAAGAACTCTTTCCCACTCTTCTCACCCTCATCCATCTCCTCTATATACCTATCAATACCTTCCCCACTCCTTCCACCATTCCCAAGCATGCAAGAACATTGAGCACCTGTCATCTTGGAAATTTTGGAGAAAATATATGATTCAGACTCTTTTCAGCTTATATTTTTATTTAGTTCCCCCCCTTTTCATAACTACTATGTATATTTACACTAAAACAGGATCACATGCCATTGAACATCATCTGAACTGACTGCTTGTCCACACTTACTCATGCTGTTTGTGACATCAGTTCAGTTTCAGTTAAGTTTATTTATTTTACTGAAATGGCATATGAGCAAAGGTTGTCCATTTTCACAAGCATCCAGTTTTGGACAACAAATCATAACAGCAACAGTGAAAAAAACACAAGTACAATACAGAAGGACAGTCAACATAAAGCCATTGGTTATAAAAACAAATACAGTAGTAAAAACAAATACAAAAAGTAAAACCATAACCATAAACAAAACTACGACTGGCCAAATGATCAGAGACAAGTGCTAGGGTTCAATAAGGTGCTTACTGAGTGCCAAAGTAAGCAAAATATTCACAGACCAGGTAAACCTGCTACTGGTGAGTATCAGCACTATACTGCCGGATTAGCAAGAGAGATGGAGAAGTACTACAGGTGGGACAATCAGGGCTGGAGACACCTGCATGTGGAGACCAGGGATAGGTGCTTCCTTAGGTTATACTTAAAGGAAGAGGTGGGGGGACACTAGATGAGAACGGGGGAGATTATCTTAACAGTCAGTTAAGAGACATCTTAATAGTTTAAAGACACAGGAAATGTGATTTAACCATAGCCACCCACTTGCCCCCAGTGTCAAGATTCAATTTTATTCTAATATCTCACACCTGAAGTTATATTCTAGTGGGTTTCCTCACTGAAATGATGATCTGTTACCACACAGAGATGTTATCTCCTGTCTGATAGTTCAGTTTCTTGTTATGCTATAAATTTGTTCTGTCTGCAAAATTATTTAACTGTCAAAATGATAGCTCTCAAGTGGGTTCATTGTCACCTGGTGACATGCCTACAAGCTACTTTTTTTACAGTTAAACAAATTGTTACAAACTGAACAAATGTACTACATATCACGGAATTGAACTATAACATGGGATGGCCTGTCTGTGTTGTAACAGATCACCATTCCCCCAAGCAAACTTACTATAGTGAAACATCAGATGTTAGGTGGCTAATAGAGCATATAAAAATAAAACTGAATTCTGATAGCATTGGTGAGTCAGTAGCTGATTTATATTTTTCTTGCTTGATACTACTGCTCGCCCCTGAACCAGCCCCAGGCCCCACCATTATTTCTTTCTCTTACAGGAAAAGAGGGGCAACCTGGAAATCTGTTTTATCTTAATAGTGTCCACAGCAACAGATTGGGATGTCACAAGAAAAGGAATGGGATGTCATGTATAAACTGACTGCACATTCTGATAATGTCTGGGGGCAGTGATACGGTTATTAGGTTAATGTGGGATGCTATAAAGAAAAACAGGACACTAATGTAAATGTTGTGGTTTAGTGGTTACAGCAGCAGCTTGGAAACCACAAGATTTCAGGTTCAAGCTCCATTACAGTAAAATACTCAGTGTGTGACATTCTGCAAGTTACTTAATCTCCCAATGCTTCAGTCCCTCAGCTATGGAAATGGGAAGAAGAAGGACACCAGTGGAAAGGACTCAAGATACTTCATCTCAGTTGGGCTATTAAGATAGAAACACAGAATCTGACAGATCAAATAAATTGTAAAAAAATGCAAAACATATATAAAATACAAGCTGAAAAGAGGTTCTATGCCATAATGGCAGTTATCGAAAGGCGACCGTCATTATGGTGAGAGAACATCGCTGAAATTCTGTTTCGGCGATGTGCATCCCCAACCAGGACAAGAAAATGGCACTGGGGACTTCGAATTTAGAATGTTATTGAAGGGGGCTGTGCTTTCCGCACCCTCTACTTAAGGATTCTTAACTCCAAGGGGTTCACATTGTGGAGGGGTGCAAATTCTGGCAAAATGTTAAAATTCAGGCCAGGTGCACAAAATGTAAGGCATGCCGGACCCAAACCTGGAACTCTTACAGCTTCTGCTGCACTCACCACTATGAGCCAACTTAGCGGCCACATAACCACACCAGGCCAACCTTTGCTCCTTGCATCATGCTTGCCCCACCTCACGTGCGTGTACATATAGCAAAGTCCTGTCACTATATGCTTGAACAACCCCCATCCTGTCCCCTTCCTCACACCCTCACCCTGCCTTTTCTGCACCACAAGTGGGTCACCATTTTAGTAGGTGCCCACTTGTGGATAGCCCACCACACAGGATACCACTGAAAAGTGTACAACATGTATGTTTTTTATGATCTGTCATTGCCCCTTCTGTCTCATCTCTGGCTTTGCCCCCTTATACTAGTCCCACCATTTGCCTTCTTTTGGTACTTACACCACCATCCTGGACCCCATGATGGAATTTTCAAGATTCCTCAAGCCCCTTTGGAGACATGAAAGGTGGAGGTGGGTGCCACTATTTGTGATGTGGGGCCTACAGGACGAACCAGCAACATTCTTCGGCAGCCAAAGCATTTTAAGTTTTTTCTTCTTCCAAGACCTCTGGGATGACTCAGTAGCAAAGCATTGCTTGACATATGCACAACATGCATGTGCTAATTTCAGGTGATGTCCCTAACCACCCAGAGTGGATCCTACCTGCATCACCACCTGTGGTCACCGAGGTGGCAGTAGTACAGCTGAGTGTGATACCCTCCCCATAGAAGGAAAGCATCAGAATGGACACTCAGTCTTCTTCCCTGGCCAGCCTTTGATGTCACTGGCTCATTTCTAAACCCTGGCTCCGGGTATGGCAAGCTGTAGTCCTACTATTGTGCTGATGTGCCAGTCCTAATAATTATGTGTTTAACATTGCCCCAGGGATGTGAGAGTCTGTATACGGAAGCAGCAGATAAAACTAAGAGAATATGGACATTTCTGTTTCTTGTTAAGCTGATAGCTCCCTCATTTGATTTATTCCAAATTAATCACAAGCATAAAAACATTAAGAATGCCACAATGAAACTGTGTTTTCTTCACAATTTTGTTTGACACTATTCTGAACACTACTGCAGCTATGAGACATGCACATAATGTTGCTAGCATTCCTAAGAAATTTGTTAGAAGATATTTACATTTTTATGCTGTCTCTGGAAATTGTTGGCTAGCAGTTTGCTGCCCCCCCCGCCTCCCAAAAAGTGTAGTAACATTTGCTAGATTAATCAACTTTAAAGTAGAAATGTTTTGCACCTCTGACTGATGGACTTGTGAAAGCCACCTCTAATGTACGTACAGTACTCTACAGCCCTACAAAAAACAATGTCTCAGGATATTGTGTCCAGTTGGTAAATCGTGCCCAACCTTTGTTTTTCCTATTTTTTTGACAGCAGAATGAAACAATTTAAAGCCTAAAACAGAAACAGATGCTTAACCAAAGAACAAGATTGAAAATTTGCTAAGATCCAAAATCTTTCTACAGGCATTTATTAAAATGGCCTTAACTATATGTTTACCTTGCAACGCTTTCCTAAAGTGTTTACAGGCATAACTTTGATGCTTCAGGAAGAGCTATTGTTTCCATGAAAACTATGAAAACCAAACCTTTTTTGACACAATTCAGTTTATAGTGCCTGTATTTGTTCAGTGTGACTCTACTCTATATTTTTCATTGCTGAGCACATATGCATTCCATTAAGATTGTTTTTGCTCAGAATTCATTTGTTTGCTTATGTTAATTTCCATTGCAAAGCCCATATTATATATATATATATATATATATATATATATATATATATATATATATATATATGTATGTTATGGTAGCGGTAGTGCTACTATAGTTAAAGTTGAGACCATTTCTATAGTTAAACCCAAAACTTTTTGCACCTATAACTTGCAACCACATTTGATGGATTTCCCTGAAATTGAAAATTTACGATCTAGAACCATAGGCCTTTGGATCTGCCAAGTTTTATACCGGTCGGATATATAGCTGTGGAGTTATTAAGTGTGATCTGTGTGAGCGTTTAAACTTTCTGGAATTCTATGGTGGCGCCTGCAATTCGTCGCGGTTTGTCGCGACCAGCCCAAAATCTTCAGGAACGTGCGGCCAGGGTCCCCAATGTGCCTTTTGAAGATTTGGTGAAAAAATATTAAACGGTTCAAAAGTTATTCAAACAGTTTCCCAATATAAGTCAATGGGAAAAGTTAACAGAAAGTTCAACACTTTCGCCGTGCATTTTACTTTACAGAAATGGGCCTAGTTACTTTTCGGAAATCGGCCATTTTGTTTTCAGTTGGTGATCAGAAAAATGGTTTGGCATTTAAATTTGAGACCCTCTAGCAACCTAATTCTTTTTGTATTCACCTAGTCGGGACCCGCCAGGATGCTACCATGTCTTTATTTTGTGTAAACACCCAGAAATATGTTTTCAAATTTCTGTAAAATACTTTCTGAAATTACTTTTGTGCTCACAAAGTGTCGAACTTTTTTGTAAAGCTTTCAAAGTGCGACAGTAGTTTTCCATCTGTGGGACAGTGACATCGATTCTTTGGCACTGCGCTGCAAAAAGAACCGTTGGGAGTTTGGGCTGAAATTTGGAGGAGAGCAGACCAACATCTACAGATGTGCCTTTCAGTGTGTATTAAAAAATATTACATGGCGGCAAAGTTACAGCACTCCAAAGTTAGCGTTTTTCCATAGGATAACATTATGGCGCCCGACGCATTACAGAAATCCTTTGGCACCCTGCTGCAAAATAACCGGTTTGGTCTTTTTCCTGAAATTTGGACGGAAGACAACCAACAGCCCACAGATGTGCCTTTCAGTAGTTTGGTGAAAAAATATCACACAATGCGGAAAGAGATTCGGCTCCAAAGTTGACATTTTTCCGTGGGATAACATTCTGACATGCTTGCAACAGAAATCCTTTGGATCCCTGCTGCAAAATAACGGTTTTTCCTGAAATTTCCGGAGGAAGACAGCCAACTGCCCACAGATGTGCCCTTTCAGTGGATTTTGGTGAAAAACATTGGGGAGGCAAGGATTGCGCCTCGAACTTTTCTTTTTTTTTCCCATACAGGGATAACATTCACATTGTAGCGCCTTTCAGGGCCAGTATCTCAGAAGCGGTGCGAGATAGGACTTTTAGTCGGAAATTTCTTAGCCCCATACTGAGGCTAAGATTCAGATATCAGGACAGTTGTAAATAATATGACTTTAAAATTTTTTTCTATTCGTGGGTTCCTGAGATATAATGTATTTAGTATTCCAAGATCTCATTTTCTGCAGTACTCATTATTTTGCATACAACTATTTGTACTCCTGTCTTTTCTCAATGCAGGTTTTGGGAAAACCAGACTGTGCGCTTACATTACTGATTACTGTTGCCCTTTCATGCGAATCCGTTACCCGTTTCACTTACCGTTGGCGTCTGCACCATAATAAATTTATCGCTGCGTTTTCATTTTTAAACTTGCGTTTCTGTTATTTTGCCATTTCTGTCTACAGTACTGTTTTATCTTTCTGTTTCACTTTGTCTACCATGCCCATTGACATTTCTGTTTGCAGGCACCATGTTACTATGTGACAGCACATCACGTGGCAGACCATTTCCGTCTCGCCACCATGTAAGTTACCCTTCTGTTCTCATTCATGCTTGTGTTACCAGCCGGGCACCACTGTTAGCATTTCTGTTTGCGTTGCTGTCCCTGTTAGTATGCCACAAGACATTCATGTGGGCGGAGTGCAGGGACCCTCGCTGCTGCAATACATTCACTATTCTTATCATTCTCAAAAGAAGGAAATTAGAGCCAAAAACTCAGTTTAATGCATTAGTTAGAGTTGTTCCACAGTGACAAAAGTGGGAAATTCACTGTTAGGGTTGAAAAAACCTTGCACCCCCCACCCACCCCAACCGGCATTGGGGTGGCTGCATTGGGATCATGAGTCCCTAACTCTCACCGCATTCTCCTATACTACACTGCTTTACACAGGTCATAGGGGTGAGAAGTTGAGGCCTGATGATCCACACACCCCAATGCCCCATCGCATGCGCCATCCTTTACGTTTTCATTTGCTCTGCGTTTCTGTTATTTTTTTGCCATTTGTGTACTGTACTGTTTCTCTTTCTGTTCCTTTGTGTCACCATGCCAGTGACATTTCCGTTTACAAGTACCATGTTACTAGTGTGACAACACATCATGTGGCGAACCGTTTCCGTCTATGCCACCGTGTAAGATACCCTTCTGTTCTCATTCAACGCTTGCTTTACCATGTGCTCCACTGTTAAGCTTCCATTTGCATTACTGTTCACTATTATCTATGAATGCCCCCATTGCTCCCACCGCGCATTATATGACAGGAGTCAGGGCCTTACAGACCCATGCTCCCACCGCTGCGTACCATTTCACTATTTTCGTTACTCGTTATAAAACAAAGAAATTAGAGGCAAAAAACTCGATTTAATGCATAAAATTGGTTAAGGGTTGTTCCACAGTGACAAAAGTGAAATTCGCTGATAGGGTTGAAAACCTAACTCCAATTCTTTACCACACACACACACAGACACACACACACACACACACACATATGCAAGTATGGGGAGGACCAAGTCAACACAACCAATGACAGACATCCAGCAGCAGGTACAGAATAACAAACAATTGTCTAAATGTACTAGCAAGACATCCCCACCCACCTGACCAGGTACTGCATGCTCAGTGGAATCAACAGCAAAACTGAGGCCATGTACACCAAACATACACATCCCTGATTGCAGCTGCACACAGCGTACCACCACATAGTAGTTGCATGGCCTTGCCTAATGATGCCCACCACACACACACAACTGGTACTGTGCCGTTGGTCAATATAAATGCTGAGTTGTATGCATCACACAGTTGTAGAAAGGTTTTAACACTAGTGAGTATACATTAATTAAGAGAATACATAAATTAACTACAAGACACTAGCATGCTCAAGATAAAGTAGTGTTACATTTAGTATGTGATTTTCATAGTAGTACATTCTGCAACTGTTTACTGAAGATAGAAAGGCCGACGTAAAGCGACATGGAAAAGTATTGCCTGTTCAATGCTGTGAAATTACGTACTGCCAGTATCAGATGCATTCTTACTGATGAAGCTGTACTGCTAATGTACATACATAGACCTTCAGTGTGCTTCAATACTAAAGATGCAGTAAGTATTCTTTGTAAGAAACAGTGTAATTGCATGGATCAGGCAAGCAACTACTAAATATCATGAGACTACTGAGCCAACAATGACGTACCTGTGCCGGAGATGTCTATAGGATAGATTTTCTGTAGGCACTTACTCAGTATGTTATACCTGATAAAGACAATCTCATTGCATCTGTGATGACTAACTTATTCAAATAGTGATACATTTACTATTGTTGCAATGAGTGATCTATACTACTATGGACACCGCATAATTTTTTTAACAGTTGTTTCATACTCCAGGCTGTATCCAAGTGTTTAGGTTTGCCACACTTCTGTCACTGATGCTATCAAAGTGATAACTATGTCAATTGTGGTACAGAAGCAATCAAGTAGGTATAGTGTAGATATAAACAGAATGTCTTTTAGTATTGATTTAACTCACAATGGGATAAAGTGTACTAGGACGGCAAGGGTTATTCTCTATCACTGACTCTGTCGATTATAATTACACTAGGTTTTAATGACTGTCAATGATCAAGTTACACTGTTCATCTTCATGAGTTCATATTCACAGCCATTCTCCAGTAAGTAGACAGAGTATGGTGTAACTGGGTATAACACTGTGTTGCAAAACTCCTGCAGTGCCTAGCAGAGGAGTATCTAATCATAAAGACAATTAAGCAATAAGGCATGACCAACGGTTATATTCAAATGGTCTGTTAATCACCATGTAGGGGTTTAACATTGAATGAGGCACATGGCCGAGTGCCACATGTTGCTAGACAGTGATAAACTGATCATTAACATAATACCTGGGAGTGGCTTATTGCTATCATAATAAAACTGTTTTTTTAAACAACATTAAAGCATGTTCATCATGTGGTTAGGCTCTACATGTATGTTAATAAAAACTAAACATAAGGCTGTTACAATGTTTACAGTCAATTAGAAAGCTGCATTTCTCAAACCTTTGTTATAATCAGAGATATTATACCTGTACAATTCCTTGGTTTTGCTCAACTCTATTGCACAGGTAGCACATCATGTAAGTGTCGTCTAGTGTGGGGCATGGTAGGTGAGCCCATGCAACTACTAAGTGTAATAGCCATGTGTGCAGCTGCAATCAGGGATGTATCGTCTATGGACATGGCCTCAGTTTTGCTGTTGATCTCCACTGAGCATGCATGCAGTACTGGTCAGGTGGGTGGGGATGTCCTGTAGTACATTTAGACAATTGTTTGTTATTTCCGTCACTTTCTTCACTGGATGTCTGTCATTGGTTGTGTTGAACTTGGTCCTCCCAATACTTGCATATGTGTGTGTGTGTGTGTGTGTGTGTCTGTGTGTGTGTGGTGCTGGGGGGGGGTGAATTCGGAGTTAGGGTTTTCAACCCTAACAGCGAATTTCCTCACTTTTGTCGCTGTGGAACAACCTCGACTAATGCATTAAACAGAGTTTTTGCCTCTAATATATATATATATATATTATGGTAACCGGTAGTGCTACCATGAATAAGGTTGAGGAGCCATTTCTATAGTAAACCCCAAAACTTTGCACCTTAATAACTTTGCAGCCATTTGGAAAGTTTGCCTGAAATTTACATTTATGATCAAGAACCATAGGCCTTAGGATCTACAAGTTTCGTACTGGCGGATGTACAGCTGTGGAGTTATTAAGTGTGATCTGTGCAGCGTTCGCTTTTCACAAATTCTGTGGTGGCCTACAGGTCGTCGGTTTAATGTGACTGGCACAAAATCTTCAGGGAATGTGCAATCAGGGTCCCCAATGTGCCTTCAAAAATTCGAGAAAAAAATATTAAGCAGTTCAAAAGTTATTCAAACAGTTTCCCATTATGTCAATGGGAAAAGTTAACAAAAAGTTCAACACTTTCGCAAAATGCATTTTACTTTCGCAAATGGGCCTGTTGCTACAAAATCAGCCATTTTGTTTTCAGTTGATGATCAGAAAATGGTTGGCATTTAAGTTGGGACCTCACTTGGCTTAATTTTTTTTGTATTCTAGTCGGTCCTGAGGATGCTTGCATATCTTTATTTTATTGATAAACACCCAAGTATATTTTCAAATTTCTGGAAAAATGCTTTCTCAAATTACTTTCGTGCTCACGAAAGTGTCATGAAGCCTACTGACTTATGAAGTCGACAATGTTTTCTAGTCTGTGGGAAAATGACAGCAATTCTTTAAGTACTGCACTGCAAAATGAATCATGGGAGTTTTGGGCTGAAATTTGAGGAAATCTAGCCGACATCTCACAGATGTGCCTTTCAGTGTTGCATGAAAAAAAATATTACATGGCAGCAAAGTTATGGCACTCCAAAGTTGACAGTTTTCCCATAGGATAACATTCAAGGCACCCTAAGCATTACAGAATCCTTTGGCACCTGCTACAAAATAACGGTTTGGTCTTTTCCTGAAATTTGGAGGAAGACAGCCAACAGTATACAGATGTGCCTTTCAGTAGTTTGGTGAAAAAATATCACATGCAGGCAAAGTTACGCAACTCAAAAATTGACTGTTTTTCCCATAGGATAACATTACGGACCCGACACTTAACAGAAATCATTTGGAGCCCTGCTGCAAAGAACCGTTTGGTCTTTTTCCTGAAATTTGGAGGGAAGACAGCCAACAGCACACAGAATGTGCCTTTTCAGTAGTTTGGTGAAAAAACATTACAGGGAGGCAAGGTATGGTGCTCGAACATTATTTTTACATAGGATAACATTATGGCGTTTGGCGCGCCTTTCAGGGCGTATCTAGGAAGCAGTGGGAATACCAGACTTTTACGTTGGAAAATTTCTTAGCCCCAATATGGGGCTAAGGTTCGAAACCCAGGACAGTTGTAAATAATATGGCTTTTAAATTTTTTCTACATCATCTATTGGTTCCTGAGATATAATGTATTTAGTATTCCAAGATCTCATTTTCTGCGCTTGATACTCATTGTCTTGCATACATTATTTGTACTCCTGATCTTTCTCAATGCAGGTTTTGGGGAAAACCAATACCAATAGCTTACATTACTGTTACTGTTGCCCTTTCGACACTTGAATCCATTACTACGTTTCACTTACCATTGGCGTCCTAAGCCGCCGTATACGTTTATCCTTTGCGGTTTTCATTTACGCTTGCGCTTTCTGTTATTTTGCCATTCTGTCTACAGTACTGTTTATCTTACTGTTTCACTTTACATCACCATGCCCATTGACATTTCTGTTTGCAGGCACCATGTTATATGTGTAACATCCTTCAGCCAGACCATTCCGTCTCATACCGTGCGTTACCCTTTCTATTCTCATTAGGTGCTTGTGTTACCACATACCCATATTAGCATTTCTGTTTGAGGTGCTGTCCTGTTAGTATGCTACACACATCATGTGGTGGGAGCTCCAACCGCTGCATTACATTCTATTTCTCATTATCATTCTCAAAAAGAAAGTAGAAATAAAACTCTGTTTAGTAATTAGTTAGGGTTGTTCCACAGCGACAAGTGAGGGAATCGCTGTTGGGTTGAAAACCCTTGGATTCGCCCACCCCACGGCATTGGGGTGCGCATTGGGGTCGATAGATTTTCACTCTCCCCCCTTCTCTATACTTCTACTGCTTTGGCCACATGTCATGGGGTGAGAGTTAGCTGATGATCCCAATGCTAACCCCAATGTCGGTTGGGGTGGGCTACAGTCCAAGGGGGGTTTTCAACCCTAACAGCTTAATTTCCTCACTTTTGTCGTTGTGGAACAACCTAACTAATGCATTAACAGAGTTTTTGCCCTATATATATATATATATACCTATATGAAGGAGTTGTGCACCTGTAGATGTTTTTCAAACCTATGATAAAGAAACATAGAAACACAAAATTTGATGGCAGATAAGGACCGCTTGGCCCACCTAGTCTGCCCATTTTCCTACCTAACAGATAAGCTGCAGATCCTAGTTAATCAACAGCTTACTTCCTCTTACCCACCCTTAGGACTGCCTTATGCCTGTCCCATGCATTCTTGAAGTCCCCACTGTTCTTGACTCCACGACCTCCTCAGGAGGCTGTTCCATCATCCACAACCCTCTCAGTGAAAAAATACTTACTCACATGCCCTGAGCTGTCCCCCTCTATCTTCAAATTGTGCCCCTTGTTCTTGCACATCTCTTTTTTCTCGAAGATGCTACCCTCTTGGACTGTTAATCCCTTGAGGTACTTAGAAAGTTTCTATCATGTCCCCTCTCTCCCTTCTTTCCTCAAGAGTATACATATTAAGCTCCTTTAGTCTTTCTTTGTTTGTCTTCTGGTGCAGATCCTGCACCATTTTAGTTACCCTCCTCCTAGACAGCCTCCACTCTGTCTGTATCTTTGCTTGGAGATGGGGTCTCCAGAGACTGCACACAGTACTCCAGATGGGGTCTCACCAACTGTCTGTACAGAGGATAACAACTTCTTGTTTTCTACTATTGATGCCTCTTCCTATGCATCCCAGTATCCTTCCAGCCTTCCTTACTGCCTTCTCACATTGCTTGCCCACCTTTAGGTCATCTGATATAATTACCCCCAGGTCCCTTTCTATTTTTACTGTTGTCAGTATCTAACCCCCCCTTTGTGTATGCTTACCCTGGGTTTTTGTTTCCCATGTGCATTATCTTGCACTACTTTGCATTAAATCTGAGCTGCCATACATTTGACCATTCCTCCAACCTTGCCAAGTCCCTTCTCATCCTTTCCACTCCATCCTGTGTATCAACCCTGTTGCAGATCTTTGTGTCATCTGCAAAGAGACATACTTTTCCTTCCAGTTCCTCTGCAATGTCACTTATAAAGACATTAAAAGGACCGGTCCCAGTACTGAACCCTCACGGTACTCACTAGTAACCCTCCTTTCTTCACTGTGTACTCCATTTACTACTACCCTTTGTGTCTGTTGTCTAGCCAATTTTTTATCCAGGCTACCTGCAGGACCCATTCCAAGACTGGCTATCTTGTGTATTAATCTTTTGTGGGGACTGTATCAAATGCCTTGCTAAAATCTAGGTAGGCCATGTCACAGCCCTCATGATCTACTACTTTGGTCACCCAGTCAAAGAAATCTATTAGATTCATCTGACACGACCTTCCCATCTTGAATCCATGTTGCCTCGGGTCTTGTGCCCCAATGGCCTCTAGGTACTCAACAGTTCTTTCCTTCAGAAGTGATTCCATCATTTTCCCTACCACTGAGGTCAAACTAACTGGTCTGTAGTTTCCTGCCTCTGTCCTGCTACCACTTTTGTGAAGAGGAATTACATCTGCCCTCCTCCAGTCCTTGGGTACCACCCCATCCTCCCATGATTTGTTAGAGAGTAGTCAGCGATGTCACTAGTTCTACCTTAGTTCTTTTACAATTCTTGGTGAATTCCATCAAGCCCATTGCTTTGTCCACCTTCAATTTTATTAGTTCTTTCCAGAACCCTTTCTTCTGTAAATGGACTGGTATTGACGCCCGTCTTCAAAGTATTTCTCTTGTTTGGTTTAGGTAACTCTCCCTCCTCTTCCTTTGTGAATACTGAGCAGAAATATTCGTTCAGTAACCCTGCTTTTTCACTGTCACCCTCTACCCAGATTCCCTCCCCTTTATTAAGCTTTAGTATCCCTCCTTTGGTCTTTCTTCACTCCCTAATGTACCTATAAAAGGTCTTATCCCCCTTCTTTAACTGATAAAGTTCTCTGTCCTGCTCCTTCTGTGTTTCCTTATATTTCCTGAATGCTGCCCTTTTCTCTTTAACCTTCCCTGCCACCTCTTTTGAGAACCATAGCGGTTTTTTCCTTCGTTGTGTTTTATTGATTTTTTTTATGCAGAGGCTTGTTGCCTCTGTGATGGCTGTTTTGATCCTCCCCATTGTTCCTCCACCCCTCCTTCTTGCCTGTTTGCTAGTGTTTTTCTGAGGCACTCTCTCATTTCCCAAAGTCAACCCTCTTAAAGTCTAGTACTCTCCTTTTGTGATGGCTTGATTGTATGGCTGTGTTTATCGTGAACCACACTGTTTGGTGGTCACTTGTTCCCAGATAGCTACCACGTCTAAATCTGAGATTCTTTCTCCATCCCCATTTGAAAGTACCAGGTCTAAGATTGCTCCTCCAGTCGGTTCCAATACTAGCTGTCTGAGACATGCCCCCGTAGGGCATCAAGAATGACTCTCTTGGATGTGCCTGCAGCAAGGTGCTCCAGTTAACATCTGTCATATTCAGGTCCCCATCAAAAATATCTCCCTTTTTCTGCCATTCTAAAGCCTTCTATCATTTCCTTGTCCATTCCCTCCCCTGAGATGGGGTCTGTATACAACCCCATGCGGATTGTTAGTGCCATTTCCTGTCTCCAGGGTGACCCAAAGTGCCTCATCTGCTCCCTATTTACTCTTTAGTTCTGTTGCTTTGATCCCTTCCTTTACATGAGGCTACTCCTCCTCCTCTTTCCCTCCCTATCCCTCCTGTGATTGTGTATCCTGGTATGTTGACATCCCAGTCATGGTTCTATGTGTACCATGTTTCCATGACTGCCACAATATCCAGGCAACCCTCTTCCATCAAGGCCACTAGTTCAGGAGCTTGTTACACAGACTACGGGTATTGGTACTCATCACCCTCCACTTTTTGATAGCCTTACCCTTTTAGCCCCATTTCTGTCTTACTGCCTTTGCCTTTTTTACATTTAAATCTGTTTCTGCTCCCTAATAACTTCTGTACCTTGGTGTTTACCTCACTAATCACCATGTTTTGTGGGAGGCTCGGATTTCAGCTCCTTTTCAGTGCCTCCCCCCTTGGCTAGTTTAAATGCTTGCCAATGAGCATTAAACCTCTCACCTAGGATCCTGGTTCCCCCCCGGACAGATGCAGACCATCGCACCAGTATAGGTCTGCATTCCTCAAGGTGGCTCCCCAGTCCCCAATGAAGCCAAAACCCTGAGCTCCACACCAGTTTTTCAACCACTCATTGAATTCCCTGGTGAGAAGTGCCCTAGCATCTCCCTTGCCATGAACAGGCAGCACCTCCGAGAAGGTTGCTGTATAGCTACTTGTCTAAGGCCCGTTCCCAACTCTACAAACTCCTCTTGCACTGCTCTGATCCCATTCTAGCCAGGTCATTTGTCCCCATGTGGACAATGACATCCAACTCCCTCCCTCGTGCAGCTCCTCCCATGATCCTGAGTTCGCTTCCTGTCCTCAAGCCGTGGCGCCAGAAGCTCTTCTCCCTCTCCCCATCCTCCCCAATTCTACCCCCTAATGATTGAGTCCCCCACCAGGGTTGTTCTTCACCTGTGGGGTCCCATGCCACCCTCCTTTGGGTCTCCTTTGTGAAGGTTTCCAGCATCCTCCTTGGTCTCCACTGCAGGTGCCTCCATAGAGGAACCACTATCCACCAGAAGAGTGAATGAGTTGCAAGAGGTACAGCTGGAGGGATGCAACTCTGTTCCACCACCCTCTCCCTCCTTGAGCCCACCCTGGTCCAGCCACTCCTCTTTCTTGGCAACCTCTGAGGTAGTGGCATTGGCCCTGGTGGTCCCTGGGTGGGGGAGGAGGTTTCTTGAATCCTAGCCAGGTCAGCCTGGAGACGGCAGCAACCTCTCTCAGGCCAGAGAGGTGCCTGCAAATAGGGCAGCATCGCAGCCTCCAGAATGTCTCCCAGAACACTGCCACCCCACAGCCATTGCACTGCACCATTCCTATCATGTCTTATTTTGTGTCCCCTCTACTGTTTCTCTGGATGCTTACTCTCTCCTCTCCTTACAACTCTCACCCTTCTTGTTCTGGGACAGCAACTTCCTATCTTCTTCAGTAGTCTCCTTCCTCCTTGCTCAATATCAAACTACCAGCAGCTGGGGGGGAGAGTGAGCTACTTTTTCTACTTCAGGACTGACAAAACCAATGTTTCTCTATGATCCTTTTCTTCCTACTGCCAAACAGGAAGTTCCTGTTGACAGTTAAATCCAGTGGCTATAAAAGTAGAACTGGCTTTGGGTGGGTGGGATGGAGGGCAATTGGTAAGAAAAAAGGCTAGCAACAGAAAGTTGTAATTTGACTCACCTGCTTTTCTAGTGTCTAAACCACACCCCCAGGTAAGCTCTCTTTCCTCCTACTGGTTTAGCAAAGTCACCTGATACAGTACCTTTCCCTGCACAGAACACACACTGCCTTTCTTTCTTTTCTTTTCTGTCTTTTTTTTAAGCTTAAATAAGACCCCTTCTACTTCTAATAAAGTTATCTGTCTACTTAATCTTAACTGACACTGACTCCTACTGAGATATAAGTTTTAAATTAAGAAGAAAATGTAGCTTCTTTTAGTTAGCTGCTTTCTGCTCTACAAGCAAGGCTAGCAACAGCAGAGACCAAAAGTGTCAAAGCACAAGTGTGTTTGATTTGAGTCATCACAATTAGGGTATTGGAAAGTAAAATTGAAATTTGGGATGGTCTGTTAATAGGCCAAGAGGAGATTATTAATGTCCTGTGAGATGGAACTTAATAATGTACCTGTGGCTTGATCAGGGACTCCTAGTCTGGTGGTGTAGCTAGAATCACTGATTATCTGTTTGTACAACTTTGCTGGGTCCACCTGTGCCTCAACAGGTATCATTAATGCTTGTCCACTATAGTATAACGGATAAGGTAACTGATTATAGACATTTCATTTTCTGTTAGTACAATTATTGTAAGGGTAGTCACTGTGTTATGTAACATTTCCAATGGGAGGTGTTTCTCATTGCTCAGTATTGGATGCATACAACAAAACTTTAAGCACATAAATTAGAACAGATACCAATCACAAATGCAAGAACAAAAAAGTAATAAACTTTTAGCATTTTGGTACAGGTTTCAATTGTTCATTAGAAATGACTTTCTCAAGTCCTTTACGTAATATTATTGCTGTCTTTGCATTAAAGTCTTGATAATGGTTGTCGCTGGATGGTATCTTGGATGGAAAGATTTCTTCTTTTTAAGTGGTTTTTCCAGACCACCAGCTCTCCAACTTCTAGAGTCCCTTTTAGGGGATCTGTGTCCTGAAGATGCAATTGGTAATTGTATAGACTAATTTCATGTGCAGTTTCAGAGTCTTTAAGCAGGGTGTCAATTGATGGAGGGGCTGAAAGAGAAGCAGATGCTAATTGTAGTCAAGGATTCATCTTTTGACCATAAAATTGTTCAGATGGTGTAAAATTGGTTGCTGAAGGCACTTGATTTCATATCTCCATCAAAACCCAAGGTATCATATCTGTCCATTTCATGCCTCTGGATTGCAATGCTTTTGCTAAAGCAATTTAATGGATTGATTCCATCTTTCAGCCTTCCCCAAGCTCTATGGGTGATATGGGACATGCAACAACAGTTTTTCCCCAAGGCTCCCCAAATGCCTTTAATAATGTCACTTGCAAAATGTTCACCTCTGTCTCTTTCAATAATGAGAGGTACCACATTGTCTAGGATGAGTGTCTTTAAGCAGTTGTAAATTACAGTGGTGGCTTTACTGTCTTTAGAGGAGAAAAGGAAAGGATAGCCAGAAAATGAGCCTACTACAATTAAAGCGCAAGCAACAGGTAATTGCTGCAGATATGCAGGAGTGCTTGGCTCAAGAAATCCACAGGAAAAACAGCACTTCCAAGCTGCAATGTTTATTTTGAACACTATAACACTTGTAACACCACCAAACAAACCAGAGCACTCTGCGCCCTTTGCATCTTGGAAGTGCCAGCTTTTTGCTGTTTTCACTACAATTAAAGCATGTTTAAATCCTCCCTTCACTGTTGGTAATGGTCCTGTGAAGGCCACATACACTTTTTCCTAAATTCCAGAGGCAGGAACATGTAGCTGGGTTTCTCCCCGTTACATCCTACTGGGATTGTTATGTATACAAGGAATGCAATTATATCCATAGATTCGGATGTCCTTATTTTTAGTTTGCCACCACCAATTGTCCAATAAGACTGTAGTTTTATCAATTGAAGCACATAAGCCCTCGGCACCTAGATACACTTGTTCTATTAAGACCCCCCTCATGTTAATAGAAGGGATCATTTCTGTGTCCTTTCAGATCCAGGTGTCTCAGACTATAGGAGGTGTCCTCTTCAGATACCACCTGCAATTCTAGCAACCCAGGTTCAGGAACGAGGCTGGGTCATTGGGAGCCAGGTGGGGGAGGGTGAGGTTTGAGTGCCCTGTGGATGTGTGTGGGATTTCACAAAAACATCAGACTCAGGCTGGCAATAAGGTGCATAACAAATGTTTAACATAAACATTTATCATTTTATTGTGACAGAAATTTTGAAAAGAAATAAATGAAAGTTAGCATTCAGCCATTCAATGCTAGTGTGAGAGCATTCTCTCGCAAGATCTTACACCTCTCTCTGTCAGCTCTCCACTAATACCCTATCTAAAAACTAGTCCATAGTGGCAGGTTTATATATAATTCAAGGGGTGACATCACAGTCATGTGATCTATAACGCTACTCCCTTTTGTCTTAATTAGTATTATAACTTTCTTTATTGCATTGCTTGTAAGATAAAGCAACATACATATCTAATGAGCTTTAATTGGGGCTAAGCTCCTCACTTGAACAATGACATCACTCTTGGGTAACCAAATAAACAGAGTCAGAATGAGGGCTACCAGCCCTATACTGAACTAGGAACTTACAGTCCCAGCAGAGGGCTGCAACAGCTTCTAGGCCGGGTAAGTGAGGCCAATATAATTACTCATCAAAAGCCATAAAAAGTGCTAGGCTCTCTTCTTTTTATAAAAACATAGGAAACACTATAGGACAGGGAAAAGGAACACAATAAAAAAACACTTTAGAAAGGGGGGGGGATGAACTTTGCTGTGATTCCCTTTGGTTATTTACTGTTATTTCTTTACTTACTATATGCCTGGATACAGCATGTTAACAGGCAGCAGACTGATACCCAAAGAGCTTTATAAACAAACAGTACTCACAGGCCTTAATGGCAGTAAGACCATCACAAACAGCCTGCTAAACTTAAGAATATATACTATATAAGGCTGCAACCTCTTTGACTATGTATACAGTGTACCCTAAGCAGCTTCATTGGCAGGACGCAATTCTGTCCTCCTATTGATGTTTCATTAACCAACAGGTTTGTAGCCTCAAAGAAAGTGACTACAGTCTGTATAAGTCCTTGCAGCAGCCCTGTATACCAATTGAATATTATTTCTAGTATTAGGTATTAAGCAGCACTTTTATCATTTTTATATCATAAGGCACCTTATGCACGTTAATACATATTTAACATAAACTTTTTAATGCACTAATGGTACACTTTACCCTTTACTTTATGCTATTGTATGTCTCATTTTAAAAGGGTACCTTGCAATTTATGTTATTTTATAGCTTCACCAGTTCAATTTATGCCTAATGGCTTACATGTTTTTTACTGCACATTATCACTTTATACTAAAATGTACTGGCTTTAATTTTACTTGTACTAACATCTAATGGTGCATTCTTTTACAGCACATTTCAAGTACTTCAAATAGTTTTGACACTTTTCCCATTAGCACTAGAGCACTTTTTTGGGGGGTAAGGGGCTCTCATCTTCCTACCAGTGCACCCACACCCGACAGGGGGTCACTCTGTCACATTCCTCCCCACCCAAGAGAGCAACCATCCTATGGTTGTCCATTATGGGCCTACCAACCCAAAGTGGGTATGGTGGAGTTCTGGCCCACCCTCACTGTGAAGCTCCACCCCAGGGTCCCTTAAATCTATATAAGCTGTCTCTGTAAGCATGACCATTATCTTACACACTTTTCAAACTTACAATCATTACCCTGGGGCTACAGATGCTTTTACCACATAGCATCCACTGATACCTTCATTTCACCAGAAAGACTGGTCATCCTTTAAAACATAACAAGCTTTCATTTGAAAAACATCATTTGGAATATCTGACATCTACTACTAGCATGTCCCCATGGATATTCCTCCAAGAGGTCAATTTCCTCTGCAACCTCCTTGCATCTGAATATATAGGAAAGACTAAGAAAATAGATCAAAAGACAATCTGATAAGTGACCAATCATAGCAGACAAAATATGAAAAAATTAGATAGGCAAGGAGATAGATAAGAAAAGACTTGTAACAACAATGTAAAGGCTTATCAGTTTGTGGTAGACAGTATCCACCTTCCCTCTCCCTTGAAGGGGATGGAGCTATGCCCTCATCCATTAGCTCCACCCCAGGGTCCCTAAATAAACAGAAGGTATTGCCATCTATACATAACTATACACTGTACAGAAAAAAATGTACAACACCGTGGGGTTACAGATCGCTCAGCAATAGCATAGTACCTATCTATGCACACTGCATATTTACAGTGGCACAATAGTAGTTGCATGTAGTAGCTGAGAAAGAATATATGACTGCAGTTTGATGTTGTCTACTGCTATCTCTACTGCAAGTACAAACTACCATCTTGGTCTCTCCCTTCTAAGTGGGATCTACTCCTCCAAGGGTACCACCTCCTGCCCTTGGCTTCTGGTGACACCCTTCCCTCAGCATTGTTAGGGGTTCCATTCCCATTTAACTGTCTGGTCTCTAGGTAGATGGCTACCTGTCAGCACATACCCTTCCAGTAGTAGTAGTAGGGGGTTAATCTTGCCAACACCTCCCCATGGCTTAAAACATCAGCGTGACCATTACTTGCAGCTTCCATAACCTTCATCCTGCAGTCCTCGGGCACCACCACCCTGGCATCAACCTGTTTTGTTCTGAGGTTAGGCCTCATGTGATACAGGACACCTTCCCGTAACTCGTACCACCACAACCTTCCAGCCCCCATCCTCCTACACTTCTACTTGGGGTAGTAACTGACTAATGGCTATATCAGCTAGCTGCAGTGTTCCCCAATCCATAGCAGGACCATTAGGCATAACAGGTGGTGTCACAACACATGCATAAGTCCAATCAGCTGTCATCGTCTCTTCCATCTTGAGGGTAGATTGCACCCCAGAAGGCATAAAGTCTATAACAGTTTTACCTGGGCACTTCTCTTTCATCACTGCTCTATGGTCCTCGATCCAGTACATCCCTTGAAACTCCAGTAGGCTGGGTGTTTCCATCTTTGACCACTCCTTCAGTGGTTCCTCAGAGTCTTTTCAGAACCCATGGATCCTCTTTGTTGGATTCCTCTCTGGTCTGCTGTGTATCGCTCCTCTTGAGCAGCTTCCAACATCTGCGTTCTCATCCCTCCAGCGACGGTCTGCCTCCAACCATCTGCTGCTTAACCAGTAGACCAGTGGCATAAGGTCAGCCACTCTCTTCTCCATCTTGGGCGCCTAGCCCAGGTCACCAATGTCACTGATCCTCATCCTTCCAACTGGTGCCATGCCTGGTCCCTCAAATAGTACAAGGGCTGGTATCACCTGGATAGAATCTCCAAGATACTAAGATTTCTAGCCTGTATCCCACTACTAACACCAAATGTGGATGGGTGCGGGATTTCATAAAAACATCAGACTCAGGCAGGCAATAAGGTGCATAAAAAAACGTTTAACATAAACATTTATCATTTTATTGCAACAGAAAATTTGAACAGAAATAAATGAAAGTTAGCATTTAGCCATTCAATGCTAGTGTGAGAGCATCCTCTTATGAGGTCTTACACCTTTCTCTGTCAGCTGTCTACTAACACCCTATCTACAAAACTAGCCCCATGTGGAAGGTTTCTATATAGTTCAAGGGGTGACATCACAGTCATGCGATCTATAACTCTCCTCCCTCTTGTCTTAATTAGTATTATAACTTTTTTTATGTCACTTGGTTTTATCCCGACACATTACATATATACAGTTTATATCCTCTTATGTTCTTCTAGCTAAAATTCAATAACATTTCATTGCTTGTAAGGTAATTAAAACAACTTACATATCTAATGAGCTTTAATTGAGGATATGCTCCTCTCTTAAGGAGTGACATCACTCTTGGGTAACCAAATAAACAGAGTCAGACTGAGGGCTGCCAGCCCTATACTGAACTAGGAACATACAACCTCAGCAGAGGGCTGCAACAGCTTCTAGCCCAGGTAAGTGAGGCCAATATAATTACTCATCAAGAGCCATAAAACGTTCTAGGCTCTCTTCTTTTTATAAAAACATAGGAAGCACTATAGGACAGGAAAAAGGAACACAATAAAAAAACACTTTAGAAAGGGGGGGATGAACTCTGCTGTGATTCCCTTTGGTTATTTACTTTTATTTCTTTACTTACTATATACCTGGATACAGCATTTTAACAGGCAACAGACTGAGACCCAAAGAGCTTTATAAACAGACTGCTAGAGAGTACGTAACCTTAAAAGGCAACTGTATTTGACATTTCTAAAATGTTTACCACAATATTCACAGGCCTTAATGGCAGTAAGACTGTCACAAACAGCCTGCTAAGCTTAAGAATATATAATATACTATATAAGACTGCAACCTCTTTGACTATGTATACAGTGTACCCCAAGCAGCTTCATTGGCAGGACGCAATTCTGTCCTCCTATTGCTATTTCATTAACCAGCAGGGTTTGTAGCCTCAAGGAAAGCGACTACAGTCTGTATAAGTCCTTGCAGCAGCCCTGTATACCAAAGGCATATTCTTTCTAGTATTAGGTATTAAGCAGCACTTTTATCATTTTTATATCATAAGAAACTTTATGCACGTTAATACATATTTAAGCTCAACTTTTGAATGCACTAATGGCATCCTTTACTTTATGCTAATATATACTTTATTTTAAAAGGGAACCTTGCACTTGATGTTGTTTTATAGCTTCACCAATTCAGTTTATGCTCAATGACATACATGTTTTTACTACACATTATCACTTTATACTAATATGGACTGGCATAAATTTTACCTGTACTAGCACCTAATGGTGCATTATTTTACAGCAGACCCACACATTTCAAGTACTTCAAATATTTTTGGCACTTTTCCCATTAGCACTAGAGCACTTTTTGGGGGGGGGCAAGGGACCCTCATCTTCCTACTGGGGCATCCACACCTGACAGGGGTCACCCTGTCACATGCCCCATAGGATGTTCTCCTTCTCCGAGAAGAGGAGGGCTGTCACACCATCCCATTACTGCCACCTGGGGATGCACAGGCGATGGAGTGGGACTCATGGTGTGGGAAGGGGAGGACACCATTAGGTGCTTGGCTGAGATGTGCGCTAGCACATCTGCAGTCTGGACTCTTGTTCTTGTGCCATCATTCTCAGGGATTGGGATTCAGGGACCAAACACAAGTCATAAATACCTAAAAATTAAGCCCCCACTGCCACGCAGCATGATCCACAACACAGCTGGAGCAGGGATGGAGCACAGATATCAATACTGCCACCACTGAGCCCCCGCCAACAGTTGGAGTTAAAATGTGCTTAAAAAAAGGTAAGGTTCTAACCGACATGGAAGCATTGACCTGGGGTTGGCTGTTATAGATGACTTTGAAGGTTACAGAGGTGGTCCTCTTTATGATAAGGGTCCTCAGGCGGGGGGTTGGCTGCACCATGACATAGTCCTTCTGGCCAGTACAGAGTCTGGCTTGG
Source organism: Neoceratodus forsteri (assembly GCA_016271365.2). NCBI lineage: Eukaryota > Metazoa > Chordata > Ceratodontiformes > Ceratodontidae > Neoceratodus > Neoceratodus forsteri. The sequence continues at coordinate 808,373,324 of CM028129.1, read as the reverse complement.
TGGCAGGTAAGACCTACATGACAGGCCACAGAGATGGTCAGCTCTTTACAGCAAGCCTCCCTTGCTAATCTGCCTGCTTCAGCATTCACCTACACATGTACAGTACACCCCCCTCCTAGTTATGTCTCCTGATATGGACAACCCTAAGGCAGAGTTGTCATTTTAAAGCAGGGCTTTGGGTTTATTTCTATGGTCTGTAAAACAATTGTTAACCCAGTCTGCTAAATAGTGAGTGAAGGCTCTTTTGGCAATAATTTGAGTCACTATTAGTACCTCAGGTTAACTACCAAATAAGGCAATTGGCTTTTCTAAGGCACAGACCTTCACTTCTTGTGCTGAAGATGATACAATCAGGCAAGAAATCCAGTCACCCAGGCTACTTTGTCATGTAGCTATAGCTATTGCCCTGTCACTGTACCTATTCCTGCACTACCATTGCCTTGACACGTTTAGTAGAATCCATCACAATAAACAAGGAGTTGTGACAGGTGGGGTGGGGGTATCTGCAGCAGTGGTGGGGGCATCCTGGTTCATTAGTGCCACTATAGTATGGTATGGCTAGTAAGTCAAATCTAAGAGCTATTCAAGTCCTTTACAATAATTTGGCAAGATTCATATTAAATCGTGACTACCATACTCACCACTGTGAAATGTTTATGACATTAAAATGGGACCATATAGAGCAAAAAAGGGACCAAAAATAGTTGAAACAAATCCATGGGGTAATACACAATCAAAGCCCGAAGTACCTTGCTGATAAAATTCAATTGAAAGGCTTGCCTGTAATTCAGTGTCCAAGCAGCCAGCCACTCCCATTTCCTGAGCTATATAAGCAGTTCATCTCAGCCTCACTGTGAAGCATTTTGTCTTTGCAGCTGGAGGCTATGTTGGTTTGTCTTCTGAGCTGGCTGGGGCCTAAACCCCCTCCCCCAAGCCTACTGTTTCTATGTGTCTCTGCTGGACTTCAGCATTTGTTTTCCTGCTTCTGGTTTGTATCTTTCCTCCAGCTCTATGCTTCCCTGTGTTTTGTTTCTTGTTTTGCTGTGTTTTGGTTTCCTCTTTTGGGGGGGTGCTTTATTTAAAAAAAAAACTCCTAGCATACTGCTACTACAGAGCTCATTCTGCTTGCTTTCAGTTACAACTCTCAATTTACTGCACTACAACTGCAAACCTACTCAGAGCTCATGCTACTGCTGTCAGTTACCTACAACTTCAGCCACTGCTGCTGTTTACTTTAATTACTATTGTACCCAGTGCCTGTGTTTTAACACTGTGCTCATTTAACTACTGCTGTACAGGCCCACTTGCTTCCTGCTGCTGCATTGTTTACACCCATTCCTATTCTACTTTGTTTACTCTGAGGTTAGCTGAAGCTCCTGCTGAGGCTATTAAACTAGCTTTTATATCTACATGTGGTTCTCGGCCTTTCATCGCTTCCTTGCTTGTCCTACGGTGGGGACTTGGGGGTGTTTTGGGGGGTCGTGGCCTATGTGGTTAATTAAATTTGTTCTAAATCCTGTCTTCACCACTGAAAATCCTCAGAGTTTGTCACCTTGATTTGGCTATTCATGTCTGGCTGGCTTGCCCCTAACTCAGTGCTGTTTACTTGCTATACAGTTGTTATGCAGGTCCACCTATTACTACTACTGCTTACTGACCTATCAGGTCCCCACTTGCTTACACAACCATTGCTTCTTGCTTACACAAACCATTGCTTTGTGCCTAGTGCCATCCCCTCGGCTTCGCCTGGGATTCTACTGCTCTCAATCTGCATCCGACCTTGCAAGGTCTCAGCACTCAATGCTCCTTATGATCTCAGCACGCTGTGCTCCTTCAGCTCACCAGTTTTACAGCTCTCAATCAATTCTGGGGCATGCCAGCCATTCTAATCTGGCGCAGGTTCCTGCAGCCGACGGTCTCGCTCTGCATTTAGTTGCATCATCGAGCGTGTCCAACTTGGGGCGGGATCCTTCTCACCTGGCCCATAACTGGGAATGTCCTTGCCCTGGGCTTGGCTTTATCTGTCTGCTATGCAACAGCAGCTCCTGGTGTAGAATTAAGACTAGCGGTGAAGGGTGGTTACGACGATCTCCTTTGGCTCTAGTGTTCCACTATAATGGTTGGCCATTGACTTTAGTGGTTTCCCCTAGCAAGGCACCTTCACTGCATTCTCCCCATGACTGCCTCTGGTTCACCTGGTTTGATTTAGGGTGGGTAGGCCAGGTGAGTGCCTTAGCAGTTGTTGCTCTCCTCCTGTGCCTTGGATGCTCGTTTGTTGCAGAGTTTTCGCAACCTTCCAAAACGTTCCGCTAGAGGGTTTAAGTGAGAGCCTTCTTCCAAATTGGAATATTTTCCACCTCCCTTTAATTGGGTTTTCCAAATTGCAGCTGCAGAGCTGTCACTAAATACATTTTCCCAAGCCTGGAGGGAAGGTGACCTAGGCCTTGGATCCCCAGAGATTTCCTCCTCATAGGGTTTTTTTTCTCTCTTCCGTTGCCTCAGGTCATAACACTTAGCATAGTTTTCCCCTAGTTTCCTTAGGCAGGTTCTGTTGTTGGATGGAGGTGGAGGACATCCTGCCGTTCCATCTCCCCTTAGGGGATACCCTTCTCTCAATGCAAGCCATCACTATTCTTCTCTACTACTATGTTCCAGTTACTGCTTCTACATCACTGTTACTGCTTGCTCATACGCATCATGTTGCCTCCTTTGGGGATGATACTACATTTCTTTTGGGGATTCCTAAGGTACTTTTAGCCACGGGAACTGTCCCGTGGCACCTCTAGGGGCAGAACCCTCTCCAAGAGTTCCTTGCTTCATACCCCTACAGAGTGGTAATTCCTCTGGAATAGAGAGTGTGAATGGCCACAACCAAAACTAACACAGTTACACAAGCATAACACTATACTGGCTTCGTAGGTCAGTGAATTGAAAGGCTTGCCTGTAATTCAGTGGCCAAGCAGCCAGCCACTCCTGCTTTCTGAGCTATATAAGCAGTTCCTCTCAGCCTCACTGTGAAGCATTTTGTCTTTGCCCCCACCATCCTCCCCTCCTCCTCCTCCAGCGGCAGTGTGCTCTCCTTAGGGGGATTCCTAAGGTACCTTTAGCCACGGGAACTGTCCCGTGGCACCTCTAGGGGCAGAACCCTCTCTGAGAGTTCCTTGCTTCGTACTCCTACAGGGTGGTAATTCCTCTTGAATAGAGAGAGTGTGAACGGCCACAACCAAAACTAACACAGTTACACAAGCATAACACTATACTGGCTGCATAGGTCAGTGAACATTCAATGCATACTCATAATTATAATCTAAGAGGTAAGGTGGGAAATAATTATGTTGTGCCTAAAATAAAAAATAAATATGGTGAAATGATTTTTGGGATGAAGGTTATAAATCTTTGGGCACCAATTGATATAGAAAGGAAGCAGCTTCAAAAATCCAAACATTTTATGAGATTGATTGATTATGGACTGAAAATGAAATACATATGTAATGGTTGATATAGCCACTTTAGCATGGAAATATTAACTTGAAAGAGCTTTTAGAGGTTTTTTTTTAAGTCTTAGAAATATAGTTACAACTTATATCAGAATGTATATTGTGCTGTCAAATATGTTGTCTAACTTAAAAAACATTTGTCTAAACGTATGTTTTTTATAATGAATGTTGTAATACAGAATCGTTTATGTAAACTTATGACAATTTTTAAACCTAAATGGGTCCATCTTGAAAATGGGTCCATGACCCAATGATGTAAACCACTTCTGCCTGTATAAAAATAAACCTTTTACCTACCTACCTACCTACCTACCTATAGACTTAAGGTTAGAGTAATGAGGTGTGAATGAGCTGGGTACATCCAACAGATCTGAGTTTGTTTCCCACAACCTCCACTTGCATTCTTTGTGACTCTGAGCAGGTCACTTAACCTCTCTAGTGCTCCTGGGTCATCCCAGAAAACAGGCACTTGTGTCTAGTGGGCCTTATCCAGTAACCAAAGAACAAATAAAATAAAAGCATAAATAAATAAAATTAGTGCAGATAAGTGGTTTTCTTGTGAGTTGCATTCAAGGTGTAACAATGGATCACTTAACAGGGTTTCCCACAGATGCCACCTTTTTCCCCACAGTTTTCTTAAACTTGTTTATTTTCCTTTGGAGTATGCTGTGGATGTGGACTGGAACTAATACTGTAATCAGCTCTAACTGGTAGCTGGGTCAGAAGAAAAAATTACTCACCTTAGTAATGTTGTTTTTTCTAATGGAGTCTTGCTGTATTCTGACTATTGCAGTTAGGTCCTGCCTTTCAACTGCCCCGGAGAACAAAGAGTTCAACTTTCCATGGCCAGCATGGAATGTTCACCGTGAACTCGGTTGAAGCCCCTGTCTGCTGTTGTTTAAACTCCAACTGTCAGATCTTTATGAGCAATACTCACTAGAAGTTCTGTGTGTAAACTGTAAAACTCACACTAGCCAACTGGCAACTAAATTTATATAAAAGGGTTTTTTGGTTTCAAAGCAAAGACTCAAGTCAGGAAACCCAACAAACAAAACACATCCCAAAACACAACACTCACCCAAAATAAAGGAGGGTGAAAAAGGGACACCCCTAGGGTGCCAACACTGATCCTGCCCACCCACATCACAAAAACCAGGTTCTGAGAGGGGAGGCGGGGGAAGGTCAGAATACAGAAAGACTCCATTAGAAGAAACAACATTACTAAGGTGAGTAATTTTTTCTTCAAACAACATGAAGTCTTGCTGTATTCTGACTATTGCAGACTACAAGCAGTACCTCCATGGAGGAGGGACAGAGCCTACTTTGGAAATAGGATCTGAAGTACTGCTGTGCCAAACTGAGCATCACTCCTAGCCTGAATATCCAGAGAGTAATGCTTGGTGAATGTATGGACTGTTTTCCAGGTGGCTGCTTGACAAATTTCTAAGATAGGAATATCCCTGGCAGCAGCCAGGGAAGCAGCTGTACCTCTAGTAGAGTGAGCCTTCAGGCCTGAGGGTGGAGTTCTATCTAGTTTTTCATAGCAGAATTGTATACAAGAGACAATCCACCTGGCAATAGATCTCTTAGTGGCAGGTTTGCCCTTACCAACCTCTCCATATGTGAGGAACAATTGGAGGGACTTAAACCTGTGACCCTTGGTGCGCTCTATGTAGTAGCTGAGGGCCCTTTTAACATCCAAGCTGTGCAGCCTCCTCTCTCCAGAGGAGGAATGGTCAGTGAAGAAAACAGGGAGAGACATAGACTGGTTAAGGTGGAAATCTGAAACCACCTTAGGCAAAAACGTCCTGTTAGTTGTTAGGACCACTTTATCTCTATGGAAAGAGATGAAATCAGGCTCCACTGACAGGGATTGCAATTCACTGATATGCCTGGCAGAGGTAATGGCTACCAAAAACACAGTTTTCCAAGTCAAGTACTTAAGCTCTGCAGAGGACAAAGGCTCAAAGGGTGGTTGCATAAGCTGAACAATGCAAACATTAAGGTCCCAAGCAGGAGCAGGGTCCCTAAAGGGGGGATTGATGTGCAGCAATCCCTTGAAGAACTTACAAAACACAGGATGAGCTGACAGAGGAGAGGGCTTGCCTACTGACAAGAAGGTAGAAACAGCTGCCAAATGTACTTTAAGTGTAGCTGGCCTAAGGCCTAGGCCATTGAGATGGACCATATAGTCCAGAACCGTAGGCAACCCAGCAGATTCTGGAGAAATATCCTTATTAGAACACCAAATAGTGAACCTTTTCCATTTGGAATTGTAAGTATTTCTAGTGGAAAGCTTTTGAGAAGCCTTAAGGATATCCAGAACCCCTTGAGAAAGATGCAGATCAGCAAACTCTAATTCTTCAAGAGCCATGCCTTGAGATTGAGAGACCTGAGGTTCGGCTACCAAATCCTCCCTTGAGAGGATGTCAACAGGTTGTAATTCCTGGGAAGAGACAGGGGAATGTGGACTGCTAAGGACAGCAACAGGGGGTACCAGAGCTGTCTGGCCCAGTCTGGAGCAATCAGAATCACTTTGCATGGTTGAGACCTTATCTTGACTAACACCTTGAACAGGAGAGGGAAGGGAAGAAAAGCATACAGAAATTTCCTTTCCCAGTTCAGAATCAGAGCATCCAGGGAGACTGAGCTCAAGACTGGGGGTCTGCAACAAAAGAAAGGAAGTTGGTGATTGTCTGGGGCTGCAAAAAGATCTATCTGTGGAGTGCCCCATCTCGAGAAAATTACTTTCAAAACTAGGGGATCTAGGGTCCATTCGTGATGGCCCTGGGATATCCTGCTGACAGCACCGCTAGGACATTGTCCTTCCCTGGGAGGTGAGCTGCTATCAGAGAGGTTTTCAGGGAATAGGCCAGGGACCACAACTTCATTGCTTCTGTGCACAAGGCTGTAGACCGTGTGTCTCCTTGCTTGTTGGTGTACCACATTGTGATGGTGTTGTCTGTTCTGATCTGGACCACTTTGTTCAGTACAGATTCAGAAAAGGCTTGCAGTGCCAGAAACACTGCTCTGAGTTCCAAGAGATTGATGTGAAGCAGAGATTCTTGAGGTGACCACAGCCCTTGGGTGGTAAGATCCCCAAGGGGGCTCCCCAGTCCAGCAGGGAGTCATCTGTGGTGAGTATCACTGCATGAGACTGAGTGACAAAAGGAACTCCTTGTCTCAAATTGCCCTGATCCTGCCACCATTGCAAAGCCTGGATCAGGGTTCGAGTCACTGGGACTAGTTTGGTAAGGGAATCCTTTCTTTGGGACCAGAAGGCTCTTAAGTGGAACTGAATGTTCCTCATCTGGAATCTTGCTCCCTGGACCACTGCTGTGGAGGTTGCCATGTGGTCCAGAAGCTGCAGGAAATGCCTTGCTGGTCAAGACACCTGTAGGGTGAATGAAGAGGCCAGTTCCATAAGGGTCCTTGCCCTGTCCAGGGGAAGGAAGGCTCTTGCCCTTACTGTATCCAGCTCCACCCCTATCAAGTTGAGGAGCTGTACTGGCTCGAGAACTGACTTTGGAAGGTTGAGGAGGAATCCTAAGGAAGTGAGCACTTGCTGAGTTATTTGCAAATGTGACTTGACTTGGTCTGGAGACTGACCCACTATGAGCCAATCGTCCAAGTATGGAAAGATGGAGATCTTTTTTCTCCTTAGGAAAGCAACTACTACTGCCAGGCACTTTGTGTAAACCCTTGGGGCTAATGTTAGGCCAAAGGGCATTGCTCTGAATCGATAGTGGCCTGAGAGCAACTTGAACCTGAGGTACTTTCTGTGGGAGCACCTGATGGGAATGTGAAAATAGGCATCTTTGAGGTCCAGGGAGGCTAGCCAGTCCCCTGGCCTTAGAGAGGGCAGGATTACTCCCAGAGTCACCATTTTGAATTTTGGTTTTAAAAGGTGCTTGTTCAGATATCTTAGGTCCAGGATGGGCCGCCATTCTCCTGTCTTTTTGGGGATTAGGAAGTACCTGGAGTACAATCCTTTGCCCTTGTGTAGGGTGAGAACCCTCTCTATGGCTCTGAGAGCCAGGAGGGAAGAAATCTCTACCTCTAGGGCAAGGGTCTCTGATGGATTTGCAGGTGGAAAGGATCTGGTTCTCATCTTGGGAAATTTTTTGAAGCTGAGAACCAGTCCCTGGCTTACTACTTCCAGGACCCACTTGTCTGATGTCAGAGACTTCCAGTCCTGGACAAAGTAAGCCAGCCTGCCCCATACAGGTATTGGAGAATTGGCCCAGGCAGAACCATCAGGGTGTCTACTTGGCAGGGGCTTTAGGCTGAGGAGTGGATGCAGAACTGCTCATTCCCCATCTGGCTGTCTCTCTGAAGAACCCCCTCTGAGCATAAGAAGAAGAAGATGCCTGGGCTTGGTAAAAAGGCCTTTGAAAAGGCCTGCCCCTACCCCTGGACTGCTGCCTTTGAGGAGTGGCTTGCCTTTCTTTGGCCTGAGCACTCCTGTAGGTGGTCCTGTACTCGTCCATCTTTTTCATGTAGTTTTTTGTCTGCTCCCCAAACACAGAATTACCAATAACAGAGAAATCCATGGCCTTAGCCTGGGTTTCCTGTGATAGGCTAGTACATCTGAGACAAGCCATCCTCTGAAGGGCCACAGATGTAGCCATGACTCTTGATGAAACATCATCGGAGTCCACAGCAGCATGAAATTGCACCTTGGATGCCTCAATCCCATCTGCAGCCACCTGCTCCAGCTTCTTAGCAAGCTGGTCAGGGGCCTGTTTAGCCAGAGACAGCACAGTGTCCCATCTGGACTTCTGGTATCTAGCCATGTAGGCCATATAGTTAGCCTGCCTGAGTCCCAAAGATGCTGTCATGTACTGCTTCTTTGCCATGGCATCAATCCTCCTGGAGTCCTTATCTGGGGGGTGTGATGCCAAGGGGATATTTGCCTTATCACAGGCAGCAGCCTGCACTAACCCAACATGGCTGCATTGCTGAGAAAGGAACTCCATGTTTGAGCCTGAAAGACTGTACCTCTTGTCCATTCGTCTGTCCACAGGTGGTATGGAGTTAGGAGTCTTAAAAATTTTGTCTGTTTCCCAAAAGATTTATGGAGGGGAATAGACAGTCTCCTGGACTCTGGGATGTCCATCATTTCAACAAAATCAGGCTCCTCCTGATCCTCTACTGCTTCTTCCATTGAAAGCCGGAGGGTTTCAGCCACTTTTCTGTAAAACATAATGTGGGAAGGGGACTCAGAAAGCCTAGGAGGAGAAACACCTGAAGGTCTGTCTGGGGAGAGGTCCAGGTCAATAGGCACATCCAGACTTTCATAATCACCATCATCTTCCTCATACTCTCCCTCCTCCTCATCCAGTTCATAAAATTCTTCTGAAGTGTAATCCAGAACCGGGGTAACCGACCAAACCGAACCCCTGCCATATGGTGCCGATTTGGCTGGAACCGAAGTAAGCGATTGCACTATTCTTATCGCCTTGGCTATCTCATCAGCGGTTGGAGTATGAATTTCTGGATCCGAACCGGACTATTTATCTTTTCTTTTTCTTTTAACTGGAACTGACTCCTCAGAATCGGCTTTCCTCTTGCCCGAAGAAGTATCGCCCTGGCCAGAGGCCACTCCTTCTGGTTCAGTCTGAACCGAACCGGGCTGGCCATCCGGGTCAGCGGACTTCGTGGCCTCCCTTTCCCTCAGTCTACCTACTCTCTTATCCGGGGTAGCTTTGGGAAAATTCTTACAAATTTGTCAGTCTGAATCAAGGTGGTCAAACCCAAGACAATAAACACAGGTGGTGTGGGGATCAGCCTTAGCAAAGGCTTCCCCACACACACTGCAGTGTTGAAACCCAGTGGGCCCGTTTTTTTTCTTGGGTTTCTCAGACATGGCCAATCCTATCCAAAACTTACCTTTTTTTGGCAATCCGCCAGGCAATACTCCCCTATTGGTTCCTGACCATGTTACGGGTCTTGGAAAAAAACATAATGAAATCTGTTTTTTTTAGAACCAATACGGACCAGTTACCACACTCTAAGTAAATTCACAAACTTTTTTTTTACCTAAACTGATTGGTTCAGCCGAACCGATCTGACATTTACAAGTTCCACACAGAAACTAAATGCAAAACCTATCTAGTACTCATGGTACCACAGACAGGGCCTTAAACCAACAGATTTGGTAGCAGAAATTCGGTAGAAACCGAGCAAAAACGACACTTTAACCGACTTTTTTTGAACCGAGCAAAGGAGAAATCTCAGGAGCGACTGTTCAGTGAGGCGGAGTAAAGAATCTGACGGTTGGAGTTTAAACAACAGCAGACAGGGGCTTCAACCGAGCTCGCAGTGAACATTCCATGCTGGCCATGAAAAGTTTAACTCTTTGTTCTCCGGGGCAGTTGAAAGGCAGGATCTAACTGCAATAGTCAGAATACAGCAAGACTTCATGTTGTTTGAAAACTGCAAGTACCTGTGTAATAGCCACTAAAAATATTTTCTTCAATTCTAAAATTATTTTTGGTTGGGGTGAATGTCTTCCCTGCAGACCCAAGTATCTCCTCCTGTCCTGAACAGGGACTCACCGAAACCTACTTGTTAGCTGTAAGGTGGTCTTGTATTACTCTACCTCCAGTGTGTCTAGGGTGGTTTGCATATGGGTGTTTTGTCCTGTGTAAGGTTCAATCTGTCTATTTAAAGCCCTATAGTCAGCCACTAATCATGTAGAGCTTTCTGGTTTCTTTACAGGTAGCACAGAGAAGCTTGTTTTAGACTTTACCTTTTTAATAATCCCTAAATCCAAGACTTCAGCAATTTGCAATTCTAACTGACATTGCATCACATGTGGGATTGGGTATTGTCTTTGTGGTTTATGTGTCCCTTCTTGGATTTCTCTTATGATGTGTTTAATCTGTCTTGCCTGTTTTTTTGTTTTTGCTTTGTTTTTGTCTGTACATATAGTGACATTTATTTTTGTGATATATTCCTGAACTTTATTTTGTCAAGTTGTGCATGTGAGCACTACATGAACATCTAGCCCCAAACTATGGAAGTAACCAAGCAGGTCACCACAAACAGGTATTGGATCTACAGTATCCAAGCCATGCCTATGCCCACTTCCTAGCAACATTATACTTTCTCAAAAAGAAGGGAAATTCTTTGCAAAAACTTAGTTAATGCATAATTTAGGGTTGTCATTATAGTGACAAAAGTTTGGAAATTCAATGTCAGGATTACCTACCTAACCCCCCACCCCATCTCCACTCTCCAGCACACCAAAGGCATCAGCGTGTGCCTTGGGGTCATCGGACTAAACTCTCACCCATTTGTCCTATACTGTACTACTCAGCTTCATTACAAATGGGTGTTTACTCTCCTAGTAAGGTGACATCCATGGCACTCCAGACATTACCTCATGGGTTTTAGCCCACCTGATAGGCTAGTGATGCACATGACTCTAGGATCAAATTTCTAGTATATCCAGGTCCCAGAAACTCCTGCTCTCCAGTTTGAATCTTCCATAGCTGAAATCAAGGTTAGTAGAGTGCAAAGAGAAGTGCAAGAGAAAACAATACAAATAGTATATAAAATGGTGCTATTAATAATGTAATCTGGTGTGGCCAACAGGCCGGATTTTATTATCCCTATGATTTACAATCTAATCTCAACCCCGCCAGGGTCGACTGTCAAAATCTCAATGTAGCATATCCCCTCCTGAGCCTAGTCTTGATTGGAATGGACTTCCGGTCCTGGTCACTCGGAGTACTCTGTTGGGAGGGCCTTGGAGTGCCATGGATGTCAACCAACACAATCACCTTTACCAGGTGAGTAAACACCCATTGTGATTGGTTGACCATCCATGGCACTCCAGACATTACCTCATGGGTAGATAAGTAGCAGTGTAGTACCCAAGGGAGGGAAACAGAGTGGTCTATGAGTGAGAGGAGGATGTAGCTGCTAGGAGGATCTGAGTGGCGAAAGTGGGCTGTATGGCATACAGGTGCTCGAGCCTATAGTGTCTGGTGAACGTATGAATGGAGCTCCATGTAGCCACCTTGCATATGTCCTCAGAGGACATGTTTGCTCTTTCTGCCCAGGATGTGGAGACTGCCCTAGTGGAATGGGCCTTGATACCCTGGGGTGGTGTCATATGTTTTGCTAGGTAAGCTTGCTGAATGGTCCTTTTTAGCCATCCGGTGATCGTGGACTTGGAAGCTGCCTTGCCTTGTCTTTGTCCCCTTGTGATGATAAATAATCTTTCTGTTTTATGGAGGGGCAGCGTCCTGGCTATGTAGACGGAGAGGGTGAGGCCAACATCCAGGTGATGCGGTATCAGCCGAACGCCCTGTTGTGTGTCCGCAGAGAAGGTGGGCAGCTCAATGGGCTGTTCCCTGTGGAAACCTGTGGATACCTTCGGTTGGAAGGCTGGGACTGTTCGTAAATGGACTCCCTGAGGGGTGAAAACGGTATAGGGTTCTTTGCTCAATAGTACCCCTAGCTCTCTGATCTATCTGGCTGAGCAGATGGTGACAAGGAAGCATGTCTTGAGGCTGACCCAGAATAGGTCTACCTCACGAAGTGGCTCGAAAGGAGCTGAGCTGAGGGAGTCGAGCACCAGTGGGAGATCCCATGGCGCGATGGTCGGTCGTGTTTTGGGTGAGATACCTCCACTGCCTTTAGAAAGTAGCAAGGTGTTGGGATGTGCTCCTGGGCTGTATCCCCCAATGGGCCCCGTGGCTGCCCCAATTGCAGAGAGTTGTACTCTGAGAGAAGAGTGGGCCAGGCCCTTGTCTACTCCCTGTTGGAGAAATAGCAAAATGGTAGACATGTCCATTTGTTTGGGTTCCTTACCCTGTTCTCGACATCACTTTACGAATATAGACCATTGTCTACCATAAGTGGAAGTGGTGGAGGCCCATCTAGACTGTAATATCATTGATATGACGGAGTCATGGTAGCCTACCTTCATTAGTCTCCTCCTTTCAGGAGCCAGGCCGTTGAGTTTCAGTGTTCACGGAGCCGGGTGGATTACTGGGCCCTGTGAGAGCATATCCACTCAGTAAGGCAACCGGAGGCTGGCTAAGGTCATTTCGAGTACTGTGGCAAACCATGTCCTCCATGGCCAGTAGGGGGCCACTAGGATGATGGTACAGCGAGATGCCCGGATCTTGCTTAGTACCTGGGGAATTAGGGGAAGGGGTGGGAACACGTAAGCATGTTCCCGAGACCATGGTTGAGATAAGACATCGGTTCCTTGGCAGCGACCCTCCCTGAACAGTGAATAAAATGCCTGGACCTGTGTGTTTTCCAGTGTTGTCATGAGATCCAGGGGTATTGGTCCCCATGCTTCCTGAATCATCTGGAAGGGATCGAGGTGTAACCTCCATTCCCCTGGGTGAATCTGTTGCCTGCTGAGCCCATCCGCGTGCACGTTGAGTTTTCCTGCGAGGTGCACTGCGCCGAGATGGCTGAGGTTGATCTGAGCCCAACTGAGGACTGACGTTGCCTCCCTCAGCATGGCTCTGCTCCTGGTGCCGCCCTGTTTTGTGATGTAGGCCACTGTTACCTGATTGTCGGAGCGTATCAGAACCGACTGGCCATAGATGAAGGATTTGAAGGCCTCGAGAGCATGGGATACGGCTCTCATCTCCAGGATGTTGATGGATAATTTGGTTTCCATCGGTGACCATAGGCCTTGAGCTGTCGAGTCGCCCAGGCACACTCCCCAGCCGGATAGGCTCATGCCGGTCTCTATTGTGGCCGTGTAGGAGGCCTCTAGAGGTACCCCCCTGGTGAGGTTGGACTTTACTGTCCGCCATGTTAGTGAGTGTCTCACCGATGGTGGTAGCAGTACAACGACCTGTAGATTGTACTTGTTTGGTGCACCCTGAGTAAGGACGTATGTTTGGAGCGGTCGCATGTGCCACCTGGCCCAGAGTATGAGGTCTATGCATGATGCCATGCACGCTAACAACTGGGCTATGCGTCCCATGGTTGTCTGATGGCGGCCTCTCATGTGATGGGCCAGAGCTATCAGATTGAGCACTCTTGTCTTAGAGGGTTTTGCCCATCCCTGGGATGAGTTGATTAGAGCCCCCAGATGTTTGATCTGCTGGGTGGGTATGAGACGGCTCTTTGCCCAGTTCACTACCCAGCCATGTTCCTCAAGTGCCTGTAGGGCGGTCGTAGTGTCTTGGAGTGCCCACTCCTTGGAATGTGCTCGAATGAGCCAGTCATCCAAGTAGGGTATGATATCCAGCCCCTGTTCCATGAGTTTGGCTACGAGGACGATGGAGACCTTGGTGAACACTCTCGGTGCTGAGGTGAGGCCGAAAGGCAAGGCCTGGTACTGGTGGCCCAAGATGTGGAATCTGAGGAATTGCCGGTGTCTTTGTATGATAGGCATGTGGAGATATGCTTCCTTTAAGTCTATGGACGTGAGGTAGTTGCCTACCTGGATGCTGCGTAAAGTTGATCGTATGGTCTCCATTTTGAATCTGTGGCACACCACATGCTTGTTGAGGTGTTTCAGATCCAGAATGGGGCGTAGTTCTCCCGACTTCTTGGGCACGAGGAAGAAGATGGAGTAGACCCCTAGCTTCTGCTCGTGCGTGGGGACGGGCTGGATGGCTCTGTTTTGCAGTAGCTCCAACAGAATATGTTGGACCTGATGAGGGATTGTCTTCCTTTTGGTGATTGGGGAGGATACAAACCTGTGAATGATTGGAGCGTGGGACAGCTCTATGGAGTACCCCCTTGTGACAACCTCTCGGACCCACCTGTCTGAGGTTGTGTTGAACCATTGGTGTTTGAACAATGACAGTCTTTGCCCCACAGGAGGATACGATCCCTGACTCTGAAAGGTTGTGGGTAAGTAGTCATTGCTGTTTCCCCCTGTAGCCTCTACCTCTTCCCCCAAATTTTTGGCCATGGGCTCTGAAGGAGGATGGTTCGTAAGCTTGGGAGTAAGGGCTACGGTAACTGTGGGATGCTCATCTGCCTCAAAAGGAACTGTTCTGTGAGGGTGTGTCCCTGCGGGGTTGGTATAATCTGTTTCCACCCCGAAACCTCCACCTTGAGGAGGGAAGGTAGGTGTACCTGGTTTTGTTCTTAAGGAGGTCTCTTCCCTCCTCTTTTTGTTTTAGGTAGTCCTGTAGCCCCTCCCCAAAAACATGCTTCCCCTTCATAGGTAAATTTTGCAATAGTGTCTTAGATTCGTTGTCAGCGTCCCACAACTTCAGCCACAACACTCTCCTGGCTCGATTGGTGATAGCTGGGGCCCTGGCATGCAGTCACAGGGTGTCCACTGTCATGTCCACCAGGTATTTTGCTGCATCTAGGGTGCACTCTAAAAGTTCTGCCTCTCTGGACTTTGGGTTGACTTGCTCTTGGAGTTCTTTGAGCCAGCAGATTTGTGCTCAAGCTGTGTAAATGGCAGTCGTGGCAGCTTTTGCGGAGGCTCCCTCGACCTCGAATACCCTTTTTAGCATGTCCTCCACCTTCTTATCCATTGAATCTTTTAGAGCTATTTTGCCGCATGGTAAGATTGTTTTCATACTGAGGGCCGCCACCTGGGGGTCAATAGTGGGGGCTTTGCACCAGATATCGGTTTTGTCCTCTTGAACAGGATACATTCTGTCCAGGTTTTTCCTATTTGGCATTCTGCCTGGTTCTGTGGATTGCCACTCCTTGTTGAAAATGTCCTCGATAGCTGGGCACACTGGGAAAGTCTCCGAGGTGGACACCTTCTGCTGTATCATGGGGTCAAGTTTGGACTCAGGTTTACTCTCCTCGATGTCAAACCCCATAGTGGCCTTGATAATTTCATGAGGCCTGGAACCATGTTGAATGAACACAACTTTGAAGTAAGCGACGGTGTAGCTTGAGGTTCCATTACCTCTTCGTCGGGGTCCACTCCATCCTCCTCCTCCTCTGGGATATTCTTATATTCTCCGGAGTCCGGTCGAGGGTTGTCTGGTACTGTATCCTTGGATCTAGATGCTCTTCCGGTTGCCCCCCTGCCTTGTCTGGTTCCGGAAGCACCGGTATTGCTCTATGCTGTGTAAGGGATTCAAGTTTCTCCATTATCTTCAGCATGAAATTCTGCTGGCTCTCCATCATTGCGACTGTGGCCTGTTGGTTTTGAATCAGGCGAGAACCAGGGTCCATCCATGTGGTACCTCTGGGTCCCGGATGGTTGGGACCCATGGCTGGAGTTTGCTCCATGGATAAGTCATCGTCGTCGAGTAGACAGGCAGAGCAAAGGGAACCCGGAGCTTGGGGCAAAAGAGTAGCATTGCAAGAGGAACACTTCTTGGCCTTGACCATCTGGTGAGAAAGAAGAAAGGCAAGCTTGTGATTAGAGCTAGTGCAATGCACTGTGGGGATCTTTCTGTCCCCTAGTAATCAGCATATTATGTATGTTTAGCCCCTTGTTTTCGAAGGGGGGGTGCCTGCGCTCTATTCCCTGGGCGCGATGACAGCCTGTGGGGTCGCTGTGGGAGAGACCCCTCATGCATGGGAGTAGACTGGTTGTCACTATAGAGAGGAACTTCCAGTATAGATGTGAGCACAGGGGTCGCTGTAGAGAGGGACCCGTGCCGAGATTGAAATTGTAGACCATGTAGAAGGGAACCATAACACCAGGGTCTCTATGGGAGGGACCCGAGTGTAAGGTGAGAAAACTGTGCCTGGCGGTCAAATTATGGAGGTCGCTGTGTGAGGGACCCCTTATGGTGCGGACTTAGTAACTCTTGCACCCCTATCGGTAAATCCCCTTGTGTTCTGTTAAAAGACTTGCTCAGGATAGAGCAGTATGCATGGAGGCACCTGGGAGAAGACCCAGGTTTTCAGGTGTGCAGCACAGGGAAGCAACCCGCTGTGCTGTACTGCCTAGTGAGGCCTCGCGATACAGATGCCAGCAATGGCTTCTCCTTAACAGGGATCCTCGACCATGAGGTCATGGTGGAGGCATCTGAGGTGCACCTTAGAAGCCTCGAGGAGTGGCTGCTATATAAAAACTAGGCCACTGCCCCATGAGTAGCTGGGCCCAGTCGCTACCTTTGTAGCCCTGTGAACGCATGAAGGCGGATATAGGCCGAGCCTGAAGAAGCACCATAAGATGACCCCCATCTTCGATAATGCCCTGCTGTTCGCGGTTGAATGGAGCCTCGGTCCTCGCGATGGGAGGAGAAATGCTTTTCGTGCAGGAGTGATTGAGAGCGCCCTGGGAGAAGGGCTGGGGTAAGATCGATCTGACCATGCTGTGAGGGAGGCGTGGCGCTGCATGGAGTGGTAGGCCAGAGGTCTGCAGATGCACCTAGCACGTGGTAGAGAGGCGTACTCCTGAAGGAGGTTCTCCAGTGTGCTCGTCTTCTGATTAAAAGAAGATTGGAAGGTGCTCCTTGTAGCAAGGAGTGAGCGTCGAGAAGGAGAGGACCTTGGAGGAGGCTTGGGGTGCCCCTGACTGGCCCGAGCTGCACTAGGGAATACCTCGTGAGCCGAGGGTGGGGATGGGGGTATGCCATCTGAGAGGCGTGACGGCAGCAAAACAGCATTGTGAACTTGTTTGACCTGAGTAGCTTTCTTTTCTTTTTCAGTATTGTGTGAACGCGAGGAGCCTAGTGCGATTCAACAAAACATCTAACACCATAAAATGGGAATCCCCCTAAAGGTCTGTTCTGATTCTAGCCACACTTTTGTAGCACAATATCCCCGATAACAACAGGATAGCAACATACTGTTTAAAAAACATGAGACATTGCACCGAATGGCAATAAACAAACAGGCTAGAAGTCTGATTCAAAACTTAGTAAACATGATTAAACTCGCAATATTTTGCTGGCTTCTGCAGAGTTTAGAATCCCTGATCCCAAGTCAAAGGATTCTCTCATAATCTATGTCAAATACAACTCAAATGATCAGAGGTAAAACTGAACAAACTTAAAGCCACATAGCTGGCTTTTGCTACCCTGGGATTTGGGCTGCATTTGTATTGTGAAGCAACAATATTTCAATGTATAACAAAGCATTCCTTATAATCATTAAATCAGAGGCCTACCTTTCTGTGTGGAGCAGACAGGGATCCTGGTGTGCTTGTTGCCTGATTAGATGCACGATTTGAACTGGAGAGCAGGGGTTTCTGGGACCTGGATATACTAGAAATTTGATCCTAGAGTCATGTGCATCACTAGCCTATCAGGTGGGCTAAAACCCATGAGGTAATGTCTGGAGTGCCATGGATGGTCAACCAATCACAATGGAATAAGGTGAGAGTTAGAGCCAGCTACCCCAAGGCACACCCTGATGCCTGTTGGTGTGTGGATAGTGGAGGTGGGGGTGGGGTGGGGTGGGGGGGTAACTTAACATCGAATTTCCAAACTTTTGTCACTGTAATGACAACCTAACTGATGCATTAACAAAGTTTTTTTTCGATGGAATATATATATATATATATATACACATTAAACTTTCTGGCCCAACAACTATGTGGTACCAATTTCCTCAAGCAAGAGAAATCCCAGACTTTTAAACCACAAACATGTGTGATAGCTGTCCTAAAGAGAATAAAAGCTTGTTGACTTGGGATGGTAGGAGGACACTGTTCAAGCTGTAGGAAGACAGCTTCCTGGTATTAGTCTTAGTGGGTCTTGACTGCAGGGTGGTGACAAGCTTACAAGGGTAAGAAATTGGATCAGCTCTTCTTTCAGGCATCAACAGTCCTTTCATGCAAAGCCTAGTAGTCACAGACTACAGGCCACTAAAGATTCCTTTTGGCGGGATTGCTGATTTATGACAATTATGACAGTATAGACTTACTTAGGATAACTGCTTAATTTTTTTTCAATCGTACTTTGATTTTTGCGCCTCTGCAGTGCTCCGGTTGGGACATCCAGCCACCAGCCCCCACCGACCTGGAGGACAGCAGGCTCACTTGATACACAAGGGTCCAAGCACAGCCATCACCGGACCCCTCAACGTGATTCCACAACAGACCTCCAAGTCGGCAGGTGCTCAGCCATCAAGCTGCTCGGTCATGCTCAGCCCTTTTTCCACCTTGGTTTTTGTCCCCTGGAGCCAGCAATGCAATCATGAGCTGCGCTTATGCAAGCATCTTGCCAAATTCTTCCCCATGCTGGTGCCGCACCATGTGCTTCTCCCAGTCTTCACCAGGGGCCACCCAAGCACAATGCAACCCCACAAATCCACCCCAGAAGAAGGAGGGCAGTCCTGGGATGCTCAATATAACCTCTCCCCTGCCAGCTCAAGTCTGTTCTCGAACCCAGGTCGCCAGCATGGTGCAAGGTGTGGTGTCCAGTGCCTCAACCCTCAGCACCACCAGACCGGCTAGGATAACTGCTTTATAATAGGAATGCTGCTTCATGATATTGCCTAATAGTATGACTGTGAATGCCTTTACAGCATAGTTATAATATGTTGTTTTTGTACTTCACATTAGAAGCCTGGGCTTTTAGATCAAAAGGCTGCCAGGCACAGGAAACAGTTATTTTGCTTGTTGATTTTTCTGGGTAAAGAAAAGAACAAGTTGTCATGGCTTTTCTAATGAATTTTTCTGATATGAGATTGTGGTACAGTTATGTAATAATAATAAACACCGCTTGAATTATGCCAATATGTTTGAGGTCTGCTCTATAAAATACTTGTAAAACTGAGTACTCATAATCTGTCATACAAACTCTGGTACCAGTTCTGGTAGTGGTACTGGTTACCATGACATTTTGGCACCCAAACAGTTAAAAAGTGAAAACTCCTGGAAGTTAAATTCAGTGATTCATAGTGGACTTGGTAGAGGTCCTGAAAATTTTAAAGCACTGAGTAAGGTTTAAACAGTTTTAAGATCACAGATTACAACCCCCCCCATTTGTGCTGCTATTGTGTTAAGCTGTCTGCTTTCAGGCAGACCTTGCACATCATAAACAGCACATAGTAAATTAAATTGAAGTAAATTTGATTAAATCAGATAACCTAAATTTGATTAAATTACATAGCCCATAGTGGAATTGGTAGGATAATGGCCTATAGTGTAATAAAGGAAGAACAGAATAGGTTTATGCATAGCCAAAGAGGGCACATAGCAGGCACAGATGACTCTACTGGACATCACAGTCAGGCCATGAGCCCCCCTCACTAGAATCCTCATACCAAGGCATAGGGCTACCACAAGCCACTAGCACCCCTGCCATGGGGAAAAACGATCAGGACCCCAGTGTAGGAACTCTAATAGATCACCTAGTTATTCCATCACATAAAAACCAGCTCTACCCACGGCCCTCACAGCAGACATTCTAATTGATTCTAAAGTCCCTGAAATGGTTTGCATCAACTCAATTCAACATCTGAATAATAAAATAAGAAATAATAAAACTTTATTTTTATGGCGCCTTTCCAGAACCAAGGCACTTCACAATTTTAAAACATAACAAATCTGACATCTACTTAATTTAAGTAAAACAATAAGCATTTAAAATTAAAAGTGGCTGGCAGTATAGCCTAGAGGTTAGAGGAACAAGGTGTGAACGAGCTTGGTACATCCAGCAGACCAGACCTGAGTTTGATTCTCACAACCTCCACTTGCATACTGTGTGACTCTGAGCAAGTCATTTAACCACCCAGTGCTCCCAGGTTGCCCCTGAAAACAGGCACGTGTGCCTAGAGGGCCTTACCTGGTTACCAAAGACTAAAATAATCAAAAAAAAACAAATGGGGCAGTTAAATATACATAATTATTTAAGGTTAAAATATTTGAACGGGACTTCTGAAAATATGTATACTTATCTAAGATTAAAAACTACAGCTAAGAAGGCCATAAATGGTCCAATCACTACACCTGAATTATGATACATGGTACATGATGTATGAAGGGATAACCAAAAATACAGTTTTATTTGTAATGATCATTATATGGGCTTGAAAATGAGGTTAGGCAAGAACTGAATCAATTCATAAAAAGGCAAGAACAGGCAAAGAATTCTAATAAAGTCTTTTTTTTTTACTCTTTTTTTCCCTTCAGTCGCCGAGCCTTGGTAACTCTCTCAGATGTCCTTCAGCTGCTCTCACCCTGCCTGAGACTCTTCCACCCAGGATCCCCTCCTGGAGCTCCCCTACACAGCCCTTACCTGACAGTGACCCCCTGGCTTGTACCCCCCAAGGTGGGGCCACCCCCACTTCTATGGTGTTCCTTGAAATCCAATTGCTACAGTAGTTGGGCTGTGGCACAGAGGATCAGGACCCTAATGGGCAGAGTCCTAGGGCACTGTCTCCCTCCCATGGCTCAGGGTGTTTTCCTTGTTCATGATCATGAGGTCCACCCCAACAATCCCACAGCAAGCATGAAAGTGCAGTGATGTCTGGGTAGGGACGAACATGCTCCCGTGCATGCTCCAGTCAACATCTGCCACGCTCCGCCTCCCAATTGCTAGCCAGAAGCTGACTCAGTACCACCCAGCCACCACTGGGAGGTACCCTGTTGCCAATCCCTGCATCTCTCCCTCCCCAGGAGAAGATAAGCTGCCTGTGGGTGCTCCAACCTTCTCCTCCCCTGCCGACACCCAGCGGCCCGAACTTACTCCTGAACCTGGGTCGCTGGCATGGCATGAGGTGTGGCGTCCACTGCCTCAACTCTTAGCACCACCGGGCCAGCTTTTAATAAAGTGTTAAGAGACTATAACTCTCTACAAGACTCACACAAACAGGACACTTCAACTATTAGTCAATTCAGGGAGGGGAAACTAGAGAGAATATGTAGGGAGAAAATGCCAGCAATAAAACTAATAGTACTAAAACTTCTACTAGATAAACTGCTAGTGATAAGACTACTGGTGATGAGACGGATCCCACTATAAATGGAGAAGATTGGATAAGACTTTTAAAGATTGTCAGTAATGATAAGACTTTAAAGAGAAATGCATCTAGAAAAAATTTAGACCCTTGGGAATTTCATAGAGATCACGGTAGTACTCCAATAAACACCCATTTCCACCAAACAGAAATATTCTAGCTACTAGAAAATTTACAAATCAAAACCCACCCCCAGCCTCAGACTGTAGCCAAGGGTGGGCTACTTTATAGCCACCCCCCAGCCTCAGACTGCAGCCCAGGGTGGACAACTTTATAACCCCCCCAGCCTCAGATTGCAGCCCAAGGGGGCAACACTTTATTTATTTATTTGTTTGTTATCCGGGTATGTGCACTGATTTGGAGGATCGTTTCAAGGCACAACCCGGGCCGCAACAAGTGGTGAAACAGATAGAGGAAACATCTATACAATGGATAACAAATTGAGTGGTACAGTAGTCATTACCAGCAGGTGGTGCAGATTACAAGGTAAAACAAGCAGGTGAGAAAATACACTTCAATTAATACTTAGTACATCTGCAAAGTACATCCACAGGAGTTAAAATAACTGTACTGTAGATTACAACAGGATAAAAGACAAAAGCAAAATTGGTGCACCTTTCACCTTTAGCACCTGTCAAGCAGAAGAGCAACCACCTAACTGCCAATCAACAGTTCAAAGCTACTACCCTTCAGGACTCAAGGACATGGGATTAATCCCACTCCAGCCAACACAGAAGGACATAAAAATCATTGCAAAAAACATCAAAAGGGTGGATAAGGTAGGACAGGTAGACCCCGATGGCAGTTTATGAGAAAACTAGAATTAAATTCAGATTGGACTGATAAGACAAAATTAAAATGTATCCAGATTTGTATGGAACCAGGGGTATGAGATGAAATAATAGAAACTGAGGGGACAGGGAAATCTACAGGGGATATAGTATCTAGTAACCACCCCTCTTATTACATTTTCTACGGGAGACAAAGGTAAGGCATGTAAAGTGAAATAACAAAATGATGAATCCCCTAGGCAATTTGTGGACAGACTTAAGTCAGAATATTTTCAAGGGGTTAGCAAGCAAGATATGAAGATAAAGACTTCATTATGTGCTTTGTCAATGGCTTGGTACATCCAGCAGACTTGGGTTTGAGTCCCACAACCTGCACTTGCATACTGTGTGACTCTAAGCAAGTCACTTAACCACCCAGTGCTCTCAGGTTGCCCCTGAAAACAAGCACTTGTGCTTAGTGGGCCTTACTCAGTTACCAAAAAAATAAAATAAATAAATAAAAAAATACATTGAGATGAAGTTAATTTCCCTAACATGTATGGGGAAATGCCCCTTTTGCAGACCTACTCAAAGCAGCAGAATTGATGGCTGACATACAGAAACCAGATGAAACAGTCCTCCTGCCAAGTAAGGGGGTAGCACCCCAAAAATCAGATCCTCAATTGGACCATAATCAGATTCCTATGTGTCCTCATAGCAATACTTTACCTCCAAATGTACCATTTTCTTCATGATACTTCCCTCCCTATCCAAATCAAGGGTATCTTGCAGGGCTAGACTATAACCCACATCATAGAGCTAATATTAGGCAAGCTATGAGGTTCTCCCACAGACCCAGCCAGTACCAAAAATGCAACCAACATGCATAGGATACAGGCAGCCATGACATTAGACCCAGGGAACTAGTAAACATAGCAGGTTCAGATAACAATGCTCTTGCAGATACTGGGTATGCCCACACTCTAGTTAATTTGCATGTAATATCAGGGATGCTAGAATTTTTTAAAGATCCTCAGATTACAGGGATAAATGGAAATACATCCCCCTCACAGACAGTCATTGTGACCATAACATCATGGTTTAGTTCCCATAACA
The DNA here is from genome assembly GCA_016271365.2 of Neoceratodus forsteri. NCBI lineage: Eukaryota > Metazoa > Chordata > Ceratodontiformes > Ceratodontidae > Neoceratodus > Neoceratodus forsteri. The sequence goes on along the minus strand of CM028129.1, from coordinate 808,350,109 downwards.
TGGAAGTGCTGTAGTGAGCATGACCAAAGAAGTGGACCTAGGTATGCATACATTTTATAATTGTCTCTGATTTTCATGTGGGGGCCCTGCACTCCTTTCTATACATAAGTGTACTAATATTTTAATGATATCACATCTCCAAGTGGGAGCGCAGGGCCCACACTACTGCATAATGTAGGGCCCTGTCCTCCCATTGTTGCATAATGGGATCCAAATGTGGGAGCACAGGGACCAACAGGCCCTGCGCTCCCATGTACCCACAAGTATGGAGACATAGCACATACCTAGAGCCATTCAAGGTAACTCTTGTGCTGCAAAAGTTGCAATATCTCAGGAACTGTAAGAACTTTGGAAAAAAATATTTTGCTGTTGTATTCATGGCCTGGTCACCTCCATGTGTGCTTAGTACACCAGAAGGTGTACTAAACTGTGTTTCACAAAAAAAATAATCTTTATCTCAAACCGTTTTCAAGACACACCTGCCGAAAGGTGCCACGACCACCACAATGTTATTCAATGGGGAAAACTTGTAACTTCAGAGTGCTGTAACTATGGAACATTTCTTCACTAAACCAGCAAATGGCACATCTGTGGGACAATGGCTTGCCACCTTGCAAATTTCAGCTTGAAAGTCCTAACTGTTTTCTTGCTATGAAGTGGCAAAGAAACTGGTTTTTGGGGCCGTTTACCTGCTTTCACTTTCAGAGCACATATTTTTCCCATAGGCTAGAATGGGAAACTTTAAAGTGTAATAACTTTTGAAAAGATTAATATTTTTCACCAAACCTTCAAAAGGCACATCTGTGAGGCAAAAGCTTTCTACCCTGAAACTTTCAGACCACAATCTAAAGCCGTTTCTGAGATCCAGGTGGACAAAGAAATGTCAAAAAACACAGATGTTTCTGCTTTTTCAGCACTCTACATCTCAGAGACCACATGATGAATTCCCACAAAGCTTGGCAGGTCAAGAGACCTACCCTTAGACATTATGCATGCCACATTTAATGCAAATCCATTGAACGGTTCCAAAGTTATTAGTGTTCAAACATTTGGGTTTAACATAGAAGTTACCTTTCACCCTAACTATACTGGAACGGATATATATTTATGCAAGAGGTGTATTCAATATATCCTTTACATAAATCCTGATATTTGAGCTATTGTGTACATAAATTTCATTTATGTACATAGTTACTATGTCATCACTCATTTATGTATACAGTTGCTATGTCATCAGCCGATTTAGAATGTTCGGCCTCAGTAGCAGTACTAATCATGTTCAAATGTAAATAACTTTAAAATGAAAAAGGACAGCATGGTACTTTGATCACAAAAGTTGTCCAGCACAAAAATATCTACAAAATGAGTGGTGTTTCATCTATAGATACCTTTTAGTTTTTTTTTATAATTAGCAAAAAACAGTAGAAAATTAGGGTTTGTTTGCACTTTTTTGACAAATACAAATAACTTTGAAACAAAAGTTGATAGCACATACTTTGAGCACAAATGTTCAGCACAAAAATATCTACAAAATGACAGGTGTTCCATTTATAGATGCATATTAGATTTTTTATAATCAGCAAAAAATGGCAGAAAATGTAATTTTTATTCACTTTGACGAACAAATCCCCTCCCCAAAAAGGCAAACACAAAAGAATTGTGCATCAAACTTTTTCATTATGTACTGCCCATAATGTAAAGTTGGAGCATCCATAGCAGCTGCTTTGCAACCACTATGCTAAGTGGAGATAGCCTGGGAAAACGACAAAAAGACCATGAAAGTGTAACCCCTTGGTGGCTCTATTCCAAGGGCTACTACCCCTGCCTGTGCGGCTAGTAGCAGGTTAAGGGGCCTCAGTTCTGAAATGGGTGCCTCCACCCGGAGATCAGGGTTGGTAGTGGTCAAAGTAACCTGGGCACAGCTCTCCGTGACACTGTAACCCCACTCTTTCCCTTTTAGTGGCCTGAGCAATATATGATAATCGCTTTCACAGTACCCCTTGTACACCAAAGCAGTACCCACACTGTTTGCACTTATCACCAGGGCTGGTTCCTCTGGCTCGACCCTGGGCACCCCTGTAAAACAAGGTTATGAACAGTAAATAGCAACAGTAGAGTACTCTTGGCACAAACTGGAACCACAGTCAGGTTAAATGCAGCAAAAAAGTCAGATCTGATTTATTCATGGGACTTGAACAAGGAAGGGGCGTAATCAGGTTGATTGGCTTAAAGGCTATATTAATCAAACAGTTATGCATGCGCTTTAAGTCCCCACACAGTCACATCTCTGGGTACCCAGGTAGGGAGACGATGGGCTAGACAGGAACGTTGCAGCTGGTTGGGGCCCTGTGATGGAAGAAAGCAACATGCACAACACACACTACTTGTAATCCGGAGATGGAGGGCTCAGTTTGTGAAAGAAAAAGCAACCAGACAATAAGATGACAACACTTTAGATTTAGCTGTTGTTGCAGGGAGCTACCCTGATGTTTACTCATGATACCAAATACTGGACACAGGCAGGGTGAAATCAAGACTACAGGTTGTTGAGCTAGAGTGCCTGGAGAAGTGGGACCCACACGAATCACCGAGGCATCATTCCTGTTCAAGTGTTGAGCAGGGGGCAGATCCTCAGGCAGGTCTTCCATCAATGGCTTGCTCTGTGCAGCATAGGTAGTCAGGCTGGGCAAGTGTGGCAAGGCCCAGGCCCAATGGAGATGATTTTGGATTCAGTCTGTGGGGCTGGATGCAGCTTCCAGAAAGCAGAATACAGTTCAAACCACAGCGTGGAACCAAATTGTGACGCACTATAAGCACACAACACATTCACATGTAAGGAAATTCCACTGTACCAGGCAAAAGGCTCTCCAGTCGCAATTACAGAGTCTTTGCACAATCCGGGAGTTCAGAGGTGGCTGGAAGTCCAGACAAACTAATTGCATTCAACAAATCTTTGGTTTTCTTCAGGTAGGAGCCTGGTCACAATTCAGTGGCTTACTTCGCTCTCCAAGTTCGGATTCATTCGGAAAAAGGCACAAGTTCCCTCTCAGGGACAGCAGGAAGGCATGCAGGCCAAAACTCAAGCCTCTCCACAGTTCTCCCATGCAAATCTATGCTGGGGCTGCTGCTTGAATCATTCAAGCCATTATCTTTTCACTTCCCAGCTCAGAACTGAAACTAGCTGCAAGCAGCTTGGGAATTTCCCCAAGATCCAAAAGGTTTGGTTGGCTGATCTGTCTGTCATTCACAACAAGGGCTCCTCCTCCAGGTAATTTTAGGCACCAAAATGCAAAAACTACAATTCCTATAAGTTTTGACCCCACCAAGCCCCTGTAGGCAGGCTCCATTTTAGAGTCCCAACAGTACTGATTGGCCCAATCGAACAGTCCTGGGCCAAATTGGTGGAGATAAACAGAACAGTCCTTGCTGCAAAGAAGGCAGGTTAGAACAAACTGCAATATTATTACTACTCTGACAAATGATCAGCAAACAAGCACATCTTCTAACAGAGCTCCCTTTTAGATTAATTAAGATTTCAATCCAGGCAGCTCTTAAAGGGACAGTACACAGAGGCTATACAGGCACTCTATGGCAATACTTTTCATCTGCTAAAACGCAGAACACCAGCCTGGCAGTGAGCATTTAGGCAAGCTCAAGGAAGACTTTTTGGGAATCCCCATTTGTAGGGGGTTACACCAGTTAACATTAAAAATTAAATCAACAATTTAAAACAAAATTTCCTGCGTGATCCTAAAGGATCCTATTGCATAAATGAAATATGTAACAGGGACCTTGTGGAATGCATGATTTATTTTCACCGAGCTGTTTGACCATGGGCACATCACTCATGGCTTATGCCACTCGTGAGGTTACCCAAGGTCAAACAGCTCTTGTGAAAATAAATCATGTATTTCACAGGTCCCTGTTACATATCCTATATTTATATAGCTGTTTGAATGGTCTCAGCAGTAACATCTCTGTATCTAAGCTTGACCCATTCAAATCCAGGCTCTGCCTACTCCTCTCTGCCACTAGCACCTGCCACTGACTCCTTTAACCCTATTAATGGCAATGGAATAATGATAAATGTCAGGCATTTTTCTGTAATTGGGTCTATTAAGATTTGAGCAAGTATTCCATGTCTTTTTTTGAGTCAAAACCTTAACAAACTATATATTTTTGAATTCCTAACGTATTATTCTTTTAATTTAGCCATACGTTGATAGTATGGAAATAATGTAATTGTCACATGATCAAATCCAAGATGGCCATCATGATACCCTCTAATACTGCTAGCTCACTGACCATGACCCCCAGCGAATACTCTGGTGTAACATCTAAATTTCAAAATACAGGTTGAGTGGCAAAATATGTGTTTCATACAAAAAATATGCAAGTAAGACAATAAATTATGCCTTTTCATGGCTTGTTACTTTTTATTCAAATATGTGTGTTGGGCCCAATTCAGGCATGTGGAGAACCGCTAATATCACTGTGTTCTGTATGTCACTAAATCCATGAAGTAATGGTAAGAAATAGACAGAAATACTTGTCAGGGTGCTTAAGGAGTAAAAAAAGCCATAGAGTGGACAAATGACTTGATGCCTTGGGTCACAAGACCCAAAACAAGATGGTGGCCACTTTTAGTCATTTACAGTAACAAAACACACCCTTTCCATAGTTACATGAATAAATACATGTGAAATGTTGATTAGGTGTGATGTTCAGCTGTTTGTTATAGATACAGGTTCCTGGATATAATTTCTGATCTGGAATATTACACTGCACCCCCTGTTTATCAAAAATAGGGTACCATACCTCACTACCAGGGCTGTGACCAATTCAGGCCTGGGGTGTGCCACCTATGGCACTATGTGCTATATGCCACTAAATCCATGAAGTAATGGCAGGAAACAGGCAGAAATACTTGTCAGGGTAGTCAAGGAGTAGAATAAGCCATAGAATGGGGAAATGACTTGATGCCTTGGGTCACATGACCCAAAACAAGATGACGGCGACTTTTACAGTAACAAAACACACATTTTGCTTATTTACATGGATAAAAACATGTGAAATGTTGAAAAGGTGTGTTGTTTCAATATTTGTTATAGATATAGGTGCCTGGATGTGATTTCAGATCTGGAACATTACACTGCACCCCAGTTTATGTCAACTAGAGTACCATACCTCACTACCATGGCTGTGATCAATTCAGGCCTGGGGTGTACCACCTATGGCAGTATGTGCTTTATCTCACTAAATCCATGAAGTAATGGCAGGAAATAGACAGAAATTCTTGTCAGGGTTGTTAAAGTGTACGACAAGTCATAGAATAGGCAAATTACATTATGCCTTGGGTCACATGACCTATATCAAGATAGCAGCCACTTTCTAGTAATTTACAGAAACAAAACACACCTTTTGCTTATTTTCATGGATAAATACATGTAAATGTTGAATAAGTGTGATGTTTAGCTGTTTGTTATAGATACAGGTGCCAGGAAGAGAAGCATCTGGGTAGAGTGCATGTCTGGCATGACAGCAGGTAGGGTGCAGCATCACATCAGTAGGTGTGGACAGAAGGTGGGGGAAACCACACATCATTGTTCTCCTGGGAACAAATGATCTGGAAGGAAAACAGATAGAAGAGGTTCAGGACAGCTTCAGAGAAGTGGGGAAGCTTTGCAGAGAGGAGGGAAGCACAGTGGCATTCTCAGATGTTTTGCCAGTGCCAAGGGCAAGTATGGAAAGAAAAAGCAGAATCATGGACTTCAACAAGTGGCTGAGAGAATGGTGTGAGTCCACGGGGTATGGCTGTGTGGGAGGGTGGGGCAACACATGGGAGAACCCAGATCTATATGCAGGGGACAGGCTACAGCTAAGTAAGGAGGGTTTGGGGTGTTAAAGCAGAGACTGAGGGAATTTATCTCCAAAAAGTATAATTTAAACTTGCTGTGGTGGGGGGGCTGGGGAGGTAGAGTGAATCAGGAGAGGAGGTCCAGAGGACCTCCCCAATAGCAATGATAGGGCCTTCTTTGTCTAGGATGGAGGGTGGGGAGAGTAAGGGGGCTGCTGGGAGAGAGTCAGGGTGGAGGGTGGTATCACTAAATGCTAGGAGCCTGAGGAATAAGATGGCAGAGCTGCAGGCACTGCTGGCAGAAGGAGCCATCACTGAGATGTGGGCAACCCAAAACCATGACTGGGACTTGGCTATCCCAGGATTTAAATTATTCAGGAGGGACAGAGAAAAAGGTAAAGGAGGGGGGAGTAGCCATTTACATGAGGCAATGGATTGGATGCATCAGGGATGAGGGGGAAGAAGGTAGGTCAGAAGTCATTTGGATACAACTGCATGCCCCAAAGGGGGCTATGGTCCGATTGGGGGGTGTTTATAGGCCCAAAACCCAGAGGTTAGCAGGAAGTCCATCTTCTGTTCCAATAGGTGGGCCTTCAGGGCCTTCAGACATCTGATGCGAGTCCTGCTGGTGAAGCCTCTGCCGATCTTGCTGGCAGCACTGTCGTGGTTTGGCCCCAGACAGAAGATGCACTTCTGGTGGCCATCCTTGGATGGAATTTGGCAGCCACAGGCACACTTCCTCTTCTTGGGACTGGAGGAGACCGACGAAAGTGAAGACATATGCTGGAAAGGAGATCAGAAGAAAGGAGAAAAGGCGTAAAACAGTTTGAAAGAGAATAAAAAATGGAAAAAATCTGACAAAATTTACTGGAACTGCAGTAGCATGCACTAAGGCTTTCCCAGTGAGAGCGGGTCTGAAGCAGAAAAAGATCTGAGGTGGAGTCGGGGTCCGCCCTTTTATAGTGTGACCAACGTCACGGCGGAGCCGACATTGGGGATGGTCCCAGCTGGGTACTGCTAGCTAAGTTTTTTCCGGTGGGTCCTAAGGCCTGCAGCATTAGTCCTAATGGTTATAGCCTGCTGCAAGAGCTCCCCCTCGAAGTAAGATCTGTAAAGTCACAGAAGTGTTAGCTAAACAAGCTAGTTCACCATGATCACTATGGGAATCCAGTCTATTGACTCTGGCAACAATGATGTCTGTGAAGCGGTAAGCTGCTACAGCGGAAGGCCCTCTTCTGACTACACTAGATGGTCCACTCATGACCCTGGCACCAAGGATGTCTGAGATCGGGCAAACTGCTATGGTGGAGGCCCTCTTCTGAGGACCCTAGATGGTCCACTCTTGACCCTGGTGCCAAAGATGTCTGTCATCCCTCCCAGGCCAGAGTAGTAGTCACCTGCCCGCCCTCCCTTGATCCAGTAAACATTCACCAGCCTCCCCACCCAGGTACAACCATCACCAGTCCTCCCATCCTAGCCCAAGTACATCAGTCACCAGCCTCCCCCCCAGGCTCAGTTACAAACGTCACCAACCCTTCCATTCTAGGCCCATGTACAGCTGTTTACTACCCTCCTTCCCTCCCCGGCCTGAGTACAACAGTCACCAGCCACTCACCCACAGCCCAGGTACAACAGTCACCAGCCCCTCCTCTCTGGCCTGAGTACAGAAGTCACCTGTCTTCCATCCTTAGACCAGGTAAGTCCCCTTCCATTTTAACTGGCACCAGTCGGCCTAGCGCTCCCTCTCACACTTGCTGCTGCATCTTCTGCTCCTGCTGTACCGCCAAACACTGAACAGTTCTTGCCATTCAAAAGGGCTGAGGATTCCATCTCAGAATCCTCATGAGCCCATCCTGCCCGCACTCCTCACGACTGAGCCCACGAGAGCAGGTGCCTGTGCGAGGTAATTGGGGGTGAGGGCTGCAGGCAGGAAAAGTAGCAGGGAAACAAATTCTTTATTTTGAAATGGAGCCCTGCTGGGGTTTCATGTTTGGGGATGGGGATACTTGGCTAGGGGCACTCCCTACACCCCTGGGGCACCTTCCTGTCACCCCAGCCCCAAAGCCCCTAGCTGCCCCTATCTGGAGTGCACCAGGACTCTTGGGCACTACACAGTCACCAGATCTCCCTCCCCAGCCTGGGTACAGCACTCACCTGACTTTCCTTCCCTGCTACAGCAGTTACCTGCCCTCCTCCCCAGACCAGGTTCAACAGTCACCAGCCCCCCCCCCAGCCAGAGTACAACCATCATTGGCCTCCCCTTCCTTGCTGCTACAACAGTTAACAGTACTCCATTCCTGTTAATTTGTAGAATGTTTACTTCTGTGTGGGTGCCACATTTGTATAACCTGATTGCAGTGTTTATCAGCGAAGGTAACAACTGTCTTGTTGGATCTTAGGAGGTGGTCCAGTCCAGTGTAGGAAGGTGGGTAGATATTGCATCCAAGGAAGTGTTACCACACACAATATCTGGCCCACTTATTTTCACTGGCAGGAGCCACTTCACCATTTCTTATTTGATCTGGGCTAACCCCCTACCATAGAGAAAGAATGAAACCTACAGCCTCATACAGGTAGTCCCTGTACAGTTACCAGGTAGTGATATGAACCCAGACATGGTGACGTGGGGGGGTCACACAAATTTATTGGAAATGTTAAGTTGTGCTGTTTGGCAGACAGTTGGAATCTTACAGAAAGATTTGATTATGTCAGTGTTTTCGTTCATGTTTCATTTGTATGTATAATCAAACTTGGATCACATAACTAACTGCATAAAAATGCTGCACCACTCATGATTGTTCACTACTTAGGAGTTAGTTGTATATACATCTTTTGATAAATTGAAATCAGTAAGTCTGTTAGCATTATACGAGAACACAAAAGTATAACACTGATTTAAAAAGTTCCTAGCAGAAATTTGTTCAGCTCAACAGTACACATGAAGAGTAACACCTCTGATAAGATGATGAGAAAGAGGTTAAAAAAAGTTCACACTGGCTGTTAGAAGCTTTATAAAATGGGCATGAAAAAATAAGCTCAGTGATTGGCTAGAAAACTAGTGTAATATCTGTATTACACATAGAATAAAGAATGTACAGGTACAGAAATCAATGCCCCTAAACAGAATGTTCAGAGCTAGGCATGGAACGTTTGGCTCTTAAAGGCCGCCATTGTTTAGCACTGTGGCAGATCACTGAAGCTTTGGATCCACTTGCTCTTGAATTTGAATTACAGCCTTTTTTTTTTTTTGATAAGGAGAGAAATATTCATTGTACCATTCAGGTATGTAAACCAGAAACAGTTCCTGATGCAGTGTAGCTACGATGGACAGATGTGAGACACACAGTTTCAATCTGTTCTTCCGTCAACAATGCTTGCTTTATCATGGAAAGAAGGGAGCGCTCAGTCCTGCAGTCCTGTGTGACTTAAAACAACAGAAACACCTCGTCTTTAAAAAATCTGTTGTTTTAAGTGTTTCTTTTAGTTATTATTTAACTCCAGGAAGCTCACCAGTAATTGAAAAACTCCACCGAACAACAAGCACTTCCGGCTCACTCAGCAACAGTGCTCAGGAGACACGCTGCTCAGTCCTGCATCATTTAAATAAAAAGAAAACCACTTCACAGTCCAGCACAGTCACAAAAAATATATCAGGTTCTCCGCAAACCCGAGGGTGTGTGTGTGTATCAATAGTAGAAAATAGGAAGTTATTATCCCTCTGTACAGACAGTTGGTGAGACCCCATCTGGAGTACTGTGTGCAGTTCTGGAGACCCCATCTCCGCAAAGACATAGACAGAGTGGAGGCTGTCTAGAGGAGGGCAACCAAAATGGTGCAGGGTCTGCACCAGAAGACATACGAAGAAAGACTAAAGGAGCTTAATATGTATACCCTTGAAGAAAGAAGGGAGAGAGGGGACATGATAGAAACTTTCAAGTACCTCAAGGGAATCAACAAAGTCCAAGAGGGTAGCATCTTTCAGAAAAAGAGATGTGCAAGAACAAGGGGGCACAATTTGAAGATAGAGGGAACAGCTCAGAGGTAATGTGAGGAAGTATTTTTTCACAGAGAGGGTTGTGGATGCATGGAACAGCCTCCCTGATGAGGTCGTGGAGTCAAGAACAGTGGGGGAATTCAAGAATGCATGTAACAGACATAAGACAGTCCTAGTGGGGGGTAGGTGAAAGTAAGCTGTTGGTTAACTAGGAACTGCAGCTTATCTGTTAGGCAGAAAAATGGGCAGACTAGGTGGGCCAAGTGGTCCTTATCTGCCGTCACATTCTATGATTCTATGTTTCTATGTTTCTATGTGTGTGTGTGTGGGGGGGGTTCCTGCTTGTCAAAATCATGACATCATTTTCTTGCTGGCAGAAGGACTATTTTATCAGAAATTCTGGCACAAATTGCCTTTTGCTGCTCACAGATGTGGTATTTTGTAGGAGCAAAAATGTTTTTAAAAAAGATTCCCATTTTATAAGTGCAATAAAACACTCCAGGATGTGTGTTGAACAGATAATGGCACTCGGCAGGCCAAGTGCCTTCCTATGCCCCTGGGCGTGTGATAATATATGTTCAACACACACCCTGTTGTATCTTATTGCTTACATGCCAGCTAGCCTCATATTGGATACAATGTTTAGCATAACATTCTTAGCCTGGAATTTTGGAGAGCAGGGTTACCATAGCAATTAAAGAAAAGGTCACAAAACATATTGAAAAAAGGACTACTGAGCCCATACAAACAGCATGTCTAAGTTCAAGCTTCTTTGTAAACCACAAATCTTTTTCTGGCCTGAAAAGACACACTAGGCTGAGGCTTGTTTTCCAATATTTGGTTAGTAACTAAACGCAAGAGGCCAAAAGCTCACATGAGTTGAAATGCTACTCATACAATAAATGTTATTGCATTTGTATACCAATAATTTTTTATTGTGTGGCTGCTCCTGCTCTCTTGATGGCCCTCTTCTGGGTGGGCCCTTCCCAGCTTAGTCACCTATCATCTCTGGAATTAATTAACCTCTAGATACCACCAGGGTTGGAGGGACTAGAAAATTTCCCAAAGCAGGATCAAGCCTGGCCTTCTCAGACAGTGGTGCCAAGCCTGTGAAGGGCCATGCATCATTCTACCTAGTAAGTTGTTTTCCTTACAGTTTTCTCTCCTGGGGCATCTGAGTAAAATGGTGCATTTGCTGGTGTCACATTATTGTGTTGGTTCTTAACTGGGAGACAGGCATACTGCAAATGATCTACATAGAAACATACAATTTGTTGGCAGGAAAAGAATGCTGAATCTACCCTTCTTTTACATGCTTATTTGGTCTCCTTATTACCTACCTGGTCTCAGCCCCCCCCCCCACACACTTTGATACCAGTTCTCCTTCATACCAGTCTCATGAATGCTTTTAGCCAACCACTTTTTTTATTCCAATCATACCTGCTGGAAGATTGTTCCATACATCCACCATCCGTCAGTGAAGAAAATGCTTCCTCATGTAACCCCAAGGGGGTGCTATCCCAAGGGCTATTACTCCTGCCTGCTTGGCTAGTTGCAGGTTAAGGTCCTGGGTACTGAAACGGGTGCCTCCGCCCAGAGGACAGGGTTGTTAGTAGCAAGGGTAACCTGGGTACAGCCCTCTGGAACACTGTAGCCCCCCCCCTCTTTCCCCTCTAGTGGCGAAGACAATATGCAACAAACACTTTCACAGTAGCCTCTATTCAGCATAGAAACCCCCACACTGTTTGCACTTACCACCAGGGCTGGTTCCACCAGTTCGACCCTGGAGACCCCCTGTAAAACAAGGTTAGGCACAGCAAATAAGAACAGTACAGTGCTTTTGGTACAAACTGGAACCACAGTCAGATTAAATGCAAAAAGAGTTAGATCTGATTTATTCAAGGGAATTGAACAAGGGAGGGGCATAATCAGGTTGATTGATTCTAAAACTGATCTAGTCAGGCAATTATGCATGCACTTTTAGTCCCTGCACAGTCACACACTCTGGGTACCCAGTTGGAAGTAAGACGGGCTAGCCTGGAACATTTCCCTGGGTAGGCCGGCATTGCAGCAGGCCTGGGCCCTGTGATGGAAAGAAAAGGCATGCACAACTACACACAATTTGTAATGTGGAGCCAGGAGGCTCAGTTCGTAAAAGGGAAACATGTTGCGGCAGCTTGCTGCAGAAGCAGGTTGTGGAGCTGTGGCACTGTTGTGGCCAGTGCCCCCGGTGCCTTTTGAGGCTTGGCCCACTTTCCTCAATGAGGTGGCACGCTGCTGCTGACACTAGTTCAGCCAGCATGCCACCACCTTGAAAGATTTCGCCACTGCAATCAGGGGCCGTCCCTCATTGCAGAGTCAGACATTCCACTGCAATGAGGGAGCAACCCATCATTGCAGGCGTCTACTGCTGTCCCAACCCATAATTTGCCGGCCAGAGCCCACTCCCCATCGACACACTGTAACCCCCTCCCCATTTGCTGTTTGCCGAGGGTGCCCAATCCTCCTTGGCTTCATGCGCCCCACCAAGTCTTCCTTTGCCAATGGGGGCCCAATACCATCAGCTTCAGTCTCCCTGTTAAATTTGCCAACAGGGTAGCCCAATCTCCATCAGCATAATGTCATCCCCAATTTGTTGTATGCCGAGGGGTGCCCAATCCCCTCGGCTCTTCCCCCATATGTGCAGATGGGGTGCCCAATCCCTCGGCTCCAGTCCCCACCCGAAACACACTGGTGGCATTCTGGGAGCCCACCCAGCATGCCAAAAGCACCTCCTAAAGGAAAAAACATCCCACGATGTCTATTTTTTTAACCCTGTAAAGAAGAAAACAGTCCCTCATTGTCTGCACCCCCCCCCAACCCGCGCCCACCCTCTGTGCACCTACCTCTCTCCACTCCCCCACCCCATACTTACCTCTGGATCCCGCACAACGATCTTCTGTGGACCGGGAACACTTTCTGCGCCTTTTCAAAGTCAACCGCAAACTGAAGAAAATGCTAGTAAACTGTATAATGGCATAAATAGGGGTTTCAACTTTATTCATAAAGTCCATCAGTGCAAAATACTGGCTCGCATAGGCATTATGCCATAGGCAGGTTCATCTTACATTTAGCTAGGTTAAACACCAAGCTTCATGATGAAGCTTGGCGTTTAACTGCTAGAAATATAGAATGAATCTAGCTTTATGGCATAATGCCTTGTGAGCTCAGTATTTTTGCAATTGATGTACTTTTTGAATAAATTTCACTTGAAAATGTATGGCCTGTACTGGATGCTAATTTTTTATCTCAATTTGTAAACGTATTTGTCACAGGACCAGTCGTTCTCGGTGTGGTTTTCTTTTTTTTCTTGTTTTTTTTTCAACTTTGGTCATATCGCAGGCATTTTTGGAAATGTTGGCACCAAATTTTTAACATGGTGTTATTGGGACCCCTCCTCATGAATTCAGCCACTGTCATTGCATTATTCAGTCCTGAAAAGTGATTTCGTGGTCACTAGGCGGAATCATGTTTTGGGACAGATTAACGAAATGATAGTGCCAGTGTTCATGAGTTGGGCTCTCAAAAAGCCTATGTTGCAAATTTGGTGGAAAAAATTAAAAAAATGACTGTTTTAGGAGCGTGCATGGGCGCAGTTGCTACGCACGCATGTAACTTCACAAATTTATAATATTTTCACTCCAGATTTTCAACATTGGCATTTTTCCACACCTCCTTATGAACAGTACAGCGGTCATTTTTCACATCCTGGCCGAAATGTGTTTTCGCACTTCCGGCACAGAACAGCGCATTTGCTGTGGGAAATCAGTGATAGGGACACATTAAGAAGATCACAGTGACACTGTTCATAAGCAGAGGTCCTAAAAGGCCTATGTTGAAAATTATGTGCTGAGAGTCGATAAAATGTCTGTGTTACGAGCATGCATTGCGCAATTTCCATGCACCCTTGTAACTTCGCAAATTAGTAATATTTCACGCCAGATTTTCAACACTGGCATTTTTTCACACCTCCTTATGAACAGTACAGCTGCCATTTTTCACATCCTGGCCAAAACGTGTTTTTGCGCTTCCTGCACAGAATAGCACAGTCACTTTGGGAATCAGTGTTTAGGACAGATTAAGATCAAGTGAGTGAGAGAGAGGGAGTGACTATCAGGACTGCTGCAGATTTCTTTGTGGGCAGAAAAAGGCCCCAATGCAGGCAGGAGCCCAGCACAAAAGGGCAACCTGCAGCTCCGGGAGAAACAGAATGAGTGACTGAGGGAGGGGAAGTGAGCAAGCTCAACGGAGCTCTGTCAGGACTGCTGCACATTTCTTTGTGGGCAGAAAGAGGTGTCAATGCAGGCAGGGGCCCAGTACAAAAGGGCACCCTGCAGCGGTGGGAGAAACAGAACGAGTGAATGAAAGATGGGGAGTGAACGACCTCAACGGAGCTCTATCGGGACTGCTGCAGATTTCATTGTGGGCAGAAAAAGGTGCCAATGCAGGCAGGAGCCCAGCACAAAAGGGCAGCCTGCAGCACTAGGAGAAACTGAACGAGCGAGTGAGAAAGGGGGAGTGAGTGAGCTCAGTGGAGCTCTGTCAGGACTGCTGCGGATTTCTTTGTGGGTAGAAAAAGGCACTAATGCAGGCTGGAGCCAAGTACAAAAGGGCAGCCTGCAGTGCCAGGAGAAATGGAATGAGCAAGTGAGAGAGAGGGAATGAGCGAGCTCAACGGAGCTCTGTCGGGACTGCTGCAGGTTTCTTTGTGGGCAGAAAAAGGCACCAATGGAGATAGCAGCCCTGTACAAATGGGCAGCCTGCATCGCTGGGAGAAGCAGAACGAGCGAGTGGGGGAGTGAGCGAGCTCAATGGAACTCTGTCGGGACTGCTGCAAATTTCTTTGTGGGCAGAAAGAGTGTCATTGCAGGCAGGGGCCCAGTACAAAAGGGTAGCCTGCAGCGGTGGGAGAAACAGAATGAGCGAGTGAGAAAGGGGGAGTGAGTGAGCTCAACGGAGCTCTGTCAGGTCTGCTGCAGATTTCTTTGTGGGCAGAAAACAGCGCCAATGCAAGCAGGAGCCCAGTACAAAAGGGCAGCCTGCAGCGCTGGGAGAAGCAGATTGAACGGGGGGGTGTGAGCAAGCTCAATGGAGCTCTGCTGGGACTTTAGAGTTGCCCACCCTCACGCCCAGGGTCCTTTGTGGTCCTATATTACAGCGGGGTCTCTGGAGTGGAGACAAAGCAATGATTGGATACTTTTAGGATTGCTCTAATAATACAGATTTAGTTGTTCTGTTTATTTCTCTAACTGAGCTTAATACCAAGATATCTTGTGATGATTATGATTGCTGTAATAATACGTATTTATTTGTTCTGTTTATTTCTCTAACTGAGCTGAGTAATACTTGGAGTGCAATAGAATTTCTAACTGGGCTAAGTGAAACTATATGAGAGCTGAAAACAAAAAGTATGGTAGCTGAGGGGTGAAAAACGGACAAGGAGGCTTTAGGATTGCTACAGTAATACTTTATCTAATGGATAAGATTTGAGACTGAATTAACCCAGTCGGCAAGGGGACAGTAGGGGGACTAGTGTGGGGGTAGGAATTTGAGTAAATAGGGGCAAAACAGTTGCAGTAGGGTACAGAACCTGGGAGTAAGAGCCTGTAGCATAAGATGGCGGCCAAAATGGGGCAGGTGCCACATGTCAATAGGGCGAGCATCTTTGGAAGGGTGGTGGGGTGTACAGGGTGTGGGTCCGCCATTATCCTGGACTGGGCTTGGAGGATGAGAGGGTGTATGGTCTGTAGATGAATCGCTAGTTTGAGGGAGGAACTGTGGAGGTTAGAGAGGAGTCTAAGTGGCAGGGCAGATGAGAATGGTAGGCACACTGGTTGGGGGGAATAGGGGATGGCAAAGGGGGACAGAGGAAGAACAACTAGGGAGTGAAACCAACGCGAGTATCAGAGGCACTAACAGAAAAGAGAGGAGAAGGTAGGGGGTGCCCGAGGTGAGGGTGGGGCCTCCTGATGGGGAGAAGAGACCACAGGAGTACCAGGGAGAAGAGCAGATGGCTGTGGGTAGGGAGGGACTGGGTGGGACCAGGGGTGGCACGGAGGGAACAAGTAGGAGGGAACAGATGGGGGAAGAGGATGTAGGAGGGGTATCAACTAGAAATAGACTCGAACCTCTGCTATGGGAGGGAGCAGGGAACATACTGAAGGGGGAGGACAAGCGGGGCATGAGAGGAATGGCAACAGGTAGGGGAAGAGATAGCGAGTACGAAAGGGTAGAAGGGGAAAGTAAGGAAGGAGGAGGGGTGGTGATTGGAGGAGAGAAGGCTACAGGAAGGGGGAAGGATGGGAGAGGCATCACTATCAGGGTAGAAGGGAATGGGGACTCTAAATTGACAACAGCAGGGATAGGAGAGGGGTTGGAAATCAGCAGGGGAGATGGGGAGATTGACATGGGAAGCCCAGTAGGAAGTAGTCAGGCTGGAAAGGTGTTCAAGGGGATGAGGAATAAGGCAGAGAAAAGGAATTGGGAGCAGATGCCGGGTACAGATACAAGTCACAGAGGGAGCAACTGATGGGGTAAGGGGCAGGGAAGAATGAATACTGGGGTGCTGGAAGGGGCATTAGAAGGAAAGGGGATAAGGGATGGGGGGTACTTGTCCTGGAGATTCTATACTGAAAGAGGTGAGATGAGGAGGCGGGGGGAAAGCTACAGCCATATTTGGGTTAAAGCTATCCACAGGTTGACTGCAGGAAGGGCAGAGCAGGCACTGCTCAAGCGTGCAGCGAGGGGGAGGGTAGCATCTTTCAGAAAAAGAGATGTGCAAGAACAAGGGGACACAATTTGAAGATAGAGGGGGGATGGCTCAGAGGTAATGTGAGTAAGTATATCTTCACAGAGAGGGTTGTAGATGCAAAAACAGTGGGGGAGTTCAAGAATGCATAGGACAGACATAAAGTAGTTCTAGTGGGGGTTAGGAGGAAGTAGGTTGCTGGTTAACTAGGATCTGCAGCTTATCCGTTAGGTAGGGAAATGGGTAGACTAGGTGGGCC
This sequence comes from Neoceratodus forsteri, assembly GCA_016271365.2. Classification (NCBI taxonomy): domain Eukaryota; kingdom Metazoa; phylum Chordata; order Ceratodontiformes; family Ceratodontidae; genus Neoceratodus; species Neoceratodus forsteri. The sequence continues at coordinate 808,333,212 of CM028129.1, read as the reverse complement.
AAGCAGTCCATATCTGCCATCAAATTCTATGTTTCTATGTTTGGCATGGGGGACTGTGTAAGTACTGAAGGCGAGGTTTGAGTAGTTGGGCAGGCAGTGTGAGGGGGTGAGGGAGTTGGTGGCAGTCTTGGAGGTACTATCGGTACCATGTGCAAGCATGGGGAGGAAGGGTAGGCTTGAGGAGTTCAATGAGTGGCTGAGGGATTGGTGCCACACCAAAAATGATGGGTTAGTGAACAACTGCGGTAGGGTCTGGGGGGAATAGTGACTTGTACACGGGGGACAAGGTATACTTGAACAGGAAGGGGAAGGGTGTATTAAAGGCAGGATTAGAGGGGTATATCTCTACTAAGGTGGATTTAAGCTAGTGGGGGGGGTGGCCAAAAGACAGGTTGGTAGAAAGGTCCAGACGGGGAGCCTAATGAGCTCACCCCCTTAGATATAGGTAAAGGCAAGGCACTAGTAACCCCTGGGAGGGGCGAGGCAGGTGTGGTCGAGGTAATGCAAAGTCACCCCACCCAATGAGAATAAGGAGGAGAAAGGTGCAGACTACCAGGAGGAGACGACAGGCCAAGGAGGAGAGAGTGACAAGAAGGAGGGGTATGGGTGGAAGGTGGTCTGACTGAATGGATAAAGAACTGGTTTCAGGGAGAGTGCAGAGGGGCTGTGGTGGTGGTGGGGTAGCTCTCGGTACCAAGAGCAGTGACAAGTGGGGTGCCACAGGGGTCACTGCTGGGCCCGGTGCTATTTGGGTTCTTTAGCTCCGCTATAGCACATGGACTGGGGAGAAGGGTTAGTCTTTTTACACATTATACCAAATTGGGGGAGGTGGTGGACGAAGAAGATGGATGGGAAAACTGCAGGGGGACCTAACCACACTACAGACATGGTCGCTGGAGTGGCAGCTAGGATTCAGTGCAAAGAAGTGTAAGGTGATGCACTTCAGGGCTAAGAACCAGAAGAGGGACTATTGGTTGGGGATCACAGAGGAGGAGAAGGACCTAGGGGTGTTGGTAAGTAACTGGGAGCATGAACAACTCGGCTCAGTGCAGGAACACAGAAGCGAAGATAAACAGGATACTGGGATGCATCACAAGGGGGTTCTCATCCAGACACAGGGATGTGATCCTGCCTCTCTACAGATCATTGGTCACACCACACCAAGAGTACTGTGTGCAATATCGGAGGCTATACCTGAGGAGAGATATACAGTTACTGGAGGGGGTGCAAAGAGGGCAACAAAATGTTAAAGGGGATGGAAGGAAAGGAATATGAAGTCAGGCTGATGAAGCTGGAAACATGTACACACTGGAGGAGTGCAGGAATGGGAGGATATGATTGAGGCATTTAACTACCTGAAGGGGTAAATTAACCTAGCATCGAGGGGTATTTAAACTGAGGAGTGGAAGAGAGATGAGGGGGCATGGACTAAGGTTGGAAGGGGGATGTTTCAAGAGGGACATTAGGAGGCACTACTTCTCTGAGATGATGGCATCTAGTTGGAATGTGCAGCCAGAGGGGGTGGTAACATGTAGGACAGTCAATAGCTTTAAGGAGGAGTGGGGATAAAGCAAGCAAAAATAGTCAGGGGGGCAGGGGCTGGGAAAAGCAGGGGAGGAATGAAGGGGGAGGTGGCTGGGGCAGCTGCAATCTAGGGGTGCTAGCTGTACACTGGAAGCAGACTTACATAGACCGATTGGTGTGTCTCTGCTGACAGATTCAGTATGTTCTTATGTTCATATGTATGCTCATATATAAAATCACAGTGACGTTGTTCATGAGCAGAGGTCTTAAAATGCCTATGTTGAAAATTTGGTGACAAATGTCCATAAAATGACTGTGTTACAAGCGTGCATTGTACAGTTTCCATGCACCCCATAACTTTCGCAAATTTGTAGTATTTCACACAGATTTTCAACATTGCCATTTCTCCACACCTCTTATGAACAGTATAGTTGTCATTTTTCACATCCTGCCCAAAATATGCATTTACACATCTGGCACAGAATACTGCAGTTGCTGTGGGAAATCAACGTTCAGGACAGATTAAGAACATCATAGTGACAGTGTTCATGAGCAGAGGTCACAAAATGCCTATGCTGAAAATTTGGTGAAATCATTCCACTAAATGACTGTGTTACACGCATGCGTTGAGCAGTTTCCATGTACACTCGGAGGTTTGAGCAGTTTTAATATTTTCACTGCAGATTTTCAACATTGCCATCTCTTCACACCTCCCTATGAATAGTACCAGCTGTCATTCTTCACATCCTGCCCGATCTGTGTTTTCATGCATCTGGCGCACAATGGCACGGTTGCTGTGGAAACTCAAATTTCGGGACACATGGACAAAATCACAGTGCCACTGTTAATGAGAAGAGATCCCAAATGCTTTCATGAGGTGGGGGCCACAAAATGGCCATGTTGAACATTTGTACTGCAAATACCAACAAATGCCCAGGGCTTTATGGTTTCTAACCATAACGTCCCACCCTTTACAGACTGACAGACATCAGGGGTCTGCCTTTGGATTGCTGACTGTAAAGCTCATGCCATTCAACCCCATCCCCAACCCCAGCCGCTGACAGGCATTGAGTTGTGCCTTAGACTCTTCTGCCCCCACAGTTCACCCATTCTATATTGCGCCCATTTCAGCATATGTCGCCAAGTGGGGTGACTGTAAGAAGCTGAACTGGCATAGGACACACCTCAACACTTGTCAGTGTCTGCAGGATAGGGTGAGGTGAAATGGCAAGAACGTTATGGGTGACAACACAACGCATAACCCAATGCCGTCCATCTCTGCAGGGTGGAGGTGGGGTTGGTGTGAAGTTCAATATACTTCACTGCCATTCCTACTCTGCACTTAACTCCTGTATTTCCAATGCTAATACCAGCAAGGAAACATTCGGCATTGACGAATGCTTGTTAACTTTGTTATGTGTCTAGACAGCCTTCATAGTCCATTCTGGTAAAGGTTTCTGATTCCCTACCCCTAAAGAGTGGAAAAAGGTACGTTGCATAGGAAGCCATGTCCAATTCAAATTGCTCACTAATTCTGTCAAAACATTTTAAAAATAAATTAAGATCATACCCTTCCTGATGCTTGGGAAACATTTTGGAATTAATTTTGGTTTTTTGGGCTAAACCCCTGATGCCAGCAATTATGTTTTTTGTCATTGTCTTCTAGTGCAGAATCTCCATCTCCCTCTAATGTTCACACTCTTGCTCTTGCTTGTCTTTTAGGTTGATATATTGCTGGAGCTGACCTTCCCACTTCTCTCACTCTTTCTCTCACTCTCTCTCCCTCTTGTTTTCTCAGCTGGATCTCATGCTGGTGCTGACTCACTCCTCTCCCTCTTTAGCTCCTCAGCTTCCAGCTTTGTCCTTTGCAGCTCTGCATCTGTCTTTGTCTTAAACAGGGTGAATTCCAGCTGTATCATCTAAATCTGCCCAGCTGCCCCAGTTCTAGGACCTGGCTCACTTGCATACTTCATAGCCTCAGTCTCATGACTTTGGCTAGCAGTGACCACCTTCGCAGCACCTCCCTGGTCACTTTCCCAAGGATGTCTATGAATTCTGCCTACCTATGATTGGCCTCCCTCAAAGATGAACCATCTTCTTTGCACAGCTCATTAAGGTTTGGAAATCTGCATTTCTGATATGACCCAGACACAATGGCCTAGATTCACAAAGGACCAGGAATGATGCACAGTGCTTGCACCAAAATTTGACACAAGTTGCAACTTGTGTTAGCATTTGTGTCTAGTCCTATTCAATAATGCACCTTGCTCCCAAAACAGGGCTGCTTATGAAAAAGTGGCTTGCACCAGACATGAATCAAAAAATCAGATGCACCATGTCACAACAGGGCTTGCATCAAGAAAATGCCATAACATCTCCTTTTCAGATTCTGAAAGATGGATCCTATTCAATTTGCACCGAAGATAGCAAGCACCTATTAGACCAAGGTGGACCTGATCGAACTGACACTAGAGCATATAAATAGGCCCACAGCAGACGGTAGAGCCAAGTCACTTTTGAAGCTACAGTGCAGGAACAGAAGAGTTACAATACAATATGACTGGTCCAGTGGCCTTATTGGGCATCAGGTTGGCAAGCCCAAGGTGGTGTAGACATGGCTGCCAACAGACTGGCAAGGTCCAGGGAAATGGTGCACCACAAAGGAGCACAGAACCACTAGGAGACATGTGGCATGGGTATACTGTAGGAGGACATCATACTGGGACCTGACTAAGGGTGGTGCCTTGCAGGCTACCCGGCTCAATAAGGCTGCCATAACAGACCTGTGCTAGGAACTGAGAGGGGACCTGCAGAGTACTACACGAAGAGGGCACCCAGTACTCCTGGATGTCCAGGTAAGTGCAGCACTGTGCTTCCTAGCAATCAGAAGCTCCCAGACCCAAAGTGGTGACACCAAAGGCACATCTCAGGCCTCTGTGTCCAGGTGCCTCTGCCAGTTCCTGGAGGGACTGCTATGCCAGACACAGAGGTATATCAGCTTCCCAGTGGATTCCCTGCAACAGCAGGCTGTGAAGTAGGATTTCAATACCACTGCATGATTCCCACTGGTATTGGGTGACATTAACTGTACACATGTCACCATTAGACCTCCTGCAGCAGAGGAGGCATATGTCCTGCACTGTAGCTTTAAATTACATGAATATGGAGGTGGTCTGTGACAGCCAATGCTGCATTCTTGATGTGGTTACCAAGTGCCCTGGATCCTGCCATGATGCCTGCATCTTCCTCCACAGTAGCCTATGTGAAGCATTTGAATGGGAAGACATACACGGAGGGTGGCTGATTGGTAGGAGCATGCGCCACACCAGTGCAGTATGTGGGGAAGGGGGGTCCATGTATGAGGAGTGTATATACACACACAGACTGACATGTGCAGATGGCATACAAAGTGATGGTGCAGCAAGTGAGCCATGTGGGCACCAAATGTTCATGGCAAGTAATATAGATTAATGGCCTGCATGCAATGTGGCAAGCCAATATGCATGCAGGGTGTTGCCGGCAAGCAACATGCACCATCCCTGTCTTGTGGCAGGGGAAGGTAGGGCACATGGGTGACCATGGTTGTGTGTGATGGGCAAAGGGCCGCCAGTGGCAGGACTATCAGTCTGCTGGCATGCCATGGTGTCACCAATGGCAAAGAACAACTCAAGGATGATCAGGTACACACAGGCCACCAAGATTAACTAGTGCCTTTTAATTCCACAGATGACAGTGGCTATCCACAGCTACTATGGCTCATATCACCACAAAGGCATCCACAGACAGAGGCTAAGGTGTGGTACAATGAGGCAGTCAACTCCACATGGTCAGCAATTGAAAGGACCTTAAGCCTCCTCAAAATGCATTTCTGCTGCCTGGACAGAGCAGGGTGCTGCACTACATCCAAACCATGGCATGTAAATATTTCTGCATGCTGCATACTGCACAACATTGATACAGCATACCATATCATCATGCCAGATGTAGATGTCAAACAGGGTGAAGAAGATGAGCATGGAGATAAAGAATATCACAATGGAAGACCAGTGCAGGTGACAGCAAGGACACAGACATCAATGGCTCACCACTGGGCCAGGGCCTGATTGTTCAGCAGTCATTTCAGCTGATCAGGCCAGAGCACCACCAGGCAGCACACCTACAGGGAGACTGGAATGCACTACCATCAGCATGCAGTGTGGTGCCAGTGGCACCCCAGTGTAAAGGTGGTTACACAGCATGCTAAAGTAATGCCATGGAAATGCCACAAGGTGGGTCAGAAAATGGTGGATTTCTGATGCAAGTTGTGGCACCTGACAAAATGCCACAGGCTGCATCAAAATGTTGCCATTTGAATCAGAATGCATGTGATGCACCCTGTGTACCCATCACATGCAAGGCACTTCAAGGAGCACACAAGAGGTCACAGTGGGGCTCAGCAAAATATGGCAAAACAGAAGCTAGTTGCCAGTAGTGTAGAAAAAGTTGTTAGGTTTTTAAAATGGCTTCCAGCCATTCCCAAACTTTACAGATGAGGAGACAGTCCTCCTGATCAGCATGGTCCAGCAGTGGACCAGGATCCTCCTGCCACCAAGCAGCAGCTGGCACACCATCCGCGCTCTGGAAAAGGGTGTGGAGCATTATTGGCCACAGGTAGCTCAGGTTAACTCATTGTCTACTAGCAGACACCTGTAGTCATCAGTAAAATACACTGGTGTGTCCTGAGGACACCTGCAGAAGTCGGCTACTGACTCCCAGTGTGCCCTGCAACATCTGGAGAAGTCACTTATATATTTTACTATATAGTGTAACAGAATATTATATATATTTGACTGCATAGCACTGTTGGAAAGGTAATTTTATGCTGAACAACTTTGCCACTGATATTTTGTGTATATCATGTATACTTTAGGAGTTATTCACATTAGTTTATGGTATGGTGTATATGGCTTATGTTGCCTGTTTTAGTGAAAAAAATATTTTTTTTTCGCTGTTTCAACCTGCATAGAAAAAAAAACAAAATTACTTATTATTATTTGCATTCCACCACTGGAAAGGTAATTTTGTGCTGAACAACTTTGCCACTGATATTTTGTGTATATCTTGTATACTTTAGGAGTTATTCGCATTTGTTTATGGTATGGTGTATATGGCTTATGTTGCCTGTTTTAGTGAAAAAAATACTTTTTTTGCTGTTTTAACCAGCATAGAAAAAAAACAAAATTACGTATTATTAGTGGCATACGATCATTGGAAAGATAATTTTGTGCTGAATAACTTTGCCACTCATACTTTGTGTCTAACACTTACAGTTCTTGAGCTATTAGGATTTGTTTGTGGAATGCTGACTATAGCTTAATTTTGCTTAGAGAGGCCCAGGATTTACTGCTAACAGTACACAAGAGACAAGTGGTGCAACTTCAGACAGCTCCTATGGAGGCAATGAGTTAACCATAGCCCCTTGCAGAGAATGATGACACTGAAGGCACACCAGAGGACACGTGAAGGAACCACACAAGGCATACCCAGAACGCCTACAGAGAGATGGGTGTGGCCCAGGTGCAGCGAAGCTGAAGGTGGGACTGCCTGTTGCCAACAACAGGCAACGGCAACACTACTGCATTTGTGTGCATGTAGCCTGTCTCATGAGCCCTGGGCGGCACACACAAACCATCTAGAGTGCCAGCTAACAAGGTGGATGACACACACTGCAAGTGATATGTGGCAGTGGCAGCATCATGCATAATCTGATGGGCAGTTAACTGGACCGGTACCACCACACTGTGGCCGCAGAACCAGTGAGTGCTGGCACAAAGGTAGGCAGCATCTGGGACATGGTGGTGGGCCTGATGGATAGGTAGGGGGAGCCAGACATATGTGAGATGGCCAACCCAAGAAGACTGCTAGCAGCCATCTGTTGCCTGTGTGCCATGAAGGTAGGGTGCAATGGCTGTGGCAATGCAGGGCCAGCAAGGCCTAATGCTCCAGCATGCACATGGCCTGACCATGTCCCCCACCCTGCTGACTGGACACAGTGTTTCATACAGTGCAGCTGTCTTCCACCTGGGGACATGTACTGGGTGTCAGAATGGTGGCACCCAGCCATGATCACCCACCTACAAGCAGACAGCATCTCATTGCAGAATAGTTCTACCCATGGCTTCTATACTGTGCTGTACTATGGCCACCGGCAGCGTATAGATGTGGTTGTGTATGTGGCTGACAGCCAGACTGTGCCATGTGGTCCCACAACCTAGCAGGGAATGTCCAGGCCATGACATTGTGGAAGCCCCTAACAACAGTGGTGCCATCCGCATGGCTTGGTGCCGAGTCAAAATGTGTACCCAGTGTTAGGCACATGACCCTTCTGTGATGTATATGCATGTATGGGCAGGCAGTTTGTAGGTGGCTGAGTCCAGTGTAAAGGTATTGAGACATGGGTTGTGGCACACAGCTGTTGTGCTATTGGCATGCAGTGTGGTGCTAGTGCCACCCCAAGCGTGAAAGGTGGTTACACAGTATGCTAACATAATGCCAGGGAAATGCCACAAGGTGAGTCAGAAAATGGTGGATTTCTGATGCAAGTTGTGGCACGTGATGAAAATGCCACAGCCTGCATCAAAATGTTGCCATTTGAATCAGAATTCATGTGATGCACCTTGTGTGTCCATCACATGACAGGCTCTTCATGGGGCACAAGAGAGGTCACAGTTGGGCTCAACAAGGACAAGAAGCATGGCCAGACAGCACTAGTTCCCATCAGTGTGGAAAAAGGTTGTTAGGCTTTTAAAATGGCTTCCAGCCATCCCCCAAACATTACTGATGAGGAGACAGTCGTCCTGATCAGTATGGTCAAGCAGTGGGCCAGGACCACAAGCAGCAGCCAGCACACACCCAAGGCCCAGGAAAGGGTGTGTTGCATTATTGGCCACAGGTGGCACATGGTGTCAGGGGTGCATTGCAATAGGCACCAGATAAATCACAGGTGGAATGACCTGTCCCTAAGGGACTTCTACATGCTGGACCACCTGTGAGGGATGACCTGTTTGGTGGATGTGACCATGAGAGGTGGTCAGCACTATGACACAGGTGAGAAGTGACACACGCACCTGCAGTAACAGTAGCTGTATTTGTGGCATGTCAGATAAAGGTCCCACTGTTAACCTGCATGCCCCCTGTACTATTTCCTCAGGTTCTAGCCTTGGGGAATGGACACAGCTGACAAAGGAGAGGAGGACAGGATGCCATTGAGACAGTGGGGCAGAATTCCCCAGTGCTCAGGGATGATAAGGTAAGTCAGATGTCCATGTTGTGATCCACTGCTGTGAGAGTGGAGGGTGAGTTCATGCGGGGTCATGGTACCTGATTGCTCAATAACACAGGGAGCAGAGGGTAACAGGGGCTTTGCCCACGCCCACAGGGCAGCACCATGAGGTCCTGCTGTGCAGGGGCTATGTGACCCACCAGCAACAGGTTTGCTATTGCACACACAGCACACATGTCACAAGGAGCTATACAATGTGCTGCCATAGGTAGAGAGGGCAGGACCGTACCTGTGGCCACATATGAAGTGTGACAAGGCAGTGTGGGTTGGGCATATCCACAGGCTATGGTGATGGTGGCACATTCCATGTCCCCACTGGTTGTCCTCGGCAAGTGTGACACATATGCACTGTCCAGTTAGCACCATGGGGAACCACTGGTGAGGCATGCAATGGTCAACTGTCAGAGTAGGTCACATTGATGTGCTGTGGCAGCTGAGGCCACACAGATCCATGCCACTGGGCCTGACATGTTCAGGTCAACACACCAGACTGTAGTGGTGTCAGACATGTCTAATGAGGTGCTGTCACCTGGTACATTGGCTGCATCATTGTACCATACTCATACAGATGGTATGTTGTGCATTAATATTAAATGGGCAAAGAAATCCATGTGTCCTGATTGACTGAGACTTGGTTCTCTAGCGTTGCCTTAAAAAGAGCACTCACCAATGGCTAAAACAAGTCCTGCAAACCAGGGCAACTCACATACAGAATTCATAAGCCACTTACTTCCCAGTTTCCATCACAAACATGGCTTTCCCCTTTGCTCATATTTAAAAACCTCAGCTAGGCCTAAAGTCTATTAAATTATACAAAGTGACTAAATAATTTAATGTTATTTACACTCACGAGTTCCCCCCCAAGACACAAACATACACACACACACGCATGTATGCGTGGACGACCACACACACACACAAATTTAAAAAATCAAGTACTATTCAAAGTTTTCATTGGTGAAGTTTCTTTGATGACCATGAAAAATTCCCCCTCCTATCCTTACAAGTTTGCCAGAGAACTCCCTGCAACAGAAAAAATTGCTGTTCTGGCTCCACTTGAAGCCTGTGTGTGTGTGTGTGTGTGTGTGTGTGTGTGTGTGTACCACTGGAACTCTGAAGAATTTTAAATTCATGTATTCCATTTTACCATTCCGTAGCGTGCTGGGGCATTCTACTATTGGAATAAGGCAGAGCTTTGAATTTCTATTCCTTGGTTAAACAGTCGCACAGTCTATCGAATGTGTAGAAAGACAGATGACTGACAGGTGAAAAACATCTGTGGAGGGACTATTTAACATGGTAGGTAAAGGTAGGTCAAATTTTTATTCATACAAAAATGAATATGGATAACTTCACTGAGCCGAGGCTCATTTACAGTGAGGTCCAAAAAGGCCTAATCCAGTTACTCGAACACTGATTAGATAAAATACATTAGCCATAATACAGTATAACAAGACTTACACAAATAACATTTACAATTACATTTCTAGAATATCATCATTCAGATATAACAATCAATACAAAATGCACTTACGTAATACAACTAAAGTGCAAATAATCATTATTTTAAATACCTTCTTATGGTCACTGTTCCTTTACTTAATATAATTAATTCCTATTTCTTTACTTATCAACTATACTAATTCCCCATCTATATCTGTATGATTGATATACCAGTCTTTATTTTTATCTGAATTTCTCTATTCACAGGTCTTAGCTTCCCAGACTATTTATTCCACAATATGGGCCAAATACATGCAAAATGGTTTCTTCCCAAAACTGTTTTTCGTTTTGGTACCACACATTCCAAACTATTTGCAGAACATAATTCCCTATTTGGTATTTTTAACCCAATACCCTCTCCAACATAATCTGGGACTTTCCCCGAGATCCATTTTGTCATAAATATAATTATACTTAGAATTCTTCTTTGAGGCAGGGAGAGCCAATCTAACTCACTATACATCTGTAATCTATATGTCATTTTTGGTACCCCCAATATAAATCTTGCCAGTTTATTGTACATGATGTCCAATTTATACAACTGCCCTTTTGTAGCACCCATGTAGACAATATTTCCATATTCCAGCATGGGTAGTACCATTACAGTCACTACAAGTTGTCTAACCTCTGGGGACATATTATTTCTAATTCTATACAGAGATCCTAGACATTTTCATACTTTTTTTAAGGTATTCTCAATATGAAAGTCCCATTTAAGTTGTCTATCTAAATAAACCCCCAAATACCTATAATTATATACTTAATCCAATATAGTCCCTGTAAAAAGTCATGATTTGTAGTCTATTTTGTTCTGTTTTAACCCTATTGCCCTTATGAAAAAGCATAACCTGTGATTTTTTTTCATTTATAACTAGTTTAGAGCTCAACAAAAAATCCTGTACATAATCAAAAGCTTGTTGTAATACTGACTGAATTGATGCAAGTGATGACCCAGCCACATAGATAATTGTGTCATCAGCATATAAATGATACTGTACCCCTTGTTGTGAAAAATTTAGTTTGTTCAGATATAAATTATACAGGATGGGTCCAAGTATGGATCCCTGTGGTACACCTGAGATGGTTTCCCTCAATACCGAAGACCAGTCCTTTATGGTTACTTGTTGTTGTCTTGCATCCAAGTAATTTCTAAACCAATTAACCACCGTCTCAGATATACCACAGGTTCTCAGTCTGCAGAGGAGGATGCCATGGTCCAAAGTGTCAAATGCTTTTGAAAGATTGATAAAAATAGCTCCCACTGGCATCCTCCTGTCCAACATTATTTTGTAACATTTTGTTATATTTTTTGTGACTTTTAAAACTTTTAGAGTTCATTTTTTTAAAACTTGTCTATGGACCTATTTTATATAAGCAATAAAGCACTTCAGGGACATTGGATGTACTAGATTTACCCAATGTTCAGGGTCTGAAGGCACTCAGTTTTGCCTTGTACCTTACAACACCCCTGACAGTGGGATAAACCTGGTACAACTAATGCCCTGTTGTGCCTTATTGCTTAAATAACACATGCACCACCACCATGATAGCAAGCCATGGCATGGAGAAAAGCATAACACACGTTAACACCCTTGTGTCAAGACAACAAGCACTAATGATATGTGATGGTGCTGTGTGCATGCCCCAGCACATCCAGGAACCAGGCTCCCAGGGGCAGATGAGATGGGATGGCATAGAGGTTCCTGGACCCAATGCTCTCCACACCAGGTAGACTGTCCAGCATGATTGCAGCATTGAGCTGACACCTGGCAGTGTCATGTACCACTCCTGTACATAGTGAGTGGGATCACATAGACATACCACCAATACTCTAAATACTGTATGGACACTGCATTGTAGGGCTGCAGCTGGGTGGTGTATGATGTGTCTCACTGGTGTTCCTGGAGGCCTGATTGTGACAGCGGGTCCCTGACAGCGCCCTGGGTGTTTGACCAATGCTGTACCGGATACCATAGCAATGCATGATACAGCCATGCAGTGACACTCAACAGATGTCCCTGCTCAGTGAGGTGCCACAATCCTCCTGTGCTGATGGCAGCCCACATCATCCTCAACTGCAGTGTGCTTCACCACACCCGGGTGGATGGTAGCATGGAGATGAGGAGGCACAGACCACCTACACAATATGGGGCATGGTGGCCCGTGTGGTGCCCATGCCACAATGCATGCTCAGGGTGCACATCTGCAATGGAACAGAAGGGTTATGTACAAAGAGCCTCTGACAGTGGCCTATGTAAGAGGTGGGCTTGCAGTTACAGTGCAGCATAACCAGCACACAGAGATGTCACTAGACCAGGGTTGCACAGGGACGCATGACACAGAAAACATATAAGGCATGAACAAGAGGGACATGATGGGATGCGTTGCATTGAAGTAGGGCCCCACACCCAATCTTTCATATGGCCCACATGCTGTGTGTTGGCACGGGTGTCTTGGTAGTCACCAGCTAATGTACAATGGGGTTCCTTATGTCCTCCTATATGTGCAGTAGTGCCCTATACCAGGTCCACTGTGGTGTACTGTCCTGGCCAGGACGGCCATGGATCTGCCAGCCCATGCCCACACCCCACCTCCATGATCTCAGGGAGTGCTATATGCCCCCTGCACAGTGGACAGGATACCAGCCAGCACAGTCTCAACCACTGCCCACCTGAGCCCACACACAGATGGCCCTTGCCTTCCTGGGCTGGTGTCATGCAGGGGGGAAGGTGAACCATGCATTGCAACACATGTTTGAGGTCTACCATAGGCCAAAGTGCATAGGCCAGATTATGCATCCCCGGCACTGACAGTGGTATGCAAGTGGCTACACTTTTATCCTGGCAGCCCTACCACAACTGTGTACACAGCACAGTGGAGGAGACATATCCAGGGTCACTCCGTGGCCTCATGGTGGGCACACATGACAACCTAGTCCCTGCACAGTGACCCCACTCCCTTTGGAATGTTCCCCGGGGTCCTTAACATAGTGCCCACAGATCACTCTGGTCACATCTGTGGTGCACAATGGTGACAGATGGATCCTGTTATGAGAGGCCCACCCTGTTGCTAGCCACAGGTCTGTGCACCCAAGAAAGTGCTCTACACCTCCACAATGTTACACTCCACAGGTAGTACAGGTCACTCACACATGATGTGTGCCAACATCCATGGTGTGATGGGGAATGGACCTTCACATACTATAGAGTTGACTGCCCCACTGCAGGATGTTGATCTGGCATAGGGTCCACAGCAAAGCAGCCCATTCCTTCAGGCTGGTACCACCACCAAACACTGATGGCCTCATGGGGGCCAAGCATCAGCCATGACCTAGCAGCTCATGAGTCCCTGAGCTGCCAGCATGCTATGTCACACATCATTGCATGTCACAGTCCCCTACCCCACCCCTGATCACCCCTGGTGCCCCATGCACTTGTCCACACTCATGCTCCATCCATCTCATATGGCCCATGCTGGGCAACACTGCCTGCAGCCTTCCTGCAACATGTCAGAACATGACCACCTGTCACAACACATGGATCCGTACCATGTCACACTGATACATGGTGAACTGTGTTACACTTCTATCCATTGTGGTTAACAGACATCAGTAGTATGTGCCATGCTATGCTATCCCTGACCCCGCAACACTGCCTTATATGGGCATTCCTACCCCATAGCCAATGGCCCTGTTTGCAGACTAGTGTCTGTGACTGCAACCTTCAGTTGTGTGGTCATGGTAACATCCACACAGCTGCATGGTCTGCATGGCCTGTGTCTGTACCTGTAGAATGACTGGTGTAGGAAGATGACTGCGTGGGACTATGCAGTACAATGCCCACATTGCACACCTGCAGCAATGGCACTCTTGTGGCACCAATGCAGATTACATCTACCCTCTATCATCATAGGAGCTGGTGATGGTGCTGCAGATGGGTGGCTAGAGCTGATCCCTGACTTCATGCCCTGGAGGCAAGAGGCCAGGGTGTACATGAAGAGGCCAGACAAAAGCTCAAGCACCACCCACAATCAATACAAAGAATTGGACATTAAGATTGTAAGAGCCATTCACATTTATTCACAAAGTGTGCAAGACCTCTTACCAAATGGAGGGACTGGTGGAAGCCCACTGAACTTCAACCCATTTTACCAATGCATCATCAGGGAGTGACCGCTATTGCAAACCCACTCCTTATATATGTCACAATAAAGGGTGAAACAAGCAATAAAAATATGTGGTGTGATAAACAGTGACAATTGTGAAATGAGCATATTGAAATAAAAACAAAAATAAAAAATAAACACATTACATATATCAATCAATCATTCATTTATTGGATAGGCAAATTGAGAGAAAGAATCTTCCTTTACAATTGCATCCAAACATTAATAAATACATTGACTTACAATACACATAGTTCCATAAAATGATTTAGAGAAAAAATATATATATTGCAGGTGATATCTTTTATTGGACTAACAAAATTATTACTTAGACTAGCTTTCGAGAGATAAAATTCTCTTCTTCAGGTCAAAGTGAAAACAGCTGAACAGCATGACCGATATAGAGGTAGGATGTGGAGTCAAGAAGGTAGGATGTGGAGTCAAGACATAGACTTGCAGACTAGTAGTTTACACATCAAAGCATTACAGTCAATTCACATTCCTTACAAACAGGATAACTCTTAAATGTCATTGGAGTGTGTCTGTTGAAGAGCTCAAATTAAAAGATCAAAGGGCAGCTACATTTTATTCTGGACCATCAAATCACATTTGCAAAAAAATCAAGACAAGAAAAAAAAATACCATTGTCTTTAGAAGGTACCTGTTAAAAGAGCCAGATGGTGCTGATGTGATGGTTTAAGGAGAAACTCTGAAGCACTATTTTAAGCATAATCACTGGTAATGTGCTACAAAAACATCTTTATTAAGTCTTTTTCTTTAGTGTCAAACAATTATATAATTTTTAGTTCAAATGTTTGCCATTCCTGACTGTTTTTTGAAGTTACCTTTTATCACTCTGACAGTAAAATCTCTAATGGAGTGGTGTGGTCTTGAGAAATGTTCCCCTACTGGTGTATTTTCATTTTTGTGGATAACTGTGAATCTGTGGTGATTCATTCTAGTTTTGAGTTCCTGTCCAGTTTCACCAATATAGCGGCCTTTCTCACATTTTGTACATTGTATCATATATACTATGTTGCTAGAAGAATGGGAATATGAGTTTTGGATTTCAAATGTTTTTCCATTATGAATGACATATATCTCAGAGAGATATGTGTACATAGTTTGAGCGAGGTGCTTTGCATGGTTTTGTACCTTTGTACATGGTTACCACATTTTTTTCATAAATGATTTAAAATAGAAAATAATCAGGTTATCAGCATAATTTACAATTCATTCAACCAAAACAAGGACAATGTTTTTGTGATAAACTTGCTAGGGAGGCCCTAAAATGTGCAACTGGGAGTAATGCAATTAAATTACATTTTTCTGGATTATCTCCCATGTTCGTGGAACACTAACAGCTAATGTCAGTGACTCAAATTTTGTTCTAAACCTTGGAATATGAAAACACTGGAGATTATAACAGAGATTATAACATGGGCTTCTTTATGCTGTTAATGTGATTGGCTAAAAGTGATCACCTAGGGATACAGTAATCAAGCATGTACGCACAATTATGGTGAGTAGGCTGACATAGAAATAACTATTCACACTAACTGAATGTCATTAACAAAGTCGGATCTGCTTTTTGTTGTACTCTGCTAACTGCAATTGTCAAACAAAGAGAGAACAGAATATGAATATGTCATACATTGGGATCTCTGTTGTAAGCGCTGTCTTTGTTTTTAAAAATATGTTTATTTGTGCCAGTAAATCTAAGTATTTGAGTACAAAACACGTGTGACTGAATGTTTGCCACAATCTCCTATCATGCACAATAACTGCACTGTCACACACACAGAACTGTAGCAGTCACGGAGAGAGATAGACAGTAGTAGTTAGTCATGGACCCGGTATCTCAATGTTATCACTGTATGACAGGAATTGAGAATATCTGTCTTTCTCTCTCTCCATAAGCAATTGAATTTCCCATGCACCCACCGCAGCAACTTCATTACTACTCATCGTAATTAGTGATCACAGTTTAAAAAACAGTAACAGTTAGATGCTGACAATATTGTTTTATATCTGCATGTCTCCTCACACTAAAGTACCTGATTTATTCTTGGTATATTCTTCTCGTGTAACACAGCAGCAACTGGTTTTCTTTCTATACATGGTCACTTAAAAAAATGACAGCAGTGACATACTGATAGCAGTGTTTTACATCTGTATCTCTGCTCGCACTGAGGTGGAACTCAGCAGCTGTGTGCCGTTCCTACACTGCCGAAATTGTAAGAGCACAGTGGGAGCTGCATAAAATGTGTCCCTCCATTTCGGTAAATAGTCGTTGTGCATGAAAGACTTTCAGTAACGATAAATACACATTTCTGGTATTGAAGTATTACAATAAGGTTAAAATCTTATAGTGTATGATGGAACATTGTTACTGATAAAAATTAGCACCTTTCAAAACATTGTTATGCTGTAGTAGCTATGTCATCATAGTTGTTATGCTGCACTAGCTACGTAGCTACTACAGCACAGCAACAGTGAACGCTCTAGTGCATGCACATTACACATCCAGGAAGTGGCCACGGCCAAAATGAGAGCGAAGGAAAGTGGCACCAAGGGGAAAAAAAACAGTAGGACTGATAGCTTAAAAAACTTTTACTGCTTGTTGGGGGCATCCTACACTATAAAAAACAATGCATAGTTACCTCTCAGTAACAAGCCATGTTACTGCATTCCGAGGTTGACAATGGCAACCAAACCTCTCGAGCTTCACTTTCGAAGTTAATGTGGTCGCCATGGCAACCTCTCAACACACTAACCAGCTTGTTACCAATAGGTAACTATCCATTATTCTTTATGTTATTGCATCTTCCAATCAACTTTCTGTAGTGTATTAATGAATCGCGGTAATGACGACACGTTTCTCTTTTTCGAGTCTATGTAACCATCAGGTATGTTCCATTTGGATTAAAATCTAATATTAGAAACATCTAATGCATTAGACTCATATATTATCAGCCAGATAATACAGTCTTTAATTGCATTACAAAAATGAAACCACACAAACTATTTTTTCCACAGGTACTACTTTATTAAAAAGAAGGATACATTATAAAAGAAAGACATTTTAGCCATTTAAAAAAAAGTAATATTTACAGCAGTCGTCTAAGCTCATGTTATAAGCACAATAACCCACTTGGCTTTGCCTCGTGCCTCATGATGCACCCGGGGTGTTGATTAATCCCCACTAACCACACACCCTGTCATTGGTTATTGCTTACTTAGTAGATCTTAAACTGTACTTTGAGAATATTCTAGACTGTAAGGTATTTAACAAAAATAAGTGCAGTGATTTATATTGATGGTGAGTGGTGCTGAGTTTTTGTCTGGATTGTGTTTTATCTCATTAGCACACCCAGCCATGGGTAGGCTTTGTCTGCATTCATCTCGTATTTTTAGCTCACTCACAGCAACCATTATATATTTTGGATTGTTTTCACAAAGTTTAAGGGTGCTTTGACATTAGTTCCTGTTTATTTAGCTGAGGGCTTATGGGATCTGGGATGTCTGATATTCTTAAGGATGTCCATTGGGGGGGCAGTGGAGCCCTAGTGACTGCCCTTTTCAGCAACGCTGGTAATGATAACCTATTTGAGACAGAAATATTGATGCCAGAGTTATATGTAACCTTAAAAACAGCTGGCACTGATGAAACATCAGTTAGTACTGATATAGCAGTAGCATTCCAACAACTTGAATGTGCAGTGCTGAAAGCCAGGCAAAATGTTTGGTACCAAAGTACCCTTGAGGCATATTTGTGTTAATCAGGTCCCCTGTGGGCTAACAGTCAGTAAGTGGCCAAAAGTGGTCAGAGTTCAGTGGGTTTCCACCAGTCCCTCCATTTGGTAAGAAGTCTTGCACACTTTGGGAATAATCGCTAACAGCTCCTACAATCTTTGTGTCCAATCCTTTGTACTGATGGTGGGTGGTGCTTGAGTTTTTGTCTGGCTTGTATTTTATCTCATTAGCACACCCAGTCATGGGGCAGTTTTGCCAGCATTCCATACATGAAGAGTGTCACAAACTCGCTCAGCCGGTCAGCCCTCTACTCCCAAAGTGCCAGCCTCTGAGCGTATGATTTGTGGACAGTGAACAGAACAAGGTAACCCTCTTGGCTGTTTTGTGGGTTCAAGTCACCTTATCTCAAGTTCTGGAGGGATTCAAACTGATAACCTCTTGTTAGCATACTCACTTATCAGGCTCAGATAATTCTGTCTTCAGGGGGCCAGATATCTTTGCCTACGGGCACCCAATCAGGTCTTTCAAATGAACCCTAGAACTCTATTCAAGACTTTAGAGAACTCCATCCATTTCCCAGTTTGGTATATCAATAAGCCCATACACAGTGTTAACTGTAACCTTTAAAAGCTCCACTTAAACAAAAAGAAATGTCAAGGCACTCCAGGCAGTTTCCATTGTAACATATATCTTTACTTTAAAATATCAAAACAGAACAATAAATACAGAACAAATATCCCAAACACTTAAATCTTAAAAACAAAACAGGTTTTAAAGTACAAACTAAGCTCTCTTATCCATATACTACTTATCTCCTTCAGTGCTGATGTTTACCTTCTTCTCTCAGTCAGAAATAAAATGAAAATGTGTCTCTAAGGCTTGCTCAGTTGGATAAAAGCAGTTCTGAGCCAGCCTCTCTCTCAGGTCATTAAACTCCACCTTGGAGTATTAAAAGTTATATTTTAAAGCACAGGATGTCCCAACAAGATTGAAAAAAAATGATAAGTGACATACTCAATTTCCTCTCCTCAGGTTAACTGGTCAGAACTGGTTTTTGTTCTGACACACACACACACACACACATAAACAGTTTCTGTGATGTCCTTCTAAAGCATCCTGGGAATGTGTATTGGACCTTCCAAATTCGTCTGGATCCTTGTTAACTACACATCAAAGGTCTTGCTCATGTAATTCAAGGGCTGCCTGCGACACCCCTCCCAACACAGGTTCTTCCTGGCAACTATTGCAAGTCAAAGGATCTCTCTGAGGGCATTACAAAGTGGATACTTTGGTTCCTTCCTTCAAAGAAAATTTAACAAAGAAATTGCATTTTAAATAGCTGCAGATTTAGTCATGTCCTGTTCTTTGAACGTATCCCTGGGGTTTTTTGGATGTGTCAGTTCAGCAAGACTGGGTCTTCTGACTGCCCTTCCTTTACATAAATTATATGTAATGCAACAAAATTTGATACATGGATCAGAATCAGTGGTCCAAGTGTGACAATTCCTCCCCACCTAGACTGAATTTGGGGGATCTGTCCCCACATGGGATGAGCTTTCCAAATCAGTTCATTCCTCATACACACGGACAAACCATCTGAGTTCTTATTCTTGGCTCCGCCCTATGTACGATTTTCAAATCATACCCTTTGTAAAGCAAGACTCCATCTGAGCAGTCTGCCATTGTTTTTCCCCATCTGCTTCAACCAAACCAGAGGGTTGTGGTCAGTCTGCACCACAAGGCTGCCCATACAATATGGCCCAACTTCTTTGGGGCCCACACTATGGCAAGACACTCCTTTTCCACAGTGGAGTATGCTTGCTCCCTGAGAGCAGTTGTTTTACTCAGGTAGGCAATGGGGTAGTGCCTCCCTTCACTGGATATCTGCCTTAATACTGCCCCAATGCCCATGTCTGAAGTATCCTTCTGAACTATAAAAGTTTTGCTATAGTCCGTACTTGTCAAAACAGGAGCACTGCACAGTGCCTCCTTCAGTTTGGTAAAGGCTTCCTCACAGGCTGGGCCCAAGGTGATTTTCCTTGGCATTTTTTTCTTTTTCACGTCAGATAGGGGAGCAGCTAAGGCACTGTAATTAGGTACAAACTTTCTGTAGTACCCTGCTGTCCCTAGAAAGCTCCTGACTTGCTTCTGGGTTTCTGGTCTGGGCCACGCATGGATCACCTCTATCTTTATTTGGCTAGGACGGAGCTGTCCTTGGCCTACCACATGCCCGAAGTATGCCACTTCCCCCATGGCCACCTGGCACTTCTTGGCTTTGACAGTGAGCTGGCCTCTGTATCCTGTCCAGCACTTCTCTAAGGTGTGAAAGGTGTTCCTCCCAGCTGGTACTGAAGATGGCAGTGTCATCCAGGTACACCACGACGTACTCCTCAGCACCATTTAACACCTGGTTCACCAACCTTTGAAAGTGACTGGGGCATTCTTCATTCGAAAGGCATTACTTTGAACTCAAATAAGCCTATTGGAGTGATGAAAGCTGACCTCTCTAGCTCTGTCTGTCAACCCTACCTGCTAATTCCCTTTCCAGGTCAATGGTCATAAGGTAGGTCACCCCTCCCAACTTGTCCAGGAGTTCATCCGTCTGGGGCATCGGGTGGGCATCTGACATCGTGACTGCATTCAGTCCATGATAGTCCACACAGAAATGGGTTGAGCCATCTGGCTTGGGTACAAGGACTACGGGTGAGGCCCAGGGACTGTGGGATCTCTGGATCACCCCTAAATCCAGCATCTCCTCCACTTCCCTCCTAATGTCCTTTTGGACAGCCTCTGACACCCAATATGCTGTCCGCTGTATGGGCATCTGTGTCCCTGTCTCCACATCGTGTGTCACTAAGAGAATTAGTCCAGGTTTAGCGCTAAACAAGGGGGCAAAGTTTGCTAAAACCTCCCTCACTTTCTGGATCTGGTCTGGGTTCAGCTGGGGAGAAAATTTTACTGCCTCCACAGAGGACTCCTGCTTACTTTCTTCCAGCAAGTCCAGAAGGGGGTATCTTCGTCTGTCCCCTCCCCAAGGACTTCACACTGCGAACACCATGTCAGCCCTATTTGCATATGGCTTCGTCATGTTAACATGGTACATCCTTTCTGTCTGTCTACAGTCAGGTAACTCCACAATGTAGTTCAAATCATTTACCTTCCTAACCACTTTGTATGGTCCTTCCCACTCAGCTTGCAGCTTGTCTTTCCGGACCAGAGTAAGGACCATGACTTCCTGACCCACCATGTACGAGCGAGCTCTGGCTATGCGGTCGTACCATATTTTTTATTTCTGTTGGGCAGCTGCCAGGTTGCTCTGGGCTGTCCCCATAAGCTCCTTCAGCCTTTTCCTAAACTGTAGGACGTAATCCACAAATGGGAGTTCTCTGGGTGGCGTGCTTGCCTTCCCAGTCCTCCCAGATCAAGTCTAGGGGCCCATGTACCCGACGTCCATACAAGAGCTTGAAGGGGGAAAATCCAGTTGATTCTTGGGGCACCTCCTTGTATGTGAACAACAGGTGGGGAAGGTATTTCTCCCAGTCCCTCCCATGCTGTTCAGCAAACGCCTGGAGCAGTGACTTTAGGGTACCATTGAATCATGCTGCAAGTCCATTGGCTTGTGGCTGAAATGGTGTTGTGCATCTCTGCACCACCCCACACTTCTTCCATAGACATTTCATTAGGTCCAACATGAAGGAACCCCCTTGATCAGTGATTACCTCCTGCAGAAATCCAACATGGGAGAAAATTCCAAGTAAGGCATCGGCCACTTTGTCTGTCCTCAGTGAGGATAGGGTGACTGCCTAGGGGTACAGGGTGGAATAATCCACCACAGTCGGGATGAACCTTTCCCTGAGGAGCAGGGGGTATTTAAAGGCCCCACAATATCCATTCCCACCCTCTGGAATGGCTCCTCCACTACAGGCAATGGAATCAGGGTGGCTTGGGTTTTCTTGCCCGCCTTCCCTATTTCTTGGCACCGGTGACAAAACCTGCAATACTCCTTCACCTGTTGGGCGACGTTAGACCAGTAGAAATTCTGGGCCAAATGCTGCATTGTGTGTGCGATTCCCAAATGACCAGATAAGGGAATATCATGGGCAACCTTGAGCAACTGCTCACGATATCCCTGGGGAACGACAAGCTGCCTGCCTAGCATCCCTCCCTCGGTCTGTACTGCTTGGGTATACACAAGTCCATCTTTCCAATAAACCTTATGTCTGCCATCACCTCCCTGTGCACCGTCCAAGTCTGCCCAAGCCCTCAGCTTCTCTAAACTAGGGTCACTTCTCTGAGCAGCTGCGAACCCCTCACACCTTCCCAAGGCATGGGACAGGTCCCCTTCAGTCGATAAACTAGGGTCCCTAGAACTAGCATCAGGGCCCTAAGGATCACTGTCAATCCCAACCCTCTGACAAGAGGTCACCCTCCCTCTTTGGAGTAATCCTCTGTAGCTATGTAGTTACTTGCACTGGGAAATTCTACCCTCTTTTTATCAGTCTCCCCTTCTGAAGACACAGGCTGGGGAACCAACCTCTCAGTATCTTCCCCAATGGCTTTTGGGGGGGCTCAGGGAACTACAATGTTCCCTGGCCACTTGACTACGGGTAAGTGCACATACCACCCCCTGCTGGAGATTGTTAACCAGGATCACATCCACTGCTAATGTGTTGGCTACAGCCACCTGTTGCACAGTTCCCCCTGTTTTTCCCCAGTCAAGGAGAACACTAGTGAGTGGCAATGTTTTCTCTTCACCAGTAAACCCTTGTACAGTTACGTATTTATTGGGTATAAACTGACCAGGCTGTACCAGATCCCCCTTTACCAATGTCAGGGATGCCACTGTGTCCCTTAACCCCTGCATCTGTATGCCATTTACCATGACTGGGTGCATGTGTTCCCTCATGTTCACTGGCATGCTTCCAGGGACACACAAACAACCCACTTCCTTTCTGGTACTACTTTGTGTATTATTGCATACCCTTCTTGGACACTGTCTGGTAATGTGCCCAGTTTCTTTACATAACCAACAAACATTTCTCACTTAAGAGAAATCTTTTCTTTGAAACCTGGGGCTAACTTGTTTCAGTGAAGGCAGTGAGGGTTTTAGCTGCCCTGAAGGCACGCTTTTCCCTTTCTGCACTGCCACACTCACCCCATTCACTTTCAGATCAGGTCTGCTCTTGGCATAGCGGTCCGAGAGTTCAACAGCCTCTTGCACTGTTTTTGGATCGGTCCTCTAGCAAGGTTTTTAACTCTGCTGGGCATGCCCAATAAAACTGTTCTAACAAAATCACATTTTCAATTTTATCAAAAGAGGTTGCTTCAATTCCTTCCCACCAACGTTTTAAAAACTGACGTTATTTCATGGCTAGCTCTTCATAGCTCATTTCAGGTCTTCTCCTGAGCTTACAAATTTAGCTCTGTATGACTCAGCAGTTAATTCAAACTTTTTAAACAGTGCAGCTTTTAACTTGCTGTAATCGTCACTGTCGTCATTGTTCATTTGACCCAATGCATCCCGAGCTTTTCCGTAAGTAAGGGATAGCTGGAAGCTCAGGACTCTCTAGAAATTTTAGCCTGAATACAAACTTTTCAAAAGAATTAAAAGGCATCCATGTCCTCCTTCCTTAAACTCAGCTATTAATTTGGAGTTCAATTTGTAGCCCAGTCCTGCAGTCCCAGTTAAACCCAAGCCACTTACCTTCCCGGTGCCGCTGGTTGGAGTCATAGCTTCTCCAGTTCATGTTGCTACTGACGCTCATCTCCTCTCCTCTCCTCTCTCCTCTCCTCTCCTCTCTCTCCTCTGTCTCTGCATTCTCGCTCTCTCTTCTCCTCTGCAGCTTGCTGGTGCTCACGCTCCTCACAGTCTGCCTCTCACTGTTCCCTTTCTCTCCTCTCCTGGGACTCCAGCTCCATCCTGCACAACTCAAGTTGCAACCTGAGAACTTCTGGATTCAGGATACTGGTGACTTGTCCCTGCTGCTGTGGCCTTTCACTGACAGTGGCCCTGCTGTCTGCCTCATCGGCTCGGGACCCCTCACTGGCTGCTAGCCCTTCCAGACTTGAGGTTTGCTCCCTTTCAGTCACAGTCTGTGACTCGCTGCTCTGGGTATCTGCTACCATCAGTGCCTCTATGAGGTTCTGCTTAATGGCTTTCACCCCAAATGGGACTCCTCTGTCCCCGCACAACTGCTTTAAGAAATTTACAGTGTACCTGCTGTAGTCGGAAGCCATTTTCTTCTTCCCTCACTACTAATACTATTCTAACTGGCACTTCAGAGAAAAAAAAATAAAATGGGTGGGAACTTAACTGTAAGTCAAGGGATATAGTTCTGTTTCCTTTTGAAATAAAACACTGCCTTTCTTGTTTTTTTTTTCCAAGTGAGCTAAACGGTCTCAAGCTGACACACTGAACAATGAAGCTTATACCACCAAACTTTTTATGCCACCGCAGCCAACCAATCTGTCACAAACCCGCTCAGCCGGTCAGCGCTTTACTCCCAAAGTGCCAACCTCTGAGCATATGATTTAGGACAGTAACAGAACAAGGTAACCCTCTTGTCTGTTTTGTGGGTTCAAGTCACCTTAGTCTCAAGTTCTGGAGGGATTCAAACTGATAACCTCTTTTAGGCGTACCCACTTATCAGGCTCAGATAATTCTGTCTTCGGGGGGCCAGATATCTTTGCCTATGGGCACCCAACCAGGTCTTTCAAATGAACCCTTAGAACTCTATGCAACACTTTACAGAATTCTATCCATTTCCCAGTTTGGTATATCAATAAGCCCATACACAGTGTTAACTGTAACCTTTAAAAGCTCCACTTAAATAAAAGGAAATGTCAAGGTACTCCAGGCAGTTTCCATTGTAAAATATATCTTTATTTTAAAATATCAAAACAGAACAATAAATACAGAACCAATACCCCAAACACATACAATCTTAAAAACAAAACAGGTTTTTAAAGTACAAACTAAGCTCTCTTATCCACATAATACTTATCTCCTACAGTGCTGATGTTGTCCTTCTTCTCTCAGTCAGAAATAAAATAAAATGTGTCTTTCTAAGGCTTGCTCAGTTGGATAAAAGCAGTTCTGAGCCAGCCTCCTCTCTGAGGTCATTAAACTCTGCCTTGGAGTATTAAATGTTATATTTTAAAGCACAGGATGTCCCAACAAGATTTAAAAAAAAATGATAAGTGACATACTCAATTTCCTCTCCTCAGGTTAACTGGTCAGAACTGATTTTTGTTCTGCCACACACACACACACGCACACACACACACATACACAAACAGTTTCTGTGATGTCCTTCTAAAGCATCCTGGGAATGTGTATTGGAACTTCCAAAATCATCTGGATCCTTGTTATCTACACATCAAAGGTCTTTCTGATGTAATTCAAGGGCTCCCTGTGACACCCCTCCCAACACAGGTTCTTCCTGGCAGCTATTGCAAGTCAAAGAATCTCTCTGAGGGCATTATAAAGTGGATACTTTGGTCCCTGCCTTCAAAGAAAATTTTACAAAGAAATTGCATTTTAAATATCTGCAGATTTAGCTATGTCCTGTTCTTTGAACTTATCCCTGTTTTTTTTTTTTGGATGTGTCTATTCAACAAGACTGTGGGTCTCCTGACTGTTCTTCCCTTACATAAATAACATCTAATACAAAAAATTGATACATGGATTAGAATCAGTGGTCCAAGTGTGACAGAGAGACCTGCCAGCTCCAGAAAAGGCATGTGCATAGCCTGCAGATGTCCCTGCCAAAATTCAGCAGCACCTGGATTTGGCTGATGCCACACCCACGGACAGTAGACCACAGCAACCCAGCAACAATTGGGCCCCAGCATCCAGGGAGGAAGAGCCGAGGGACATGGCTATGGATGGAGATAGCTGGCACCAGGAGGTAGAGGATGAGAGCAGTGTAGCTTGTGCAGCCCCAGCCACAGCAGGAGGAGGAGGAGGACTTGAGGATGCTGGTGCCAGTCCTACTGTGTGAGAGTTTGCAGGCATATGTCCAGGGGGTGTCCACACACCTGCATACCATCCTGCATGATATTGACTACCTGCAGGTATTCTGTAGGCCCTGATAGAAACATAGAAACATAGAAGTTGTTTCCAGCACATTGACTGTTTTGAGTGCTTGTGAGCTGCCCAGTGCTGGGATGGCACTTCTGTACAGACAGCTGGTGAGACACCATCTGGAGTACTGCATGCAGTTCTGGAGACCCAATCTCCGCAAAGACATAGACAGGATGGAAGCTGTCCAGAGGAGGGCAACTAAAATGGTGCAGGGTCTGCACAGGAAGACATATGAAGAGAGACTTAAGGAGCTTAATATGTATAGCCTCGAGGAAAGGAGGGATAGGGGGGACATGATAGAAACTTTCAAGTACCTCAAGGGAATCAACAAAGTCCAAGAGGGTAGCATCTTTCAAAAAAAGAGGTGTGCAAG
Source organism: Neoceratodus forsteri (assembly GCA_016271365.2). Classification (NCBI taxonomy): domain Eukaryota; kingdom Metazoa; phylum Chordata; order Ceratodontiformes; family Ceratodontidae; genus Neoceratodus; species Neoceratodus forsteri. Next base: position 808,306,485 of record CM028129.1, on the reverse strand, counting down.
AACAAGGGGCACAATTTGAAGATAGAGGGGGGCTCAGAGGTAATTTAAGGAAGTATTTTTTCACAAAGAGGGTTGTGGATGCATGGAACGGCCTTCGGAGGAGGTTGTGGAGTCAAAACAGTGGTGAATTCAAGCATGCATGGGACAGTCATAAGGCAATTCTAGGGTGGGGTAGGAAGAAGTAGGCTGCTGGTTAACTAGGATCTGCAGCTTATCCAGTAGGTAGGGAAATGGGCAGACTGTGGGCCAAGCGGTCCTTATCTGCTGTCAAATTCTATGTTTCTATGTTTCTATATGAGACACCGCTTTTACCAGGGAATGCCATAGGTGGCACCACATCCTTAGTTTGTTTCTGCTTTTTGCATGTGTTCATTCTGCAGCTCCAGTTGTTTGATTGTTAAAATTGTTGTTTGTTGTTTATGTCCAGTAACTTCCCCCAATATAATGTCCAATGTTGCATATATAACAGTGTCAGACTGTTCCTCTCAATGTTGTTCTGTATGTGGTACATGCCCAGCAGCAGCGTTGCACAGCCCCGGGTGTCACATGACCAGGAATGAGGCTTGGTACTTTGTGTACTGCCAAGGATGGCTGCATGCATCACACTACTGTGGTACATACAGTGCATGCCTGCCATTGGGGGGATGGTTGGGGCCATGCTGTCAAACTGCACTGCAGAAGATGCCTGCAAGTGGTCATAGGTGTGTAGAGGTCCTGGTAAATGAACCCCTCTATGTCCTGTGTGGGTGGGTGACGCTGCATGGCAAAGGCACTGTCGCACCACACCCATGCTATGTGAGGTGCTGGGCCCTATTGCCCTCCACTGTTGTCCCATGCCATGGGTTGTGCCTACAGTACACACACGCAAAAGGTGGAGTGCTGTCTATGTACAACCTTGTCAGGTTTGTTTGCCTGGAACACACTCATACTGCCTCTCTGTAAGTACTGTGTGGCTCCTCATCCAATATGCACCCTGTGCACACAGCAGCCACCATCAGGCCATGGATGGACTTTGCAACACTCATGGCATGGATGTGTTGTCACATAGACATGTGACAGGTTGAGTGCAACACCATCCTCAGAGTGGTATGATCACTTAGGAGGGGCAGACATGTCACTGACTGTGTCACACATACAGGACAGGGAATATCAACAGTGGGGAATCACCACCACCACTGAAGGGCCACACTCTGTGATATGCTGACTGGGGCACAGCCACATGGTGGAAATCCTGCAGTGTGTGACATGGTGATCTGGGTTGGGCAGGGGCGGTCCCATGTTAGACTGTGTTACTACATGGACCACATCCTTGGTACCCCACATGACACTACTATGGACCCCCTACTTTGTCTGTTGTGCTGCATGGGGGTCCTGTGATTTATATGTGCATTACAGGGTCAGCCTGTCTCTGTGCCATCGCTCTGCTATGTCATAGTGTGCCACTACCACACATGCCTAGTACAGTTGTTGCATTGCTGCCCAGGATCTTGGGGGTGTCAGCAATTTGACTTCAGACCTGGGAACTGTCCAGGTAGTGCATAACCTCTTACTAATCTGTTCATGCCATTTGGCCCTTAGTCATTGCTTGCCACATGCATGGGAATGCCAGACTGGGAGCCTCACAGCAGTGTCTGTTCGGCTGCAAGTTACACAGTTACATATCGATGCTAGGTCATCTTTAGAAGCAAGATGACCTAGTGTCAATATGTAAGCACTTGATGTGTGTTCACTCTGTTCTTCTGTAACTTGCTTCCTGGTTTAGAGGCTTCCATTCCAGCTGTAACTTTTTAGTTCACACTGTTACACTATGGAATGCTTCTTTCAACCAGCACTACACAGATTTAACTATTGTGAGAAAGAAAATCATGTTGTTGCTACTATTTTTTGTGCAATAAAGCCGGCATTACTACTTGTACCACTGACCCTCTGGAGCCTGGTTCATTTCAGTATAATTGTGCTGACCTATTACAATGCATTTTGGAACTTTGCTTTGTTTGACTATTAACATATCTCCTAGGTATGTGCATCTGGTACTAATTCTGAGAGTCCCCTGAAACTCTCATTTTTGTTTTCTCATGAGCAAGTAAAAAGTTTATTGTGGCAGAGCTCCACAGACTGTGGCACTATATCCAGAAGCTTCATGTCCTCGCATGACCCTTCATAAGTGGGATCTCCTGATTTGGACCACTTCCAAATGCCTTTGTGCAAAGCCTGTTGTGTGTGTCATCTTTCTTTCTTTGTGGATTACAGCCTGGTTCTTTTGTTACCCTGGCTGACTAAACTAGCAGGGCAATGTCTCTCCACCTTGGTTCTGTTTATATTCAAAACATGTCTTTTATTTATGAAAGGGACTCAGCCGATTGAAGTTTAACCATAAAAGCCTTTACAGGACATGAAAAGATTACTTACACAAAAGTCACTCTTAGCTGCAAGCCTCAAGACATCCGCTACAAGGGAATGTAATTTTCAAATTCCACCAGACCTCACACCTCAGCTGAAATGCTTTATAGAGGCATAGATGATAATAAACACACATTGAAACATAGAAGGTGATGGCAGAAGGGCGCTAGGTCAATTTAGTCTGCCCGATGTTTTTGTCTTTTCCTAACCCCTAGCTGCCCTTTAATGTGAGGGCACCCTTGTGTCTATCCCACCCATTCTTAAATCCTCCAACTGTGTTAGCCCCCACCACCTCTGGGGGCAGGCTATTCCAGGCATCCACCACCCTCTCTGTGAAGAAGAACTTCCTGATATTGGTAGTGAACCACTCTCTTTTCAGCCTTAGATCATGCCCCCTGGTTCTGCTGCCATCCTTAAAGTGAAAAAGTTTGTGTGCCTGCACCTTGTTTATGCCTTTTATGTATTTGAATGTTTCAATCATGTCTCCCCTCTCCTTTCTCTTTTTCAGGCTATACATGTTCAGTTCTCTCAGTCTTTCTCTATAAGAGATCTCATGCAGTTCCTGAATAATTTTTTCAACTTTCTTTGCACTGTCTCTATCCGGTTGATGTACTTTTTGAGGTGAGGCCTCCAGAATTGGACAGCATACTCCAGGTTCAGCCTGACTAGTGATCTGTACAACAGCAGGACCACCTCCCTCCTCCTGCTTGTGATTCCCCTTCCAATGGATCCCAGCATTCCTCTGGCCTTCACTGCTGCTTTCTTGCTCTGCTTTCCCACTTTCAAGTCATCTGAGAACATGATTCCCAGATCATGCTCCTGGTCTGAGGCAGCTAGTCTTTCCACTGCCAAGTAATACACTTTTGTTTGGATTCCTTTTTCCTATGTGCATGACTTTACACTTTTGGCTTTGAATCTCAGTTGCCATGCTCCAGACCATTCTTCAAGTTTTGTGTGGTCTGATTCCATCTTGCCTACCCTTCTTATGGTGTCCACCCTGTTATATAGCTTGGTGTCATCCACAAACAGATACACCTTTCCCTCTAGTCTATTAGCAATATGAGCAATGAAAACATTGAGAGCAGAGGCCCCAGTACCAAGCCCTGGGACACTCTGCTGGTCAACCATCCCTCTGACGATAGTGCTCCATTTACCTGCACCCCCTGGGTTCTGCCCTCCAGCCATTTTGTACCCACTTTACCACTTTTAGTCCAGCCCTGTGTAATCTAACTTCTTTACCAGCCTTCTATGTGGAACTGAGTCCAAGGCCTCACTAAAGTTCAGGTAGACCACATCTACTGCCCCGACATCATCCACAACCTTGATAAACCAGTCAAAAAACTCCACCAGATTTGGCTGGCATGACCTACCTGCCATGAATCTGTGCTGTTTGAGGTCCTGTTGCCTGATAGCTTTGAGGAATGCTATAATCCTCTATTTGAACAACGTCTCCATAAAATTCCACACCATAGATGAGAGGCTTACTGGTCAGTAATTTTCTGACTTCTTCCCTGCTGCTGATTTGTGAGATGGGACTACTGTTGCCCTTTCCAGTCTTTGGGTACCACTCCATTCATCAAGGATTTGGTGAAAATTTTTCCAGTGGGCTGCCAGCTCTAACTTCAGTTCTTCAAAGATTTCTGGATGTATCTTGTCCAGTCCCATGGCCTTGTCTACCTTCAATTTATTCAGTACCTCCAGTACTTTGGCCTCGGTTAAGGGGCTAGTGCTCTCTCCTGGACCAGGTTGTTGTGTTTTGTGAGTGCTGGCAGGCCATTTCCTGGGTCCCCCTCAGTAAACACTGAGCAGAAGTACTTATTTAGGATTTCTTCTTTTTCCAGGTCATCTTCTGTTATTTTCCCTTCTTCTGTAGCAATCTTCACTATACCCCCTTTTGCCTACCTTCTTTCCCTGATGTACCTAAAGAAGGATTTGTCACCTCTTTTTTTCTCCTGTATTTTTGCTTCAGTTTGGGCTTTGGCCTGTCTTATCCTTTTGCTTGCTTCTCTCATTTTTTCTTTGTACAAATCCCAGTCTTTTTCTGACTTAGTTTCTTTGCATATCTTGTATGCCTTCTTATTTTATTTTACTGTGGTTGCCACTTCTTTGGAAAACCATAGAGGATTTCTTATTCTTTCACCTTGCTGACCCTCCTGGCACATTGGCTTGAGGACGTCTTGATAGCACTTTAAGTCTCTATCACATTACCTCAAACTCCTCCTCTTCAGCTTCAATTAAGTTATTTTTAGACTGGTTCTCATTTTTAGAGGTCAGCTTTCTTAAAATCTAGCACCTTGATTTTTGAGTGACAGGTGTCCTCCATTATGTTTACTTTGAAGCTGACCATACAATGGTTGTTGTCTGCCATATAGCACCCTACATCGATTTCCTCTGCCCTCTCAATTTTTGTGAGGACCAGGTCAAGAATGGCATCTCCCTTTGTTGGGGTTTTAAGAAGTTGACCCTGTTCTGTGCCCTACAGGGACAATAAGAAGTCCCTGCTTCTTGTTGTTGCCACCGTTTGTGTACTCCAGTTTATATGTGGGAGATTGAAGTCCCTCACCAGTATAACTTCACCTCTATATAGGTCATTTTGTGTATTTCCTCTATTAAACCTTTTTCCCCCTTGATTTGGGGGCCTGTAAATGATGACAATTTTGAATGTTTTCCCATTGCCTGCATCTGCTGTTAGCCACAATGACTTTGTTCCCCCAGAGGATCCCTGTATCTCTGTGGCTTTTATTTCTTTCTGAATGTAAACGACAACTCCCCCACCATCCTTTTTTACCCTTCCTATCCTTCCTGAACAAGTTGTATCCTGGTATAGCTGTATCCCAGCCATGGTTTTCCATGAACTATGTTTCTGTCACAGCCACCCAGTCCAACCTCTCCACTTCCATGGTGGCCATAAGATTGAGTAGTTTGTTTGCTAGGCTCCTAGCATTTACAACCATAGCCTTCCAGGAGTATACCTCCCCTTATGTATATGGTTGCTCCCCCTTCCTGGACTGCTCTAATTTGCTGCTTCCACCCGAAAGATTGTGTAAGTTCCCAATTTTTTGGGGAATGATGACTGATACTTCGGCAGTCGAGGTACATGTTGTCTCCATTTCTTTTTCTGGGGATTTATGTGTGTGTCTGTAGTGTTTTGGGAGTGATGAAAGCCCACTGATGGTCGGGTGTGTGCTATCACAATCTTCCTTTTTCAGTTTAAATAATCTGCATAGACATCACATTTTTGTCCGAGCACTCACACACCTTCCCTATTCAGGTGCAGGCTGTCATATTTAAAGAATGCTCTTTCCCAGAAGTTTTGCCAGTTTCCACTGTAGTGGTATCATATGTCCAGGTCCCATTCGTGCAGCCATGAGTTGAACTCAGCAACTTCAACCTCTCTGACTCACTTGGTACCTTCTTTCTTTCATACTGGCAGGACTTTTGAGAATACTGGTTCAGACGTAAGAGAAGACAATTCACTGGCTAGTTCCTCAGAGTGTTTTCTGGCCTCCTGTAATGTGTTATTGGCCAAGTCAGTTGTTCCAAGGTGTATTGTGACTTGCGTTATATCCCCTGCTTCCTGCACTATTCTTTTCATGCGGTTTGTGTCTCTTTTTGCAGAGGTTCCTGGGAGACACTCAACCTCAATTTTCCTTTTCCCATTTCGAGTTTGGTGGGGTTCCACTCCATGGATCATGGAATCCCCAATTATGAGAAGTTTATTTTTGTTATTGTCCTTATTAGTGTTGGTTTTATTTTGTTTGTCTGTATTAGTAGGGTGTTTGTTTCTTATTCCATGTTTTGCCTTGTCTGAGGCTGGTTCCAGTGGCATGAACCTCTTTTTGGTTGGGATGGTTGAGATGTACTCCTGGTTAGAGACTTCCTTCTTGCACCTTCTGTGATGCCTCCTCCTCCTTACCACCTGCCAGTCCCTGGGTCCTGTATCATCACTTGGCCCATGATTGATACTCTGGCCCTGGTGGTACGGAGGTTGTGGAGATCTGTTGTAGAGTTCCTTGTACTGAAGATCATAGACTATGGTTCAAGCATCCTGTAACTGGGCTGTGAGGTCTGTGATGACATAGCATACATGGCAGGGTCCTGGTTGCTGTTCATAAGCTCTAATGTACAGTGCCCCACAGTTTTCACAGCTGACCATGTCCATTTTGCAGTGTAAGATAATATTTTGTTTTCTGTTTAATGCTTTATCCTGTTTTTAAGCAGGATGTGTGGACAAAAAAAAGAGTATTCCCTTTTATAAGAGGGCTGTTGCCTCTTCCTGTTATTTGGCAGGAAGTGTGAATGAAAAAGAAGGTACACACACACACGTGCGCACAGCACACACACACACACACACACACACACACACACACACACACACCACACTGTAAGTTGTCCCAATCACACATAGTGCTATACTGATATATGGTACTGAAATGTACACTATTACTATAATGATATATACCACTACAAGGATATGTCCTTGCAAATAAGCATTGGCTCAGTTGGGATTTTTTTGGTAAAAATAATTATTTGTAACTTGAATTAGCACTTTGCATGATTTTACTCAAATAGCTATAGCAAAATAGTCAAAAGTGCTTTACAAAGAAATACAAGCAATGTCAACAGAAAAAGACCATTGGTCCATATAGCATGTCCAGTTTTACCCTACTTTACCCCATGACCTATTGTCCAAATGGGTTTTGTTACCTCTCCTCACTCACTCCCCTGTCTTACTGACACCCTTTGAAACTATTAAGCCCATTACTTTGTCCCAGCCATGCTTTGATACATTAATGGTTTTGTACCCACCACTTTGGCTGGTGGGCTGTTCCACATAGTTTCACTAGACTAAAACTGGCTGAGAAGATGGGCAGAGTGCTTTGCTGGCTACCATAATAGGAGCAGGTACAGTTACATCCAAAGACATGGTCAGATGTTTCTAGATAATTTGTGATATTTCTAAAAAGTTTCTTTATTGTGGTCCTACTGTGGAACTGCAGGAAGGCAGGACATTTCTCTAGAGATATCAAAGAAATTTCAGGAAATATCTGACCATGTCTTTGGCTGCAACTGTAGGTGTTGTCTGTACTAATGAGTGCCATGAGACACCGGGTATTACTTGCCATGGTACAGGGTGAGGGGTTACCACTTGGCACACAAGCGACTAAATAAATGGGATGTGAGTCAGGGAGGGAGATGCCACTTACACTAGAGACAAATTAAACAGAATGGGGTGGGTGGGGAGGGTGCAAGTAGACACCAGGGACTGTTTGAAATAGGGCAGTGGTGAATAAAAGAGGAGGGCACAACTAGATACCAAGGACTATTTAGTACAGGGATTGGTGAGGGAGGGGGAGTGCCACTAGACATCTGGTAGTGCTTCAGTAGGACATGAGTGGTGAGGAAGGTGAGGTGTCTGAAATGACACTAGATATGAACTATTGCTTAATGGAATTTTTGAAGGATTGAGATACTAGGAAAAGGATAGGGAGTTGATTTAAAAGATGGTATTGGCTCATGGCACAGTGCAGAAGCTGGCAGTTTTTTTTTTTTTTTAATGTACAGTATGTTGGAGATGGACTAGGATTGGGAAGGGGAGGCCAAGTGAATCTGGGGAGTACTGGGGGGATGTTTAATTTTTTGCTTGTCTTGATATTTGAACACCTGAACAGCAAAGTTATTTGATCCATGGCAAATGTTGCCTGATTTGAAGTTTAAAAATTGCATGGTCAGGTTTTGGGAAGAGCCATATAACACTACTTCTATTTATTTTGGTACATTTGGATTTCATAAAAAGTAATGAAATTATTTAAAAAAAATAATTTAAAGATAATGTTTGGGTTCTCAAACAAGGCATACAACATCAGGAAATATATATTTTATTTATTTATTTAAAAGTTTTACCAGGAAAGGCACACTGAGCAGTAGTTGCTCGTTTCCAGATGCATCCTGGAAGGAAGGTGAGAGATAGCAGACAATAATACATAATTTTGCAGTAGTATTGAATACAATTTTTACAGACAAAATCCATGCAGTTAGGATATGTAACAAATCAGGAGGCATTTGAGTATAGGGAGGAATACAGGTAGGTAAGTACAGTATGGTAAGTTTAAAGGTCATTACAATGTAAGGCATTGGAAATAAACAGCAGTTTAAAGGTCATTACAATGTTAAGGCATAAGTCATGAACAGCAAGTGCAACAACAGGGGTAGGGACTGGTGACTGCAAGAGTTAAAGAAGGAGAAGATAAGGTTTTGGCATTAGTTGTACCAACATCCCTCCAACACACACAGTGCCTCCCTGCTACCTGAAGGTAATTCTACAACTGAGGCAAAAATACTTGGAAAAGTTTCAGGAACACTAGATCTAGTGGGGAGTCACTTGACCTAAAGATTGTGGCTTTCACCCTGATGTGTTACTCTTCCTCTAACCTGATCCTAATCTCTCACTAACCACTGGCATTTTCCCTCAATGCTGGAAAACTGCGGTGGTCACCCCGGTCTTTAAAAGTGGAGACAGAACCTGCCTGGCCAACTACAGGCCAATCTCAATTCTGCCCTCTCCAAGGCACTAGAGAAGATCATACACCCATCAGTTAGGTAACGCATTCTTGATAAGTACAACCTTCAATGCCAGGAACAGCATGGCTTTTGAAGGCACATAGTACTTCAATGGCATTGGTTGAGTTTACCGGTCATATCCATGAAGTACTTGACCGAGAGCTCGTGGTGGGGGCCACTTTCATCGACCTCACCAAGGCCTTCAACATGGTCAACCACAACTTGCTTCTCACACAACTCTAACATTGGAATATCCTCTGTCTCTCTAGGCTGGTTCTAGAGTTACCTCTCTAACAGGATCCAGCAGGACAAGATTCTTGACATTCTATCCGACCATCGGCATGTCAACACAGGGGTGTCCCAAGGTTCCATTTTGGGCCCCCTGCTGGTCAGCCTGTTTCTAAATGAACTCCTCAAAGTCTACCAGAATAAGATCCTTCTATATGCAGATGATGCTGTTCTCTACACGTGTCACTGTACTTCAGGAGAGCTGGAAAAAGGCATGCAAGACAACTTTACTGTTGTGGAAAATGGTTCCTTCAGTCTAAGCTTTGCTCAACTACACTAAGACTAAAACAATGTTGTTTGCCTCCCATCAAAACTGTCATAAGTCACATTACCTCAATATCTACAATAACAGGTTTGATACACTCAAAATGGTGACCACCTTTAAGTACCTTGATGTCTACCTTGACAGCTCTCTTTCTCCTACAGCCAGCACATAGACCATGTTGCCAAGGCAGCTAGTGCCAGACTAGGTCAGCTCTACCAGCATAGGCACTGCCTCACCGAAAGTGCCATCAAGCTTGCAGTTAACAGTTCTGTGCTCTCTGTTACAGATTATGGACTGGTAGTCTACAGAGCCGGTACCGATGCAGCACTTAGGTGAATCAAAATTGTCTTAAACAAAGCCTGCAGACTAGTATTGGGTGTGGACTGTTTAACTCACACTTGTGAACTATACTCAAGCACTGGTTGGTTAAACTTGAATAGCAGAATTCAGTACCAAGTCTGTCTATTAGCTAAAAAATCCACCCTACATCTTGCTCCTCCTGGAGTGAGGCAACTACTAAGAAACTCCACTTCCTCCAGACTAACTAGGGGGTCGATTAAAGCTACCTTCATTATCCCATTCCACAGGACCTCACTAGAGCAACGGTCCTTTGAATACAGGGCACCCTGCTGGCTAAATTCCTGTAACTCTGAGCTGATTGTGGAAATGAAACTATGCCCATTTAAGGCCAAGCTGATGCAGTACCTGGCCACTCTTAGTAACTGCGGCTGTGTCACCTGTGCCTAATCCTACTGTTATTGATAGCTTATCTGTCCTGCATAGCACCCATCTCCCCCCACTTCCTCCCCTGCCTGGTGTGACCCCACTGAGCACTTACCCCCACGTCCCCTCTTTATCCCACCTCCTTCCTGCTTTCTCTTCACAAATATTAATCCCCCAATATTCACACCTCCCTCAGTTTCACCCTCACCTCACCCCTTAAACCCCTTTCCCTTATCCCTCTCCCCCCCACATTACCCAGCCCTGCCCTATCACCTACTTATGTAACCCTGGGTATATTCCTATCCAATCCCACTCTCTGACTACTCAACCCCTTATTTTGTCACCCCTTTTCTCTGCCCCCACCCTCCCTGCTCTCATCTATTCTGTCCTCCACCTCCTTTGGTCACCACCACTTCTGACCCTCCATAACTCTACATGCACCCTCTAAAGCTCAGCTACCACTATAAACTGCTTGTTCACCTTAGGTATGCTCTTAGTACTGTTGCATTAAAGTTGACCTCTCCTACCTGATGTATTTTAACTGTACTTGCTTGAATCTGTATCTGTATGTACCATAATATACTTGCCTGCTGTATATACCCCTATCTGTTTTGTAATGTCCACGCACCTTGTCTGTGCCTTACGACATGGAACCTTTGTAAATGAGATTTTAGCTCAAAGGTGTTATCCAAGATTCTAATAAATAAATAAATCAATAGGAGAGGGAACGGGGGATGGGAGCAGTTTGTATTGCCAGGGGAAGGGCATTCCAGAGTCTGGAGAAGCGACAGGAGAAGGTGGCCTGTCTAGCAGTTGAGGACCTAGGAGGGAGAGCAAACATCTGAGGTCTGAGGTTGCAAAGGGGTAGGAGGATACAGGGGCAGGAAACAGAGTAGTAGTGATGTCAGGGGAAGGGTTCTGAACCAGTGTTTGGCAATGAAGCTAGCACAGTGGTGGGCACCAGTCCTCAAGAGATGGGAAGGAGAGGGATTAGTAGAGGTTACAATGGTGAGTTTGGAGTGGACAGTCTAGAGCAAAGTGACAGAATGAGTGAAAGAGAGTTTCCAGTCTGGGGAGGGAGGGCTTCGGGGCGGCTCTGTAAACTATATCTCCATAGTCGAATATAGGTAGTATCATTTTCTGAATAATCTCATGGCAGGCCATCAAGGGGATGCAGCCATGGTTTCTGTATAGTGCACCAAGCTTGGGGTGCAGTTTCTTGTAGATGGCATCAACATGTCCAGAAGAGTTGAGGTATTGGTCAAGCCAGACCCCAAGATACCTGAAGGAGGCCATGTCCTCTCTCATAGTCTTATCAAGGGTGTGGAAGGAAGGAAGGGATGAAAGCCTAGAGAGTCTTCCTAGTGCTGGAGGACATGGAGACAGCCTTCTTGGCATTTAGAAACACCTGAAATGCAGAGCTAGTCCCTAAAAGACCTTAACTCTGAACATGCTGTTTGAGCAAAGTAGTAAGTTGTTATATTAATGTTAGTAGGGTTGTTTATATAACAGTACTATGCCCAATTCAACTAACTAACTAACTAACTACTGATTCCAAATCTTAGCTGGTACAATCTTGAGATGAAATGAGAGGTTGAGGAGGGTAGTAATATGAACAGAAATAGCAGGGGCAGTGAGATGCAGGAGTTTAGAATTCAACCCATCAGGGCTATGACCATTAGAAGGACTGAGGAAGAGCAGACCAGAGCAGTGGGCAGCCATAGCGGAGATGTTGGACACGGAAAGGGATGCAAGAAGGGGAGGTAATGAGGGTGATGAAGTAGTAATCCAGTGGGGAGAAATGTTTGATTGCAGCTGATGGTGGGAGTAAAAGAGATAATGTTCACAAACCAAAACTTATCTAGTCATTACAGGGAAATAAAAAACTTTGGAAAGGGTGAAGTCAGTGAAAAACTCAACAACATTAACCCTTGAAAGTTGACATCTCACTGTCAGTATCTACTATGTGAAGCACAGAAACCCAAAAGAGACCACTTGCTCCCTAACCTTGTAGCAAACTACCTCCCTTCTCTTCCCTCCACTGTCCAGTAAAATCTAAACCTCCATATTGTCATCCCCCGGTCCCAGTAATATGAAAATGTTACTTTTTCTCCAACTCACAGAGCACCAAACTCACACCATCCATCCTCCATTGTTCCAGCATTGAAAAAATGCCCCCTTCCCCAATCCACCTAACTCATTAACTCCCCACTCTTCCTAACTGGTTGCAATGACTGGCCCACCAAAACTAAGACATCTATTGTGGAGACAGTGACCCACACAGTCATTCTCACACCATTTTGGCTGTCTGCCATCTGAGTGAATGAGAGTGATGGCACACACTTGCTGTCATTCATTCAGATTGTTGTTATCTTAGGCAAAGGGGGTGTGAGCAGAGTTGCGCTGGTTGCTATCTCCTCTGTGGACTTCTCAGTTTTGGCAGGTAAGGCAGTGCACCCAAGGGGGGAGGAGAAGGTTGTTAGGGTGCTACAGTGGTGCCAGTCAGGATGCAATGCAATACCTTGCAGTACTGTAACATCCTACAATATGCTGCAGGGAACATTGTAAATCAATGGTAGTTAAGCCTTTTTGTCATGCAGTATTTTGTGACATGTCATTTATTGCAAGTTAATTTATTGCATCCTGGCTAGCTCCACTCCATGGGTGGGGATGGGCTATTTTGTCATTACAGAGACAGTTGAGAAGAAAGGTGGATGTTAAGATGCTATCTTAAGGTGAAGGAATTTTTTTCTGTATTACTTTGCTCATGGGGATAGGAGGGGTGGGAGTTTGATGTTAAGGGTTTTGGGGAAGGAGGAAATAATTATACTGGACTGTGGGAGAAAAGGGTGGGAGATGTAGTACTGTGAGGGCTGGAGGAAGAGATTGGCTCCCCTCCGTGGGATCTCTGGCTACTAGCTGTCCACTCGCCACCTCCCCACCTAGTTTAAACCCACCTTTACTGCTATGTACCTCCCCATCTTTTGCTTTAATACCCCCTTCCCCTCCATGCTCAAGTGTAGCCTGTCCTCTGCACAAAGATCATTATTGTCCCAGGTTCTGCCCTAGCAACCCACCAACCCATACCCCATAGATCAACACCATTCCCCCAGCCACGTGCTGAACTCCTCAATACTCCCTCTCCTCACGGTACTTGTGCAGGGCACTGGGAGCACTTCTGAGAATGCCACCTATTCCCCCAACTCCTCACCCAGCCTTCCCAGTTCCTCAGTCCTCTCCCTTTCTACTTCTACCATCTCCTCTGCCAGGTCATTTGTACCCAAGTGCACCACAAGATGCAGTTTCTTCCTACCCCTCTTTACACACTTAAGAATTGACTGTCCCACCCTGTCTGCCATTAACCCAGGTATGGACTTCACCCCCTGGGAGCCGGCCAGTGGGCTCTGACCCTCCATTGAATGTCTCACATCCATCCTGACCAATGACCCCATCACTGGGACCATGATAAGGACTCCACAGTGCCTGCCAGGTCCATTTTTGTCCCTGGTGTTTCTCCTACCTGAGTCATGGCTGCATGCATTCATGTGGAGGCATGTACATGTTGTGGTTCTGCGACACCCTTTCTTGGGTGCCACCATCCCACCTGCATAACCTTCAGGCCTCCATCTGGGGGTAGTGGGACTACGGTGGGGGGTAACGAGATGCCTCCCCAGGAGAAGAGAGCTGGCAGGCAGCTGCTCAGTCCTGTCCCCCCCTCTCCCCGGCCGACCCCCAATGATCCAGGCTCATTTCTGAACCTGTGTTGCCAGCGTAGCGCAAGGTGTGCCACTTAATTTTTGGGTGCAACTTAACCCTGTTTGTTTACTGCATCTTCTGTTTCTTGTCTGTGTTTAAGTAAGTCATTTAATCTGTGTTTTTCATAGTACTTTCAGTAATTTTTAGTGTGTTATTGAATCTTCTATTTGATGCCATTTAATGTTTGTCTGCAACCCTGTACATGAATTTTCTGATTCACGTCACTTATTCAGAAATCACGCCACTTACTTTTTGGTTCAATCCTGATCATGATTTTCAGTGTTATTGAATCTTCTGTTTGATGCCATTTAATTTTTGGGTACAACTCTGTATATCTTCTGTTTCATGTTGCTAAGTCACAAATCATACCACTTAATTTTTGAGTACCTTGCCCTGACCTCCTTGTTCAGTGACTCACTAATGCAATACTGGTGACTATTATATATAAACATTTGTATTGCTGTTGCCTGCTTGCTGACCAAACAACAGAAAAATACAGACACAATGTTTTTTTATAAAAGGTTACATTTTATTTTTATAAATTGAGGGATCTAAAAGAATACTGTTGCATTTCTCATTCTCAAATATACTAAAATAGGTTGGCAATTCATCAGAGTAAGCAGAGTAAATCAGAACCTTTTGGAAAAAAATTACAGTCGGAATCAGAACCGGGTCATAGCTGACCCACTCATCCCTAGTTTCTTCAAGTCATCTTTGGATGCTTAGGCCCACATTTCTGCACCTTGTAATGCCTATATCATTGCTTTTGCATTACTCACCTGCAAAGTGACTTTGTCATGTTCCCTCCATTCTTATATTTAAATCTTAATATGGCATTATTTGTTTTTTGCACTTTCTTTTGTGTTATTGTGACCTGACTGTTCCAGGTGAAATATTTGGTTGTTTAACCCCACATATTTATATTCATCCACTTTTTCAAGATTAGTGACATTAATAAACCCTGCACACTTTGCCTTCTTTGTCTCATGATTATACTTTTATTTAGAGTAACCCTTTTTCTGTGGGTGCCGAGTATACTCGTTGAACCAGCGTTGTCATGCTACCACAGGTGCCAAGTATATTCAGTTTTATAAGGAACCTTTAAATAGCATGGAAACAGAGCATGTTTCCACAGTGAAATCTTTTGTAGTGCACAATGAGACATGTGAGGACCTTGTATGTTGACATGTGGTCAGTTATCATGTGATCTAGCCTTTGCAGGGACATCTGCAAAAGGCAGAGATCTTTCTCAGTCAGTTTACTCGTCGGCGGGATTTCAATCAGGATGGAGCTTCCTGTTGCAGCTCTGACTGTGAGCTCCAATCACAGATTCTTACTCTAAAAAAATAAAAAGCACTAGTTGTAAGGTGTGTATTAACACATCAATTCACTGCAGACTACAATATAAAAAAAAGAAAAAAATGTTTCATAGAAACATAGAAGTTGACGGCAGATAAGGACCGCAAGGCCCATCCAGTCTGCCCATTTCTTTTTCTACCTTATAAATGTGCCATCGGCCTTTGCTCTGTCAGTGGCCTATCTATTCATAGTCATTTGTATTGCTCCCTTATGCCTATCCCATGCCTGTTTGAAGCCCTGCACTGTATTCGTAGCCACCACTTCTGTGGTAAGCCATCCATGCATCCACCACCCTTTCTGTGAAAAGAATTTCCTCACATTCCCCTTAATCGCCTCCCTCTAATCTCATGCTGTGTCCTCTTGTCCTGCTATTTTCTTATATTTAAACATGTTAGACTCTTTCACCTTGTTTATGCCCTTAAGGTGTTTGAATGCTTGATCATATCACCTCTCTCCTCCTTTGCTCAAGGGTATACATATTGAGCTCCGTTAATCTGTCCTCATATGTCTTCTGATGCAGACCCTGCACCATTTGGTTGCCTTTCTCTGGACTGCCTCAATTTGGTTAATGTCCTTGTGAAGTGTGGCCTCCAATACTGCACGAGTACTCCAGATGGGCCCAACCAGTGTCTTGTACAGAGGGATTATTACCTCCTCTTACGACTTGTGATACCCCTACTAATACACCCTAACACCCCTAGCCTTAACTACTGCTTTAGAGGTCTGCTTGATGATTTTAGGTCATCAGTGATGATGATGCCCAAGTCTCTTTCTTCCTTTGTGACTGCTAGCAACTCCCCTCCCAGCCTATAGGTGGCTTCAGGGTTTCTCTTCCCTATATGCATGATTTTGCACTTCTTTGCATTAAATCCCAGTTGCCACTCTTCTGACCATTCTGCTAGTTTATCCAGATCTCTTCTCATTCTGCCCACCCCATCTGGATCATCTACTCTGTTGCAGATCTTGGTGTCATCTGCAAACAGACAAGCCTTACCCTCTAGTCCATCTGCAAGGTCACTAATGAAGATGTTGAAGAGGACTGGCCCCAGGACTGATCCCTGAGGTACCCACTTGTGACTTGCATCTCTTCTGACTGTATACCATTTACCACCACTCTCTGTTTTCTGCCCGTCAACCAGTTTGCCACCCAGTTGACCAACTTCTGACCCACCCAGCCTACCCAGCTTATTTATCAGTCTTCTATGTGGAACAGTGTCAAAAGCTTTGCTGAAGTCAAGGTAGGCGACATCAACTGCTCCCCTTGGTCCCACCACTCTGGTTACCCAGTCAAAGAAATCTATGAGATTAGTTTGACAGGACCTTCCTTTGTAAACCCATGCTGTCTTGGATCCTGTGCCCCTATGGATTCCAGGTGTTGCACTATCCTTTCCTTAAGGAGTGCCTATAATCTTGCCCACTACTGAGGTAAGACTGACCAGTTCTGTAGTTCCCCGCCTCCCTCCTGCTACCACTCTTGTGGAGCGGGATCACATGAGCCCTTCTCCAGTCTTCTGGGACCTCTCCTGTGCTCAGAGACTCACTAAACAATTCTGCTAATGGCTCTGCTAGTTCCTCCTTTAGCTCCTTAAGTACCCTGGGATGTATGCCATCAGGTCCCATTGCCTTATCCACCTGTGTAGCAAGCTCTTGTAGGACCCTTTCTTTGTGAAGGGAGTAGTGCTCACCTCCCTCCCCTGTGTCCATGATGGCTGAGCTGTGGGCCCTGCCCTACCTTCTCTTCAGTAAATACTGAGCAAAGTATCTATTTAGGATAGATGCCTTTAAAGGGTCCTCCTCCTCACATGCTCCCTTTCTCCATTAAGCTTAGATACCCCCTGGACTTTCTCCTTTCACTAATGTATCTATAGAAGTCTTGTCACCTTCTTTTACTGTTAGGTGCTAGTGTTTCCTCAGTTTGGGACTTTGCCTGCCTTACTGCCTTACCTGCTTCCCCTTAGGGCAGTTTGGTATGCTCTCATCTTCATCCCGCTGTGTTCCCTTATATTTCCTGAAGGCCAGCCTTTTGGCTCTGACCTTTTCTGCTACTGTATTTGAGAACCAAAGTGGTTTCCTTCTTCTTTTGCACTTCCTTTTCTGTCTAACACGATGGGATGTTGCTTCAAGTATTGCATCCTTAATGCTTGCCCACTTTGCCTGTACCCCTCACCTGTGTTTCTTTTTGCCAGGGCTAGCTTAACTCTGTTGGCCATCTTATCAAAGTCAGCTCCTCTGAAGTCCCATATTTTTGCCTTGAATGGGATGATTTAGATGTAGTAGCCAAATTGAACCATACCATGTGATGGTCACTGGCCCCAGGTGACCTTCTACCTGGAGATCTGTGATCCTTCTTTGTTAGTCAGTACTAGATCTAGGATAGCCCTGTCTCTTGTGGGTTGCTGTACCAGTTGTTTGAGGCCCTCCCCCAGGAATCCACTATGAGTCTAGTTCTGGCAGATGTTCCGCTGGTATTGACCAATCTGTATCTGGCATGTTGAAGTCTCCCATTATCAGAACCTCCCCTTTAGCTGTCATGTTTTGTATATCTTCTAACAGTAATGTGTCTATGTCCTCCCTCTGGTCTGGGGGCCTGTAGATAACCCCAGTTCTTATGGCTGTCCCATTTCCTGTTTCCAGGGTGACCCACAGTTCTTCTAGCTCCTTATGTGTATTCTGAATTTCTGTAGCTTTGATATTTTCATTAACATACAGGGCCACTCCTCCCCCCCTTTTTGCACCTCGGTCTCTTCTTAACAATTCATAGCCAGGTACTGAAGTCTCCCAAGTGTGGTTACTGGTAAACCACGTCTCACTAATTGCTACTATGTCCAGTTTAGCCTCTGACATTATTGCCTGCAGGTCTGGGATCTTATTTCCCAGACTGTGAGCATTTGTGTACATGATTTTCCATTGGTCAGATTTTGGTGTGTTAGTTGTTGGGTGAAGTTTGGCATTACTCCTGTGCATCGTATGGGGAGACAAACCTTTTTCTTACCTGGTGATGCAAATGAACGGCAAACATGCTGAATTCCTGTTTGACCACTTGCTGAGGGGGGAGGGGTGTTCTCCATTCGACTGATGGGGTGCTGCACCCTCTCCCATTTGCTAGTTTAAATATTCTGCAAAGATGTCAAACTTCTGCCCCAATGCACTGACTCCTCTTTAGTCAGATGCAGTCCATCAAATTTAAAGAACTTTCGCTCCCAGAACTGTTGCCAGTTCTCTACAAATCTGTGTCCTTTTCCTGGCACCAGTCCTTGAGCCACGTGTTTAGCTCCCTATCTCCCTTCTCTGACCTTCCGTCCATCTGCTCCCTCTCCCAGACTGGCAGGATCTCAGAGAAGGAGATGCCGGACGAAATAGATGATAGTTTGTCACCCAGCCTAGTCAGGTGTTCCTTGGTCTCCACAACTGACCGGCTGGCGAGATCATTAGTCCCTATGTGTACTAGGACATCAATGTTTTCTCCTGCTTTGTGAACAATTTTAGCAATGCGGTCAGTGTCTCTCCATGCTGATGTACCTGGGAGACATCTGACCATCACCCCTGGCTGGAGATGGGTATCAACTCCCCGAATCATGGAGTCTCCTATGATCAGAAGTTTTTTGGATTTCCTTTGTGCTTGTTTAGTTTTGGTTCCTGATTTGGGTGAGTTTTGTTGTGCTAGCTCCTGTGCCGCAGTGTTCTGCTCTGCAGTGTCTTCTGCCTCTTTATTTGATTTCAGAGATAGAGGCAGATACCTGTTTGTAGTGTTTATATGGTTTTTGGAGGTAATGTGTTGGAGAGCAGAGAGTGATGGGGCACCTGATTTGCTCCTCCTAACCACCTGCCAACCTCCTGGACCAACTACCCTCTGCGGTCGAGGTTTTCTGTTGGATGCTGGGGAAATGGCAGGTGGTTCTTATAATGTATTTCCTCTTCAATATGAAATTTGAGGCGTGCAATCTCTGCCCATGCTGCCCGGAGCTCAGCCCTAAGATCTCCAAAGGCCCAGCATGTAGGACAGTGTCCTAAATCCTGTAAGACTGTCCTTCTGAAAATTGTTCCACAGTACCTGCAGTTAATGAAATCCATTCCAAATAAGTTGCTGGGTTTGTAACCTAGTCAGAGTAATTAGAAGGAAAAAGGAAAAAAAAATGCAAGTAATGGTTTAATTGTGCTTTGTTTAACTTGTTATAACAAGTTAAATTACTAGTGCCCCTGTAAATGAGATCACCTTGTGGAGGCTCCACTGATCCGCCCCTTCCTGCTCTGCCACAGGAAATGTCACAACTGTGGTACCCTATAAAAGGAGTGTAGCGTGGGGTGGTTGGGGATGGGGGTGGGTGGCTGGGCCCTTCCCCTGCCTAAAAAGAAGAACCACGGATGAAAGAACAAGGAGCTAAGAGCAGAAACAATCAGTCAATAACAAATGCAGTAACCCTGAAAGCTTATCCTAATGTTAGATAAAACTGTAAAACCTGTAAAGCACCACCTGTAATAATTTCAGAGAAGATATACGCTGTAAGAAACACTTTGCTCCAGAGAAAAATAAAGCAGTAACAGAAGATATACCTTGCAAAAGACAATTTGAATCAGAAGATTATAGGAGTAATCTGTTAGCACACACCTGTAGGCACACCTTGTAATAATGCAGAAGAAGGTATACCAGCAACAACAATTTGAATCAGAGAAAAAATAAAGCAATGAAATGTTAGCAACAAACAGTAGCAATCCCTGTGAGTAAAAAATAAAAACACCACCACACAGTAAATCTGCTTAGCCAAACTAAATCTTAATCCTTCTCCCTTGCTCTGGTAAGTTTCTCTACTCTGCCTTTCAAGCAGTCTTAGAAGGAAAAAGCTCAGGTGAAGCTAGGTGCCTTGGCCAGCAAACCAAGTCTTCTACCTCCAAGATATCAACTAACCTGACTTTTTAACCCTTCTTTCTGTTGGAAATTACTGACAGTTTGCCAGCTCCACCCCCCACATACACACCTAATCCTTTGGAAGAGCTGTGGGAGGAAAAGCAATTAGCTCCTTCAATGTGAGAAGGAGACTGAAACACCTCTGAGACAACAAACCTTTTCAACAAACAAGAATAAAATAAAACACAGTGTCAAACAGTAATTTTGCTTAGCCCAATGATAAAAAAGTCACAAAAATGTAAGCTCCACCTGTAATACAGTAATTTCAGAGAAGATATACGCTATAAGAAACACTTTGCTCCAGAGAAAAATAAAGCAGTAACAGAAGATACACCTTGCAAAAGACAATTTGAATCAGAAGATTACAGGAGTAATCTGTTAGCACACACCTGTAGGCACACCTTGTAATAATCCAGAAGAAGGTATACCAGCAACAACAATTTGAATCAGAGAAAAAATAAAGCAATGAAATGTTAGCAACAAACAGTAGCAATCCCTGTGAGTACAAAATAAAAACACCACCACACAGTAAATCTGCTTAGCCAAACTAAATCTTAATCCTTCTCCCTTGCTCTGGTAAGTTTCTCTACTCTGCCTTTCAAGCAGTCTTAGAAGAAAAAAGCTCAGGTGAAGCTAGGTGCCTTGGCCAGCAAATCAAGTCTTCTACCTTCGTCTTGCAAAGCAGAAACTACTGGAGCTCTTGCTCTGAGCTCAAAAATGAGCATTGTAAAACACCAAAGGATACCTCATTCCCTTCTCCTTGCTGGTCACTTGTATTAATTGTGACCCCCTGCTTAGCAGCATTTACAAAAAAGAAATAACACAAACATATATCTTTAATTTCTTAAAATAGTAACCAGACTATTGAAAAAGCTTATCTTGTTTTCTTAAAACACAGTTCATAACATATGGACTGGATGGAAAAAAAAAACAATCGAAAAAAGCTTTTTTTAGGTATCTATACAAGATTAGACTATTCACTTTTCTTTAACAGGAAGACACCAATTTAACAATTGGTTGTAGCTAGTTGGCCTAATATCATATTCTGAAAATGTCATTATTATATCTCAAATAGTAAAAAGATAGAATGTTTTACATATGGAGGCCAAATTCTAGCAAAATCACCAGCAGTAGGTGGTCTAAATTAATACCAGTGACCAGCAGTTAAAGTGTTAATAACTAATCCTAGTTCCTTACA
Organism: Neoceratodus forsteri; assembly: GCA_016271365.2. Lineage (NCBI taxonomy): Eukaryota > Metazoa > Chordata > Ceratodontiformes > Ceratodontidae > Neoceratodus > Neoceratodus forsteri. The sequence continues at coordinate 808,285,032 of CM028129.1, read as the reverse complement.
TTTAGTTTCCAATATATTTAACCGATACTGGAGATCTTTTTGTGTTAATAAGAGGACAAGGTCATCCACATAGGCCAAAATAGGACAGCTAGGTGAAGTAATTTTTGGATGAACAAATTAATTTTTGTCTGCTGTGAACAATAGATCACTGATATAGATATTAAAGGGACAGATGTTATGCACATCCTTGCTTTATGATGATATTTATCTCTATTTTCCTGGAGAGGGTCTCTGTTTTATTCTATTTCGTTGGACACGATTTATCTCAATATAAGTAAAGCTTCATTCAGAGGCTGTACATAGGGGCCCAGATATTCAGAAATGAGCCAGAGCCCAGTGCAAGTCCAGCACAGTGCAAATCCGATGCACACAGGTGCAACAGAAGTGATATTCAGAGACTGCGCATGCTGTAGTGCGTAGTGCAACCCAGCTAAATATGGCATAGCTGCATGATGGCACAACTGGCAATGTGCCACTGAGCAAGGAATGGTGCACCATGGCCCAAGAAGAGGTGCGCCATGGCACAAATGCACACAAACACAGTTGTTCCACAGCAGCAGAGCAACGGGGGGGGGGCACAGCACAGAGAGGTGACCCACGAACAGAACCAGGGAAGCACAGTGATAGGCCACAGGAGGCAACCACCAGCAGGGCATAGCAGGGTGTGAACAGGCACCCACATCCTCACCCCCGAGCACAACAGTGGCACCATAGTGAGGCAACAGAAGAAGCCAATGGCCAACTGAGGGCCACCAAGGGGACCCCACAGGCCGGATGCTGAGTCCCCCAACACAGCCAGACCAGAGCAGGACACACCCAGGACCATGCAGCTTTGCACACACACACCAACAACACACCCCTGAAAGGCCACCCATGGGCACCGGATGACACACCCACTGATCTGGGATGGGGACACCACCACAGTGGGACACACCATGGCACACAGCAGGGACCCACAGCAGCACAACAGGCACCCCGACACATGCATACTACACTGTCAGGCACTGGGCCACTGCTGCATGGTTCCACAGGCTACCTGCAAAGCAGACACTGACACAGGCAGGTAGGGCATAACAACGTATTAAGGAACAGAACAGCCAACTATGTACAAATCAATGGGGTAGGGAAGGTGTAGGACTGAGAGGGATAGGGACAGGGAATAGGGACTGTACAGTGGGAAGGGGGACTGGTGGGGGAGGATCAGCAGGCGACACAGGGGTCGGTAGGGTATCCATTAGCAGTGGCCACACCGTGATGCCCCGTGTCATCCATGACGTCCACCATCAAACACCCGCCGGTGTATTTGGATCATCACCTCCATCATGGTAGACATGATTATAATTATCTGCCGCAGCAGCCGGCAATACAAGGGCATCCTCCTCCACCTCTGGACACCTAGGAGAAGGTACAGGACAGGCCATCAGTGCAGTGTCCCACAGAACCATGCCCAACCACTGCGCACATAGGGCAGCGGGAACACACCCCGCCAGAGGGCCTGACAGGCCACCTGCAGGGGGATTGACCTACATCTGCCAGAACCACAGAACACCACTACAGTGCACGATTGTGGTTCCTGCCGCACAGTAGCCACCTGACTGTGCATTGCCAGTCACATGGCACAGTGCCCAGGCAGCACCACAGCACTGAGAGTGGAGGCTGGTGCACACCAACCCCACCAACAGCTGACACATGTGTACAATGGATACGCCACAGTGGTGGGCACCAAGCACATTGCAACACACTCAGACCCCATGGCACACAGCACAGGCAGCCATGACTGGACCCATGCTCCCACCAACCCCCAATAGACGTGTGGAGGCCCATGCCAGTGCCTACCTACTCTCCATGGCCCCACAGGTGCTGGGGCCACTCCAGCAACACTTCCGGGTCCTGCAGCCACCCGCTGCCCTGCTGCGGTGGCCGCTGTAGCTCTCCACTGATCTTCAGGGCCTGGGAATGGAACAAGAACAGGAACACATCAGTTCACAACCACTGGAATGGCCCCCCCAGCACAGTGTGGTCCCCTGCCTGATGCGGTCCGCACAGTAACAGGGCAAGGCAAGCTGTGGTGGGTGATGCATCCCTGCAATGCACACAATGACAGCCCACCACCCTGCGGGACATGCTAGGCTGCCCACAGTACACCACAGTACAGCACCAGGGCACACATGCATGCTGGGCCTACTCACCTGGCTGTGGCACATGCCCATGCCTGATGCATGCCTCCAGGCATTGGAGGTGACCTGGAGCCCTCTGCAGGGGGTGCCCATACCAGTGCTGACACTGTTCACCAGTCCTGGCCACCCCAGTACACTGCACTAGCACAGCAGCAATTCCATCCCACACAGTGACATGGGGCTGCTGTAATGGGGCCTGACCATACAGCTGGGGTGTGTGGGTCTGGACATAGGCCACAAGGTTGGCCAGCTTCACCTGCACCCAGTTGCTCGCATGGGCTGTCCTCCCCTGCACCATAACCCTGCTGTGAACCGTGGTGCAAATGGTGCCCATAACAGCATGCGGCAACAGCATGTGCCAGATGTGCAAGCAGAGGGAATATGCGCCGTGCCTGCCAATTGTGCAATGGCATGGATGCGCAACATGAGTGTGGCTGGGTGGGGCAGGGCTATGTGTGCAGCTTGGTCAGAGTCAGAGGTCACTGCAGAGGTCAGGGCATGCCGTGCTCACAGTGCACCGACTGCGCATTAGCAGCCATGGTGCACACTCTACACCATGACTGCTACTGTGCAGTCAGTGCACTCTGCACAATAGGTGGCAGTGCACCACATGGAGCATGTGCACAGTGCCACAGTGCACCATGCATGCATGCAAAATGTGCCATGGCATGCTCCAGCACATCCGACTGACTTGCTCTGGAGCACTTTCAATGCACATGGTGCACATACGTGATACTCAGCCACCACATGTTAATGAGCTCATCAGCCAATGTGTGGCACAATGGAGGTTTAACATATAATTACCATTGCGCAACAGCACATTTGCATATGATGCGCCATAAAAGTGCCATGGAACAGCACAGGCCATGGACTGGTATTGCATCCTTGTGAGGTAAGTTGCGCATGCTACAGGAGCACACTGAGCATGGCGGGAACAGCATAGGGGAGGGGAGGGCACTGGGAGCAGCAGCCACTGACACACCATGCTGTCCATTACCACAGGAAGCTACATGTCAGAACCTGAGGAGGTTGGGGAGCATAGGCCTGCCCCCAAGTGTAGAACCAACTTCACGAAAGCAGAGACAAATGCCCTGTTTGAGGCCTACCTTGACATGGAGCCACTCCTGAGTGGTGTCCCAGGCACACCACAGGCCAGGGCAGGGGCCTGGGTGGAAGTTGCCAACTGGGTCAACCAGCAGGGCAGCCACCAGCAGTTGATACAGGAGTGCCACAAGAAGGTGGGCACTGACAGAAGGTGGATTAAAGAGAAGGTTGTGGCCATCTGTCCCAGCCCAGCCTGCCACCGGAGGGGGGCCTGATGATGTGCCACAGCTCACGGTGCAGGGTGCACTGGTGGCAGCCACCTTGTGCCACAGCACATGAAGGGTGTGCCTGGCGGTGGATTCCAGACAGGTAGCAGCCCATCCCTACATGGTAAGTATGGTGGCATCGTACAGCATGCTGTGGCATGATGGGGGGGTCACATTTGGCCACTGCTTCACTGACTAACCTTTTTTGTCTTCCAGCACTGGCACACCTGCTTGCAGAGGATGGGGCTCTGGCAGAAGCCATGGAGGCAGGTACAGCTCTATACAGCCAGCTGTCCACCTCCATGGGCATCTGGGGGACCTGGGAGGCCACAGCACACCACCACTGTCCAGCCAGATGTCCTGGGCATAGTGTCAGACAAGGCCCTGGATGTGAACCTACAGGATGCCAGGCATGATGTGCTTTGTGTGGAGACACAGGTTGGGGTGGGGTCCGACACTGATGACGACCTCACTATGAGCCTGGGCAACATGGGCAGTGTTGTATGGGAGACACCCATACCAGGCATGGCATGGGCAGCATGCCTAGTGACCTGTCAGTGGGGGACCAGCTGCCTGCTGCCACTGCAGGTGCCGTCGTGTGCACTGCCACAGCAGTGCCATGCAGTGGTGGTGGTGCTGCTGCACAGGTGCTGGACACAGGTCAGCAGATGGAGGGGCAGTGGCAGCAGGCTGCTGGTGCTATAGGGCAGCTGGATGCAGGATCTGCCACCAGGGCGTCAAGTAGGAATACACCCCAGGAGGATGCCACTGTGCAGCATCCACCTGAGAGGGGGGCTGTGCAGCATACCCAGTCACCAATGGAGGGCCAGTGGCCCTCCCAGATTCCCCAGGATGCTGGCCCAATGGCTGAGCACACCTGTTTGCTCCGGACCTCAGTTGATCAACAGGTGCAGGTCACCACTGGGCTGTGTGCACTGCACACGGAGGTGCGCCAGCTGGCCGAGCAGCGTGAGAGGGGCATTGCGCAACTCCTGGTGGGGATGCAGTGGATGCAGGAGACCACAACTGCATCCATGGATCATATTGCACAGGTGGTCTCAGATGGCTTTGCACTGCTGGCTGCCATAGGGCATGGCCGGCAACCATGGACCCCACACAGCGCATCGTCCACCCCACATTCCCCACGTTGGGTGACACCAACACTGTCAATGTTGGGCTCTGCTGTTGGTATCCCAGGCACAACTGGGGCGGGCCTATCTGGGAACCTACACACCCCTGTGCGGATCCGGTCGCAGTCTCATGGGTCGACCCCTGGGGGCCCATTGCAAATACCTCCTATCACTGGTGAGCAGCCTATGGTTGCCGATCAACCCTGGCGTTGCCTTCCCCATGGCCATGGTGGTCAGGGATCCATGCGGCGGCCCTGATGTGCAGCCTACCTTGTCCCCAGTCAGCTGCTGCTGCCCAGTGCATGCGTGGGTGGCATGTGCATGTGCATACCACAGGTGTGGCACCTGTGTGTTGTGCCGCATGCCACCTGTGTGCCTACTTTCCTGGTCACTGGCCCATGTGGCGTGGTCATTATGAGGGCTGTTCTGTACCGGATGCACCTTTGCACTGGTGCTATGCATCTGATCCTCACCACATGCCAATGCCTTGAATTGTGTGTGTGTGTGTGTGTGTGTGTGTGTGTGTGTGTGTGTGTGTGCGTGCTCATGTGTGTGTGTGTGTTGCTGTGTGCTGTTGTGTGTGGTGGTGTGCTGCCATCCCCCATGACCCTGCACCACGCCTCTGTGTGTGCATACCCATCGCCATGCTCACCCCTGCCTGTGTGCTGTACCTGTGTGTGTGGCTCTTGCATGTGTTTAGTGCCACCTACCTTGGTGCACCATAGTGCCCTTGTGCAATGGTGTTCCGGTGCTTTTGAGTCTGCCTCATCAGCCTTGGATCCCTCCACCCGGGAGGGCTGTCCACCACTCTCCAGCACATTACCTCCATCATCCCTACTACTTTCACCCTCATCAGCCTCGGCAGCTATCCCACTGTCAATGGCCATGTTGTGCAGTATGCAGCAGGCCAGGAATAGGCCACAGGCTTTCGAGGGGTTGTACTGTAGGGCTCCACCAGACCTGTTTAGGCAATGGAAGCGTGCCTTCAGCATTCCAAATACATGTTGTATGATGTCCTTGTGCTGGCGTGTGCCTCACTGTAGCGTTCTTTGTCTGGGAACGACGGGCACTGGTAGGGGGTGAGCAGCCATTGCCTCAATGGGTAGGCACTGTCACCTGTGTGGATAGGAACATGGTTAGCTCTCTGACTGCCCTTGCTGTGTCTCTTGCCTGCCCAGGTGCCTCGCCTGCTTGCCCACCCTGCCCACCCCTGTTCCATGGCCTGCCCGCCTGTCAACCCTTGCCCATCCGATATTCACCCACTAGGTGGCCTGTTGGGATGTCACCACATTTGAATCTGTGGCACAGTGTGGAGCTGTGCCAGATGAATGCATCATATGCACTTCCAGGGTGTGTGGTACAGACATTGGTGATGTGCCCCATGGCATCAGACACCACCTGGCAGTTGATGCTCGGGCACCCCTTCCAGTTGATGTAAGCTAGGCCCTCGGGGCCAGGTGGCATGTGGATGCCCACATGGGTGCAGTGAATGGCCCCAAGCATGCCAGGCATACATGCTACCTTGTGGAAGTCCTGTATGGCTACTGTATGCTCTGTCTGTGTGCTGGGGAACTGGATGTATTCAGGTGCATGTGGCAGCAGGGTGTTGATGAACTGTGTGAGGAGGCGTGATGTGGCTGACTGGGTTATGCCTGTGGTGTCCCCTGTTGGTCTCTGGAAGGTGCCCGTGGTGAGCAGGCACATGACTGCTGTGATTTTCATCTCCACTGACATTGCATGACTCCATCTAGTGGGTGCCTGCATCTCCTCACTGCACAGCTCGCAGAACTTCCTCAGAATTGCCCTATGCAGGCAGTACCGGCCCACTATCTCTGTATCAGTGAAGTTCTCGAATGTGGTGCGGGCTCGGTACCACCTGTGTAGGGCATACCACCAATGGGCTCTTCCTCAGCCATGTCGCTGATCCACCTGCCCTCTCACACCCTTCATTACAGCCTCCATCATGTATGGTGCACTGTCCATGGCCCCTGTTGTCTTGTCACCCCTGGGCAGTTGGTTGCCGATGGGTGTGTGGCACCCTGATGCACCACCTGGCACTGTGCCTGACACTCCCTCTCACTACCACTGCCTCTTCTCCCTTTCCAGTGCCACCTGTGCAAAACTCCCTCTGTGGCTGCCTCTGTCTGTCTCTCTCTGTCCTTCTTTCATTCCTTGATTCTTTCTTTCTTTCTTTCTTTCTTTCTTTCTTTCTTTCTTTCTTTCTTTCTTTCTGCTGTCTCTCTGTCTCTCTCTGTCTCTTTCTGTCACTCTTTCTCTCTCTCTCTCTCTCTCTTTCTCTCCCCTTCCCTCTCTTGCCTGGCGCAAGTGCTGTCCATGTGCTTGCGCCTGGTTTTTATAGGCTCAAGTCTGGTCGGCGTATCTTGGACTTGCTCCCCACATGTGCCCTAGTTCCACCGTTCAATATCGCACTGCACTGGATATGCATGAGCATGCCCCCTGTGGCTGTGCCTGCAATCATTATCATTGCACATTGGCACACTGGTACTTGTGCTGTGCATTTGCTCCCACTGAATATGGCACCATGGTGCAGTTTCATACTTGTGCCAGTGCAACTCAGTTGCGCGATGCACAACTGCTTTGAATATCCAGGCCAGGGTGTTCGCCTGATGTTTGGTTCTGTGTCATAGCTAATTAAATACATTAATTTAGTAGTATCTGTTCCTGGTGTGTTAGTGTAGCTTTCGTCATTTGCCTCAATCTTTATATAAGTTACTGATTATAGTAATCAGATTTCTATTTATCTGTTTATCTAATTTTAGGTTAGCAACAGCCACAGCTAAAGACATGGTCAGATATTTCTTCATGTTTCTGTGATATTTCTAGAGAAATCATCTGCTTTCTGCAGTTCCACATTAGGGGCAGCAGAGAGAAACTGTTTAGAAATTTTGAGAAATATCTGAAAATGTCTTTGGCTACTACTGTAGTTTATTTTCTTAAATGTTTCTGTTTAGGGAGTTAAAAGCCCTACATAAGTCTATAAAGGCCAGGTAGAGGGTCTGAGATTTTACCATAACATGTTTTTCTAATATATGGTTTGGTGCATAATGAAACATTGTTTCAGTGCCAATCCCTATTTCTAAACCCTGCTTGGAGGTCTGAGATAATATCATAATGTTCTAAATGTGAAGCTATCCAGAGGCATAACATCCTGGTAAAGATTTCAGCTGATGCATCCAGCAAGCTGATTGGCCTGCAGATGGTTGGACCACTTATATTGCCCTTTTTGAAAATAGGACACATGATTTTCACACTTCCAGGTAGCTGGGAATCTGTTTTCTTTGATGCTTCCACTACAAAATGTGACCAGGATAGGGGTCCAGAAGTCTATGTCTGGTTTATAAACGTCCATTGCCACCTTGTCTGGGACTTGATCTGTATTGCTGCTTGCATTATTTACAGTGTCTCTTATTTCCTCTCCTGCCAATATTAATTTCTCAGCTAAGCCACCATTATAGCACAAGTTATTAAGAACTAGTGACTTACATGAAAATAATTCTGTGTAATGTTCTTTCCACCTATCAGGATGTATGTATGAGTCAGTACTATATTGCCAGTTTTTTTGTCCCATAGATTATACAAGATCACCTTTCCCCATAGTTTTTAAATAGCAAAATGATTAAACAGAGAGCTCCCTTACCTCTTGGGGAGCATCTCCATGCTGTCTTTTCTTTTTTTAATACTGGCCCCAAAGGAAGGGAAGGGATCATAATTTGCCCCAAGGGGCTGCCTGCATGATTCCTCTCCACTTTCTGATTCTCCTATGCGTCCTCGCATTCCAAGTTCTGTGATGTCTTTATAGGTCAGAGCATGTGGACATGCTCCATTCATGTCAATGGTGTTTCTTTTTCAAATGTAAATTCTAGCTTGTAAATTGGATTTTGGTACCTTTTGATGGCAGAATTCAACTAACAGAGCTCTTGTTAGTTGAAGTCTGCCATCAATAGGACCAAAATCCAATATACAATGGGGAAATTACATTTAAAAAAGACGCTTCATTGAAATGAACGGAGCATATCCCCAAGCTCCATTATAAAAACGTCATAGTTTGTCAAAGCGCAGGGAAACATAGGAGAATTAAGAAGTGGAGAGGGATCATGTAGGCAGCCACTCGGGGCCAAATTATGATCCCTTCCCTTCCTTTAGTGCCAGTATTGAAAAAAGAAATGGCAGCACGGAGGAGCTCCCCAAGAACTAAGGGAGCTCCCTGTTTCATCACTTTATGGTTGGAAAAGGTGCTCTTTAAGCAAAACTTTTTTTTATGATTCTATTTCCATTAACATTTCCCTCCATAATTTCTTTTGATGATGCTGCTTTTTATTCACCAAATGAAGTTTGAAGCTTATTGTCATCAGTGTTTATTTATTTATTTTTATTTAAAAATGTTCCACCAGGAGGGCACACTGAGCCGAGGCTCATTTCCAGGAATGACCTGGGGGATAGAGGAACGGGGAAAAATACAGAAATAAAAATATATACAGGATAAAACATAACAGTGCAGCAACTGGGAAAGGGGAAGGGGGAAGACCAGCAAGAACTATATTATATATATATATAAATATATACATGTAGTACAATTACACAGTACAACAACTCATAAGTTGTAATAGCAGAAAAGTAGTTGGTGGTGTATACAGTGTTGGGAATTGGACAAGCATAATGGAGAGAAGGGGTGATTTAGCTGGAAAAATGTAACTCAGAAAATTTTAGTTCACCCATAGGGAGTGTGGAGGATGTAAGGTAGGACAGTAGAGTAGGGGTAAATGTAGATGGGATGGTGAGGTGAGCCAAGAGAAGAAGAGTTAGTTGCATGCGCATAAGTGGGGAGGGAGTTTATGAAGGTGAGAGGAAAGAGCAGTGGGTGATGGGGCATGAGGAAGGGGCTGGGGGATGGAGTTCCATATTTAGGCAGGTGGTAGGAGAATACAGATTGGCCTTTGGCAGTGTATTTATTTATTTACTTTATTTATTTATTGTGGTCTCGGATTAACACCTTTGAGAACAAGCTCATTACATAGGTTCCACGTCAGATATTCATTAACAGTGATTAAAACAAAACATAAGGGTAAGCAGTAGAGCTGTAAGTGCAGGCTAAATAACAAATAGGAGTCTAAGTACAGATCTAAATATAAACAAGATGACACAAACAGTGGACTAGAAACATGCTATTATAAGCACAGAGGGTAGCATAGGGGATTATGGGAGATTTAAGTGGGAGAGGTCAACACAGACTGGCGGATGTATGAAGAGAGGAGAGAAGAGAGGAGCAGCAGCAGACAGTGTTGTCAGGAGAGGGGGTGTTGAGTGGGGATTATAGTAGCTCAGGGGCAGCCACACCTTAGCAGGAAGTAGAGAAACATCAGCCCAAGAAGAAGAAGGCATTGTTGAAGCTTTATGGGTAGGGGCTGAGAGTGGGTGGGAAGAGGATTGTAGGAGAAAAGAGGGGGTGGTGGGGTGGGGGGAGTTAGAAGGAAGAGGGATAGAAAGAACTAGATTACACTAGGACACAGGATGTGAAAGAAACACCAAATGCAGGGTACAGGGGCCATGTGGCCACAAGGGAGTGCTGCCTAGGCACGAGGTAAAACAGTATTGAAGGGATGAGAGAAGCAGTCACAGCTGGCATTAGCATTGAGATGTTTTCAGAGCTCGTGTTTGAAGGGGCCTAATGCTGCTATTGAGGAGATGGCAGGAGGAAGATCATTAATCCATTTGGGAGCACAGTGGGCAAAAGCTGTTTGACCAAGGGAGGTGCAGCACCTAGGAATTTTAAAGACCGTGTTTTCTGAGCTTCTGGTGGAACGGCCTTTTTCATAGGGGGTGAGGAGCTTCTTGATGCCCATTGGCATCAGGCTCAGACATACTTTCTTGGACAGGAGGCACATTTGGAACCTGAACTTACCTGTGAACTGGAGTCAGTTAGCCTGGTCATATAGATCACATGTATGTGTAAGCTGTGTGGAGCCAGTTAGGAGCCGACAGGCTTTATTTAGAGTGACTATAATATGGCAGAGGGCTATGTCTATGACTGAACCATAGACTACAATGCCGTAACCAACAAGTGAAACCACAGAACTGTAGATAGCGAGATTTAGGGCCTCTGGGGTAAGACTTTGCTTATGTCTATGAAAAAATCCAATCCAGCTGTTCACAGCCTTTGTGACATTTTCAGTGTGGTAGGCATATGACATAGTGCTATCTACTATGACCCCTAAATATTTGAAAAGCTGGATGAGTTCCAATGTAATACCAGACTTGTTTGTTATATTGAGTGGGTGTGAATGATGCCTGTTTTAGGGACTGGAAAACAACATAGTCTTGCTTTTTTTATAGTTCATAATGAGTTTTTGGTCTCTGAACCATTTTTCAACTGTAGTGAAGCTGTCCTGAAGTTTGTGTTCCAAGATAATGGGATCAGGGTCACTTATGTACAGGACTGCATCATCTGCATATAGCAGAATTGGACAGCTACTGGCCAACAGGAGCCTGTTTAGGAACAAACTGAATAAAATGGGACCCAGGATGGCGTCCTGGGGCACACCAGAGTGAACAGGTCTACTGTCAGACAGGACGCTATCGATCTTAACTTGTTGAGAGCAATCCATGAGATAGCTCTTAAACCAGGTGACTGTATCATTAGACAGACCAATAGCTGCAAGCTGCTTGACTAGTAGGTCATGATTAACCGTGTCAAAAGCTTTTGACAGGTCAATGAATGTGACACCAAAAAGTGCACCATGATCAAGGGAACCGTGAATAAAACCAGTAAACTCTAGCAGTGCAGTATTGGTGCTGTGTCCTTTATGAAACCCATGTTGCTGCAGGCACTGTATATTGTACTTTTCTATGTATTCAGTTAATTGGTCAGCAACTATTTTTTTTTCAAGAGCTTTAGATAAAGGCAGGAGTATTGAGATGGGACAATAGTTACCTAGTGAGGTACAATCTCCACTTTTGAAGACAGGTGTCACCAGGGCATCTTTCCATAATGTGGAAACTGAGATAGTCTGAGTGAAGTGTTGAAAATTCATTGACCTGTCAAAAGCTTTTGACATGGTTAATCCCGTCTCTGCTGCCCACAGGACTAATCCCGTCTCGGCTGCCACCCCCCTCCCCCACTGCGGCCTGATAGGATGCCTCCACTGAGAGGCCGTCCTGTGCTCCTCAGCATGGCCGGGGCCCCTGACCAAAGTATAGGCCCACTGAGCGCTAGTCCCTCCCTGAAACCACCCTCCACCTGGTTATCGGCCAAAGGCTTGAGGCTTGTGCACTTAAACATATGGAGCCTTCTACCAAACCTTACTGAGCTAACAGCTTGGGTGGCTCATTATAACACAGACATTATGGGGATCATGGAGACCTGGCTTAAGTCACACATACCTGACTCAGTATGTGCCCTTCCAGGCTACATCCTCGTTAGGTTGGACAGGGCTCAGAACAAGGGAAATTGGAGTATATATACAAGACACACTTAAACGTCTCAGTCATAGGACACACGCCATCTACATCGCATCTCTGTGAGTTCCTGCACGTCCTCCTCCTGTTAGGAAGCACCAAAAAGGTGCACGTGATCTGTGCCTACAATCCTCCTAAGAGTGGAGTGTCTGGGCTCTCCTCCCTCCTAGACAGTCTTAGCTCAAAGGTTGTCTCAAACGAGGTACTAGTCCTAGGGGACTTCAACCTTAACTGGGGAGGTCGTAACATTCAGCAATGGGAGCCACTGTTGGCTGGACTAGCCCTCAGCCAGCTCATCTCTGAACCCACAAGGCCTTCTCCTAGAGGAGACAAGGGTTCCATCATCGACTGGGTGCTAAGCGACAGAACAGAGAAAATGATCTCCTGCAGCGTTCTGCCTGATGCTATACCTGATCACTCTCCCACCTAATGTGTATGGGGCAACTCCCCTCCCAAAATCCCCCACAAGGTGATACAAATGAAAGACTACTCCAAACTCAGCGTTGGAGACTTCCTTGCTGACCTGCGTCATGCCGACTGGTCTCAGGTCATGGCCACAAATGACCTCTCAAAGGCCCTTGACAACTTCCTAAAAGCTTACACCCCACTTGAAAACAAGCATGCCCCCCTCACAAGAAGGAAAGTTAGGGGCACTGCAACTAAATGGCTCCATGGAGGCCTGTATTCTCTCATGAAACAAAGGGATAAATGCTGGGCGAGGTATAAGTGCTCCTTGTCCAGCACAGACCTCCAGGATTACAGGCAGCTGAGGAACTTGTGCAAGAGAGCCATTCGCTCCTCAAAAAGTGAGTTTTGTCAGTCTATCCTGCTCTCCACAGCCAATAATCCGAGGACATTCTGGCAGAGCATTAAGAATGTGGTTGGTGGGTGTACTAGAGCTCAGGTCATGGACATGCTCATTGACGGGGTAAACTGCAACAACCCCCTCACTATTGCCAATGCCTTCAACTCTCAATTCACTGACCTACCAGCTCTCCCCAAACTGCCTCACTACCCCGTAGATCGGGCCTCTCCACCCAGTGGGACAACCCCCTCCTGCCCTTTTACCTCAAGGTAGTATCAGACATGGAGGCCCAGAAGCTCCTTGCTGGCCTCTCCCCTCACACTGGTGCTGTATATGACTGCCTGGAGCCCAAGCTGCTGAGGCTAGGGGCAACAGTACTAGCCCGACCCATAGCCCACATTTTCAATGCATCACTTACCTCGGGTATAGTCCCGGCCGTCTGGAAGATGGCTAAGGTCATCCCTGTGCCCAAGCAAGGGGACCCAAAAGACCTTAAGAACTACTGCCCCATAGCAATCCTATCAGTGATCAGCAAACTTCTGGAAAAGGTAGTCGCCTCTCAGGTCACCCATTACCTACGGACCCACAACCTACTCTCCCCTGCACAGCATGGGTTCAGAAAGGGGCATAGCACCTCCATGGCCCTAGCAGTTGTTAATTCTGAGATCAGGTCCACTGCTGACCAAGGCAAACTGACCGGGGCCATCTTTGTTGATCTCTCGAAAGCCTTTGATCGGGTAGACCACGCACTACTGAGCTCCTCTGTTCTACCACTTGGCTTCTCCTCCCCCACCCTTGCCTGGATCAGTAATTATATCACGGGCAGGCAGCAGTACACCAAGCTCAACAAGGCCCTGTCTGAGCCTGCCCAGGTAAACCGCGGAGTCCTCCAGGGCTCTGTCCTGGGGCCTCTCCTGTTCTCTCTCTTCGGAAATGAGCTACCCTCTGCTCCGGCTCTTGGGGCTTCAGTGCTGTACTCAGATGACCTAGTCATCATGTCCATTTCCCAGGACATCTCTACCATCAACACTAAACTAAACTCAGACTTCGACCAAATCCAAACTTGGTTGCAGGACCATAAACTTATGATTAACCTGCAGAAGATGCAGGCCATGCTCTTTGGCTCAGCAGCCAAGTTAAAAGCTGCCCCAGATTCACTACAGATTTCTGGGGCCGATGGGTCCCCACTGCTAGTTGCAGACTCGGTCAAGTACCTGGGGGTGACTCTTGACCCACAACTGGATGTGAACATGCACATACGCAATTCATGTAAGGCCTCAAACTGCAAGTTGGGACACACTTACAGAGCAAAGTTATCTCCTCCAGCTGCCGTCTGCCTTAGCCAGGGAGTCCTCCTACCTACGCTCTGCTATGGACTAGTCACCTTTGCTCATGTTGCAAAAACTAGTCTAGTAAAGTGGAACTCAACGTACAACAACATATGCCATTTTGCGCTCTCATCCCCCTGCCTCATTCACCGCTGTGAGCTCTACACCCGGCATGAATGGCTCCCACCGGAAACTCACCACTCCTATGTCATGGGCAACTTCATAGACAGTATTGTCAGAACTGCCACCCCTCTTAAACTTCCAGAGTGCCTCATTCTAGCTACTTCCTCCTACAACCTGCAATCCAGTGACTCTCATGCCCTCCTGGTACCAAAAACTCGCACACAAATGGGTGACTGAGCCTTCGCTGCATATGCACCAAGGTTTGGAACTCTCTTCCATCAAGCACTTGCTCCTTTCCCTCCCACCAAAGCTTTAAAGCCTCCCTCTGGGGCTTTCTCAAAATGGCCTCTACCTGTCTCTGCACTAGACAAACCCTGTCAGCCTGTGATGCCCCAACAAACTGAGATGCTACCTAAACAATATGACTTGGGTAGAGTACATCTGCGCTTATACACTTCCTGTACTCAAAGTTTACTTGAGCATTATTACTGTGCACTCCTTTATCTTGCTCTGGGCCCACTCTATCCGAATGTTACTCCTCTTTGCCTACTGCAAGCCTTACAACATTGCTGCCTGGAATGATAACACCACACTGTACTTCTTCCTACTGCCTGCAATGTTAATCCCTGCTGGTACTGTTGCTTGTATTGTCCCTATGTGCTAATTCTCTTTAATGTAATCCTTCACTTGTTTTTGCCTGATGTTCATGTATGTACCTTGTAATCTCCCGGGTCGCACATGAAAATTGTTCATGTATGTACCTTTAATCTCCTAGGTCGCACCTGAAAATAGGCACTTGGCTGTCTAGTGTGCTTACCTGGTTAACAAAAGCAAATAAATAAATATGTATGTTAGTGATGCCAGAATGTCTTCTAGGGTTAGAGCCACAAATTTGAGGTCAAGGGAGCTGCCACTCAATTGAGAGTTACCCAGGACCTTTTGGAGGTATTTCCTAGCATCACATTGAGAAATAGTTCTAAAGTGGTGCAGGTGGTGAGAGAGTAATGGGACTGGAGAGCTTAGTTTAGAGGATGAGACTGTTTGGGTGAAGAAATCAGGAGGGAGAACGCCACTAAAATGTGAAAAGGCTTTATTGAGAGAATTTGCAATGAAATTGGGGTCAGCGATGGGTACACCATCAATGATCAATATAGTGGGGGCTGACTTAGTGTCCTTGCCAGCGACTTCTTTGAGGTTTGTCCAGAATTTTCTACTGTCGCTCCCAGCTTGGGTGAGGGCTTCCTTGTAATATTGATTTTTTTGCTGTGCGTATGGCCCTAGTGCAGTCATTCTAGGACCTTTTGTAGGCTTGAATGTCCACTTGTTTACCCGTAGCTCTGGCTATATGCCATAGGTGATTCCTTGAATTCAACCATTCAAGAAGCTCTAGCAAAAACCAGGGGTTGTTGTACTCTTTGATTTTTCACTTTTTTAGTGGAGCATGCTGGTCACACACCCTGTTAAACAGCAAGATGAATTGTTTTAAGGCTGCGGCAACAGAACTCAAAGAGAAGACTGTTGACCAGTTTTGCCAGTGAAGTTCAGCTTTTAGCAATTCAAGGTGACCTTGTTTGAGGACCCTGTGGGTTATTGTTTCTGTGGGGGTTTGGAGAAGTTATTAGCCCAGCAAAACAGAACTGGTGAGTGGTTATTATATGCATCTGGGAGCATCATGACATGACAGATGTCTTCCGGTCAATTAGTCAGGACCCAGTCATGCAATGTTGAGGTGCCAGTCTTGTAGTTTGTCCTAGTAGGAGAATTGACAAGCTGGGAAAGGTGCACTGCAGAAAAAGCATCCCTATAGGGACTAGAGGCTGGTGCAAGCCACTTGGCATTGAAGTCACTCAGCAGCACTGTTTCATTGTTTAAGTTCAAAGCACCAAGGCATTCCATCAGAGAGTTTAGCCCAGGGGTCTTTTGTCCAGGTGGAATGTACACTGAGGGAACTGTGAAGGTTTTATTGTGCTTCTCAAGTAACACTTTTAAGGCTAAAACTTGCATGTTGGACCCAGTGTCTGGGAGAGGCAGTATAATGGCTTGTAGGTTCTCCCTAATGTAGACTGCACATCCACCTCCTCATTTGGTTATACGATCCGTTCTGTACACGGTGTAGCCTGGGATTGAAATTGATGCATCAGCAATATTAGGAGTGAGCCAAGTCTCTACCACTGAAGGGATGTCAGGGTTATGTTGTAAAAACCAGGCATTCAGGATATCAATTTTAGGGAGGAGACTGCAGATATTTATTGAGCCAATTGTGAGTTGCCTGGCATAGCTTGCCTGACATAGCTTTGGGGTTCAGCTGTGGGAGTTGATGGGCTCAGATTAGGTGGATGTTCCCAGATAGCAGCAATAGTAGTGCAATGCAGCATAGATATTCTTTCAGGTGTTTGCTGCTGCATTTGAGTGCCCTACTATGATTTCAGTTGGCAGGAAGTTTTACCTGAATATTGAAAATTCCAGGAAAGAGAGCCAAGTGGTGCAGCCGCTATGGTCATTGGTGGAGAAGCTTCATTAGTGATGTTGTAGGCAATGCTCGGGGAGGTGTAGGGCATTTGTTGCAATAAGTCAATGTTGTGGCACAATGGGCATTTAGGGCCATACCATGCAGAGATGGACTAGTGAGTGGGACCAGATGTTCACCTAAGTGGGTTGTGTGAGTAGGAGGATTAGCAAAAAAGCACCTCTCAAAACAAGGACACTGAGTATTGTGCATGTTTGTTAAGGTGTGATCAAAGGAAGAAGTAGCCCCTTCTAAGAGTAAGGAGTAAATATATGGTGTTGCCCCTTTAACAGGAGAGATTGCTGTTGCCCTTTTACATGGAGAGAGTAGACTGCAGTAAAATATTCTGAGCTTTCCAATTGGGAGATAAAGGGGGAGATAAAAGTCAAAGGATGGGCATTTAAAGGTGATCTAGGGTGGGGAGGGTGGGTCAAAATCTGTGCTTGTAAAGCAAGCACCACTGAGTGCTGATCAGCAGCAGGCACCAAGCCAGGGATGAAATTCCCTGTAGCAACCAATGGGTGGCTGCTACGGTGCAGTTCTGTCCAATGGGGAAAGCGGCTTTCAAGCCAAATCCTAGTACGAGACTTGGCAGGAACGTACCTGGTTGCTGGTGGGGGTTTAGCTGGGCCCTGGTGAGGGGGCGCAGGAGGACCCTTGAGATGATATGTGGTGGAGGGGTGGCTGGGCCACTATCAGTGTCATGGAGCCTGCTTGGGGTGATGGGCTGAGGAGGAAGGGAGAAGTAGAGGTTAAATTGCTGCAGTGGATAAAATGTACATAAATCAGGGCAGGGAGATAGGGAGGACAAAAGGGGGAAGCTAATAGCAGCCTGAAGAGGTGCTAACCAGGGATTTTTGCAATTGAAAAGAGGAGGATGGTGGTGTAGTAAGCACCCAGGCACCAAACACTGAAAACAATGGGTCTGGGAAATAGCAGAGGTGACCACAGGCAGTAGGTAGGGAACAGAAAAGGAATTAATTAAATATTAGCTGAAGGATAGGTAGTGGGAGGAGGGTAAGGCTTGGGAGATCTAGCGCTTTTCAAACGCTGAAACTATCTGAGAATGAAGGACCAGAGAAATGGCAGTAGTGAGTTGTGGATAAGGAAGAGTAAAGGAATTAAATTAAAATATTAGCAGAGGGATAGGTAGTGGGAGGAAGTTAAGGCTCAGGGGAGCTAGTGGTTTTCACATGCTGGAAGTATCTCAGATCAAGGGACAGAGAAACGGCAGTAGCAGGATGGGACATACGTAGGGGAGGGTGAAAAGTGAGTAGAATAGAAAGCAGAAGGACTAGTATTGGGAAAGAGGTCGAGGCAGAAGCATTTCCCAGGGGAAAGAGGGATAGGGAATTAGCAGCTTTCAGGGAGTGGAGTTAGTTACAAATTCAAGATTAACAATTTCAAGAAAAAAACAGCAGCAGCAGTAGTATTATCAGTATACAGATTACAATTTCCTGGATAAGTAGCAGCAGTTACAACAACAAATATGCCATAGCATACATAAAATTAAGGCACATTACAAAGCAAAAGAAAAAGGAAAAAAAAATCTGTGCTTGTAAAGCAAGCACCACTGAGCGCTGATCAGCAGCAGGTACCAAGCACAAAGGATGAAATTCCCTGTAGCAGCCAGTGAGCAGCCTGCTATAGTGCAGTTCTGTCCAATGGGGAAAGCAGCTTTCAAGCTGAATCTTAGTCTGAGATTTGGCAGGAGTGTACCTGGTTGCTGGTGGGGGTTTAACAGGTCCTGGTGAGAGGGCAGGCTTGACCTCGAGAAGATATGTGGCAACCACAGAGGGTGGGTGGGTGGGCCGACTAGCAGTGCCATGGAGTTTGCTTGGAGCAATGGGCTGGTTGCTGGTGAGAGTTTAGCCGGGTCCTTGTGCAGGGGGCAGGCAGCCCCTAGAAACAATATGCGGCAGCCATGGAGGGGTGCTTGGGCTGCTAGCAGTGCCATGAACTCTGCTCAGGGTGATGAGCTGGTTGATGGTGGGGTTTAGTTGGGTCCTGGTGCAGGGGGCAGGTGGTCCCTCAAGATGATATGCGGTGGCCATGGTGGGGTGGCTGGGTCACTAGCAATGCCGTGGAACCTTCTTGGAGCAATGGGCAGTAAGTTGTACCTTAGATTTTCTTTATAGGGATCTGTTCCCCATTGACACCCCAGCAGATAATCAGTCATGAGATTCACCTAGGTTTGCTCCATTGACTTTACATGGTTCTGCATTAGTGTATGAATTTCTGTTCTTGACAGGTCTTGTTTTTCCACCATAAATTTCATTACCATCACTAAACTGTGGTTACGGGTCCATTATGGGCCTCATCCTTAAGAACCTGTATAAAACTATGAGACTATGAGACCTGCTGTATATAGGGCTGGTAATTGGAGCACTGGGTTGAGGAAACAGACAGAGCAGATGGTGCATTTCTCCACTACTTTACTGAGATTTTTTAGGATGAGACTGATTTTGAGTTGATCTTCTCCTCCAAAGAGCCAGCTCTCCTCTCCAGTTCTGCTCTCTCCAGTATGGCATCATCTAACTCTTTCCTCAAAGCCCTGATGTTGGCTTTGGCCTTGGTCTCATTTCTTATCCAAGTTTCAGACTCAAATTCTCTGTTTAAATTCAGCTCATCTTCCTCTAAATGGTGATGTTCCAGTTCCAGTCTGTGTTTCTTCTTTCCAGTTTCCTGAACAATATCCCTTAGCTCTGAGGTCTATGACTGGAAAATGTCAGCAGATGAACATAACATCTCTTTTTGCATCCATTACAATATTTCTGCCTCATATGAGGCATCTACATCTCAAGATAATGTACCTTTTCAACAAAACCAGCAAAACAGTCAAGGAGCCTTTACAGAACTTCTTTTTTGATCCCCGTGGGTACCCAACGTTCCGACTCACATCTGAAAAAAACACTAGGAAGTGTAAGAGTTTAAGGTCTGTGCTCTCATTGTGAAGTTAAACTGCCCTGTCTCAGGGACCTTGCAGAACCAGCACTGGACAATGCTTTGGGAAACATCATTTTGCTGGACAAGAGAGTCAGGCGTCTGGTTCTGGTTTCATGTTGGAACAAACCAGACCATACTGTCTAATCATAATGCTAAATTATATCAAAGTAGCTCATCTTTGGTTCTTTGAACCTGGACATTGCACTTCTCTAATGCTGCAATGAGAACTAGTGTGACACGTGCATTGTAGTCTGCCCTATCCATTGACAATATAGGTTGTCTCTGTCCAAAGTGCTGAATTACAACACTCGGTGCTAATTCTGTGCATCATCTGCTTCACCTGCATATTGACAATCTTAGAGTTGGGATCTCAACCAGAATTCTTTTTTTAAGGCTGCATGGCAAAGCCATGCTGTCTTTTTGCTATGAAGTAGATTAGAAGAGGGACTTCAGGAAAGCTATTGTGTGTAATTACATGGTGATACATTCATTCCTATAGCATTAGTTTTCTACTGCCTTCCCCTCCGACAGATCTCACAACCCCCTCTCTCTCTCCCCCTCCTGCAGGGACACTGAAAAAATAGTTCTGCAGAGTTTTTAAAAACACAGGAGATGATCACCAGTTTCTAAGTTTATTCTGCTGTCACTTGATGATATGAATGGCAGTAGGACACTGGGGAACTCTAAGTCAAAGGCAGATGTTAAAGGAATTTCTGGTCATTCTAGTGAACTCTTGGAGTGAACTGCAGAGTGAGGAGTAACTGCTTGCAGTTTTTAACAGCTCCAGGTAAATTTACATCCTTTTCTTTCATGGTTCAAAACAAGTTTGTCTTTCAAATGTTTAGTAATGTAATCCCCTGCTTTCTCAAAACTTTTCACAGTAGAGAATTGCATAGAACAAATACTTTTCAATACAGTTTGCAGTAATAATTGTTTAAATAGTAGTAGGACAGTGCTGGGGAAGGCGATGGTGATTCATGGATGATATACATTTCAGGGAATGCAAAGGGGAGAGCATGTGTTGGTGGGATTAGCAGGAAAAAAGACTGAGGGTTCCAGGCTGCAAAATGATGTACGAGTACTGAAAAGCAAATATATAGGGGTGGTCAGTACCAGTGGATCCAGCGATGTATCAAAGTAGCACCCACAGCCTCATTAGTCCAGCAAAAATCTGTTAAAACCTAATCTTAGCCTTAAATGGTAATATTTTACATTTTGGGGAAGAGTTGCCCCCTTGAAAACATTCTAGATGAGCCCCTGGTGAACAGCAGTGCAGAAAAGTACCACAACTCTGTGTGCAAAATCTGCTTTATATGTTGCAGAAAAATTCACAACTGCCCATAACTCAGGTAAGACACCTCAGCTCTACTGGTTTTGCAGGACTACTGCCTCATCACCTTCCTGATGACGCAGTCATCCTGCAAAACTGGTTGAGGTGTCTTACCATACCTGCGGATGGTTGTAAATTATTTAGCTTCTAATAAAGTTCATTTTGCACACAAAACTGTGATGCTTAAGACTTAATATTTTACATTGGGCAGTTTGCGTGGTGAAGCCGAGATTGCTGTCCTTTTGAGTGCATAAAAGAAACCTAGCAGGCTGTTGCCCCCTTGGAAAAAATCTTGATGCACCCCTGGTGATCAGCAGTGCAGGAAAGTTCCACAACTCTGTGTGCAAAATCTGTTATATACTGCATGTTGCAGAACAATTTACAACTGCCCATAACTCAGGCAAGAAACCTCACCTGTACTGGTTTTGCAGGACTGTTGCTCCATCACCCTCCTGATGATGCAGTCATCCTGTAAAACTGGTTGAGGTGTCTTACCATAGCTGCAGATGGTTGTAACTTGTTTTGCTTCTAATAAAGTTGATTTTGCACACAGAATTATGGTGCCTAAGACTTAATATATTATATTGGGCAGACTGTGCGGTGAAGCCGAGATTGCTGTCCCTTTGAGTGTATAAAAGTAACCTAGCACCTAGATACTCAACTAGGTAAGCTACAGTAGCTGAGTTTTTGAATGCACATTTAGTGTGCCTTCCCCATGGCACCCACAACAGGATTTATACCAACCACTGTGGAGTGAAAGGTAGGGCTAATAGCAGACAAGGTCAACTCCACAATTGGGGTTAGCCCTAAAGCCAGAGGACTGGGCATGCAATACCAGAGGGGGGAAAAAGCTGTTTAAAAAAAAGAAAGTGTCTCCAAGAAACCTTGCCTCTTCAGTACCCCAGTTATATTTCAGTGGTGCTCCCCTGGTTCAGATTTAGGGAAATCATATTCTGGCTAACTTCATTGCTGTGTCTCATAGATTATTAACTTCTTTAAGGTACTAGAAGCTATAGTGTGGCAGAAGCATATGTAGAATCTGGAAGGGGGAGTGTAGTCTTCTTCACGGCATCATCAGTGTGCAGACTTCTCTGCCCTCCCCTGTCAGGTGCTCCATGATACTATTACTATGCCTCAATGGAGCAGGTGACCATGGGATAGATAGCTGTACACAAAAGAAAGGAGGAATAGATGTGCAGAACAGCATGATGTAGTAACCTACAGAAAATGCAAAGTTGCAAAAATCCAAATACTTTAATTAATTCAAGGCAGGTTAGACCACAGGCACACATCGCTGTGCGCAGGGTCTTTGAACTTTAATGGAGCATGTGCACTGTGGGAGGGTGAAGACTTAAGGTAGCCAGGATTTATATACTATTGCTCCCTCCCTAAAATTATAGATCAGAAATCAGGAGGGCAGGGGACCCACCATTGACATATTGGTCACAAAGCTATGGGGGCTTAAGGGGGTATGGAGGTATCCTTAACTTCTGGCATGCAGTGCCAGGGAAACAAATGATTTAACAACAAAAAAGAGATTGTAGTGGAGGGTGAGAAATTATTGCATTGGGAAGAGGGTGAATGACTTAAGAACTTATCTTAGGCTACCTCCTGGCAGACTTTTCAGACATTTACTTTTTTTTTAGGCCCAAACATGGAGTCCTGAGTATCTACAGTGGCTTTCCAACCCTCCCAGTTTCCTTGTAATGCTGTGCTGCTGGGGATTTCTGATGTCTCTGCATTTTCAGCCTTCCCCTCTCCTAGCAGCTGTAGTCACCATCAGATATAGTGACATTTCATAATGCATTCATGCCCTGATGTAGTGACTGGCTGATCAAGAGTCTGTATTTTTCTGGGTAGTGGTGGTGGTGATTACTCAGAACAATAAAACATTGCAATGAGGCCTCTCCATCATTTCTATGTAGCAGCACAGTGTCAGAGGTGTTGAGACCTAAGCATTTGGTCAAATCACAGTTATGTATTTGGAGGTAGGTGGGGTGCCATGAACCAGCACTGAACTGCTGGCAGCTGAGAAGCAGTGACCAACATGACCTCAGTCTATCACATGGTGTCTACTTAGAGCAGGGGTGGGGGAGTGAAGCACTGCATGCCATAGTGCTGAGTTGTTGCCCTTCACTTAGGGATATCCACAATAGGGTGAAAACAAATTGGACAAAGGCGATCAGTGCACAGGAAAACAGGCAACAGCAAGATGCATGCCTGACAATTGCATTGTGTACCTTGCTGGTCGAACTGTATGTTGGTCCCAGTGCAGGGGGGCTTTGTTCCTGCACTACCTTTTAAATAAACATAAACATCCTCAATCTACACTTAAGGGGATGGACCTGAGCTGGGGCCTCATGTTCCTGTTCACCCACAATTGCTGCTGTATTGATGTCCCAGCCACCCAGATCACAGTCTCCCATAGTGCCTCGCCTATATTCCTTCACCCTAAGTCCTGTGTCCACCTGATGGTACACACCTTCCATGCAGGATCTGGCTACTTTCATATCTACCCTTAAAAAACATTTTTTTAATCATTCCAGGCTCCTTTCCTTTCCCATTTCAACTGCTGCACCAGACCCCCCTCTCAGGGGGAGGAAATGGACAAGGAAATGATAGAAAGTATACTTAGAATGGCAGATAAAGGGGCGATATTGCTGATGAGTGATCTGAATATGCCAGATGTTAACTGGAGTGCAGTTGCAGCAGCCACTTCTAAAAGTGGGGTTATTCTAGATGCCCTACAGCGGGCATGCCTTAGACAACTAGTATTGGAACCCACTCGAGAGGGAGCAATCTTAGACCTGGTCCTCTCAAATGGAGATGGAGACAGGATCACAGATGTAGAAGTGGGTAGCCATCTGGGAACTAGCAACCATCGAACAGTATGGTTCACAATAAACACAGCAATAGAGTCAAGCCATGCAAAGGCAAAAGTACTGGACTTCAGGAGGGCTGACTTTGACAAAATGGGTGAGTGCCTAAGGAATGTATTAGCAAATGGGCAGGAAGGAGGGGTGGAAGAACAATGGGGAATAATAAAAACTGCCATCACAGACGTAACAAGCCTTTGTGTGAAGCAAATAAACAAAGCAAAATGATGTAAGAAACCACTATGGTTCTCAAAGGAGGTGGCAGTGAAGGTTCAAGAGAAAAAGAAAGCATTCAGAAAGTACAAGGAATCACAGAAGGGCAGAACAGAGAATTGTATCAGTTAAAGCAAAAGAGCTGGAAGGCAGTCAGAACAGCAAAGGCCTGAACTGAGGAAAGATAGCCAACTCAGTTAAGAAGGGGGATAAAACCTTTTTTAGGTACATCAGGGAGCATAGGAAGACTAAGGGAGGGATAGTGAGACTTAATAAATGGGAGGGGGGTGGGCAGAAGGTGACTGTGGAAAGGCAGAGCTACTAAATAAATATTTTTGCTCCGTATTTATAAACGAAGAGGGGGAGGTACCTAAAACAAACAATAGAAACACTCTGGATACAGAAGTTGATACCAGCCCATTTACAGAAGAAAGGATTCGGAAAGAACTCTTAAAACTGAAGGTGGACAAAGCAATGGGGCCTGATGGGATTCATCCCAGAATTCTAAAAGAACTAAGGATAGAACTAGTGACACCACTGACTACCCTCTTTAACAAATCATGGGAGGATGGGATGGTACCTGAGGACTGGAGGAGGGCAGATGTGATTCCCCTTCACAAAAGTGGGAGCAGGGCAGAAGCAGGGAACTACAGACCTGTTAGTTTAACCTCAGTGGTAGGGAAAATGATGGAATCACTTCTGAAGGAAAGAACTGTCGAGTACCTAGAGGCCAGAGGGGCACAGGACCCAAGGCAGAATGGATTCACAGTGGGAAGGTCATGCCAGACGAATCTAATAGATTTCTTTGACTGGGTGACCAAAATAGTAGATCAGGGAGGGGCTATGGACATGGCCTACCTAGACTTTAGCAAGGCATTTGACTCAGTCCCACACTAAAGATTAATAGATTAATATACAAGTTAGCCAGCCTGGGAGTGGGTCCCAAGATGATAGCCTGGTAAAGAATTGGCTGGAGAATAGGACACAGAGGGTAATAGTAAATGGAGTCCACTCTGAAGAAAGGGGGGTTACTAGTGGGGTACAGCAGGGTTCAGTATTAGGACCGGTCCTCTTCAATGTCTTTGTAGGTGACATTGCAGAGGGACTGGAAGGAAAAGTATGTCTCTTTGCAGATGAAACAAAGATCTGCAACAGAGTTGATGCACAAGGTGGGGTGGAAAGGATGACAAGGGACTTGGCAAGGTTAGAGGAATGGTCAAATGTATGGCAGCTTAGATTTAATGCTAAGAAGTGCAAGGTAATGCACCTGGGAAACAAAAACCCGGGAGAAGAGTACACAATGGGGGGTGAGATACTAACAACAACAAAAATGGAAAGGGACCTGGGGGTAGTCATATCAGATGACTTAAAGGTGGGCAAGCAATGTGAGAGGGCAGTAAGGAGGGCTGGGGGGACACTGGGAAGCATAGGAGAGGCATCACCAGTAGAAAACAGGAAGTTGTTATCCCTCTGTACAGACAGCTGGTGAGACCCCATCTGAGTACTGTGTGCAGTTCTGGAGACCCAGTCTCCGCAAGGACATAGGCAAGATGGAAGCTGTCCAGAGGAGGGAAACTAAAATGGTGCAGGGTCTGCACAGGAAGACATATGAAGAGAGACTAAAGGAGCTTAATATGTATAACCTTGAGGAAAGGAGGGAGAGGGGGACATGATAGAAACTCTCAAGTACCTCAAGGAAATCAACAAAGTCCAAGAGGTAGCATCTTTTCAAAAAAGACGTAGTTAGAACAAGGGGCACAATTTGGAAATAGAGGGGGGGCGGCTCAGAGGTAATGTAAGGAAGTATTTTTTCACAGAGAGGGTTGTGGATACATGGAACGGCCTTCCGGAGGAGGTTGTGGAGTCAAAAACAGTGGTTGAATTCAAGCATGCATGGGACAGCCATAAGGCAATTCTAGGGGGTGGGGGTAGAAAGAAGTAGGCTGCTGGTTAGCTAGGATCTGCAGCTTATCCATTAGGTAGAGAAATGGGCAGACTGGTTGGGCCAAGCAGTCCTTATCTGCCATCAAATTCTATGTTTCTATGTTTCTAGTGAGTGGCAAACCCAAAGGCTAAACCTCCCTTTGCCACAGTGTGAATGTGAAAGGAATGACAACAGTAGAACTATACTTGCAGGTATGTAGATTGGTCTGTTATTCCTCATTACTTTAATTCTTTTAAAGGTAAATTCAAAATGTTTTAATGGGTTAGTTACAGGCTGCCTTGATAGCCCTGAGGCACTGCATCATGAGGTCAACCTGCATTTGAGAGTAAGCCTGAGTGTCCAATTGTTGGCAACCTGGGAAGGAGGATTTGCCTTCCAACTTCTATGTCAACTCCAATAGTGGCCTAAAGAGGTCATCAGATGCATGAGGGATTCGAAGGTTGCAGGGAGGTAGGTGAAGGGGAGGTTGCAGTGAGTACTAGATGTGCAGTTGGTGTAGCTGGGGCTGGTAGGGATAGGATTTTGTGTTGTCAGTGTTGAAAATGGATGGGTGCTTGATCATCTGGTTGAGGTCTGCTCTGCACTGAGACACATAGGCCAGTCCTCCTGCATGGCAGCTTTCAGCCAGTCTCTCTGTAATTAATGGAGTGTGTGCCAGTAAGTAAATTAAGTTTTTGGGATGGGATGGTTCCATCAGCTGACTGGTCAGAGAACATGACTGGGGGTTATGGGGGGTAACAAAGATTACTGCAGGAAGTTGCTGCTTATTCTATTTATTTTATTTAATCCTCTATCACCATATCTATGTTGATCTTACCTTGATGTTAAAGAGCAAATCTGCACTTCAGTACCTGATTTATCATAAATAAGATCCAGCTGTTTAGTTTACTAGAAAATATATTTTTTTAATTGTCAGTGTTCCTTCCCTAAATTTACAGTACATCTTGACAGTCCATCTGAAAAGTCTGTATGGAAAACATTTACCTCTCCACTGTTAACCTCACAGTGCCTTGAGTTTTTGGTGCTCACCATGACGGACTGTGATGTCATAAACATCAATGGTGTGGTTAGCAGGGGAGAGTAAGATACATTTTGAAAAGACTTAGTGAAAAAAGTGCTGCATTACCTACAATATTTAGTAGATTAATGGCATGGGGGAAAATAACTAGAAAACAAAGTTAAAACACAGTGGGTATAAATCTAATATTTTTATTTTTTTTATTATAGTAGAGAGATGCACTTTAACAATCTTTTCAACTTACACCTATGCTGTATGCCCTATGCATGCTCTATTCCTGTATGCTCTATGCCCTTGGTATCTCTCCACTCCCTAGTCCCTATCTCTACTCAAGCAACTATAAGTACCTCAGACTTACCTAGTTTTACCTTTATTTCAATAGGTCTGGCCAGATGTTGCTGTTCACCATTCAGATAAGTATCTTGTTTAATTCTGACTACTATAATCTCTCCTCTAGGACCTCAGACCCTTTGCATCTCCACAATCTTCTCTGTGCTTTCCTTTTAGGTTTTACCAGATTATCCCAAACCCAAAAGAATCCAACTCTGTGCACTGTGACTTGGACTGAGCAGGTTAAGTCATATTAAATTCAGGGATCAAAACTGAGTTTTGCAGCCCTTAGCCAGCAGGGCTACTGACTGGGGAAAATCCCAACAGACTTTTCCACTGTCCCAGTTGATGTACTTACTGAAGTGCTACCCTCTCCAGCACATGCCTGCAAGGCTACCTAAAGGAAAATCTTAATAGCTATATACAAAATCCACCAGCATTTGCTAGTGGGATGGTGCCAGTTTTGACCCCAGCAAAGGAGGTGGGGTTAGTGTCGGGGCTGGGGTGCTACTGTCTGGGGATGGGAGGTGTTAGTGTTTGGGGCTTTGGAAGGTATGTAAGCTGTGGTCAGGGGCTTTGGAGGAAGGGAGGGGCTACTGTTATGGCACATGGAGGGAGAGTGTGGAAGGAAGGGTGTATGCATGCCTCTGGTGTCTGAGTAGGTAGTGTGCAGGAGGACCTTGCAGAGAAGGTGTGAAACAAGGGTCTAGGTGATTTTCAAATGGCTAAGGAGGAAGGGGCGTGGCTTCTGGGAGTCAAGAGACATGAGAGAGGTGATATCCACAGAGATTAGAAAGTGGGGTGCCTAGAAAGGGATGGGTGTTCAGATTGACTGTGTTGGAAAGGGCGAGGATTGGTGTGGCTGGGTTGTGTCAGGAAATGGAGGGAGGGGTTATTGTCTGGGGTGATGGGGGAACTGTAGAAGTTTTGGGGACTGTGCAGGGTGTACATTCAAGAGGGCTAATGTCATGGGGTCTGTAAGGGAAACATGCTAGTGTCTGGTGCTGTGGAGGGATGGGGCTAGTGTCAGAGGGGTCTGTGGAGAGAGGGGGGCTAGTGTCTTGGTTAGAGGAAGGATGTGTGGCTAGTGTCTAAGCTGTAGGCTACTTAACTAAACAGATTGGGGCACGCAAAGTCCCATTTATTCTCAAGAAAATGTGTTCTATTGGTAAAGCAGCTAAAGTGCCTTCACAGTTTGTTTTTAATTTATTTATTGAAGTGTATCTGTTTGGCAGGCTTTGCTATAACAAACTGTCCAGTGATGTACTGTATATACCTGGCTTGGGTTACATCACCTACATCTTGGGAATATGTCATTAAATTCTCACTGAAATTATTCACTTTAGCCAGTGCGTCCCTTTGTGAAAAAATGTCAGTGGTCTGAGGGTCAACTTTGTCCATTCAGGTCAGTTATATAATTTATAAACTTTTTAGCAGGTTTAGTGCTACCATTCAGTGGTGTAGAGATCAGATATACTTGGGATGATGTATGTCTAGGTCTGACTAGACTACACTCTGTGTTAGAAGAAATGGATAGACATGAAAATGAAGGGAAAATAGCAAGTGATAGGCCAGAATGGCACCCCAATTTCTGCAGGCCCTGCATCACCAAGTACCATATTGCCACCGGCCACCTAGCAACATCTTTCACCTTCCCAGGAATTAAATTTGGACCTTCATAACTGCTACTGATTCCCTCCATGAGGGGAAGCAGGAGGGGCAGGGTCATCATCCCCATCCCCCCTTCCATAGACTCTCATCAACCATGGCAACCCCCAAAGACTCTCTACCAGTTTGGTCTGAAGTCCTGTTGATGGTGAAGGGGAGTATAACAGCTGGGACCTGATACTCATATGTTTGCCCAGGTGCAGATCCTAGTTTACCCAAGCAAACTTTATTTTGCACCAATGTCCTATATTTAAAAGACTGGTTAGAGCATGCAAACCAGGTTTGCACCAGGTAAACCAGGGAGGGGATGCAAGGCAAAATTATGCAGCTCAGGGGTTGGGGATCTGAATATTGGCACAGCTCAATACTCACAGTATTTGCTCTGTGCTAGGGCGCTTTACATGGTCCCCTTGTGCAGAGAAGATACCGCCAACCTAACCCTCACCTTAATCTGGCACAGCCCTAGCAGTTGCTGAAGATAGTGTTGGTGCTCTCCCTTTCCAAGACAGTGCTCCTTGGTGAGAAGTGGTGCACCCTCCCTCTGAACCCAGTCCCTTTAATGAAATATGTATCCCTGCTATCCAGTGATCGCTTCCTTCAGCCTGATCCCAGTTCTATTACATGAAGATATATCCCTGTTGTCCAGTGGTTCCCCTGTCCTTTCAAACCCAGTCCCATTCATGTAGGATATATCTATGGTGTTCAGTGGTCACTCCCCCCACCCAATCCAAGTCAAATTACAGAAAGATATATCCCTGGCATTCAGTGGTTGCTCCCCTAACCTGATCTCAGTCAGTGTAAGAACACAGTTACCCTAATGTCCATTGATTCCTCCCCACAGCTGATCCCCATCCTGGAAATGAGTCTCAGTTTGCCAATGTCCCTTGCCATGGCAATAGTAAAGAAGTCATGCCTCCCTCAGCAAAGTCCTATTCCGAACCATACGCAGTAACCCCACCAGCCCATACCCAGTTAGAAGTTAGTGGTCCCCCTCTTTCCCAAAGCACCTACAGTCCCCTTACCAGTCTGTCACTGCTGCAATTCAGTGATGAGTGGCACAGCCTACTTCACATGACCACGGCCACCCAGCATCTATCTGTAGCAGGGAGTACAGCTTATTTACTGTATATGGCACAGTGATGTGCTTTGTCCTATTCATAGGCTGCATCCCCTGGTACAGATAGATGGAAGGTGGCCATGGTTGTACAAAGTGGGTTATGCCACTCGCTGTCACTGAACTGTGGCACCAACACACAGGTAGGGGGACCAGGGGTCAGTGTCAGTGCAGTGGGTGGTAGGGAGACCATTAGCCACTGACTGGGTATGGGTTGGGGATGCTATTCTTGGTTCGGGACAGGGCTTTGTTGGGGGGAAGGACTTCTTTCCTCCTAATACAGTCCCAGAAGTAGGTGCTGCGATCAGCATTAGCAGGGCAGTGTAGTAGCTAAAAGGGCAGCCTGCCCAACACACAAGAGCACAAAGAACGAACTGCTACTGCACTCAGGACCATAACCAAAGTAAGCAGTCAGGCTGCCACAATCAAAGTGAATTTATTCCAAATATAGAAGAAAGACCTGACCAAACAGTCAATTACTTTGATTGCTACAACCCTAATACTTACTTTTGTTATGGTCCTCAGTACAGTACCATTGAATGTATTCCAGATATGAAAGAAAGACCTGGCCAAACAGTTAATTACTTTGATTGCTACAACCCAACTGCTTACTTTTGTTATGGTCCTCAGTGCAGTAGAGGTACGTTCTTTGTGCTTTTTTGCCCCTGCCATGCAAGGACAGTGTGACTTTCAGGAGGGGGGGATTCAGAAACTGTGTGGGATGGTGTTCCCAGGATGGGGATTGGGTATGGGGAGAGACAACTGGACACCAGGGAAATGACCCTTGGCACCTCGTATGCCCAATGGGCTGAATTGCAGGAGAACTTTTGAATACTGCAGATTTTGTCCATGCACAAGCCATTGCTGGGCCTAGTTTTTTGTGTGCTATTGGGTGGTGCTAAGTAGCTTAATGCCTTGACACGATGTCCCTATATTCAGAGGGATAGTGCCATGTGCTATCCATCTTAATATAGCAGTTTTGTACACATGCAGTATCACAAAGCACAGCACTAATTATTGCACTCCACTTTGGGCATTTTTGAATATTGGGCCCCTGGTGTCTTCATCCTGCCCTGTGTTGGTTGATGGGTGGAGCAGCATGGCCCCCACCCCCAATAGATATCAGTCCTAGGGACACTGAATCCTCTTCACCATGATGGCCCCTGAGTGACCAGTCTAGTCTAACACTAAAGTCATTGGTGTGCTACAGGTGCAGTATTCCCCCCCCCCATCTACCCACAGACATACAACCCACTTTTTTTTCAACCTCTATACTGTAGGTACTTTTCAAGTGACTTACAGTAGCTGATTAATATTTTTATTCTTTATACTGATCCATTTCCCTTTTATATCTACAGGACTGACAGGACGTTGATCAGATGTGGGAAGAGGACACTGATCATACGTTTCAGATAAGTATTGTTTTTTGTACCCTACCTTGTTTGTAATAGTTCATAAAGAGCTGTAGATCCTTTGTGATCCCATTGCAGTTCTTGTTTTATGGGTACCATGTTCTCTTGAGACACCCTTATCCCAGGCTCCATAGGAATCAGATAAGAGATCTCTTATCTGTGCTAGGATGTTAACCTGTAACAGTGCTACCCCAAGTATTATGACACTAGGCTTTCACTTGTTAAGTGATTTGTGATGCAGCATTTGAAATAGCTCCACTATGCTGTTACATTTCCATCATCATAAAAGGAAGGTGTTTCACTGCAGACAAACTATGTTAATGCAGACATTACAGTGGAAGAATGCAAAGAGTACAAAATACACAAATAAAAACATTAGGGGTTCGAGTCCTAGGAGTGTGATCTTGTTGGATGTGCCTTAATTATTTTTTGGATCATTCTGCTGGCAGGTTTTCCCCTACAATGTGGTCTGTGTGCTACCAGTGACCCAAGCAGGTTACTGTAATACCATGCTGCATGACCATTGTGCTACCGCCAGCATAAGGCATGACTTGAGACCATTGTAGTTCCACTGCAAGTGCACTCATTGTGCTACCACTGACACATGGTACCACAGTGGTACCTCAATAATAGTGCAATGTAATTAAAACAAATCCATTGTGATACCAAGTGTGGTGGTATCACACTGGTATTTACCACTGTGCTACCATTGCACAAGAGTTTGCCACTGTGCTACCACTGGGAGTTGATGGTATCACAGTTGACACAATAGTATCCCACTGGAATTGGAACAAAACCACTGTGATAGCAACAAACAGTGGTATCACAATGGTGCACATTGCTACCACTTTGGTACCAGCAAGGTGGTGTTACCGGTGAACTACAGTACTACTGTCTGCATGGTATCATAATGGTCACAATGGTATCACAATGGAATTGTAACAAATCCACTGTAATACCATTCATGAAACCCACAATGGTAATACACTGGAAATTGCAGTGGTAGTATAATAGTAGAGAATGGGTATTACAATGGTATTCCAAAGAAATCTTTGTAAGGGATGGCATGTAGTGTAGCAAGGAGTAAACAGAATTACAGGATCGACAAATATAGGTAAACAAAGCCATTTACAGATAGCAGTTGCTATTAGTTGTCCTGCTATTCAGTATGATTAGAGAATGACTGTGCCGCTGTCTTACAAATGTGGCTGCAGGATGTGCTAGGAGATATTCTGGCCTGGGACTGAGAAAGTCAGGCCTTTTCCTGTGATGCCAGTATTATGCTGCACACGTCTAAATCCCTTGCTTAAGTAGCTGTGAATTTATACATTCCAGAAGCCTGTTTAACAAGCCAAGTAGTATAAAGTTTAATATACAGAGCTTCTTGTCCACGTGTTGTACCACTTGGTGTCTGTTTAGAATCATTATATATTATGTGTATCTTATACAACACAACTGTGAAGTACTTGCAGCCATCTCTTTTTTCTTTTGTTGGTTATCTAATATTTGCAGTACATTTAAGAGTCCCAAATACTCCAGAACTGAAATAAGTATGACATACCACTTATACAGTATGGGCAATCTGATTAATAGGATATTCACTGTCATACTGTAAACACTGGCACAACAATGTAGTATATGGAGTAATGCTGTACTGTCATGGTGTGCTGTCCCTTGCTTGAGGGATTAAACCGAGGTCCCTTATACTCATCTCTGTTGCTGACATTTTGGGTGTCCAGGTAGAAGTATAAGAACCCAAGAAAGTGGTACTGAAAGAGTGGTCCAGTTGTGGTGGGGGGATTGAGATGTGGGTTTTCTGACTCCTAGCAGGATGCTCAGTGGGCAATAATGTCTAGAGGGCCATCTTGTGGATGGCATGATCCACTCAAGGGGTCTAAATTAAGTCTTGCAGCCACTAGCCAGCAGGACTAGTCACTGGGGAAATTCATTAACCCCACAGACTCTTCCACCACCCAGTTGATGTACTTATTGATTACACTCTCCAGTACAAGTCTGCAGCACTAGTTAAAGGAAAATCTTACTAGCCTAACACAATATCTACCAGAATTTTGCTAGCAGGCCAATGCAGGTTTTGACCCAGCACCCTCTGCAATGGTTAGCCAGTACTTACACAATTTTTTAAAAAGGTTTTATGACTAAAATGAGGTCAGTGCTGGGACTACCAGTGGTTGGTGGTCAGTGATATGATTGTCAGGTGCATTGCTGTAAGGGAGAGGGTAAGTCCTACAACTGTTGAGGGAGGTTCAGAGGCAGTGCTATGTTAATGGTGGGGGTCAGTACTGTGATTTTTTTGGTTGGGGTGTCAATGCTGTAATGGTCAAACATGGGGAGCCAGTGCAGTTATTGTCAGGGGTGGGTGACCAGTGCCATGACTCCCAGGTAGGGGGCAGTGCTGTTATTTTTGGGAGTGGAGGGGGCAGTGTGGTGACTTTTGGAACTGTGGGTCACTGCTGTGACTGTCTGTGGAGGGTAACAGCCTTGTGACTGTTGCAGATGTATGGGGACAGCGCTTTAACAGTGGTGGTGGGTAGTGCTGTGACTGGTGTGGGTAGAGGTCAGTGCTATCACTTTTGGGGGACAAGGATCAGCACTGTGACTGTTGGATACATGGCCACTGTGACTGACAGTGGTACAGTAGGTGTTAGTTCTGTGACTATTAAAGGGGTGGATTAGGTCTGTGACTATTAGGATGAAGCTCAGTCCTGTGAATGTTGTGGGTGAGGGGGCAGTGCTGAGGCTGTTGTGGATGGGTGGTCAGTGTGTTGACTGTTAGGAGTCATGGCTCAGTGCTGTTATTGTCAGGGAATGGGAATTACTGCTGTGACTGATGGTAGAGGGTATCAGTCATGTGAAGGTTTGGGGGTGAGTTGGCTGCGCTGTGACTGTGGGGATGGATAATCAGTGCTGTAAGATGGGGGTGGGGTGTAGTGCTTTGACCAGTACTGTGACTATGGGGGGGATGGGATCAGTACTTTGACTCTCAGGGGTGTAAGGTCATTGCTGTGACTACAAGGTTTGGGGGGCAGTTTTGTGACTGTTGGAAATAATGAGAAAGTGTTGTGACTTTCAGGGGTATGGAACAGTGGTGGAACTGCCAAAGGTGGTTGGTCATTGTCATGACTGTCGGTGGAGGGTGTCAGACCTGTCACTGTCAGTGGGGTGGTACAGTCCTGTCAGTGTGGGAGTGGTACAGTCCTGAGACTGTGGGGGGGGGTGCAATCCCATGATTGTGATGGAGGGGGTGTTACAATCTTGTGACTATGTGGGGGTGTTAGTACAGTCCTGTGACTGTGGGGTTGGGGGGCTGGGGATGGTGGAACAGTCCTTTGACCGGGGCTGGCTGGTACAGTCCTATGACTGTTGAGGGGTGGTCATTACTGTGACTGATGGTGGAGGGTGTCATCACTGTGACTGTCAAAGCAGTGGCACAGTCTTGTGATTATCGCAAAGAGGGTCAGATATATAACTGTCAGGGATGGGGTGTCACTTATGAGATTGTCAAAGTGAGAGTCATTCCTGTGACATTTTGGAGGTCTGCTTCTGTACAGTTCTACAGCTTTGAAGGGCTGAAGTATCTGCAGGAAGTGTACATGTAGCAGGAAAAATGTATACAGTGTCAAACTACGTGATTATTCGGATTGGGGGGAATCAGTCCCGACTGTGTGGGGTGGTCTTCAGTGCTGTGACTAAGGTACATTGTTGTGACTGTTAGGGATGGTATTACTACTGTAACTGCCTGTGGAGAGTGCATCTATGTGACTAGAGGGCATGGGGTAGTGCTGTCTTGATGGTGGGGTGTAGTGCTGTGACCGTTGGGAATAGGGATCAGTACTGTGACTGTCAAGGGTGGATGCCCATTGCTGTGACTGACAGTGGAGGGTTTCAGTCATGTGACTCTCAGATGGGGGGGTGCAGTCCAGTAACTGTAGGGGGTGGAAGGGTCAGTCCTGTGATGGTCAGTGGTCAGTGATGTGGCTATAGTAGTGTAGAGTGGTGTGCACTGGAAAAGATGCTGCATGAGCAAAGCAGCCAGCTTGTAATAAGAAAGGAAAGCTCATTGCTCATAGTGTAGATTCAGTGCAAGATTTAGTTTCTGGCAATATGCTGGTGTGCACCCACTAGCCCCAGTACTTCAACCCTTTAATGGGCCTTCTTCAGGAGGTGGGTCTGAGGAATACAAATGTGCATCTCATTTATACAGATCTCTTAAAATGATATACACCACACACTAAAAACAATGTGCAAACCAAGCTGAAAACACATGAGTAACTTGGTTACGAACATTTCTTTATTCTGTTTTTTGTGTTTTGTTTTTGATGCTCATGGTAAACAGTTAATGATATTAGTATGCTACTTAAATTAAACATGCTTCTATATCTGTTACTTCATTTAAGTTTGTAACTTTTTATCTAAAGCAGTATATTTTTTTTACCTTTTACACTGTGCTATGCCCCTTTTGTATCTCTAGCCTCGCTATTGTTCCCACTGCTGTATTTACTCCATAGTAACCTTTTTCTCTTTACTTTCATCGTCTGACAGGATGTGAACTCCTTCTCCATAAGACAAGTATAACAATATGTCTATCCTTTATTATCCTTCTTAGTAACTATCCAAGAAAGGTGGATCCTTATTCTACAGGTCTAAGACACTGCACCCCTCTAAGACTCCTCCCTCTGGCTCAATAGAACCCTGGTAGGAGATCCTGTACATATTACCTATACTTGGTAGATTTACTGTAACCCCTGTTATGGGAGGGTTGTGTATATGTGTTAAGGTGATACATACTACAACATTTTCCCCCATCCATAAACATGTTTGCCTTACTAGTTGACTCAGGCAGACTCTCAGTCTTGTCCCCACATCCCCTGTCTGCCACTTCCCTGTCCCAGACCACTGAGTTTAAAGTTCCTCATGGATTACCCCCCCATGGTAGGGCCAGAAAGGGGAGAATCATCCTCCCCCAACCTGTTACTAGAACTGAGCCAGTCATCCAGGTGGTAGTGTGTGACTGAGGTAGGAGGGTAGACTGTGCTAGCCATTTCCGCATTCCCCCTCCACTTGGAATAATGCCTTCACCTGGGGGAAGCAAAGGTCATGTCAGCATGCCTTCTCACCCAGGGACAGGACAGCTATCTGATTAATGCTCAGTCTTCTGTCTGACCCATGGCAACCTGAGCATGTTCCTTAGCTCAGGTCACTGATGTAGCAGGAGTCAAGGCACACAGTGCCTCATCTCCCATACCACTGGACCAGCCCGACCTTATACTGCAGCAAGGGAATTATTTATTAACACAGCAGGTGATCGGACAATGATAGATCTACTACACACCAGGGAATGATTTTTTTATTAATGGGCCCAGCAGTTAGAGGGTGGGATGTACCTGTGGACACCAGAGAATGTGTTAACTTTAACAGGGCCAGCAATCACAGAGGAATATTGTTATTGGCAGGCAGTTTGTAAGAAATATTGAGCTGCTTGAGGTTTCATATAAAAACAATTTCCCTGTAGATGGTGCCTAAGCCCTGTAAAATAGCATTATGCAGCCTTGTTGGCTCTGACCAAATCTGTTTTTTGTAGTGATAGCTGTCAAATCATTTTTTCATAAGTACACCGCATCTTTAAGGTGGATTTTTTCACTTTGTAAGATAGTGTTTAAATTAACAGGCAATAGCAAACAGAGCAGATTAGTCTCACATGTTACAGTTATGAATTATAAAAAGTATGATTTTGATGAAATAAGACATATTTTTACAGAACAGGATACAGTGCTGAATGCCAGAGTGCTCTGTCAAACAGTCACATGAGTTGAGGTTTTACTATTCAGTGTTTCAACTAATTCCTGCATTTACATGAGTTTGTTACAGGGTTTATTCAGGTTAAACACACATATAGAGATACCTTAAAACTACTGTTGTCATGTCTGCAAGCACACTCTGTAAATTACTGTAGCTATGATGTCCATTTCTGCAAATGGCAGGATATGTTGGGAGTCAGTGCTGTGACTGGATGGGGGTGTGGGATCAGTGACAGCTGCTGGAGTGGAAGTTAGCACTGTGACTCTCAAGGTTGGGAGTCAGTGCTGTGACAGAGAGTGGGGGTTAGTGCTGTGACTGCCAGGGGTGGGAAGTCAGTGCAGTGAAAGTGGGGTGTAGTGCTGTGACTGCATGGGGGACAGTGTCCAGACTTGGGTGGGGTGGTCAGTGCTATGACAGCTAAAGATGGAGGGGTCTCTGCTATGACTATTAGGTTTCAGTGCTGTGACTGTTGGAGGTGGGGGAGGCATTGCTGTCACTGTCGGGAGGGGCAGTACTGTGATTGGATGAGGCAGTGTCCAGACTGGGGTAGGGGTCAGTGCTGTCATGACTTGGGGTGGTGGGTCAGTGTTGTGATGGTTGGGGAGTGGGTTGGGGTCACTTCTGTGACTGGGTAGAGGTAAGTGCTGTGACCGTTGTGGTGAGGGATCAGTGCTTTGACTGTTTGGGGTTGTGTTCAGTGTCTATACTGGGGTGGTCAGTACCATAAGTAGTGGTAAGGGGCAGTTCTGTGACTGTTGGGGTGGCAATCAGTGCTGTGACTGTTGGGGTGGGGATCAGTAAGGTGACTGTTTTAGATGGCAGATCAGAGCTGTGGCTGTTGGAGGAGTCAGTTCTGTGATTGTGTGGGGGTGCAGGGTCAGAGGTGTGACTGTTTAGATTAGAATGAGAATCAGTGCTGTGACTTGGAGTGAAGGTCAGTGCTGTGACTGTTGGGTGTTGGGAGGTCAGAGCTTTGACTGCTGTGAGTTGGAATGTGTGTGTAGCCCCCCTGTTACCCGGGGTTACAAGAATCCCAGTTAGACCTAGTGGCAGGCAGGGAAGGCAGCTTGTGAAATTCCAGTTAAATGGATTTCACACTGTCTCACTCTGTTCTCAGTCTCAGCTGAGACTGAGGGATGATATCATTTTAGAACTGTCGCAGCTGCATAAGCCACTTTGGAATGTTACAGCTAGGGAAGTTAGGATAGAATGTTGGGAGGTTTTGAAGTCAGTCTATAGTAGAGTGTTGACAAGGGAGGAGGTGTGCTGCAGCTGCAGGCCCTCATAGCCCTCAGCTCTAACAGAGAGCTATATTTTTGTTTGAGGTGTGTGTTCTCACCTGAAGAGGAACACAAGAAGAGCCAAGTGAAGTGGTAGAGACCACTTACAAAGGTTCAGGGCCCCATCCCTGTGGGGATGGGGGGAAGGATTCAGCCTACTTCCAGGGGAAATCCCCTGGCCCAGCTACAGGAAGTCGAAGCTGCCTAAATCTAGGTTTGTGCTGAGGCACCAGAAGTTTTGTTGAGAGATTTCTTTGAAGAGAAAAAGCCTGTGGGGCACCTGCAACCAAGGGGTGAGTTTGATCTAATAAAGAGCAATGTGTTTTCACCTGTGGACAAGATGAATTTAAGTGACTGCTACTGTGGGGTCAGGAAAAGACAGCCAAGTACAGTTTTAAAAGTTGTGTGAATTGGACTGTTTAACTCTGTGGGGGTCTAGAGAAATGGACACTGCCACTCATTAAGTATGTTTCAAGTTCAGCACATGTGGGATGGAAGAAATAGTAGATTAAATGTGACTTACATTTAAAGAGAATCTACACATTAAAGTGTTTTCAGAGATGAGGTGTTAAAGTCCGGAGGAATGGCCGGGTATGATTTATGGGAGCAAGAGGTGGGAGACCCCCATCTGGCATTACCAGTAGTCACCTCTATGGGTTCGCTTTGGGACACCTGTTTGCTTTCTCTCAGGTACTTGGCCAGTGCCTGAGGAAAGTACCCAAACGTGGGATTGATGAAGAAGATTCCCTGATGGAGCAGAAGTGCTTGTAGGTGGTTTAGGGAGCCACCAACAAATCTCCATGCTATATGGAAAGTGGTCCAAAGGGCTGTCGAGGGAGCCGAGCCATGGAAGGAGGGTAGTTCAAAGGGCTGGCAAGGAAGCCGAGCCAGGGAAACTGAAAAAGAGTTGAGTTAGGGTAGTGTGCCCTGTGTGCTCTTAAACCTGAGGGTTTAACAGTACTGAAGATGTGTGTGAGCTCTGGAGAAATGTGCATTTATCAGGAGTGTAGCCCTGTGGGGATCCGTCTGTGCTTTATTGTTCATTGGTGTTTGTGAATAAAAGCCACACTTTAGAATCCCAACTTCTGGTATTGGACATTTCAGCTGTTGCTTCCTGTGTCCAGATTACTTGGGTGCCCCTGTGCAGAGTAACCAAACCTAATCACCATGCCGAGTGACACCTTTCTCCCCAAGTTTCAGGTTATAAAAATAGAGGCACTGTGTCATAGGACCTAGGCCCCTTAATGTGTCACTAGCCTCACAGGCAGGGGTAGTAGCCCTCTCAGTTTAGCGCCGACTGGGGGTTACATGTGTGCTGTGACTGTTGGGTGTGTGTGATCAATGCAGTGACTGTCTTGTTTGAGGGGGCAGTACTGTGACTGTTTGGGATGGGGGCAGTGTTCTGACTCTATGGGGGCAGTGTCCAGACTGGAGGGGATTAGTGCAGTGTTGATTGGAGGTGGAAAGTTTGTGCTGTGAGTGTTGGGGTTTGGGAGTCAGTGCTGTGACTGTCGAGGGGGGGGGGATCAGTGTTATGACTATCAGGGGGAACAGTTCTGTGAGTGGCATGGTGGCAGTGTCCAGACTGGGAGGGTCTGTGCTGTGACTGTTGGGGTGAAGAATCAGTGCTTTGACTGTTGGGGCAGGGGGTCAGTACTGTGACTGTCAGAGTGTGGGACAGTACAGAGACTGTCAGCAATTGGGAGCCAGTGCTGTGAATGTTGGAGGTGTGGGGGGTAAGTGCTGTGACTTTTGGGTGTGGGGCAGAGTCCAGACAGGGGTGGAGGGGATATTGATGTAACTGTTAGAGGTGGGGAGGTCAATGCTGTGATGATTGGGTGGGGGCAGTATCTAGACTGGGGCTGTGCATCAGTGTAGTGACTGTTGGGGATCGAAGTTTAGTTCTGTGTCCATCTGGGGGCAGTGCTATAAATGCTGGGGGTGTGTGATCATTTCTATGACAGTCGGGAGTGGATGGTGGGTTGTGAGGGGGTGGGGCAGTCAGTGCTTTGACTGTTGGGCATTGGTAAGTGTCCAATATGGGCTGGGGGTCAGTGCTATGAATGTTAGGGTGAGGGTTAGTGCTGTGACATTTTGAGTTTGTGGTTCAACGCTGTTACTGCTGGGGGTAGTGGTCAGTGCTGTGAATGTTAGGGTGGTAGGGATCAGTGCTGTAACTGCTGGGTGGTGGTCAGTGTCCAGATTGGAATGGTGGGATCAGTGCTGTGACCATCATGCATGGGGCAGGGTTCCATGTCATAATAGAGATAGCAAAACAGCAATCACTATTATGGCGTGTGTATATCATGGAAAAACAAATTGGTGTTATACACTTCCAGGCAACCTGACATCCAGAACACTAAAAAATGTTTTTGCTAGGAGGGCACACACCCCCTCATGGGGGCTGTGCCCACCCCACACATCCTTAATATAGATTCTCAACTCTAGGGGGGTGCATGTCAGGAAGGGGGCAAAATCTGGATTCTGCAAAAAATGTGTCTCAGCCACAGGCAGCAGCAAACTTTCCATGCTCCCAGCCCCAGCCCTGAACCCAGTACCTGCTGTGCCAGAGCTAGCCACCTACACCACCACAGCAAATGGCTAGCTCGGTGGCAGCAGGCACACCAGTTCCTTAAAACCCCTTCCCTGTCCTTCCCCTTCCCCTCGCTACCCCCCTCTTCCAGTTGCCCTTGTCTATGCTCATTTTCATGTTGGGTCACTACCCTTGCAGGGTAACCAATGGGGAAAGCACAAATATGAGTCGCCATTTTTACAGTCACCCATATTCAGTTGCTATACTCACTGGATACCATGAGGCAGTGCCCAGACTGGAGTGGAATGGGTGAGGTAATGATAAGAATGTCATGAGCAGGGGATCAGCACTGTGACTTTTGCTCTTGAGGGCGTCAATACTGTGACTGCTGGCAGTTGGAGGTCAGTGCTCTGGCTCAGGTGTGGGGGTCAAGGATTTGACTTTTATGGGTAGGGCAGTGTTCAGAAGGACTGTGCATGGTCTGAATAGTATTTCCCAAATATCATGAATAGTAGGCTTGCCGAATATTCAGATGGACATCCCGAATATTTCACTATTTGGCCACTATTTGGGACGTACTATTCGGTGGGTGAGATTTCAAAATCTCACAGAGCTTCACTGGCCAATCAGAGGCTGTTTTTGGAGCTCACAGCCTGGAACACAATTTGATCTCCTCACTCTGAGTGTGTAGATTAGAGAAGGCAGTCGTTTCTGAGAGAGCTAACTCTGTTTAGTTTACCACTTGTGACT
Source organism: Neoceratodus forsteri (assembly GCA_016271365.2). Classification (NCBI taxonomy): domain Eukaryota; kingdom Metazoa; phylum Chordata; order Ceratodontiformes; family Ceratodontidae; genus Neoceratodus; species Neoceratodus forsteri. The sequence continues at coordinate 808,242,948 of CM028129.1, read as the reverse complement.
TTTATAACTGTTTAAAAAACATTTTGTGTGTGATCCAGTTTTGACATCTGATCACCTTGTGACTGCATCTGACTGCAGTTTTGTTTTTCATCCTTAAACTGGGCTCAGTTTCAAGGAAAAGGAGAGTCTCTGTGTGAGTTAATCTGTGTGTGGCTGCTGCATGCTGACTCCCCTCCCCCATTGCTTACAGTTTCACAGCTCAACTGAAGCAGTGTGGTTTGATTTTTTGGTTAAGAACCAATTAGTTCTTATCAGGATTTTTTTGTCAACAAAGTCCACCTTGGCTTTCGCATGTAGTGAGTAACTGGGCTCAGTAACAGTGAGTGGTTCAAGCTTTTGCTGACTGCCCCATCCCCACTGCTATGCTTGCTTAGCTTTTTGTTCCAAATCCACACACAGCCCCTGTGGTATTTTCTATTTCTTTTGTGAAGCAAATTGGTAATTTGCTGTAATCAGGATCCAGGCTCGGTTCACTGAATAAGTGAGGTGTGATTTTCATTTGATTCCCTCTTATCTGCATTGCAGCTTACTGCGGTGAATACATCTTCTCTGTGTGCATTGTATTGTTGTTCTTGTAATCTGTGTCCTGCAAGTGCATGCACAGTTGTCACATTTTTTTTTTGTGATTTATAAAACAGTGTATTTTTTTCTCATTGGGTCAGGCTTGGTCCATGGAATTGTTGATGACTGTGGTCTGGTTCTTGGCTCAGTTCCCTGTACAACTGAGTAAGGAGGGTGTCACAGGTGACTCCTCCCTCCACAGCTCACTGCACCTGAGTGGTCTCCTGTGCATATGAGTTTTTTCCTTTTTTGTCTGTCTTTTCCCACTGTTTGTGCACTGCTGTGAGTGTGTACACATAAATTTTCTGTGAACTGCTTTAGTAGTTCTGTGTGTCTCAGGCGTGACTCACTGGGTTCTGTGTGTTGTAAGTTGTTTGGTGCACCTTTAAAGATCGAATTGCTGTAGTGTATGACTGCACAACTGACACCGTACAAGTAAGAAGTTGTTTGCTGACTCCATCTCTCTCTCTAGTATCAGCCTGTCTTTATTAGCTGCTACATAAGCAGTGTTGCTATTGTTGTTTTCTGCAAGAAGCACCAACATAAACAAAAACACTTATCACAAATAATATACACAGTAAGTTACAGACCATGTCTCATCAATCCCGTAAACGTGCATGGTCCAGCCCAAGCAAGTCATCTTCACCACCAGTCATAAGTGGTGAGGAACAGGGTGAGAGAACTTATGTTTGTATTCGCCGCTCTAAAATAGTTTTCTCTCCTGATAGACCTTCAGGTTCTGATGTCAGTAAGATTGGGGGTAGTACTAGTACTACTATAACTACAACTGCTGCCACTACTACTACTAGTACTGCATTTGCAGCACCATCATTTTATAAAAGTAGAAGGGCTTTATAGCTAACATCTCCAGTCATACAAGAACAAGAACCCACTCCCACTACCAGTGGTAGTGCTGTTCACACAACTGCCCCCATAGAGGCAACATCGCCTATCAGTGTGCTCCTCCCCACCACCACCAGTGCTGTGATTTCAGCAATCAGAGCAAATCCTTTGTGTACTGTTGACACTTCCATTGCCATAACAGTGTGCACTGCTATATGTGCTCCTTGCACAGCCACTGTCACCACAACCTTTGCCTCCATTAGTAGTCCTGAGTGTTCTGCTATCACCATGACTACTGATGCCAGTATTACAACTAGCTGTAATATGATGCCAATTTCTTCAACTATAATTCCTGATTGTATTTCTGGCACCAGGACTACTGCCAACAGTGCTACTACCTTGCCAACTGTGCACATGACCATAGGTACTGTGACTAGTACTGACCATAGAAACAGAAACATAGACTTTGACGGCAGACAAGGACCACTTGGCCCACCTAGTCTGCCCATTTCCCTACCTAGAGGATAAGCCGCAGATCCTATTTAACCAACAGACTATTTCTTCCTACCCCCCACAAAAATTGCCTTATGTCTGTCCCATGCATTCTTGAATTCTCCCACAGTTTTAGACCCCACAACCTCTTCAGGAAGGCTGTTCCATGCGTCGACCAGCCTCTCTGTGAAAAAATACTTCCTCACATTGCCCTTGAGTCATCCCCCCTTTTTCTTCAAATTGTGTCCCCTTGTTCTTGCACATCTCTTTTTCTGAAAGATGCTACCCTCTTGGACTTTGTTGATTCCACTGAGGTACTTAAACGTTTCTATCATGTCCCCCCTCTCCCTCCTTTCCTCAAGGGTATACATATTAATCTCCTTTAGCCTCTCCTCATATGGCTTCTCTTGCAGACCCTGCACCATTTTAGTTGCCCTCCTCTGAATTGCATCCATCCTGTCTATGTTCTTACGGAGATGGTGCCTCCAGAACTGGACGCAGTACTCCAAATGGGATCTCACCAACTGTCTGTACAGAGGGATAACAACTTCCTGTTTTCTGCTGGTGATGCCTCTCCATATACATCCCAGTATCCCCCCAGCCCTCCCTACCACCTTCTCACATTGCTTGCCAACCTTAAGGTCATCTGATATGATTACCCCCAGGTCCCTTTCCATTTTTGTTGTTGTTACTACCTCCCCCCATTGTGTAATCTTCCCCTGGGTTTTTGTTTCCCAGGTGCATTACTTTGCACTTCTTTGCAATGAATCTAAGCTGCCATACTTCTGACCAGTCCTCCAACCTTGCCAAGTCCATTCTCATCCTTTCCACGCCTCCTTGTGTATCAACCCTGTTGCAGATCTTTGTGTCATCTGCACAGAGGCACACTTTTCCTTCCAGTCCCTCTGCAATGTCACTTATAAAGACATTAAAAAGGACTGGACCCAGTACTGAACCCTGCATTACCCCACTAGTAACCCTTTTTCTTCAGAGTGGACTCCATTTACAATTACCTTCTGTGTCCTGTTGTTCAGCCAATGTTTTACCCAGGCTACCACACTGGGACCCACTCCAAGGCTGGTTAATTTGACTACTAATCTTTTGTGTGGGACTGTGTCAAATGCCTTGCTAAAGTCTAGGTAGGCCATGTCCACAGCCCCTCCCTGGTCTACTACTTTGGTCACCCAGTCAAAGAAATCAATTAGATTCATCTGACATGACCTTCCATGCTGCCTTGGGTCCTGTGCCCCACTGGCCTCTAGGTACTCAACAATTCTTTCTTTCAGAAGTGATTCCATCACTTTCCCTACCACAGAGGTCAAACTGACAGGTCTGTAGTTTCCTGCCTCTGTCTTGCTCCCACTTTTGTGAAGGGGAATCACATCAGCCTTCTTCCAGTCCTCAGGTACCACATCATCCTCCCATGATTTGTTATAAAGTGTAGTTAGTGGTGTCACTAGTTCTCTGCTTAATTCCTTTAGAATTCTGGGGTGAATTTCATCTGGCCCCATTGCTTTGTCCACCTTTAGTTTTAGGAGTTCTTTCAGAACCCTTTCTTCTGTGAAAGGACTGAGATTGACCCTCCAGAGTGCTTCTGTTAATTGGATTAGGCACCTCCCCCACTTCCTCTTTTGTGAATACTGAACAGAAGTATTCATTCAGTATCCCTGCTTTTTCACTGTCACTCTCTGCCCACCCACCATCCATTCTATTCAGCCTCACTATCCCTCCGTTTGTCTTTCTACGCTCCCTGATATACCTATAAAAGGTTTTATCCCCCTTCTTAACCGAGTTGGCTATCTTTTCCTCAGTTTGTGCCTTTGCTATTCTGGCTACCCTCCCTGCTTCCTTCTGCCTTAACTGGTACAGTTCTCTGTCCTGCTCCTTCTGTGTTTCCTTATACTTCCTAAATGCTATCTTTTTCTCCCAAACCTTCACTGCCACTTCTTTTGAGAACCATAGTGGCTTTTTCTTTCATTTTGATTTGTTTATTTGCTTCGCACAATGGCTTATTGCCTCTGTGATGGAAGTTTTGATATTTCCCCATTGTTGCTCCACCCCTCCTTCTAGCCTGTTTGCTAGTGCTTTTCTAAGGCACTCTCCCATCTTGCCAAAGTCAGCCTCCTGAAGTCCAGAACCCTCACTTCATATGGCTTGACTCTGTAGCTGAGTTTATCATGAACCACACTGTTTGGTGGTCACTTGTTCCCAAATGGCTACCCACTTCTAGATCTGAGATCCTCTCACTGTCCCCATTTGAGAGTATGGTTCTACAATTGCTCCTCATGAGTAGGTTCCAAAACTAGCTGTCAGAGGCATGCCACCTGAAGGGCATCAAGAATGGCCCTGCTTTTGGATGTGGCTGCAGCAAAGGTGCTCCAGTTAACATCTGGCATATTAATGTCCCCCATCAACAATATCTCCCCTTTCTCTGCCATCCTAAGTATGCCTTATATCATATCCTAGTCCATTCCCTCCTCCTGACATGGGGGTCTGTATACAATCCCTGTGCAGATTGTGGTGCCATTTTCAGTCTATAAGGTGGCCCTCAGTGCCTCCTCTCCTCCCTGTTTATTCTTTTGTTCAGTTGTTTTTATCCCTTTCCTTTCATAGAGAGCTACTCCCCCTCTTCTGCCCTCCCTGTCTCTCCTGTAGGTTGTGAACCCTGGTATGTTAACATCCCAGTCATGGTTCTTTGTGTACCATGTTTCTGTGACTGCTACAACATCCAGGCATCCCTCTTTCATCAAGGCCACCAGTTCAGGGAGCTTGTTGCCCAGACTATGGGCGTTGGTACTCATTACCCTCCATTTCTTGATGGCCTTACTGCTTTTTGCCCCATCCCCATCCTTACTGCGTTTGTCACTTTCTCCATTTACCCCTGCACTTCTCCCTATTGACATCTCTATGTTGATATCTACCTCACTTAGTACCCTGATTTTTTTTGGGGGGGGTTAGGATTTCCCTGCTCCTTTCCAGTGCCTCCCCCATTGGCTAGTTTAAATACTTGCCAATAAAGTATTTAAACCTATCACCGAGGATCCTGGTTCCCCTCCTGGACAGATGCAGTCCATCATGCCAGTATAGGCCTGCTTCCAAATAGGTGGACTCCCATCCCCAGTGAAGCCAAATCCCTGAGCTCTGCACCAGTTTTTTGACCACTGATTGAATCCCATGGTGTGGAGCACCCTAGCCTCATCCATGCCATAGACAGGCAGCACCTCTGAGAAGGTTACCATGTATGCTATTTGTCTAAGGCCCCTCCCCATCTCCACAAATGCTTCTTGCACTGCTCTGATCCCTTTCTTAGCCAGGTCATTTGTCCCTAGGTGGACAATGACATCCAGCTCTCTCCCCTGTGCAGCTGCTCCTGTGATCCTGAAGATTTGTTCCCTGTCACTCCAAGCCATGGTGCCAGGCAGGCACCTTACCTCCCTCTCCCCTTCATCCCCCAGTTCTACCTTCCTAACAATGGAGTCCCCACCAGGAGTTGTTTCCTTCCCCTGTGGGGTACCATGCCACCCTCCTTTGGGTCTCCTTTGTGGAGGTTCCCAGCATCCTCCTTGGTCTCCACTGTGGGTGCCTCCATAGAGGAACCACACTTTTCCATAATGGCATAGAAATTGTGGAGAGGTACAACTGGAGGGATGCACCTCTGTTCCACCACTCTCACCCTCCTTGAGCCTACTGTGGTCCAACCGCTCCTCTTTCTTGGCAACCTCTGAGGCAACAGCAGTGATCCTGGTGGTCTCTGGGTGGGAGAGGAGGTCCCACAAATCCTGGTCAATTCATCCTGGAGATGAGCAACTTCCTCCCTCAGCCCAGAGAGGTGCCTGCATACGGGACAACACTGTATCCTCCAGAACGTCTCCTGGAAGACTGCTGCTCCACAGGCACTGCACTGCACCACTCCTATCATATCTTTTTTTCTGGCCCCCTAACTGTTGTTTGGAATACTTACTCTTTCCTCTGTTTATTTTCTTTATTTTTTCTTCCCCTACTTACTTACTGCCTCTGTGCCCTTTTAGCTCCTGACCTTCCTGTTCTAAGACAAGAAGTTCCTATTTTTCTCAGTAGTCTCCTTACTTGCTCAGAGTCAGACCTCCAGCAGCTAGGGGGGGACGTGGAGCTACTCTTGCCCTTCTAGAATGGTGAGTCTTGGTGGCTCTGTGATCACTCACTTCCTGCTCCCAAACAGGAAGTTTCTGTTGTCAGTTAAATCATATGCCTATAAAAGTAGAACTGGTTTAGGGTGGAGGGAAGAGAAGGAGGGCAATATAGTCCCAGTAGAGAAGTTTTAGTTATACCAGTAGCTCCTTCCTCCTGGTGTTCTGTCTGTTCTCTGGCACAAGCTATCTAGGGCAGTGCTTAAATCTGGTTTTAATCTGGCTCCTTCTAGCTAAGCCACTCCTCCTACTTTGCAAATCTTTCTACACTTAGCGAATTTCACAGATAACAATTCCCTTCTGACACCTGTGACAAGCACCTAGATAAGTACACAGATAACAATTTACTTCAACTACCTCTGACAAACACACTAACTCTTTTTTTACCCTAAATTGAAGGTCCCAGTACAAGATTTCTAGTTCTTAGTCCCAGTAGAGAAGTTTTAGTTATACCAGTAGCTCCTTCCTCCTGGTGTTCTGCCTGTTGTCTGGCATCTTGAGACTGTTACAATGACCACACCAGTTCTGTTGCCAAAACATACTGTTGCTCAGCCTCATAAGTTTCCTCTCATCACATTTCCTTTTGCCGATGTGAAGGATTCTGAAGAAGAGCATTCATCTGGTTCTGAATATTTACCAGAGCCACAAGACTTGCTAAGTATATCATCTGACAGTGATATCCACATAAGCGAATTTGGTGATGAGGCTGAATATGCGGCATATCTGTGTGAGAAGCATGAATGTGCAGCTGTCACAAAATGCAGTGCTGCTCATCATGGCAAGCAGGTTGGTCAGGGTCACCCTCCTTTTCCTCCTAAAAAAAACAAATAGTCCATCTTGTCCTTTCCAAGAGTTGTGTCAAGTTCAACTCCATCTGATACACAAAGTAGTTTTACAACTACATCTGTTGCAGAGAAAGAAAGGGGCAGAACAACTGCATCCACTGCACCCAGGTCTGATAAGGGAAAGAGGGCAAAACATGCCAAAGGTCACCCTATTGGGGCCTGTTCTTCCACTGTCAGTGTGGGGAAAGGTGTGGTGTGACTATACTTTAGTGTTGTAAAAGATGATCCAACAAAGGCAGTATGTTCTGTGTGTGACTGTACTATAAGTCGTGGCAAAAACCTTTCAAATCTCACAACAACATCAATGATGATCCATCTCTGAATGAAACATCCCAGTTCACTTCAATGATGCACAGCTGTTCCTCCCCCTCCACAACATGTGCCTGTCAGCCCCTCTTCTGGCACTGGTCCAGTAGATGCACAATGCATTGTTAGTGATTCTATTACTGAGACAGATAGTGTGCCCTCAACTCCCCCCTACACCACTTATAGCACATCCCCATACAGGAGCATCACCCATTCTGCCTTCTTTTACTCAATCATCTATTATTGTAACACCCTCCACCATGGGTTCAAAGTCAAAATCAATGCGATGTGTTACCGCTTTGACCACACCCATCATGCAAGCTTTCCATGCCCACACCAAATACCAGGTATTACACCCAACAGCACAGCAGATCACCAATTTAATTGGTGAGATGATGGCCTTGGATTTGCCATTTTCCATTGTGGAAAACATAGGTTTCTGTAGGCTGTTGCATCATTTGCACCCCAGGTATAATATACCATCACGGACCACATTTTCACATACTGTAGTACCCAACATTTACCATGATTTAAGAAAAGAAGTTGCCAGACTACTAGCACAGGCTGTTGTTGGAGTTTTCCACTGTACAACTGACATATGGACCAGCATGAATTCAAATCATGCATATATGTCACTGACAGCACACTGGTGTGTTGCAGATGTGGTAGTCACTGGTGGTGATGGTGGTACTGGTGCTGGTTCTGTCTCTTCCCCCTCTCCCTGCATGTCTGCTTTGCTAAATGTCAGTGTTATGGAAAAAGATCACTGAGCTGTAAACATACTGTCATTCCTGCAAGAGATGTTGAGCTCACGGATTGATGGCAACAATTTGCAGGTAGGATTTGTGGTCACAGACAATGCCACAAATATGATAAAAGCACTTAGAGATGACAATTTTAAGGGGATATGCTGCTTTCTCATACACTAAATTTGGTGTTGACAAAGGCTTTGGCAAACACAGCAGAGGCAGATCACACAGTCAAATTAGCCAGAAGCATATGCAGCCACTTCCATCACTCTGTGAAAGCCACAAACTGTCTGTATCAGCTACAAGAACATCTTCAAATGCTACAGAATAATCTCATTCATGATGTACAGACCCGGTGGAATTCCACCTACTACATGCTGCAAAGTTCTTCTGGAGCAAAAGCAGGCCCTTCATGAGATGAGCATGGAAACTGATATATGGGGAGTCCTCGGACATTAGGACTGGGCTGTGATTGAGGGCTTGGTAAAGGTTTTAGCCCCATTTGAAAGGAGCACTCGTGACCTTAGCTGTGATTCTGCACTGCCAAGTCATGTAATTCCCGCTGTACAGATCCTGAAAAAAGCCATGAGGAAATTCAGTAAAATGCTAGGAAAGATCCAAACCAGACACCAGGAACAGTGATATCCCTTGTGGAAAACCTCACCACAGAACTAGAAGTTAGATTTTCTGATCTCTGTTCCAATAAAAAGCATATATTTGCCACTATGTTGGATCCACGTTTCAAGTGTGAGGTACTACACCTTATAATGCCCACTCACAGGGTTACAGTCTTTCAGAAGCAGATGTGCTCAGAACTTACCTTCTGTATCCTTCGGTCAGTGAGACCAGCAGGTAACCCTATTGATGAGCCAGTCTCAGAACTAAAAACTGAAAGCAACATGGAAAACCTTGAGAAGGTGGGTGACTGTTGGGCTGAACTCAGCTCGTCACTACAGGCTGAGCAGTGGAAGAGAACAGAGCTGAACAGCAGCCACAGTCGACACCCAATCTGCTGAACAGTTATTTTAATGAGCCTCTGGAGTCATTCTCCATAAATCCAGTGGAGTACTGGATCAAAAAGATGAAAGCATTTCCACACTTGGCACAGTTGGCCCTTAAATATATCTGTTTACCCCCCCCCCACCAGCGTACCATCTGAATGAATGTTCAGCACTGCTGGGGATGTGATGGAACCTCACTGATCCTCACTTGACCCAGCACATATGGAACAACTTGTGTTCATAAAAATAAATCTTCCTCACCTTGGGTACACATATGGCCACTAACAATTGTGTTAAATAATTGTCTTGTACTGGATACAACATTTGTGTGTTGTAGCATTGACCCATACACAAGCCATTCTGTGTTAGCTATCATTGTTCTGTTAGCAAATAAGCACAACATGTTAACATTCATATTCAAAGTCATACTAACACAAATCTGTGACCAGCACCCTTTTTCTTTATTACTTCCACTGTTATGGTGTATTCTTTTGAATGAGCATGCCTTGCAGTTCCCAGTGCCTAAAACTGCCACCCACCTATTGACATCTGTTCCTAATACAAAATCCTCAACTGGTGTTGCTACATCTCTCATCTCCTATGTTGCTTATGCCCATATTCTATCGATCCCTTTAACATCTTTCCAGGTGCCAGTTACCAGTGTGGCATTACCAGTTTCAAGAATTTCACGTGCATAAAATATGGCAGTTAATAGTGTGTCATCTCCAGTCTCAGTGTTTCCCCATGCCTGAAATATGGCAGTTACAAGTGTGGCATCACCAGTCTCAAGTATTTTGCGTGCATAAAATACGGCAGTTAGTGTGGCATTTCCAGTCTCAGTATTTCCCATGCCTGAAATATGGCAGTTAACAGTGTGGCATCTCCAGTCTTAAGTATTTCACATGACTGAAATATTCTGGTTACAAGTATGGCATCACTTATCTAAAGTATTTCACATGACTAAATATTCCGGTTACCAGTATAGCATCACATGTCTCACGTATTTCACATGATTGAAATATTCTGGTTACCTGTATGGCATCACCATTCACAAGTATTTCCCGTGCCTGAAATATTCCAGTTACCAGTATGGCATCTCCAGTCTCCAGTATTTCACATGACTGAAATATTCCGGTTACCAGTATAGCATCTCATGTCTCAAGTATTTCACATGATTGAAATGTTCTGGTTACCAGTATGGCATCACCAGTCTCAGGTATTTCCCATGCCTGAAATATTCCAGTTACCAGTGTGGCATCACCAGTCTCATGTATTTTCCATGGCTGAAATATTCCAGTTGCCTGACTATGACTGGCTTGTACCATTGTTTTGTTGCATTAAGTTGTTGATGCTGCTGCTACAGATGATGACAATAATGAACGTGAAGAAATCTGGAATATATTGCTGATGACCAATGACCGATGACCACCAAAGCCAGAGTCTGATGCTTCTGATCTTCGATGAACACATTGTGTGTTACCAGCAACAGTAAGTGAAATATGCAATCTTTTAATGCTGTTTTTATGTCTGTGGGATTTTCTTTTTGTGGGGGGGTAAATTGTGACTAAAGTGTATCTCTAATCATGTTTTTCTCCTGATTTGTTTTTGGTATACAGGTATTTTACTACCAGGGTGATGAACTCTTGGTAACACATCGGGTATGAACAGCAAAGGTAAGTAAAGTATTTAATCTGTTAATTGTTTTCTTTCTGTTTTGGTGTGTGGGGTGGAGGCATATTAAAGTAGAACAGGGAGACTGCCTGGATGTGTGTAGGCCATTTTGGAAAAGCACTGCATTTCATTATGTCTCCCTCACAGGTAGCATCCAATCAAAAGACCTTTATGGGGTAGCACGTCATAGGCCGAATGAGCATCATGCTTGAGTGCTGTCCTCACAGCTGTACCTCTCAGCTCTGAAGATAAGATGTGAATGGGTATGTTGGCCTGTTGAAGTTACAGTGTTATTTGATAGGCTTAATTATGTCTTATTGGTTGCTTTTCTTCATGGCCACAATTATTTAAAGCTCTAGAATATGGTATTCTTGTAGTGGCCACTGAGACCTTTTAGACCATGTATAGATTGTTACGTTGCTCCAAATATTACCAGAATTATGGCCTGTTGAAGTTACAGTGTTATTCGATAGGCTTAATTATGTCTTATTGGCTGCTTTTCTTCATGGCCACAATTATTTAAGACTCTTGCATATGGCATTCTGGTAGTGGCCGCTGTGACCTTTTCTGAACACATATAGATTGTTACTGAACTCCAAATATTGACAGAGTTATGGTGTTTTATACTTCCAGTGTTATCCTATGGAAAACTGCATGCCCATGATGAACTCCTTTCCCCCTGCATCCTCCTCCTGAGGCATCAGCGTCAGAAGACATCTTCTGGCACCAAAGAACAAGGCAAAGTGCTGTGACCTCTTCATCCTACTCCTGAAGCACCAGCAGTACAAGATAGCCTCTGGCATCACTGTACAAGGCAAAGTGTCGTGACCTTTGAATCCTCCTCCTTAAGCACCAGCAGCACAAGATAGCCTCTAGCACAAATGGGCACGCCAAATTGCCATGACCACTGCATCCTCCTCCTGAAGCACCAGCAGCACAAGACAGCCTCTGGCACCAGTGTACAAGCCAAAGTGCCATAACGTCTTCATCCTTTCTCCTGAAGCACCAGTGGCAGAAGTCAGCATCTGGCACCAGTACAAGCCAAAGTGGCTAGACCTCTTCATCCTCCTCCTCCCGAAGCACTAGCAGCAAAAGACAGCCTCTGGCACCAGTGTACAAGCCAAAGTGCCATTACCTCTTAATCCTCCTTATAAAGCACCAGTGGCAGAAGACAGCCTCTGGCACCAGTGTACAAGGCAAAGTGGCACTACTTCACATCCTCCCCCTACTGAAGCCATTTTAAGGAGTTATATAGCAATTCTCCATTAAGGCAAATTATATGCCCGCGTACCAAATATCGAATACAGAATAATGAATACCTGGTACCCGAATACCAACTATTCGGCCAAGTATTCGGGAAATGGTATTCGCACAGCCCTAGTGTCCAGACTGGTGCTGGAGGATCAGTGATTTTACTGCTGAGTAGAGATGCAGCAAAGTTTTAATTCACTGGCGAAGTGAACGCAGAGCAGCTCATTTTGCATAGCACTACGTGTAATCCCCATTAAAAAGTCGAAATTCGCCTTAATGGACTTTGCATTGGCCACTTTGAGTTCACTTCACATTACATTTTGATGAGGCGAAGTCATTAAGAAACAGGCTACTGATCACATGCCTGACGGTCTCTGCAGGTCACATGATTCAGGGAGGCAGTTAAATAGGCAGGAAGTCAGTGTTTTATTTTCACTTTCTCTTGTAGAAAGAGGTGTGCAGATAGTGTGCAACCTGTGTTAACACAATTTGTAAAAGTAGCTCAATTTCACTTTTTTGTGTTTAAACCTTTTGTGATTCAGTTTTAGTAATAGTTCATGAAGTTTTATTTAATTAGAAAGGCTTTTTTTTGTTTAAAAGAGTTTTTTTTTTTGGTGTACTTAGTTTCAGTTCCTGTACTTATTTTACTAGCACTTATGCTAGTTTTTTTTTCTTTTGTATTAGCATTACAGTTTAATTTATCAATGGATCATGGCAGGCAAAGTGGTGGCCAGTGGGGGCCATGAATGCAGGGTGGCCTTGTCTGCCCAGTTTGATTGCACCGTCCCAGTTTCGGGACCTCAACTGCAGCCACAGACAGCCCAGCTGCAGTAGTCCTCCAGCAGCAGCTGGAGGAGCAGCGACAGCAGCAATCACAGCAGGTTGTTGCCCCTCCACCACCTGCAGCACAGTAAGTGTTATCTGGTGCCCCCCTCATTGCCTGTAATGGGCCCTGCACAGAGCTCTCCCCTGTGGGATTTTTTTATGAGCTTCCCGGGGATACCACTGTGGTGCACTGCAACATTAACAATGTGCTGATCTGTTGGGGGCACAAGGGCGGGCACCTTGGCATGGTTGAGCAGAAAACCCACCTAGTTGTTCACCACTCTACCTAGTGGGACGCTAAGCTGCAAGAGGTAGCAGCCACTCCTGCAGCTGTGGCAGAGGTACCTCGTCCACCTACGTGTCCAAGAGGTAGCAGCCACTCCTGCAGCTGTGGCAGAGGTACCTCATCCACCTGCGTGTCATCGGCAGAGAATGGAAATTGCATCAGCAGATGTGTCAGGTCCCACAGCTGCCCATGTGGAGGACCCATCACAGCAACTTGTGACCCAGGCGGACCTGGCTGTGCTATGGGTTGAGGCTGAGGCAGTCAAAACAGTGGTGCCCATGCAGTATCTCACTCATATCAAGAGGCAGAATGAGGAGATCATCAGTTTACTGTGTAATTTCAGTGGTGGTCAGCAACAGCCCCCACATGCCCCTCAAAACAATTATTTTGGCTTGCAATTTAACCCCCCCCCAAAAAAAAAATCTTGTCTGCTTTTAATTTTTTTTTCTTAATTAATATTTTTCTTTTGCTCTGGACTAAGTATGAAATTTATGTTCAGGTAATGTTTTGTTCGTGATTTGTCTTACTTGCTACTTAATTTACTGTATTTGTTACGACTGAGGTTCGTCAAAATGGCGGTCGCTGTGTGTTCTCATTACAGGTGAAACTGTCATGCCGTTGCGCACGCTGCAATAAAAGTGTCTTAAAAATTACATTTTGGCATCACAATTTCAGCTGAAATGAAAGCACACAGTGTACACACAGTTGGTAGCCATATGACATCTTACATAAAATGAAGTAATTTTGAGTAAGAACAAAACAATTAGTATTGCAGAAAGCATAACAGGGAGGGTGGAACATTTAGGGGAGGTGGTGAATCGGATTTACCATTATGAGGGTCATGATCAAGAAAGACAGGATTAACAAAATTCCCCCCCAAAAAATTAATCTCTGATTTTATTTATTTTCTTAAGCCACATTGATGTGTCTTACATAGTAAGTATGACATTTATGTTCAGTTAATATTTCCTTTGTGATGTTAATTTTGTTAATCCTGTATTTGTTGAGCCTCATAATGGTAAATTGGATTCCCCACCTCCCCCAGTTTTCCCCCCATGCCATTATGCTTTCAGCAATAGAAATTGTTTTGTTCTTACTCATTGATGTATTTTATGTAATAAGTCATGTGCGTACACTGCATGTTTTCATTTCAATTGAAATTGTGCCACCAAAAAGCCATCTTCAAGACACTTTCATTGCAGCGTGCATAGCAAGACGACATTTTCATCTGTAATGAAAGCACACAGTATCCACGATTTTGATGACCATCAGTCATGTAAAAAATGAAGTAAATTAAGTAACTACTACGAAAATACTTGTTAATTTTCTGAACATTTAATTAAAGCACCAGTGCAATTATCACAATTCCATTACCCCACCTACCATGCCCCAAGAAATGTGCTATATGGTATGTGAATGTCTCACTGTTTTAATTTCATGAAAAGCTGAGATGAAAAATAAAATGCCAGAAATGTATCACAGTGTGTTAAGTGACAGCAGTGCCTTGTGATACCTCTTGCTGCTGCTGGTGCTTTAGTCCTGCTGTTTTAATTTCATGAAAAGCCCAGATAATTAAAATGCTAGAAATGCATCACAGTTTGTTAAGTGACAGCATTGCCTTGTGATACCACTTGCTGCTGCTGGTGCTTTAGTCCCACTGTTTTAATTTCATGAAAAGCTGAGATGAAAAATAAAATGCCAGAAATGTATCACAGTGTGTTAAGTGACAGCAGTGCCTTGTGATACCTCTTGCTGCTGCTGGTGCTTTAGTCCTGCTGTTTTAATTTCATGAAAAGCCCAGATAATTAAAATGCTAGAAATGCATCACAGTTTGTTAAGTGACAGCATTGCCTTGTGATACCACTTGCTGCTGCTGGTGCTTTAGTCCCACTGTTTTAATTTCATGAAAAGCCCAGATGAAAAATAAAATGCCAGAAATGTGTCACAGTGTGTTAAGTGAGAACATTGCCTTGTGACACCACTTGCTGCTGCTGTTCCCCTGCTACTGTAATTGAATTAAAAGTCCAGATGAAGCTGGCCTGGTGGCACTGAGGGTTGAGGTGCTGGATGCCACACCTCACACCACACCAGCGACCCAGGTTCGGGAATGGACTCGGGTCGCTGGGGGCTGGCAGGGGAGAGGAAGGATTGAGCATCCCATGATTGCTCTCCTTCCTCTGGGGCAGGTAGGTGCAATGCGTCATGCTGCAGCGACAACTGGCAGAGGCCAGCTGCACTACAGCTGCATGCCTGGATGGGGGAAGTGTGATGGGCATCAGCATGGCTGTGCTCTGATGCCATTGCATGTCTGGCTCCCAGGAGCAAGGAAGAATTGGCAGAAAATAGTGGGGCAATTTCAGCTTCTGATGGCCGTGCCATGCACCCCTGAAAATGAGAGGCACCTTCACTGGGGTGTGGCCGACCCCGTGTGCATGGGGTGTATAATCTGCGTGCCAGACCTGATCCGGAGGAGCA
Organism: Neoceratodus forsteri; assembly: GCA_016271365.2. Lineage (NCBI taxonomy): Eukaryota > Metazoa > Chordata > Ceratodontiformes > Ceratodontidae > Neoceratodus > Neoceratodus forsteri. The sequence continues at coordinate 808,227,477 of CM028129.1, read as the reverse complement.
GGTGCCAGCCACCAGAGATTGCTGGGTCTACTTCATGGGGCAAAAAACAGAAAGGAAAAAAAAAATGAATAAAAATTCAGATGAAGAATAAAATGCCATAAACACGTCACTTTGTCCCAAGTAAAAGCATTGCCTGTGCTGACACCTGTTGAATCATCAATACATGCTGCCCTTTGTGTGCCTTCATACCACAATGGTGAGTTATTGTGCATGCCACTGTAATTTTTGTTTCCATAGACACAGGCATTTAATTTCTATATAATTTTCTTCTGTGTTGTAAGCAGTTCATCATGCTGTTCCTTTTCAGGGAATCTTAATACTTTACCGTGGCAGACATGATGATCAAATCAAATCAACATGCAAGCATCACATATATTATGAGTCTGACACTTACTGTGGTACTGTGAAATTAAAATGCTCTTTTGGGGGGAAGTGCTGTGGTTGACTGAAAGACAATCATATATGATTCTTTTTTTTTTTTTTCAGGTCGGAGGCATACAGCCAGTGGTCCACCAATTTCAGATGGCTGCTGACTTTGGCTGAATGGATACTGTCAACCCATGCAAGGTAAGTACTTTGGTACTTTGGTGGTATGGGACAAAAGAAGGCGATTAGCCCATCATGATTGTCCTCCACGTTTGTGGATCATTTAGTGGGTCCCTAATTAGTCAACCATTTGTCCAGTTTGTTTTTGAAAGACAATATGTTAGGGGAGTCAACTATTTCCTGAGGTAATTTGTTCCATATTCTGGGCGCTCTTATAGTAAAAAAGATCATTCTTTTGTTTGTTTTTGCTCTCATGATCTCCAGTTGTCTGTTATGCAATCTTGCAGCTGATTTTCTAGTAGAGTATTTGAGACCGCAGTTTTGCATCTGTTCTGTATTTGCTTTGATTTTGAATAATAGTATCAAGTCCCCCCTGAGTCTTCTTTGAGATAATGTGTGTAAACCTGTTTGTTCTAATCTGGTGGTGTAGTTAAGTTTAGAAAGAGGAGGTATATGTTTTGTTGCTTTGTGTTGGATGCTTTCAATCTTATTGATATCAGAAGTTAAATAGGGGCTCCAGAAGGGGGAACAGTAGTCCAAAAATGGTCTAACATGAGATCTATAGAGTGACAGTAGACATTGTTCAGTTTTGTTTATGAAAGTTTTGCTAATCCTCCTGAGAGTGACATTTGCTTGGTTGGCTATTTTGGTACAGTGTGAAGTGGAAGACAGCTTATTATTGACCAAGATGACTAGATCTTTTTCTACAGAAGAGGTTTTAATAGCCGTATTATTTAGGTAATATGTTTGCAGTGGATTATTTTTACCCAGATGAAGAGTTGCGCATTTGGTGACATTAAAGTGCATCTCGTTCATACATGCCCATCACTTGATTTGCAGTAGTTCTGCTTGTAGACCAGAGTCTTTGGTTTGATTGATAGCTTTTCCCCCGATTTTAGTGTCGTCAGCAAATTTTACCATTTTGTTGTTTGTTGATATGTACATATCTCCTATAAACAAGTTAAAGAGAATCGACCCAAGCACAGAACCCTGGGGGACCCCACTGTTTACTCCTCTTTCCCTGGACATTACATTATTGACCCTGACTTTCTGAGTTCTGTTATTCAGCCACTGGTTTATCAAGGAAGTTAATATGGGTGACAGCCCTATTTTAATAAGTTTTTTGATCAGTAAAGAGTGAGAAACTTTATCAAATGCCTTGCTGTAATTGAGTAGTATGACGTCCATAGGTATGTTGTTGTCTAAGTGATAGCTGATGTGTTCATAAAAGGAGATGAGGTTTGTTACACATGAGAAACCCTGTTTAAAGCCATGCTGGTATGTGTCGATTATTTTTAATGTTGCTAATTCGTTTTCTATTTTGATCTTAATGATTTTTTCCATAAGTTTACATGGAATAGACGTAAGACTTATGGGTCTATAATTTTCAGTCTTTTTATTTTTTGGGTGGAGTGGGGAGCATTTGGAAAAAAAGGTTTATTAATGTTGTTGTCATATTTACAGGTCTTCAGCATATTATCATCATCATCATCATACCAGTTGTCCTTCAGATTGGAAGATGTCACCCATGGCACTGTACAGCACCTCAATGTTAACTGAAAAGAGATGAAGAAATTTTGAGTTAATTGTTGCTAACACATTCACTTCCTAGCATGGTTGTTACTATCTTCTGTTATATATACACCTTGAAATACCAAGGTTCTGTATTAAATACCTTATCCAGCTTAAAATACCAAGGTATTAGTTAGAAGTCCTTATGAAGCTAAACATACCAAGCTATTAGTAAGAACCCCATGTCAAGCTGAAAATACCAAGCTATTATTAATGTAGTAACTCATGTACAAAAATGTTACCGGTTTACTGAGTGACATGCACTGGACCACTATGTTAAGTTACATTACATCATGTGGTTTCTGGACCAGGATAACACGTTTTACAACTGTGGTTTACTGAAGTATGCCTCTCCCGTCTGTGAATAACAAATATATTATGTGGCCTATATTCTGTATGTCACAAAAATGAAAATAGAAAATGAAATATGAAATAACACTGATACTTATCTGTCAATGTTATCCCTTCTGTGCCTGTGGTAGGATTACTGTAGTACTGCCAATTTACACAGTCTGTAACCTGTGAAAGCAAAATGAAAATAAGTTACCTGTATTTGTTAACAGTGGCATCTTTAACCTGGTGTAGGAATGATGAACACCACAGTTTAACTCAAAAACAGAGTACATGACAATGGTACATACTTACTGTCTATTAGTGATAAGAAGCCATGTAGATGTGGCTGGTTGTGGGTTCATATCTTGGGCATAGGAAGAATGCTTCTCTGTCACTTTCAAGAAGCATGGTGGGTGTGGCTGACTGTGGGTTCATAGCTTGGGCACAGGTAGAATGTCTCTCTGTCACTTTCAAGAGGCATGGTGGGTGTGGCTGGCTGCGGGTTCATAGCTTGGGCACAGGTAGAATATCTCTCTGTCACTTTCAAGAAGCATGTTGGGTGTGGCTGGCTGAGGGTTCATAGCCTGGACACAGGTAGAATGTCTCTCTGTCACTTTCAAGAAGCAGGGTGTATGTTGTGAGCTGAGGGTTCATAGCTAGGGCACAGGTAAATTGTCTCTCTCAGTCTCAAGATGCGGAGTTCACTGCAAGTAATAATGAAATGACTGAACACATTATGTGAACTATACCCACAAAATCAATAAAGGGGAAGTAAAAATATAATGTCTTGTCATTTATTGACAATTGTCATATGACATTGAAGGCCACTATTTGTATTTTAGTTATTCCAAAAAACAGTAACATTACAGCACTGAGACAGCCTTCACCACTGTAATTTTGCAATTATGTGCTGCCACCAACATCATCCACATCATGATCAAGGAGGAAGCAGCCCTCACAATCTTCAGGCCAGCTTGTACCCAACTGGAAATTATTTCTCCATGGCCATATCATCAAATTCAGTGGTACAGCATTTGTCTCTTCCACAAGGATGGACTGCTTCACCACCATCAGCAGTAGCACCACCAGCATCATGACTGGGTACAAACAGAGATGTGCTTTTCCAACTCCATATGTGATCTTCATTCAATTTGATAAATGTTAGCATGCTAAAATTTGAAGGTGATAAGTTAGTACGATGGTCATGCACTATGGACCCCACAGAAACTGAATACCTTCTCCACACTTACATTGGAAGCTGGGCATGTCAGGTACTTTACTGCCACTGATGTGAACACTGGCCATTCATTCACCTTGACAGTCCAGTACACCAAAGGATCATCCGTTATTGTCAGATGCCTGTTTTCTGCCAAATAGGAGTTAACCATGCTCTGTGATGCAGGCTTTCTGGGTGAATTGTCCACCTGTTCACAAGATTCATCTAGGTCACAAATTCCAACTTGGGACAAAGCACCCCAAAGTGGATTAATGGACAACTGTTTTGCTGATACCACCCCTTGCCCCTCAGCCACCATACTGGATGTACTTGTCCACAGTGAACTTCAGCATTGTTATGCTGTGTTTGTATAACTTTGCACATGACTTCTGTGCCCCATGAACCAACTGGATCAGCTGTCCAGTCAGATTTTGAACCTGATCTAGCCCTCCCTCTAGTATGAATGCAATGCCACGTTTGTAGCGTGGGTCCAGCATTGTTGTTTTTCCAAATTCTGGAGATTGTTGAATAGTGGTGATGTGTCAATTGATGTCTAATATAGTAATCATGTGTTTCAGTAAAGCACAGCTTGATCTATCTCCAGAAATGTCAAAGCTAGGCTGCAGATTCAACAAAGTCTTTCTCAGCACCTGAAGAAGTGGAATGGCTTGATTAATGGATGCAGTGTCACCACTCACTGCCTGTCTGACATGTTCAAAAGGCCTCAAAATTGTTATTACTGAGTCCATGAGTTGCCACTGTTCACTTGTCATAGGCATTGATGTCCCTGAACTATCATGGCTAGTGTGCATAAATAGGTACTCTGAGATTGCTTTGTACAGCTCGTACAATCCCTCTGCCATGTAAAGTGTTGAGTTCCAGCTTGTGACAACTTCAAGCTTCAGGCAATGCTGAGGGAGGCTGTTTTTAATCTGCAGCTGGCTAAGTTGGTCAGGGATCTTTCCAGACCATGCAAAGTGGGAACAGATGTGGGGTGCAACAGTCATCATTTGCTTTATTTCTGGGTACAATAGAAATTCTTGTACCACCAGATTATAAACAGTGGGTCATACAGGGAACCCACACAAAGCCGCCATTGCTGATACATTTCACAATGTTTGATCCATTATCACTAGCTATGAAACCAGCTTTTAGGGACAGGGGGTGCAGCTACTCATCAGTTTCTGTCAGTAGCATGTCTAGCATGTGTTCGCCTGTATGCGACCCTGCTACATTATGCATTGCAAGCATGGCATGCTGTCTAATGCCATGAAGGATGCTACCACAACCACAGTCCAACTTATTACACTGCTTTCCCATCCCACCATCACAGACAACCCCAGGTAGTTGCACCCAATGTGCAGTAATACACAGATAGGAACTACTTGCTGTTTTGCCACATGTCCACATACCCATGCTTAAGTGACTGTAAGGTGATATGAAATGTTGAAGGGCACGTCTTATAGACTCTGTCACTATGTGATATAACTCAGGGACAGCACCGGTGGAAAAGTATGTCCGGGATGAGACCTTCCATTTAGGATATGTGCGTGCCACAAAGCACTGGAATCCTGCATTCTCCACAAAGGAAAATGGCAAAAGATTAATTGCCAGCATTTCTGCTATGGTAGCCTTGAGTCCACATGCAACCACATGATTGGGTGGGTATTTACTGATGCACACAAAAAGGCTATGCAACATGGGCTGCTTTGTTCTTTACTTTACATGTGGTGTGCCAAATCATACTTGCTCTAGTCTAAGAGGTGCCCGTGTATCGGACATCACTTCTGTAGTAAAAAATATATTAGTTGGGGCTGGTGAAAACCAATTGTTTATAATACATGCAGGTACTAACGATGTAAACAGAAGCAGCCTTGATGAGCTTAAGCAGGACATCATTGCACTCAATAATGTACTGGCTGAAAAAGACAGTATTGTATGTTTTTCAGAAATTCTTCCTGTACCCAGAGCTACTGATGCCATCAACACTAAGATTAAAGCCTTTAATGATTGGCTGAGATGATGGTGTCTTCAGCAGGGCATTTTATGCCTTGCACATTGGGAAAGCTTTTACCTAAAAGATTCACTGTTTTGTTGGGTTGGACTTCATCTCAGCCGTAGGGGAAGTACCTTATTGGGTAGAAGCATTACAACAGCCATTAACAAACTTTTAAACTAAAAACTGGGGGTGAGATCAGAGAAAAAAAAATCCTGCTCTCTAAAAAGACCTAATACTGATTCTATTGAGTGTGAGGTGCTTAGTCTCAATGCTAGATCTTTAAATCTGGTTAAAATGGCTGAACTTGAGGCCATGTGCCTTTTGAATAAATTTGGACTTATTTCTGTTACTGAAACTTGGTGGGACCCCGATACCACCTGGATCCCACATATTCCTGGGTACAAATTATATCAAAAGGATTGTCAAGACCAGGTGGGGGGAGGGGTCTGTCTCTATGTTAGGGACAACACAATTTCATTCCAACTTCCCCTTACTAGTAATATTGAAACCATTTGGGTGAATATTCAGTTTAAGGGACAACCCCAACTGTTGGTTGGGACATGCTACAGGCCCCCATCATCCAATTTGGAATATTCCATATGCTTGCATAAAGAAATTACTGATATGGCCTCTAAAGGAAATATCCTTGTTCTGGGTGACTTTATTATGCCCTCTATAAATTGGACTTCCTTAACTGGTAGTACGAAGGCTGAAAAAGATCTATTACACTTATTGTAGATATGGGTCTTGAACAAATTATTAATGACCCTACATGTGGAGTCAATATATTGGATTTAGTTATTCCTAATATAGGGAGCTCAATATCTAAGGTTCTAGTTGGCCCCCCATTGGGATCCAGTGATCATTATTCAATTTCCTTTACCTTGTTATTTTGTCAACATATCTCCAACTTTTCAGAATTCAAGAATTATAATAATGCTAACTTTAGCACTATTAATGATCAAATAAATTCAATTTCTTGGGATGCAATATTATCTCCTCTTTCCCTGGCCCTGGAGGAATCCTGGGAATATTTCAAATTGTCTATTTACTATCTAGAAGATTTATATGTCCCTATCTCAAAAAAGTATAATAAAAAGGGGAAAATACCCTTGTGGTTCAACAAAACTATCAAAGCATTAATAAAAAATAAACAAAGGCTGTTTTCATGCGTAAAGAATAGTGAGGGAGATGCCAATGAATTATTAATTATTAAATATAGGAAAACTTTAAAACTTTTAAAGCAAGCTATTTTACAATCTAAAAAGAAACTTGAGTTTCGTTTGGCCCATACAAATGACAGCTATTAATCATTATTCTCTTATCTTAACAATAAAAAAAATGAATAATAGATATGTGGGGCCCCTACTCTATTATAGCTACTGATAGGGACATAGCTGACACATTTAATAAACAGTTTTGTTCAGTTTTTACAAAGAAAGAAGTTTCCAAACTCTTTAGGCAAAGAGTCAACTACATTCCCTCCTATACTATTACTAAAGATGATACCCTAGAAGCTATTTTATCTCTAAAACCTAACTCTAGTCCAGGACCAGATAACATTAATCCTAGATTCTTACTTGAGACAGCTGTAGCTATTACTAAACCCCCTATCAATCATCTTTAATAAATCTTTACTTGAAGGGGTTATCCCTCATGATTGGACAATAGCCACAGTTATTCCAATCTTCAAAAAAGGTAACCATTCCAAGCCAGAAAACTACCGTCCGATTAGTTTAACGTCAGTTATAAGCAAACTCATGGAGAAAATTATTAAGAAAATGTTGGGTAATGAATCCACATCAAGTAATATAATAGATAATACCCAGCACGGATTTAGACAAGGATATTCTTGCCCCACTAACCTGGTAGCCTTTTATAATTATATTAGTATGGGTTTGGATAATGGTATCCCCATGGATGTAATCCTTCTTGACTATAGTAGAGCATTTGACAAAGTCCCTCATGACATCTTGCTTGACAAAATGGTAAAAATGGGATTCTCACAGTATATAGTTAAATAGATTTCAGGATGGTTGAATAACAGACAACAGCAAGTCAGAATAAATGGCATGCTTTCTCAGGCTCTGAGTGTGACTAATGGGGTTCCACAGGGTTCTGTGCTGGGACCAACCTTGTTTAATATCTTTATTAGTGACTTTCAGGTTAGCCCGACAATGTTCTTTCGAAATTCGCTGATGACACCAAGTTAGGAGGGTCTGTTCACACATTATTAAACAGAGAATCTATGAGAAATAATTTAAAAACTGTTGAAGAATGGGCAGACTCAAACAAGATGACACTTAATCCAGACAAATGCCATGTTTTACACTTTGGTGAGAATAACCCCAAACAAATTTATTTTTTAAATAATATTCCCCTACATGTGTCACTACTAGAGCGAGATCTTGGAATTATCATTAATAACAAACTGTCTTCAACTGATCACTGTACTATGATAGCCAGAAAATCCAATGCAATGCTTACTCAGATCCAACATTCCTTTGTGTCAAGGACTCAGGAATGTATTATTCCTCTGTATAGAACATATGTAAGGCCCCATTTAGACTATGGGTCTCCTTTCTGGAATCCATACTTGAAGCAAGATATGGATAGAATGGAGAAAATTCAGAGGAAAGCTACAAAAATGGTCCCATATCTATCCAAATTGGATTATAGTGGTAGATTACAAGTAAGCTGGTTACATTCACTTCATACAAGATGCACTAGAGGAGATCTACTCCTATTATATAAAATTCAGAACTCCCAGGAGCTCATGCACCATTGTGGTTTAAATTTCTCCACTAGACGGACTACTCCATGGTCCCATAATAAACAAATCAATGTTTCAAAATCTAAAACAAATAAAAGGTTAAATTATTTTATGGTGAGAACACCTAGAATTTGGAATCGGCTTCCTCAAAAATTAGTGGACAGTAGTTCTATTACAGCCTTTAAAAAAGGGTTGGATTGTTGGATGGAGTGTAATAATCCCGGGGTATAATTGTCCCACCATGGTGGTGGGGGACAATCTCGATGGGCAGTAGCCTTCTTCTGTCCTCTGAAACCAAGTAAACCAAGTAAATGGCTGTACTCTACTAACTGACATGGATGGAGTAACTGGAACATGTGATGGTGGGTGCACAGGTGACATGCGAATACATGTGGTTATTTTCTGTGTTTTAAGCACATGGTTTGATGTAGTAGAATTATTAAATGGACCACCACTGCTACTCTGACCACTGCTTGAACGTTCAAAATCCTCCTCCTCCTCCTCCTCCTCATGCCTGTAGTAATCCTCTGGTGTTATTTCACCATTTTTACCAACATGGCTACTTACACTGAAGGAAGTGAATACAATGCTCACTAACATGGCTGAGGGTGAATGCCCAGCTATGGCATTAGCTCACCTCTGGTGCCGAATCCACAGTGCCATGTCCCTGCTCTTCAGAAGAGTATGCTAGCCCCCAGTGCCCAAATGGCTACTCTTTTTACCACTCTTCACACATGCTTGGCAAAGCTGGCAAATTGCCACTGTTTCATTGTTGCCATCATGTACAAAAAAATCCCAAACTAGGGATTTAGAGCCCTGCTCTTCACATATCACTGCTGGTGCTACATACGTAACTGCACTTTTTGTAGCGATGAAATGGGTGGTGTAATGCATGATTTCTGCTGTTGTGCACAATTGGACTTGGACTGAACATCACAATCTGTGACTATTAATTCAGGGTTATCATCAACAGACACAGCTACAACATAACTTTTAGGAGGGGGGGGGACTGACTATCAGACTGTTTAGAAACAGCCACCTTCACTTTCTTTTTTTCCGGTTCCCAAATGGGGTCGCTAGCATCATCATCATCATCATCATAATCGTCATCCACTAATTCACTTTGGATGCTGTCCTCCTGTGGAGATATTCCAAGTTCAACAGCAGCCTCGACATTACCACCCACACTTTATTCATCAATGTCTGAATGTTTGGATGGCCTAACCTCAATGTCACTGGAAACATGAGACTGTGAGTCATCATCATGCTCAGAATCATGTTCAAGTACTGTAGGGAGTGGGAGATCAACTTCACTCAAATCTGTGGATTCAACAATGTTTTCTCACATGCTAAGTTTAACAGGATTGAACTTGTAGCAGTGCTGATGTTGTTATCAACCATGCCCTCACTAACTTTACTAACAGCAAGGATGACACCCTCTCCAACCACCACTGAAGCAACTGATTTCGCACTGAAAAACATAGTCGGAGAAATCCCTTTACTTGCACCAACTACTACCTTTCCCTTCTGCTGTGTACTACCATGGCCACATCAATGACCACTCTTAACACTTCTAGCCTTGGCAGCCTCTGATGAACCTGACTTATCTTCACAACTGTCACTGCTAATAGTCTTCTTTTCAGCAATGCCACAGCCAGAAACTGTTTTGCCTGACCATCTCTTCGCAGCCATTTTCTCAGATGACACAGACAATTTACAGCAACTTGATATTTCAGCACTTTTGGGTTGCTGGGACGCAAAACACTAAATGCATCCACACAGGCACAACAAAATACCTGTCCTTGAATCCTTAACCAATGTTCAAAAAGCAGACAGTCAAAAAACAATACCTTATTTTGATGGGGGGATGGGACACAGTGCCTATCTACACAGAAGCAGAGAAATACATTACAGACAGGCTTAGAAATTCAGAGTACTGCTATTACGGACCAGATACCACAATGAAATGCGTATCAATTGACAGCACGCACACAGATTAAAGGTCAGGCACAGAAACTTTAACTGTTCAGTAAACTGTCTATAACACAGACAGTCCTGTCTAAAGACTGAAAAATTGCCAAGCAAACAGAAAAGATGTATAAATAATTCAGTGAAGTTGTACTGTGTCTACCTGAAAACAAAAATAATAAAACAATACCCAACAACGGTTGGAAAAAATGCCTTTATCGCTAATCTCCCTTCTGCACCAAAGATCAGCCCCTCCCCCGAAGCACACTTTTACAGTGTTTGTCAGTACAGAGTCTGAATCAACTAAATTAACATTCAATATTCACAAAAAATCAATAAATGCTTAATGATATAACAATATAAGGGTTTACTACAATCAAGTTACTAAATTTTGTCACAAAATTAGGTGGCAAAAAGGTGTTTTTTAAAGGTTTTTAGAGGGCATGAATCTTAAAGCTCTGAACGCAAATTGTCTCCAGCTTTCTCTACACATATTATGATGAACTGAGGCTGTGCAAGACAATATAGAACCCATGTGATCTCACATCCCATGAATCACTAGAAAATATGCATTAAACTGCAAAAATACAAGGCAAAGTAACGCAAAGTACTTAAAGAACAATGTGAACTTCACATTACTTCGAAATGCATAGTTATTCACTTCGCTTTTCGGAGTATTATGCAAAATTTAGGTTATACATGAAATACTACTCGTAGTGGATTTTAGGCACTTCACCCACCACTGCTGTTGAGGGTGGGGGGCTGTGCTGTGACAGCCGAGGGTGGGGCAGTGCTTTGATTGTTGGTTGGGGGTGCATTGTTGTGGCTATTGGGGGTCAGTGATGTGATTGCCAGAGGTCAGTGCTGTTACTGTTGGGGGAGGGGCAGTGTTGTGATTCTCAGACATGGGGGGGTCAAATGTGTAACTGTTGGGGGTAGGGTCAGTGCTGTGACTGTCAGCATTTGGGGCCAGTGTTGTGACTGTCAGAGGTGGGTAGTCAGTGCTGTGACTGTTGGGGTGGGTAGACAGTACTGTGACTGTTGATAGTAAGGGATCAGTTCTATGACTGTCAGGGGGTGGGGATCAGTGCTTTTACTAACAGTTGTAGGCTGTCAGTACTGTGACTGTCAGGCAGAGGGGCTGTGCTGTGATTACCCAGGGTGAGGGGGGCAGTGCTGTGACTGTCAGAGTTGGGGGATCACTGTTGTGACTTCTGGCATGGGTTGTAGACAGTGCTGTGACTGTTGGGAGTAGGTCCATTTTTCAATGCTGCTCATTTTTGCTTGTCTCTCTCATGATATATTGTTAATTGTTTCTGTAATTTGAAGTTTGTGGTACAGGTGAGCATGGTTCTCTATAACTGTGTTCTCTTTGAGGTTTCCAGTTCCAAAGAGGTCTATAAATGATGGATGATACAACCACTTGTCATTCAATTTTACCTTGCAGTTTTCATACTAAAGGTTTGATGCCTTTCTGTACCTTTGGTACTTTGATTAATTTTTACAAATGTTTTATAGTCCTTCCTATGGTTATTTAAAATTCTTAACTTCTGCCCACTGTGATCTGTCCTTGCTTTCTTAACCAATAAATTTAGATGACTTTTCAACTCTTTACAGTTTTTATCAAACTATTGAAAGATATTCCTTGGTTTAGGCTCCTTGTTACAGACTACACAGCAATCATTTGAGGGTGCATTTAATGCTTTAGTGGGTGCATTTAATGCCTTAGTTAATACACTGTTACTGTTATGCTTGGGTAACAGTAAGCTAAACCCTGGTCCTTTCATTACCATTATATCCTCCTCGGATGCTGCTCATCTTAAAGGCATGAGTTTCTGGCATGTTAAAGTCTGCAGTGCAGCCTCCTAAAAATGTTCTCCATGATTCAGGCTTGGGTCAGCTTTACTCAGCCAGATGTTCTGGTAATCTCTGAATCTTGGTTTAGGCCAGCCTCTCAGGACAGGGAGATTAGTATTCCTTCTACCAGTTATACAGAACAGACAGGCCTACTAGGGGAGGTGGTGTGGTGGTGTACATTAAGAAAAGGTTTACAATATCCAGCCTGGATTCTACTTCTGTCAAAAAGGAATTTGAGTGTTTGACCCTGAAGATGGATTTATCTACTTCCCTTGCCCTCAGAGTGATTGGTTGCTACAGACCCCCATCTGCTGGTACACTCCTTCTTACACATCTTGGCTCTATTATAGAGAAAGAGAACCTTGAAACTGTCATCCTATGGGATTTTAATTTTGACTGGTTATCCAAGTCTGCTTCACCCTTAAACACTTTCTGTGATTCCCGTGGGTTGGTGCAACTAATTCATAAACCCACACATCCGAACAAAAAGAACATGAGCAACAGCACACTACTGGATGTTATTTTAGTCAATAAGCCTCATCTCTTCTCACATGTTGGAAACTTATTTGATGATGCCAGTGACTATTGTTTCATTGCTGCAGTCAGATCACTGCATCATTCAGGACCTACAGCTAAATTTCTTACAAAAAGGTCCTGTCATAACTTTGATGTGGCTGCCTATGTCTATGAGTTGGAACACTCGCCATGTTGGCAAGACATCTACTTAGCTAACACAGTTAACTTGGCATATATTTTCCATGATATACTTGTTGGGGCCCTAAATATGTATGCCGCTACGGTAAAAATATGTGTAAAAAACAAAACACGTTGTTGGTTCTCTGCCGAGCTGAAAGCTGTATTGCTTGGTAGGGATAAGTTATTGAAAAAAGTTTGCCGGACTAAGCTTGACTCAGACTGGTGTCAATTCAGAAGGGCACGCAATGCTTGTACAAAAATGGTCAGGGACGATAAGGCAGTATTTTATCTTACCAAACAGAATTCTGCAGCAAAGTGCTCCTTCAAATTCTGGAGGACAATCAAGGACATGTCCGGATATATGCCTGGTAATTCCTTGCCACCTAAGATTACAACTGGGAGTACTACTATCAATGATATATCGGGAATCCTAGATGCATTTAACAGTCATTTTGCCACAGCTGGTCTAGCTTTCGACAATTCCCCTACATCCCTGTTCTGCTCTCAATTAAGTGTCCCATGCCCAGACTCTCCTGCCCTGGTACCTGGCTTCTCGTTCCACCCGGTCTCTCTGAAAGAGGTTGAAGACCTCATGCTCTAATTGGATATTAAGAAAAGTGCTGGTGCTGATTCTTTGGATCCTTATTTCCTTAAAATTGCCTATCATGTCCTAGCTGTTCCTATCACCCACTTATTTAACTTATCATTGTCCCAAGGGCTTACTCCCCAGATCTGGAAAATTGCTCATCTCATCCCCTTGTTTAAATCAGGGGATCCCTGTGACCTTAACTATTATAGACCAATTTCCTTCCTCCCAACTTTGTTGAAACTTCTGGAAAAGATTGTCAGCAACTAACTAAGGCACCACCTCAAATCTAATAACCTACTAAACCCTATTCAATCTGGCTTTAGAACTAAACACAGCACTATTTCGGCCCTTGCCAAAGTAACAAATGATTGGTACTGAGAACTGGACAGCAGAAACTTTGTCTGTGCTGTATCTCTAGACCTTAGTAAGGCTTTTGATACAGTTGATCATAGCTTGCTTCTCTCTTCTCTGAAGAGTATAGGCCTGGACACAATTTCTTTGCATTGGTTTACTGAGTACCTTGTAGGATGGAGTCAACAAATTAAGGCTGAGGGTGAGCTATCCCCACTCAAACCTCTACTGAGGGGAGTACTACAAGGATCCATACTTGGTCCCTTACTTTTCACTATCTATGTTAATAACATTAATGAGAGTATTAACAAGGCCAACATACACCTGTTTGCTGATGACACGGTTGTATATATAAGTCGTCTGACACCTGAAGGCACTTGTGCTGACCTCCAGGAGGAATTTAACCAGCTCCAGAACCAACTCCTCAATAAAAAACTTCTTCCAAATGCTAAAAAAACTAAAGCAATGTTGTTCTCGCCATATAGCCGTGTGATGAATCTGGCCAGCTCTGGAGCACTACCTCAGATTACCACAATTCTTGGAGAGAAACTGGAGTTTGTCTCAAAGTTTAAGTACCTAGGTGTGTGGTTAGACCATAATCTATCATTCACTGAGCACGTCAAGGACCTTGTAAAGAAGTTAAGGCAGAGGCTGGGGCTATTCTTTAGAATTAACCAGTTTCCTACTAGAGATGCAAAAGTGTGCCTTGTCCAAACTACCTTTCTTTTTCGCCGATCGATTAGGAAGATTTCCTTTATAGTCAATGTCCTAAAGCCACACTTGCAAAGTTGTATATGCTTTACCACAGGACCATCCAGTTTATTACTGGTCTCCCCATCTCTACCCATCATTATTCCTTGTACAAAGCCATAGGGTGGTCCTCTCTTATGTTTAGGCATAATAGAAAAGCAGTCCTTTGGACTTATAGAGTCTTCTTGAAGCGGCTTCCACAATATATAATAGACTGTCTCCCATTAAGTGAGCCAGGGCCACATGCCCTAAGAAGCGCATCCTACATCACATCATGTACCCCCAAGGCTTCCTCTCACTATGGCAGAGTGGCCATTAGTCTCCTATTGACCACATTCTGGAACAAAGTACAAAAATTATTGAAATTAAGCTGCCTATGCAGTATGAATGTCTTTGAATCTCTATATGCTTGGTATGTGTGTGAGCCATGCAATTGCTATCCCAGCCCTTAATTTTAGTCCGAAGCATCAGGCTGCTGTCCTCTGTGCGTAGTTGAATTTATGATCACTTTTAACCTTTGGTGACCTTAACTCTGTGAGCATCTTATGCCTTAAATGTTTTTCCCCTCTAGAAATCCCTGTAGGGTTATCTCTTCATAGCTTTCACGGCTGCTACACATTACTCACCCTGCTGTCTTTCACATATTGCTTAATCTGTGGCTCTTATTCCTCTACCATGTACCATTTAACTGCCCTATTTCATCTTCGTATTCCCTTTCCACTGCATTCCACTCTTACTATCTCTTTCCTTTGTCCCCTAACTCTCTTCCTGCCGTAGACTAGCCCTTCAGGGGCTCCCTGACCCTCAGGTGGGAGAAATGCGAATACCGGGCGGTTGTCGCTTCCATAGCCCTGCCTAAGACACCCAGACTGGACTCCTTACTAGCGAGGTGTGGCATTGCTGATACCCAATCGGAACATGAGCGCTTTTCTGCTCTGGCATCTGATTGGCTCATGCAGTCTGCTCCTTTGTCTCCCTCAATACTAAGCTAAAGTCTGATCTTCTGTCTGAAACTTGCACACAAAAGAGCTGTACTTGCTTATTGCCTAACAGTTATGACCTCTATTTTTTCCTGTTTAGAGTGTCAAGAGTTGAGACTCTGATTACTCTCCTTTCTGAATTTCTTTGGTTGGGTCAGTCTTTAGGCATCGAAGAATACCCAACTCTGTTGTCCTGCTGTTTTGGTCCTCCTGCTGGTTCAGATGTTCCATTGTCCATGGCCAAGTACTTAATACAGACCCCTTCTTCCCACCCCTGCCAAGGATATGATCTCCAAGGGTTCCCTGCCCATAAGTTGGGGTAACCCGGGTACTGGGCGGTTGGCGCTGCCTCTACTGCCACCTGAGAACCTAAACTCGGACTCTCCAGTAGCAAAGCATGGCATTAGCAGCCATCCAATTGGAACATGAGTGCTCTTTGGCATTGGCTTCTGATTGATTCCTGCAGTCTGCTTCTGTGTCCATTCTAAACCAAGCATACATCTGATTTCCATGCTGAAATTTGCCAAAAAAGAGCTGTAATTATTTTTTCCTTGACAGTTAAGACCCTTATCCTTCTGTTTAGAGTGTTACATCTAGGGATATTGTGTGATTACACTACTTTTGAAATTCTGTGCTTGCATCAGCTCCCTACAAGAGCAGCCGATCACTTCTTCCTACAGAAGTTCCTACTAAGCCTCATCTTATGTCCTTCCTAAATATCACAGAATCACTCTGAACTGATATGACTAATGTAACATTGAGTACTTACTTGCATTAATTGTTTTTTACTTGTGTTATTTGGCTGTATTGTAAATATCTCTGTATGCATTGTGCCATTTGACCTGGAGCTAACCAGGTCCATCTTGTAAATGAACTTACTCAACAATGGTTGCCAGGATAAATAAAGATTTTGATTGACTGACTGCTTGATGATCAAATGTTCCCATTATCTCTTTATACAACTGGATGCATGTTTCTCCTGCTAGGATTTCACTAAAGGTTTGTATTTGAATGCCAGCATAGTAAACTCTGCATTTGTTGATAATATTGAAGTCATTCTTTGGATTTCTCTCCTCAATATCATGTATTATAAAATGGGTAGAGATTTTTTTGCATCCTGGTTGTTCTGGACCCATGTCCTTATTGGACAACAACCCTAAAGTTTGCACTTTTTGGGGCAAGCTGGATGGCAGCATAGCCCACATATACATCCCAGCCAAAACCTTTAGAAAACTATTCTGGCAGCCTTGATAGTACTATAAAATGCAGTACTTGCCCTAACATTTTAAATATAGGTTTTTGCATTTTTAACTCATCACCCCAACACCACACCTAAAAAATAAATAAATAAATAAAATGCATAGAATAATACATGAAACTGAACCATCTGACCTATTGTTTTTCTGCTTTCTCTTTTAGTGTTCTGCAGGCCTGTAATCGATGGCACAGTAGTACAGCTGCAGCCTGATAGTGACTCCAGTTCTGCTCCTCTAAATGCCACACCCCTAGCTGACATGCCTACCTCTTGCTCTCTGGTAACCCCCCACTGAAATAACAAAAGTGCTGCACTTAGCACCAACATCCATGAACTCAGGCAGCTAATTCATTTTTGTGTAAGATTTTTTAAACCATGACTACAGATGATGCAATCAATTGGCGAAACTAGAAGTAGCCCCAAAACCTCCTGAACACCAGAAAGCTCCTACTTCATGGAGTGTGGTTACATTGCCGGTGTTGTTTTCCTATTGATTAGCAACAAATTCTGAACCTTCAGTACTTTCAGATGTAATTAAATTGAGGTCCAAAAGTTATAACACAAGAAATAATGAATTGTCTCCTTACTTTAATTTCCCCATGCAGCACAGACATGTAAAAAAGAGCCTTTTCATGGTATGGGCCTACTTTTTTAAATTAATTTATATGTGTGGTTAATGTAGCCAGAAATGTAACTTGTTTTAAAAAATTGTCTGATTTGTTACTTGCTGTTAAACATTGCAATTGTAAGTTATGTATTGTTCTACTTATGATAATTGCTGTTGTTGTATTCTTTAATTGTTTTATGTCAGGTGTGCCTGAAAAAGGGCTGTGCCCAGTCCACCCCTGGATAAAAATAAAAAAAAGAGGAAAAGTCATAGGGGAAATTGGCTACACTGCTAATCCTGGGGGACTGTCTACACTAGTGGTGCATGGAGGAGAGATCAGGATTAGTGTGCGGTAATGCAACAAATGCCCTCTACTGGCTCCCTGACACAATATACATAATCTGCTTACAAATGCACAGTATGACAAGAACTACTTTTTGACAAACTGTAAAAAATACATTTTAATTTTGTTTTTTTTTATTTTCATTTCACATTTTTTTTATACTTTTTAGTAATGTACTACTAAAACACATGGTATGAGAGCAATAAGACACTCGTAAGGTACTGAAGGTACTCAGCACAAACACCTCATATCTCACTATGCACCTGGGGCATGCTGTTATCAGGCCACAACCCAGGCTCCATTGTATCTTATTGCTAACTTAAAACACAGGGGAAAATGGTCACTTTCCATTTATGTTGATACAGCAGAACTAACCATGATGTAACACAATAACTTGTAGTAAATAACATGTTACAAAATTCTACACAACAAAGGGGCCTAATTATCATTGAATTACTCTGTTCCTTCTATATACTGCAACATATACTACTTCTATAGACTGCAGCATTTGGTAACATGCTGCAGCATTACTGCACTGCACCCTGGCAGATGCCACTGTTAGATGGCAGGAGTCTAGACCTGTTGGCAAAACACGACACAGAAGCCCAGAGGTCACAAAGGAAAGTTTATTCCAGAAAATACAGAAAAAAACAACATACCTGCAGGGAGTTCAGAAACCTCCAAACACCATGGTGTTGTTGTGCAAACTCAGTGAAAAACAGTCTTACAGGCATTCTTATAGGTATACCATGAAAAGGGTAACTAAGATTGAGCGAGTCAAATATGAGTGACTCAATCTTATCACCTGTGTTGTGAGTTACACTGAAAGGGTAGCAGTGGGCAAAAAGGAAGGTGACTGGAACCACTGGGGGAATGGAAGAGGAGGGAAAGGTATGTGGGAGGCAGTGCAGTGGAAAGCTACTGAGCTGGCCATGTGGTGTGGTAATGAGGGTGACTGGCTACAATGGGGAGGGTGCAGGGTTCAGGGCTGCTGAGGCACAGTACAGTTATGTCGGCACTGTGTTTTGTTTTTTTTTACACAAGTTTCACCCCCTCCCTGACATGCATCCCCCTGGAGTTGAGAATAATTAGTTAAGGTGGCATGGGGGGGCACAGAGCCCTGCATACACAAAAGTTATCTGTGCACACATTGTCTTCACTGTGAGTGTACATTGACAGTTTTATTTTTGGTGATGTACACTTGCCCTAATGGCGATCGACATTTGGCAGTCGCCGTTATGACATAGAACCATTCTTATACCATTGATAAGAAAAGCACATTACTAGGTGAGAACCTGCTAAATAAGGTGAAATCACAAAACACAGAAGTCTCATTGATAGAAGGTTAGTTCAGAAGACAGTCAGTTCAACTCTCTGTTTCTGCATGAACTCACTGATAAGAATAAACTAGCTAGAACTAGCTTTGGGTTACAATACAAAATATGCTTAATATTGCACAAAAATAAAGAAATGTCATCTGTTTAGCTTGGAAACAAACTGCACCATCAGGCCTGCATAAGCAGTGCATAAGCAATGCTAATACTGTTAGGGCCAGAGGTTGCTAACACATAGCCCTGTTAGGACTCTACAATCATATGTACATGTGTATAACATAACTACATAGTACAACACTATATTCTGGTACACGTACACTATCAGGAAGCTGACAATCCCGACACCCAGTACCCTGGTCAGCTTTGCCTGATACAGGAGATAATCCGACGCTACTACACCCGATGCTATTGTTCCATATGAGGTAAGGTAGCAAATATGATAGAATACCACCTTACCCCATATGATCTGCAGGAAAGGATGGCTAGATGGGGTTGGTGACCGAGCTACCCCAGTGGTGTGGAGGGGAATACTACCAGTAGCTTGGCCGGCATACTGTGTGTGACCTGGGTTCTGGTCTGTGTCAAGTCATTTTACACACTGCACCCCCCCAAAACTGTTAACATTCTACTCCAGGGTCCGCTCCCCCTCAGAGTTGGATATTTTAGTTACGGGGGGTGTGGGGTGTGGGGGGAAGCCCCCCACATTTTACTGAAATGCCCAAAATTCATATGTTGGGCATATCAGTGATTCAGGGCTGTGTATTTCAGGCAGTTTAGGGATATCATAGTATATCCTATATCCTACCTTGTTAAGCATATTGGGCATATTGGACACTATGCACAGAAGTGTGAAGTGCCCCTTTAGTGCATTGTACCCTGCACAGGATGCACTAAAGGGGCACGCAACCTGTATGTACACGATCCCCCCGGCTGCACGGACAGCAACATGCCAGGGGCAGGAGGGGGCATGCCAACACTATGTACCATTCACTAGGGCATGTAGTGCAGCCCACAGGGGTGCAGAGGAGGACACAGGTTACAGTAGGGGGACCCTGCTGTAACCCACTGCATGCCCCTACAGACATCAACCACCAGTAGTGGTGGTTCCTGGCAATGGCCCTCCATGCTGACCCAGCCCACTAGGCAGATGGGGGAGGGCTGGGGCAGATGCATGGATGTGTTCCCATATGAATGTCACAGGGTACCCACTCTGGTGGATCTGCATCTCAGTAGTGCACCTGTCCACCCTGGCCCAGCAAGCCACACATACCCCCCCAACCCACACACACAGAGGTATGCTCAGTCCTCATAATGTATACCACATGCCAGCCACCCCCCCACACACACACAGTGGCACCCTTTTTAACATCCCTGACCCCCACCCAGTACCTCAGCAGGACCCAATGGTGGCCAGTGGTCCCCTCACCCCTTGCAGCACTGATAACCCCATCCCCCATACCTGCTTTTTGGTGCCACAGCCTGGATGGCCAGCAGAACAGCCATCCTCACACCTCCATGGCTACCGGCCATCTGTCTCATGCTGGGAGCACTCCACCTTTAAATAGGGGCACACTTCCAGTATAATTTGGATGGCCAGCGGCCGGGGTAGTGTGAGGAGGGCTGTGCTGCTGATTGTCCCAATTGTGGCACCAATTGGAGGGGATGGAAAGTGGGTGTTTTCAGTGCCATGGGGATGGGGGGGTTCGTGGAACACCACTGATCGGCTGGAGAGACCTGGATCAGGGATGAGAGGTCCAGATGTGCTGTACTGGGCAGGGTGGAGTCTGTGCACAGAGGAGGGCCTGGGACATAGGTGTATCGAGGTGGTCTGCCTTGCCAGGGCTGGAGCCCCAATGTGTGGTGGGGGGTCTGCCCTCCTGGGGTTGGAGCCCCAGTATGTGTATGTGTGGGTCTGCACTGATGGGGCCAGGGCACTGCCATGTTCAGGGGCAGTGGTCAGTCTTCAGGGACATGGGTGGGTGCTGTGCCATGTTTGGGGTGGACAGCTGTGCTCCAGGTGATGGGGGGTGCCACTGGGGAAGGGATTGGGAGGGGGATCACCAGTCAACGGGGACCATCTGTGCCATCTGCGGATGCCTGTGTGTGATGCACAAACCAGGTCCCACGGCCACCCATGCAAGTAATTCACTCAGGGACAGAGAAAGGGCATCCCATTGGTTGCCTACCTGGATCCACAACTCTGATCTCAGCCACCCTGCAGAGTCCTGCATGCCAGGGAGGCGGAGCTGTGGACAGGTGGCAGCCATTAGCCAATACTGGCTTGAGTGCACCTGTCCAGGGGTACGGAGCTATATGGGCAGGGTATACACCTCTGGCATGTCCTTTCTGCCCATTTATGCATAGCAGCCATTATGAATAGATGTATGTGTACCATATGCTGCACTAAGTATAGGGTTGTAGGGAGGTCCAGGTCTGCATATCCACCCACCCCCCTATTTCCTGCTAAACTAGCAACACAAGATGGGGAGTTAGGATAGATTGAGCAGCATAGCTGTGTGTGATGATGCCTGAGGTTTTTTTTGATAGGCAGCAAATGGTACAAATACAAATCAAGATAGCCTGCAAAATAACAAAAGCTTTAAAAGGAATGTTTAAAAATATATGAGTTAAAACAAAATGTAAATGACCATCATGTATTAAATCATTCAAATCTTCTTCAGCTTTTTGAATAGTATTCCTGATATGTATAAAGTGAGTATCTTTTGTATCTAACAGGATTTAAGGTTTAGGGTGAGTGTGTCAATATGCACATTAAAAACTGACAAATACTGGTCTATAGCATTCAAATAGTCAGGGTCACTGTCAAAGAAGTCCTGTTCAGGAGTGAGTACAGGGGTTATCATGGATTGACCAATAATGGTTTGTGTATGAGGCACAAAGCAGAAATTAGGAATGTCAACACCACAAGTGAGATGGCCATAAGAAAAGTTCTTGATGCTTGTCACAAAATAATATTGTCCATCCATATCGTATATTATTTTGACCTGTGTCAGACACCACTTGATGAGTTCTACTGGACACACAACATAGGCAAAGATCTAACGATATCCATGTTGTCAGCTGCTGGTTGGCTGGATGAAGTCTTCTGTAGCATTCGTTGCTTGAGTAACATTTGCAGAGAAGGGTTGCTCAGTAGAGGTTTCAGATGCATTCAGTTTAGGTAACCAGAGTAAAGAATAACCACACACAGGTGTTGCTATGTTGAACACATTACACCTGCACAGGTGCCTGTATCCCTACATAGAACAACAATCAGTATGAGGGTGAAACATCAGCAGTAGATGAAGGTCGGTTTGTTGCTTGAAGATGTCCAACAGAGTGCACACATGCCAGTCTGTCGAAGACTGAAGGTCTTTCTCAAAACAGCAGTAAAGACACAGAAAAATGAAACATACATGACCTCTTGGATGGAGCAACTGTGAGTTGAATAGCAAGGTCCTTGATTAGGGTGTGGTGTGTTGTGACATAACCTAAATTTCTGGCAGTTGTGAGAGCAAAAGTGATGGACTTGGCCAAAGGTAGCACCCTATATGAGGGTCTATTATTGAGTGACACAATAGGAGCTACTCAATAATAACACTTTAAAGTACAGTGACTGCTGAAAAGGTCACTTTATCCTTACAGTTTAATGCAGCAAGGAGCTACATTCACTAGAGCAGATTATAGGACCATATTTGGCCAAACCTTGCCGAGCTGGCTGTTTAGCATAATGATATACGCTATTGTTCCTGAAGCCAGCGACCATGGTTTGGGTCTAGTGGGTGAGAGTAGAGATTTTTTGTTTGTTTTTTTTCCCCTAAGTCCACACCCCCGTGGAGCTGATTATAATTATTTTAGGGGGTGTGGGGTGCTTGCCTCAGAGAGGGAGGTTTGGGTGGCATTGCCCTCCCCATAAAAATACATATAATGTTTTTTTTCTTTTCATGTAGTAAACGACCGTCGCTATTTGCAACGGTCAGTGTAATGTGTTGTTGTCCTGTTCTGTTGGGTGGTTTTTGTATCGCTCTTTGTGGTTGGTGACTATTAGTAGTCGCTTTTATCACATAAAACCCAGCAAACAATTGTGATGTCTGGCAATGATGACAATACCATTTGGATAGCAGTGGATCCTTGACAAGATAAGAGATATGCCCTGCTTCCAGGTCTCAGAAGAGCTTAGTGACAGTGGTCAAAACATAGCCACCGTAGGTTGCACAAATAATTTCCCTGCCTACGTGTTGCTGTTTGGCCTAATTTTGTCCTGTGTTATATTAAATAAGCATACAATACTGTCCATGTTTTACACCATGAATCTTTTTTCCCATTGCTAAGTCATCAATAGCATGTAGCATTGGCTTTAACACATTTTTAGTTTGTTGATTTTGAAAACAACTAGTATGTCTCTTAATTTGATGTATATCTCCCCAATTCTAGATTGACATACCCAATCCAAATAAACCTGATATTCTCCCCACTAGGCCTGTTACGCTCAAATGCTGCTTAGGGCATTTAGAGTGGAACATCCCTTGATGTGGAGCAGTTTCCTGCTCAGCTACAAGGTCTTGAGCGTGCGCTTGATAAGTTGCAACAGTGTCTAACAATATAGTATCATGAAACCTAGACACATTTGCAATGGAACAATGGCCATATTGGGCCATGTTACGGTGCAATATATTTAAAACAACAGGAACATGTATAAATTGAACATTGTTAATCAGAGTCCCAGGAATAGAAGTGGCAGTCAGTCCACTAGCTGGACCTGGTTCCAGCTTAGGGCATTGTAAAGGTTGTGGTGGTAAAGTGGTGGTCTCAAAATTTGTGAAAACAGTTGTGTTGGGCACAGTAGTGGGATGAGTTGTAGAGAGTGGGTATACAATTAAGATTGTGGAACCAAATACTGTCCAAGAAGATCACAATGCCAAGTCCCTTGATCTGGTTGTTGTATGTTTTTACTAAAATTATGGTTGTGGTTGGCAGGTCCTTTTCAGGATACACCATTGGGACCATGATACCTCAAAGATGGTAAATCTTGAGGATCTCATCTGTGCCTGGAAAAACAAATACTTTTGCCCAAGCTGTCAGTGTCCATTTTCCTTTTGTTCAGTCAAAGTATTCTATGTTGTCCTGAAAAAACAAAGAAGAAATAGGTGAAGGTATACCTCACCAGCTCAGCAAATCACTTACGTAGGACTGTCAGAGCCCTTGTACAGTTTGAGTTGATTGGCATGAAACCATTTGTTAATAGGTTTCCTGCAGTTCAAAAACCGTACTTACTAAAACAGAGGATCTGAGTTTTCTAACAATTTCAAATGGACCAGCCCATTTGCTGGCTAGTGGGTGGGTGGGTGTTGAACACTGCAGTCCAACTGAGAGCAACACCATGACTCTGCACCCACTTGCCACTTGAAGTACATTTTGGAATTTTGTTGTGTATAGCCCACGATTTGATCAGGAAATTTGTGAATTTCAACCAAATTTTCCTGTAATTGTTTGACATAGGTGTTCTGGCAATCTCATTTGCTGACCAGTCATCACATCAAAGAGAAGACACTGAATAGATGCTAATGGGGTAATCCTAATTGCCATTAGGACTAAGGGCAACAACGTATCTAAGTGATTGCATTCTCAGGAGAACTGTGCTCAACCAGTAAGTCATTTTTCCCCAGAAATGTTTTTTTTTTTATATATTGCATCCCATTTAGTTGTTGTTCAGTCTTTACTGGCCTTTCAATAAACTCAGCGGGTGTTTTTGATTCATACACTGATAGTAAGTGCCATTTTAGAACTGTTTGATGTAGTTCATGTCTTCGTTGGACCATTGAGTTCTAAAGTAGAACACAAATGCTTTGTGAAAATATTGTAGGTTCTTTAACGAGGACATAAAGTACAACATACAGTTCTAAAATGGTGCTGCCCACCAGAGTGTAATGCACAAACTTCCACTGCATTTACCAAAAAGACAGTCAAGATGGAACAAAAACAGAATGCACATCGGTATTGGAAATACAGCTTCTTCAGAAAACACAGGCTTACAGATTCAAGGCAGTTCTCCTTTAACAAACTAAAACAACATTGCCTTAATTGCCTATTGGGTCTCTCTATAGCACCAGAAGACTGAGGATGGTAAGTAAGCCATCCATGGATGTCTCCCTTGGAAGGGCGAATCTCATAACTTCCAGCAAGGCATCATCTGTGGACAAAGACCATTTCATCACTGATAGACCCCTTCATATTTCTAAAAGACAAAAAAAAAAACAAAGAGGAGGGCATCAGGCCCCTCCCTCCCTCTTTAGTCTGTTAGTGTTGACCTTTTAAAATGCTAATGCATTATTTTTATACAAAGATTTGTGCTTGTGGGAGTATTGTCCAACATCTGCTGCTACTGAAAATAAAGGGTATTTGAATACAGTGTACCTCATCCCAGTCAGCCACGCCCTCTTCAGTAAAGGTTGAAATGTCGTAAGACTCAGAAGGAAAATTAACCCTATCTCAGTTATTTTTCTTTTCTTGCATTTGAGAAATCAGTTTACAGAAAGTTGCCCCCCATTAGAGAAGGTGGATTACAGAAACCCCCAACTTTTAAACCTCTGAAGCTTAACTTGAAGTATGGCATCAGAAAATAGTGCTTTACAGAATAGGGGTATACCAAGTTGAGACTCTTATATAACTGAAATGGTGCAAACTGTGCCTTTCAAAGAAACAACCAAAAAGTAACTTCAAATAAGCAAACAATAGCCTAAGGAAAACCTTATTATTTCTGTTAACAATTAAGTATTGAGCTCGCCCCCCCCCAGTAGGCACATAGGGTGGGAGTTTAATTACATTAGCCTATACCAACTGTACTGTTGGCCATAAAGACTTCTTTTACTTTCATAAAACCCATTGATAAAGCACATTCATAATGCATATAAGTACTCTTACATAACCTTGATTCCTTTTTATCAGTCTGTATTGCCATTATACGGTTTCTAATTCAGTGACTCTAAAGTCTTTGCCATGAACACATCTATCAGAAATGTCATATCATACCCGCACACACATCTTGTCACTTATTTAAACATTCATCATGTACAAAAACAATGTTGCCATCAGTTCTTCTAGACCAACATAATTATTTCTGAAGACATCTATTGTATATGGGAATTCTTCCCCCATATATTTTTTACAAACTACATTTGTGAAATAAATTAAACTACATTGCAAAATATGTAAAACCACCTTTTTAGGGCTGCAGTGGGCAGAGCCCAGCAGACCTCTTCCTACCAAAAAAGGACTTAGCATTTCTAGCATTCTTTGTGACTGAACAACCTGTTGGAGTTGTGCCACAGTCACTTCTGTATCCATGGAGCACTCCACTTGCACTGCACTATTTTGTACTTAAACAAAAATTGGCGGCATCATGATTGCAGCACTGAGGAATTGGGCACCCCCAGTGTGACTTTTATGTTTCTGGTGGGGGGTTGTGGTGGTGGGTGCTGAGAGGGAGGGTCAGGTGGGGGATATCTCTAATTTAAAAAGAAAAAAAACAAACAGCAGTCATGGAGGAACACGACACACTCTGCTGTGTCCAAGATGGCCACTGCACTCTACTGTGCATGCGCGACTATGCGCGCATGTGCAGTATTGTGCGGTGGTCACTGTTTTGCTTTTTCTTTTTAAATTATAGGTATCCCCACCACCCCAACCTTCCTCTCAATACCCACCACCCCATCCCCCCAGAAATATACGAGTGACATTGGGGGTGCCCAATCCCCCAGTGTCTCAATCAGGACACAGCCGATTTTTTTTCACATTCCCTCACCCGACCTTCCCTCTCCGCATACACCACCCAACCCACCCCCAAAAACATAACAGTGACTCTGGGGATGCTCGATCCCCCAGTGTCACAATCACCAATCCTGTTTTTTTGGGTGACCACCCCACCCCCACTACCATGCATGCACGGTTATTTGTTTGTTTGTTTTTTTAAATCACCCACCCCATCTGCCTCTCCCTCTCAGCACCCACCACTCCACTCCCCCCCCAAGAAATGTAATAGTGAAATGAGGGGTGACCAATCCCCCAGTGTAGGAATCCTCTTTTTTTTTTTAGAATACCTGTGAAAAGAAAATCATCCATTCATAACTTTTGCAGCTGTTAGACTCCCCCATCCAACCCTTCCTCTCAGCATCCACCACCCCACACCCCTAAAACCTTTACTTACCAGTTGGAGGTCCAACACCACAATCCTCTCTGAACTGCAGAGACAGCTTTACTCTTTAAAGCTGGACCACAAACTGAGAAAACAGTTATGCGGTTCAATGTATTTCAATGGGGTTTTGAACTTAGTGCCATAATCTGGCCATTTTTGCCCCAGATTTTCAACATGCCTTCATTGGGACCCCACCTCATGAACAATGGCACTGTCATTTGGCAGATCTGTGCCTAAAGGTGACTTTGTGGTCCCTGTGCAAAATCACCTTTTGGGCAGGAGTTAAAAATTTTATCTGCCCTTGTTTAAGAGGTGGGGTCATAAGAAGGCTATGTTTAAAACTTGGTGTAAAAATATTTAAAAGCAACCAAGTTATTAGCCTATGTTGACTTTTGTAAATGCAGGCTCGTAACTTTGATAAGTTTTAATATTTTTACCCCACATTTACAACATATCTATATGCTTACAGTACTTCATAAATGTGACAGCTGTCATTTTTAAAATCCTGGCCAAAATGTTTTTTTTTTACATCCTGAAAAGTGATTTTGCAGTCCCTGCATGAAATCATTTTTTGGACGGGAGCTGAAGATTTTCTCTGTCCTTGTTCATGAGGCAGGGTCATAAGAAGGCTATGTTCTAAATCTGGTGTAAAAATATATATAAAAAAAAAGTTATGATGCTATGTTGAATTTTGCAAATGCAGGCTCGTAAGTTAGGTAATATTCAGTATTTTTACTCCAAAATGTCAACATAGCCATTTCTTTACAACACCTCATGAATGTGACAGCTGTAATTTTTCATCTCCTACCTAAAATGTGTTTTGTGTCCCAAAAGTTGATTTTTCAGTCCCTGCACAAAATCACCATTTGGCCAGGTGTTGAACATTTTCTTGTCATGAGGCAGTGTCGTAACAAGGCTATGTTGAAAATTTGGTGTACAAATATTGCAAAATGACAAATTTATGACCCTATGTCACATTTTGTGAACACAGGCTCATCACTGGGTAATATTTAATATTTTTACCCCAAATTCCTCACCTGCAGCCCTATCAGCTCTGGCTTGTTTGTAAAAGCCAAACAGTTGTAAAAGCAGATTTCAGCCCACCCTCACAAGGGCTAGAAACAACACTCTCACTCTTTGTGCTGCTTAATCTCAGTAGCCCAGATAAGAGTTTTTAAATGCGGCTTTACTGAGACCATGGATCACTTACAAAGCCTCACTGTTGTGTTCAATGAAAGGAGAAAAAAAAAAGCTATTAACAGTCTAAATTCACATAGCATGGCCTGCCCAGTGGCACTGAGGATTGAGACACTGGATGCCACACTTCATGCTATGCTGGCGACCCAGGTTCAGGAACTAGCCCAGGCCATTGGAGGTCAGCAGAGGGGGCCAGGAGATGGATTTAGCAGCTGTTAGGCAGCTCTCCACTTCTGGGTGGGGACCCAGCCACTCCCACTGCAAGGTTGCCCCCAGGTGGAGGTCTGGAGGTAGTGCAGTTGGGGAGTGACTCAAATAGGGAGGGACCTGTGGGGTTGCTGTGTCTACATGCCTCCACATGTGTATGGACACCCATGGCATGGGGCAGGAAGAAACCTAACAAAAATGTTAGAGCTGGCAGACTCCATGATGGCTTCTGCAGCACTTGATTCAGCTCCCCAGAGTCTATATGTTGGTCTCTGGGGGGGGAGGGAAAGTTGGCACCCTTCGCCCTCAGCCCTGCCAATCAGAGGGGGGTAACCTGTTGGGGATTGCCAGGAGGGTCGGGGATTGTGAAGGTGGGAAACCAGACACTGAGTCTGTCTGAGGGAGGGCCAGAGCTGCCTGCCAGAGCCACTATGTGCCCCTCCCATTGCCGAGGTGGAGGTAGCAATGGGGAGAGCCAAACAGTTGAAAAAAAATAAATAAATACATTCACATAGCATACTGTAGGACAGCAGATTCACACAACATTTAATTTAATTCATAGCATTTACTCTCTCTGCTGCTGGGAAGAGCCATTCCATCACACTGATTCAAAACTGCTGTATTATGTCTGCAGTCAGCGTTTCCATTCTTTTTACCCTTTTCAGGGTTAAACCTGGTCCTCCTGGGTCCCATGTCTTATTCTGCCCTTGGGCTTCTCCAGTGTCCCAAGGCTGACTGTCAGCCTCACTATCTTCCTCTGAAGACAGCAATTCTGATGGTAGGGAAAACAGCATATCTTTCACATGACCCCTCAGTACTGCTAATTGCTGAAGTGATTTTGTCATCTTAATTCTACACATCAAATGACCCACACTACCTTTAGCTTGTCCCTTACATACCTGATCCTGATCAGGGGTGTAGCCAGAAATTTCCGTTTTGTACACAGTCTCCAACAGTTACACCCCCCCCATTAAAAA
The DNA here is from genome assembly GCA_016271365.2 of Neoceratodus forsteri. Lineage (NCBI taxonomy): Eukaryota > Metazoa > Chordata > Ceratodontiformes > Ceratodontidae > Neoceratodus > Neoceratodus forsteri. The sequence goes on along the minus strand of CM028129.1, from coordinate 808,197,736 downwards.
ATGTACACATCTTTTCCAAATGGCACCACCTTCCAAACAAGTCAGATTGTGTCAGATGATTCCTGTACTCTCTAAAGAGGTTATACATGTATCGTACATGCCTCAGTGGCCTTCATTAACCCAAATACTACAGATTAGAATGATAATATTAACAGAGTGGCTTGTGGTTTGTGACGGCACTCAACAAAACTGTACTCAAATGTGTACAGTGAGTATGCCTGTCTACACCCTTAATCCTGATCGCAGTTTCCCCATGCTATTTTCCAATTCATTCTGAAATTTCTCAAATTCTTGCTCCAACTGTTCATACTCACTCTTAAGCAATCTCTCATTCTCTTCTTGCAACCTATGGATTTCTTTATCCTATTCCTGCCTAGCACATTCACGTTCCTCGTGTTTCTCTTTCTTAAGTTTTTCAATTTCTCTTCCCAAACCCTTCTGGTGCTTGCACGCTTCCCTGCATTTGGAGGCTAACTGTTTTCTCAGAACTAAATTCTCAGACTCTACTGCTTGGAATAAATTATATGGTGCAGCAACCATAACACCTTTCTGGTCATGTTTTTTGGCTGCAAACATCATCTCTGTGTACAGTCTGCCAACATACTGTACCTGATCAGTCTGCAGTTTCTCATCCAGTGTGAAATCAACCAAACCTCCATGGGAAGTCAGAAAGTTTAAGACGTCTACTTTGAGCTCAGTATTAATGGACATTGTTTGAAGTTTCCTTTTGCTACACTAACTGATAATCCCAGGCTTACCCATTCACCTAGAATCCTATAGCTAAACAGCTGCACCTTCTGGATGTAGATGCCTAAATCGGTTGTCTGTTTGCTGGTTGAACGAGGGGCAAAGGCTCCAACACCTACTGTGATCCCTGTCTTGTTCACCTGCTACACACTTTTTGGCATACTGGTTTGGTTCCATCTAAACAGGTCCTTCCACGGTCACCAATTGTTAGAAAGCAGGAGTCTTGACCTGTTGGCAAAACACAACACAGAAGCCCAGATGTCTCAGAGGAATGTTTATTCCAGAAAATACAGAAATAACGAAGATCTGCTAGGAGTTTGGAAACCTCCAAACACCATGGAGTCATCATGCAAACTAAGTGAAAAACAGTCTTACAGACATTCTTATACCATAGATAAAAAGAGCCTGTTACTCAGTGACAGCCTGTCAAACAAGGTAAAATCGTAAAACACAGAAGTCTTATTGGTAGAAGGTTAGCTCACAAGACAGTGAGCTCATCTTTCTGTTTCTGCATGTACCCACTAATAAGAATAAACTAGCTAGAACTAGTTTTGGGTTACAATTAAAAAGATGCTTACTATTGCACAAAAATAAAGATATGTCAGCTACTTAGCTTGGAAAAAGAACTGCACCATCAGGCCTACATAAGCAATGCTAATACTGTTAGGGTCAGAGGTTGCTAGCACATAGTCCTGTTAGGATACTACAATCATATGCATATGTGTATTACATAAGCACATAGTACTACACCATACCCTATCTTGCTAAGCATATTATGAAGAGATGTATGTGTACCATATACGGCTGTGGGTGTTTCAGGTCTACACAACTTTACATTCAGTGATGAGTATTTATACACAATCGAACTTGATATAATAACAAAATCAATAATTGAGACAAAGATTCTAGTCATATGAGGTATGAGTTCATGGACCACAGAATTCTAACTTAATTGTTCCATTCAAAATCTATTGATTCTGTTCTTCTCATAGTTTCATTAAGTCTGTTTTGGTTTATGCTTGCAGCCAGACATGGGCAGATATTTCTTGAAATGTTTGTGCTATCTCTAGAGAAATTCACTGCCTGCCTACAGTACCACTAAAGTTCCACCAAGGAGACTCTTTAGCAATATCAGGAACTATCTGGAAATATCTGGCCAAGTCTTTAGATGCAACTTTTCCACTCAACTTAATGTGATTTGTCAATACCATGTGATCCTCTATATCATAATAACTATTCAAATTTCCAAATGACTTTGAAATCTCCCAATGCACTTTGCCAGGACAGCAGCTGGGAGCTGCAGAGGGGAGAGCAGCCAGAAGCTGCAGAGGTGCACCGGGGATCTGGCGACTTCCTTTCGTCCAGCAGAATGTGATGAGAGGAAGAAGGATGACACTTCAGGTTTGGGGATTGGTGTTCTGGGGAACACTGAGGGGGTTTCTGGTAATTGTAAAAGCTATTTTCTACTTGTAGTGCTGCACATAGGAGGGTGGGGCTTTGTATAAGTTTGATGAATTGATTTCTTACCTTAGCAGGAGGAGCTGAGCTGTTCAGTACTGCTGTATCGAGTGGAAGGGTTGTTTAAAATCTTATTACTGGGAGCCAGCCCATCGGCGCAGCGGTTGGATTTCCGCTTGCGACGCCGGAGACCCAGGTTCGGGAATGGACCTGGGTCGCCGAAGGGTCGGCCGGGGAGAGAAGGATTGAGCATCCTTTGTACAGCTCTCCTTCTCTGGGGGGAGGGCAGGGCACCACTCGGCATACGAGCGGCACCTAGAGGAAGCTGGGTGGCCGCACCACATCGATGCTTATTGGCACATCAGGATGGGGCAGATGCAGGTCGTCATTGCACGTCCCCATCCTGCTTAAAGGGGTTAAAATCTCGAACCTCACCGTCTTAATGGCGCTCTGCCCCTGGGTGCCCTGATTAGCCTCTGGAGCCAATCCCCCAACTAGATACAGTTCCGCGGCCCGATATAGGGGGGTCGGAGCAGCCCCACCTCTGGGGCAAGCCGGATGACCGAGGATGCGTCATATCCAGAGGTGGGGGGTAGGGTCCATGACCAGAGCAGATAATTTGACGGAGTGGTAGGGCAAAGAGGTAATAAAAAAAAAAAAAGAAATCTTATTACTGGACCTGATTTTCTCCCACATGTATGATGCTGGATTTAACTATAGGGTGACGAGAGAAGCAGGTGACCATAACTAGTGATGCAGCAGGAGGAGAGTACCAATCAGGGCTGCTCTCGGAGGGTGCACGCCAAGTTTAAAGATATACTGTATGGACATTAAAGAAACTTCTCAAAGGAGCTCTGGAAAAAATACTTCAAACAAGTTATTAATAATTTTTCCATAATTAGAATCATTCCTTAAAAATATATGTGCTACCTTTCTGGATACCTTTAATCTTTTTTGATAAAAATCATGCACTGTCCCTTTAAGAAACATAAGTAGCTAAAAAGAGACTCTATTAGAGAGCAGAATTGAGTCCTGACAAAGCACATGAGGATGTGAAACATTGACTCTTTGTTACCAGTTTGTTGCACTTATGAGTAAATTCTCTTTGCACTTGATATGACATAATATATGAATTGGAATTGGGCCCGCCACAACCCAACCCAGGTAGACCAACTTAGGGTAGCTGGTTCATTCCACTGGGGTGTCATACAGACGAGACACACTGATGAGTCCTGGTAGGATGAAACACGTGTCTGTGTCTTCTGTTGGCACTCTTTGCAGGCTGTGTGAGAGGCCTTTCAGCACCATGCAATTCTGTTTAAAGTTGAACCAGCATGATATTTTGTGGTTCATTTGCATATACAGCCCATGATGCTTTGCATTATGGGAGTATGTGTGATTTTGTATTTCTTTGAAACTTGGCTTCCTGGCCAGTGCCCTATAGGGTAACCCTTGCCTCGGTGCTTGGGCACTAAGATTCTTTGTCTTTTAGCTAATTTTTTGTTTTTATTGGGCTCACCACAATCCAACCCAGATAGACCAATTTAGGGTAGCTGGTTCATTCCATTGGGGTGTCATACAGATGAGACACACTGATGAGTCCTGGTAGGACGAAACATGTGTGTGTTTCTTCTGTTGGCACTCTTTGAAGACTGTGCGAGAGGCATTTTGCACCATGCAATTCTGCTTAAAGTTGAACCAGCATAGTATTTTGTGGTGATTTGCATTATGGGGGTATGTGTGATTTTGTATTTCCAATATATGAATTTGTAACTGCAATTGGTTGCTTTGTGATGATGTGGTGAAGGCATAATAAGAGCATGGGTTGTGAAAATGAACTTTCTAAAAATTCCATATTACATGTGAGCTGTTTTGCAAACTGTTTGCTATCACGTAATTAGATCCATATTATAAATATCTTCTGCTCTCTTAATGTCCAAAATGTCTGCATCTGATAATCCCAAGCCCAATAACTCCTGATGCAAAAATACAGTTGCACTGCATACTACCACTGATTCATGCCTTCAACATTTTAGGCCATATAAACTCAGGATCATGTGTTCCTGTGACATCTTCATTTGTTATTTTAAATGATTGTTTATATCTTGCAGAGATACCAGTGGCAGTTTACCCAAGATTTGTCAGGGCATTTCTTGCAGAGGTTTTGTGGTATCTATGTTAATTTCCATTTTTTTTTTTTAGCTGAAGTTCCCCACCAGTATTATTTCGCCTTTATCAGACATTTTGTGGATTTCCTTTATTAGGTCTTTGTCTCCTTTATCTCCTTGATTTGGGGGCCTGTACATGATGTCAGTTCTGAAGGGGTTTCCCTTGCCTGTGTCTACTGTTAACCACAGTGACTCAAAGTCCCAAGGTTGCCCTTTACTTCTGTGGCTTTTATTTCCTGCCAAATGGAAGTGGCTACAGCTTCCCCCCTTTTGCCCTGCCTATCTTTCCAGAACAGATTATAACCAGAAATGGCCGTATCCCATTCATGGTTTTCCCTGAACCACGTTTCTGTTATAGCCACCCAGTTCAACCTTTCTGTTTCTAAGATGACAGTGAGTTTGGGAAGTTTGTTGGTTAGACTCCTAGTATTTGCAACCATTGCCTTCCAGTAATGTACATCCTCTTTGGCGCAAGGTTGTACCCTCTTCCTGGACTGCTCCAGTTTGCTCTTTCTGGCCAAGAGATTATGGAGGTTGCTGGTTCGGGAAGATGTTGGCTCTGATTTGTTTTCTGAGGATGTATGCGTGCATTTGGCATTTTGGGGAGTGATGGCCAGCCCACAGATGGCAGGGGTGTGAGCTGCATCATTCTCCCCTTTTTTTAGTTTAAACTATCTGTATAGACATCAAATTTTTGTCTGAGTGCTCGTACGCCTTCTCTGTTTAGGTGCAATCCATCGTATTTAAAAAAAGCTCTTTCTCAAAAGTTGTGCCAGTTCCCTATGTAGTGGTATCCCTTGTCTTGGCACCAATCACGCAGGCATGAGTTGAATTCACCTACTTCAATCTCTTTGACTCGCTTGGTGCTTTTTTCTTTTCCCCACACAGGCAGCACTTCTGAGAAGGCTAATTTGGACGGAAGGAAAGAAAGTTTGTTGTCCAGGTCCTCAAAGTGTTTCTTGGCCTCCTGAACTATGTGATTTGCCAAGACATTGGTACCAAGGTGTATTGTTATATGTGTAACATCCCCTGATTCCTGTACAGTTGTCTTTATGGGGTTAGTATCCCTACTTGCAGAGGCTCCTGATAGACACTTTACCATGATGTCATTTTTAACATTCTGTGTTAGGTGCTGCTCCACTCCTTGGATCATGGAATCCCCGATTATGAGAATTTTGCTTTTGTTTATATTTGTGTCATTTTGATTATGAGTTTTAGTATTTTTGTTGTCATTGCATTTGGTTTTGGTATTGTTGTTGGTTATATTTTGATTATTAGTATTTTTCTTTTTTATCATAGGTTGTACTGGTTTTAATTGGCATGTTAGCCTTTTTTGGTGGTTTGGTTGCTTTACCTTGTATTACTTTGTCTGTGGGTGGTAGCAGAGGAGATAACCTGTTTTTTGTTTGTGTGGCCGGGAAATTCTCCTGTTTTTTGGCTTCCTTCCTGGACTTTCTAAGATGCCTCTTTTTCCTTACCACCTGGCAGGCTATGGGCCCTGCCTTGAGTCCTGGCTCCTGGCTGACATGCTGGTACTGGTGGTGGGGGGATGGGTTGAGGAAATGTGCTATAGAGTTTCCTGCATTGGAGGTTGTATATTATAGTCCAAGTATCCTGTAGTTGGGTTGCAAGATCTGCTCTGGCGCAGCATGCACGACAGGGTCCTGGTTGCCGTTTGTATGTCCGATTGTACAGCGAACAGTTTTCACGGCTGACATGGTCCATTTTTTGTTTGTTGGTTTTAGTTGAGAGATAGTGATGATTCCTGTTTCTTGGCAGGAAGTGTGGATGAAAAAGATATTATAAATAACATGGTGCCTCCACCCAGAGTTTAGGTTTAAGTGGGCTAGCTTTCACCTGGTACAACCCCCTGGGATGTTGCACCCACTCACAATAACCATTTGCCACCACAACATAGTACCCAATAAACATTTCTCCACATTTCAATACCTGGTACCAATTATTCAGTTGATCCTAATAATATGCTCATGACACCATCGTCTGCAAAAACAACACAACAATTTATTTATGGGGAACAGGGTTTAGGAATAGGTAAAAGAGGAGTGGAGGTTATGCAGGCAGTGTCTACAGTATTTACATTAAATTAGTTTAGATTGGTTTGTGCTGGTGAAAATCTTCCAGCTGGGTAGGTACACTGTTATGCAGATCAAAGTGCAATGAACATTATGCCATTTTGAGATGACCTGGCTATCTAAACTGCATAAAATCAGATGACACATAGTATTATTTAGCCCACACTGGTACCAGTTCCCCCAGATTTGTATTGGAGCCACACAATCCCAATATTTAGACCTGGGCATCTAGTTACCAAAAGTCCCTTGAAGGTGCAAGCCTGTTGGACAGTGCAGCTGTACATTGGCTAGCTAAATCAGAAAGGATTGTAAACTTGAACTTTACTTTAAACATTAGGCACTTGAACTACAGTATGTACAGTCATTTTGGAAGTATGTGGGGGGGGCCCTGCATGTTGCGAGCTGAACACAGGTGAGCTGTAACCAGACGGTTACATTAGTTTGAGTCCAATTAGTATTTCTGAACATCCAGTACAGTTATAAGTCCTGGTACATTCAGCACATTTATATTCTAAACATATTCAGTACATTTAAAGAAGGCGTAACTTCTTCAACCAGGAGCTAGCATGGCCACCCTGGCCCTTTTATACTTGATTCGGTGGGTACTTATTCTCAAATCTAGGAGGGACCCTGTTTCTTTTCATTCATGTCCAGACACATTGTTTTAACGATACCATTTCTCTGAGCAAGCTTGAGTATTTAAAGCAGTGATTTCCAATGTAAAGCAGTCATTTCTGATTCAGACTTGAGGTCTCAATCCCAATGTGGCACATAGCTGAAGTTTACAGCTCCACCGGACATCTTGACCAACTATTTAAACAAATGCTGGACCTCCCAAGCAAAGTCAGGATGAGCCCCGGTTCTGAGTGCTCCCCTTCCAGTCCTGTAGGCTCTGAGCAGATAAAAACGTATCATTACATTTATATGTAAAATGTACCATGCCAAGACCCTTAACGCATTTAGGTCCACCTACCCTGAGCAAGGCTTAGGTGCAGCAGATGCAAGGTGCAGGCCAAACAAGCAGTGTTAAACAGCAACAGTCTGTAAGGCATTGGCAGCCCCATTAAGCATTTTTCTGTCTTTCTTGCACCAGGGGGTACAAGAGTACTCACTCAGGCTCCTCACAATAGGATCTCCATCATAAAGCCTCCTGTAGTCTTCAGTTCTCTCACCACTGAGGCAGATTTAGTGCTCTCACCACTGGCTTGACATCAAGTTGCAGGTCCATGTCTTTCTCCAACATGGAAGGGAGGGCTAGCACCTGGAGGACATTCTGGCAACCCCCAGGCTAGCAGGTTCTGCTTTAAACTAAATTACTTTACTGGCAAAACATCAGAAGACCCCTTCCAGAATGGAGGGGCTTACACTGGATCACCAGGCCCAGTTACACTGCTGAGGACCTGAGTCCCCACCCCTGTGGGAGACTCCTGTTTGAATCTCTCAAACTGTTGAAAGCACTGTCTTTTATGGGGCTCTCCTGAGGCTCCTGATTGGCTGAAGCTATTGGATGCTTTGCCTCTGATTTAGCTGAATGACTTGTCAATCACAAAAATGAATTATTCATGAAGCCTCCTCGATGCACAGTTGGTGTGCTGTTTTGGCACCTAAAATTAGGTCCATGCAGTTACACATGAGCACTTGGTAGTTTGCTATGAGCTCTGGCAAATGTCCCATATGTCCTAGTTTTAAAATCCTAGCTTTCCAATTGATTGTGGCTGCTTTGTAATGGCTGCTGAATATGCAGTCACCTTAGGCAGAATTATTACAGTCCCAAATAAAGTCCTGGTGGAGACAGAATAATTGAAATAATTGCCCAAATGCCCCACAATTCAATAGCCACTGGTGTGACCTTTAAGTCACTGCCCAGCTTATATAATTCCCTCAGTCTATTTGCCTGTCACTGCTGCCAATATTTTAGACCTAATTGCAGCAGGCAGGCTGTCTTATCCAAATCCCAACATTACTGGTGCAGCCAGAATTTAAGCATTTATTTATTTAAACATGTTGCCCCCTTTGAACAGTTACCCCTAAACATTTAAACAGCAGTTACATTATTTATTTTTACCTTTATTTTACTTTTTTCGGCAAGCGCCAAAACACTGCTGCCCTGAGGGCAGAAGCACCCTCATGAATATTCATTTAGATTGGTGTTCTGGCTTACTAATATTCATGAGCCACAATCTTGACACTCAATGGATTTCTTTATTTATTTAAGTAAACTGGCTCTCATGGCCCTTGCCAAGGTCACTGGGTCCCACTTAGTTGATGGGGATACCGGGACCATTGAACACTCCTCTGTTTGACCACAAGTCAGCCAGTCGCAAGATCAAAGGTGCCACTTGCGACTGTGTGATTTCCGCTGCACCGGAGTGCATTGGCAGCATGGGATATTGTGGTTCAAATGTTGGGAGCCCCAGAGGGCTAAAATCACACTAGGCTGTTCTTTTAGGGCACCAGGGGCACAAACAAGACCTGGGGACCAGAAAAAAAAAATAGCAGGCAATTAAGGAGGTGCTATGAGAAAAGCAGAAACTGGAGCTACAGGCCAAAGGTAAGTCCCCAAATAGGTAGGGGGGTTACACTACAATCTAGAAAGACCACATCCACAGGATTTCCTTCATCCACCTCTCTGCTGACCTTCTCATACAATGTTAACACATTTGAGGTGCCTGAGTTACCCTTTTTATGTTGTCTTGTGCATGAGCAGGCAATATATTGGGGTAGCTTGGAATAGCAGGTTTTGGAGGCACGGTCATGTTGTGTCCAGCGGCACAACTGCTTTTTTGGGCTGGGCTCTGTTGCACAAATTAGATTGCACGCTGTCTATGACAGCAGTGCAAAAGTGTGCCACCAACTTGAAATGATTTAGCCACTGCAATGAGGGAGTGCCCCCTCATTGCAGGGCGTGCCTTGCTCGGTGTAACATTTCAATAAAAGTGTAACATTTCAATAAAAGATGGCGGTGGCTGTCACCGTCCTTCTCACAATCCCAGTCAAGCCGATGTTGGGGGTACCCAATCCAACTGTCAGCATGCCCCCTTCCCAGTTCAGTTTGCTGATGGGGGAGCCCAATCCCCATCAGCATAATGGCCTCCTTATCATTTAATTTGTGTGCCAAGGGGATGCCCAAACCCCCTCGGCATCATGCACCCCTCCAGACACATTTCTGTGCCGACAGGGGGCCCAGTCCCCATTGACTTCAGTCCTCCTCCCAAAAAATACAGGTGGCACACTGGGAGCCCACCCTAGTGTGCCAAAACACACCTGCAAAATAAGAAAACCAACCCACGTTATCTTTATGTCTTTTTTTTTACCTGAAAAATTAGAAAATGGTCCCTCTACGTGTTTGGTGCCCCACCTCAACCTGCACCCACCCTCTGTGTACCTAACCTTCCCACACACCCCTCACCCATACTTACCTTCAGAGCCTGGCGCGACAATCTTCGGTGGACTGGGAACACATCTGCACTCTTCAAAACCGACCATGAACTGAAGAAATGCTGATAAGCTGTATAATGGCATATATGTTTGTTTTTTTCAACATTGGTGCATATCTTGGCCATTTTTGTGAATTTTGGCACCAAAGTTTCAACATGGAGTTCTTGGGACCCCACCTCATAAATTCAGTCACTGTCATCATGTTATTCGGTCCCAAAAGGTGATTTTGTGGTTACTGAGCAGAATGACCTTTTGGGACTGATTAACAAAATGACAGTGTAACTGTTCATGAGGTAGGCTCCCAAAAAGCCTATGTTGCAAATTTGGTGAAAAAAGTTCAAAAAATGACTCTGTTACAAGCGTGCATTGCGTAGTTTCTACGCACACATGTAACTTTGAGAATTTTTTATATTTTTGCTCCAGATTTTCAACATTGCCATTTTTTCACACCTCTTTATGAATAGTATAGCTGTCATTTTCTACATCCTGCCCAGAATGTGTTTACGTACATCTGGCATACAATGGCACAGTCGCTGTAGGAAAACAATGTTCAGGACAGAGTACGAAAATCACAGTAACACTGTTCATGAGCAGAGGTCCCAAAATGCCTAAGTTGAAAATCTGGTGACAAAATTCCACAGAATGACTATGTTATGAGTGTGCATTGCACTGTTTCCACACACAGTCGTAACTTTGAGAATGTTTAATATTTTTACTCCAGATTTTCAACATTGCCATTTTTGCACACCTCCTTTTGAAGAGTACAGCTGTCATTTTTCACATACTGCTAGAAATGTGGTTTCACACATCTGGCACACAATAGCACAGTCCCAGTGGGAAATCAACCTTTGGGACAGATTAAGAAAATCATAGTGCAACTGTTCATGAGCAGAGGTCTCAGAATGCCTATGTTAACAATTTGGTGAAAGAATTAAAAAAATGACTGAAATGACTGTGTTACGAGTGTGTGTTGTGCAGTTTTCACTCATGCTCTTAACTTCAAGAATTTTTAATATTTACACTCCAGATTTTCAAAATTGCCATCTCTTCACACCTCCTTATGAATGGTGCAGCTGTCATTTTTCACATCCTGCCCAGACTGTGTTTTCCCATGTGGCACTGAATGGCAATGTCGCTGTGGGAAATCAATATTCCGGACAGATTAACAAAATCACAGCACCACTGTTCATGAACAGAGGTCCTAAATGCTTTCATGAGGTGGGGTCACTAAAAGGCCATGTTGAAAGTTTGGAGTGCAAAATACCAACAAACGCCCGGGGCATTAGGGTTTCTAACCATAACGTCCCACCCTGTACAGACTAACAGATGTCAGGGGTGTGCCTTTGGATTGTCAGCTGTAATGCTCACGCCATTGCACCCCCACCCCCACCCCCACCCTGAAGCCACTAAAAGGCATCAAGGTGTGCCTTGGACTCTTCGCCCCAGAGTTCACGCCATTCTCCTATACTGCACCCATCTCAACGTACTTCCTTATGGAATGGGGTACGCATAAGGCCCAATCACCCCAAAGCACAATGTGGCACTTATCAGAGTCTGCAGAGTAGGGTGAGGAGAGATGAAATGGCATGAGCATTATGGCTGATGACCCAAAGGCACACCTCAATGCCTGTCACTCTCTGCAGGGTGGGGTGGGGTTGATGTCAGTGCCATACTTCACTGCCATTCCTATTATGCATCTCTTGAACTCTTGCACTACCAATCCCAATGCCAGAAAGACAACATTTGGCATTGACAAATGCTTGTTAAATTCATGCTGTGTATTATCTACTTGGCATTTTTCCTCGTGTTCAGTTTGAATGTAATTTTTGAATAATATCTTCCAGCACTTTATCTAATACTGAGGTTAATGAGATGAGCCTATAGTTGGATATGTCTGATCTGCTCCCATTTTATGGATGCAGATAACTGATGCTGTTCTCCAGTCAGCTGGCACTGACTTTTCTATTACAAATTTATTGAAAATTACTTCTAGGGGGCCTGCCAACTCTTCACTCTCTTTTCAATTTATTTAATAAACTATAGTCTGGTCCTGCTTATTTATTCTAAAATAAATTATTTAGGCCTTCCTTTACTGTAACAATTAAGATAATGTTAGCATGGTCTGATCCCTTCAATACAGGCTGTACTGAGCCTCCCTAAGGTACTGTATGGTCGAGATTGTTGGATGTACAAAACTGGAGCAAAAGAATTTGTTAAATTCGACTACCATTTGGGATTCAGAGTCTAATATTTCACCACTGATAAGTAATGTGCCTGCTGATCTATTGGATGTCTTAGGATTATTAATATAACTGTATTGACTTGACCGTTCCTGGCCCCCATCATCCCATCAGTGCAGTGGTAGGATTACTACTCATGATGCTGGCAACCTGGGCTCAGGAACAAGCCTGAGACATCAGGGGCCAGCCTGAGGGAAAAAGATTGAGCATCCCAGAGGATGGTTTACTTCTTTGGGGAGGGAGGGAGGGAGGACAGCAGGATCAATTGGTATACTGTGGTGATCACAGATGGCAGTACAACTTGAATTGCTAAGAGGGAGGGTATGTTCATTGGCACATATAGCAGGCATGCACACACCTGTTCTCTTAATAGTAGCATCTGTGGATGTTGGAAACACAGGAACAAAACATCAGAGCATGCAGACTGAAATGCCCACTCCCAGGCCCCACTGTTCTAACAGTGCCTCCCATTCCTGCATAGTTGTGACTTGCAGAAATGGCTGCTGTCTCCAATGGAATGGACCATGAAACATGCATGGTTCATGAGCATCTTGAAGGAATGGTAGGTACCTGAGAAGGAAAAAGATGGGGCTGAAATATTGGGGTAGAAGGTTGTAGCACAGCTGACAAGGAGGTAAGGAATTTATAAGAAAGTGTTTCTCAGGCCATGGGAAAAAGAATATGTGAACTGTGGTGAATATCTGATATGATGGCAGTGGGGTGTTCTACAAAAGCTGATTTTACTTCTGTGACCACATGAATGAGGAACTAAGAATTTTAATGCAGAATCTGCAAAACCTTAGTCAGTCATTCTCATGGTAAATCTTTGAAATATGTGCACTCTGGTTTTGCATATCTACAGCAAAATTCACCTTGAGAAGCAATGCTGGTGATTGCAGTGCTGGCATTGGTGACCTTAATGATGGCGGTAGCGGAGGAGACAGCTGTTCTTCTGATTCTCAGCAGAATGTTGCAGTCATGAAAGAGGTTTCCCAGACAACTTATGAAAAGGTTTGAAATGATTAATGTTGATACATTGGGAATAGCAAGACTACTCAGTCATGAAATGAAAGACATTGTCAGGACCAGAGCACTTAGAGGTTAAATGATTTGTTTGAGGTCACACAGTAGGTATGTGGATCTAGTGGTGTTTGAACTCGTGAATCTGGTAGCAAAATAAACATTCTAACTGTAAACTGACCGAGATCCTTTCTGGGCACTCTGATGTAGATTTACTTCTATGAATAATTTATGACTTCTATAATGTGTTCCTAGCATTTATAGCACTAGATGGTGTAAGGAACATTTCTTGTCATGGGTGTTGGTTCTTAATGTTCCATAGCAGTACATTGTCACTTAAGAGGAAACAGTTTACCAATATACAGTGCACAGGTCTAGAAAAAGAGTCTGAATCTCTCACACTACTGTTCAATATCATCTTTTGAGAATTGGGACTAGTTCAAAATCTTGAACTTTCAGACAACTATATAAACTGAACTGACTGACTGTAGTCTACAGTATACCATTGTCAGACAATTGGCATATTTGCATATACTTGCATTATTCTATTCCATGTGCAATGTTTCTATTTGGCATTGACTAATTCAGTAACTGGGCAATGTTTGGTAATTCACACAACTGTTAAAATCCACTTGATATGTTCATTTCACTGGAATGAATCTGATGCCTTCTGCCCCTGCTCGGTTTACTGCTGCCGTAGGTTGGTGGGCATTCTGTGTGTATGACTTAGAAATAAGCACTTCAGATTGGTTGCTTTATGCAAGTGTATGCAGTCAACAGTGAGCTATAGCAACACAGAAACATCAAAAATTAAACAATTAAAAATTGACACATTTTTTATATCAAGAAAAACAAGCATTTGTCAATGCCGAACATTGGTTGCTTGTTAAACAATTTGATGTTTTTCTAGAGAGAGGAGACAAGAATCGAGAGTAATTTTTGGGACTTGGGAGTAGAGCCTGAGGGTAGGGTGGCTGGGTTAAAGATGCTGCTACAGTCAGTGAGAGTAGACATACCTCGACTAGGTCTGGCTGTGCTGGGCCTCTGCTGGTTCTTCTCCTGTAGTGGGCTGTTCACTGGGCTGGCAGGCTGCAGTCAGCCTAAGCTGGCAACAATGGGGCACTGGCTAGCTCAGGCTTGGCTGTTCTACTGGGCGAGGACCGCAGCTGGACAGATGACCACTCCTCAGCTCCAGGCAGGCAATAAAATCCTCCTCTCTCTCTCTCCAGGTGACTGGCACTCCTGGACTGGGCTGGGCCTGCCTCACTGCTGCCTGGCCTGGGTGTCCATCCTCCTCTGCTGCTGGCCTGGTTCTTCTTGTGGCACCATGTCCCATCTCATTCTCCTTCTCCTTCCTTGATTCTCGGCCTGCTCAGTGGCCCAGGCCATGGGTGGTGTGGCATGGATAGGCGGGTTGGGGCGGGTGATGCTACAGCGACTCTCAACTAAGGAAAGTTTGAGGTGATGTGGCTCTCTACACTCACTGGTGTCTGGCCCTGGATAAATGATGGAAGGGCCACAGAGTGGTGGGTGGGCTGAACTGGTGGAGTGGACTGCCAGCTTGCTTGCTGGCACTTACTCTCAGTCTCAGAGCAACAGTGCTGATGGGTGCTCTGGTAGCCCTCCACTTTTTGCAAATCAAAGGACCGAAGCCCTCTCTTATTGGAGCAGCTTTGGTCCTTCGAAGTGCATGACCATTCAGCCCACCCAGCAGAGAGTTGCATCAGGACTACACTGAGTGGTCACTGGTGTAGACTGCTGAGCCCATTTCGAGCCCCTAGTTTTGTGTATTGTAATGGGCTCGACAAAACACACACACACCAAAATCCACTGTTGCCACAATACATTGACTTGTGCATGTGCGCAACCAATGTAAAAAGAGACATTTCTGTCTCAGTGAGCCTTTCTCTCTGTCTACCTGGTTATCACAATCCAATAAATAAAACCATGTTCTCTATCTTTCAAGAAAGCAATACATTAAATTCAGATAGTGTCCAGTTTTCAAACACGCAAGGGCCAATTCAAGCTCAGTTTTAAATGATGCAAAAATGCTGTAAGATGTATTACATCAAGTATGTGCCTACAACAGCTTTTGTTGTCCAAGCAATCAAACCAGTAAGATGCAGAAGTCCTACATATGGCATAAAAAACAACAGACTTTTTTTTTCAGAAAGTTACAGAGTATAGATTGTGACTAAATGTACATGCACTGTAAACAAATAACATCACACACCTTTAACTGCCTTCACACCCCTTCAACTTGCCAACTAATATGCTCCTCATGGAGCACAGCTCTGCACTTCTGGGTTACTGTGACTATTTCCAAAGATGAACTCCAGAAGTTTGTTTTAACCTGCATTTCCATATACAAATATTGAGGTTCAGCCTATGGCAGGTTTAATTAATACACCCTTTCTCTTGTGCAACTGAAACAGCAGCAGGACGACTCCCAGAAACCAGTCATATTTTGAAGTCAGCATTTAAATGTTAAGAGCAAGTCTAAAAACACTGGCCCACATTAATGTTATTTTTACCACCTTGCATGCAAATGATACAAATTCAAAATGTTTGAAAATAGAAAGCAGTTTCTCACTTTTGACTAGATCAAAACTCTTCAGACTTTCCAACTCACTTCATTAAACAAGCAATTGTCAATGCCGAATGTTTCCTTGCATGGTATATGTAGCAGGGTGTATTGTGTTAGAAGGGGATGGGTAACAGAGGGTGCAGAATGGACAGCATGCAGAGAGAGGGAACAGGAAGGTATAATTGGATGCCGAGATGGGGACTGGAGGATACGGGGTAGACAGCACAAAGATGGAGGGAGGAGGAGCATTTAACTGGATGCTGGGATGGGAAACAGAGGGTGCAGGGCAGACAGCACACAAATGGAGGGAGTGGGAGGGTTTAATTGGATGCTGGGATGGAGGGTGAAGGGCAGACAGCATGCAGAGTGAGGAAGTGAGAGGATTTAATTGGATACTGGGATGGGGAATGGAGGGTACGGGGAAGGATAGCCCAAAGTTACGTGCATGTGTAGGAAAACATCAACAAACCTGCATAACATGGCCATTTTTAGGAATTTTTCCACCAAATGGTCAACATTGGCTTTTTGGTACCCCACCTCATGAACACTGGAACTGCCATTTCCTTAATCAGTCCTGAAAGGTGATTTCGCACAGTGACTGTGCAATTCTGCGCCAGAGGTGCGAAAACATGTTTTGGGCAGGATGTGAAAAATGACAGCTGTACTGTTCATGAGGTGGTGTGATAAAAGTGTATGTTGAAAATTCAGAGTGAAAAAATTAAAAATTGGTAAAGTTATGGGCCTGCGTAGAAACTGCACAAGGTATGCTTGTACAGTAGCCATTTTTAGGTATTTTTGCACCAAATTTTCAACATGGCCTTTTGAGACCCCACCTCATGAATAATGGCACTGTTATTTTGTTACTGGGTCCCAAAAGCTGATTTCATGCAGCAACCATGCCATAATGGCACCCATTCCTGAAAAAGGATATTGTTGGAAGGGGTGTAACGTAGGGTGACCAAGATGAGCCAGGCATCGGAGGGAAAGTCCTACAGGGATAGATTGGGTGAGCTAAACATGTACTCACTGGAGGAGAGGAGCGATAGGGGGATATGATTGAAACCTTTAAATACCTTAAGGGGATGACTAAGACTAATACAGAAGGGATTTTCCAGCTTAGAAGAGGGAGGGATATTAGAGGGCATCAGCTGAGACTGAAGGGGGAAGATTCAAGAGGGAAATCAGGGGACATTTTTTTACTGAATGGGTGGTGGACAGATGGAATACTCTGCCTAAGGAGGTGGTATCCTGTAGAACAGTGGGCAGCTTTAAGAGGGATTGGGACAGGGTGAGGGAGATTGTGATGAAGAGGGGTGGGAAGCGTGGGGCAGCTGCAAGTTGATTGGCTAGCTGCACAATCAAGAAGACTCGATAGACCATAAGGCCTGCTCCTGCTGGCATTTTCATATGTTTGTATTCAGCACCATTGCTGCGTAAACATGTTTCAGGCAGGATGTGACAAATGGCAGCTGTACTGTTGATGAGATAGTGTGAACAAATGGCTATATTGAAAATTTGAAGTGAAAATGTTAACAGTTGCC
This sequence comes from Neoceratodus forsteri, assembly GCA_016271365.2. NCBI lineage: Eukaryota > Metazoa > Chordata > Ceratodontiformes > Ceratodontidae > Neoceratodus > Neoceratodus forsteri. Next base: position 808,180,444 of record CM028129.1, on the reverse strand, counting down.
AAAGTTATGGGCATGCGTAGCAAAATTTCAATGACTGTGTGTAACTCGGGCATTTTTTGGTATTTTTGGCACCAAATTTTTAACATGGGCTTTTTGGGACTCCACCTCAGGAACACTGGCACTGTTGTTTCATTAACCAGTCCCAAAAGGTGATTCTGCGCAATGACTGTGAAATCACCTTTTGGGACCAATTAATGAGTTGCCAGTGACAGTGTTCATGAGGTGGGGTCCCAAAAAGGATATGTTGAAAATTTGGTGTATAAATTCAAAAAAATGGCCGAGATATAAACATAAGTTCAAAACGCCTGTGACAGCCATTATACAGCACTTACCTTGATTCTTCAGTTGTGGTTCAGCTTTGAAGAGTGCAGACGTGTCCTGCTACACAGAAGATGACACCCGCCGACCTCTGGAGGTAAGTATTGGGTATGGGGGGATCTGGGAGGTGGATGCACAGAGGGAGGGTCAGGATGGGGGAAGGGGGACTGGGGAGGCGATGAGGGACCATTTTCTTTTATTCAGGAAAAAAAAAGACATCGGGGGACCATTTCTTTTTTATTACAGGTACATTTGTAAATGATTTTTGGAGACACTGGGTGTGGGCTCCCCAGTGTCCCAAACTATTAGGGGGGGATATAGATATATGGATACTGGGAGTGGACTCTACAGTGTCCCAGACTATTGGGGAGGTACAGATATGGGGACAGTGGGAGTGGGCTCCCCCCTTGTCCCAGATGGCAAATGGGTTGGAGGAAATAACTAGGACACTGGGAGTGGGCTCCCCAGTGTCTCTTAGTGGCAGTGCAGGGGGGTTGTATTGCTGACATGGGGAATGCTCACGCCGATGTTTGCTTTAAGAGAAAGCCACACCATGGCTCATGTTGAAGCATGGTGAGTGAGGACTGGGAGAGAAAGCCGCACTGCGACTAATGTTGAAGCCTTTGGGGGGGGGTCAGAGAAGTGATGACTGGGAGAGAAAGTCACACTACGGCCACTGTTGAGGCTTTGGGGTGGGCAGAGGACTGAGGGTTATGGGGGCATGCTCCCATTGCCACCTCCACCTCTGGCTCACCCCCAACTGCCACGCAGGCACCGCAGCCATCCAGCTCGTCCTCTGGAATCAAGGTCAAGCATGAGTTATTGTATGACAGCTGCATGTCAGAGGACTTGCCTGTCTCTTCAGGCCTCCCCAGCTGCTGTGGTTGTCATCTTCCCTGCTCCACCACAGTGTAAATTCAGCTAAAGAACAGCGCTGGCTGTATTGTGTTTGAATCCCAGAATTGCATGTCTCCGCTGATGTGGGCTTCATGCAAATCAAAAGACCAAAGCTCTCTCTGATTGGAGTGGCTTCAGTCCTTTGAAGTGAATGATTATTCAGCCCACCCAGCAGAGGACTGTGTCAGGACCACAACGAGTGGTCATTGGTACTGACTGCCGAGCCCATTGCAAGACCCTGGTTTTGTATAATGCAATGGGCTCGGCAGCGACACACACACAAAATAATGTATTGAAACAATACGTTGGATTGCACATGCTCACAACCACTGTAAAAATCACATTGTTCCTTTTTATGTCACATGTTGTCATTACATTTAATGTGCTCTTTTTTAAGTGACTAGTAATATTATATTATGCTATTTTTGTTTGTACGTAGGTGCCTCAGTGTTAGCAATCTATTGTGAATTCACAACATTTTGTATCATGGCCCTCTGGATACTTTTGGAAACGAGGCTTGTTTTCATAAATGTTTTCTTGTTAAATAATGTTTAGTAATTAAATAGTATAGCATGAGATCCATATCGTGCTTTAATATTCAGAAAATGTCAATATGACTTAAACAATATTCCTATTTAGTTCTGCAGCTCATGGCCATTTAGAAGGAAATCACAGAAACATAGAAACATAGACTTTGATGGCAGATAAGGATGGCTTGGCCCACCTAGTCTGCCCATTTTCATACCTATTGGATAAGCTACAGATCCTAGTTAACCAACAGCCTACTTCTTCCTACCCCCCCACCAGAATTGCCTTATGTCTGTCCCATGCATTCTTGAATTCCCCCACTGTTTTTGACCCCATGATCTCCTCACGAAGGCCATTCCATGTGTCCACCACCCTCTCTGTGAAATAATACTTCCTCACATGGCCCCTGAGCCGTCCCCCCTCTATCTTCAAATTGTGACCCCTTGTTCTTGCACATCTCTTTTTCTGAGAGATGCTACCCTCTTGGACTTTGTTGATTCCCTTGAGGAACTTGAAAGTTTCTATCATGTACCCCCTCTCCCTCCTTTCCTCAAGGGTATCCATATTAAGCTCCTTTAGTCTCTCTTCATATGGCTTCTATTACAGACCCTGCACCATTTTAGTTGCCATCCTCTGGACAGCCTCCATTCTGTCTATGTCCTTGCAGAGATGGGGTTTCCAGAACTTCACGCAGTACTCCAGACAAGGTCTCACCAACTGCCTGTAAAGAGGGAAAACTTACTGTTTTCTACTGGTGATGCCTCTTCCTAAACATTCCAGTATTCCCCCAGCCATCCTTACTGCCTTCTCACATTGCTTGCTTACCTTTAGGTCATCTGATATGACTATCCCCAGGTCCCTTTCCATTTTTGTTGTTGCTAATATCCCCCCACCATTGTGTACTCTACCCCCAAGTTTTTGTTTCCGAGGTGCATTACTTTGCGCTTCTTTGCTTTGAATCTAAGCTGCCATACTTTTGACCATTCCTCCAACCTTGCCAAGTCCCTTCTCATTCTTTCCACTCCCCCCTTGTGTATCAACCCAATTGCAAATTTTTGTGTCATCTGCAAAGAGGCATACTTTTCCTTCCAGTCCCCCTGCAATGTCACTTATAAAGACATTAAAAAGGACCGAACCCAGTACTGAAGCCTGCGGTACTCTGCTAGTAACTCCATTTCTTCAAAGTGGACTCGGTTTACTGTTACCCTCTGTGTCCTGTTGTCCAGCCAATTTTTTACCCAGGCTACCACCCTGGGACTGACTGTACCATGCCAGTTCAATATTCTTTATGTTGACTGCCATTTCGCCAAAAGGAATCATGTCAACCACAAGTTGCGGTCTACATGATTCTTGTGTGTCTCCTGTTCCTGTTTTTTTATCAGGGGGCTTCACCCTGAACCCTTCTTGTGGGGGGTTCAGCCCCCACCTCCCCCATCTTTTGGATTCTCAACTCCAATCGGAGTTGATTCGGGGTGGGGGTGCAGGACCTGGAGACAGCATGCCCCTATCTCGGGCACACCAACACAGCGACCTGTTGGCAAAGTGTTGATTTTGCCGACAGATATGTATTTCGCTATGGTGGTGTCACCCTGAGGGTGGCATACCCCCTGGGACCCACTCCTAGGCTGGCTAATTTATTTATTAATCATTTGTGTGGGACTGTGTCAAATGCCTTTCTAAAGTCTAAGTAGGTCATGTCCACAGCCACTCCCTGGTCTACTACTTTGGTCACCCAGTCAAAGAAATCTATTAGATTCATCTGACTTGACCGTCCCAATGTACATCCATGCTGCCTTAGGTCCTATGCCCTGCTGGCCTCTGGGTGCTCAACAGTTGTTTCTTTTAGAAGTGATTCCATCATTTTCCCTACAACTGAAATCAAGCTAACAGATCTGTAGTTTTCTGCCTCTGCTTTGCTCCCACTTTTGTAAAGAGGAATCACATCCACCCTCCTCCAGTCCTTAGGTACCACACCATCCTCCCATGTTTTGTTAAAAAGGATAGTCAGTGGTGTCACTAGTTTTCTCTTTAATTCTTTTAGAATTCTGCGGTGAATCCTGTCAGCCCCCATTGCTTTATCCACCTTCAGTTTTAGGAGTTCTTTCAGAACCCTTTCTTCTGTGAAAGGACTGGTACCGACTCCCCTATCCAGAGTGCTTCTGTTAATTGGATTAGATACTGCCCCTTCCTCTTCTTTTGTGAATACTGAGCAGAAGTATTCATTCAGTATCCCTGCTTTTTCACTGTCCCTCACTGCCCACCCACCCTTCCGTTTATGAAGCCTCACTAGCCCTCCCTTGGTCTTTCTTCACTCCCTAATGTACCTCTAAAAATGTTATCCCCTTTCTTAACTGGGTTGGCTATATTTTCCTCAGTTTGGGCCTTTGTTATTTTAACTGCCTTCCCCGCTTTCTTCTGCTTAAACTGGTACAGTTCTCTGTCCTGCTCCTTCTGTGTTTCTTTATACTTCTTGAATGCTACCTTTTTTTAATCTCTAACCTTCCCCACCACCTCTTTTGAGAACCATAGTGGTTTTTCCTTTTGTTTTGATTTATTTGCTTCACATAAAGACTTGTTGCCTCTGTGATGGCAGTTTGATGTTACCCCATTGTTCCTCCACCCCTCCTTCTTACCTGTTTGCTAGTGCTTTTCTGAGGCACGCTCCCATTTTGACAAAGTCGGCCCTCCTAAAATCCAGTACCCTCACTTTTTTATGGCTTGACTCTGTGGATGTGTTTATCGTGAAAAAAATGTTTGGTGGTCACTTGTTCCCAGATGGCTACCCACTTCTTGATCTAAGATCCTCTCTCCGTCCCCATTTGAGAGTATCAGGTCTAGGACTGCTCCATCCCAAGTGGGTTCCAACATGAGATATCTGAGGCATACCCCCTGTAGGGCATCAAGAATGACCCTGCTCTTGGATGTGACTGCAGCAAAGGTACTCCAGTTAACATCTGGCATATTCAGGTCCCCCATCAACAATATCTCCCCTTTTTCTGCCATCCTAAGAATGCCTTCTATCATTTCGTTGTCCATTTCCTCCCCCTAAGATGAGGGTCTGTATACAATCTCCATGTGGATTGTGGTGCCATTTACAATCAAAGGAGAACTATCAGCAGTTTTATAAAAAACAGGGCATCTGCAAAGAACGTTTCAAAGCATTACAGAAATATGTCTCAAGATTTTGGCAAGCACATTTATAACTGTGCAGGCACACACAGGACAATGTTTTAGTGAGATTCGATTAGACCATTAGACAAATTAATTTCAGTAGGAATCATGGGAAGAAACAATAAGGGAGACAGTATAGCATCACTAATACAGTATAATAAGGCTAAGTAAATCACCTTTCTGTATAGTGACAAACCCTGAATTACTTTCCAGTTTAAAGAGTAGGTTAAAATAAGGGAGTTGGCATAATAGAAATTGCATCATGAATTGTACAGGCTTTATAGAAGTAAGGTAAACAGAGCTAATATGCGTTTGAGGAGAAAATTTTACAAAGAAAAGGTGTAGTACCTTTTAGCGACAGATATTAGAAAATGGTGGAGTGGTGTTAAAAAATTCTTAAGTGAGAAAGTGGATAATGGTGTGGAAAGCTTATGCATAAAACATGTTAATGATAAAGATGAAATACCAAGGATCTGCACAGAAATCAATGAAAGTTTCTGTGGTTTAACTGGGCCTATGGAGAGGTTGTCAGGTACTTCTTTTAAAGGAGTATGTGCCTGCAAACATTCTCGGTCACAAATGAGTCAGTGCTAGAAAAGCTTAGAATGATCAATGTAAATAAGGCAAAGGGGCTGGATTGTATTCCATGTTGGCAATTAAAGGAAACAAGGAAGGACTGGCCCTGACAATTGCAACAGTGCTAAATATAGCAATGCAGAAGGGTGATATGCTGCACCAAAAAATTGGAAACAGGCACAGATTGTACCTGTGCCAAAAAGGAAAACGCAGATGATATAGAAACTGATCTAATAGCCATAGCACACACTTTTTTTAACAATGTTTAGCATTTGCAAAAAAACACATACCTCATTAGATTCATACACAGAGCATAAGGTACATGTAGACTTATACTGTGGGTGCCACTCCTCTTACTACTTACAGTTCATGACATCATATGTTGGTAAGATATTTCTTTGAGAGGTTAATAAAAATATATTTTATAAACCACATCTGAGTAATTTTAAGCTGCATTAATGAGTCAATGAACTACACAGTGTTTGATTTGGTTTGTCCAGAAAATTAAATTTGTGCTAATCTCTACCTCCCACAAGGAAGAACAGAAACTGTCCATGCTGTCATTTTCACTGCACACTTAAAGTGTGGTCTTATGACATGAGAAGAGCTACATACAATTTACATATTTCTTCATACCAAGGGGAAAGGGGAAATTGTTTAACAGGAAAAGCACACTAAGCCAAAGCTTGTTTCCAGGTGCAACCTGGGAGCACAAGGAAGTTAAGTGACTTGCTCAGGATCACACAGTATGCAAGTGGGGACTGTGGGATTCAAACCCCCATCTGGTCTGCTGGATGTCACCAGATGTGCAGCTCAGAGCCATAAACCACTGCGCTATACTGCCTCCTTAGCACATATTAGCATTGAATAAAATAAGAACCAACATTCTCAGACTATTATTTGACTTTACCGGTTTTGACCTTTATGAAAATAATAAGATCAGATAGTCCAGGAACAGCCACCTTACATACATTAGGGAGTAAACTTAAGTTGGATAAAGTCCAAAAGTTAATTTCAATTACTCTTGAAGGATAGATCACATCCCAGGAGAGGTGCTACAGCAAACATTTCTTAAACATGACCCAGTTCTGCAGTCTTACCGGGTACATGCAGCCACGGACCCCTTCTGCTGTAGTACTGGAAACTATAAAGCTAACGATAAATCAGGTATCTTCATCTTCTGAGAGGGGGATCTTCCTCCCTGTCCTACCTCCTCAACAGCTGCAGAGCATGTTTCCAGCTCACTTTTAAGGCATCCAATGGGTCTGAGAACAAGAACACTTTGCCTCGATGGACTATGTGGGGATGAGTCAAGAACAGCAGCTCATGAGGAAGGTCTGCTGTGTGAAACATGGCCCTAATCCCAAGGAATGTTTTGTTCCTTTTTTGTCAAATTGCAAAGCTTATATCTGGGTACATTTGGATTATTTGACAGTCTTGTAGCAGTGCTCACTTCCTCTGTGAATCTGCTAGCAAAAAGCATCTTAGCCATATACCATACATTACCACCATGATGGTACGTGGGGCCTCTGGGTTATCAAGTTTCCTTCATGGTGTCACTCTATAGACCTTCTGGATGTTTATCAACCTGTTAGTGATAGATTCCCCCAAATTACTGTTCCAAACAGTTCTACAGAAATAGGGCCAAATGGTTGCCGCCACTCCCCTCTGGCATCCCAGCAAGTCTGAGGATTGTGGCTCTTGCCTAATTTTCTAATGTTACTAACCTGGAGTGAAGGTCAATATTTTCCTTGAGTACAGTTGTAGTGGCTCCTGTAACTGCACCCCATCTTTTCTAAGTGTTGGCCACTTCTGATTTTACAGTGTATAAAGTCTCTAGACCAACAACCCTGTTGGCCAAATTATCAGATTTGTCTGCCAAGCCAGCCACAGAAGAGTTGGGTTATTTTAACCTCGAGTGACAGCAGAGTTTCCTCTGAGGTTTCATCATTTGCAGGCATTGCATGATTCTGTGCAGACCATGTGGTGGGAGCCAGAGACAGTTTTACCTTTTGCTCCTTCTGAGTTGCTTTTCTTTCTGAGACTTTATCATAGAGCTGATGATATCTTCCTACAGAAGATTCAGTGTGTGAATGCTTGTTTCAAAGGCTAAATTTTGTATTTTTAAAAGCTTTATTCAAGTATATGTACAAAGCTCAGTACTGGAGCAGTCATCTTGCTTGGGTTCCACTGTGCCTCGAAGCACCCACTTCTAGCATGGCAAAAATAGTAGAGAAGTATGTGTTTGATTAGATAATGAAGGATTTACAGAGACTGATTAATCCAAAACAAGATAGTAATATAAATAGAATAATAGATGGACATCCATCTGTTACAGTGTTCTAAATTCATCCAGGGATTCCTGTGATGTCATAAACCTTGAGAGAGAAGTTTGTGAGGTTTATGCCATCACAGTAATCTGTTGATGGATTTAAAACAATTGTAACAGATGGATATCAATCTGTTGCTTTTTTGTAATACATGGTTACAATTTATTTCTCCCGATGAAGAACAAAAATATTTTTTTCTAAATACCAGTATGATCCTAAACACACACTGGCTTAGAAGCATATCTCAGACAGTTTACAGAAACACTTTTACTCACCAAAAACACTCTGAGCACTGCCCATAGGAGCCTGGTTTAAAAAAATATTTGATGGGGTCCAGGGGTCAGGGGCAAATCTCCAGCAGGGGTCTATGGGAGCATAGCCTCCTATAATTGGGGGTTTGGGTGTTAAGCCCCTTGGCAATGAGAAAAAAAAATGGAAATATCAAGTTGTTTTACTGGCCATAGTGGACTGCTGCTAAAATAAACATTGTAAAGGGCTTTAGCACCTGTAGCATACTATTTACATAATGTATTATTTATTCATTAATGTATATTACTTGACCAAAATTGCAAAGATAATATTCTGACTGCCCAAGCTTTACATGTGAGTCACACATGTCACATTCGGGCTGTATACATATTATTTTACTTTCAGCTTTCCCAATAAAGTTAAAGCATCCAGTTTACAGTTTTATCTATTTTTGGTGTTAAAAAGTCAATAAATCCCCAAACCAGCCATTAAGCATCCAACATGTGCACCCAGTGTCCTCACATGCGAGTGTACTGTATAGCCAACACATTATCTGTGTCTGTACTTCGGGTTGCAATGCATTGACTTTTAGTTAACAATTTATTATACAGATACTACTTCAACCAACATATCCTTACATTATGTGGGTACATCTGAATCTAAATGCATACCTTAGATTGTCCTACTTGCATGCAGTTTAAGACTATACTTGCACATGAATTTAGGTAATAAATATATAATGTGCAATAGGGTAATCGGACTTCGTAACACAACACAGTGCTACAGTATCGCTGCACTATCAATGCCAACACAAGAAACCAACAACCAGCAGAGGACACACACACACAAACACACAAAACAACAATAACAACCCCCTTGGACATCAAGGACTGACCAAATTATCCCTACCTACCCAAATGCCTCTGTATAGTGTTGATGCAGATCAGGGTTTTCAGAAGGCACATAACCTTTATATAAACCTCATCACAAAACCATATTACACTTAACAAACTGCTGAAAAGAAAGAGCACCAACTATAGAACCACACACATAACTGAGAACCAGTTGCTGACCCACTATAGATCATCAATGTCTCGGACTCACATAGGTGTCCTGTACATGCCTTGTACATTCCATACAATCACTGAACTTAATTTTTTTTTATTTTCGTATCACCTGTTATAAGAGCTTGAAACCATCCCTGAGGCATCAAACTGGACCCACTACAGATCATCAATGTCTCACATAGGTGTCCTTTGTTTGATTACATTTCTTATTAGATTCAAATATGTCCAATTATGTTCTGGACAAGTTCATTTGTAGTGCAGTCTGTGTAGACAAAGAAAATTATTTATCCAGTTGCCTTTGTAGGCCTAATAGAGAATTGAATAATAACACCACCTCATTGGCATAAGCAAGCAAATTTACTGAGGTGTCCTTGATCTTAGGTGCATGAAACTTAGTGTTACTAGCTGAAATTATAACTTGTTCAAATACAGGGTAAATAAGTGGGTGTCAATATACAACCCTGTCATACACCTCTACTAGTAATAATTTTATTTGTTAATGCTCCCTTTATGTTATGTTGTACTTTGGACCATGTTTATTGTGCAGTCTTATAAAATGATATCTAACATTAGGATCTATATCTAAATAATAAAAATGTTACCAAAGAATTTTGTGACTTAGGCTGTCAAATGCAACACTAAGATAAAAAAAACAACAACTATTATTTTTAAAATATTTGTGAATTAAGTGATAAAGCCCCATAGAATTTTGGACGGTGGAACATCTTTTTCTAAAGTCATTCTGCCTCTTATCCACTAAGTCTTTCTCCTCAATCCACTCCTATATTCTATTTAACAGAATTGTACAAAAACATTTCTGTGTTGCATCAATATGGCTAATAAGTCTATGCACGGCTGTGTTACCTGGATCTCCTTTCTTTAATATTGGAAACATAATATTCCCTGTCGAAGAGTCTGGAATGGTTTTATGTCGAATCATTAAACAAAAAATATAATTTTGACTGACACCAGTGGAAATTAAAGGTATAAATGTCAGCAACTATTAGGTCAGGTCCAGGGGCCTGATTTCATTTAATGTCTGCAACTGCAGATCTGATTTCTGAGTGGGGAAGCTGAGGAGAATTTGGTCCTTCAAATGGGCATATTCCAACTTTCTGTTTAGTAATCACATCTCTTCTGGCTTCCTCAACCTGATAAAAGTATAAAGTTATTTAAAAGGATTCCCAATCCACAGGTTGTAAGTTACCATTCACCCATATGCAGTAAAAATTAAATCTTTGTGCTACTAATTTCCAAAATGTAATTTTATCCAAAAGCCTTGGTTTTCACATAAAAAAATGTGATATCTGGTTTTCTCTTCCTCTAGAATTGTTCTATACTTCCTCTCCTGAATCAATATTTTGATGCAGAGTACAGTTTTATGTTATTTAGCTTATCATACATATTTATTCATTTTTTTCCCTAACCTATGAGTCTTATTAAACTAAGTTTGGATATGTTTCTTTCCTTTATCTACTACATACAAGGCTGGTGAAGTTACTTTATTTAGTGTTTTAAAGCTTTTCATAATTCCAGTCAATGAAGTTTCCTGTAATACTTGAGCTTTCAAATGTTCTAAATGGTCAGAATGTAAAATGAGAGAGAGAGAGGTGTCTTCTAAATTCCAGCCAGCCCACATTATTCTTCTTTTATATTTATTCACACTACATTATCCCTAAATACCGAGTCCTGAGTCTGGGAAAACAAATTATAATCAAGAGTTGTATTAAATGGGAGATGTGCCAATTCTTCTCTCATTTCTACTTTCAGATCCCTCACATTACTTAATAAATTTAAGTTTACCACGGTCAAATCAAAGTCGCTTACATACCATGGACCGTATACCCCCCGACAGTGACATCGGTGCGGCGAATGATACTACAGCGACTACAGTGCCACATCACTGTAGCGTCCACTCTGGAACATGGCACTGCCTGTCGGGAGTCTTGCACCCCCTCAAATCAGCTCTGACTCAGAGTTGATAATCTTTAATTGGTGGGGTGCGGGGGGCACAGCCCCCCATGTGTTGTGTTCTGGGGGTGAGCCCCCAAAGAAAACACTTTGTTTTCTTTGGAACTGGCAGCCAACCATGAAAAGCAGCTGACCTGTCGGTTTTGCTGTCTGGTTGTTAGACAAAATTTTTTAAACAACCAGTCGTAGATCCTCATGGACAATACAATCACTGAACATCAATGTTTTCTATTTAATTTTCATATCACCTGTTATCAGAGTTTTAACTTAGAGGCATCAGAATCATCAGTGCCAATGCATGGGAGGTGGAGGGGGGGAGTGTTGTAGTGCCACAGATGCTTCTGCTGTTCCTGGTGGGGCAAGCTCAGGCAGAGAGCTGCAGCTGCTGCTGCTGCTGCTGCTGCTACTGCCACCACTGCTGTCATGGCCTAGGGCCTCCCTCACTGGTTGGCTCGCTCCCTTGATTACTGACACTCCAGGCATGACCGTCCCATCCCTGACACTCTCACAAACTATAAAGGTGCCAACCATGCTGCACATGATCTTGCCTTGGTTGCTGAGTGAGCACTTTGGTCTCTGACCGCTCTTGCCTAACTCATTGCTCCATCTCCACATCAGTCCTCACTGCCACTGACTTGGATTGTCCCTTCTCTTTGCATGCAGGTGTACACCACAAAAGGTTACCAATAGGCATGGAGGGGTAAGGGATGCAAGCTTTCCAGCCCTCCTGCACTCGCTCTAAGGAGGGCAGCAGGTCATAGAACAAACACATATTATCTGCTGCCATAACCCTTTATATGCTAAAAACATGGAGGTGATAAGTGATAACATTGGTGGAGTTGGGCCCGCTTAGGAGAATATTACTGAAGCCTGGGTCCCACAGGCCCATATAAACCAGCACCCATGGCACTGCCACTCCCCTGCCTCACACATTCCATCCATTGAGACCATTATTTCTTCATTTTGTAAATGTGTAAGTTTCAATCAGCACTACATGGTAACTGGAAATACTTTCCATGCAGAAAGTGAGATACAGAAATACTCTCACACTGAAGTTTGAAAGCTGTGACAGAACAAGCTCTGAGAACAGTTGAGAGTGCAAGAGATTGAGGCATTCTTTTCTATAATACCATCATTTTGATGTCAGATCAATGGTATTATGGATTCCTGATGTCAGAATGATGGTATTGTGACTCTCAGGCAGGCTGACAGCTCCACTGAAAGAAATTGATAACCATGTACAGTGTGCTTCAGTTAACACGGACTCGGATAACTCGGACTATCAGCAAAGGCAGACAAAATTTCAAAACCCAATTCATTTACTGGACTTCATTAGTTGTTTTGAACATTTTACGTGGACATTATGTGCCATCAACCATGGACAGCTGATGAGGCTTGACAGCTCTGCATTAAGTAAATAACGCCTTGTTCCACTGCAGGTTACACGCTTATCTGTTAATTACCAACCGCTTAAACAGTGTTGCCACTTACCATTCAATAAATTCTTTGCTGTCTGTGTGCTTAGTGCTTCTTGAGAGATGTCTAAACACCCCGAAATCCCTTTGTCTTGCAAAATTGAGCTTCTTAAACAGATTGACGCTTTACCAAAGATGAGCATCAGAGACCTTGCTGCCCAACTTGCCATACCAAAGTCAACATTATCTGACCTTCTGCATAGCAAGGAGCAGTTGTGGGCTGAATGGCATTCAAACCAAAACCCGCTCAGCAAGCGAAAGAGGAAGGGGTAAGGACTCACAGGTGGAGGAAGCTTTACTGTTGTGGTTCACTTCTGTTAGGGAGCGGGAGGCTATGGTGAGCGGGCCACTGCTTGCTACCAAGGCAAAACAAATCGCCACTGCACTGGGCAAAGAAGAATTTAATCCAAGTGATGGCTGGTTACAGCAATGGAAGGTGCACCATAACATATGCTTTAAACGGGTGCATGGAGAGAAACAGAATGCTAACAGTTCAGGGGCAACTGACTGGGTATGTGACATGCTTCCTGACATTATAAGTGATTATCCATCACACAACATTTTTAATGCTGATGAGACTGGCCTGTTTTACAGGTGTGTTGGTCAGGGATCACTAATGTTTAAGACAGAGCTTCCCCAGGGTCATAAAATGGCTAAAGAAAGGCTATCTGTCTTAATGTGCTGCAACATGGCAGGCACAGAAAAGCTGGAGTTAGTTGTTGTGGGGAAATTGGCTATGCCAAGGTGTTTTAGAGGAGTAGCCCATCTACCGGTGACATATCACAGCAATCGCAGTGCCTGGATGACAGACGACATATTTACCGAATGGGTACGGGTATGGGATTGAAGGCTACGGGGTAGGAAGATAGCTTTACTCCTTGATAACTTCTCCGGGCACCCTGACATTCAAAATCTTCGCAACATAAAGTTAATTTTTTTCCCTCCAAACACAACCGCCATTATTCAACCACTTGATCAAGGAGTGATTTATTCCATGAAGCACCACTATGTACGTGAAATGAGGACCAGAGTGCTGGAAGAGCTTGATGGTGCAGAGGAGCTCACTGCTAACGACTGTGTTAAAAGAATAAATCTATTGGATGCTGTGAGGATGTTAGAGAAGGCATGGGGTAGTGGAACTATGGAGACAATTGTGAATTGCTTTGCTAAGGGAGGTTTTTGTGTGGATCAAATCACGGATGATCCTACGGTTCGTACTTCTGTAGAGCAGCTGATCCCACCACCACTGGGGCTCTCAGAAAGTGATTTTGCCACCCTTGCACATCTTGGAGATGACAACAAACCAGAGGCTGCACCATTAGATGACATAAAAGGGTTCTAGATGAGTTGCAGCATACCAGCAGTCAATCTGCATCAGAGGGGGAGGAAGGTGAGACTGAAGATGAGACCGACAAACTGGAACCCCTGCCGGTAACTGCTGCTGATGTTTCAAAAGCTCTACTAATGCTCAGGTGAGCCATGGAGCAACATGAAGAAATACAGCCTGATTGGGGTCTGATGCACAGCATCGATCGAAGCTTCAGCAAATACACAGTGAGAGCTACTCGCCAGACCACCATAGATAGCTTCTTTAAATGAAGCAAAAAATTTTAAAGGCACAATTGAATAAAGTTGATTAAAGTTTATGTTTTTCTACACCTTCCCCCTCCCACTGCTACAGTAAGGCACAAATCACTGATCTTCAATAAACCCTACACATCCCCACTCCAATTACTGTAGCACAGTAAAGCACAACACAAGCAAGTAAACAAGCAAAAAAAAAAACAAACAAACAATGAGCAGCCTATCGGCAATGTCAGACAGCGGCTTAGGCGGACAAAATATAATAACACGGAGGTGTCCGTATAAAACGGCTTGTACTGTATTACAAAACAATTGTTCTTCTGTTCAACTACCTGTGAAGCTTCATGATTTAGATGTAGTCAAAGATTTCTGAAGTGACTAACTGATTTTAGTAGCGTATTTATAAACCAGAACATTGTAGTAAAAAAAGTACTTGATATAGATGTTCATGCAGCCCTGATTAGGTGGGCATGTTTTTTTCTGCAGAATACAGAACAGAGGTTTAAGTTCTGGGGATAGAGATCAAATCATTTTCAAGTGAATGGAGGGGTTCCTCAGGGTACAACATTTCCAGAAAAAAAAATTTTCACATCTGATATTAACTTAAGGTTCCATGCTACAAAATCACAGTTTACTCACTCTGAGCTATCAGTATATTCACTTTTAAAATGGAAATAACATGCATGAAATATTGTTTACAAGTTTAAAGAAATAATCTGCTAATTTATATGTTTGTTGGAGTTCATGCATACGAAAAAGGTTAAATCCAATACAGCTGTGCACTTGTTGTTTAGTGTAGCTATGCTACTAATCCATACATTGATTACTCTAAAAAACAGTGTAATTTCTTAGAAGCTTTATATCAGTTTTCTACATAAATCTGTGCAGGATTAGCATGTAATTTCTCAGTGCCTAAACTGGTGTGAATTCAAGATGCAACATACAGTACATTTGATTTTACAGCACCTCTATATATAGTACCACAGAGAAAATTAATATTGGGCTCTGTAAGTTATACTGATGCCAGAACTGGGAACCAGCCTCTGCCCGCAACTGCTCCCAGAGTACAAAGCTGGGCCCATTATTTTTAGTTATGGTTAATGATTTGAAGACGACTACGTAATATGTGATTTACATGAAGAACACCACATTGTATAATAGCTTCAGTAAGGATACCCCTAGTAATCTTCAGAAAGATTTGGTCTGTATGGAGAATTGGGCTTCTGAAAATATGATGCAGATTAACAATAAAATTAAAAACCTCAGATTATGTCAGTGTCCTATATTAGGGAAATGTATTTACTTAAACATTGGTAACCGGAAGAGGCACAATGAGCTGATGCTAATTTCCACGTGGAAACAGGTGGAAAGTGGAAGGGGAGAAGCACAATTACAAACCAGATATAGCCAATCTGGTAATGTGGGTACAATGACAATGACATAAAGAGCATAAGCTGAGAGCAGTACAGACAAAATGGCAGAACACTGAATACGGAGGACAAATAAATTAGTATACAAATCATCTGTGCAAATTGGACAAATGCAAAAAGTGTACAGTGTCAGACTGAAGGGTGGCTGAGCTGGTGCTGAAAGGAGGAGACAAAACAGGTTGATAAACTATAACAAGGTTGCCAGAATATGAGGTTAGGGAGAAGGGAAAGTTATGAGGTGGTCAAAACTTGGGCAAAGATAAGGTAAGGGTCAGATGGAGGGTTGGCAGGCACAGGGAAGGGGGAGGAGTTTTAGCTGGCATCTGATGGAGGGAAAGATGGGGAGAGATGGATGGAGGAGGGTAGCTGGTTCCAGAGGGGGGAAAGGTGATATGAGAAAGCAAATATCCTTGGTGGGGAGTGTGGGGTACTGGGTCAAAACAGTGCAACAAAACCAGTTTGGGAATAACCACACTGTGTAAGGAACTAAAGGATTTAGAGTGACAGGGATATAATAGTGGTAGGGAATTACTGCTACCACTGTTGTTCTGCGCTTAGACTGTGGATGGGTCAAGTAGCTGTGTGTATGTGGTGCCTGGTCGAACTGCTGTCATGGTGGCGTGGCAAAGGCACCAGTATATGACAGGATTGGAGACCTGGGACCATGGTTCGATTCTTCCTAAGCCTCCTGGTGTTACTACATTTTACTTTTTTTTTTTTAAATAAAATTTTCCCCCCTCCTGAGTTTCTCCCCATCCCCGAAATCCACCCCCCCTTTGAGTTAATTATATAAAATCCAGAGGACGTGGAGGGCAAAGACACCCAAAAAAACAGAAATTCATATTATTGTATGGGCACACTGTGTGTGGCCAGTGTTTTCAATGCTGTTTCGGCCTCGCTGTGTTGCTTGCAGCATTTATTGTCATGCTGTTTGCATGCACTGTTTGACCCTATACCAGAGTGTGGCTGGGAGGCTGAGCTAGCAGGTCCCTTGGAGCACAGGGAGTGGAGGGGAGTAGGAGTAGGAGGAGGAGGGGATGGGGGACAGGAGATAGGATAAGTATCAGGGGAGTGATTCAAACCAGTATTTAGAGATGAGGGGAGTACAATGGGATGGGTGACATGAGGTGAGAGGAAGGATGGCTATGGAGGAGTAAAGGAAGCAGTGCTGTGTTCAAGAGGGTGAGTTGGTAGCAAAGCAGCAGAAAGTGTTACAGAGGGTGACCAGTCTGGCAAGGGAGATGGAGGAGGAGGTACCATAAACCACATCTGCATAGTCACCAGGAGAACCATTTTGCTGACCAGCTCCTGGCAGACCTTGGGAGAAAGGCAGTCCTTACTGTGGTACAGGGCACAGAGTTTGCATTGGAGTTTGGCATGGATGGCAACACTGTGGGTAGAGAAGTGAAGCCTGCTATCTAACCACACTCTGAGATATTTGAACGTTGGGACTACTTCAGCAGTGTGCAATTCAACATTGAGAAAATGGGGAGGTGGTGAGCCAGGCCAGTTCTGGTGGGTGCCAATGATCATAGACACAGTTTTTTTGTGTGTTGCCTCAGGGTTGGTTGGACTGGAACCAATGCAGAACATTGTGAAAATCTTGGAGCAAGTCATCCAGAGATGCTGTCATCTGTGTCATCTGCATACATGTGAATATACAAGTTTACACAGGTGGAGAAGAAGTCATTTAGGACAGTGGAGCAGAGGACTGGACCTAGAATGGAACCCTGTGGGACCCCATCATGGATAGGGAGGGATGGGGAGATGGCACCTCCTACCTGTACTGACTGATGATGGTTTGAGAGGTAGGAAAGGAAGCAGTTGACAGTGGGAGCTGAGAGTCCAGCTGAACTCAGCTTATCCAGGAGGAGTGAGTGGAATACTGAATCAAAGGCTTTGGCCAGATTGATGAAAATGGCTGCTGCGATGTGCCCCAATCCATCCCTGAGAATATGGAGTCAGTGAACCAAAATAGGGATGAGATGGTGGAATGAGCCTTACTAAAGCCAGACTGAAAGGGGGTAAAGAAGCTGGAGGAGTATAAGAAATCTGCAAGCCATGAGTAGACTGGTTTCTGCTGCAGTTTTGCAAGACAAGGGTGAGGATGATAGGGCAGAAGTTGCAAGGAGTGGAGGTATCACCCACTTTGAGGAGGGAGAAAACCTTGACAATCTTCTAGGTCTGTGGGACAGTGCAAAGGGTGAAAGAGAGATTTAGGAGGTAAGTAAGGAGAGAGACGATGACAGGATCTGACAGATGGTGAAGTTTTGGGTCCAAGCTATCCATGCTAGATTTGGAAGGGTTTAGTGACAAAAGGTCAAGCAGGGTCACCTGGGGAGTGACAGGGAGAATTAAACCCCATGGGTCTGGTAAGAAGGAGAAAGAAAAGGAGCAGAGGAAAGAAGCCAGAAGGTGAAAGGAAAGGAAGAGCATACAAGGTAAAATAAAACTAGTTGAAATGAGCAGCAACAGAGGGATGGTCGGATATTGGTGAGCCATTAACCATGAAGACCGAGAAGAGGACTAAGCTTGGGAGGTGGAGTCAAAATGGGAGTGAATAACCTTCCAGACTTTGCCTGGGGAACTAAGATTATTCTAGAGATTGGACTTAAAGTAGAAATACTTGTCAATATGAATGGCCTTAGTGCAAGAGTTCCTAAGTGCCTCTAGGAGAAGAGGTCAGTCAGTGAGTGGGATAATTTGTTTCTGGCCCAGGCCTGGTCACAAGTCTTGCACAAATTGATAAGATCAAAAGTGATTCATGGTGGTGAGAGGATTTAACCTTAACTTTCCTGGTGGGGTGTGCTTGTCCCAGACAGAAGTAAGTATTGACTGGAAGAGGGAAAGAGCAATATCAATGCCTAGGGTGGTGGACAGGGGAGTCCTGTCAGTTGCCATCAGGTTGCTTAGTAGAGCTTCTTTTCTCAGCAACCAAAGGGACCTGGACCAAATGTACTTTGGGGAGGAGGGTGGAAACCAGACTTTCCTGGCACAAAATGTCATGCAGTGGGCACTGAAGGTGTCCAGCAATATACCTGCTAAAATAATGCAGTTTGGTGTGAGGCAAGAACCCAGTCCAGGAGGATATGATTTGATGAGTGGAGCTTGAGTAGAATGAGTTCTGTGGTGAGTTGTGAAAGGTTAAGGGATCCAATCCTGCGGATAGTCAGCCTGGAGGTTGAGGAAAGCCCATTTATGTTGAAGTCACCCAGGAGGATAAGCTCACCAACAGAGGAATGAGAGTAGAGAGTAGAGGATGAGTTCACTGGAGAGGAGGAATAATTCTTAGTGAGGCATTGAAAACATTAATAAAAGTGGGTAGTTAGGAGGGAAAGGAATGTTTGTCTAGCAGAAACTCATGGGAGGAGGGTGCAACCTCCCCAAGAGTGATGACGCAGGAGAGGTTCTGGAAAACACATAGGGCAACCCCACTCCCTCATTTACCCCTGTCCTGCCTAAAGAGGTGGTAATCTGGAAAGGTCAAGCTGAAATCAGGAATCCTGGAAAAGAACCATGATGCCGTGATACAGAGGTGGCCTGGACAGTTATGAGAGTCCCATACTGTGTGCAGATCCATTTTCAATCATATGGGTGCGGTGTGCATATTTATGGATCACATACAAACAAAGGAGAGAAAGAAGTGCCTCAGCAGGGACTTGAACCCAGGCCACCCAGAATACCATTCCGGTCACACTAACCAGCTGCCGCACCAAAGCAACTGAAACCTGGGCTGTCCCTGAGCAACATTACTCTTTCTCCAATGCATATCCTGGTGCTGCACAAATAATTACTACATTTTCAATCACATGGGTGTGGTGTGCATATTTATGGAACACATACAAACAGAGGAGAGAAAGAAGTAAGTGCCTCAGTTGGGACTTGAGGAGATAAAATGTATTCATTTATTTTGTTTTTGTTTACCGGGTAAGCTACACTAGACAAACATTTGCCTGTTTTCAGACATGACCCTGGAGAATACATCCAATTACATACAAATTCCATGACCAAAATATCAAACATTTTTACACAAAGAACATTATTTGAACAACAGTATACACATACCTATAAATTCTAGGACACTAATATCTGTGTAATCAAACATAGTGTAAACATCAACGTAAACTAGCACATAGGAAAAAATATAAACAGGCCACATAACAGGTCAAAAAGGAGGCCTAAGACACACAAGTGATATTAAGGCTAGATAACAGGTTGCCATAAGGGCCACTGTTTTGAAGTCTAGAGACAGGAGCAGGCATACAACTGCAGCAGGTGATTTAAGAGCTGTTTTCAGAATAAATAAGCAGTTGTACACTGTTTGATATTGATTGGGACAGTATTCCACAGTCTCGGGGTAGATATAGCAAATGCTGACTCTTCTAGCTTGGTCTTTGTCTTAGGGACAGTAAGCAAATCATAGTCTGCGGACTGAAGAGGGTAAGCAATTCTATACAGTATTAAGTAAGAGGCTAGAGATGAAGGGGAGTGCCTTTTTAGGACACTATAAATGATAATCTCATGGGTAAAATCCCACTGACCAGCTGGGGACAGCCATCCCAGTTTAGAACATAATGTACAGTGGTGGACAAGTTAATTACTGGCTAAGGCAAAATTACATATATTATTATATGCCACATCCCATTTGTGCAGAAAATGGTTAGCGATTTTTGAGAAGACAGGAAGGCCATAGGTAAGTTTATGAAGAAGGTTCCTAGCATTGAGGTGGAAAACACTAAGGCTTCGGGGAAGAGAAGTGGGAGGGACAAGGGCTGAGTTCCACATCACCAACAAAGAGGAAAAGCAGGGTAAGGAGGCAGCAAATAGGGTAGGACTTATATCCCCTTGACCAGGGAGGAAAAGGGGAGGACAGGGAAGGGATCAGATGGAATGGTGGAAGAACTCCAGATTATGGGAAGGGGAAGAAAGGAAACTAGGATGGATGAGGAAGGATGGAAGGGAGGGATGAGGATGGGTGAGGGGGAAGGAAAGTGGAGAGGGAGACGGAGAGGGGGTTGGGAGGAGAGGGAGTTGGGGAAGGAAGGGGAGTAGGCAAAAGCAGAGGACTAGGGCAGGCAGCATGGTAGGCAGGTAGACTGAGAAGTGAAATGAGCAACTTGTTCAGACGCTAGCAAAACCAGCAGTACGTAGGCAACCCTTGACTGTTAAGCTGCTAAAAACAGCAGGCGAGTGGTATTAAAACTAAGCTGTGCAGGCTTGACAGAAATGACAATGAGGCTAAACCCTGAAGTGCTATAACAATTACAATTACCTGAGTTTAGCAAGGGGTCAGAGTAAACAACAAGCATACACAAACAGGAATACACATGGTGAAAACAGCTGAATAAGATGTGTACTGCAGAACTACTGAAGCAAAATTAGAAATAAGACAATACCCAGAGAGGGTGTAACTAGGATACCTGAGTTAGTAAGGTAGCAAACAGTCACTTTTGTTCATGAGGAAGTCTCTTGGTGCACTAAGTTAGTGCAGTCCATGATGTAAGCTCTAAAAGACAGTGGAGGAGAACAGTAGAGATCTAAGAATCTCAGCATTAAATGCTTGGGGAATGTAAACTGATCACTTGACCCTCCAGGGCATCAAACTGTATGAAGTTAGACAGTTGCAAGATTGTTGTGTATGGGGCACTTCTTCAGTTCCCCTACCATTCAGAACCCCACAGCAAGAAATCTAGGATAACAAGCATTTGTAAATGCCAAATATTGTCTTGCTGGTTTTGGCATTGGTAGTGCAGGAGTTAGAGAGACACATAATACAAGTAGCAGTGAAGAATAGGACCGACATCAACCCCACCCCACCGTGCAGAGAGTGACAAGTATTGGGGTGTGTGTTTGGGTTGCTGGCCATAACGTTCATGCTATTTCACCTCACTCTACCCTGCAGGGTCTGACAAGTGTCACATTGTGCCTTGGGGTAATCTGGCCTTATGCTCACCCCATTTCATAAGGAAGCACGTCAAGATGGATGCAGCATAGGAGAATGGGTTGAACATTGGGGCTAAAGAGTCCAAGGCACATCTTGATGCCTGTCAGTGGCTGCAGGGTGGAGGTGGAGGACCAATGGCATGAGCAGTAAAGCAGACAATCCAAAGACACACCCCTGATGCCTGTTAGTCTGTGCTGAGATGTAATGGTTAAAAACCCTAAAGCCCTGGGTGTGTGTTGGTATTTGCACTCCTAAATTTTAAAACATGGCCTTTTTGTGACCCCACCTCATGAAAGAATTTGGGACCTCTGTTCATGAACAGTGCTCCTGTGATTTTGTTAATCTGTCTGGAACGTTGATTTCCCACAGTGACAGCACCATTCTGCACCACATGAAAATGTCAGCTACACCATTGATAAGGAGGTGTGAAGACATGGCAATGTGGGAAATCTGGAGTGAAAATATTAAACATTCTTGAAGTTATGAGCGTGTGTGAAAACTGCACATCACACACTCGTAACACAGTCATTAAGTGGAATTATTCCACCAAATTTTTAACATAGCCATTTTGGGATCTCTGCTCATGAACAGTGGCACTGTGATTATCTTAATCTACCCGAATGTTGATTTCCCACAGCAACCTTGTGATTGTGTGCCAGATGTGCAAAACTGCATTTCGGGCAGGATGTGACAAATGACAGCTGAACTGCTCATAAGAAGGTGTTCAAAAATGACAATGTTGAAAATCTGGATTAAAAATATTACAAATTCTCGAATTTATGACTGTGCATGGACACTGTGCAGCGCACACTTATAACATAGTAATTTTATGGAATTTTTTCACCAAATTTTCAACATAGGCATTTTGGGACCTCTGTTCATGAACAGTGTTATTGTGATTTTCTTACTGTGTTCTGAACATTGTTTTTCTACAGCGACTGCGCCACTGCATGCCTGATGTGCAAAAACACAGTTCAGGTAGAATGTGGGAAATGAAAGTTGTACTCTTCATAAGGAGGTGTGAAAAATGGCAATGGTGAAAATCTGGAGTACAAATATGAACAATTATTGAAGTTACGAGCGTGCATGGAAACTGCACAATGCACACTTGTGAAACGGTCATTTTATGGATGTTTGTCACCTAATTTTCAACATAGGCATTTTAGGACCTCTGCTCATGAACAGAGTCACTGTGATTTTCCTAATCTGTCCCAAACACTGATTTCCCACAGCAACCATGCTATTCTGCGTTGGAAGTGCGAAAACACATTTCGGCCAGGATGTAAAAAATGACAAGGGTGCATGAACACTGCACAATGCACACTCATAGCACAGTCATTCAATGAACTTTCATCACCAAAATTTCAACATAGGCATTTTAGGACCTCTGCTCATGAACAGTATCACTGTGATTTTCTTACTCTGTCCCGAACACTGATTTCCCATAGCGATCAAGTTATTCTGCGCTGGAAGTGCGAAAACACATTTGTGGCCAGGATGTGAAAAATGACAGCTGTACTGTTCATAAGGAGGTGTGGAAAAATGCCAATGTTGAAAGTCTGGAGAGAAAATATTACAGATTCACGAAGTTACAAGCATGCGTGGAAACTGTGCAATCAGCATCAAAACAGTCATTTTTTGATTTTTCATCAAATTTCTATAAATAGGCTTTTGAGAGCCCACCTCATGAACAGTGGTACTGTCGTTTCATTAATCAGTCCCGAAGGGTGATTCTGTGCAGTGACTGCAAAAATCACCTTTCGGGACTGAATAACACCATGACAGTCACTGAATTCATGAGGAGGGGTCTCAATAACCCCATGTTGAAAATTTGGGGGAAAAATTCCCAAAAATGCCGGCAATATGCATCAAAGTTGAAAAAAGACTATTTATGCCATTATACAGCTTACCAGCATTTCTGCAGTTTGCAGTTGGCTTTGAAGAGTGCAGACGTGTTCCCGGTCCACAGAAGATCGTAGTGCCGGGCTCCAGAGGTAAGTATGGGGTGAGGGGGGTGTGGGGAGGAGAGGCACACTGTGGGTTGGTGCAGATTGTGGGAGGGGGCTGCAGACAGCGCAAAACCGTTTTCTACTTTACAGGAAAAAAAAACATCATGGGAAGGTTTTGGTTTTTATAGGTACATTTGACACGCTAGGGTGGGCTCCCAGCATGTCACCTGTGTGCTTTTTTTGGGGGGTGGACTGGAGCTGACAGGGATTGGGCACACCGCTGGCAAATAAGAAAGAGTGTTTTGGGGGGGTGATGCCGAAGGGGATTGGGCTCCCCCGTTGGCAAATGAACTGGGAAGGGGGGGTGTCACCTACCATTTTTTTGGGGGGGGACTGTAGCCAACGGGCACTGGGCACCCCATCAGCAAATAAAAAAGATTGTTGGGGAAGATGCTGATGGCGATTGGGCTCCCCCATTGGCAAATGAACTGGGGGGGGCATGATGATGCCAACAGGGGGATTGGCCACCCCACTAAGTTGGCTTTTCTGGGGACGGTGTGAGGTGGATGGCACAGCCGCCGCCATATCGCACTGAAACTTACACTGGGAAGGCATGCCCTGCAATGAGGTGTAGCTCCCTCCCTGCAGCAGCTAAAACCTTTCAAGGTGGTGGACATGCTTTTGCACTGTTGTCATAGACAGCGTGCAATCTAATTCATACCATGGAGCCCAGTCCCAAAAAGCAGTGGCGCCACAGGCCACAACAGGACCTTGCCTCCAAAACCTGCTATTCCGAAGCTACAACAACATGTTTCTTGCACAGGTGCAAGACAATGTAAAAAGAACACTCCAACAGAACCAGTGTATTTAAAAAGCTAAATGGGGTGCTGCCCTGAGAAGAAACAAAAAAGTAGACCAGTACCAGGGAGCCCAAGGCATCTCAAATGGTAGGTAACAGGGTGTGAAGGGGGTACAGTGCTACTCCAGCTTAGTCAAGAGAAGGGGGGAGTGCTGTTTCACCCATACCAGCCCAAGGTAACCCCTATCTTTTTTTCAGTCTTTGGTAACCAGGTAAGGCCCACTAGGCACAAGTGCCTGTTTTCAGGTGCGACCTGGGAGCATTGGATAGTTATGTGACTCTCTCAGAGTCACACAGTATGCAAGTGGAGGTTGTGAGAATCAAACTCAGATCCGCTCTGCTGGATGTACCAAGCTCATTCACACCTCGTTCATCTAACCTCTTGGCTATACTGCCAGCCAAGTGCAATCTGCTCAGGCTGGTGAGTATTGGAATCAGTACTGTCAACATAGGTACCAAGACAAATTACTCAGGAGTATCAGACAGAAATAATTAAAAATTTTATAAATGCAGCTTTGTCTTCCAAATAGTCCAGAAGGAAACTGATCTGAAAAATATCCAAACCTAACAAAAAAAAAAAACACAGGAAGAGTAGCAGGTAGATTACTAACCCTTTTGATCATCAAGGAGGTGCTAATTACTACCTTGGGACAGTGACATCCTGACCCTCTGTCCAAAATTCTTTGATGTGACAAACAGCAGGCAAGTTTGTATATTCAGTTTTATTGGCTCTTGCTGAAGCTGGAGTTCCTGTAAACCAATGTGCTGAATAATTGTATTCCAAGAGATATTCCAAAGTGGATTACAAATTGATTTTGCACACAAAAAGAAGACACCAGATGACAACAATTTCAAAGCAGTTCTTCACTGAAAGCTTTTCTGTATAAGGCGGCAGTATAGTATAGTGGTCAAGGGTACTAAGCTGCAAACCTGGAGACGTGGCTTTGAATTCTGTCTGCTTCCACCTGCATACTGTGTGACCCTGGGCAAGTCATTTAACTTCCTTGTGCTCCCAGGTCGCACCTGGAAACAAGATCTGGTTTAGTTTGCTCTTGTCTGGTTAAACAATTTCCCCTTTTCTTTCATTTCCTGTATAATCTGTGTAAACAAATGGTGATGTTTATCCAGGCAGGAGCAGATGAAAAAGAACAAAACTAAATCTGAAAAGCAGACCCAGACAGCTAGTAGACTAATATGGCAGCCATCTTAAAAAAAAAACTGAACAAGTATAATTTGAAATAAAAAACGAAGGACTGGGTACAATTTCAGATGTTAAACTCCTGAAAGTAATAATCTAAAATAATTTAAAATGGGCCCCATGTAGATGAAATATGTAATAAGTCTAGTACAATGATTCAGTTTCTATCACTGCTTAGAAGAGCAGGGCTGTCTCATAAGGAATGTCTTTTGCTCTATAAAACATTAGTTAGACCTAGTGCAGAGTATGCAGGTCCAGTTTAACACTCAGGGTTAACTGAAAAAGAAAGTGAGAGTCAATTCAGAGAATTGTGACTAGGATTATTGCTGGTGAGGAGTCATATCTATGCAGGATTATTACTGGTGAGGAGTCATATCTTTGCAGGATTATTGCTGGTGAGGAGTCATATCTATGCAGGATTATTGCTGGTGAGGAGCAATGGCTGTGGGGCAGCCAGCTTCTTAAGGATTGCATGGAGGGCTGGGAGGTGCTTGGTATGCAAACAGCTTGGGCAGATAAGGGATGAGATTGTATGGTTGAGAGGGGAGCTGTGAGGAAGGACTGAGTGGGAATGGGGAAACCAGCTGGGGCCAAGCGGTCCAAGGGAGAACTCACTCAGACAACATAGCCAGCAGGCCCAGGGTAGGGGCGGGGGGGACTAAATGAGACAAAACCACTACTACCACAGGAGCCAAATGAAGCAGAGTCAGGAAAGTGGATGGTGGACAAGAACACGGGTAAAGCAAAGCCTAGATTGGAGTAGAAAGGGAAAGCATTGGGCAGTGGACCGGGGGTGGCTCAGGGCATGGTGGGAGAGAGGAGAAACAGATTTTCAGTGCTGGCAAGCCTACATGGCCAGGAGGGGGGAGCTCAGAGGGGGTGATAGGAAAAGCGAGGGTAGCAAAAACAATGGGATTAGAAGACTAACAGAAAGAGGGGACATGGTGGAGGTGGATATTTGTATGAGTGCGAAAGCTAAGGTAGTTAGTAGAGGAGGAGACAAAGAAGGGAAGGGGGAACAGGCAGAGGGGAGAAGGGGGGATGAGGTTGATCTAGATGGGGAGAGGAGGGGATGGGTGAACGGGGCAATGGGCAGGGGGGGAGGAGGTTGGGACAACTGGTGGGGGTAGGGGGATGGGGTGGGAAGGAGTTAAGAAGGGAACAGGTGAGACAAGAGGGAACAAGGACATGTGAAATGAGGACATATAGCTGGACTGTGACCAGAATAATGGGAAACATCCAGGAGGGGAGCATGAAGGAGGAGGTGGGGTCATAGTTTTGGGAGACTCAGTTCTGAAAGGGGTGAGATGGGGAGGCAAGAGCACCAGGAAGGGCCACATTTGGGTGGAGTGCATGCCAGGCATGAAAGCAGGTAAGGTGGGGTAGTTTCTCTTTAAGTGTGTGGAGGGGGAAAGGGAGAGACCTCACATAGTAGAGCACCTGGGAAAGAATGAGCAGGAGGGGAGCACAGTTGGTGAGGTACAATAAAGGTTCAGGGAGGTGAGGAAGCTATGTGAGAAGGCAGGGTGCTCAGCTGCTTGCTCAGAGGTTCTCCCTGTATCCAGGGCTAGCTCAGCCAGGAAACAGCGGATAGTGGAGTTTAGCACATGACTGGGGAAATGGTGTCTGTCCAAGGGGAACAAGCTGGTGGGGAAGTGGGGTGAAACATGGGAAAACAAGAACTTGTATGCCCCAGACAGGCTACAATTCAGCAGGGAAGGTGCAGTAGTCTTGAAGCAGAGTCTGGGAGAGTATGTAGAAACCAGGATTCAGTTAAACTAAGTGGTGGAGGGCAGAAGGTTGGATGACAAATTAAGTGTCCAGGCCAGGGAGACTGATAGGCCTCCCCATCTGAGCCAGTAGGAAGGGGACAGGGGGGAATTCAAATTCAAATGGGGGGACAATAACAGTAGCCTAGAGGTGAGCAAGGAAAGGAGAGGGACATAATGGAGGGTGGTCTCCTTGAATGCGAGAAGCCTGGGAAACAAGGCAGCTGAGTTGCCAGCACTGATGGCAGAAGGGGAGGTGGACATAGCTGCCATCACTGAAACATGGGCCACCCATTACCAAGACTGGGACCTGGTGATCCCAGGGTACAAGATGTACCAGAAAGGACAGATAGAAGGGGAAGGGGTAGCTATTTATGTAAAGAAAGGAATACCTTGTAGCAGGGAAGAGGGGGAGGAGGCAGGGCGGAGTCCTTATGGGTACAGATCCAGGACCCGAAAAGCAGGAGGGTGAGGCTGGGGGTGGTCGATAGGCCACCAGCTCAAAGTAAAGATATTGATAGGGAGCTGGGGGAGCAGATGAGAAGGGTCAGTGCAAAGGGTCATGCCGTTATAGTGGAGGACTTCAACCTGCCGGGGATGGAGTGGAGTACACCTGCCACCTCAATTGTCAGGGAACAGGTCCTCCTGGAAACTTTCCAGGACAGCTTCCTGTCGGAGATGGTAAGGAATAAACCAGGGAAGGAAACATACTGGCCCTTATGCTAACAAATCAAGAGAGCATCCAGGCATTGGGGTGGAGGATCCCCTGGCAGGAGGTGACCACCACACAGTGTGGTTCTCACTTAGTATGGGTAAGAAGACAGCCAGAGCCATGACAAGGGTGATAGACTTCAGACAGGCAGTCTTTAGAAGGATTAGGGACATACTGGAGGGGCACCTCACCAGCATCCACCCACACATGGATGCTAATCAAAAATGGGAAATTATCAAACGTGAGTTAGCAATGCCACCAACTCATGTTCAAAGCTCCAAAGCAAAAAGGCCAGGTCTAAGAAGCCAAGCTGGTTAAGCAGGGAGGTGTTAGGAAGGGTTAAGGAAAAAAGGGCTACCTTCAGAAAATACAGGAGATCCAAATGGGATGAGGATAGGGAGGAGAACATGAAGAAATCAAGAGAGGTGAGCAGATCGGTAAGGGCAGCCAAGGCAGCAAGGGAGATTAGGCTGGCACAGGGGATTGGAGATGGGGAAAATTATTTCTTCAAGTACATAAGGGAGAGGAGAAGCTGTAAGGATCAGATTGTCAGGATCAAGGTGGACAGGGGAGTGGGTGGAGAAGGGGTGGAGGAGGCAGAAGTGCTCAATGACTACTTCTGCTTTGTGTTCACCAGGGAGAAGCTGGGGCCAATGCTGCAGGGGAAAGGAGGGGTGGGTATGGTGGGGCAGACCTAACAGAGAGGATAATCCCAGTGAGCAGAGTGCTAGAAGGCCTTAGGGTCCTGAGGGTGGATAAGGCACCAGTTCCAGATGGCATACACCCCAGTGTGCTGAAGGAGATGGCCGAGGTCCTGGGAGGACCCCTGGCAGACTTATTCAGCACTTCCCTGGGCACTGGTTGCATGCCCCAGGACTGGAGGAGGGCGAATGTGGTGCCATCCATAAAAGTGGACCTAAGGATCAGTCAGAGAACTAAAGGCTAGTCAGCCTCACCTCCATTGTGAGAAAGCTTATAGAGACTATCCTCAAAGAGAGGCTGGTAGCCTTTCTGGAGGAGAATGGTCTCCAGGAGAGCAGGCAACATAGGTTTGTCTCATGTACTGTAGATCCTGACAGACAAACATGGGTGACTTCTACAACTGTGTAACTAGAGCAATCGACAGGGGGCAAGGCAGTGTATGCCCTGTAGCTGAACTTCAGCAAGACCTTTGATTTGGTGCTACATGGGAGTTGGTTAGTAAACTGGGTTACCTGGGGCAGTGGAGAAGCTGGTTGAGTGGGTCAGAAACTGGCTGCAGGATAGGCAGCAGAGGGTTGTTGTAAGGGGGGGGAACTCTCAGCTCCATGGGCTGTAATGAGCAGGGTTCCACAGGGCTCAGCACTGGGTCCAGTGTTGTTTGGCATCTTTATTGCCGATGTCGCAGATGGGATTAAAAATAAAATCAGCCTATTTGCAGATGGCACAAAGATTGGTGTGGTAGTGGATGACTCATAGGGGTGGCTAGGACTGCAGGAGGATCTGGATAAACTTGAGAACTGGTCAGGCACATGGCATCTGGGTTTCAATGCAAAGAAGTACAAAGTCATGCACTTGGGAGCAAGAAACCAAAGGTTTGCTACAGCCTGGGGAGTACAGTTATCCACTATAGAGAAGGAGACGGATCTTGGGGTGCTAATCACAGGGCAAGTGAATCATTCAGCACAGTGCAGGAAGGCAGCAGCTAAAGCAAATAATATGTTGGGGTGTAATGCCAGGGGAATCACCTCCAGGAGGAGGGAGGTTATCCTACCACTGTGCAGGTCACTGGTCAGTCCGAACATGGAGTACTGCGTACAGTTCTGGCATCTCTACTTAAAGAGAGATGTTAATCTGATGGAGGGGGTCCAGTGCAGAGCAACTAGAATGATCACAGGAATGGAGGGCAAACCCTATGAGGACAGACTGAGAAAGCTCAACATGTACTTCCTGGAAGAGAGGAGGGATAGAAGGGATATGATCGAAACCTTCAAATACATGAGGGGCATAAACAGGGTTAGTACAGAAGGAATTTTTAGATTAAAGGGAGGGAGAAAGACTAGGGGCACAGTCTGAATTTGGAGGATGGAAGGTTCTAGAGGGAAATAAGAAGGCAATACTTCACGGAAAGGGTGGTGGCTGAGTGAAACACACTACCTGAGGAAGTGGTATCATTAAAGTCGGTGGGCAGTTTTAAGAGGGGGTGGGACAGAGTCAGGGGGAAGGCCACCACTATACGGGGGAGGGGCAGCTGCAGAGTAAAAAGCTGTTAGCTGCACACTCGAGCAGACTCTTTTGACTTTAGGTCCTGTAACTGCTGGCATTTTTTGTATGTTCATATATACAAAGAGAAGAAGTATTATGGGGTTAGAAATGCAAGAAAAGCAAAGCCTTAGGTAAACAGGTTTTAAAATAGATTTGGGAATGAGAGTAAATTACAGGGGATATTTTGGATTAATGAAAAAGGAAGTTATATAATAGAAACAAGAAAAAATATTGATATGCAAAAGGGGGAAACAAAATGATAGCGTGTGTAGTTATTCTACATACCATAGACTGTGGTTCATTTGGCTGAATAATTACCCTCTTTCTTTTTGGGTCATGTACATGTATATATCATTCAACTGAACTGGGAAATATCTTTCCAGTATCAGTGCCATATGAATGTACTGGGTAAGCTACTGGCTACTTTTTGAAGCATTATATTGTATATTTTGTATGTCATATATGGCTTAGTGTACATTTTCAACTGCAGAAGGTATACTGTAATATAGACCATGTAGGAACTGCAGTACAATGAATGATTTATTGTAATTTTTTTGCAGTTTAGTATAATGTTTCACTTTGATTTGAGCATGTGATGCTTTGTTGGTGATTATTGTTGATTTTGCATTATTTTATTGTGATATGTTTTCCAAATAATATGTGTAACTGTATTTCTTTTGTCTAATGTTGTATTAATTTAGCCCTTTTTTGGTGCTGCAATAAAAATCTCTTGCTACTACTATCATCCTTTTTATGTAGAAATGGCTGTATGATTCATGTAGTGGCAGTACTGTGATTGTTATTTTTAATTTTGTTAGTGTATTAAATTATCTTTAGTGTGGATTATGTCCAAACTATCTTGAAATACCTTATTCTAGACTCCCATAATTTAATAAACTTCTAAAAAAAGTGGTGAAAGTGTGGAGAGTGAAAGTTTTAATTAATTATTTTATTTATCTGTAATTTTTGATCAGGAAAATCATACTAAGTTGTGAAAGCTTGTTTCCAGGTGCATCCTGGAGGTGGGTAGCATGGACCTGTTTTAGTGATGGGGAATGTTGGTCATGGCACTTGGGAAATGTGCCTATTCTTCTTTAATAAGTATCATGGGATCTTTATCGCCCACCTGGACAGAGGTCAGAGATGGGCAGAAGGGACCTCAGTTTTAATGTCTCAACTAAACGACGGCACCCTAAGAGTGCAGCACCTCCTCATACTGTATTGCAGGGTCATGATTCCACTAAGCCACATCGACAACTTCATTGTCAACATGCAGCACAGCAACATCCCCAATGTCGACAGGCAAAATTTCACCTGTCAGACATTGCTTTGTTTTTTCCCCCTTTCTAAATATCTAACTCTGAGTCACGTTGACTCACAAGGAGATATTGAGTAAAACCACAAAATTCCATAGTTAGTCTCACATACAATTTTGAATTCTGTCAAAATTGTCGCTGTAATGGATTTCACTGTTATAATTTTGCAATTTCAATGGTATACACAGTGGGCTGGATATTCAAAAGGGTTGCGCCTGTGCAAGTCCGAAATTGCGCCATTCTGCCATATTCAGCAGGAGGCAGTTGCGCCCCCCAAGTCAAGCTGAACAACAGCGCAATGCTAATGAAGGCATGCTGAACCAGAGGGGGAGGAACCATGCATAAACTGCACAGCCCGATATTCAGCAGGCTGTGCAGAGTTGTCTGGGCGCAACCCCAACCTGCGCCTGCACAACTTTGAGCAAAAAAAAAAAGGGTAAGTCGAGGCCACCCTGGGTGAGCTGCAGCATTGGGGGCAACACAGCAGCTGCCACCTGTGGTGCAGCCAATCATGGGCATATAGTAACCCCCACCCCGACTGGCCCGATCGTGGGCAAATTAACCCCCACCCCGACGGCCTGATCCGCTGGCATAAGTTAAACCCCCACTCGACTGGCCCGATCATGCATAAGTGAAAATAAACCCCCACCTCCCACTAGCCCAATCGCTGGCAGCAAAGAGTCAACTCCCCCAAGAACATATCCTGGTGGTCCGCCGCTGACCGGGGAGCGAGGTGGTGGGGCCGTGGGTGGGTGGGTGGGGGCCACTAGATCACCAGGATAGGTGGTCCCTGGGAGGGGTTTGAATACGTTGCTACCCACGATCGGGTCATGTCGACTGACCACCAGGGATATGTTCTTGGTGGGGTTTGACTCTTTGCTTCCTGATCGGGCTAGTGGGGTGGGGGTTTATTTTCACTTATGCCCTTGATCGGGCCAGTCCGAGGTGGGGATTTTAACTTATGCCTGCATTCGGGCTGCGGGCGTCGGTCCCGGCGGCTGCTGCCTGGCAGGCGCCAAGCGCAGAATCATGAGATCGGCGCACCTGCATGCTAATGGCATGCAAATGGGGCCATAAATGATGCAAATGGCCCCCTGTGCCTTGCATGAATTATGGCCCCATTTGCATATGCGCCTTTTGAATATCGGAAATTTGCACATGGGCGCAATGGTATGCGCCACTGCATCTTGAATGCTCCTCTGACCGCTTGCGGCGGTGCAAGTTCCGCCATGTGCACAGTGGCTGTGGCTGGGGGTGATATTCAAAGGGTTGCTCAATAGTGCAACTCCGTTGAATATCACCCCGGCCACACCCCTGCGCAACTATTTTGTGCAGCGCAAGGCCTTGCTCCACAAAATAGCACAGTTTGAATATCCAGCCCACTGTCACTTACTAATAGTACTCCAAATATTTAGATTGGGAATAGAACCCATGACCTTTAAATCTTTGGACCCCAGAGGGTAGAGTGCTACCTACTGAGCCACTGACACAGAAACTCAAGTTGGATCCATCTGTAAGGGAGAAAACCTTTCAGGTACAGTATTTAATTGATTAAAGAAGGTTGCCATACCAGTAGCATACAGTGCCTCATAGCAGAATTAGTATGACTGGAAGGAGTAGGTGGACCAACTGGCATTGGGTTCCAAAGGTTTTAGCAAGTGGCAGTTTTCCTCTCCATAGTGTTGATGCCCATAAATGTTACTGATCCCACTTCCCTATGTATTTATTTATTTGGAATTACACCTTTGAGCACAAGTACTCATTTACAAAGGTTCCACATCACAGTTTGGGTACAGAGATTTCAACAAATAATATACAAACAGATAATAAAGATCTGGATGTCAATCGAAACATTATCAATGGCAGCATGGAGTCAGTGACAGCACGGAAAGAAGAGATTGCATGTCAGTTGAAATATGATCATTGGCAGCACAAATAAGCAATGGTGTTTGCAAATTTTATATTTTGTTTCCCTTATTTCCCTGGTTCCCACCATGCTTGATGAAGAAGTCTCTGAGGATTTGCAACTAAGCCTGTGTAATAACTCCAGTAAGATCAAAGGCATTTCTACCTATTTTTATGTTAGCTCGCGGTTGTGCACCAGCCAACATATTGCATTAGGAGCAGATTTGGAGGTGCGGTCACTGTGGGAGAATGCAGGGCACGCATCAGTAGGTGCGTCCCTCATTCCCCAATAAGACAGCATGCAGGCGCCACAACAGAAACACATAATGTGGCAACCACATCTAAGAAAACGTCCACTGCAATGAAAAGCATGCTTCTCATTGCAGCGGCACAGCCTCCCCAAGTAAACATGGTGACAGGGGTGCCCCATCCCCTGTTGCATTCCCCACCCACTTCATTTGCTGACGGGGAGCCCACCCCATCAGCAGCATACGACTATGTGCGTGTGGTGTGCTGAGGGGTGCCTAGTCCCCTCAGCATCATGTGCACTCCCCCAACAGTCTCCTTGCCAACGGGGCCCAATCCCCATCAGCACAGCCCCCATCCCTGTTTATTTAGCCAATGGGGGAGCCACCCCGTCGGCATAATGTGTCCCCCCATCTGTTGTGTGCTGAGGGGGGGTGCCCCCAAAAACAATCAGGTGACATGCTGAGAGTCCAACCCAGCATGCCAAATGTGCCTGAAAAAACAAAAACCGTCCCGTGATGTTCCCTTTTTTTTACCCTGTAAAAATGAAAACAGTCCATCGCTGTCTCCCTGCCCCTCCCACAACCAGCTCCCACCCACTGTGCACCCTGCCTACCCACGCCTCCCCTCACCCCATACTTACCTCCAGACTCTGACGCGACGATCTTTGGTGGACCGGGAACACATCTGCGCTCTTCAAAGCCGACCGCGAACTGAAGAAATGCCGGTAAGCTGTATAATGGCATTAATAGGGTTTTTTCAATTTTGTTGCATATCTCAGGCATTTTTTGGAATTTTGACATCAAATTTTCAACATGGGGTTATTGGGACCCCTCATCATGAATTCAGTCACTGTCATGGCATTATTCAGTCCCAAAAGGTGATTTAGCATTCACTGCGCAGAATCACCTTTCAGGACTGAGTAATGAAATGACAGTGCCACTGTTCATGAGCGGGGCTCTCAAAAAGCCTATGTTGCAAATTTAGTGGAAAAAATAAAAACAATGGCTGTTTTACGAGCGTGCGTTGTGCAGTTTCCATGCACGCTCGTAACTTCATGAATTTGTAATATTTTCACTCCAGATTTTCAAAATTCACACTTCACACCTCCTCATGAACACTACAGCTGTCATTTTACATATCCTGGCCAAAATGTGTTTTTGCATGTCCAGCGCAGAATAGCGCGGTTGTGGTGCAAAATTAGTTTTCAGGACAGTTTGAGGAAATGATGGTGACACTGTTCATGAGCAGAGGTCCTAAAATACCCATGCTGAAAATTTGGTGATGAATGTCCATAAAATTACTGTGTTACAAGCGTGCGTTATGCAGTTTCCACGCACCCTTGTACTGTAACTTCGCAAATTTGCAATATTTTCACGTCACAATTCCAACACTGGCATTTTTACACATCTTCTTATGAACAGTACAGCTGTAATTTTTCACATCCTGCCCAAAATGTGTTTTCATCTCTGTGTCGCCAAATGGCATAGCCGCTGTACAAAACCACCTCTCAGCTAACAAACTGATAGTGCCGCTGTTCATGAGGTGGGGGTGACAAAAAGCCCATGTTGAAAATTTGGAGTGAAAATACCAACACATGCATACAGCGTTAGGGTTTCCAACTGTAAAACCCCACCATGTACAGACTGACAGGCGTCAGGGGTGTGACTTGGGATCATCGGCTGTAATGCTCACACCATTCCACCTGCACCCCCACCCTGCAGCCAGTGACAGGCATCGTGGTGTGCTTTGCTGTGTTCAGTAACAAAGTTCACCCCATTCTCCTATACTGTACCCACCTCAGAATATTTCCTTTTGGAATGGGGTAAGTATAATGCCCAAAGACCCCAAAGCACACCACAACACTTGTCAGTGACAACAGGGTAGGGTGAGGTAAAATGGCATGAGTGTTATAGCTGACGACCCAAAGGCATACGCCAATGTCTGTCAGTCTCTGCAGGGTGCGGGTAGGGTTGGCATCACTTCAATACTTCACTGCCATTCCTATTATATGTCTCTAACTCCTGCACTACCAATGCCAATGCCAGCGAGACAACATTCAGCATTGGCAAATACTTGTTTTTATCAGTTGCCTTTTCCCCCACATGTAAATTCTAGCTTTCCAGAAAGAAAACTTGTTTATTATCCACTATGGTTATTTTTTATTGAAGCACCCTCAAGACCTAGCCCTTGATTGTAAATATAATAAAACATATTAAAGTATCTTGATGCTACTGTATTCCCAAACATATACAGTAATGTAGTCTTAGGGTGTTACAGCCCTCCCTCCATTTCTTTGATTTTGAAGGGTGGGGGAGAAGACAGAAAGAGAAACTAGAGTTACTCATGGATAAGTGAGTTATATGCACTGCAAATACACTTAAAGGAATATTACAGTCAAAATTTGCAAAAATATATGTTGTGCAGTGTTTTGATTTGTGTGTGTAGTCCTGGTGTGTCCTTCCCTATGTTTGCTATTAAGAACTTTTTTCTAAATTAGCCTGCTAGTTACATGGTAGTTTTATGGCCCCTGGGGACCTCAGTCTTAGCAAGATTATTGCTCTTTTTCCTGCAGTGCCTCCTGTCCCATGTGACAGTGATGTGTCTGGGGCCACTGATTCAGCAAGTACCAGAGCTAGGAGCCTGATGTTTTGCTCTTCACTAAATTGCTCTAATTGCTCTAGATTTTTGTTTCCTACAGTATGTATGTGTCAGGTCTAGCCAGCAGGAGTAAATGTTCTGCTTTTAAAATGTTTAATTTCATTAAACCACACACAGCCCTAAAAAGCACACAAATCAACCCGATCATCAATGCTACAATTAGAAAAGAATCTAGCCATGTTCTTACAGAATAACACACTCAGTTAGCCTTTAAGTATTTGCTAAACTGTAAATGTAGCCATTGGTACTCACTTGATAAGAAAAGTTACTTAGTCTCATGGTTATGCCATTGTAAAGTTGACTTTAAACTAGTCCTTGCTGAATCCATGGTCCCAGATACATCAATGTCTCATGGGATGGGGGGGCACTGAAGGAAAAAGAAGAGCAATAAACCTTGCTAACATGGGCCATAAGACTACCATAAAATTAATAGGCTAATTTAGAAAAAACTTCTAATAGCAGACAAAGGGAAGGGTACTCTACGACTACACACACACATCAAACACTCTGCATAACATATGTTTTTGCAAATTCTGATAGAAGTACTCCTTTTACCTAACTTCTGGTCCAGGTACTGGGTCTCATTGGGAGGGTTGCACTAAGGTCTGCTCATGCCACAGCTCTTCCCAGATTCCCAGTGTCTGAAAAATAAACTGGTTTGTGTGTACCCAGTGCACATAATCTACTGATATTGGTGGCTTCAGTGACTCTTTGTCTTCCCATCGCTTTACAATTAGAGCAAGGGGGCATCAACCCCATGATATTACAACATAAGGGGGAGATGTGGCATGGAGGGTGTTAGAATCCCCAAGATATCTATGATATTTGTAGATTAACAGTCTGAACTGGGGACCAAGTCTCAACCCACTTCTACTACAATAGACTGCCAGGTAGATTGGGCTGGGGAGCTCTAAGTCTATGTTGGAGCATAGGTTGATGTAACCATTTTTGTTGGCATTCAAACCAGTTCCCTAGACTTTCCTCACACTTAACAGCACAGCTTCTCTTACTTTGCAGTTAAAACAATAATATATATTACCAGAGCAGTACCCATATGGAAAAGAATTATATATTAGATATAGTTATAAAAGCATATTTCAAATACACGTTTGATCATGTATCTGGAGTATATGCAAAATATCTCAAATTGATTGGTTTAGAAATGTGTGATTTATCTGCAGATTATATGCGAGATATATCTAAGATATATCATATATTTATTATAGGTGAAACATAGAAACATAGACGTTGACAGCAGATAAGGAATGCAAGGCCCATCCAGTCTGCCCACTTTTTCTACCTTATGAATGTGCCATAGACCTTCACTCTGTTAATGGCCAACTGTATTTATTCATACTCATTTATATTGCTCCCTTATTGTTATCCCATGCCTGTTTGAAGCCCTGCACTGTATTCATATCCACCACTTCCTGAGGTAGGCCATTCCATGCATTACCACCCTTTCTGTGAAAAAGAACCTCATCACCCCTTAATTGGCATCCCTCTAATCTCATGCTGTGTCATCTTGTCCTGCTATTTTTCTTATATTGAAACATGTTAAACTCTTTCACCTTGTTAATGCCCTTAAGATGTTTGAATATTTCGATCATATCACCTCTCTCCCACCTTTGCTGTACGGTATACATATTGAGCTCACTTAATCTGTTCTGATATGTTTTCTGATGCAGTCCCTGCACCATTTTGATTGCCCTTCTTTGGATTGCCTCCATTTTGTTAATGTCCTTGTGAAGGTGTGGCCTCCAGTACTGCACGAAGTCCTGCAGATGAGGCCTAACAAGTGTCTTGTAAATAGGATTATTACCTCCCTCTTACGACTTGTGATACCTCTACTAATACACCCTAAAATTCCTCTAGCCTTACCTACTGCTTTAGTGGTCTGTTTAGATGATTTCAGGTCATCTGTGATGATGATGCCCAAGTCTCTTTCTTCTGTTGAGATTACCAGCAACTCCTCTAACAACACATAGGTAGCTTCAGGGTTTCTCTTCCCTATGCGCATGATCTTGAACTTCTTTGAATTAAACCCCAGTTGCCACTCTTCAGACCATTTTTCCAGTTTTTCCAGATCTCGTCTTGTTCTACCCACCCCAACATGATCATCTACTCTGTTGCAGATCTTGGTGTCATCTGCAAATAGACAAACCTTACCCTCCAGTCCATCTGCATTGTCACTGATGAATATATTGAAGAGGACTGGCCCCAGGACTGATCCATGAGGTACCCTACTTGGGACTTGCATCTCTTCTGACTATACTGTTTACCACCACTCTCTGTTTTCTGCCCACCAACCAGTTTGCCACCCAGTTGACCAACTTCTCACCCACCCAAAGCCTACATAGCTTATTAATCAATCTTTTATGTGGAACAGTATCAAAAGATATGCTGAAGTCAAGGTAGGCGACATCAACTGCACCCCCTTGGTCCATCACTCTGGTTACCCAGTCAAAGAAATCTATGGGATTATTTTGACAGGACTTTCCTGTTGTAAACCCATGCTGTCTTGGATCCTGTGCTCCTATGGATTCCTGGTGTTGCACTAACCTTTCCTTAAGGAATGTCTCCATTATATTGCCAACTGCTGAGGTAAGACTGACTGGTCTGTAGTTCCCTGCCTCCTCCCTGCTGCCACTCTTGTAGAGAAGGATCACATGAGCCCATCTCCAGTCTTCTGGGACCTCTCCTGTGCTCAGAGACTCACTAAACAGTTCTGCTAATGGCTCTGCTAGTTCCACCCTTAGCTCCTTTAGTACCCTGGGATGTATGTCATCAGGTCCTGTTGTCTTGCTCATCCTGAGCTTAGCAAGCTCTTGTAGGACCCTTTCTTTTGTGAAGGGACTTGTGCACACCTCCCTGCCCCCTGTGTCCATGGTGCTGAGCTGTGGGCCCTGCCCTACCTTCTCAGTAATTACTGAACAGAAGTATCTATTTAGGATAGATGCTTTTCATTGGTTCTCCTCCACACATTCCCCCTTATCCCCTTTGGTCTTAGCAATACCCCCTCTGGACTTTCTCCTATCACTAATGTATCTGTAGAAAGTCTTGTCATCTTCTTTTATTGTTCACGCTAGTGTTTCCTTAGCTTGAGCCTTTGCCTGCCTTACTGCCTTCCCTGCTTGCCATAGGGAAGTTTGGTATGCCTCCCTATCTTTGTCTCTCTGCATTGCCTTATATTTCTGGAAGGCTAACCTTTTGGCTCTGATCTTTTCTGCTACTGTTTTTGTGAATCAAAATGGTTTCCTCCTTCATTTACTTTTGCTTTTCTCCCTAACACAATGGAATGTTGCTTCAAGTATTGCACCCTTAATGCTTGCCCACTTTGCCTGTACCCCTCACCTGTATTTCTTCGTGCCAGGGCTAGCTTAACTCTGTTGGTCATCCTACCAAAGTCAGCTCCTCTGAAGTCCCATATTTTTGCCTTGGGATGATTTAGTTCTAGTGGCCAAAGTGAACCATACCACGTGATGGTCACCGGCCCCCAGATGACCTTCTACCTGGAGATCTGTGATCCTTTCCCTGTTAGTCAGTACTAAATCCAGGATAGCCCTGTTTCTTGTGAGTTGTTGTACCAATTGTTTGAGGCCCTCCCCCTGTAGGGAATCCACTATGTGTCTAGTTCTGGTAGATGTTCTTGCTGATATTGACCAATCTGTATCTGGCGTTGTCAGAATCTCCCCTTTACGTGTCATGTTTTGTATATTTTCTAACAGTAATGTGTCTATGTCCTCCCCCTGGTCTGGATGCCTGTAGGCAACCCCAGTTTGTATGGATGTCCCATTTCCTGTTTCCAGGGTGACCCACAGTTCTTCTGGCTCCTTATGTGTATTCTGGATTTCTGTAGCTTTGATATTTTCATTACCATAAATGGACACCCCCCCCCACCCCCTTTGCACCTCGGTCTATTATAAATAGTACATAGCTTGGTACTGAAGTCTCCCAAGTGTGGTTACCAGTGAACCATGTCTCACTAATGACTACTATGTCCAGTTTAGCCTCTGCCATTGTTGCCTCCAGGTCTGGGATCTTGTTTCCCAGAGGTGCATGATATATATTATATATCTTCTTATATATTTTGAATATTTAATAGATGTACTTTTTTATGTACTTGACATACATCAAAAATATTTTTTTTAAATATATGCATTGTAAAAATATCTTAAAAACCCCAGACAATAGATTAATCTTGATGTAACATATCTTTAGCTGATCTGGAATTCATCTTATTAGTAACCATTTAGATATCTATAGTAGAATTATCATTGAATGATGCACCATTACCACAAACTTGCAAATTATACATTTATACTTACACATACTGTAGAAATTACCTCCTGATCTCACAATTTATAAAGGCTCAAACTGGTATTTGTCCCAGATTCTCCTTTTTTCCCCCACAAAATACAGACACCTGTATGTTGTTGTGCTCAGATTGGCAATCAATTTATTATATATATCATAATTTCATTTCCATTTTTTCCTTGTCATTTATTAATATCCTTTTACAATTTTATTTGTATTGCATCCAAAACTCCAACTCTGATCCTCTCTCTTTTCTTCTCGCTTCCCCAGGTGAAAACCTGGGTGCCTTCTTCTTCTCTTTTTTGGTAGGTAACGGTGATAACCGAGATCGCTTTTTGTCCTTCAGTTTCTTCTTCTTCTCATCATATTTCTTTTTCTTCCCCCCCATCCTTTCCGCCCTCCCCCGCCATCCACCTCTGGCAGCCACCATTGTCCAACTGGACTTCCTCTGTCATCCACCTCTGAGTCCAATTCAAACCTTTTCTTTAAACCTTTTCTCCTTTCCTTTGTCAGGTGGGTCAGTGGTAACAAAACTTCAGCAAAAGTGGCTGAACCAGCTCTGTGCAGTCCTTCTTGTACCCTTTTAGCCCCTCCCCATCCTGCCTGTCCATTGTCTTGACTCCCAGTCCCTCCCCAACCTTCCCCTCCCCCTGAGCAAACCACTTCCCAACACTACGGGGTGGGGAGGAAAGGTCTGAGAACAACCTGGTTTGCCCTTAAAGGCCAAACTCCATTGTCCCAGATTCCCCTTTTTTTTCCCCCACAAAAGACAGACACCTGTATGCTGTTGTGCTCAGATTGGCAATCAAGTTATTATTTATATCATAATTTCATTTCCAATTTTTCCTTGTCATTTATTAATATCCTTTTACAATTTTATTTGTATTTCATCCAAAACTCCAACTCTGATCCTCTCTCTCTCTCTTTTCTCTCTTCCCAGTTGAAAACCTGGGTGCCGTCTTCTTCTCTTTTTTGGTAGGTAATGGTGATAACCGAGACCACTTTTTGTCCTTCAGTTTCTTCTTCTTCTCATCATATTTCTTTTTTCTTTCCCCCCTCCCCTCCTTTTCCCTCCCCTTTTTTACCCATAGCCTGTCTCCAGCTTGCGTTGGATGACTGGCCTTCCCCCCTTCTAGGGTTCCTCCTCTCCCCACCTCTTATTTATCCCCTTTCTTGTCTCCTCCATGATTCAATAAAACCCATCATTTCCGTATTAAACATGTTTATTGCTAGATCTGACTAGTGCACTCTGTCTGGCCTGTAGAATTCTTCCACCCATTCTTCCACTCCTCATACTATTAGATGTTCTCCCATACTCCTAACCAAAGTTTCTACCCTTCTATTCATCTTCCTCCTAGTTCTGGCTATTGCTCTATGGCTATGTTCATGTCTCCACACCCTCCTTGGTATCATGTCTGACCAGGCTATGCTCACTCCTGGCCACCATTGCTGTATCTTCCCTAGGTCCTTTTTAACTGCATATAAGTGTCCACCCATGGCTTCCCCCCAATGTCATTACCCCCAAGGTGTATAATAATTAAATTCAGGATGGGCCATCTCTCCTTCATGTACCTCAAGGTAGGAAGCAACTGTGCCGATCTCATCCCTCGGATGCCACGCCACATGAGCTTACATTGTCTGGCATCCTGGTACAGCTGTTTTCCCCCAGCTTTTTTCTCTGCTCTCTTTTCTGCTCAATAAATGTAGGAGTTCTCGCAGATCCATACTTCAGTGGTCCTCCCTTTTCCTATAGAAGTGAAGCAAATAGACATTTTAATCACCTCCTTGCCTTGTTTGTACTTTATATCTTTTACCAACAAACCCCCCAACTATATATATTTTTTTTAAACATGACAAAGTTGACGTGTTAATCTCAAACCTGTATATCTCGAATATACCTCTTATAGCTGGCAGACTGCCAGCACCCCTTTTCCATCTTACTGGTTTCTCTTTCCCCTGCTGCCACCCATTTTGAAGCAGCCCCAATCCGGAAAGAGTGAGATGAATAATTGCCTGGTTCCTCACCCAGGAATTCCATGCCTTTTTTAGCATGGCTGTTTCTTGGTAACTCGTCACTCTCTTCCCATCCTCGTGTACAAACAATCTCCCCTTTTTAATCCCGCGCTCTGTGGCATATGCCCACAGAGCTTTAACTGGGCACACTGTCCCATCCATGTGAGCCTTAATAGTTATGGTGCACCCGTGTCCCGCTTGATCCATTTTTGACCTTTTTACCTGGACTTGTATCTCCTTCTGCCCCCAAGTAATGTCTTCCCATTCCAACCCCTTGTCTGTGTCCTTCCTGCCCTGTCCTACCACCTCACTCACTCTCAAGGCTCCCGCAAACATCATCAAGTAAATCTTGTGAAATAATTGTGCCCATCCTTGGATCTAAAAATTACTGGAAGCACGACCTTTAATTTTGCTAGCCAATGGTCTGCTATTGGCCATCTTCCATCCCTGGGTCTTTTCTGCAACCTCCTCCACCCTTGCATCATTCTCTGTATCAACATTGACTTCGTAGGGTCTTTCCACCTCCTTAGGCTACAAACTATACTAAACCCTGCTAGGTAAACCCCCATCGTGGTGTGGGCCGTACCTCTATGCCATTGGTCCACTGTAAACTTTTCTAACTGTTCCTCCATAAGTGGCCCACTTACCTCCATGTGGTGTGTTGCCCTGAATGTTTGCAATGCCTGCCAGGCCCCTTCATAGGCCCTCAAGGTCCGTGGTGCCCATGAGCTGTGAAACAGCATTTTCGCTCCCTCTTGCCAACGTCCCAGATATTCGTTGGTATGTGTGTTTTCTGTTCTTCTGCTGCTGGTGCCAGCATCTGGGAAACGATCCAGCTGCAGATGGGAAAGGCTGTCAGCTAGGGTATTTTCTACCCCTTCTATGTGTTTGGCCCTGAATGACATGTTCAATTGCAAAGATCTTAACACCAGCTGTCTCAACACCCCCATGACTGTTTTGGATCTGGCTCCCCTGTTGTTTAAAACCTCCACTACAGATTTGTTGTCACAACAGAATGTGACCTTCTGATTCCTTAACTCTTCCCCCCACACCAGGGTGCAGGGCCAAATGGGCATGATCTCTAACAGAGTGATGTCACTTACCTTTAAGTCTCTCACCCATTGGCTTGGCCAAGGCTCAGAGAACCATTTTCCCCTCAAATAGCCCCCCATGCCAAACCCTCCCACAGCATCTGTATACAGCTCAAGATCTGTGTTGTACACCCAATCATCCTGCCAAAATGAGGAGCCATTATAGCTGCTGATGAATTCTTCCCTTACTGTAAAGTCTTTTTTCACTCCCTTTGTGATATCCACCCCATGGTGTGGTCTGGTTACCCCCGCAGTGGCCCTCACCAGTTGTTTGGTGAATGTCCTCCCTGGCCCAATTGCCTTACAAGCAAAGTTCAAATGTCCCATTACTTGCTGTACCTGCCTCAATTGTACCTG
The DNA here is from genome assembly GCA_016271365.2 of Neoceratodus forsteri. Classification (NCBI taxonomy): domain Eukaryota; kingdom Metazoa; phylum Chordata; order Ceratodontiformes; family Ceratodontidae; genus Neoceratodus; species Neoceratodus forsteri. Next base: position 808,136,267 of record CM028129.1, on the reverse strand, counting down.
TCTTCTGCCCGTATGCACCTGAATTAGCTCTCTAAGTTTTGATACCTTTGCTATCAGGCAACCTAAAGACCTCTTTCTGTGCATTTATCTCGATACCCAATAATTCTAGAACCTTACTGGGGCCTTCTGTCTTTTCTGGTGCCAAAGGTACCTCCAGTTCTCTACACAGGTTCTAGAAGCTAGTCGGTATTGTTTGTGACTCCTCCCATCCACTGCCTATTAACAGAAAGTCATCCAGGGAATGTATGACTGCTCTGTAACCTGTCAGCTCCTGAAATATCTATTGCAAACAGGTACTGAAAGCTTCAAATGTGGTGCAAGCTATGGAACAACCCATGGGCATGGCCTTGTCAAAATAGTACTGGTCCCCCCTATCTTGAAACCCAATAGATCCCAATCTTCCTGCCTAACTGGTAGCAATCGGAAAGCAGATTCTATGTCTGTCTTGGCCATCCGTGCATCTGGTGTCGCCCTAATAATCTGCACTGCCTCTTCCAGTGTTGCGTAAGTGACTCTGCTGTGTTCTTCTTTTATAAAATCATTCACTGAGTCCCCTTCTGAAAATGACAGGTGGTGAATTACTATGTATTCCCCTTCTTGTTTCTTAGGAACCAAGCCAAGTGGGAAGATCCTCATATTCGGTAATGGGGGGTTGGGGTATGGTCCTTCTACTCTCCCTGCCGCTTTTTCTTTCTCTATCTTTGCCTTCAAAATGTCTTCCTTCACCTTAACCGACCCCAGGTTGTTGGCATCTCTTGCCCATCCTGGGCCTTCGCATCGCAGTGGGAAACCAGTTTTAAAACCTCTTTTTAATGTTTCAGCCACCTCCCTATCTGGGTAACCTTTTAACCATCTTGCCCACAACACTATTTTTATAGGGGTTTTTGCCATCTGAAATTGTTCCCCTAATTTCCCTCCCCTGTCTCCTTCCCATCTCTCTAACTGTTCAGTAAGCTTGATTCCCCCTACCCCCATATCCTCTGCCTCTCGTTCCTCTATTCCATGGCTGTCCTTTATAGCCATGGCCTTCCCGAAAAGACTGTTGACCTGTACCCTACCCCCTTCCCCCATGGGTCCCTTGTGCACAGGTAGTCCTGCATTTGCTTGCAGGATGTGCCCCTCCACACTTTGAGCAGGCATGTCAGAACCGACATTGCGGCCAGGAACAGAATGCCCTGTTATAGCCCCAGCAGCATTTTTGGGGTACTCCCCCCTTTTTTCCTGTCTCTCCCTGTGGTGTGGATTGATCGGTTATATTGTCCGTCCACAAATCTAACTGCTTCATATCCCACCTTACATCCCCGTAGGTTCCCATCCTCTGGTGAAAAAATTCATCATAATATATCCAGCCTACCCCTCCTTTTGCCTTCGCTCTTCTAATGGTCAGAGAGTACGTGATGAAAGGGATCCCGAACTCTGGTTTCTTTTCTTGCACTATAGCAGAGTATGTGGCGAAACCCACAAACCACCCATCCCACGTCTTACCCTTTGTGAATTTGTCCTCTTCTTTTTTACCCAGCAAAACTACCACTGCTGCCATCTCACTCTTCCCGATACTTTCTGTCTCTTCATATTTTACCACTGCCTCCCTACTGACTAGGCCAAAAATGTCTATGCTCCACTTTCCATATCTTTTTCTTCATTGTTAGAGGTACATGCTCCCCTATTCTCATCCCTGGGGCTCCTATCTCCCTAGTACCTCTTCCCGTGCTCTCTGTCACCTTTTCCACTTCTCCCGATGTTTATCTATCTGACCTGATCTCTGCCAGTGTCGATTCCATCTGCCCTAACCCCCCTGTCCCCAATGCCATAATAATCTGGCCTATGTATTCTTTAATGCTGCTCCCAACTGTGCTTGATACATTACCTGTGGGCCTGTCAGCTCCCTGTGGTCTGCTATCATCCAGAGACCTTGGCCCAGCTTCATGCACCTGGACCACTGGCTGTGGCATCATCTGCAGAGGAACTCCTGTGGTTGGGGGATCCAGTCTGGGTTCAAGTGGTGTCGGTACCACCTGTTCCTGGGGAGGTACTGATGATTCCGGTACACAGGGCTGCGGTGGTACTGGGCTTACAGCTTGGGGAGGAACCACCACTGGTGGTTCCATCTGCTTGGGGCTCCGCTCCCTCCCCACTGGTCATTTCCCACCACCACCCTTTCCCTTTCCCACCTTCCTCTTCTCCCCGGATCTCCCCGGCTCCTCTCCTTCCACCAACTGCCACATCTTGTTAGCTTTTTCTGCCAGTTCCACGAAGGCCTTATAAGCATCTTCCTTTGAGGGCTTGTTTTTCTTAGGAGCCATCTCACCTTCTTGCCCGTATAAAGCTGCGAATAAACTCAAAGAAAAGCATTTTATTAATAATTATCCTCACTGTCCCAGTCTTGCTTCGATCAGCCAATTCCAACTCTCAGCCATCCGATCTTGTCACTCTTCAACCTTGCGAAGACCTTGCATTTTTTTATATATATACCCCCAGCCTGCCTTGTCCCCCCACTTGCCTTGGCTGTGCCCACAAACTATGGCTCTTTATTATTTTTTTTTTATATAACAACCCCTCACCACCCTGGCGTTCCTCCCTTCGCCTGTAGCTCCCCCATCAATGTGCTAAAAACACCCCTTATCCAGTCTTCTGCCTCATGGGCTGATGGCCTGTTAACTGGCCTGTAAGCCCCATCCCACTCTATTCCTTTTTATTTCCTCAGATTTCACAGATATCAGGCCTGCCACGTGACTGGACACTCTCGCTGTCATTGTACCCACCGATGTCAGTGGTGTCTACCCTTCTTTTTGCCTTCACTTCTCTTCCCCCTTCTCCTGATACCTGTAGATAGCTTGATACCACATGCCACCTTTTCATTTTATCCTTATTTTTTTTTTTTATATACACTTGTTAGTCATAAAAAATGCAGTGCCCCTCTGCACCTCAGGCCTGCCACGTGGTCGGCAGGTCCCGCTCCATCCACCCCAGTCGCCGCTTCCTTGTAGGCTTGAGGCCTTTCTTGCAGTCTCCAGGCCTGCCTTGTGGCCCCCAGGCCCAGTTCTCCTCTGCGCTGTACCCACCATAAGGTGGCATCTGCTGTCCAACTTTATGCTGCTATCCCTCCCCCTTTTACCCTAAAAAACCTGCATCCTGCTAATCTCTCTTGCCCATACTTCAGGGGCTCACCTGAAAGCTCCTCACCCCCCTCTTTGTTCGTGGCATGTGACGTCAAGCCACCTGGTATCCCGAGGCTCAATTCACCTTTTTTGGGCCCTTGCCACGATGTGTGACGTCATGCCACGTGGCTTCGCCCTGCTTGTGGCCACTAGCCAGTCCCGCTGGTTCTCAGCATCAGTTGAGCCCCTCAGCCACCCATTCTCGCTTCCCCAGATTGTAGGTATTCCTTCAAACCATCATCGGTCCCTTTTTAGGCTATGTGCGTCAAGCTCCCCCAATGCGACCCCTTTCCAAAGTCTGTAAAGCCTCCGCTCGGCTTGCTGGTTCAGGCACACAGGTAAAACAGGTAAACAGAACTAAACTCCTGAGTCCCATTTTCAAACCATTCTCTCTGCTTTTTTGCCCTAAAACCTCCCCCCATTCACTGTTCAGGTGGCTCCCTTCCATGGCCTGCACACGCAGCCTGTTCTGCACCTCATGGCCACTCCAGCCCCTTGCTCCGTACTCTACTGACTCTCCCCTCTCCTGTGGTTGCTCCTGTCCACTCTCAGCCTTTTTTACAACCAGGCCCTATCTTCGTGGAGTTCTCCGCTTTTTTCTGTTCATCACACCTCGAGCGTCTCATTAAACTACTCTCTCACAATTTTTTTCTCAGTTTTCTCCTGCAGGTAAATTCCAGCATTCCTCTGCCAGCATCACTAAATCACAGTCTCAAGCAAGTCTAGCACAAGTCCCTTTTTCCACTTCTCTACACAGGTAAAATACCAGTATTCTTCAATAATAATGAAATGCTCACGTAGGCTCCCTTAAGCGCTTACAACCACAGTTCCCAAAGGTAAACCCCAGCATTTCTAACAACGCCTCCCGTAATTCTGGCGCAAGCCCACTTTAACCACTTTCTTTACACTGGTGCATGCCAGTATTCCTCAGCCACTATGAACTAAGACACATTCTCAGTCAGCTCTAGTGCAGACCTTTAAAACCAAGCTCACGAAGGCTCTCTTAAGCATTTTTAAAAGAACACAGTTAACAAAGATAACCACCAGGATTTTTTTAAATCACCTGAAAAACAGGCTCCCTCCAACAAACATGGTCCTTTTTTTAAAAAACTTCCTAATTGGTTAACATAGCTGTTGTTTTTTTAGCTGCTTTGAACTAGTGTAACAAACCTCTGTTCCAATTGATCTAACCAATCTGATGTGCTGTAGTTCTGTATAACAAAAACTTAGCAAAAAGTGGCTGAACCAGTTCTGTGCAGTCCTTCTTGTACCCCCTTTTAGCCCCTCCCCATCCTGCCTGTCCATTGTCTTGGCTCCCCAGTCCCTCACCCAACCTTCCCCCTCCCTCTTGAGCAAACCACTTCCCAACACTACGGGGGGGGGGAAGGTGCACCAGGACAACCTGGTTTGCCCCTTAAAGGGCAAACTCCATTATACCACCCCTGTTTGGTTCTGTTTTATGTTGGGGTGAGTTCCTACATGTACTTTTTTTTACTTTTTACCTTTCTCTCTACTCTGTAAACCAATGCTGTCAATTCAAAACTATTTTAAAAATAGAAATAACCATGATTTTGGTTGATAGACTTTACTTTTGAAATATGTAAATTAGTTATGTAAATATGTGCATAATACCAAAGAAGGCATTTGCAAAAATATATTTGACATATATACAAATATATATTCTTCATAAGTTCAACACATACTGTATCTTGCAAGCAAACAAGATACATATTTTACTCACAGCAGAAGTTAGGCAAACAGGCACACTGGGCCAGGAGCTCCAGAAGGCACTTCTTGGATTTTCTATCACAAAATTCATTTGTACAGTAAAGAAAAAATTGTAAAACTAAAGTGAAAAATAGCAATAGTAAAAAACAAACCTCATCCACAGGACTGACATTGTGCACTGTTCATGAAAAAGCACAAGAACAGCGTGATATGTCAATCCTGTGGGGAGGTTTGATTTTTAGTATTGTTACTTTTGGCTTTGGTTTTACAACATTTTATTTTTCCTACAAATAAACTTTGTGGTGGAAAATCTAAGAATTGTCTTCTGGAGTTCCTGATCCGGGGTGTGTGTGTGTTTGTGTGTGTGCCTAACTCTTACCATGAGTGCTGTTTATATTTATGTTGTGAGCACCACTACATTTTGGAGCTGTCTTCTTTGCTTGTATACATATTTTGCTATAAGAAGATATGTAGAAATACTGCATTGAATATACATTTACAGAATATAGTCTTTATATATTATAATAATACTAACATAACATACTAACATACTATTTGCCAGCAGATTAGGCCTTACGGTCTATCGAGTCTGCTCAAACCTCAGATCCCTAGTTGGGCGCCGAGGCCCTCCCCTCCCTTGTGTTCCAGAAACCCCTATCATCCATCCCCACCCCCCGGGACAGGCCATCATCTGATATATCCACTTTCTGTGTCTGTCCCACTCTCTCTTGAAGCCCTCACTGTGGATCTCTGACCAGCTCACCAGGCAGTGCATTCCAAGGGTCCACCACCTTCTCAGTGAAAAATCTCCTCCTTCCCTCACCCTTCCACCTTCCAACTTCAAACCATGCCCTCTGATGATACCTCCCTGCTTTAGTCTAAAGATCCCTCCATGTTTACCCTATTTATTCCCTGAGGTACTTGAAGACCTCAATCATGTCCCCCATCTTCCTCTCCTCCAATGAAAACAGGCAGAGCTCCTCAAGTCTGTCCTCATATGTCAAATCCCTAGCCCTTGTATCATCTTAGTTGCCCTCCTCTGTACCCTCTCCAGGAGCTGTATGTCCCTCTTCAGTGTGGTCTCAGTACTGTACACAGTACTCAAGGTGTGGTCTAACCAGTCCATTGTACAGCGGCAGAATCACTTTCTTGCTCCTAGAGGTGATCTCCCTTACGATGTATCCCAACATCCTGTTTGCCTTGCTAGCCACTCTCCTGCACTGCTCAGAATTATTCATACATGCATCCACCATGACCCCTAGGTATTTTTCCCCTATTGAGGCCTCCAGCGCCTCCCCTCCCAGGGTGTACCTGTATTTAGGGTTTCCCCACCCAAGATGCAACACCTTGCACTTGGTGATATTGAAATTTAATTTCCATGTGTGAGCCCAGCTTTCCAGGGTGTCCAGGTCCCCTTGCAGGGCCAACCACCCCTCTTCTCCCTCAACTACTGCTCCCATCTTGGAGCCATCAGCAAAGTGACTCATTTCACATCCTATACCCTCCCTGATGTCCGATATGTATGCATTAAACAGGATCGGACCCAGGACTGAAACCCTCGTACCCTACTACCAACCTCTCTAGGGTTCGAGCTCCCCACAGACCACTACTGTCTGGGTGCATCCAGCTAGCCAGTTTTCAATCCATCTGACCATCAAAGGGCCTACTCCTAACCCCATCAGTTTCTCCACCAGACCATTGTGGGGGACAGAGTCAAACGCCTTGTTGAAGTCCAAGAACAATACATCCACAGGCTTTCCCCTGTCCAGTTCTGATGTTACCCATTCATAGAACTCCACAAGATTGGTTTGACATGATCTACCTGGCACAAACCCATGTTGCCGACTATCCAGACCTCCCACTTCCTCCAAGTACACCCCCAATCGTTCCTTTAGTATACTCTTCAATAATTTTCCCACCACTGAAGTCAAACTGATGGGTCTATAGTTACCTGGCACTTCCCTCAACCCCACTTTATGGATTGGCACCACATGTGCCTCTTGCCAATCCCTAGGTACCCTCCCTGTCTCAAGTGACCTGTTGAAGAGCTCCGTCAGGGGTGCAGCCAGTATGTCCGCCAATTCCCATAGTACTCTCAGATGAATGCCATCTGGCCCAGGAGATTTGTCTTTCTTTAGGGCCTTGAGGGCTAACCACACCCTTTTGGCAGAGATAGCAGCATCCGTCCCCTCCACCTTACTGGCCTTTTTATCCTTATCCAGATGTGACACCCCTGGGGTACCTCTCCCTCCCTCTTGCTCCATTTCTGTTGCTCCCCTGATCCCACTCACTGCCGCTTCTATCCCCATAATGCCTTGCATTATAGATATCCCATCCCCCTCCCTAGTGAACACAGAGGCAAAGTACTCGTTAAATACCTCTGCCTGGTCCCTCGCCTCTTCCACCCACCCTCCTTCTGATCTCAATCTGCTGAGATGGCCCTTAGTTTTTCTCCACTCCCCAATGTACCGGAAGAACCCCTTTTCCCCTCCATGTATCCCCTGTGCCAGCCGTTGCTCTTTACTGGACTTTGCTACCCTCACCATCAGGGTGACTTTTCTAGATGCAAGATGGTACATTTCCTTATTCCTATACCCTCTTGTTGTTTTATATTTTTTATAGGCCGCCTTCTTTTCTCTGACCGCTACCTGTACCTCACTGGACCACCAGCATGGTTTATGCGACCTTGCTCCCTTACTTTTCAACTTAGCGCAGATCCTGACTGCCTCATGAAGTCCCGGTTTTATGACCTCCCATCTCCTTTCCACACTTGTCATTGATGTAATCTCCTTCAAGTGATCCTTAAGAATATTTCCCATGCCCACAAAGTCTGCCCCTCTGAAGTCCACTGCCAGTGTCCTAGATCTCCCCCCTCCCCCCATGCTTATTTGAAACCAGACAGTATTGTGGTCGCTCACAGTCAGGGGGTCCTCTACAACCAGGTCCCTTACCAGATTCCCATCTGCCAGAACCACGTCCAGGACATGCCCCTCCCTTGTGGGCTCCATCACATGCTGTGTTAAGAACACATCCTGGAAGCCATCCAGCAGCCTCTGCTCCTTGGCCACCTTAGAGGACATGGTTCCCCAGTTTGTACCTGGCATATTAAGGTCCCCCATCAACACCACTCCTTCCCCTTTTGGTCCACACTGGGCAATGATGTTGTCCAGCAAACCATCTTCTAGAACATCACTCATCCTGGGGGGCCTATATACTACACCCAGCTTGACCTTATCTCCTGCTGGGGATTATAAGGTGACCCATAAGGCCTCCACGTTTCCCTCTGCCTCTTCTAGCCTAGCAATTTCTATGTCATCTCTAATGAACATAGCCACTCCACCCCCTCTGCCCTCCTTTCTATCCTTCCTAAGCATAGTGTACCCCCGCATGTTTAGGTCCCAGTCATGGTTTTTGTTGGCCCATGTCTCCGTGACCGCCACCACATCCACCACCCCCTTCGAACAGCATGGCCTGGAACTCTGGCAACTTGTTTCCCAAGCTCCTGGCATTTACTAACACTGACCCCCACTCCTTATCCCTGATCCCTTTGTTGAACCCTCCCAGGTTCCTTATACTTCCATCCTCCCTCTGCTCCTCCTGAAACCTCCACCCCAGTCTGTTTCCCCCCTTCCCCCCCTTGGGTTTGAAGGCTACTCCCCTCATCTGGAGGAGAGGGCTTCTGGTCAGCCCCTCCTTTATCCTTTCCCCCTCACAAGTTTAAACCCCACCTTTCTTGAATGTAGTCAGCCATCCCCTGTTTATGGACTTCCTTCCCTAATGGGGCAAGATGAAGCCTGTCCTTGGCATACAGTCCCTTATCCTCCCAAACTCCTTTCCAGTTCCCTAACACCCCCAACCCACTCTCTTCACCCTACTTCCTGAGCCAGTCATTAACCTCTGTGATCTTCATTTTTTTCTCCACTGAGGCCTTTGGTACTGGCAATATCTCCGAAAAGGAAATGTTGCATCCATTATCCCGACTAATCCCGACGATTAATAATAATAGTTTTATTTATAAAGCGCCTTTCAATTTTCAAAGCGCTGTACATGTTAAAACAATACAGATCAAACATTAAAATCCAATATCAAGCACAGATAAAAATCATAATACAATCAGTAACTTCAGAACAATCAATTTTCTAAAAAGGCCATTTGCCAGAGGTGGGTTTTCAAACCCCTCTTGAATTCCTCCATGGTGGTGCACTCCCATAACCAGTGGGGTAGAGAATTCCAAAGAGTGGGCACAGCATAAGAAAATGCCCTACACCCAAATGATTTAAGATTCACTTTTGGAATCTGTAGCAACCCTTCATTGGGCAAGCGGGGCAATCAGCCAGGGTAGTGAGAAACCAGAAGTTCTTTCAGATAGGCTGGACCCTGGCCATGAAGGTCTTTAAAAGTCAGCAAGCTGACTTTAAAGGCAATCCGCCACCGTATAGGCAGCCAGTGTAGTTCGTGCAGCATCACAGTAATATGACAGGACCTATTTGACCCAGTCAAATCCTGGGCTGCTGCATTCTGCACTAGCTGCAGACAGTGGATGTCAACCCCTGAAAGCCCAAGGTACAGGGAGTTGCAGTAGTCCAGATGCGAGGACACAAAGGCATGAACCAACGTTGGCAGGGCATCAGATGGAACAAGGTGCCTAACTCTGGTGATATTCCTAAGATGGTAGAAGGAAGTCTTGATGACTGCTGACACTTGTGATTGCAGTGTCAGCATGTCATCCAAGATAGCCCCCAGGTTACACATCCATTCAGAGGTCGGGAGTGAAATGCCACCAAGAAAAATTCCTGAGGGCGTAACCAACAGACACCCCTCTATCTGGTGACCCAGGTCCACAACCAATACCTCTGTCTTTTCTGCGTTCAACTTCAGCCAACTAGAATCCATCCATTCCTGGATTTCTTTCAGACAGTTATTAAACACCGAGAGAGCTCCATCCTGGTCAGGTGCAAAAGACAGGTATAGCTGGGTATCATCTGCATAGCAGTGAAACCTCAGCCCATATCATCTTATAATGTCTCCGAGGCAGCATATACATCGTGAATAACATGGGAGACAGCACTGAACCCTGAGGCACCCCACACAACAAGATGTTGGGCTCGAGGGAAAAAAACCCTGACACAACTCTTTGTGATCTCCCAGTAAGGAATGAGGTGAACCATCAAAGGACGGTTCATGATATTCCACAAATATGCCTCAGGTGTGCTATCAACACCATGTGATCTATGGTGTCAAAGACTGAGGAGAGATCAAGGAGACCAAGATGGAACCTCTCTTCTGATCCCTCACCCTCAGAAGATCATTAAGCACCCTGAACCAGTATTGTCTTGGTGCTATGTCTTTTATGAAAACCAGACTGGAAGGATTCATAGATGTTATGGATGGTTAAAAGGTCCTCCAATTGGGCTGCCACCACCTTCTCAATCACCTTCCCAAAAAAGGGTAGGTTTGAGATAGGTTGGTAGTAGGGCTGTGCAAATACCAAATATTACTATCCGAATACCATGAATAGTAGGTTATCCGAATATTCAGAACCGAATACCGAATAGTCCACTATTCAGCTGGTATTCAGTATTCAGCCAGCCGCAAAGAAAAAAAAGTAATTCCCACCCTCCTGACCAACATTAAATTAATATTTTAGCCCTGGTGTCCAGTGGTCCCACTCCCCTGGCCAATCCCCAGTCCAAAATGAAGAATCACCCTTCCCAAAGACCCTCAGCAATACCCCCCAGTCTCCCATCCCCAAATATATAAAAATAAAAAAATCTGGTAATTTCCTGGTGTCTAGTGGACCCCCACCCACCCACCCTGTCAGGAAGTGCCTCCCACCTCTTCCCACCCACCCACCACCAAGAGCGGGCCACGGCACAGCCTTCCACTCACCTCCACAGCCAGAAGCCTGACTGAGTTTTCAGTGAATGAGTGTATGAACTCGTTCACTGAAAACTCAGTCGGGCTGCTGGCCATGGAGGTGAGTGGAGGGCTGTGCCAGCAGCCCGCTCCAGGTCGTGGGTGTGGGGGAAGAGGGGTGGGAGGCACTTCCTGACAGGGTGTGGGTCCACAGACACCAGGAAATTACCAGATTTTTTTTATTTTTTATATTTGGGGATGGGAACTGGGGGATTGCTGAGGGTCTTGGGAGGGGGATTTTAATTTTAGACTGGGATTAGCTGGGGGGTGGGACTACTAGACACTAGGGCTAAAATATTAATTTAATGTTGGCCAGGAGGGTGGGAATTACTTTTTTTTCTTTGCAGCTGACCCGTTTGGGGTTGTGAGTAGAGGGGGAGAGGGGTGGACGGCACTTCCTGACAGGGTGGAGGGGTAGGGGGTCTGCTAGACACCAGGGAAATTAATGAATTTTTTTTATTTTTATACATTTGGGGCTGGGGATAATGCTGAGAGTCAGGGCAGGGGTGGAGGGATTTATTATTTTGGACTGGCGATCAGTAGGGGAGTGGGGGGACCACTAGACACCAGGGATTAAAACATTTATTTAAAGCTGACCAGGAGGGGGGGTGCTTTTTAATTTTTAAATACCCCCCTCCCAGCCATCCGAATACCGAATAACGAATACCGAATAACTAATATTTTGGCACAGAATAACGAATATGCAACCGAATATTCAAGAAAAGGTATTCGCACAGCACTAGTCTGTAGTTTGTGAAACAGTCTGGGTCCAAGGTAGCTTTCTTCAAGTGAAATGTCACCACTGCCTCTTTCAGGTATATGTAATATATATTATAGTAATATTTATAAACTATAAAACACATTTGTTTGCTATGCAAGTCATATATTTAATATGTATTATCAGTATTAATACATATATTACAGATACTTTCCAGATATACCTGTATATCAGGCCAAACCCATTTTAACATATGTGAAATACATCTCAGAAAATACATCCCTAATATATTTAAAATATACATTTGCTAACACACACTTACTGTAGAAATTAGAGAGTAGAATTATACTTACTTAAAACTGTAATTTTTCATTAGAGAGTCAACAAAACACTAAAATGTAAAACAAAATATTTTCTTTGATAGTGTAACAAAACATACATTTAGCATATCAATGCCAAGTATAAGACATATCTCATTGAATTCAGCAAATATCTAAAGTGTAACTAGAAAAATGCATAGATATTGAAAATATGTGATATATTTAGGCATATTCAGATATAGTCTACATACTAACAAAATACACTAAAGTTCTTTTTCCATATGGGTGCAATTCAAAACTATGTTTTGAATATGTTTTTGTGTTTTTATATATTTAGCATCTTACAAGGGAAACAAAAATAAAAAGGTATAAGTAACTCAGATTATATATGTTGGATAGATTCAAAATATATGTTTACCTAAAATACAGAATATGTAGAAACTGCAGTATTGTGTATGCATAAATAAGTATTTTTGATTTTACTCAAGCACATAACATTGAAAGAACAAAAACTTTTTGAATTTTGAAATAGTATAGCAAAAAATATATTTCAAATTCATATATCAAAGATGTTTCCCAAATATAATGCATCTTGGTTTATTCTGCAAATATCTAGAATAAATCTTGAAATATATCTGAAAAGTGTAAATGTATCTGACATATATTTGAAACATATTTGGGGATACAAGGATATATTTCTGATATTAAACAAATATAGATGTTTTCCATATGATTATCAAATAGTTTCTTCATGTTCACACACCATGACTCACTTACGTTAGTGGCAATATACTGTACTAGTCGATTCCTAGCCCATGAGAGGTCTCTTCAATTACTACCTCACAAAAGTTCTCCATGTTTAAACAGAACACTACACTCTTCCCATTGATGTCAAGTTTAGTTTCCAAATGTACAACAATGACAGAATTTGCTGCACTTCAGCCATCCCTAAAAAAAGGTAATATATTTAAAATTGAAGAAAAGAATGCAACACAGCTTTTTCTCAACTGAGTCACTGGTTGTTTTTGGCCCAACTAATGGGATTTTGGTGTAAGCCATGTCTAGGAGCTTATTAGCAGAGTTTCCCCTTTTTTCTTTTTGGGATTTGGGACTGCCTGTGGGTAGGCAGACCCTGGGCCCAGGCAGTATAAATTAAGGGTGTTTGTTGCTATTGAGAGTCTGGGAATGGGAGCAGAATGGAGTGGGCTCCTGGTTTGGAGTAGTGCCACAAGTTCTGCCATGGTCTGAGGCTCAGGGCCTAAGGTAAGGTGACGTCCACTCTGGACCACCACCCTTACTATGGAGAGAAGTCAGCATGGTCCAGTGAGCGTTCGCAGGGCTGTATGGAATGGGACCTCTCGGCCAAGAGGAGAGGAAACTGGGTCCCGGAGTGTGCTTAAGCCTGCCCCATGATCCCTAGCACTGAGGTAGGGTCATGCAAAGCTTCTGGTGGTTCTAAGCCAGTTGGCTTCCTCAGGGTCTTGGTGCACAAGTCTGGCAGTGAGAGCCTGAGCTCATGGGGAGCAGTGGTGGTAGCCTGCTCCTGGTCACCTTCTGGACTGTTCCTGTGTCTGTCTGGATAGTGTTGCAGCTTATGGAGCCCCCCAAATTCCCAATGCTGCAGATGTGTGAGACTGCCAGGGGCCACCCTTTTCAAGGTTGTCCCATGGGGTGCTTCCTGGGCAGTGTTGAACGTGAGTACAGTGGATGATGTGGGTTCCTAAGTTTGTGCAGGAGGAAGTTTCAGCTGAAGTGGCTTTGTAAGAATTTGGTTTCAGCTGATGAGTGTTGCTGCCATTATCAGTGACAGCCTTATTCAGCTCTGAGGAGGAATGTGCAGTCAAGATCCCTGGATCAGTTTCTACAGTTAATATAATCTTGGTCCTGGCCATGCATGGCAAAGCCCACCCACCATGTATGGTTATCCCATGCTCCATGGAGTGACCTGATTTATCCTTCTGCAATTAAATCCATTTTTCTACTTTGAATCATTGTGGACAATGAATTTATTCAATCTACCTCAATGAACTACTTAACACGTTTTGCCCCTCCAGCTGTCACTAGCCCCCAAAGAGACATCCAACACTCCCCAGGACCATCGCTGAACCAGGTAACTGAGCAAATCTTGGGACTGTGGTTACTGTCTGTGAGTGCCCCCCTTCCCCCAAATTTCCACCTGGAATACCTCTAGACATCGGAAGGGGAATTTAAAATATGGGGGCTCATCTGAGATTTTAATTGGGTTTCAGAGTGTATCTGGACTGACTTTGGGGTGCTGCAGCATTGGGAGCATGATGAGGCCTGTTTGGACCTGGATTTCTTTTTCACTAACCCACCATCTTGGACTGTGATTTTTCATGCCTTTGGGAAATAGCGCCATGCATCCTGGCCAGGAGCTTCTGGCATACCTATGGTAATGCATGCAGAACTTTGGGGGAACAGTTGATTGGCTTAACATTGCTAGGCTGAGGGGAAGGGTCTAGGAAATTGAGAGAGGAAAAGCCATTTTAAGGCTTTGGTGTTGTATCTGTGACACCTCTTTTGGAGAGAAGGAGCCTGATTTTGGACTGTTTGGACCAGAAGAAAAATAGCTAGGAGCAATGGCTCAAAACACAGTACATCTAAGATGGAGGTGATGGTCTCAGTGTCATTGTTATCTTGGCTCTGGGACATGGTAGAGAGAAGAAATTTGCAGAGAAGTGTGCTATCTGTTGTTCCTTGGAGGATGGAGTGACAAAGCTACCCATCTGCTCGACTTGCTTCTGTGGAGCTGCCCCCTCATCAAGCACACTGTTGCTGCCCTACATGCCATCATGGGGCTGGCCTACACCTCTAACCCTGCTTACCACCACTCCTACTGCATCTCAGCCATCACCATTGAGACTTAGAGGAAGAAAAGGCTGATTCAAGCAATATCGCTATGGTGGGGATGGGTGAAAGATGTCTGCCCAGCCCTTCCCCACCAAAAGACACTGTACCTCCCCGTGGCATAGGGAGGAATCACGGTTGGAAGTCTGCTACCAAAAGTCTAGGCCCCGTGAAGCCACTTGAAACCCTTGCAGCCACAGTAACAAAATAGGGGACCTCACAAAAAGGGCCTGCACAAGTAAAGCCTGCATTGCCAGATGTGGAGATCGAGGTGGTAATTTTATGAGGAGATTCCAGCTCAGAGGAGGAACATTCAGAGGGAGCTGAGGCAAAACAGTTTCTCCAGGTAGTTTAATGCCCTCCTTTTCATTTCAGGACCTGGTGATTGAAAGGGACATATCACCGCCTTTCAGTTCTCCAATGTTTCGCTATCCTGATACCATCCTCCTCCTGGCCCAGGTCTGCTGTCAATGCCATGAGAAGGGAGACCACTGTAGACCATCAGATCCCCTGAACATGAAGTATAGAACTGGAGTCTGGCTACCCACCGGAAGGGCACCCTGGACCAGTGTGCAAAGTATCCCTGACTGGTCTCAGGCAGAGTGATGAATGCATTGATGAATCAGGAAGGAGTATCCTGGGGAGATGTACCCTTACATCTGTGAGAGGATATGGGATGTAGTAGAGAAACAGAGGGAGGACTGAGTGTCCCATGTCACCTTGGACAAAGTGCCGCAAAGACAGATGATCAGCCCCTCCTCTCCCGGAGTGCACCAACAACACATAGTCAACCAGGCAAAGGCCATGTGTACCTCCACCTTGTGGACAGGAGTTACCCTTTTCAAGACCTTTGCCCTGATTCAGGATCTTGAAGGCCAGCGTACTAAGTGCTATGTTATCAGAGAGGATTCATTTCGTGGAGAAATCACCATGCCTGACCAAACCTATTACTTCGCCTACGGCAGTGGCCAAGGGAAGTGAACATCCAGACCACAGTGCCCACCGTATACTGTAGGACTGTTTTACTGCTGCTGACCTCCCCACCTCCATCTCATTGTGGAAAACTAGTTTGTGAACTGCAGTAATACCCACTGCTTGATTTGGGTGAGACCAACCCTTTTCATTCTCTTTAAAAGTATTATGATTGTTTAACCTGGTTGTGTTCAAATGTGTTAAATGGGGTTGATTCTGAATGCATCTTTAAGGTCCAGCAGCATTTAAAAGACTAAACATGTAGAGACTGGTACAGACTTCGAAGCAAAATGACTCTAGTAACTTACTCAACTACCAGCACTGTGGTGGTGTGCTAATATTGAAGAGGGTGTGTGTGACTGTGTGTGTATATATGTGTGTGTGTGTGTGTGTGTGTGTGTGTGTGTGTGTGTATGATGAGTGTGAGCACGTGTGTGGAATACAGCCTGCAGTAATACCCACTGCATGTAATGTGTTAAAGTGGTTAAGTGTTTAAGCACCCTCCTTTTTGGGTGCCCTAGTTACACTGTATGTGTTTTTCACGTTAATGCATGTGGGAGTTGTAGGGAAAGTCTCAAAGTCCTCTGCTAGTGGCAGCAGCAGTGGGTATGATAAGCAGTTAGTGTTGGGGATAGGATTTGGGATGCCACCACCTGGTACCTGGCAATCAGTCCATTGGAAGGGTAGGTGGATCTCCAGGGATCTTAGGTAGTGTAGTAGGTTTCTTAGTGTGTTGTCACGGGGGTTAGAGGTTTGTGTTTCCACTGTCATGGTGGTATACCAGCTCTATCATATGGCATCCACGGGGGGGGAGTGTGCATATCTTTCCCTGGGTGGCCACCTCGATAACTGGACAAGTGTTTACCCAGAGATGAATGTTTTGAATGGGGGAAGTGTAAGCCCCTCTCAGAGCTTACTAGCTGTGTTTCCCACATTTGCTTCTTGGGGTTTGGGACTGCCTGCATGTAGACAGGGCCTGAACCCAAGCTGTATAAATTAAGGAGTTTTGGTGCTGTTGGGAGTCTGGGAGTGGGAGTGGAAGAGAGTGGGCTCTCGGTTGGTGGAGTGTTGCAAGTTCAGCCATGGGCTGGTTTTGGGGCCCAGGGTGGGGTGATGGCCACCTCAGCCCACTGTCCTTACTATGGATAGAAGTTGGAATGGTCCAGTGAGCATTCATACAGCTGTATGGAGTGGGACCTCTGCAGCCAAGAGGAGTGTAGCTGGGGCCTGGAGTGTGTTGGAGCCTGTCTCATGCTCCCTGGCACTGAGGTAAGGTGGTGAGGAGGTCTGGGCAGTTCTAGGTCAATCAGCTGCCACAGGGTCTTGGTGCATGAGTCTGGTGGTGAGAGCTTGAGTTCATGGGGATCAGTGGTGGCAGCCTGCTCTGGTCACCTTCTGGACTGCTCCTGTGTCTATCTGGATAGTGTTGCAGCTGACAGAGAACCCCAAATTCCCAGCACTGTGTGTATGTGAGACCATCGGGGCCACCCCATTTAAGGCTATCCCATGCAGTGCTTGCTGGGCAGCGTGGAATGTGAGTGCAGTGGATGAAATGGGTTCCTAAGTTTGTCCAAGAGGACTTTTCAGCTGAAGTGACTTTGTAAGAATTTGACTTCAGCTGATGAGTGTTGCTGCCATCATCAGTGAGAGCCTTATTCTGCTCCAGGGAGAAATGTGCAGTCAAGATCCCTGGATCAATTTCTACAATTAATGTAATCCTGCCACTGGCCATATGTGACCAAGCCCATACCCCATGTATGGTTCTTCCATGTTCCATGAAGAGGCCTGTTTTATCTTTCTGCAATAAAATTCATTTTTGCACTTTGAATCACTGTGGACAATGGACTTACTCAATCTATCTCAGTGTACTGATTAACATGTTTTGTCCCCTGTGGTTGGCAGCAGCCCCTGAAGAGACAACCGACACCCCCCAGGACCATCACTGAACCAGGTAACTGAGCAAATCTTGGGACTGTGGTTACTGGCTGTGAGTGCCCCCTTCCCTCCGAAGTACCACCTGGCATACCCTTAGACACCGGGAGGGGAGGGGAGGCTTACATAGGGTTCACATTAGCACTAGTATGAGTATCACCAGCATGTTGGCCATTACAGTTTCAGGCTCAGTCGCTCTATGCCATTGATAGATGCTGGCCACTGATGATAAACCTTAACAAAACACACAAAACAGCTTTTTTCAGCAAAGTGCCTGATGTGCTAACACTAAAAGATGTCTAGTTTACGTCAAGAATATGACTGGCATTAGCAAAGGGGTGTGGAATTAAAAAAGTTAAAAAAGAATTAAATCAAATCCTGAATTACAAAGTAGAACAAAATTTAAAATATCTTCAACAAAAATACTATGAGGGAGGCTTCTGGGAACTAAGATCATTAATTTGTCGGATAAAAGCTCAGAGACTTAGATCCCATTTTAGTAAAAGTTTACTTCCAAAAAGAGTCCAAAGAGTAGTAAAAATAACTGAAATCACAGAGGCAATCAAGAATTATTATATCTCACTGTACTCTCATAAACCCCCTCATCAGGTTGATGCCATTAATGCCCTCCTAAACTCCCTAGAGCTCCCTCAGGTAACACAGGCAGAAAACACATCATTGACTGCACCAATAACACAAGGAGAGATTCTGAGAGAGATACAAAGAAGTAAAATGGGAAAGTGTCCAGGTACTGATGGTTTCCCGACAGAATTTTATAAACATTTTGCCCCCAGCCTTTTGCAGGCATTACAGTGGGCATATGCAGATGCCATGTCTGATCATGGCAAGTTGGCACCAACATGGAACGATGCCATTATATCTGTGATCCGCAAGATTGGGAAGGATCCAACACTCTGCTCCTCCTAACATCCCATTTCCATCTTAACCATGTCCTATAAATATTTTACATCCATACTAACCAGGAAGTTAGAGAATAATATCTCGGGTATAGTAGGGATAGACCAGACTGGCTTTGTCTTGGGATGACAATCCCAGATCAACATCCACAGGACACTGCATATCATAGACCATTTAAATAGAGAGGAAACTCTGGATATCTTGTTGAGTATGGATGCTGAAAAAGCATTTGACCAGGTTGACTGGGTCTATTTGAACAGAGTCCTTGTTCGATTTGGATTCTCTCCTGCTTTTCAAAGAAACATACAGACCATATATACTTCACCCATGGCCTATGTTCATGCTAATGGACATATGCTGGCTGGGTTCAGTCTTGGACAGGGTATGAGGCAGGGCTGTCCCCTTTCTTCAATGCTTTTTGTGCTATATATTGAACCCCCTTCACAAATGATAAGGAGAGATCCGGAGCTAAAAGGAGTCCAGCTTCCCTTCAATAAGCATAAATTAAGCGTTTATGCTGACGATGTTCTGGTCCATCTTATTGATCCAATTACATCACTACCTAGACTAATGTATCTCATATAACACTTCTCAAAAATATCTGGATGTCCCAACTTCGGCATTTCAAAAATAATTCCCCATGCATTGGGGACTCCCTAAATTAAAATATTTAGAAATCTGTCTTAGGGGACAAACTATCCATCTGCATGAAGATAACTTTATCCCCCTTACAAACAACTTGCAAACAGACTTTTAGAGATGGTTGCTGCTCCTGCTTCCACTCCATAGTAGAATACAAAGAATAAAAATGAACATACTACCAAGATACCTCTATCTGTTCCAGTGTGCCCTGGTCCAGTTGAGTAGAGCATGGTTTGTCCAGATGCAGAAACAAATATATAAATTTGTATGAGCAAATGCCCGACCTAGAGTGAGGAGTGTGGTATTATTGGTAAGAAAGGATTGGGGTTGGGGGGTCAGGCACTTCCAGATATCAAGGCATACCTGAAGGTGGCTCAGGTAATGAATGCCTTGTTGTGGATGGATTCTCAATATCAGACTCACTGGAAGACAATACAAATGGACACTATTGAACATGTCCCACTATCTGCCAACCTATTTAACTTTAAACTACCCAAAATTCCTACACAGAAAGATTATAGAGTGTTACAGGTCACTTGCGGGGCATGGGAGCAATTTTGTAAGAGTCCACATGTAAGACCAGAGTTGTGGAGATTGCATTGGTTAGGGTGAAATGTGTCCTTTACCCCATCAACTTTGGACCCCTGGTACAAAAGATAGGCAACAGGGTGACTACAATATTCAGATCAGATTCTTAAGGAAACAACAGTTATTATCTTCAAGGAGTGTCGGGCAAAATTTGAATGGGCTATATCAGACCATTTCCAATACTTTCAAATCCCAAATTATATTCTAACCCAGATTAGAGTGAGTGGGCGAGAGGAGAATAGGGAATCCTTACAGAAGGAAATCACATTGTGCGTTCTCCTTCACACATTCCAGCATAAGGGAGCGATTACTCAATTGTATCAACTTCTTCTTCAAGTGAAGAAGACACAAGTTCAATATATAATTAATAAATGGGAATTGGAAGCCCAAATCCAGTTCCCACAAAACAATTGGGAAACTTTATGGCATAGAACGTATAAGACCTCCTCATCTCCACAACGGAGAAAATATGCACAGAAAGTCAGAACCAGATATATTTTAACCCTAGTGATACAATCTAAATGGGACATCCATAAAAGTGCAGGATGTTGTCAGAAATAAGGGGAAGCTTGTGCAACTCACTACCATATCTTATGGGATTGTCCGGAACTAGCAACCTTTTGAGTAGAGGTAGCCACTTGGTTGACCCACCTTTTTATAACTGTAGAACAATTGTTATTCCAGCACCTGGTACTGGGACTCCTTCCCTGAGACTTGAAAAGTAAAGAGGTATTATACCTCTGGGATATTTGTGTGGTAGCAACATCTAATGCCATAAACTGAAAATTGCTTCAGAATTCTCCCCCATAAAGCTCTGACTTGTCTGAAACAGTAGACCTGATTGCAGATATGGAATGTCTCACATTTTCTATACAAGATAGAGTACAGGGCTATATGTCTTGCTGGACCAGAAGGGAATTAACTAGAACACAGGAGTAGACATAGAGGGTCTTGGCCTGCCAGCCAACCAATACATGGAACAATGTTACTTTATGGGCACCTATGATAAATTCCTAATTGAGCGTGTAACAATAAAATGGATTAGAAGCTTTCAGCAGGTGCTGCTCTCCCATATTTTCATTTATTCATTGATTTTATTGTTTGTTGGAAAGGTTTTCTGCAAGAGATGGAAGGTGAAGATCAGAACTGATTGCATGTTGATCTATTATTCCACTTTATATGTATTTAAGTTGATTTGTTTTCATTAAAATGTATCACTGGGCACAGAATAACTGTAGCTACATATGTTATTGAACCAGAACAAAGTCCTGACTAAAGAAAGTTTAAAAAAAAAGAATATGACTAGCACATATCCATAACATGGATCTGAAAGCTGAAAAGACATATAAAAGAGCTGATTTTCTTGGGGAAATGTAGGCCCCAAAAACAAAAAAAAAGAGGTGAGCTTGATAATAGAGCATTTTGCAAGCCTACCCAACAGAATGGGGATAGCATAATCTCTAATTACTCTTCCAATCAGATACAGTTTTGCTACTGTACCTTCTGTAAGACTGAGACTCAGGAAAACCATATGATGTACAAAAATTTGAGACAATTGGATTTTCTTGGAGATTTTAGATTCTGCTTTTCCATTTTTGTGTGATTTAATCATGGATATATTTACACAAGGCATTTGCACTGACACAGGGAAGTGTGCCTTTCCTTACAAAAGCCTACAAATTCTAAACTAAAAACAATTTAGAAGCAATGCCCTGATAACAATGATAATGGAAAAGAGACTCATGCTCAGCACCAAAACACAACAAAATGATCTCATTTGCATTTGACTCTGATCAAGACTTCATAATAAAAGCAGCCTCAATTAAGGGGGTGCTGCAATATCATGGACATTGAGTTTTTAATTTCTGGATGTGTTCATATCTATCCTACTTAAGAGAAAGAAATTCTAACATTTTCACTCAGTTGTATCGGAGTTTAGTGGTCAGCTATTTTTTTTTTGTTGTTGTTTGTTTGTTGCAAAAGTTTCACCAGGAAAGACATACTGAGCTAATAAGAGCTCATTTCCAGATGCGTTCTCATGGGAGGGGGAAGAGGGATAAGCACAGAATATAACATAGAGGATTGTGTAAGACCAGTCATACATAAAAAGGATATTCTTGTATTGAGAGGTTTCCTTGGCAACAGATAACCTCGAAAGCGCAGCTCAAGAGGTACTCTGTTACCAAGGGAACCTCAAGATACATGAATTTCCTTGTTTGTGTATGACTGCTCATACACAATCTGTTATAGTGTATAGTCAGTCACAGCATAGAAAATCACACAAAACCAGCTGAAGAAGACAAAAGAGAATATCAATTTTAACATTTTCTTTTTTTTTAACTGACACAGTGTGCTGCAGATGTTTCTGCAAGTTCAAGTTTAAAAAAAAACACAACTTCCAGCTTAACTGGATTGAGGAAATCAACTATGTGGTAGCATTCCAAGTTGTTATGCTGCAGTAGTGACATAGCCTGTGCAGCATAATAGCTGTGATGACATAGCCACTGCAGCATAACAACTCCATTCTAGTTTTGGATTATTATCCATAACAACATTCTACCATATACTATAGTAGATTATATATTAAAACACAGTGTCATATAGAGATATAGTTTAAACACTGAAATGCTTTGATCATCAAGAGTGTATGTATACTAGGCGCACACAAGGAATAATAAATATAATAACACAAGGCCAGGTGGGAGATAGGTCCCTTTAGGAGCAGATAAAAGAACAAATTATGATGAGGCAGTAGGTGATAAAGCGCAGTTGGGAGGAAGCACAGATGGGGAGGAAACAAGGGAAGTAGAGAACTAGTGTGGGAAGGAATAGGAGAAAGAGAAGGTTAGAGAGGGAGAATTGAGATCAAAGGGTAGAAGTGGGGATGGGCAAGTAGTAGGAGAAAAATGGGAAGGAGGTAAGAAGTGAAGCAGGGAGGGGCTTTCACTAAGTGCAATTACAGGAGGGAGCAGTGAGGACATGGTGTAGAGAAGAGAAACAGTGTGTTTGGAAGATATGGAGCAAATGGTTAGGGGGAGAAAAGTCCAGAATTTAGTAGAGTGTAAAGAGAAGGCAGCCTGACCAGCAAGGGATTTATGAGAGGTGAGAAAAAGGGAATGATAGCCTGAGTTACAAAGGTGTACAAGAAGGGGGGCAAAGGGGAGTGGAGAAAGCTGATGTGGGAGGAGCGAAGCCGGTCAGAATTTGGAAATAAAAGAGACACAGTGAGTTAGGCAATAATCATCCAGGGAGGGGAGGGAGAGGGCAGAGTACAAAGAACAGCGGTGAGTGCAAGGTGGGCAGTCCAAGGCAAAATGGCAGAATGAGTGAAAGAGGGGGTCCTATCTGGCCAAGCTGGACTTTGGGGCAGCACCATAGACAATGTCACCATAATCAATAATGGGGAACATCATTTTAGCGATGATGTCTCGGAGATTGGGTAGTGGGATGCAGCTTTTGTTCTAATATAGAGCACCAAGCTTGGGGTGGAGTTTTTTATGAATAGCATCTACATGCTATGAAAAGCCAAGGTGATGGTCAAGCCAGACACCAAGGTACTTAAATGAGGACACATCATCAATTGTAAGCCCATCTAGGGTGTGAAAGGAGGGGAGGGATGGGAGCATGGCTAGCCTCTGCCTAGCACCAAAGGACATAGAGACCATTTCTTTGCATTTAGATATAGTTGATTTGACCTGAACCATTGCTAGACAGCATCAAAATCAAGTTGGAGCCTGGCTGCTAACTCATCTGGAGAGGACCCAGAGAAAAATATGACCATGTGTGCATGTGGATGGATGCAGATGAGCAGACAGAAGGAAGGTCATTGAGGAATACAGAGAAAAGTAGTGGCTTAAGACAGAGCCTTGGGGATGTTGCTGCAAATGGGGAGTGGGGGGATAGGGACTCTCCACTTCTCACTGATAGAGATCTACCTACTAGGTAAGAGCTGAACCAGCTAGTTGCGGCATCTGAGAGACCCGCTGACTTCAGCTTGTCAAGGGGAAGAGAGTGGAAGACAGTGTCAAAAGCTTTTACTAAATCAACAAAGATGGTGGCAGTGATGAGGCCATGGTCCATGTCTGTGTAGATGGAGTCAGTGAGCAGGAGGTGGTGGACTGGTGTTTGTGGAAGCCAGACTGGAAGCTTGTGAAAAAGGAGGAGGAGTCAAAGAAAGGAGAGAGTTGAGACAGCATTATGGGCTCTTGGAGTTTAGATAAGGTTAGAAGGAGGGAGACAGGGCAGAAGTTACCGGAAAAGGAGGATTTACCTCCTTTGGGAAGGGAAATGACAGTTGCATGCTTCCAGGTGTCCAGGACTAAGGCTAGAGAGAAGGAGAGGTTGAGGAGGGAGAAGATGGGAAAGGCAATGGCAGGGACAGAGAGGTGTAGGAGCTTGGAGTCTAGTCCATTAGGGCTCCCACCTTTCAGAGGGTTGAGGGATAGGATGGCACTTAGAGAAGTAGTGGAGGTAACTGGTGAGAAGGAGAAGGGAGTGGAGAGGAGCATGTGGGATAATGGGAGGAGGGAGGGTGGTGGAAGGGAGGGCGGTTAGGAGTGAGAAAGCAGAAGTGGTAAAGTAAGAGATTAACACAGAAGCCACAGAAGGAGGGTCGGAAATGATGGTGTCTTCCACCTTGGGGACCAGGGGGGCTGTTTTGGGGGAGGGAGAACAGGGCATGGATGACTTTCCAGAACTTGGATGGGTTATTATGATTGTTCTGGAAAGAGAATGAAAAGAACTCTTCCTTTGCAAGCCTGGTGGCTCTGGTACAAGTATTTCTTGGGGTGCAGTACCTGTTAAAGTCCACCGGTGCACCAGTGGATTTGTAAGTCTTCCATGCCAAGCCCTATGCAATAGGCAGGCCAAATGTTCAGCTGAGATCCAGGGGAGGTAAGAACCTCAGACTCTGGTTTCCGGAGGATGGCATACAGATCCCAGATTAATAAAAATTTGGAGTGGAAGCATTTGAGAGCTTGGCTGATGAGATAGGGGACCAGTCAGTGGTTAGAAAATCTTAATGTAGTGGGGATAAATCAAACGACTGGAAGGACCTGATCTGGACAATTTGAGGGGGGATTCTGGAGCTGAGCATTTTGCATACACAGTAGATCATATGGTGGTCACTGAGTGCACCAGGGAGGGTGTCAGCATCACTGATGTGATGTGGGTGGTTTGTGAGTACCCAGTCTAGTAGCGAATGGTGTAGGGATCTAAAATTGTGATGAGCAGGGACTGAAATAAATTGTGCAAGATGTAGAGATTTAATATTTTGGCAAAGTTTAGAGGGAGAGTGTGAAAGTCAATTAATGCTGAAGTCCCCCAGGATGAGAAGTTCACTGGAGGAGCTGTGAGAAGAGATAGTAGTTATGAGTTTGGTGACAAATGAAGAGGATAGCCCTGGGCAACAGTAGACACCAGCCACAAAGATGGGAGCAGAGAAAGGTATGGAGAGTTTAAGGATGAGAACCTTATGCAGCAGGGGAAGTGACAGAGAACATAAGAGTACATTGAATGGTGGTAGTGAGGTGAATGTCAATACCACCACCCTTATTAGCACAGTGTTAATGGGAGAGGGTTTAACCAAAGATGGTGACAGCAGAGTTGGGAATCTTGGGGGAAAGCCAGAATTCCGAAACTATCAGGATATTAGGGAGAAGGGGAAACCA
Organism: Neoceratodus forsteri; assembly: GCA_016271365.2. NCBI lineage: Eukaryota > Metazoa > Chordata > Ceratodontiformes > Ceratodontidae > Neoceratodus > Neoceratodus forsteri. The sequence goes on along the minus strand of CM028129.1, from coordinate 808,110,838 downwards.
TGAGGGGTTGTAGTAGATCAATTTTAGACAGGAGACTACATATATTAATATGGGCCACCCATAGACATTTGGCGAGGTAAGTGGGAAGGAAGTGTGCAGGGCCAGGGTTGGGCTCAATATCACCTACTATGAGGAGCAGCAGAGATATGATGAGCTTGTCGGGGACAGAGATACATCTGCGAGGCAAAGGGAAGAGGGGGAGGTGGGACGGGGTTGGGAAGAAGGGAGGTTCGAATGGACACCAGGTGGAGCCAGGATGAAACAGAAGGGAGGAGGAAGCAGCCTGGAAGCCATGGGGAGTAGAAAGGGGAGGAGGCAGGAGAACGGTAGGGGAGGAGAGGAGGCATGGGGAGGGAGAAGGAAGGGGGGACTGGACAGCTGGTAGGGAGGAGAGATGTAGTGAGAGACTGAAATGGAAGGAGGGAAAGGGTAATAATACCGCACTAGATGGAAGCATGAACAGGAAATAGAGGGGGTAGGTAGTTAAGAGGAGAGCAAGGGAGGGGCTAAGAGTGAATGTAGTAATGAAAAAGGACCCTAGAATGGGAGTTGTGGTAGTGTCAGGAATTGAAGGGGAGAGGTTGGAAAGATTGAGGGGCCCTAGATAGAGAGGTTAAGGGAGATATCTGTATTATATCCAGCTATATGCCAGACAGAAGACAAGATATTTTTTTCTGATCCAGAACAGGTGTCTGAATTTTTTAATTTCTAATAGAAAACACAGAGAGTAATTAACATGTGGTGCAGAAAGACATGGTTGGGACATTGAGGGGTTCTTGTGACATCAAAGGACCATCAGACCAAAGGTTGAGTTGTTTTCTGATGTCACCAGAATCCCAAGATGTCTTAACCATGCCAATCTGCAAAATATCATGCCTATTAATTTTTGCAATTGTCTGTTTTTTTTATTGAACAGTTCTGATCTTTAAAAATACTAGTTAATACTGAGAAAAAAACAACAGGATTCCACAGTACATATGCTAATAAAAGCAAGAGTTTACAGTATGAATGCTGATACAACACTGGTAAGTTTAAGACAACAGTGAATACTTGGTACCATTCAGCACAAAAATAAATATTTTGAAGAACTTCAAAACCTGTTTTAATTTTGAAAGCACTGGTGATTTACTTTCTGCTCATGCAACTGCTATTTGAGAAATGTGTGACTTGATTAGGAGGGGAGAGGTAATTGAGTGCAGCTGTGTATCAAATTGTTCTGCATGACTACCCATGTAGAATAACTTTTTAAAATTACTTTCAAAATGAGAAAATCATCTATTATAGGATAGTACTGCATAAAACCTAACAAACATGAATTCAGACATGGTTTCTGGAAACATAACTCAAGTCACTACAGTTGTGCCAAGAGAGAAATGGGGTGTATGTGAATTATAAGAAGTTCTGATATAGATCACATGGTCAACACCAACAGTTTGACATTAGTAAAACTTTCATTATTGACAGCACAATACAATTATAATCTATTGTACTGTGCATGAGAGTGCAAAAAAAATATAACTAACTTCATCTAATATGCACCTCTCAGGGACTGGAATGAAAGCAGTTTAACAGAACAGAGGTTTGCTCTTTGAACTTAGTCACAAGTACTCACTTGGTACTTATTTAAATAGGATGCTGATTACCAGCAGTCTTTCATTTTCGGACAATACTGAAGATCTAAAATATTGAGAAAGTACAAAAGAAACTGTCAGCATCTATCTCTTTTGTGACATTACTTGTGGGTTTAAATGGCAGGGAAAATGCAGGAAGGTTATATTATCTGTAACTGTGTTTCTTCCAGTAATATTCATTCATTTCCATCCACATGCAGATTCAATTCTCCTTGAGTCAGCACCTGAATCATTCCACAGGATTTGTGCTGCAACAAGTGTACTACCTCATGCCTCACACTCAGCTCCCTCCATCAGAAGCCCACATAAGTAGTCCATGCATATACCATCTCATAATAGCACATAGCAGAGAGGATGGGTGATTAGTATGTGAATATGGATGAATTCTCCTAGGAGAAGTACAGATGTACTGTATGAGAGTAACCTTTCCCCTCTCTTTTTATCCCCTCCTGCACCCCACCAGCCCCGAATCCTCGGGAGTACCATACAGACTACCCCCTGCAAGCCACCTTACCTGGTCCATCGCTGGTCCCCCGTGGAGCCTCAGTTTACCCCCTGGGCAGGGACGGGATGGGGCCCCTATACCCCGACAATCTGGATTTCATCGGTCCCAGGCAGCCAGGCAGGTGGATGCATATCTGAGGGCTAGCCCCTCTGAACTCCATCTCCCCAGGGCTGGCAGACATTTTCCCAGTTTTCTGAGATGTTGTAAGTCCCCAGCTTCATGGTGCTAATGCTGACATCCATGACATCCTACCCTGTGCCACTGAAGCCTTTGATGCACACATAGCTCCAGACCTCCATCCATGACCAGTCTAGTACTTAAGGCGCTGACATCCTGCTAAACCCCCTGCCTCCTCCAGGGGTCAGCAGATGCTGAGCCACATCCCCACCCTCCCCCTGGAGAAGGCGAGCTGTCGCCGGACACTACAGCCTTCTCCCCCCAGCTGGTCCTCCGACAACCCGGGCTTGCTCCGGAACCCGGATCACCAGCATCACAGATGGAAATCCAACCACTGCACCAGCAGGCAGAGTAACCTTTTTTTAACATTGTTGATTTACCCATTGCCACAAACTTGCCTTGACTATTATCAGTACACTCGAAAGAGGAAGAACATTTGTGCTATTTAGAAAATAAGATGTTCATTATGTGTTTGTTGTTTGTGTGTTGGCTTGTTGTTTTTGCTTGTAAACTTCAATAAAATATGCTGAATTTCAAAAAGAAAATAATCTGTTCAGAACAGAAAACCCAAAGATTGTGTCCTTACAAGCTTGCAGGCCTGTTCCACACTATAGAGAACGGAAAAGTCAAGAAAGATGCCCAGATGGCTACCTTGCAGACCTCTGTGATGTGGTTGGGCTGTGACATGGCTGGTTTAGCCACCATGGATGCGTCAACAACCCTAGGAGGATTGACACACAGTCCTACAGAGATGGACAACTTTCTAGTAGAGTATGTAGCAATAGGCTATCCTACAATTATCCAGAATACAACAAACTGAGGAAACCAAGCACTGTGAGCTCAGGCCATAAACTAGCAACAAAGGTTAATGACACTAAGCAAAACAGAACAAAAAAGATGCAAAAACAAAGAGTCATATACTGTAATAGCAAGAAATACCAAACGTATTGTGTCACAGAAAAAATAACTCACACTGATGTTCCCAGCACTTTGTACTCTACAAGGTAAAGTTGTGGATGGATGAAAAGATGGCTACCTTGCATATCTTTGTGAAGTGGATGGGCATACAGGCTGCCATGTCAACACCCAGGCAGTGTGGGCATGCAGTCCTAGAGGGGTGGGCAAATAGCATTTGGCTATGAAAGTGTATACAATGCAAGCATATATCCGGAATATACCCCAGAAAAAATTAAGCTTCAAGAGGATATGATCTCAGTTTTCTGTGTACTCAAGAGTATTGACAAGATAGAACATACTGTATAGAGATAATTGATCTCTCATCCTCCAGCAGGGCATAAGACATGCCCTGATGCTCAGAGGTCATAAATTCAGTGGGTAACATTAGGAAGTTCCCCTTGCTTAATTTGCAAAGTTCAAATCACATTTCTCATAAGAGGTGCTACTAGGTATGACATACATCAACTAACAGAGTCCAGTGCACATCACATTGGCTGTTTCTTTACTTTGTCTCCATGAAAAATGGTGTCTCAGTTTTCATATCAGGGTTCTAATGCAAATTAAGCTGAACGGCGAGGGGCCAGTGAGATGCTGCAAACTGTTAATTCACAAGCACAGTTCAGGCAAATTGCAAAACTCTACCTTCATGGATACATTCTGGAGTGTGGCAGCTGAGATTTAACATCAAAAAGTGCAAAGTCATGCACATAGGAAAGAAAAATACAAGAAAGGAGTATTACCTAGGAGGCGAAAGGCTGACGGCCTTAAACCAGGAATGAGATCTGGGAATCATAATCTCAGATAATTTGAAGGTTAGTAAGCAGTGTGAAAAGGCAATATTGAAAGCCAACAGAATACTAGGCTGCATTTGGAGTAGAGATGCAGTGAAATTAAATTCAGCCTGCGTAGTGAACGCGAAGTGGCCACTTCACGTTATCATAATGCTACGCGAAGTGGCCATTGAAAAGTGCTCACTTTGCTTTGTTATTGTGACTTTGTATTGTTATTCCACATTAACGTGAAGTAAGGTTTATTGACAACAATATAGGCACTTTAGGCAGCCCCCCCCACACGCATTACATGGCTTACAGTACTGTAAGTCACATGCTTTAGCCAGGCAGGAAGGAAGTGAGTCATACAAGCAGATACTTTCACGTTCTCATTTGCAGAGGTAGAAAGAGGAAGCATGTTGTGTAGGAGAGTTCATTATTAGTTTCTTTCTTGAGCAAATTCCAAAAACCCAAAAGCTTTTTTAAAAGCTAATTCTTTAAGGTTTTTTTATAATGTGTTGTCAGTCCTTTTTGGTGACTGATTTCTTTGTTTTATAAGTTTTGTTTTTGTGTGTGTGTGTGTGTGTGTGTGTGTGCAAAGTCGCTAGTCATGTCAGAGAGGGAAGGAGTGTTTTATTGTGTGATGGACCAGAGACAGTATGTGGCCCATGGCTGGACGGGAGTGTGCACGCATGGGGGTCGTAGCCAGGTGGCGTTGGACTGCTCCAGACTCTTTGGTCCTGCTTCCCCCCTCTAGAAGCAGCAGCACCACCAGTGCCACCACCACATCCACCATGTCTGCCACCACCACAACCAGCAGTAGCAGCTGCAGGAGCCCCAGAAGCAGCACCTCCACAGCAGCAGCTGATGGAGTCCCAGGTGCGTGACCATGCTAGTAGTATACGTGTATATTAACTGTCAAAATTTGATTGCCGGAAATGATGTATGATTGATTGCCTGATATGATGTAATGTCCCGCCCTTTTTTGATTGATGACCGGATGTGACATAATGCCCCGCCTCTTCCACTTCCTGTGTGTGGCAGAAATTATACAATGTCCCGCCTCTCCCATGTGCACTGGAAATTACACAATGTCCCACCCCCCTCCATGTGGGTGCCTGATATGATGTAGTACCTCCACCCTTTTTCATGCCCCCTGTCCACCAGAAATGACACACCACACCACCCCACACCACCCCCACACATTCCATGCTGTGATGCAGCTATAGGCAGAGCAAAGGCTGGCTTGTTTGGGCTAAACCTGGACATATTAGAAGGGTTATGCTGATAAAAGCATTTAGCGCTGTTCGTCCATAGTTAGATTATGTTTTGCACCTGTGTGTGTGGATTGCCTGAGGAAAACAGCAAAATGGATGAACCTAGCCTATCAACATCTGCTAGTGCCACACCGGAGGATTTTGTTATGACTGAATTGATTGAATCATTCTTGAGACTTGGTTTGCATGATAAACATAAGTGTGTTAATATGGATGAACAGTGGGAAGAACCAAATGTTGGAAAAATGCCCTGATGAAAAGCCCGCTGTGGCCATGACAGCAATTCAAGTGCCACCTGAAAAGAGTATTATGTTGGACCTGATAAGGGTATTCTAATACAGCTACTGCAAGACTTGATGGCTCAGGACTTGAAGATAAACTGTGAGGGGTGCATCATAGAACACCCCTGGCAGATAAGACATCATTGTTTATATAAACCAGAGGAGGGGTACTGGGAGCATGCTTTTCCTGAAGTCTGTGACAGGTTGCGCACACATCAGATTAAGCTACTAGTCAAGTTGACAGCATGGAAACTCTGGTGCACAGCATCCTATTTTGGTACAATACAAGCTATAAATAACACTCTGAATTTAAAGAGATGCCATGTATTGCTAAGGGACTTGACACACTGTATGAACAGTTGAGTGTAATGTTACAGAGTGCTGTTGAAGAAGCGGTTTCATCTGGAAGTCATAAAAATATTTTAAAAGCCCACAGCAAAAAGGAAGCCCTGTGCCATATTATATGTACTTGTATGATGCTGGGAGTTCTGACAAGGAACACAGTGCTGCATGATGAGAACTGTTAAGATGGGTACCCTGTGGGGAAAACACCAAAGAATGTCTGAAAAGCAGAAAAAAGAAAATCTTTTACAGACATTGATAACCATGCAAATTTCAAGCCATATTGCTCAAACTTCGTGTAACCCTGTAAGCTGGGAAAAACTTCAGTTTATACAGATTTTGATGAATGACATTAAAAAAGATGTATGCTAGTGTGAAATAATGAACATGAGCAGATGCCTAAGTAATAATGTGTTTGAAACTATTCAAAATGTGCTACATGGTAATATTTTAAAAAAAATGGATGTGGTTTCTCACGGCCGCATGTTGGTAGCTGTGACCTACATTGTTGACATTTGTTGTTATAGTTTAAAATGTCAAAGACAGGAAGATGTTAGCAATGTAATTGAATTAACATCCAATTTTCTTGTTACACAGCAAAACAGAGCCTGGCTTTTTTTGTTGTAATATTTATAACGCAGTATAACATCAATTTATTACAATGGTTAACACATGCTCTGTGCTGTTATATAATTAGATGTATACATTGTGTGGTGTTTCATAATAACATTTTCACATCTGAAAAAAACACTGGTGTCTCGGTTTTATTACTAAACAACAGTCATGGTTACGAAATTATTGAAAAAAATATATTATGACCCTCATACACCTGGTAGCTTAGGCGGTGTTCTGAGACTAAATGGTGCTGCCGCAAAACAGGGAAAAAGAATTACTAACACTCAGGTAACACGGTGGCTGTCTTTACAAGATGCCTACACTATGCTCAAACCTGTGAGGAAACAATTTCTTAGAAACACAGTGGTTGTTAACAACACTGATGCACAATGGCAGGCTGATTTGGTCAAAATGTCTAGTCTTTCCAAAGACAATGATGGCTTTCAGTTTATTCTAACAGTTATTGAAGTCCTATCAAAATATGCATGGACCAAAGTGCTAAAAAAAAATCTGGAAGAAATGTGACAGAGGCTTTTAAAATGATACTCAGAGAGGGCTGCAAGCCTAAAAAATTACAAACAGATGAAGGGGCTGACTTTGTTAATGATAATTTTTAAGTATTTTTACAAGAACAAAACATACAACATTTTACATCAAATGATGTTAAGGCTTGTATAGTGGAAAGATTTAACTGTACATTAAAAACAAAAATGTGGAGATATTTTTCAGCATTTAACACATATAGGTACATAGATGTATTACAAGCTTCAACAATGGCCTATAATCAGAGCTATCACCGGTCCATCAAAATGAGGCCCAACAATGTGACAGCGGCCAATTCTTTACATGTTTAGAAAATTCTATATAATGATCTTATACTCAGTGTAAAAAGGCCTTTTAATTTTTCATGTGGGTGATCATGTGCGGGTTTCTAGAGTTAAGAAAACATTTGAAAAAGGTTATGAGCAAAACTTTACAAGTGAGATATTTATTATTTCTGAATGTGCACCTAAGCCTTTACCCATTTACAAATTAAAAGATTATGATGGAGAAGAAATAAGAGGTATTTTTTATGAGCAAGAGCTGGTAAAAGTCGAACACACAGCAAACCATGTATACAGGGTTGAAAAAATAGTGTCACAGAAAAGACAAGGGACAAAAAAAAACTGGTTTATGTAAAATGGCTAGGCTGGCCATCAAAATTGAACAGCTGGGTAGAATCCACACAGCTGAAAAATGTGAAAGTATAAGGGTGCTCCCGTGTTTTGTATGACATCAGTTGAGAGAAAACATTATTGGTAAAACAATGTCTGAGAATGGGTTTTACGTTACATTGCCCAGCAATGCCTTTTTTGAAATGTTTTCCAAAAATACTATTTCAGAATATACTGTGAAACTGGCAAAACCTATTAATTTAGTAGTGGCGTGGGAAGTCGGCTTGTCAGAAATACAATACCCAAGGGATTGGGACAATATTACACAACAAGATGGGAGATTTCAAGCAGGTGAAACTTCTAAGCCATTATTAGCATTATCAATTCCCAGGAGTTATTATCACAATGTTGGTGATGTCACAGCAGCCATCAATGAGGTCCTGAACCAGGTACAACTAGGCATGTTTTTAGAATATGACAGTCGGGAACGGAAAACAAAATTTAACAACATTAGTGGTGGAGCATTTATTGCACACCATAATCTGGCTCGTATTTTGGGTGTACCACATGATATACCACAACTAGAAGCAAGCACAGAACTGTATTATGCTGACATCAACGAGGTTTTTTACACACTGTATGTGTATACAGACATTGTTGAACACCAAAGAGTCGGTGATAGTTATGTGCCCCTACTCCTACTGTGTGGAAATATCTGGTAAAAATAAAGCAATCATAACCATCCACTATGATAAGCCGGATTACATACCAATCAGCAAACAACAGTTTAACACCATAAGTATTGTGATAAAGAATGATCAAGACAAAAAATGTGTTATTCTTGTTTGGCAAGGTGATTGTGAAGCTTCATTTTCGACCTGTTAAAGGAGCCTTCTAAATGACAACCATGTCACAAAAGTTGTACAGTGACCCAAACCTTTATGTATCCTATTATAAAGCACAAGCTGGTCATGGCTTATCTAGTTTTCATGGTGCCCCTGTTATGTATGGTGCTGGTATAGGTGGTATATTTAGAACTTTATTTAGAAAAGCTGTACCACTATTACAAAAAGGCTTCCAAACAGTAAAACCACACCTTAAAACAGCTGCTAAAAATATTGCAAAAGATGTTGTGGGAAACGTTGTGAGTTCCTTCATGACTTCAGATCCGGGACAACAGCAAGATGGGGCAGGAATGATTGTTTACAAGAGGCCCAATAAGAAGAGGAGAATGGTCCTACTGGGGGCCCGTGAAAGTGTTATTGAAAGGTGGCCTGTTCAAAAGAAAAAAAAACAGTTGTGATACATAAGCACAAGGAGAGAAAACCTCGTAAAACTAACAGTCAAAGAGACTTATTTTAAGCCATTGCTCTGGTACACTGCATGTCTCAGGAATGTGGAAAGTCAGAATTAGACCTTTTCGTGTTACCACCAACCCAAACCAGTATACAGAAAAACCTGTACATTGAAATCCCTCCCTTGTCAGCTATAAGTGATAATGCACCCTTGAAATTTTATGTGGCTGGTAACGGTGAAGATGACATCGACCTAAACAACACCTTGTTATACCTTTTGTGCAAGGTCACTAAGGCTGATGGTAGCAACATTGATGATGTAGCTAGAGTAAGTTTAATTAACTACCCCCTGGCAACCATCTTTAGCCAGGTGAATATAGCCGTGGGTGACTGGCTGATCAGCCAGAGTAATAACTGCTACCCCTACAGAGCATTTATCAAGTCACTGCTTAATTACAGTGATAACACCCTGGTACACAATTTTCATCTGGATTATTTTATAAGGACACACCAGGGCAACATAAGAACCCCACTCTTAATGGTCCCAATGAGGGTTTTAAAAAGCATGCAACTTTTACAGCAGAGAGTCACAGTGTAGAACTGCTTGGACCAATTCATGCAGACCTATTCTTCCAGGAAAAGCTGCTCCTGAATGGCATGGATGTTAAAATTAAACTTGTTCGTAACAAGAATGAATTTTTTTTAAATAGTGGTGATGCAAATGAAGATTATAAACTACAAATGAAATCTGTATCTATGTAAAAAGGGTAAAAATGTCACCAGCTGTATGTATTGGCCATGCTCAGGCTTTATAAGCTGCTAATGCAAAGTACCCTATTGACCGTGTTAGCATGAAAGTGTTTAGTATATCTGGGGGCAGTCGTGTGTGCAACCAGGATAATCTGTTTCTGGGGCAGATACCAAAATTGTTGGTGGTAGGGTTTGTTGATAATGATGCTTTCAGTGGTGTGTACAATAAAAATCCATTTAATTTTAAACATTTAAACATTAACCTTATAACTCTGTATGTGGATAGTGAACAAGTTCCTGTTAAACCACTGCAACCTAACTTTACAAATGGTAATGCTGTGACAGAATATATCAACCTGGTCCAGCTAGTGGAAAACATACAAAAGATAGCCCGTTGCTGATAGACCGTGTAGGTTTTTGTCAGGGGTACACATTATTTGCTTTTGACCTATGCCAGACTTAAACTGTACAGTTTACTTTAAAGCCTACAGAGCCGCTGTCTGTACCATGACACAGATTCTGTCATATTTGTTAGCAGGCCTTGTGATTTGGATCCGCCACTTGGTGACTATTTGGGTGATCTGACCGGTGAACTACCACCTGATGAACACATTGTGGAGTTTGTGTCAGGTGGTCCTAAAACCTATGGTTACAAACTGAATAATGGCAAAATTTGTATGAAGTGTAAAGGAATTACGCTTCATATGACAAATAATGAAAAGGTCAATTACAGCTGTCTCAAATCACTAGTTAACCATTTTGTCAAGGATGGGGGTGTGAAAGAAGGTGTTGGGGTACAGTCAGTCCATATAGGATTGAAAAAAATTATGCGGAAAAAAAAAAGCATCACTATTGAAAATAAGCCAGAAAAAAAACTTTCAGGGCTGTATACAACAAAAGGGTGGATACACTTTAGCTTTAATAAGTCCAAAATAATGTCTGAGATCCATAAAATTCTCATATACTGTATAACCACTGGGTGCCCTATGGGGTATGTCTTGGTCTTGTTCACATAGGGATACAAACTGGTAAAATCATAGTAATGGATTTTCTCATTAGGTTGCGCATGGTAATATAAACGCAGTGCATTTGTGCTTCCCCCATAAAGTGATTCACAAGGGTCCATCGGCTCTGGAAAATGGTTTACTTTCAAAAATGCATGCATTTCTGTTTTTGGGGGGTGGTTGGTCTGTCCATAAAGATTCTTGGGTTAGGGCTGAACAAATTTTCACACAGCCCTCATCCCTTTTGTTTGCTGTTGGTGGGTGCAGGCACTGGAGGTAGCAACAGTCTTGTCTGGTCAGGAAGACTCTCTTTCTGTCTAGATAACTTTGAGTGTGTGTGGTGGCCTCTTGCATGCTTTGGAAATACTGCTTCCAGAGGCTTAAAATTGATATCTAGAAAACATTAAATAAAAAATACATAAATATATAGCCCCTGTAATGCTTGCTGCATTATAATAGTACTGTATTTTGCAGGCTGATTATATATTAGGTACATTTCATGTCAGATATACATTTCTTTTATTGTATTTTGATCTGTTTTAGTTGATTGGTACCCTTAATAAAAACATGCAAAATATAGGCATATTAAATAATTTGCTGCATTAAACATCCTTGTTTTAAAACTATAAATAATAGTAAGAGATGGGGGGCATTGTCACTCACACCAGATCTTCTTAATGAATACTTTAGAAACATGTGGCAATATAATATACTTTTTCTTACAAGGAGGCCTACTAAATTCAGAAAAAAGCACCACAGCTAATTTACAATCTATAACACATATGCCCCATTATTAACCTGCATTGTAAAAAACTGTAAACACTTTTGGTAATGTAGTACCACAAATTTGGCTACTTTAGCTTCGACATACCTGCTTTTTTGTTCTCATTCCTTAGTGTTGTAGTTTTGGATGATGGCCCCGTTTGCTCCATTTATATTACAAAATTAAAAACAGTTTATAAGTCAGCACTAATTACTGTATATACAGCTGTTTATTTTTACAGTTTTACATATTAAAGAGCAAACTTTAGCAGCTTTTTACGTATTAGCAGCAAAATTTAAAACATCTTTCTACGAAGTTCAGACCTTTAATAAACCAGTTTGTTAGAGGTTTAAAACCCTGGCTCACAATATACAGTGATAGTTATAAATGCACAAATGGTAAAGCATAACATCTTATTGCTAGCTGTAAAATAGACTATGGTTCTGTTTGATGAACAGCAAAACATTTTAAAGTAAAAACATTACTATACACCACTACAAGTGTATGCAATGCTGGCAAAAAAATAAAATTATAAAATTGCCCCCCATATACACACAATTATAACATTTAAATGCTAATAACATGTTTGAATAACTTAAGTTGACATACCATGTAAAGGTGTAGGAGGCACTGCAGGGTGATTGCTAAATATAGACGAGACTGGCAAGCCTACATTATAAAAAGCTATATTATAGTTTAATAAATTTAATTTTTCCCACTTAAAATATTAAACAAGAACAGATTAAAGTGCACTTACCACCATCTCCTTGTGATGCTTTTGATTCTAAAACAAGATCATGAAAGCCACCTGGGAAAGCTGTTTTGCAAAAAATTAGCCATTTTAAAATCTATGCCACAAGAGTTTTAAAAAACTTAAACTATTCAAAAGCCTTATCCACACTGGTTCACTGGCTGTAAACAGGAAGTTGTGAGCTAATGCATCAACTTTTATAAGGTACAAAGGATCTAAACACACCCCCCACAGGCACGGGCGGAAACTGAGAACCAGTGTAACATAGACCAATGAGGGGCTAGAAGACTCATTGATTAGTAATCATTGCATTTAAATACTTGAGGGTGGTCTTGGCCAGTAGAAGCACAAATATATTTTAAAAGAAAATGGTTTAAAACAGATATGACCTGAAATAAAACTATGATATGATACAACACATATTTACAAATGTTAACACACAAACTGTGTGAAACACAAGCAGATAAATTAAACCAAACTTCTTTCAATTAAAATGAATGAAGACCTTTGTTTAAATGGGAAAAAATAAAACATTGAGGGGATGTTTTAAAACTTAATTATTTAAGAACCAGAAATAAAACTATGACATAACACTTCTAATACATGTTTAAAAATGTTAAAGCAAAAACTATGTACAGTAAAACAGAAGCAGATAAAATAATTCAAATGTTATTTCACTGAAATAAATGGGGCCTTTGTTTTAAATAAAAAGAAACATTAAGAGGGGTTGTTCTCTAACTTAATTATTTAAGAATCAGAAATAAAGCTATGATATGATTCAACACTTCTCACAAATATTTACAAATGTTAAAGCACAAAATTAAGTGTGTGTGTGTGTGAATTTCTCCAATAAAAACATTTACAATAGGGTTTATTGTATAGATTAATTTTAGAATAACTATCATGCTGTTTAACAAAAGAGACACTGTCATTATAACATTGTATTGCTTATAAATGTAATAACTTTGGTTACAAAGCTAAAATAATTGACATGTGGTAGAGATGCTCATAATTCAGCTGGTCACAGTTTTCCAGATGTGTGCATATGTGTGTGTGTGTGTGTGTGACCACTCTAATGGTCAAATAGGACTAAGGAATATCTGAAGCCAGTACTGTTGTTATTCTCGTGAAGAGACAAAGACTTTACTGTGCAGTTATAGATAAAGTGGTAATGGTTTATCCTATCAGTTTGGACACAACAGGTTTCATCCAAACGTAAGCCCCAAGCTACGGTGGATAGCCTTGTGTTTCACAGGGCGTAACAGATAACTGATACATTTTAAGTATGACATATGCCCCCAGACCACCATAATTTGAGTTTTAAATTCAGGTCTTGAAATATTGTCTTTTGAATTACTTTATTTCAAGACCTTCACATTTGAGAAAAACATGTTATAGTTTTACATAAAATAAATATTAGCATACACCTAAGAGCATGTTATAAAGACATGTACTTTCTGATAACCTGCAAAACAATGCCCGTCTCTTCCTGTAAAAAGAAAATTGCTTAAACAATGTGTGCAACTATTTTTAAAATGTAAAATAATGAAGGATACATTACACACTAAAAACATTTTGCATTTGGGAGTGTGGAGACTGATGGCTATAGAAAGAAGGACCTCTCAATTTATAAAAAATAAAATGTGTAGGGGAGAACTTAACTAAACCACTAGAAGACTTTTAGGCATTGACAAACTACAAATATGAAAACTGTAAGAATCTTTTAAACACTGTAATGGCAGCATCTGATCAGAGGCTTTACCCCATTTATTAAAGAACCTCTCAATTTATTAAAAATAAAAATAAAATGAACAGGGAAAACATAACTAAACTACTATAAGGCATGTAGGCATTGACAAACTAAAAATACGAAAACTGTAAAATCTTTGAAACAGTCTAAAGGCAGCATCTGATCAGAGGCTTTATCCCATTTATTAAAGAACCTTTCAATTTATTAATAATAGAAGTAAAATGAACAGGGAAAACATAACTGAACTACTATAAACCATTTAGGCTGTGACAAAATAAAAATATAATAAACTGTAAGGAAACAACTTTTGTAGGCATTCAATATCGATATAAAGCATACTGGCATAAAAGTCATGTTAGTAAATTATAGTTTGTATTTTAATATGTTTATTGTATTGTTTGTAGTTTCATTGTAAAAGTGATCTGAGCATTGGAAGGGCACTTTTTATAAATACAATTTTACTTACTTACTTACTAAAATGTACAAAACAGCTTCTGACATGTCCTGGGCAAGCTCAAACATGACAATCTTCACTCCACCCATAGCAGCATCACAATATGGAAGGGGGTGCTGCATCATATCTGGCACACAGAGGTGAGAAAATTGGGTGGGGTGCATTATATCTGGCATACACGGAAGGGGCAGGACATTGCATAATTTCTGCAGCACATGGGAAGTGGAAGGGTCAGGACATTACGCAATATCTGGCAATCAATCGTACGTCATTTCCGGCAATCAAATTTTGACAGTTAGTATACATGTATACTACTCATGCTGCCAGCCCTACATCTGCCCTTCCTGTGCCTGGTTCCCCCCCACAGCTCCCCAGTTTGGCAGTTTTTCAACTGTGTCAGGGGGGCAGCAACCTTGTGGTGTGTCTGCTTTGTGGGGTGCAGGTGCACTGTGCCCCCTCAGGGGACACATCTGAGGACTGGGGGCCAGCACACACATATGCTGAACCACCACAAGGTGGAGTGGCAGGCTGCCATTGAACAGGCCAGGCCTCCACCTGCTGGCCCTTCTGTGTCAGTGGCAGAGGGTGCTGCTGTTGTGCATTGCCACAGCAGGAGGAGGAGGAGGGCCACAGCAGCAGCTGCTCCACTACTACTCCCACCACTGCCACCATCACCACCACCCTAACCACCACCACTACCTGGTCCCCCCCAACACCAGTGGACCCCACAATGCCTGCAACTCAGGCAGACATATCACTTTTGTGGGCTGCGGTGGAGGAAAATAATGAGAGGGTGGATACTGTCCAGCAGTAGGTGGAGCAGATCTAGCAACACCAGCTACAGATTGTGTCGATGCTCCATCTGCTGCTGGAACATCAGGAGATCTCCCATTAGCTTTTTATTTCAGTACACCTCCTTCCCCCAACTGCTGTATTGTTTTGTATTTTGTTTATGTTTAATAACAGACAGAGAGAAGGCCACAGTAGTAGTTTAAAGGGAAGCAGTCAGCAACAGGAGGTCCTGCCCCATGCAAGGCTTACCCTACAGTTAAGCCTTTTAAGTGTCTTGCAGCATTTTTCTCACACCGCAGCATACTTTGTTTTAATAAAGAAAAGTCAGTGACCCAGAAGTATGGTGGACACTATGGGGGCTCCATTATGTGTAAAGGTGCAACGGCGATGCATCATGTGCTTCAATACAAAAGGTTAGAAGTGCATGGTGCATCTCCACCGCATCTTTCCTTTACACATAATGGAGCCCTCATAGCATCCGCCATACTTCTGGGTCACTGACATTTCTTTATTAAAATAAAGAATGTTGTGGTGCAAGAAAAATGCCTCAACATACTTAAAAGGCTTACCCGGAGGGTAAGCCTTGCAGAGGGCAGGAGTTCCCGTTGCTGACTGCTTCCCTTTAAATATATACATACACATACACATATACATACAGACATACATGCTCTTTATTACCCTGTTACTATAATCCAGTGCCTCAGTAATGTTTACTTTCTGTTGTGGAGTGGTTGTGGAAAAGCTGGTGTGAGCAGTACAAGTATGATGTGCTAAATTGCATGTGTGCAGTCAGTGTTGTTTCGTGTGTGTGTGTGTGTGTGTGTGTGTGACATCAGACATTGTTCAGCTTCTTACAAACATATACTGCTGACTTGTTGCAGTGTTTATGGTATAAAGAATAGCGATAAGAATAACATGTATTTTATTGTCACCATCATCATCAGTGGACTAAGTGATACAATATTTTTTCAGAGGTGTCTGGTCAGAGTGCACCTTAGTCACATACTGCACACATGACTTTTAGGACAGGATGTGTTTTTTCTGCTATGATCTCCGCAAAGTCATGTGTGCACTGTGAGTGACTGAAGTGCACAGTGACTCAATACCTCTGAAAAAATATCATGTCACTTACCCCGCTGGTGCTGACGGTACAACTAAAATATACATCATATATTCTTTCTTATCTTTATTCTTGACATACTGCAACAAGTCACACCATATATATGTTTGCACGAAGCTGGACAATGTCTGCACACACAGGAAAGAACACTGACGGCACACATGCAGTTTAGCACAACATACTTGCACTGCTCAATCATGCTTTTTGTGAAACATTTTAAGTCATGAGTCCTGACACAACATAAACATTACTGAGGCTCCAGAAATATTTATTTTTTGAAATAGAGTTAAAGCAGCAGTGCAATAATCTGGGGAAAATTTTGACCTATACTTTTTATGCTATTTTACTTTGCCACTTTACTTACCTCCAGACTTGTATGATACCAATCTTTACAGTATTTGACTCTACTTTAGTACTTTTTTTCATGTCTAAAATAATAAAAGGAGCATTCCTTTTAATACAGTGTAGACCAGGTCTTCATCAGTATTTTCCACTGTTTTTCTCCATCAGTTGTTATATATTACTTCTGTTGTAAAATTAATAATTATGCAGCAGGCAGTGTTTTATGACCTCACAGAACAATATTTATTTAAAAACAGCTGCAAATAGTGATGAAAACCTGGTCAGAGCCATATTAAAAACTGTGCTCCTGTTTTTTTCAGACATGAGAAAAAGTAGTAAAACAGGCACAAATTGTGAAAAGAAGGGTATCATACAAGTCAGAAAGAAGCAACTAGTGGCTGGCAATGTAAAATAGCATAAAACGTAGGTCAAAATTTTCACCACATTGTTGCACTGCTGCTTGAATTTATAATTTAAGTATGACATTATGTGCTCACAAACACAACACATAAAATGCAACTGTCTTGTGCCCAGAAAATTTCCAAGTGCTGAGAAAAAATTAAATGGGAGCGTTACACCACATGCAAAGTTCCTCGGACTGTATTGCACAGTCACTCATGCACACAGTGGTCACACAGAGTCCCCAGAATTTTTCTGCATCCCCAAAATACATCTGTCTTGTGTCCAGAAAATCCCCAAGTGCTGAGGAAGTGAAATTGGAACATTACACCACATGCAAAGTCCACCAGAATTTATTGCATAGTCACTCATGCGCGCAGTGGTCACACAGAGTCCCCAGAATTTTTCTGCATCCCCAAAATGCATCTGTCATGTGTCCATAAAATTCCCAAGTGCTGAAGAAGTGAAATGAGAGCATTACACCACATGCCAATTCCACCAGAATTTATTGTGCAGTCACTCATGTGCGCAGTGGTCATACAGAGTCCCCCAAATTTTTCTGCATCCCCATAATGTATCTGTCTTGTGTCCAGAAAATCCCCAAGTGCTGAGGAAGTGAAATGGGAGTGTTACACCACATGCAAAGTCCAACAGAATTTGTTGCGCAGTCAGTCATGTGCGCAGTGGTCACACAAAGTCTACGGAATTTTTCTGCATCCCCAAAATGCAACTGTCTAGTGCCCAGAAAGTTTACATACTCTGTGATGATGGTGTCATGATGCACAGTGTCTTGCTAAACCATGTGAAGGAGGGATAACCTGATATGAATCCATTCAGTTTTCCATCAGAAATGATGACCGTGAGAGAACTGTTGCTGATCCAAAGTGTGCTGCAAGTCCCGCAAATGTAATGCAATCACCTCAACTGGATAGAAGGGTGCCCTTTGTGTGTACATTAACAGTAGCCTTGGTGAGTTGATATACATATATATATATATATTTGTTGGTGGGGGGGTTGACATATATAGACATGTACTCATTGTATTGTTTTATATCACAGGTCACATACTGTTAGTGTGCACATTCCAGTGCTTGATGAGAAATGTTGGCATTGAAATTGGAAATGGAATACTCTATCGCCAATAAAGGTAAGTATGTTTTGGGGGGAGTATATTTGCAAATTGCAAGTAGGTCTCATTAATGGTTTATTATTTGGTTACTTCTTCTCAGATTTCTTCTGCATCCTTCTCCAGTCTGTTAATAATGATCAGGGTCATCAATTGAAATGACTTCTGCATGTTGCATATCAGCCCCAGCCTGGGGGGGGCTGATGTTGAAGAAGTTCTTTGGATAAAACAAGTATGATACAACAAAGCATCTTGAAGTTTCCTAAAAAAAGAAATGAAGGACTTATTATGACTTGATTGCAGCAGTAAGACATTGGGAAGGAATTTCAAAGCCCCAGGCAAGACACAAGGAGCCTGCACCAAACAACAGTGGCACAAGACAGCCCTGTGTCAAACACTGCACCAGACCTGAATTTCAAAGGCTTCCTGCATCAAAGCGGGGGAAGGGAAAGGGGAAATTGTTTAACCAGGAAAGGCACACTAAGCCAGATCTTGTTTCCAGGTGTGACCTGGGAGCACAAGGAAGTTAAGTGACTTGCTCAGGGTCACACAGTATGCAAGTGGAAGCTGTGGGATTCAAACCCAGGTCTGGTCTGCTGGATGTCACCAGATTGCAGCTCAGAGCCTTAGACCACTGCGCTATACTGCCTCCTTTGGCAGCACCAAGATGCAAGACAGCCTGTGCCACAGAAATGGTGCAAGATCGCACCCACGGGAATTTCAAACATGCACCCCTGACAACCAACAGGTCAAAGTACTGTCAGCTGCTAGACCAGCCAGAGCTGGTCTAAGCAGCCCTAGAACATACATAAAGGCAGACAGCACAACAGACAATGCTGAAAGCTGGACACAGCTGAGGCTCTGAGACACAAAGAGGTGGAAGACAACACAGAGGAATGCCAGGAACAGCTGCAATACTCCTCCACATGGCAGCAAGGGTGGTCAGGAGGCGACGACGTGCCAGGCAGCAGTGAAAGGAGGCTGCCAGGAGACTAGCACTGGCCAGACAACAGCAGCAACACCCAGCACAGTGCCCACATAAGCCAAGGGAGCACTGCTAAAGAATCATGTACACAGACATGACAAATGAACAGTGCCTGACATGGTACAGGCTGAACAAGGACACCATCACACAGCTCTGCAGTGAGCTAAGGGAAGACCTATAAAGCAGGACAGGCAGAGGCAACCCCCTACCAGTGGAGATAAAGGTCACAGCTGCACTCCATGTCCTTGCAACAGGCACCTTCCAGATGCCCACAGGAGACATGCTGGGAATTTCACAATCAGCAGTCTCAACAAGCCTACGACAGTTCCTGGAGGCATTACTGCACCGGACAGCACAGTACATCACATTCCCATGGGACACCCATGAGCAGCAGGCCATCCAGCAGGGCTTCTACAGTGTTGCCAACTACCATGGGTACTGGGTGCAATAGACTGCACCCACATCGCTATAAAGGCACCGTCAGTGGATGGGGATGCATTAGTGAACAGAAAGGGATATCATTTAATGAACATCCAGGTTGTATGTGACAGTCGCTGTAGGGTCCTGGACATAGTGGGATGGTACCCAGGGTCATGCCATGATGCCTACATCTATAGGCACAGTGGCCTGCATGACAGATTTGAATGTGGAGTAATACAGGATGGCTGGCTAATAGGTAGGTGCAAGTGCAACAGTATGCAAAGTGACACACAGGTAATGCTGAACAAAGCCAACACTGAACCCAGGACATGCATGATGTCCCATGAGACAGGCTAAAACACTGTTGTCTCACAATCAAACATGGCAGGTGCACACTACAATATGGGGGCATCAGAGGACTGGCTAGAAACAGAATCTCCCCCCACGACAGGTAGCACACATGCACACATGACACAGTGACAGGTGACATAGGAATGTCACTGGGGGTGCCCCTGGAAGCCATGGTGCTACGGGGAGCACAGCACAACACACAACCATGACCAAGACCAGGATGGCAGTGCCCATGGAAGTGCAACCCTGAGCCCAAGTGTACAAATACAGGCATGCGTGGCATAAAGGATGTCCCCCCTACCCCCATACACACTCTCTAACCCAGTAGCACACAGCAACACAGCCATGCAGTGCAACACAGCATGCAGCTATTGGGAGGCATACTGGCTATGCATGAGACAGTAACACAGCAGACACAGGGAACAGACATGGCACAGATGTGGACATGCATGAAGGGGCAGACAGTGTGAGGTGGGTGCAACAGCGATCATGGTAACTGTAGCACAGAGCATGCATGGTGGGTGGAGGACACAGTGGGATGCCAGAGGTGATGCACATAATACCAACAGTGCAGGCACAACAACTAACCAGTGCCGTCATGTCCACAGGTAACAGTGGATACCCCCTACTGCCATGGCTAATGACACCAATCAGAAGACCACAGAGTGTAGTTGAAGCATGACACAGTGAAGCACATGCATCCACAAGGGCTGTGATCCAGCCAACATTCGAACTCCTGAAGATGCTGTTCCGTTGCCTGGACCACTCTGGAGGCACGCTGCAGTACACTCTCAGCATGGCATGCAAGATCGCTGTGGCCTTCTGCATCCTCCACAACATTGCCATCGACAACAGAGTGAACATGCCAGATGAGGAGGACATGGATGACAGTGGCGATGAGGTGGGTGACAATGAAGAAGCCAATACAGCAGACGACAACAACCAAAGCCAACACCCAAGAGGCACAGCAGCAGCCAGATACAGGGCCAGGGCACAGCTGATACAGAACTACTATGCATAGCACCATGCCACAGCAAGCAGCATCATGAGCAGGACAGAACAGCCAATGACAATGACCAGAACACACGCCACACAATGTGCACATGCCAACTGTGCAGCACCACACCATGGTGCCATACAGACATGCAGAACCAACCAGGCCAGACACCTATGGAACACAGATGCCGGAACAACATCCCTAGACATACATGCTATGCCATAGGGTGCCTGTCAGACAGAGACTAGTGATGATACACAGACACTGTCTGCTGAATGACCAAAAGCCCATGGCAACAGTACACAGCAACAACCAGAGAAGGACCATGGCAACAGAGAAAGGCACACACCAACCATGGTAACAGGCGATGTGCACTGCACAGTGTGGATGTGTGGATGTGTGCATGGCAGGAGTCATGCCTGGAAACACATGCCAGGCACATGCCGAGGTGACCTTGGCATGGCCAATGTGAGAACAGACCTGGGTGCTACTGAAGGACACCATGGCAACTGGCATGTTCAGACACAGATCTACAGAGTCACATGGCCACTGATGGGTGTAGGCACCATGGGTACAAGTGTGGTGGGGTGGCACTGAACCATAACCAGGCGGGTCATGTGTGCTTCCACATGTCCACACAGGTGCACTGACTGATGCACCTGTACGATGGCACAGCACTCCCAAGGACCATATGCCCTGCTGACCAAGGACTGCACCACTGCCATGTAGAATGGCTACCACACATGACAGACAGCCAGGCAGTGCACAGATGTGGCCTGGGTCCCTGGACAATGTTCACCACTCAGAAGATGTACCTGGACACACATGGCCAGAGAGGAGGAAGGGCACCAGCACCTGTGCAGCACCACACTCAGGGTGGCACAAGCAGTGGTGACCACCCATACCCCCCCAGAAGGCACACCCATGGGGAAGGGGCACCAAACACTACTGCCACAATGGAATCCCATGCAGCATGGAGATAGGGAGTGAACGTACCAGACATGCTGAATGTGGGGTGCAATGCCCTGATAGCATTGCACCATCACTGGCATGGCTCGTGGCCGTGGACACCATGATAGGTCACAACCCCCCCATGAGGCATGGTGTCAGGACACCACTTTGGGGTGTGGCATTGCTGGTAAGGCATGCACAGGAATGCATGGCCAACAGCCATGCTACCACATGCACCACAATGCCCACACAAAGTGCCACACTATCCCTGCTGTGTGCTACACACTGGTACAGGTCACCGCACCCCCCACAGCCAGCAACAGACCCACCACTGACTGAGGACCACCACAGCAATGTGATGCAGCATGCCACATGATGTAGATGTCACAGTGTGATGCAGGGTGCCGGCATAGGACAGAGACCACGCAGTGCAATGCCAGTCCCTGTGACAGTGCGGTGCAATGTGTGCAGCTGATGCCACCAGTGGCACAAACGAACATACAAACAGACAAAGCAGCCAGCCGAGGATGGGCAACTGGACCAACATGCCTGCTCATATTGCAGGTCCACAGCCTGAGCAAATGTCCCTGCCCTCCCGCCCCACCTCTCCCATCCCCCCTACCCATGAGTCTCACCATCTCCTATGCCTAACACAGCCTCTCCTACTGCTGTCCACCGACGATGATGGGATGCCCACATCTGGTACACTGACAGGTGGCCACCAGCCATGTAGTGAGGGAGTGCAACCCAACCCCCTCCGCACAAACCACCCCCCCAGCTGATGTCTGTGCCCCATGTGATATGGGTGCCACTTGGCCTCAGGTGACTCCCCATTGACCACATGCATCTCTGGCAAATACCTGTACATCGTACCCATGACCCCCCACACAACCACCTGTCACCCAGGGAGTACATGGGCAGTGCCCCCAATCCACCCATGTATGCCTGTCCCTGCTGACCAGCTGCCAGCTATGTATTCCTCCCCTGCACTGTCACCAGAAGGAGAATATCCCTGCTGAGGTGTGGGCACCGGTACTGTACACCGTACCATAGTTGTGTCCCTGCCAGTGAAGTGTATGAGGGCATTACAGCCTCACCACCCATACTACTGATCCACCTAGCAACGCATCCCAGCAGCATGTGTGTGTCAGGTCCCTAGTGTGCATCACACCCATGGCACCTTCCCCCTCCAATGCAGGACCTTGGTTTGCACCCAGGTAATAATCTGTCCTGGGTATCTAGCCCTCCAGATTCATAACCCCACACTCCATGGCATTGAAGCCAAGCAGCCAGACCACAGACCACCTCCCCAGCCATCCAAGTACACCCTGTGTGTGCACTACCCCATGCCCTGCACAGTGATGCAGTGGGTGGGTGGGTGCATGTGCAATGCAGGCAACATTGCATCACAGCCACCACTACCCACAGGACCCTGTATCACAGTGCAACACGTCAGGTGATGCAGAGGCTGGTTGGTGGAACCCCAACCCTGCGTCATGGTGAGCCACGGCAAGTGACGCAAAGACCATGCATCAGAACCCCATCGCTGCATCACGGTGCATCATGGCAGGTGATGCAGATACCGGTGCGTCAGAACCCCATCATTGCGTCGTGGTACATCTTGGTAGGTGACACAGAGACCGTTGCGTGAAAGCCTCAGCCCTGTGTCACAGTGCGTCATGGCAGGTGATGCAGCCATATCAGCATTGGTACCACAGCCCTGCATACCACTGCATTAGGGTATCTGATGCACATGCGGCTGGAATGCATCACACTGCACAGAGGACAGCCAGTGGAGTCACACTGTGTCAGGACCCTACATGAGGACAACTGCCACAGTACACACTGCCCACAACAGCGATCACAGGGGTGCAAGAACACCTCCTCATCCTACTGCACCACAATCCCTTGGGTAGGCACTGCAGGGCCCTCCCACAGCTGGAAGCACATGCAGGCAGGTCTAGGGGGAACTGTAGGCAGCAGACCCAGCACACCCATACAGGTGTGGTACACAAAGACACCCCAGCCCCAGCAGAAGCAATAGGTGCGGCTGACCCAGTACTGAATAGCATGGGAGGTCCAGGGTCCCGGAAACCAAACTTCACTGATGAGGAGACTGCCATGCTGGTCAGTTGTGTGACAAAGTGGTCAAGGTTGTTAATGCCACCAGGCTCAGCAAGGCACCCCATGAGGGACAGGGACAGGGTGTGGTGCAACATAGCCAGCAGACTGCAGATGCTGATGGGAGCCAAGCGCACAGTCCGACAGCTGAAGCACAAACTGAATGATAAGTCCTGCAGGGAGCCAGGAATCCTGAAGAGCCTCAAAGACCAGGCCAGAGAGGCAGACATACAGATACGTGGTGGCCATCATAGACAGACAGGTGGGTGGCACACCACATGCACATAGTGGCAGAGACATAGCCTCCAACAGGGGCCTGTACCAACCACATGTCTAACCCATGTGATGTCACTGTCTCCACAGATCCACAGGTGTGTGCGACTGCAGAGGAACATGGAGCCACACTGCAGGACACCGAGAAGACTGGGCGATGTGAGGATGGCTCGAGTACGAGCAAGCAGTGTAAGTTTCACATGCCATGTGTGTGCTGTGTGCATGGGCAATGCGATGGATGCACAGATGAGGGCCGGGGCAGCCAGCCATGGCTGTGCAAAGGTGTATAGCCCACAAGGTAACAGGGCAGCAAGGCATCAATACAAGGTGCATGTGTGGGGGGGATCACAGGGTACCTGGGCAGATATGCACAGCATGTGCAGGTGCTGTGTGCCACTGTGCCCCACAGAATTGCAGTCCAATGCACCTGCAGCACAGAACTGTCGGTGGTGATGGTGTAACCAGATCACCCAGCACAGCGAGCCCATAGCACCCCAGCAACAGGTGCTCTAGAGGGTGTTCCAGGCTGCACATAGTGCTGTGTAAATAATGCAGGCACAGTGTGTCGCATGGCTGACAGGGCACAGACGTAACACCACCGTGCCACTGGCATGCAGGACATGTATGCCTGCACACATGTGCCTGGGCAAGCTTGACAGTACCGCTGCCTGCATGTGGTCATGCGCATGGACAGTACCATACCACAGTGTGACACTGGACAGGGTGTATGAGCACAGGGGCAGCCGACACCACAGGCAACATGGTACAGCTACATGGGTGCAATGGACAACTGACAGCAGGGCACTGGCAAACAGTGCACACAGATGTCACGGCATGGACACAGGCAGGCACAGTGTTTACCATCCCAGACTGCCACTGTGCTAGGCCATGACACCCTGCTGCAGGTACCACTGCTCCCTGTGGGTATAGCACCCCTGACCGTGTGCAGTGTCCGCAGGCACATGGGGGGTGGGGCCTGGTACATGTAGGTGCACAACACCAGGGCATCGGCAGGTGTGTCACCCAGGATATGGTGGAGGGACAGCAGTGCTGGAGTTTCAACAGGGAAAGCTGTACATAGTATGTGCACACACCCTGCATCGACAGTGGGCATGCTGTACACAGACATGGTGGTGGGCATCTGACATGCACACCACCTGCAAGGCCATGGGTATGTGGCCCAGTACGGGCACCATATGCATGCTACACAGGGTGCAGGGTACATGCCACACTGTCCATGCAACACGGCATCATGGCTACAGTCCACACTGCCAGGTATGGCCAACAACTGTGACATGTGGGTTGTGTTCACAGATGGGATGGGTGACATTGTGTGTTTGCATGTGCAGCTGGATGCTACTCATGGCCAACCTCTATTGTCACTGCAGGGTACAGTGAGGATGATGAGGACAATGTGGATGAGGTGGATGAGGACATGCCAACACAGCATCTGTGAGTCCTCACAATGGCAATGAGGAACTTGAAATGGCAGGAGGCACAGGGTTATGAAGAGCACACACGGCAGATGCAGGCCCTTGCATGTACGACAACAGGTACAGGACATGGTGGTGAGTGGTCAACGGTGGCCCATTCTGGGTGCAGTACAGCCCAGGGCACAGAGTCAACTGCTGTGGACTGTGTGCCCCAACAATGCGCTCAACAGCTGGCCACTGCCCCCTCCACAGTGGTGGAACCCACTGCAACTGCAGGACACACAGGACAGGACAATGTGGACAGTGGAGCTCATGTGGATCAGGCCACACAGCCTGCTGTCCCAGCTGGTGATGGCCATGGACATGATGAAGCTGTGGGCATTGCTTGCCATGATGCCCATGTGCATCGTGTCACTGCCACTGCCAGGCAACAGCTACAGGATGTGGTAAGGCTGTCAGGTAGCCTAGTGGTGTTCATAAGGGTGGCCATGGACACACTTGGGGAGCTTGAATGTTAGTATGGTGCCACCATGCATGCATGTGTCATCTCGGTGGTGTAGAACACATCTGTAGTGTGCCATAACACACAGTACTGGCAGTGTGGACTGTGTGTACCACATTGCCTGTGGGACTGGGGGCTTGTTATATTGTAGTAGCTGACCCTCTCTTGGTATATAGTGTAGCATGTTCCAAATGGCAGAGTTGTCACAGTCACCACAGTGTTTGGGTTTGCATATATGTGTGGATAGGGTCATCTGGTGTGTACACAGCTGGGCTGTGGCAAAAGGCAGCACCATTGCAATGTTCACTGTTGCTGTACAGCCATGCTAATGTTGATACGTAGTGTACTGATTGTACCACATCTGCAGCACAGTGATTAGAGACAGTTGTTGTTTGTACCTGTTGTTGTTGTTACTGTTCTTACACACTATATGCACTGTTAATATGCCTTACCCATTGTTGTCTGTGTCATTTCTACACTGTGGGGTGCCTTATGTTGCATGGGGGGGGTTGATGCCAACATAGTCATGTATTGTCAGGCATTGTGCAATGCACAGGTATGTGCCATCACATGCGTGGCATGTCACAGACTGGGCATAGACCATGTACATGCACAGGGTAATGTCATGAGGTAGGGTCAGTGGGTCCGCTGTGCTGGCCACCATGGGAAACAGTCCATGGCCATGTAGGGCCTGGCATGACAATGTACGCCTGTGGCATTGATGATGGGCATGTCTGTGATGATGTGCTGGCTGGTGGTACCAAGAGTGCTATGTTGCTAGGGGATAGTAGACATCGTGCTTGGCCGAGGTCACACGTCTGTCCCGAATGTCATGCACCCTCTGGAGATGGCTGCAATGGTGTACATCTGTGTGTGTCGGCACACTGCCTGGCATGCACTTCTCTAGGCACAGGGGAATGTCGGCAGGGCTGTGGTTGTGCATACATATCGGCCCACCACTTGTGTGGCATGCACGCCGGACCACTGATGGACAGACCAGTATGCCACACGGCACATCCCATGCACAGTGGGCACAGTCGCCGACTGCACACCCTGCAGCAGCCGGCCTGTGACCACTGGTTCACAGCCTCACACATGTCTGTTTCCCTGGTGGTGGTATATCAGGGCATGCTGTGATGTCTCCATCCCATACACAGGACATACACAACTACATGGCTGGTACAGACATCCGTGACACCATTGCACACCACACACTACATGGTCTGTGTTCAACCTGCATGGGTGATGGACAACATATGTGCACAGTGTGACGGACACATAGTAATGTATGTTACAGCAGGTGCGGCAGGGCACAGTGCATGTTGTAGGGCACGTCACATCCGGGGCTGCACAGGATCTGGTATGGGAGGCACACATGTGTGGGGTGGGTTTGCTTAGCCACACCATTGCCTGCACATGGTTGTCTGACAACACCTGTCAGCAGTCCCATCACAGGTTCATGCAGCCCTGTCTGGGTGCCTGACAGCTGGGTGTGCTGGCACTATGTGCCCCTAACAGGCACCACATGGCGGCCATGCCAGAATGGGTGGGTGGACTGGGCAATGCAGGTACAGCGTGTTGTCTGTCCAATGTCCATGCAACTGCTGTGTGTAGGTGTGTGGGCACCATGATACATCTGCATGGGCCCATGTGCGGAAGATGGTGTGTGCACCCTCATGGGGCAGGGCAAGGAAGGTGCACTGCCATGTCATTGTGGTGCTGGGATCAGGTGGTGAGTGACCACCCATCCAGCCATGTGTGGCATGGCCAGTAAACACAGGGCTGCCGGTACACCCTGTGCACATAGTGTCTGCCATGATGTGTATAGACCATGGCAATGGGTGTTGGGCAGGTGACTGTTCAGAGGTGCCCATGCTGGGATGGTGGTGGCATACACAATGTCGGCCGGTGGTGACAGGCGCACATCTATGGTGGGCTGTGCTGGTGTACAGGGGCCACAACACATGGCAGGGCACATATGTGAACCACTGAGCATGGAACCAGGGGAGGATCACAGGACTGTGCATGGATCGGATATTGGACAGCATGGTTCAGACTGGCTGTGGGTGTCCACATCTACTCACATGGGCCATGCTGCAGAGTGCATGTGGATGGCACTCTACACAGAGGCAGTGTATGTCACATCTGCATTATGGGTCCTGGCCAGCTGCTGGGATAGGTACCTGCCCCTGTTCAGGTCAACGCTCCCAGTACCATTGGGGTCTGTGGCATTAGCGCATATGGTGGCACACATGCCACAAGGTTCGGGTGGGAGGGCATGCTGGGCCAGCCCACACTACAGGCACACCAGTTGGTATCCCAATACTGCCACTGTATTGCAGCATGGGCATGGTGGAGCCCATGGGCATCCACTATTCTGCAGGGCTGTGCGATGGGGCCCCAGTGGGCAGTGGTGCTGCCTGTCCTGGCTGCTGCCAGGGTCCACATGCCATGGTATGCACATGGTACTGGTCTTTCCCCATTGAACTGAGCATGTGTCTCCCCGTCATAGGTCCACACATGTCCAGCCCCATCTGGGCACCAGTCTGTCCTGTGTACATGCCCTTATGTGGACACTACCAGGGTGCATGCATTCCTGTGACTGGTGTGGGTGGGGTGGCTCGTTGACCTCTGCATTGTGCAGGGGCACCTCCAGGTTTGTCTTATATGCACTGAAATTGCATGATCGGCTGTGTACTGTACTCTGTGCAGTCGTGGCCACAGATGCGTGCATGTGTCGTCAGCAGATGCATGTACCCTAGTGCACTTGAGGGGGTGCGGTGTACTGATTGGTACACACGGTCACCTGAGGGACAGTGCCATGTTGGGAGGGCCTCACAGGTTACTATGTCAGACACATAGTGTGACCGGTGTACACCGCATGTGTTTGGAGGTGGCTGAATACAGGGTACTGTGCGAGTGTGTAATGTACAGCATGGGTGGTGCCTGCATGGTACGGTCTACCCCAGGGTGTGTCCATTCTGCACCCTGTGCAGGGCATCACACAGGCATAGCACTGGCATGTGGGGGCAATACAGCTGTTTGTGTGTTACCAGGCTGGTGGCAGTGCCTTGACAGATGTCACGTTCATTGGTAACACATGGACATTGACGGTCTGGATGTGCGATGCAGTACTCCTGTGCCATGCCCTCTATGGTCCTATGTTTCCAGCCCTACAGTGGTGTATTGTGCACCTGTCATGTCAGACGTTGGTGCTTCATGGGTTGCCACCAGTGGTCCATGGGCGTGACCTACATCATGTGTGTGCATTCGTGTGTGTGTGTTGTCATGCTGTCCTACACGTGCACAGGATGTGTGTCGTGGGTGGGCATGTGTGTTCAGGGACCACAGTGTTATGTGTCTGGGGCTGTGGGGTGCTATGTGCCATGTCCACCATCCCAGCCACTGTTCACTTCTGTGTGTGACATTCCCATTAGCACGGGTATCCCATACCATGTGGTGTGTGTGTGTGTGTGTGTGTGTGTGCTGTCCTAGCACTGTGCATGTGCAGTGTGGTGCAGCATGTCATTCTGTGTCTGTCTTCGGCATCTTCCCTTGCAGTGCAGTAGTCATTTGTGTCTGCACTGCTGCTGCCACCCTTTTGGAGTGTTGACTCCACAACACACTGGGCCTGCACTGCTGCACATCCACTGTTCCACTCTGAGTGGTGTCCATGGTCCCAGCAGCAGCTGCACTGGATATCACACATGCCTCCATAGCTGTCACATTCACTGTGCTTGCACTTGCCCTGTTGTCTTCTGTGTGCCCATGCTGGCCAGCATGGGTTGCCTCACATGCCACTGCTGTGTTCACCGCTGAAGTCCCACCGGGTATGACAGATACCTTGCGTGGCCTTCCCCTAGTGCATACGGGCTGTCATGCCGACTCTTGTGCAGCCTCGCTGTGTTGCACACTGAGTGCCGTGGTGGACCCTGCACTGTTAGTGCTGCACACGGTGGGCAGTGCTGTTTGTGGACCTGTGGTGTGGTCCATGCTGTTGTGCCATGCCTGTGTCCACCCTGTTGCTGTGTGTGGACATGTGTCACCTGACTGTGTGTCTGACATGCTCTGTTGGCCAGTGTAGTGTGCAGTGGTGGCATGCATCTGTCCCTCCATGCTGGGTGTGCTGTCCTGCACGGTGGTTGGCTGTGTACCCTGGCCACATGTTGCCTGTGGTGCCTTTACACTGTGGGACTGTTGTGCCATGTTGGTCTGGTCATGTTCCGCTGTGCTGCTGCGGGCCTCAGTGAGTCTGTGGACCATTGTCCCTTCCATGGGTCTGCATATCCCACCTCTGCTGTTGTCATCCACCACGGTATCAGTTGGTATGGTGGCATCCTTTGTGTTGCCATACTCTCCAGTCTGTGTTGCCACTATGCCACCTGTGTGTTGCTCCTGCTGATGTTGCGCATCAGCCACAGGATTCACATATGTCTGGTGGATGGTTTGCTGGTCTGCGTCGCCGGGTGTCATTACGTCCTGCATTTGTGGGTGACCTGCCTGTTGCATGACATATCCACTGCTGTGCCCATGTCCACTGTTCAAGTATGGTCCATGCAGTGTGCATTATATGCCTCCATACACAGGTGGATGTCCCTCCCCATGGACATGTGTAGTGCCATCTCCAAATGGTGCCATGGCCTGTTTCATGTATGGGCTGGCCAGCATTGGCACTGGGCATGTGTCAGTGTGTTGGTCATGTGCAGCAGAATACACATCACTGTGGATGTTGCTGCTGTGTGGCCCATTTTGCTGGGACCTTCCCTCCATTGCTGATGCTGATGGCACATTGCTAAAAGGGTGCCACACATGGGATGGTGTATTGTGCATGTGATGTACTTACTGCCTGGCTCATGTTGTGGTATGTGTCCTGTGGCCCTGTACCACATGCTGCACTGTGGCATTGACTACCCCCACCATGCATGGCATGGCCTTGTGCCTGACCAGTGACCATGACCTGGGCTATCACCTGCAATGCTGTGGCGATGGCTTGTACGGCCCGTGATGACTTCCGCTGTGACTGCACCAGTTGCTGCAGCAATGCTGTCATCATCTCCTGGCTGTTTGCCTGCTGCTGGATACTTGCCTGTATACCCAGTAGTATGGCCTCCATGTGTGCCTGTTGGCCCCGTGTATTGTCCACACTGGTCTACACCATTATATGGATCGCAGCTATGGTCCCCTTGATGCGGCCCAGGCTTGCTGTGGTGGTATTGGCATGTGCCTCTAGTGCTGCACGCACCCCACTCATGCTACCAGCCATGAACTCCTCGGTATTCACCACCTCCTGGAAGTACTGTCTCAGCCCATCTTCACTGTGTGTCTGTCCTCCATCACCATCCTCTGTCAGTTGTGGGGTGTCCACTGCTGATGTGCTGTCACTGTCTGCCTCCCCTGCTTGGCCATGCGCACTCTGTGTGGTGTCACCATCCTCATCAGCTGACACTGCAGGGTCCTCCACCGAATCCTCCACATCCCCTGTTTTGATGGCTCTCACAGGGCTGTCAGTGTCTGGCAGTTCACCTGTGTACCACTCTTTCTCACCCTCACTGGGCCTTGCATTTGGCTCACTGTGGTGCTGCTGCACCTCCTCCTCCACCTCCTCCTCCTGTGCCACTGCATCTGTGTGTGTGCCTGGGCTGCATGGTGACGTTGTCATGATGTTTGACTTGCTGCCTGTCATGGAGCTTTGGTCCTCCATGGCATCATCTGTGGGTATAAAGCACATATATTATGTGGCTAGGTCCTCATCATGTGATCCCCATTGGTGTCCTCATGTTGTGCTGTGTGGGTGCAGTTCTGTTTGTGTCATGTGTACACCTACCTGTGTGCAGTC
Organism: Neoceratodus forsteri; assembly: GCA_016271365.2. Lineage (NCBI taxonomy): Eukaryota > Metazoa > Chordata > Ceratodontiformes > Ceratodontidae > Neoceratodus > Neoceratodus forsteri. Next base: position 808,078,714 of record CM028129.1, on the reverse strand, counting down.
CAAGGTACATGTGTGTTGCATGGTGCCATTGGGTCTGGCCTGTCCACACACCCTTGCATTGCATGCCCAGAGCTGTGTTGCTGCTGTTGCATGGCTGCCAGCTATCAGTGCTGTGTTATGCGCATGTTATGGGGCTGGCATGGTAGGTACCATGCTGTGTGCCACTGGGTATCACATGTGCACACAGTGTGGGCTGGATGGGTGCAGGGAGCTGTGCTTGTGTCATACAGTGTCCCTTCTTGACATAGACTTCAGGGTGCTATGTGGCCTGTGTTCCTGTACACATTCACAATGCCATGACTGGGTACTGACAGGGAGTGGGTTCATGGGTACCGTGGGGGTGTGGTGCTATACAGAGGGGGCACTGTGGCACTGTGCCATAGTCTGTGTGCTGCAGTGTTGTGTGCATGTCTGGACTGTGCATTCGGTGGGCCTGGGCCATGCTGGAGGTATGGTCTGTACTGGGGGATACTGGTTATGCGTGCATGTTGGGGGGCTGTGGTGTGTGTTGGACCTTGTTGGCTTGCCACATACTGTTGACTATTGGGGCCTGGGCCACCTAGTTGGGGCTGTGTGTTCCTCCATCAGCATTATCCACAGTACTGTCTCATGCACCATGCTGCTGGGTTGGTGTTCTGTGCATCTGTGTGGCTCACCTTTTGATGTCAGCCATGTGCCTGCACCCATGCTCCAGCAGACTCAGTTGCTTCCTGCCAGTATGCTTTGTGTGCAGCAGCCATGCTGTTCTCCAGTCCTGTCTGCATTGCTGGCATGGGCTGCCCATGGTCGACCTGTCATAGGTGGTTGGTGCTGGGGTGGACCCACATTGCCAGTGTGCTGTTCCTACTGGTGGTGAGGGGGATACAGTGCAGAGGTTGGTGTGTGTGCCTACAGTGTGGCAGTGCCCAGCCTCATGTTGTGTGCTTCAGCTGTCCGATACACCTACTATCAGGTTCCCACCACTGTCCTGCTCTTACAGCTGCTGGTAGAGAGTGCTTTCATTGTTTGCACACCACCCATTACAATGACTGTGTACCCTCTGCAGTGCCCTGGTTTCCCACCATTCAGTCTCCGGCCTGCTTGCTGCACGTAGGCATGGTTCCTATCACACCACACTGCTGTTCCATGTGTTGCTCCATGCTTGTATCCACCACTGTTTCTGCCCCCTGGCTGGGACATGATGCAGCGACAGGCTGTCTGCATCCACACACATTGTGGTTGGCCGGGTCTCAGGGTTCCCTATTGGTGTGGCACATGGTGCCATTGGGGCCAGGCATGTTGTCTGCCATCACATTTCCATGTGCTGGCAGGGGTGTTGTGTACATGGTCTCCTGCAGTTGCCCCCCCATTGCTACATGTACACATCCCTTCCACATGGTACACCCCTTCCATACACATTGGTATGTTGACAGATGCTTCCTGCCATGGCTACTGGGGTTGGACATGTCCCTGTCTCTGAACCAGCGGGGATAGCCAGTGATACACTGCTAAGATGCCTCCACTGCCCATTACCTACTGATTTGACTGGACATGTTCTCAGTCTGGCATATGCCTGGCAATGTGTACTTAGCAGTACTGTGCACATCTGGGTACAGAGTGTGTGCCTGCCTACACCCTTGTGTGCAGGGGCTTTCAGTGCTTGTTTTGCACCCCCCCAGTGCTATCCTGTCACTACATGGTGTGTGTACCATTTGCCTCTGTTGGCTTGTACCTTGCGTGGCAGTCTGCTGCCTGAAGAGGTCAAACTCACTGTCTCCTGCAATGGTGCAACATCTCAGGTAGCTGGCGACACTCTCCTCCTGTGGGGTGAGCACCTGGGCCTCTGATGGGCCACCTCCTGTGGCTGTTGCACAGCATGCATTGTGTGCCATCTTATCCTTGGACCATCTCTTGAGGTCATCGTACCATTTCTGCAGTTCCCCGATGGTCCGCTTTGCTGGTGCAACGGTGTTTACATTTGTTGCAACCTGTGTCTATGCCTGCTGCCTCTTGTCCCTTTGTTGCTTGTCCACACCAAAGGATAGCAGTAGTTCATGCTGTTTGTGCACCTCCTCGATGAGGATGTCTGTTTCGCTGTCTGTGAAGTTGTGTTTCTGGGTATGGCATGGTTCCCCTCTCCATCTGGTAGCCTGTGCCATTCTCCTTGCCGTAGGCCTTCTGGGTATCTTGCGTCATTCCACGTCATGTATCATATTTATGGGGCAGGCCAGTGCTTGCATCATTCTCCTGGTCTTTGTGGCTGTGGGTCCATTCCTTGCAAATTCTGGTGCATGGGGTTTGACGCAGCATGTTTGACACAGGGTGGCCCTTTAACGCACCGTGCACCAATCTACGGCACATTTGAAATTCCGGCCCATTATGTTTAAGCTGTGGCTGTTCCATGGGTATCTGAATTAACACAGATAGCAAGCTGTCCCTCTGCAATCATCAGATCACAACTTAATTTAGTACCAGGCTGTGTAACAAATACACTGTGTCAGTATCCCTGTGTCTCAATTCAAGTTACATTTCAAAACCACATCTTGTCAAGTAACACAACATGGGTCCAACTTTTTCAACACTGTCATGGCTGCACAGCTGAAAATTTAGAATACAGTACATGATATATTGCAGAAACATTTTTTTGTGACATACATATCACCAAGTTCATGAATCCTCAGTATTTGTTGCACTCTTATGAAAAAAAAGGAACTGATGAAATAAAATTGATATACTTACCAGTATGAATTGGAAATGGATATTCCATAGGTTCCTGTAGACAGTACTGCTGCTGTACCATTGATACAGACCTTCAGTGAAGGAGAATCATTTGTATTTAACCTGTAAAAAAACAAAATAAGTTGACCATATGTGTTTGACCATTGCAGCTCAGAAAAGCAACAGAAAACAAAATACACAGCTAAATGAAGTTGAGTAGCATAAAAAAAACAGTACACTGTGACAACCCATCTCTCCCTCTGTGCTGAAACAGCTTTTAGAGAGGTGTCTGTCCTTGGGTATTCGCTGCCACCAGCTGGACTGTCTCCAGAGCCAACCTTCAAGCTTACAAACTTGAATAATCAAGCGTGCAATTGCACAAGTTAAAGTCTGGTAGTGTGTCTCTCGTGTGGCGGAAGCTACACAGAGTTTACCTCAGCCAGTGGAACCCAAATATTACCTTAGAAAAATGACATCACAGTCACAACTGATAAGCAAATAAATAGCTTTTAACTTAACAGAAAGTGCACTGAGCATTTACAGGATATGTATTTACAACACAAGAGAATAACACTCATACAGGAAAAGTAAACAAATGTTTTTAAATAACAGGAGACCACATCCATTAGCCACAGGCACAAGGCTTCTTACTCCATACTTAAATGGATGAATGGAGAGGAGGAATATTGAAGGGCATGTCTTACTGAGTCAGACACAGTACGGTACAACTCAGGGACAGCAAGAGTCAAAAAGTATGTCCTGGATGGGACTTTCCATTTTGTACAAGCATGTGCAGCAAACCACAGGAAACCCAGAATTCTGCACAAAGGAGAAGGGCAAAAGATCAGTTGCCAGCATTTCAGCTACAGCAGCATTAAGTTCATGTGACATTGTATGATTGGTGGGTACTTACGCTTAAGAGCAATAACACTGTAACGTGGGCTGACTTACATGTTTTACATGGGGTATGATGAAAAATGGTTCTGCTCTGTGAATGGCAGGGGGTGGAGTGTAGATGTGTGATGAAGACGGCTGCACAGGTGAAGACAAACCCAGAAATGCAGTTATTTTCCCAGATTTACCAACAGGGGTTGAGGTACCACTTGCAACAGATATACTGCATTGACCACCACCACCACCACCAAAACTGCTACTCTCACCACCACTGGACAAGTCTTCAAAATCATTATGCTTTTCCACCTCATCATGCCTGTAGTAATCCTCTGCTGTTATTTCATCACTACTGCAAGCATTTAATTTTCTACTTGATGCTACAGTCATGGAAGGGGATAACATGCTCGTTATGGTTGATGACGAGGGTGAATGGCCCACTGTGATACAGGTATTAGCTGCCATCTTGTGCTGAGTCCACAGTGCCTTGTGCCTATTCTTAAGATGTGTATGCTGTCTCCTTGTGCCCAGATGGCTCCCCTTTTACTTCAACTCGCAAGCACCTGGCAAATCTGGCAGATTGCAACTGACTCATCATTTCCACAAAAAAATTCCAAACAAGGGATCTTGATGCTCTAGTTTTAATATGCCCCCGATGCTGCTTATTGGACTCTGGTTGTTTAAGCCATGAAGTGGGGGATGTGCTACATGATTTTTCAGGTAGGACACACTTGGACTGCAACTGACCACCACAACTACCTATCATTATTACTAGGTCATCATCATCAACTGAAACTGGTAAATCACAACTTTTTATGAGAGGGGGAGAAATGCAAACAGACCCAGACATGGACACCTTGAGTTTCAAGTCAAGTCAAATTTATCTTTAAAGCACTTTTCTACAAACCAAAGTGCATATACAATATAAAACATCAAATCTAATAAAATATATAAAAAAAAAAACATCAACAATCCCAAAGCTAAACATTATCCCCAAAAGCCTTTTCAAATAAATAGGTATTTAATAGGGATTTAAATGTCTCGGTGGACAGGCACTATCTAATCCGATGAGGTAGAGAGTTCCAAAGGGTCAGGGCTACAAAAGAAAAATCCCTATCACCTGATGTCAGCAAATTGACCCTCAGAACCTCTAGCAATCCCTCATCGGCAGAATGAAGAGAGCGGAGGGGGCAGCAACAGGGGTCACTGACATAGGTTCATAGGTTTTGTATGAGTTCAGTGGGTAGATTACCCTTAATGGACTCACCACCAGTCTCACTGGTGGAATTCAAACTTAGTGTCACCCATGTATAAATTTAAATTTGTTTTAAATGAGTCAAGGGTAGAACTAAGTACTATGTTGGCAGGAAGTTTATTCCAGGTGTTTACCACTCTTTGAGTGAACCACATGTTTCTTCTTACAGTGTTATTTTGGGTGCCTTTTAATTTTAATGAATGGGATCTAGTATTTACCAACGATTGATGTCTAGCTAGGCCTATTGTTTAAAGAATTGCTACATCTTGAAAATATAACCTTCTATATTTCATAGAATAGAGATTTGTTCTTTTTAGTCTGGTTTTATAATCAGTTGCTCGTTGTATTCTTTCTACAAGTTTTTTTTTCTTATTAAACATGGTGCAACTACACAGGAACAATATTCTAAGTGAGGTCAAACTAGTCCAACACACAAGGGGATGATAACATTTTTTGTCCCTACTTTTAATATTTAAGATGCAGCTTAATATTTTATTGCCTTTTTTTGCTGCATTAGTTATGTGTTCATCAAAGGAAAAATCTTTAGATAAAGCAACACCTAAATCTTTTTTCTGATTAGTCATCCGAACATCTATATTATTCATTGCATATGTATAACAAGGGTTATTCTTACCCAGGTGTATTACTTTACATTTTAATTCATTGAACAGTAAATCATTTCTTTAGACCATTCAACCAGATGAGTAAAGTTGTTTTGTAAATTAATTGCTGAGTTTGCATCGGATATTATACTTCCCAACTTTCTCAGAAGTACTACCTGTGAGAGGCAAGGGAGAGCATAGGAGTGCATGCACCAGGAACTTTAACTCATGGTTGAAGAACTGGTGCTGTGAGGAAGGGTTTGGATTTGTTGGTGACTGGGGACCCACCTGGAGGGATGGAGGTTTGTTCAAGCCTGACGGCCTGCATCCATCCTGGAGGGGAATCCAAGCACTCAATGATAAGTTTAAATGCTACATTGACAAGCATTTAAACTAGCAAAGGGGGGTGGCAGGTCAGCAAGGAGGGTACCTACTTGCTCACCCCCCACAGCTAGCAGTGGAACCAGTGAACCAGAGGAGTGGCTATCTCTGCAAAGCAGTGTGCAAAAGATGGAGATTAGTGCCCAAGAGGTGGATAAGCAGAAAAGGGGCAAAATTCAGCAGAAGGGCAGACAGCAAGGGAGAACCAGGGATAAATGACAACCAAGGAAGGGGCTGGAGTAGAACAGTGACGCAGTCTAGGAGAGTCAAATCATGGAAAGCCATGTGTGCAAATGCCAGGAGCCTTAGCAACAAGATGGAAGATCTGGAGGCTGTCATGGTACAGTCAGACCTGGACATTGTGGCCATCACTGAAACCTGGTGTAATGATAACCATGACTGGGAGATGGCCATACCTGGCTACAACATATTCAGAAGAGACAGAGCAGGCAGGAAGGGAGGAGGAGTGGCACTGTATGTGAAAAATGACATAAGGGCCACAGAGATCCAGGAGGAACAAATGGGGAGAGATACTGTGGGTTAAGCTGGAAAGGAAAATGGGGACAGCCATCCGCATAGGTGTGGTCTATAGACCACCAGCCCAGGAGGAAGAAACAGATAGGGAGCTGATGCTAGCCATCCAAAGGATGGCAGACAAGGGTGAGCTAGTACTGGTTGGAGACTTCAATATTCCAGACGTGGACTAGAGCATCCCAGCAGCACCATCAACTAGGAGCAGATTTATCCTGGACTCCGTTCAGGGTGCCTTCCTCAAGCAACTGGTCATGGAACCAACTCGGCAGAAGGCAATACTGGACCTTGTGCTCACAAACAGGGACAGTTTGATGGGGGTAACAGTGGGGGAGCACCTGGGTAACAGTGACCACTAGTCACTGTGGTTTGAAATCACAGAAAGAGCAGAAACAAACCACACAAAAACACGTATCCTGGATTTTAGGGGGGCAGACTTTGGGAAAATGGGGAGATACTTGAAAGAGGCATTAAGGGGAATGGGACAGGAATCAGGGGTTGAGGAACAGTGGGCAGTATTTAAAATGGGGTTTACAAGAACAACAGAATTATGCATTAAGCAGGTTAGCAAGAAGAAAAGGAAGAGGAGACCATTATGGTTTTCCAAAGAGGTAGCAAAGAAAGTGAAAGCCAAAAAGATTGCATTCAGGCAATACAAAAAGACACAGGCAGAAGGGGGTAGAGAGAAGTACCAGGAGAAGCAAAGGGAGGCAGGGAGGTCAGTAAGGGAAGCCAAAGCTCAGAAAGAAGAACACATTGCAAAATCAGTGGGTAGAGGGGACAAAACCTTTTACAGGTACATAAGTGAAAAAGAAAAGACAAAGGAGGGATAGTGAGACTGAAGGGGAGGATGGGAGCATGGAGGATGACAACAGTAAAGCTGACATATTGAACAGGTATTTCTGCTCAGTCTTTACTGAGGAAGAGGGGTAATGGGTCTGAAGGGAGTACAAGGGTGAGAATGGTGCAAAATGGACACAAGTCCTTTACACGAAAGGGTCCTGAAGGAACTGGAAGTAATAAGAGTTGATAAAGCAATGGGGCCAGATTGTGCACCCAAGGGTCATTAAAGAACTAAGAGAGGTGGTGGCTGAACCTCTGGCTATCTTGTTTAGCCGATCACTGGAAACAGGGAGGTACCCAAAGACTGAGGACAGCAGATGTAGTCCCTTATACAAAAGTGGGAACAAAAGAGGAAGCAGGGAACTACAGACCAGTCAGCCTCACCCCAGTAGTGGGGAAGATCATGGAAGCACTACTGAAGGAGAGATTGGTGGAACATCTGGTTGTCAATGGACTACAGGACCCAAGGCAGCATGGTTTCACCAGGGGAGGTCATGTCAGACCAACCTCATTGAATTTTTGACTGGGTGACTAGGGAGGTGGATCGGGGAGGGCAGTGGACATGGCTATCTGGACTTCAGCAAGAGCCTTTGACACTGTGCCACATAGAAGACTATTACACAAACTGGGGAATATGGGTGTGGGCAGGACAGTAGTGTGGTGGGTAGGTAACTGGCTGGGTGGCAGGACACAGACGGTGGTGGTAAATGGCTGTCACTCCACAGAGGGAAAAGTGACCAGTGGGGTACCACAGGGATCAGTGCTGGGACTGGTCCTATTCAACATCTTCATCAGTGACATTGCGCAGGATCTAGAAGGCAGAATTTCACTGTTCGCTGATGACACAAAGCTCTGTAACAGAGTAGACACACCAGAGGGTGTAGACAAAATGAGAAGCGACCTGCAGAAACTTGAAGAATGGTCAAGGGTTTGGCAGTTGAAATTCAATGCAAAGAAGCAAGATAATGCATATGGGGCACAAAACCCTGGCACAATATATCAGTTGGGGTGAGGATATAGCATGCACCAAGCAGGAAAGGGATCTTGGGGTTGTCATCTCTGATGACCTCAAGATGAGAAACAGTGTGACAAGGCAGCAGGTAAAGCAAATAGGATGCTGGGATGCATAGGCAGGGGCATCACCAGCAGGAAAAGGGAGGTCATAATTCCGCTTATACAAGACACTAGTAAGGCCCCACCTGGAGTACAGTGTACAGTCTCTGGAGACCATACCTACGTAAGGACATAGACAGGGTAGAGAAGGTTCAGAGGAGGGCAACAAAGATGGTGCATGGATTGCATCACAAGTCCTATGAAGACAGGTTGAAGGAACTGAACATGTACTCCTGGAGGAGAGGAGGGAGAGGGGATATGATAGAGACATACAAGTATCTTACAGGGAGGAACAGGGTGCAGGAAAACACTATTTTAAGCGAAAAGATGTTCCAGGACTAGAGGGCATGGGATGAAGTTGGAGGGAGGACGATTCAGAGGAAACATGAGAAAGAATTTCTTCACAGAACGGGTGGTGGACAAGTGGAACACCCTGCCAGAGGAAGTGGTGGGGGCTGAAACAATCACAGGATTTAAGAATGCATGGGATAGACATAAAGGAATTCTAGAGATCAGGGGTAAGGGGCAACAGACTTCTAGGAAAACAAACTGACCTTACAAGCTCAAATGGGCAGACTGGATGGGCCATAGGCCCTTATCTGCCGACACTGTCTATGTATCTATGTATCTATGTATCTATGTATCAATTTACAGTCATCAGCAAACTTGGCAAGCCAGCATGTATTAGATTGAAGACTCTTAGTGGATATCAATATATTAAAGAGATTAGGACCCAGTACTGAGCCCTGGGGAACCCCACTAGTAACCAGGTCCCAGTTTGACAGATAACCTTTAACCGGGACTTGCTGTGTCTGACCCATTAACCAAGCATTTATCCAGTTTATAATTACTGGATGAATTTTTAAGAGCTCAAGTTGTTTAATAAGCACATGATGTGTTACAGAGTCAAATGCTTTGGAAAAGTCTAGGTATATTATATCCACTGATAAACCATTATCTAGTGCTTCGCTGACTGGTACCAGAAAGTGTAGAAGGTTAGTGTGACATGATTTTCCTTTAACAAAATTATGCTGATAAATGACTACGTGTCCTATTTCTTCCAGGTGAATAGTAATTCTGTTTTTTTAATATCCTTTACAACAATTTACAAAATACGGCAGTAAGGCTTATAGGTCTATAATTTTCTACTAGGCTTTTACTGCCACCTTTATGCAGGGGGATAACTATGGCTTTGTTCCATAATGGTGCAATAGTACCAGCGTACAAGGACCGACTGAAAAGTAATGTCAAGGGTCCAATCAATGATTCAGTTAGATTTTCAACAAATATTGGTGGAATGCCATTAGGACCTGGTGACCCACTAGTTTTTAATAAATTAATACTAACAATGACTTCCTGTTCTGATACTGGGATAAATGGAATATTAGTTTTTATTTTGTGTGAATAATCTGCATACTTGGGTTCAAACACATTAATAAAATAATCATTTAATTGAGCAGCAATTTCAGTTTCATCAGTTGTGATGCCTTCAGAAGTATGTAAAGGACCAATAGGGGAACTGTTTTGTTTTAATGAACCAATATAGTTGAAAAACAATTTTTTATTGTCTTTAACAGTTTTAGCCAGCTTCTCTTCAAGTGTTTGTTTTTGCTTTTTTATCAAGTTCTTCCATTTATTAACTGAATTTTTATATGAATTCCAATTAGATGCTGAAGGATTTTTTTTTATATTTCTTATATTGTCTCTGCCTTTTTGTTAGGCTGTTTTTTTGTGTTTATGTTCCACCATGGAGGAACTCTTCTATTTTTGTTGTATTTTTTCCTAATAGGAACCCAGGGTTTGATACAATATTGAAGTTTCTCGTCAATTTTTTCCAAGTTTCATCAAGGTCATAGCCTGTAAGGTCAGTAGCCCAGTGCCAACTATTAAGATATTCAGTAATACTAGCATAGTTAGCTTTATTAAAGTTTTTAATAACAGAACAGCCAACTAGCGTTGGGGAATATGTAAGCCTGATAGTTGTAAGGATCATATTGTGATCACTATTTGACAGGGGATGTATAATCTTAACTTGTGCATTTGCATTTTCAATATTTGAAAAAACTAAGTCCAATATATTTTTTTCCCTTGTAGGTAATTTGACTAATTGCTCCATATTATTTATTATCATAAGACCTAAGACAAGAGTGAAGCTACCTTTACAAGTTTCCCAGTCAATATTTGGGAGATTAAAGTCTACCATTAATATACAATCTTTATCCACAAGGTTGTCTTCAATATTAGTTATAAATGTAGCATTATATTGTCATCTTTGTTTAAGTTTGGTGCTCTATTACCTAAGCCTACTGTAATTGTACGATTAATTGTAAGTATTATTTTAATCCATATTAATTCACTTGTATTATCCTGATATTGAGTGTTATCTACTAAATAGCCTTTAAGTGTATGTTTTACATATAATACAATTCCACCTGCCCTAGTGTTTAGCCAATTTTTTTCAAATGTTGTATATTCTGGTATTTGGGTGGCCCAGTCCTAATTTTTAAACCAAGCTTCTGTCACCTCGCATTTGTGTTTATTATTGGTCATCAAAAAATGTAATAACTCAACAATTTTGTTCAATAAACTTTTAGTATTTAAGAGCAGTATATTTAATTTATTTTATGTAAAATGTTTGATATTTGTAGTTTTTGCTTTTCCCAAATTAGCTATATTTAAATCAAATCCATTATTAAGAGAATCCTCAAAGATAGGGATCTCCCCCTTTTGTTCTAGTTTAAACTGTTTTGAATATGTGCCAATATGTGTTTTCCCAATAAGTTGTTCCCTTTTCTACTCAAGTGGAGCCTATCCCATGAAAAGAGCTCCTCTTTATGAAAGAAATCCTCCCAATGAGTTATACACCCAATTTGTTGTTTTATGCACCAACTTCTTAACCAGTTATTTAAGGCTTTTATTTTATTTGTATTAAACTCTGAGGCTTTAGAAATAGGTAAAATTTCAAAAAAAGCAAAATTGCAGTTTAGATCATTGAGTTTATTAGCCATAGCTACAATATCATGTTTGATTTTCATAAGTGGTTCTTTTAACACATTATTTGCTCCTGCATGTATAATCACAGAAGGTTTGTCAGACTTAACCAAGATGTTATCCAGCATTAAAGTGATATTGTTTATTTTTGATCCACCAAAGGAAGAAAGTGTTCTGGATGCCTTATCAGGGTTACAAATCAATCTGTCTAAATTTTTGATTATAGAATCTCCTAATACAAACAATGGTTTATGGGTAGTATGAGTCCCAAGATCCATCAAATTGGTTTCACAAGATGGGTGAGGTAATGCATTATCAGTTGGTGATAAATGGGGAACAGTAGTATGTTCATTTACTTTAAAAGTAAGTGGTACCTTAGGGATTACTTCCTCAGTATGTGTAATACAGGCCTGACTTACATTAAATAAACTTAATTGGTTTGTTAGGGGTAAATCAAACGTGTTGGCTCTATGACCCTTTTTAGCTGCCTTAGAATTTTTTACTGTGAACCAATCATTCTCTGTATTAGTAATTGGGTCATTTTCTCGGGTCTTTTTTTGTTATTACTATGTGGCACAACTAATGTTGCTAAATCTGGAGTTATTTCTTTCATATTATTTGTTTCTAATGTAATAATTCCAGTTTGGAAGTCAATAAGATCAGTTTGCCCTGAGTTCTATGTTTCAACGATGGTGTTTATAGGTTGAGATTTCATGCTAATATTTGGCTGTAATCTATTAGCCATGCTTTTTTGACTTGCTTCTAACATCATCAATCTGTCTCCAAATGAATTTATTTCAAATTGTAATTCTTCATTTAAGGTACATTTTATACAATTGCAGTTTGATTTGTTATGTAGGGAATTTTCAAACAAGGAGTACATGTTACAGGAGTGGCATTTCATGCTTATTGCACCACTAATAGTGGTTATAAAGTCAGCCATACTGAGTCAATGCCTGAGTCAATGAAACTACACTTTACAGACACAATTCTTTATTTATATGCAGATATCTAGAGTTTACAGTGTGATAGTCACAATATCCTGTACAGCCTAGTAATGTAAAAATCCCAAGAAGGCTAAGATATGTTTATAGTTACCTTTTACTACTGGATTTAAAGAAATCTACTTAGATTGTTAGGTCAGACTTATTATTATGCACTTGCCATGCTGCCTCACTAAACACACATAACATGCGCTAGATGCTCATGTCTTAGCACGTGTGTTTTTGTGTGCTCAAGCACATGCACGCCCTGCCTGCACTCACCCTGCTCATTTTAACAGGCTGCATGACCCTGAAGTAGAGCAGGGGGTCAGCCTGCACACTTGCAAAGCCAGCAAAACAAAATATATATTAAAAAGCCCCAAACAGTACTAGCACCTGTAATAAGTGCCTAGTGTGGTAGCACAATTGAATTCCATGCCCAGAAAATCAAAACTACATGTTGCTCTTGAGTTGTAGTCCAATTAGTAATAGAGGACTACAAGCTCACTCTTCCTGCTTGCATTGCAGGGCTCCTGAGTGCTTCACTCGAGTGCGACTCACAGTGTTTAACTGAAGCTAGGCAGTACAAGATGTCAATATTTAATTTAAGCTAATGTGGAGCTAGTATAAAATGCCATGCTCCTTGCAGTATTTTAGTGTACAAAGTCTGTCACTTGCCTGCTCATAGCCAGGCTTGTTTTAACAGGCTGCATTACTCAGCGGTAGATCAAGGGTCACCCTGCATACTCACAAAGCCAGCAAAATAAAATATATATTAAAAAGCCCCAAACAGTACTAGCGCCTGTAATAAGTGCCTAGTGTGGTAGCACAGTTGAATTATGTGCCAGAAAATCAAAACTACACATTGCTCTTGAGTTGTAGTACAACTAATAATAGAGGACTACAAATTAACTCTTCCTGCTTCTATTACAGGGCTCCTGAGTACTCCGCTCAAGTGCAACTCATAGTGTTTAACTGACATCATCATCATCATATTCATCAACATCATCCACATCTTCTTCTTGGATGCTGGCATATGGACTGCATGTTGCAACCACGGCAACATCATCATCATCAGCACCACCATCAACCAAAATTTTTCACCACACTGTGAATCACTGCATGGCAAATGCATCACCTGAACCACGGTGGAAAAAATGTCACTGTGCATGCTATCATTGACATGATGATCAGAATCCTCATTTTCAGTTACTGGGATGTTACTGGGGAGTATGACATCAGCTACACTGTCACTCACTGCCACTGCTTTACACTTCACTATATTTTTGGACATTGTAAACTGGTCAGAACTGGAACTTGAGACAGCAATACTCATACCACCACCAGCAACTGCAGTAACTCCACCAGCTGGGACAATATCATCTCCTCCAACTATGAGTGAAGCTACTGATTGCACTGTAAAAAACATTGAAGGAGAAATACATTCCCCAGATCAGCAATGCACTTCTGCGACTGTGTGCTACTACCACACCCACAGATGATCTTACCACTGGCAGCAGTGCTATGGTGAGAAACAGCTTTGTTTGCACATCTCTTTGCGGGCATTTTGGGGGATCAACAAGAATATTCTAAACAAATTCAGATTTTAGAACGTTCACTCTGGGTGGGGGCTGGTGGGGTGATGCTGAATGTGAAGCCAAAAAAACAACTGAAATTTCAACAACAGATACAGACACAAAGTCACAACGAGTTCAACAATACCTTAACTAACCAGTGGTGTTCTCAAGTCACAAACAATCCAATCTGGAAAAGAATACCTTTTACCAGTGGGCGGAGGGAACACTGACTGCAGATTACTGCAGTGCAAAACCAAGAAAAGATACCACAATGGCAGTACAAAATCATGCAGCTGCAATGGATAGCAGGTTCACACTGCTGCACATGCAATTACACTGTGGCACAATAAAAGGTGTATTAGTTGAAGTCACTTCATGCACTGCAAACACACACACACACACACACAGAATTTGTCTACAAGTAATGCGTAACAAATTTAAAACTTCAGTACTATACAATGTATTTTAAACAACCTCAATGCTGCAGCAGGTCCCTCCTCCAGACCACAACACAATCAGCAAAAAAATGTCAACAATTACTGAAAATATTACTGTGTGTACTTTAACATAGTCAATTATACAAGAAAAATATAACCAGAAACAAAGAACACCTTATTTCTCCAACTTAAATCTACCTACACCAGATACATCCCTCCCCCAAAGCACACTTCCACTGTCTCTCAGTACACAGACTGAATGTTGTACATTAACATTCAAAATCCACACACAGACAATAAATGTTCGATGATATGAGCACAGGAGGGTTTCCTACAATCGATGAACTAAAGTTTCAGCAAATAAAATTATGCAAAAATACTTTTTTAACAGCTTTTAGGAGGTTTGAATGACAGAGAGCTTTCAGCGCAGACTGTCTCCTACAGCTTCCTACACACACTACCCTGAACTGAGGCTGTACAGAACAATCTAGAGCTCATGTGACCTGAAATTCCATGAATCACTGCAAAGTTCACCATTGGAGCTTTAAAACAAGGTGAAGTGAGTGAGGCGAAGTACATTGTTCTCAATGTACTTCACCTTAAGATTTGGTGGAGTAGTGGTTTGGGAATGTGGAGTAATGCAAAGTCAGTGTCTTCAATGGACTTCATGTTACCTTTTATAAACACGAAGTACTCCGCTTCACATTGTGAAGCACTCCACAAATCACTCAGCGGAGCGAATTGAGGCTGCTTCACCCATCTCTAATTGGGAGGGGAATCATGAGCAGGAGGAGGGAGGTGGTACTACCACTGTATAGATCGATGGTCAGGCCTCACCTGGAATACGGAGTCCAGTTCTGGAGGCCTCACCTCAGGAAGGACATTGACCGGGTGGAAACAGTACAGAGAAAGGTGACAAAATGATTCAGAGTCTGCAGTACGTGTCCTACAAGGAGAGACTTAGGGAACTGAATATGTACTCCCTGGAGCAGAAACGAGAGAGGGGAGACATGATTGAAACATTCAAGTACATAAAAGGCATTAACAAGGTACAGGCACATGAACTTTTTCACTTCAAGAAGGGCTCCAAAACCAGAGGACATGACCTCAGGCTGAAAAGAGGAAGGTTCTCTACCAACATCAGGAAGTTTTTCTTCACAGAAAGAGTGGTGGATATATGGAACAGCCTGACCCAAGAGGTTGTGGGGATCAACACTGTAGGAAGATTCAACAATGCATGGAATAGACACAAGGGAGCCCTGACTACAAAGGGCAACTAGAGTGTCAAAATAGGTCTAAAACAAATGGGCAGACTAGATGGACCTAGTGGTCTCCTTCTGCTGTCAACTTCTATGTTTGTATGTTTCTATGTAGATTCACAAATGTTTGCACTTATGTTAAAAATTGCTGAATTTCCAACTTTGACTTGTGACACTGTCTTGTAACTTCTCCTTTGGTGTTTCCAAGGCAAAGCTTTGTGAAAATGAAGCTCTTAGTAAACAATTGTCTAACACATGGAAGAGCTTCTGCAGCTCAGATGGCACATTCACTGTATGGTGACTGCCTGACTTGCTTCCTGTTTCTCATTTCCAGTCAGACAGAGATAGTGCAAGGAGCCTCTTCTGTACCAGAATGGAAATATATATTTCAGATACAGTTAGCAGCAGTTTCTTTATCTTTTTACCTTTCCTTTATTGTGCTTTAGTTCGTGAACACTACTTTAATAGTCAATCTTTATTCTGAATCTCTTTTTTATACCTATTTTTTACTTTTATTTGTCTCATTGTCTTGAGTCTTTTCTGTCTCTCCCCTCTCTCTCTCTCTCTCTCTCTCTTTATTTTGATTTGAATTTACTGATGGAGAGTCATCATTGTGGTGTTCACACCCATGGTGGTGGGATATCTCTTCATAAATATCTCTTCATAGTCCTGTGTTGTTTTTTTTCCCTGTTTTTTGTACAGTGCATTCTATTTTTCCCTCCTCTCGGTAGCTGGGGGACCTTTACACAGGCCCTCAACGATTGTCTGGCCAGCCTCTGCTGCAACTGTGAAGTGAGGAGGACTGTGGCATACCCCTAATGGAGGGGTCCCTCCCCAGTGGGGGGCAGGTCCGGGGAGGAGAGACCACATCACTCCTTGAGACCCCACCATGACTTATGCCGGGCTTTGTTTGGTCAGTGATTGGTGGCCCATTGGGGGCATCATGGTGCATGCTGAGAGGGACATTTCTACTTTAAACTCTGGGGGTGCAATTGTGCAATGATGTCCAGCACATTTCAAGCTCGCTCCCGTGCTCACCCGCAGGATGTCCGCTGCTGCCCCGATTCCAGTTGCAGGTGTCTCTGACAGCAGCAACCCCCAGTCTCCACCGGAGGTCACTAATGCTGGGAACACAAACCCCAACCCTCCCCAGGAGAGGAAAGCAGTCCTCTGGATACTTGGTCCTCTCCTCCCTCACTGACCCCCAATGGCTTAAGTTTGTTCCCAGAACCGGTCACTGGCATGGTGTGAGGTGTAATGTCCAGCCCCTCAAGCTTCAATGCCACTGGGCCGGCTTACATAGTCCTGTGTTTTTCAGAAAATGTTCCTCACCATAGCGCTTTACCACCTTTTCTTTCTTCTGACCAGAAGGCAGCAGCTGCACCTGATTTTCCAACAGGGCCATACCCACATCAAGAGGAAATGAGTGTTTCCTTAGACCTTCAGAAGCAGAGGTGGTGCTAGTCACAAGCAAACCTACAGCCACTTGGGGTGCCAATATAAAAAGGGTCACTAAAGTAGAAGGTATACGCAGGAATAAACTTGAAATGCAAAACATGTTATTATAAAAATGAATTGTTGTTGCCACTCTTGTATTCATAGAATTTTTACCACTTTTTAGATGTGGGGTGTGGGAGAAGAGGGGGCAGTGGAAGCAGTGAAGGGGACACCACAAGTATTTCTGGTTGGGGTGCCATTAGGTTTAAAACCAGTACTGATCAGGAGCAGTAGGCAGAGGTAGACAGGAGTACTGAGAAACAGCAGCCCTCTGTTCCTTGTCCTGAAATGAAGGGGCAAGAACCCCATGTGTCCCCATCAAGGTTCCACCACCGGCACCATGCCCTCCCCCTCCACAGAGCAGCTTTGCTCAACATGCTGAGGCTCTGCTGTTCCTCCATCAGGCAGCAGTAGAACCCCACCCACACTGCCAATACCCCAAGTCTTCCTTCATGTGGTATTTTTTTTACCACTAACCCTTGTGACCACACCATAACCACTTGTAATTTGTGTAAGGCTTGGGTCAGCCAGGAAAAGCAGGGTACCTTATTGGGTACTGGTGGCCAAAGGACACATCTGTAAATCAATCATCCACCCTGCTGGGAGTGGTGCACAGAATAGGGCATAAGAGAAATTCCCATCACATGGTGGGGCAGCAGGCAAACCCCGTTGAAGTGGCTGCACCCTCTGTTCCACTTCAAGCTGCTGAATCAGCAGTACCCGCACCTCCAGCAGCAACATCAGTCAATGGAGCTTGCTGCCGTAAGGGAAGAAGTGGGAGATCTCTGATGTGGGCTCACAGATCTAATCAAGAGACGCTGCGGTAGAGTATGGCAGAGCTTTGCTGTGGTGGTGTGGGTCCTGGTGGTAGTGGCATTCAGTGGGCTTGTCACATTAAAGCTTATAAAATCCCTGTGACACTTTAAACTATTTGCTACCCTTGTATTCATAGGATTTTTACCATTTTTTAGATGTGTTGTGTAGGAGACGAGAGGGCAGCGGAAGCAGTGAAGGGGGCACCACAGGTATTTCTGCTTGAGGTGTCATTAGATCTAAAACCAGTACTGATCAAGAGCAGCAGCAGGAGGCAGACAGGAGTACTGAGGAACAGCAGCCCTCTGTTCCTAGTCCTGAGATTGAGGGACAAGAACCTCCTGTGCCCCATCAAGGTTCCACCACCTGTTCCCCGGAAAGCAACTTCACTCAACATGCTCAGGCTCCGCTGTTCCTCCAGCAGGCAGCAGCACCCTGCCCCCACTGCCAATATCAAAGTCTTCCTTCATGTGGTATTTTTTTACCACTGACTCTAGTGACCACATCATAGTCACTTGCAATTTATGTAAGGCACAGGTCAGCCAGGGCAACAGGATACCCACTTGGGTACTGGTGGCCAAAGGACACATCTGTGAATAAATCACTCACCCATGCTGGGAGTGGGCTTTGTAATAGGGCATAAGAGAAATTCCCATCACATGGTAGGGCAACAAGTAAACCCTATTGAAGCAGATGAACCCCCTGTTCCACTTCAAGCTGCTGAACCAGTAGCACCAGCACCACCTGCACCTCCAGCAGCGACATCAACAGTGGAGTTTGCTGCCCTAAGGGAAGAAGTGGGGGGATCACTGTTGCTGGTTCACAGAGGTGGAACAAGATAGAAAACTTATTCTCTCCTATCAAAAGAAGCTGCAGTAGAGTATAGCAGAGCTCTGCTGTGGTGGTGAGGGTCCTGATGGTAGTGGCATTCCATGAGCTTGTCACATTAAAGCTTATAAAAGCCCGGGGCTGGCCCACCGGCACAATGGTTGGATTTACACTTGTGACGCCGGCTACCCGAGTTCAAGAATGGACCTAGGACATCAGAGGGCTGGCGGAGAAGATGGAGCATCCCATGGATGGCTCTCCTTCTCCGGGGGGGGGGTAGTGTCCAGCACAAGGAGGACCCCTGGCAGATGCCAGGAATTACTCATGCTACCGACGCGCTATACACAGGGAGACAGGGCAGATGCTAGTGTCATTGCACATCCCCGTCTCCAAGAAAAATGGAAAAAAGGAGGGGAGAGCCCTCTGTCTCTGTGAAGCCCTCCTGGGGGCTTTGATTAGCCTGCCATCTCTGCACTCCCCGACCAGATACTGTCCTACGACTCGGATATGGGGGTCCAGGGCCGTGGCCCCACCCTCCGGGGGGCAAGCCAGGGATAACTAGGGAGATAGTGGCAATGGATGGCAGGTGGAACTCCCAGGGGGGGGTGTGACCAGGGCTGAAGCCCGACAGAGGAATCTCCAGGATAAAGAGTGGAAAATATAAAGCACAAAAAAGCTTATAAAAGCCCTGTGACAGTTTAAACTATTTCCTATCCTTCTTTCTATTCTTTACTTTCAAGTGTCCTACTCATTTGTTTCCCCCAAATAAAGATAAATTCCCAAATAGTTTAAAAATAATGCAAACAAATGTAATCCATCTTTATTATCTAACTGTATTGGTTCACTTTTTGTTCCTTGTCTTTATATCTGTTTCATTCGGTACTGTTACTACTGTCTTTAAAAAAAGAACCTACCCAAAGAGTTGTATTTCCTACCCATGTTTTCTTGATAATTTTCATCTCTATATAAGTCTGTTTCCTTAATTTTTCTCAACTATCAGAATAAATCTGTCACACTCTGCACAGGTACCGCTGCATAGTTCTGCGCTTTGTGTTTGTAGTGCCACAGCACTGTTACTCACTTACTATTAACTGTGCTTAAATCACAGTTTACATAATTCTCTTCTCCCTGAAGTTTTTTCAAGTTCAGCAAAAAATTGGGCAGCCTGCTATATGGTACCATGCAATACTTAGTATTTTAAGTGCCCCAAACACTATTGCTGTAATGCACTTTGTGTTAATTGTGCATTAATCACAATTCACATGAAATCTGTGAATTCCAGAACTCTCCTGTAGTATCTGAAACAACAGAACAGGCTATTACATGCTGCCACATGGTACTTAGTAAGTGCCCCAAACACTCTTGTTGTAACGCACTTCATGTTACTTGTGCATTAATTACAATTCACAATTGTTAATCACAATTTTCAAAAATCACAGTACAAATAAATTCCATATTGCAACATTTTCGGGTGTAAGCTACATATTAAATAGTCCACAATGCTAAATGCATTGTTGCTGTGAATTTTTCTGATGCTTAGAAATGAGATGTGCACCAAGAGTTGTGATATGCCGCTGATCTCTGGTGCTGCTCTTGTGGATGTCTCCACAACAACTGTCAAGATGCACATTCTGTGCCCCCCAAAAAATAAAAGTGAATTCTCTTGGCTTGAAAAATTCTTAGGATGGCCAGAAAAGTGATGTTCTCCCAGAAGTGTTATGTGCTGCTGCTGCTGGCTTGTGCTGCTGTGCTGTACGAGTCTCTACAGCAACTGTTAAGATGCACATTAGTGCCTGGTTAATACAAGTGAATTTTCTTAGATTGGAAAATTCTCAGCATGCTCAAAAATGGGATATGCTCCCAGAAGTGTTATATGTCAAGGGAGGGACTAGTGAAACCACTGGCTACTCTTTTTAATAAATCGTGGGAGGATGGTGTGGTACCCGAGGACTGGAGGAAGGCGGATGTGATTCCCCTTCACAAAAGTGGGATCAAGACAGAGGCAGGAAACTACAGACCTGTCAGTCTGACCTCTGTGGTAGGGAAAGTGATGGAGTCACTTCTGAAGGAAAGAGTAGTTGAGTACCTAGAGGCCAGTGGAGCACAGGACCCAAGGCAGCATGGGTTCACAGCGGGAAGGTCATGTCAGACGAATCTAATAGATTTCTTTGACTGGGTGACCAAAGTAGTAGACCAGGGAGGGGCTGTGGACATGGCCTACCTAGACTTTAGCAAGGCATTTGACACAGTCCCACACAAAAGATTAATAGTCAAATTAACCAGCCTGGGAGTGGGCCCCAGGGTGGTAGCCTGGGTAAAACATTGGCTGCACAACGGGACACAGAAGGTAATTGTAAATGGAGTCCACTCTGAAGAAAGAGGGGTTACTAGTGGGGTACCACAGGGTTCAGTATTGGGTCCAATCCTTTTTAATGTCTTCATCAGTGACATTGCAATGGGACTGGAGGGAAAAGTATGCCTTTTTGCAGATGACACAAAGATCTGCAACAGGGTTGATACACAAGGAGGCGTGGAAAGGATGAAAAGGGACTTGGCAAGGTTGGAGAAATGGTCAGAAGTATGGCAGCTAGGATTCAATGCAAAGAAGTGCAAAATAATGCACCTGGAAAACAAGAGCCCAGGGGAAGAATACACAATGGGTGGGGAGGCAGTAACAACAACAAAAAAGGAAAGGGACCTGGGGGTAATCATATCAGATGACCTCAAGGTTAGCAAGCAATGTGAGAAGGCAGTAGGGAGGGCTGGGGGTATACTGGGATGTACAGGGAGAGGCATCAGCAGCAGAAAACAGGAAGTTGTTATCCTTCTGTACAGACAGTTGGTGAGACCCCATCTGGAGTACTGTGTCCAGTTCTGGAGACCCCATCTCCGCAAGGACATAGACAGGATAGAGGCAGTCCAGAGGAGGGCAACTAAAATGGTGCAAGGTCTGCAAAAAGCCGTATGAGGAGAGACTAAAGGAGCTTAATATGTATACCCTTGAGGAAAGAAGGGAGAGGGGGGACAGGATAGAAACTTTTAAGTACCTCAGTGGAATCAACAAAGTCCAAGAGGGTAGCATCTTTCAGAAAAAGAGACTTGCAAGAACAAGGGGACACAATTTAAAGATAGAAGGAGGGCAGTTCAAGGACAATGTGAGGAAGTATTATTTCACAGAGAGGGTAGTGGACGCAAGGAACAGCCTTCCTGAGGAGCTTGTGGGGTCTAAAACTGTGGAAGAATTCAAGAATGCATGGAACAGACATAAGGCAATTCTTGTGGGGGGTAGGAAGAAATAGGCTGTTGGTTAACTAGGATCTGTGGCCTATCCTGTAGGTAGGGAAATGGGCAGACTAGATGGGCCAAGCAGTCCTTATCTGCCGTCAGAGTCTATGTTTCTATGTTTCTATGCTGCTGCTGTACTTTGTGAATGTAGTGTACCACAAGTGGATCCAGATGATGATCTTGAAGTCGAGTATCACTTTGTTTTGTAGTGACATATCAGCAAAGGTAAGTTTTTTTTTCTTTCTTTGGGTTGTGGGGGTGGGACAGTATTTTAAATCATTCTGTTTCTAAGCATCTTTTGTTACTGTTTCTGCCTTTACAAGTATGTATCACTGGGGTGACTGAATCCTGCTGCTGCATGAGTCTTACCCCCATATGGTTATCTAATTTCAGATGGTCTGTACCATGGGAAGGTACTTTTTTATTTCTTTTTCTGAAATGGTATGTGTAGCCTGTATGTCACTATATAACTGTTGTTTTCTTCTATTTCTCTTGTTTCCGGTATTTTTCTGATGTGTGACAATTGCAAATTGCACAATGAGGCAGCAGCATCAGTTGTCAGATTGTTATATATGCTTGACACAGAGAATGTGTTGACTGTACACCACAGGTCTGAGCATTAATTGGCATGGTTGACCACATCAACAAGCTAGTGGAAATTAAAAAGTTTGTCAAATGACTGGACAGCTAAACCGTCATGTCTACCTCATTTGCGGTTGGCAGACTGTTACTGATTTGGATACATGTTTTCTTCAGGGGGCTGTACCCCTCCGCACCCCCACACTTTTTAAAATCAGCTCCAAGTCAGAGCTGATTAGGGGCAGGGGTGCAAATCCCCCGAATACAGTGCCTGAGCCCAGCGATCGTCCGTACAGTGTCCTGGTGCTGTAGTCGCTGTACTGATGGTCGCTGTAAAAGTTTCGCTGTCGGAGGTGTATACCGCAATGACTTGCTTGCTGTAGAAGGACAAAGAATTAATCTTGATGTCAGAATGTAACCCAGACTGATGTGAAGACAAAGCAAAAATTACTTAGACTGTAGCACATGCCATGCTGGGTTACAGTACACTTGTGAAAGGAAAATAAAATAAAAAAAAAATTAAAAGAGAAAATACATTTTTGATAGGATACCTACCATCACACTAGTGATGGCCTGGCCTTGAAATGGAAAGAAGGTTCCCCAGACACAGGAGGTGAAGGATGAAAAGTCCTGCTTCCAGGATAAAAGCATAGTGTAACAGGAGGGGGAGAACATTGAAGACAAGGGAAATTTATGTAGACCTTACCAATGTGGCCACTGTGTGTAACTAACTACACAGACAGCATATACTTTGTCCACTGCAAGTGGTACTACCTGTGTCACCTGTAAGGAAAAAAAATCATTCAACCTGACTTTGCCACTGTTGTGGCTGCATGATAGATCATTTGTCTCATCTCACTCATTCTGAATCGGTACCTGTCACCTGTAAAGAAAACAATAGACAGCCTGACATTGCCACCTTTGTGGCTACACAGTAGATCCATTGTCCAATGTTACTCTTTCTGTACTGGTCACCTGTAAAGAAAGAGACATTATTTAGCCTGATTTGCAATAGCCACTGTGTCACTGTTTACCTGTGAAAGGAAAAAGATAACATTAAAACTTAAAAACAGAAAAAAATAATGTCAGATGTGTACCATCAAATTAGTGACGGCCATGCCTTGTACTGGCACAACCATGCCACATAAAATGGTGGTGCATGAAGACACTGCTTTAGTCTATGGCTTATGGTGTGCTGTCTGAAGTGAGAGGGAGACAAAAGGAAAGAAAGAAATACATTTCAGTGCCTTGGAAGCAAGGTGGAAGCCCCTCCTGTGTGACGACACAGCCACTACCAACAGTGAGGATCAATATTATGAAAAACAATGAAAGTAACTTACCATCACAACAGACAATCTTAGCCTTTGCTGTTATGTTTGGCATTGTTTGTTTGTTGGCTGGAAGCTTTTTTTGAGGTCTGCTTGCCAGCTGCATGTTGGCTGGCTGACAGGCTGGCTGGTGGGATTGCTGGCAGGATGGCTGACAGGCTGATGAGATTGCTGACAGGATGGCTGACAGGCTGGCTGGGTGGTGGGATTGCTAACAGGATGGCTGACAGGCTGGCTGGTGGTGAGATTGCTGACAGGATGGCTGACAGGCTGGTGAGATTGCTGGTAGGATGGCTGACAGGCTGGCTGGTGGTGGGATTGCTGACAGGATGGCTGACAGGCTGGTGAGATTGCTGACAGAATGGTTGACAGGCTGGTGAGATTGCTGGAAGGATGGCTGACAGGCTGGTGAGATTGCTGGAAGGATGGCTGACAGGCTGGTGAGATTGTTGGCAGGATGGCTGACAGGCTGGTGAGATTGCTGAAAGGATGGCTGACAGGCTGGTAAGATTGTTGGCAGGATGGCTAACTGACTGGTGAGATTGCTGGTAGGATAGCTGACAGGCTGGCTGGTGGTGGGATTGCTGACAGGATGGCTGACAGGCTGGTGAGATTGCTGACAGGATGGTTGACAGGCTGGTGAGATTGCTGACAGGCTGGTGGGATTGCTGACAGGATGGCTGACAGGCTGGTGAGATTGCTGACAGGATGGCTGACAGGCTGGTGAGATTGCTGAAAGGATGGCTGACAGGCTGATAAGATTGCTGACAAGATGGCTGACAGGCTGGTGAGATGGCTGGCAGGATGGCTGACTGGCTGGTGAGATTGCTGACAGGATGGCTGACAGGCTGGCGAGATTGCTGACAGGATGGCTGACAGGCTGGTGAGATTGCTGGCAGGATGGCTGAGTGGTGAGATTACTGACAGGATGGCTGACAGGTTGGTGAGATTTCTGACAGGATGACTGACTGGCTGGTGAGATTGCTGACAGAATGGCTGACAGGCTGGTGAGATTGCTGACAGGATGACTGACAGGCTGGTGAGATTGCTGTCAGGATGGCTGAGTGGTGAGATTGCTGACAGGATGGCTGACAAGTTGGTGAGATTGCTGACAGGATGGCTGACAGGCTGGTGAGATTGCTGACAGGATGGCTGGCATGCTAGCAGGTTACTAGGTTACTAGGGGTTTGAGACAAAAGAAGCCCAGTGCCCATCGAGATTGTCTCCCATGTCTGCATAGATGAATTGGTTGTGACTTATGCTCAGTCGAGATACTTGTCAAGTCTTGTTTTAAAAATGTTGAAGGTAGGAGCTTCGACTACAAACTGAGGGTTCAAATTCCATTGCTTTGCTGCATGTATAGTGAAAAATTTATCTTGTTTCTTCATGTTGTAAGATTGCTGGAATGATGGCTGACAGGCTGGCTGGTGGCATTGCCAGCAGGAAGGCTGACAGGCCAGCTGGTTGAATTGCTGACAAGATGGCTGACAGGCTGGTTGTGGAATGGCTGGTAGTATGGTTGTCCAGTGGCATGACAGGCTGGCCGTGGGATTGCTGGTGGGCTTGTTGCAGAATGTCTGGTAGGCTGACTGGCTAATGTAGTTTTTAAAGATTTTATACTGTGTCTGTGTTGGCAAGGCATTACACATGAGAGGGAAGATAGTGTTAATCAAATGGATTTATTGTATATGGATTTTTAAGCCATGGCACAATTTGGGGAAAAATATTCACAGAAAAAAAAAATTCAATCATAAAAGAAAGAATTAAACTGATAAGGAAGAAAGGAGGGATCTAACACTTTTATGTTTATGCGCTACTAAAATCATCACTGAGGAAGCAGCCCTCACAGTCTTCTAGATTGGAGCTGTCCCCACTTAGGAATTATTTCTCCATAACTGCATCATCTACCTCACTGGAAGGCAATTCACCAGTGCCGATTCCACCATGCTGTTCTGGTTCTTCCTCGTTACCACTGCTATCCTGTGGTATGAACACAGACATACTTGTCTTACATGGAATGTGCCTTTCAGTTTAATAAATGTTGGCATGCCAACATTTCTAGGGGACAGATTTGTATGCCTGTCCTGCACAATGGACCTCACTGAACTGAATATCCTCTCCACGCTGACACTCAAGGGTAGACAACTGAGATATTTCACTGCTATGGAGATTAGTGCTGGCTAATCAGTCACCTTGCTGCTCCAGTATAGCAGAGACTCTTCCAATAGATCAAGGGGGCTAGCTTCTTCAAATATGCATCTACCATACAGTGTGCTGAATGCAATCCTACCGACTCATCAGCCTCCTCCTCCTTTTCCTCCATGTCTGCAATTCCCACCTGGGACAAAACATCTCAAAATGGAATTCTTGTCATTTTTCCTGTTTACACTCTTGCTTTTTCAACCTGCTTAACTGAAGTGGTAGCAGCACCTCGTCTGTGATCACCATCATGTTGTGCCTTACATAACTGTGACATCCATGCCCAATGAACCTATTCTTACTAGCTGATCAGTTAGATTTTGTACCTGATCACACCCACCTTCAAGTATTGATGACAGGCCCCTTTTTTATCGTGGGTCCAGCATGGTGGTAATTCCAAAATCAGAAGACTGCAGAGCGTTGTAAATATGGGTATTGCAGTCTAATACTTTCTGCATGTGTTCCATTAAGGCACAACTTCCCCATCTACCTCTAGCACTTGCTGTACATTTAATATCTGCCTCAGCGCTCTTACAAGTGGGATAACCTGACTAATACAGGCAGTGCCCATACTCACTGATTGTGTGGCATGTTCAAATGGCCTCAGAATCATGATCAAGCCATCCATTAATCAACATTGCTCTGCTGTGAGAGACATTGATGCTCTGGAACTGTCAAGCATTGTATGCAGCAGCAGGTATTCAGAGATGGCTTTGTACTGCTCATACAAGTGCTTGATCAAGTACAGTGTCAAATTCCATCTCATGATGACTTCCAACTTCAGACAGGACTGACAGACAGGCTTGTTCTGGACCTGCAGCTGCCTCAGATTGTCTGGGGTTATTCTGGATTGAGAAAATTGGGCACAGATGTGCTGGGCCACAGTCAGTGTCTAGTGATGTGAGCGAGTTTTATTGAGCAGCTCAACGTGTGCGACTCAATAAAACCACTCACCAGTTACAGCGAGTGGTGAAAAAGATTGAGGAATCCTGTATAGTGTGTGTAGCAGTGAGCTGTACTCTCTAGTACAGGATATCTGGAGTAATTTAGCCAAGCCCTGCCGAGCTGGCCATTTGACGTAGTGGCGTAGGCCACCGCCACTGGAGCTGGTGCACCTGGGTTTGGGTCTGCCTGTGGGGGGAATTTCTTCTTGTTTTTTTTTTTAAATACTTCTAAGTCCACTCCCCCTGGAGTTGATAATCCAAAGATTGTGGGGTATAGGGGTTTGCCCCCCGCAAAGGGGGGTGAGGGGGGTGGCATAGCCCCCCCACATAAAACTGTTTATTGCTACTGTTTTTTGTCAGTGTATAAGCAGTGACAGTCTCTTTCATATGTATCACCCTTTTAACTTTGGGCAGTTTTGTATTTGGTCAAGTTGCATGACGAAACAAAATACTCACTCATATCACATAAAACCACCACAGCCAACATTGACTTGATTTCAGGATATGATAGAAACTCCTACATTATTAAATTAAGACAGTGTGCCATGCATGGATCCCATAGAAACCCACCATCACTAATGATTCAATCACATTAGAGCCATTATCAGTTGCAATGAAACACAGTTTCAGGAATGTGGGTACAGCCACTCACCAGTTTCAGTCAGGGGCACTTCTTTTTTTTTCATTTTTGTTTAAGTGTGTAAATTTAGTGCTCATGAAAGGTGCTACAATAGATTGACAGCACCGGATCATGAAGCCCCCATTTATACACCTGACAGGTACAGCATAGGTGATTACAGTGCAAACTTCCCCACACTGCCCCTCCAGTGTACCTCAACCCTGCCATGGAGGGACAACAACCCAGGTGAGAAGGTAGGTCAGATTCCATGCCCATTCAATCCTAGGCTTCTCCAACAAGGATGCCAATTAGTACCAGTTGTGTTGGTGGTTTTGCGACGTGGACACCTGCCCACTGAAAACCAGACTGAGACCACCACAACTCATTTCACATAGTCCACTGAACAATCATCAAGTGATAATGGCTTTCAACCACTACCGACCTGTACTGGATTTGAACCTACGATCTAGAAGTGAAAGGTTCCTTTACCCATTACCAATCCACTGAGCCATCCAGTTCCCCAGTCAGGAGCACTTCTAAACATTTTATCTATGTGTGAGCTTGTTACACTCCTCACTGCCAACATAGTATGGTGGCAATTACCTGGAATGTGGCTACTAACACAGTTGGGCTCCATAAAGTTTTTTTTATTTTTTTTATTCAAGCATCAAATACTACCCCAGGGACCTATGCCCAGTGGACTATAATACATAGATAAGAGCTAACAGCTTTTTGACCACTGACCCACAAATCCATACTAAGATTTATGTATGGTGATGATGAATGCTGCAGACATGTATTGCTGTGTGTGTTACAGTCTCATAAAGTTCTGGAATGGCACAGGTGGAGAAATAGGTTCACGGTGGAATCTGCTATTTTGGACAGGCACAGGTCATCAACCTTTGGAATCCTACATTCTCCACAAAAGAGAATGGCAATAGATCAGTTGCCTGCATTTCAGCAGTTGCTGCATTACATTCACATGCAACAGCATGCTTGGGTGGGTATTTGGTATGATGATAAAACATGCTATGCAGTATAGGCTGAACCTTTTTTGGGGTGTTGGACTTGGGAGACCAAACAGCTGGACTCTGCATAGCAGCATGTCTAGTGGGGTAGTTTTTGACTTGGGGGTTTACAAATGCCGAACACATGAATGGTGTGATTTTCTGATTGATGTACTTTGGTGATTATGGCTGCTAATATTCAAACCCCCACTGCTACTCTGCCCACTACTATACAATCCTACCGACTCCTCCTCCTGATGTCTGTAGTGGTCCTCCATGGTCACTTCCATCTCCACTGGGTCTGTCTTTATGCCACTTGGTGATGCCTTGCACAATGAGGTCAATAAGAGAGAGAGAAGCCCCCTCTTCACCAGTTTCCCTCGGTTCTATGTGATATTGTCAAAAGCAAAAGGGTGAGGAATAATGGCAACATCAAAAGATCAAGGCTGCAAAGGGCGATCATGAAAAAACAGCGCTCACCGAAAGGGTGACAACACTGTTTTGCATTTCTGCAGTGGGGGTTAACCCCCTGCACCCCCTTTAGATATATATATATAATTAACTCTGAGGGGAGCAAAACTTGGGGCAGGGGAGAAAGCTGTAGGTCATCGTTTCAGTGTTTGCTGTTGTTCCTTGTTGCTTTTTTTCACTCACCATTTTGCCATCACCATTATTGCAGTCACAATTTTGCAGTCTCTCTTATAATGGGATACTGCTTCCCTTTATTGCAGAGTCCAGAGTAGCAGGTGCTTGGACTTGAGGTGTGTGCGTTAGCTACTAGTGCCTAGGTGGCTACCCTTATTTGCAGGAGCAAGCATCAAGTGAATGGATGCATACATGCACAAGCCAGCAAAGGGCTACTATCAGTCAGTTCTGTTGTATGTCTTATGAAGTCCCTGTACTCTTGCATTGTGCTGACCTCACATAACCCTGTAATAGGTAAGATGGAGCTGCAGGATGATGGATGCCAGTGGTGGGGTAATGTTACCAGGCACTACACTAGTCCCATTGTACCCACCCTCCCTCATTGTGGCAGGTTGCCTCCAACCTACAGGGTTATGTGAGGTGACCAGCTATGGGGCAGCTGCCAT
Source organism: Neoceratodus forsteri (assembly GCA_016271365.2). Taxonomy (NCBI): domain Eukaryota; kingdom Metazoa; phylum Chordata; order Ceratodontiformes; family Ceratodontidae; genus Neoceratodus; species Neoceratodus forsteri. Next base: position 808,048,964 of record CM028129.1, on the reverse strand, counting down.
TGCTGTGCCCACCAGGGGCCATGTCACTGTCTGCCACGGGATACCCCCCACAGTGCTCCTATTCCATGTGCTGTATGGCTATGCAAACAGCACAACTGCTGGGTGCCACATCACTTCCCCTTATGCCTGCTGTCTTCCTGACACCCCCTGTGGCAGCCTAATGCCCTTTCTGCCCCTGGCCCCCTCCAGGCAAGCAGATTCACCACCCTCCAACTATCCCTGCATCTCTAGTGTTGCAGCAGGAGGGGAACGGATCCCTATGGCAATTCCCACAGGTGCACCAATTGTATGATGCTCGCCAGTGGCTGCAGCAAATCCTGGGCTTTTGGCACAGGCCCTACCCCCTTTTATAAAATTGGATACAGGGTCCCTGACACACCCAGAGTTTGCTGCAGCCCTAGAGCGATGTAACTTGTGTCGCTGTAAGGGCTTATTGAAGATCAAGCCCATGAAGTTGGAAGGATGCTGGTGCATGTGTTGTTTTGTTATTCAACTTATTAATTATTATGTACTTACTCCTAGTCCTTGTGATGTGCAAATATGCATTATCAGCTCCCACATTTCCTTTTAAGATTAGGGTCATGATCTTTGTGAAGGAGTCAAACAGATTTTCACATGAGGGCAGAACAGAGTGAATCAACTTCATTTAAATTTAAATTAGGATGAAATTAGGGGGATGCAAGAGATGGAATCATTGTTCATGCCTACAAACTACACAGGCAAACAGAAAAAAAAAGATTGTGGCAACTTTCCCTTTAACACCGACTCTCTCTTCATAAGACTGCATTGAATTCAACCTACTGAGGCAATATAGTTCATTGCAGCACCATGTGACCTTCAATCCCATGGAAAATTGCAAACTTCATATCGGACCCCAATTCACAGGTGAAGTTATCAAATTCGCCATTCACAAAGTTTTAACTGTGATACAAATTAGAACATCGCATTGCAGATTAAATTCACAAATTAAGACAAATTTGCAAATTTCTCTGCAAACCGAAGTTTTCTAGCTTTGCACAGCTTCGCACAGCACTAGTGCCAAGGTGGACTGCTTCACTTTGATCTTATCTAACAAAGAACTGCCTTTAGTGGCTTCTCTTATATACCTTACCAGTCACATTAAACTGTTCCTCCAAGTCGTTGCATTAACATTTTTCAATGAGTTGCTTGTTGTGTTCACTGCTCATTTTACTGCATTAATAAAAGTTCCCTAATGGTTTGTCTTTAGCTGCTTTTCAGTTTTAGCTTACTTTTCAGCTCTCTGGAAACTTCTATCAATGCAGTGCAGTGATAAGTGCACACAATAAACAACCCATAAAAAACCTTAACCACTAAGTTAGAACCTGATTACACTACTACAGTGTGCAATACAAATCTGCCTAAGCCAGTTTATATTTGCCATGTGTTTTGTGGAAAAAAGAATTCCAGGCACCTAAGTTCATTACCTGAGAGCTTGACCTCCATTTGTCGCTGTTCCAGTGGTTTCAAATCCATCTACAGTACAAACCACTTAATCGGGACCCAGATAATGGGGATGACTGCTTTTTTGGGACATCCCACAGGGCACCGATTAAGCGGCTATGTATTTCAATGGCATCCCCATCCATTTAATGGAGACGGAATGCCAGTTTATTGGGATAATTCTGGCTGAGCCTGTTAAATTCACACCTGCTGTTGTTGCTGAGCTGCTGTCAACGGGCCGCTGAGTAAGTGTAAATCGGCCACTTCCTAACTAATCCCTGACTACTGCCACAGTTTCCTGTTCTTTTACTGAGTCTATCTATTCTTCGGCTGCTCCCTCATTCTCTAGGTGCACCTGTCTGCTCTGTTTTGCCAACACATGGAAAATAATATTTCTTACTAGGCCCTTTTCCCAATTCTCCTACTGCTCTCTTGCTCTGTAACTGAACCTGTTTGTTCTGCAGCATTTCTGTACTTCGGCTATATCGCACTGCTTGTGACTTTGCCAATACATGAAAAGAAACTGATTTTTCTTACTCTGTTCTTTTCCTGATTCTCCTACTGCTCTCTCACTCCACAATCAAACCTCTCTGTTCTGCAGCATTTCTGTATCTCAGCTGTATTGTACAGCTTGCAGTTTTAACACACACACACACACACACACAAGATGTTTCTTACTCAGTACCTTTTTCCATATCTAGCTTGCCTGTCAGCATTCCCATTACAGTACAGTACCTGTATTTCTGCACCTCAGCTTTCAGGCATTTATGGCTGCACGGCACAGTTTAAAAGCATACTGCAACCCTTTTAAATTAGTTAAAATAAAAGACTTCAGATAATTGGGATGGTCACTTAATCAGGATGTAAAGCCTGCCACAGGGCTATCCCGATTAAGTGGCTTCTACAATATTACACATGTACAGTAATCTGTGGCTCCAGGGAGAAATTGCTATCAGTTCAGCTACAGTACTGTAGCTGTCCAGACTGCTGTTGGGAATTCAAAATCTGCATTACAGAAGTGTCTTTTTGAGTAACTTAAACAATGCTGATTGCATTTTAGATGATAAAGTCATTTTCACAGCTGCATGGTGAGAGCCATGCCGATGTATTGCAATGACATATCAGATGAAGAGGCTGTGGAAGCATGTGACTGGATACCTAGACTGTGTCTGTCCACAGTGGAATTGAAGCACATGCGGTCCTCTCCATTCACTACAGTGCTGCCCCTTCCCCTCTGTGACAATATTTTCTTGTACTGGCCACTGGTAGCACTGGCGCTTATCATTTCCTGAAGAGACAGAGCAACGCTGGAGACAAAGCAGCAACGAAGCCCAAAGATCATGGTACTGCCTTAATAAAGACCCTCTTTGTTTCCCCACATAAGTTTAAAGGGACCATGTCAGTGTGAATTACTCATTTTTTACATGTTGGGAGTTAAAAGCACCCACAGATAATGGTACTGTCTTAATAAATCCCCTCTTTGTTACTCCACACAAGTTTAAAGGGACCCCGCCAGTGTGAAATGTTAATTTTTTACATGTCAGGAGTTCAGTAATGATCGATTGATAATATGTTGCAGTGTTTTTGTCCTTTGTGCACAGTTTTTTTTAAATAATAGAGCACCCAGAATGAGTTTTAAACACAGTTGTAACTCTGTTTGTATTTTCAGAGTCATGCTATGTAGTTGCAGGGGATGAGCAAGCAGAACTGTTGTCAGAGGGAGTGCAGAAAGAAAGCCATGCATCTGTATATAGCCGATTGCGAGTGCTTGAATAAAAGAAATGGCATCAAAAAACACAGACTCTGAGGTGAGTCTGTTAGACAGAAACTGTAGTATTTTTATTCTTTCTTGCACAATTACTGAATATTCACTGATGCCATTTCTGTCATCGGTATTAAGAGTAAGCACGCATTCAGAACTGCAGCTGATTTTAGTTATAAAAGTCCAGATGTGTGTGGGAGATTCCTAAGAGCTGCTGTAACACTTTCAAATGACAAAGGACAGGTGGGGGTGGTGTCCGTGGCAGGTGTTCAGCTGCTTAGGACCCTGTGGGGTGGACTCTTGCCTGGAAACCTCTTGCCACAAATATATCGGGGTTGCCACTTGAATGTTTTACCCTTGTTCCAAGTCAGCTTGATTATTTTCAACTAAACAATGGCTACATCCCCAGTTAAGGTTCTGTCTTTGAATGTTCATGTCCTTAATAGTCCAATAAAGAGGTCCAGGCTGCTGCAGTACTTAAAGATACAGGGATCGGATGTTATATATTTACAGGAGACTCATTTGACACCTTGAGAACTAGGGTTGTGCATGTGCCGAATAGTATTTTCCAAATACTACGAATAGTAGGGTTCCCTAATATTCGGACGCGTTTCCTGAATAGTTCACTATTCAATGACTATTTGGGAACTACTATTCAGTAAGATTTCAAAGTCTCAAAGAGCTTTGTTGGCCAATCAAAAGCCATTTCTGGAGCTCCAAGGCAAGCACACCATGGGACTTCTTCACTCTGAGCTGGTAAATGACAGGAGACAGTGGTTTCTGAGAGCTGCTCTGCAGTACTTCTGAGACCTTAAACTTGATATAAAAGAAATAGATTTTTGCTTTACAGGCTTTTTTGGGTCAGTATAATTTGTTTGATCAGTGTCAGAAAAGCTATGTTTGGTTTTCTGACAGGTATTTTTGCCCTTATTGCTGTACTCAGTTACAGGGACTAGGAGGGCTGTTTGCTAACACCCCTGCTCTGCTGCTCTCTGACACAGCTCCATTGTGATTTTTTTGGGTGAAGCACATTTTATTTTTGTTGTGGTGTTTTTTTTTTTTGCTGTTGTCTGGTTCCAGGTTTGGTTCTCTGCACGAAGGATGAGGGTGTCTGCTAACTCCCTCTCCTGCAGGTCACTGCTCATTATTTGCTGTGTACATGCATTATATCTGATTTTGTGAGGCTTTGCACTGCATGTGTATGCTTAATATATTTTTTATGAGGCTGGGCCCCACGTGTGCACACAGATTTTGAAATAAACTTCTTCAGTTCTAAGACAGTCAGACATGACTCACCAAATTATTATTGTTAGTCCTCTGGTTCCGGGCTTGGATCCCTGTACACATGAAGAGTGTGTTGGCTGACCCCCCCACCACTCCATAGCCGACTACACACAATTAACCTGTGCATGTGAAATATATCCCCCCAAGTCTGTGCCATGTGCATGCACAGCTGTGCACATGCAGGTTTTTTTGTTGTTGTCATTGTTATTTTGTTAATTAAACCATTGCACTTAGTGGGGCAGGCTTGTCTTACTGAGTTGACTGTATGTCATCTGTGTGTTCCTTGCTGAGTATCATGGTTGACTGAAAAGGTTGCCCCTGTCTTCCCCCTTCTTAGTAGCAGTGTTTTTTATTTGCTGCTACGTTTTTGTGGTGCAGTATAACTGGATCGGTTGGTGTATTACTGCAGTTCCACAAGCACTAAGTAAAGCATCACACACACAGGTACTACGTAGTAACAGTTTGTGTTTTACCCAGTAACCACTAGTGACCGGATCCATCATGTCTTTAGCAACCTTGCAAACATACTTGGTCCAGCCCCAGCAAAGCATCCAACCCCAAATGGTAAGGGACAGGATGATAGACCCACAAACGTACAGCACATCTAGACAATTACTGCTGGTGTTGTCCCTGGGCTGCCAAAACCCCAAACAATCTATGCAGAACAAGGAAGCACTTGGGGGGGGGGTGCAGTAACAAAATACAGTTAAGAACAGTGGTGCATAAAGTTGCAATACATTTATTTGTGCTAAGGCTGTAGGATGCCAATAGAGCCCTGGTGCTTTGATTAGAACCTGGTCATTGTCAGGGGGCATGTCAGGAACATACAAGCACACTATGAATATACAACTCTTAAAGGGAAGGGAAGGGGAAAAGGAACATTGTTTAACCAGGAGTAGCACACTAAGCCGAAGCTTATTTCCAGATTAGACCTGGGAGCATAAGAAAGTTAAGTGACTTGCTCAGGATCACACAGTATGCACCTAGGCATCTGTGGGATTCAAACCAAGGTCTTCAGATCTGCATCTCAGAGCCTTAACCCACTGTGCTATACTGCCTAAAAAATCACACACCATAAATAAGTGCTGTTATAATAAATGACACTGAAATGCCCTTGCAACAAAACAATCCAAAACTAACATCCCCAAGGATTAAACACTGCATCATGATTATAAAACATTGTTCATACAGTGACTCTAGACAGTATGCAGTGCAGTATCAGATGAATATTTGGAATTCTGGTCCCAGGTATTTGGTATTCGTCCAGAAAATGTGTTTTTTTAAGAAAACTTTAAAAAAGCACTTTAACAAGACCATTAATCACCCATTAAACCTGGTGTAGCATATACACCTCAATGAGACTTCAACCACCAATGCAGAGCTCATTAATGCAACACAAGCTACATCCGGCACACTCGATCCACCACACCACACACATAGCACTCTGAAAACGATATCAAACATTGCATTGCATCACCATGAACACCCTCCAGTGCTGATGCAATGCAATGATTGATTAATGGTGTTGCTAAAGTGCTTTTTTAAAGTTTCTTTAAAAAAAACACCTTTTCTGGCCAAATACCGAATACCTGGGACCAGAATACCGATTATTCGGGAAACGGTATTTGCACAGCCCTATTGAGAACATTAAAAACTGTCTTCTGACAGCAGATACAGGATTTATGCCTCTTCTTATGAGAAGGAAAAACAGTGAGGGGTTACTCGTATGATCCCATCCAGTACTACATTCCTTCTCCAGAAGGAATATAGTGACCCAACCAGCTGTTTTGTGATCCTGACAGGGTTGCAATATGGGGTGGCAGTGACATTGGCTAATGTCTGTTTTCCACCACAGGCCCCTACAGTGAAGTTTAAGGTATTCTTTAACAAATTATTGGATATGCAACATGGTCTTCTTATTCTGGCAGGTAATTTCAACATTACTGTCTCTCCAAATCTCAACACTTTCAATCCTACGAAACATAGAATTATAGCCTCCCAGAAATATTTATGTTTCCAATGACCTAATTTGGGTTTATGTGATATCTGGTGCTACTTCTTCCCCACTGCAAGATCCTATACATATTATTTTCCATGATCTCATATGTATTCTTGTATAAATTATTTTTTTACTACCATGGAACACTTTGATGCTGTCCAGGATCTTATTATGGGTGCTACTTTTCTTTCAGATTGTGCTCCTTTGTTACTAAAATTAGACCGGGTAAAAAATGTAAATCTACCTGTTGGTGCTTTAATATAACATTATTGAGGGATGAACAGTTTAAAACTACTGTATGATTACTGACAAATTTCAGCAGATGATTAGTGATAATGTTTCCCAAGGCATTTCCCCTACCACCCTATGAGATACTTTTAAAGACGTTATTCACAGAGATATTATAGCCTAGTCAGTGTTTAAAAAGAAGCAAAGGGAGGCTAAATATAAAAACGATGTCTGAATTAGAGACTTTACAACATGGGTATACTGGGGGTGATGAGCAGAAGGATAGGCATATCAGACAGGTAAAAGTGGAACTTTGAGACATCTTGTACTCTCGGGTTCAAAAAGTGCTTTCATATTTGAAGAAATATCATTTTGGGGGGACTAGAGATATGAGAGCTTGCTTTAGCTAGGAAACTCAGAGGCCATAAATCTGCATCCAGGATAACCCAGCTAAGACACCTAAATACGGGTCAAATGGCCTGTACCCCTGTTAAAATAATAAATATTTTTAAAACTTGTTATGGTCAGTTATATTGTGACCCAGGGACACCTACAGATGACCTGACCTTTCGATGTTTGTCATCCTTGCCCCTCCACAAGATCACATGGTCTCAACAGGATCAGCTTTTAGCCCCAGTAACCTTGGAAGAAATCCAGTTGGCTATCTCAAGAGCTATAACTTTGAAATACCCTGGACCAGACGGATTCCTGTCAGTATGATACAAGGCATTCATTGACCTTCTTCTCCTGCATCTTTTGTCTGCTTTTTGAGCTGCAGGAAGGTAACAATACTCTAACTTCATGTGTGTATGCGGTCCTTTCTGTGATTTTGAAGCTGGGATGGGACCCCAGAAATCCTACCCCATATAGATCAATCTCTATCCTCAATCTAGATTATAAATTATACATGTCAATTTTGGCACACTGGCTTGATGAAATTCTCTCCATGGTGACCAAGCTGGATTTGCCCCACATTGGCAAACCATGAATAATGTTAGACAAACTATTCATCTCATGGAATGTATTTCCCAGCGATCTAACCCAGAGACTATTGTTAAGCCTTGATGCTGACAAGGCATTTGATAGAGTTTCTTGGACATTTTTATGTCAGACCTTGTCAGCCTTTGGGTTTCCAGAGGGGTTCCTGTCTTCACTTTGAAATATATATTCTACTCCTGAGACTTATGTTCACATCAATAGCTAGTTATCTTCTCCGATCTCTTAAGCCCATGGTACCTGACAAGGTTATCTATGTCACCCCTCTTATTTGCAATGCCAGTGACTCTTCTAGACCCAGAGAATTCAATTCCCATTGTTTGGCACATTTCACAGGTATTCAGGGAGGTGTCGAGTTTTCTATTAAATGTTACTAAAACAGAAGTCCTAACCCTACATTTTTCTCCCTCCCCAAATCTAACATTCTTGCTGCCTCTGCACTGGAGAAGTACAAAAATAAAATACGTTGGTATTCAATTACCTCAGGATTGCAAGATTTGGAAATACATAATTATGAACCATTTACACAAACTATTAAACAGGAGTTACATAAGTAGTCATATTTACATTTGTCTTTTTACTCTTGAATAGAGGCAATTCGTATGAATAATTTACCCTGCCTTTTGTATTTATTCCAGATGATCCCAATAACCCATCTTCTTTCTATTTTTTTTATCCTAGAATAAACTTCTATCATGTTTTGTTTGGGGAGGGTGGCATCCATGTCTTCGGTGGACACTCCTTGAATTGCCATTGTCATGGGGCAGTTTAAATCTTCTTAATGTACTTAATTACTTTAGAGCCACAAACAAGCTTCTAGTGATGCTTTGGCTTAACCCCAGGTTTCAATCATTGTGGAAATATATAACATTTACTATAAATGATCTGTTTGACCTGAGGAAATATTATTCACCCCTTTGATAGATTTACTGAACCTTCGGGATTTTAGTTTGTAAAGCTCTCACACATTACACCCATGATTTAAATTGCATGCCCTTCCTACTCTGGCTCATGTTTTTTTTTTTTGTTTGTTTTTTTGCAGCTATTGGTAGTGAAAACTGTTATTTTTGCCAGGTGAAATTGATCACACTTTGAGGAGATGGCATCGACTGGGATTGTCATATATTTTCCAATTCCTGGATGCTCAAGGAGTTTGCCCTTTAAATTATCTGCACTCTCATTTTCAGTTAACAAATAGGGAACATTTTGGATACTTGTAGGTTAATTCCTTTATAATACATAAGAGTCTCCAGAGGAATTGTCTCCTAGACCATCTCCTCATATCATTACACATTCATTTTGAGACAATAAAAGGAGTACATTGGCACCAATCAACGGGACACCTACTGTACAGAAGGGTTTAAACGAATGTCTTAGTGATATCACATATTCTGTCCTAGAAGTCTGGAACATGGAATTATCCATTAATATCCCTTATGAGGTTTGGTTGAAGTGTACAATCTCATCTATTAAGGCTTCCTCTGCTCCATATTGGGGCAACTTTTTCTGGAAGTGCAGGAATTGATATTTTAATACTCTGCCTAAACTCTCAAAATATCTTCTGGCCCAGTATGGACATTGCTTGAAATGATGTGGGAACACCTTAGCCAATCACAAACATATCTTCTGGTCATGCCAGTCCTGGCCTCTTTTTGGTGGTAGGTAGGTGATCATATTCAAAGATTGCTGGGATCAGATGTTCCTTTAACTCTGAAAATGGTTCTTCTGTCTGTTCCCCCTTGGGATGTTAGATTTACTTCCGGATCCATGATATACAGTATATGTATCTGTTAATAGCCAAAAAGGTGATCACTCGGTTGTGCTGACAACAACTGCCCCCTAATAGTGCTATGTGGCATAAGATTATTAATAAACTGTACTCAATAGAGCAGCTTTTGGAAAGCTGTATGGGTAATGAAAATAAAATTTGAGCTGAAATGGAGGATATGGGTTTTTTTATATTGATGAGAAAGATGAGACTTTTGTTCCTTAAATAAATGTTAGCTTAATCATTATGGGATTACTTCTTATTTTTTGCAATTTAAAGTAAGGAAAGTGCTTTGTTGCTGGGGCGGCCTGGACATCTGGACTTCTTGAGTTTTGAGGGATTATTATTGAGTTGCCCTGTTTATATGGTAGAAACTGCTCAGTTATTTGGAGATTTTAGGATTGTTTTAAAAGTTAGTGAATAGTTTGAAATCTTATAAATTGGAATATTTAATACGTCAATTTAGTGTGACCTGACATGTATGTTGAAGACATGTTCACTGTACCTTCCCTGAGAGATAAAATAAAGAATTAAAAAAAAAATGACAAAGGGAAAATCAGATGGTTTATCGGACACTCTCACTACACTATCATGTAAAACGTTTCTGTCACCACTCTGTAATTCTCCATTACTTGATGCTGCAACAGTTTTACATTGTGGATAATAACAGAAATGGCATTGATTTTTCTCAGTGCTCATACTAGCATTGAAGTAGTTTCTATCACCATTCTCTCACAATACTTCATTCTTTATTCACTGCCCTGAAGCTTAACTACTGCCAGATGAGTAGTCTGTCACCCTACAGGCTACCATTGGCAGGAACCTCCTTTTTCTGTGCTTTTTTTAATAGAAATTAAATGTTCAAGCTAGCTTATTCCATTAGATTATCAACTATGTTTGTTTCTGCCAATTCCATTACTGTCTACTGTTTAAAACTGTTACAGCATCGACTACTTGACAAGTTCATAAAACAAACACCAGCTGCACAAGGTGGTAAATTTGTTCACAGTCACAGTTGCTCATGGAAAATTCATCTTTCACAAAGCAAATGCTGCATCATTGTACTTGAGGTATCATCTTGAAGACTAATATTTCAGAATTGTGATAGAAACTTTGTACATGATAGTATATTGAGAGTGTCTGATAAACCATCTGATTTGTCTTTTATCATTTGAAAGTGTTACAGCAGCTCTTAGGAATCTCCCTCACACAAGCAAGCTGCTGTAATTGAAATCAGTTGTAGTTCTAAATTCTTGCTTACTCTTAATATCAATTACAGAAACGACATTAGTGAATATTCAGTAATTGTGTAAGAAACGGTAAAAATACTGTCATTTCTGTCTAACAGACTCACCTCAGAGTCTGTGTTTTTTGATGCCATTTCATTTATGAAAGCACTCCCTATCAACTATATATAGATGGGTGGCTTTCTTTGTGCACTTCTTTTGACAACAGCTCCACTTGCTCATCCCCTGCTACTACTGATTTTGCCGCTGTACAATGGACTGGTTAGACCACACCTTGAGTACTATGTGCAGTACTGGAGACCACACTTGAAGAGGAACATACAGCTCCTGGAGAGGGTACAGAGGAGGGCAACTAAGATGATACAAGGGCAAGGGGATTTGACATATGAGGACAGACTTGAGGAGCTCTGCCTGTTTTCATTGGAGGAGAGGAGAGGCAGGGGGGACATAATTGAGGTCTTCAAGTACCTCAAGGGAATAAATAGGGTAAACATGGAGGGAATCTTTAGACTAAAGCAGGGAGGTATCACCAGAGGGCATGGTTTGAAGTTGGAAGGAGGAAGGGTGAGGGGAAAAGGAGGAGGTTTTTCACTGAGAGGGTGGTGGACCCTTGGAATGCACTGCCTGGTGAGCTGGTTCAGAGATCCACAGTGGAGGGCTTCAAGAGAGGGTGGGACAGACACAGAAAGTGGATGTATCAGATGATGGCCCATCCCAGGGGGGTGGGGATGGCTGATAGGGGTTTCTGGAACACAAGGGAGGGAAGGGCCTTGGCACCCAACTAGGGATCTGAGGTTCGAGCAGACTCGATAGACCGTAAGGCCTAATCTGCTGGCAAATAGTATGTTAGTATGTTAGTACATAGCATCACTGTAGCTATGGGGATGAGTGCGCAAGTCAGGGGACCATGACTTTTGGGTGATCCTAACCAAAAATAGGAACAGAGTTAAAACAGTATTCAAAACTTATTCTGGGTGCTCTATTATTAAAAAAACATACACAAACAGTGCATAAAAGACAAGGACTATGCATCACATTATCAACTGATCTTTATTGAACTCCAACATGCAAAAAACAAGCAAGCCACATTGACAGTGTCATTTTAAATAAAAAAAAGTGAAAAGCAGTACTGTTCTTTCAGTACAGATCAAGTGGGACTTGTTTCCTCTGGCAAAAAAATAATTTAAATCATTTTAAAGCACATTTATGATCCTTTTTGTAATTCTGATATGCATGCACTCAAATTTGCAAATATGTTTTGACACAGTACTAAAATAACACCACACTCCCAAAACTCCACTCTTTCAGAACATGATGAAACATTTATATGTTCGGACTTGCAATATAAGAGGACATTGCTAAACTTACAGTATGCATTAACTTATTCAGAGAGTTTGAAGTAGCCTATCACTAAGTGACTGCAAGACTGAATACATAACTGTTTCATTATGTACTAAAGGAGTGGGGTTTGGGGGGTTTCAGAATATTTGCCAATCTGAGTGCGTGCATATCAGGATTACAGAAAAGAGCATGGATGTATCTTGCAATTATTTCTTTATCATAGGAAATAAGTCCAACAAAGTCTTTACTAGGCTCTTAAGTGCTGCAAATATCTTGCTGAGGCTCCTGGCACCCTGTTGATTGCCATTTTTTTTAGTTATAATCACAGACTCTGTGATCTATTTGGCTCATGATTACCCTGATACATTTCTCATTATTGATTTGGTTGGTGTAAAACATGACATTTGTGTGCTTTATCTGCACACAGAGCTGTCTGGTTGTGCTGAAGTCAGTCAGACTGGGGCTGCTGTTGTTATGATGGGCCACACATAGGAGCCCCAAATATACTGTTCCCTTCTCCTCCATCCCATGAGAGCCCAAAATGTGTCCTGCCCCTTGCCATCAGAAGGAGTCCAAAATGTGACACTTGCAGAGAGAATTAGAAGAATTTTACAGTAGTCCAATCTCCTTAACTATACAGTTACGCCTACTGTTCCAGATTCCTAGAGGACTGCACAATCAGAATTCTTGATATCTTCTAGGCATCCCCATTTTGTCTTGCTTTTTCATTTTTTTGTAATGGTATGTGAAATGCCAAGCTCATTATTCACTGAGCCACCTGCTTCTAGATCATTTTCCTGCATACCAGAGTTCGTGATTGGTTACTACTACATTACTTAAAATACCTCCTAATTCACCACAGCCCAACTCAACTCACAAAGAAAACTCTGCACTCGCTATCTCTCATATTAGCAGCTGTAGTGGCTCTAACCAGAGTTTGTTTTTCTAATTGCAGTAATCTAAAAACATTTTGTGATTCACCTCCATGATTCATCTCCACCTTCAAACTGCAATCACATATGCTGCACTTCAACTTTTCCAACCCCTGATGCAAACTGCAGTTTATTCACTGCAAAAGTTGGACATTTTATATAAACAAGATCTTGAAATCCCTGATATTTTAAAATGTCCATATGTTAGAGATTTCATTCATTTTAATAAATCTTCTTTTCAGTTCCAATTGGGACAAGTAAATTGGGCTCGTATAGGCTTGATCCCAGAAGTAAACATGGCAGTTAGAGAGTTTACAAAGATTCATTTAGATATATGTGATGAAAATTCCCTTTCAAAAAAAGTAAAGAAAGACATAATCATAATCCTTGGGTAAATGAAGCAATTAAAAAACAAATAAGATGGAAAGACAGGGTATGGAAAAAGGCAAATCAATCTTTAAAATAGAAGACTGGGAATTGTTTAAACAGATCAGGAACAAAAGTAAAAGTACGATAAAAAAGGCAAGGAAAAGATATTATAGAAGTAAAGTAAATCAAACAAAAAATCCAGCCCAGTATTGGAACTTAATTAAAGATTTGGAAGGCAGGGAAAGGAAACATTTGAGTATAACTTTTAAGGATGAGTTGGGAGGGGAGATGTCAACAAAACAAGTAGTAAACAATTTGAATCAATACTTTTGCTGTCTCCCAGATATAAAAATGGAACAAGTAGACGGTAAACAGAATCATGTTTTTCAACAAATTAAGCCATTGGAGACATATTATAGGGAGAACATACCATGCTTTTACTTTCGAGCAATCAAACTTGGTGAAGTAAAGAAACAAATAATGCAATTAAATCCATGGAAAGCAATAGGTATGGATAAAATAGAGACAATCTTTTTAAAAGCCTCAGTAGAACAAATAGGCCCAATCTTGACTTATCTTTTTAATTTTAGTTTACAGCAAAAAACTTTTCCAGATTTTTGGAAAAACTCTAAAGTAATTCCGGTATTTAAGGAAGGGGATAAAAACAATCAATTAAATTATCGACCGATAGCTTTGTTGTCGATCATCTCAAAGGTCTTTGAACGCCTGGCCTGTGTCCAGTTATATGAATATCTGGAGAAGTACAAACTATTGACAAATTGTCAAGCGGGCTTCAGACATAGGAGGTCGACAGACACTGCCCTGATGGACTTCTTGGACTCTGTGGCAAGTGGTCTTGAGGTCCGGAAGTCTGTCGGGGCGGTGTTCATCGACCTCTCAAAGGCCTTCGACTTGGTCGATTTCAATATATTACTGGGAAGGCTGGCTCAGATAGGTATATCTGAGCCTGTTCAAACCTGGTTATTATCTTATTTAACTGAACGTACACAACAGGTCTGTATAGACGGAATAATGTCAGACATGGAGGGCACCTTTAGGGGTGTCCCCAAAGTTTCAATTTTGGGCCCTTTGTTATTTCTGATTTACATAAATCCTCTCCCATCAAGTATCAAAAATAGTAAGATTTATCTGTATGCCGATGATATGGCCCTTATTGGAAAAGCTACAGATTTGGATGATTTACAAAAAACCCTTCAATCTGATTTTGATATTTTACAAAATTTGTTATTACAATCCAAAATGGTACTTACTACAAAGAAAACTCAGGTAATGCTTTTCCATCCAAAAGGTAAACTGCCTCACAATCAAACATTAAATATATATTCATTAAAAGGTCAAGTGTTAGAGCAGGTTCAGGTATATAAGTGCTTGGGAGTTTATATGGATAGTTCTCTTATCTTTTCTATACATATAACAAATGTAACTAAAAAGGTCAACTCTAGATTGGGTGTGTTAAGAAGGAAAACATCAATTCTTTCAAGAGAATTAAGAAATAGAGTGGCTGTACAACTACTCTTACCAACATTAGAATATGATAGTTTAATGTATCAATTCACTTCTAAATCATCATTAAATTGTCTGGACAAAACATATTATAGAATAGCAAGATACGTGGCGAAATGTCCCTTTTCAACTCATCATTGCAGTCTACTTCAAGATCTTGGCTGGGACTCCCTTGCAATCCGCCGGAAAAAAACATGTAGGATATAAAGCCTTTATGAAGTATGGGGGAAAGTTAAGCATGATGTGAACTCTCTTAATGTTTCTGTTTTCTATAGTCATAATTTGAGGCAATTGAAACATAGATGCCAAAAAGTTCCTTTGGAAATTAACATTTATAGTAGAATGCAAAGACGGTTCTACTTGCCAAAAATATGGAATGTGATAGACCCAGAAATTAGGACTATTGATAGCTTAGGTAAATTTAAGCACTCTCTGGAGTCCATCTGGAGAAACAGATGTGTTTGTTATGGTGTTATTTTGAACACTATCATCTGTTCTCTTGTTTGGACTCTAGATTGTTTTCCGAAATTTTCTTTTTTTTGTTTCTGTGTGTGCTGTGCATGGGGTATTAGGCAGCCTATGAGGATGAAATTATTACTTCCTCTTCCCCCTTCCCTCTTCCCCCTTTCTTTTTGTAAATTATTATAGATTGGAAATCTGGGAACGGAAAGATTCCTTGCACTTAACTGTATATTTAAATATATATCCACCAGTCCATCTTGTAATGCTTATATTTATTTTTTGGCATAAAAATCCTTTTAGATTACTGGTATATTGTGTACTTCTGCTTTTGTATGTAAGCTGTGAAACAATGTTTGTGATATTTGTAAGATCGTTCCTGTAATATATTTTATAACATGATGTTTTGTATTTGCTGAAACTATATTTCAGAACAGGACAACTTTGATAAACAGGGCCTCTTTTGGTCCTAAAAGTTATTTTCCTGTCAAAAAATAAACATTTTTATCTATCTATCTGTCTATACTGCTGTAAAAAAAATCTACCAGCTAACTTTTTGATAATTTTGAAAGATAAGTACCGGTGTGTTGTATTCAAGCCTGATTTTGCTCTCACTTACATCCAACCACTAATCTTGGATGCCAATCATGATCACTGACTTTCACTTTCCAGGTCCCCCCCACACAGATCACATCCCTTAAAGAAATATAAGTGTGCTGCGTACATACACAATGCATGCCAACTGCTTAATTGTGCAATGTTTGCAAGCAGTTCTGATATACAAAGGGAACCTATGCAAACCAGGTCTAAAAAGCACATCAGGTTGGCATGCTGCAATCTTGACACGTATGCAGCAGGTTAGCTGGTGTGAACATCATTAAAAATTTACATCAGGTTTTCATGTTGCATGCTTGCCATGTGTGCAGCAACTAAGCTGGTGCAAATCTCATCTAAAAACAAATCAGTTTCGATTTCTCATATTACTGCTAGCAATTAGAGCCATTAAAATACTCTTTTCATTGATGTCCCATTACAATTAGGAAAACTCAGTATTTCTGATCATTTTGCAAGTTGTTTAATGGCTTTTGATTGTTGTCATTAAACTGCCATTAATTTGTAAAACAATGTTTGCTTTTTGCATTAAATGCCTAGGATATAGTCAGCCAACATCCCCCATTCCAGATGCGTGAAGAGGGGCCTATGTTTTGTGAAGCTTGACTTTTTTGTTTTGAGCCATGCAAATCCCCTTATGCATATTTAGTGCTACAAATGTGTTTCTCCATAACTGTTACAGCTCACTGACTTTCCCTTTGTCATTCTGTATGGAGCATATACACTATGGTCATGCTCAGCACTCTTTATGCTGAGTAGGGTCTTGGAAGCATGCACCATACCTCACATTTTGTCACTGAAATGAGGAACTCGAATACTAAAAATGAGAGACAAAGAGGGGCACTAACCCTCAAGATGATCAGGACAAATCCTGAAACATGGAGATACAGTACCTGAGAACACTGTGGAAACCATTGTATTTACTTGTACTGATGTTAGTCACTGAGAATTAATTTCTACCATAAAGCAGGGGTGCCATTTAGATAGGGCAGAGGGGGTCAGTGGCCACCCCCCTGCATTTGTTCCTAGGTTGTTCTTATGGTGTGACAATAATGGCAAAAATTTGGATTTAATCTTTTGCACAATAAGTGCCCCCTGGCCAATGTTGTGCTCACACTGCAGGTGCTCTCCTGACTCGACTGTGTCTGTATTATGTTGTCCACTCTCTCCACTTTCTAGTGGTGGCACTATCACGTGTGATGTGGAGGTGCTCCAGCCAAGCAAGAGAACATGAGTCACATGAGTGGGACACTGCCTTTCCTGCCACATAGTAGATAGGCTGCACACTACAACTTGGAGGAGTCAGTGAGCACTGAACTCTTGATAGCAGTGTTATAGTGGCATTTTTTTGTTGGTCTATTCTTAGTGAGTCCTCATCTCCCTTGGTGGCTGAAGGAGCTGTGGGTGAGCAAGAAGCTAAGAAAAGATTAGGCTACCTACTTACTCTACTATGCTCACCTCACAAAAAACATTGTGGGCTCCCAGCAGCAGCAAGCTAGGCCTCACAGCAGAGTGACAGTGGTATGGGCAGCCTTCATAGGCCTTGATCAGTGTAGTGCAGCAGCAGCCATGGCAGCAGCTGAACAAGAAGAAAGCAACACAGGTTGGGTGGGATCGGTTGGTGAGGTGACTTGGTTGCAGACCACATTGGGGACCTTGGATGGTCAGTTCTAGCATTCAGCTTCTGGCAGAAGAACGGAGGAGAAGCGGACTGAAAACTGGGCTGGTGGCACATTGGTCTAGGCCACAGGTTCCATCCAGATGGCCGGGTAAGTAAAAGTAAATGATTTTTTTTATGGGGGATAGGGGAAGGACTGAAATATTGATGTGTTTTTCACATTTCTCAGCTTCAGAACCCATATGGGATTGGTATTGAATGGAATGGAGTTGGGGAGAGAAACTGGAGCACAATTTATTTTATTTTTTTGGGGGTGGTTGTCAGAACTTCAGCCAGGAAAAAAATTGGTTAGTAATTGGGTAGGTTTAAGCCTAAACGTGATGCACTGCTTGGGGTATAGACAGATGAATTTTATACATCTGAATGTTTCCAGATTTGCATATCACTTTTCAGTCACAACAAATAAGTTTTACATTTTAGAGATGTTCCAGACATTCCAGAGCTTGCTGCCTAGAGGCTAACTGGTACCTGACCTCCACTGGTTGTTGGCTCCCCCCTGCTGAAATCTGAAATGGTGCCCCTTCCACAAAGTCTAAATTTACAGGACATCCTCTGTGAGAACGTCATGTTTTCCATGAGGGATGGATGAGGGGCAGAGCAGTTTTCAGTGGTAAAATGGGCGTTGTCCCTTTCATTCAGGGACAGTTGAGTGGTATGGTATGCACAGACTATTGGAGCTCCACTATAGGCAGGCTTATCCCCCCCCCCGCCAGTGAAGCTGAACTCCATATCCCCATGCTCAGGCACATTATGACATAGGGAAAAATGCAGGGGTGTGCCCCTTTGAAATAAATGAGGATTTTTTTATTACTATTTTATACATTACTGATGGAGAGTTGAAGATTAATGAAGGCCACCGCTCGACTAACAAGGGCCTTGTTTTTAGAGCAGTTGCCTTCATTATTCTCCAACTCACCATCATAATGTATAAAATAGTAATGAAAAATAACTTTATTCATTTTAAGGGGATACACCCCAACACTCTGACTCACGGACATAATCTCTCAAAGACTCCTACATCTGGCTCCCTAGTATTCACATAAGAGACTCTCAACTTATATCTATACTTGTTTGATTGTCTGTAGCAGCGTGGCCACACCCACTAAGTGTGTGTGGATGGGGGTGGACTGCCCCTGTAGGTGGGGGTGTCAAGTTATTGCTACTTTTGTGTTTTCCCATTAAAGTCTATTTGCATAGAAGCATTCAAAACTATGGAGAGAAAATAGTAGGAGCACAGGCTAGACAGAAGTAATTAAGTCATTTTTTGGGGGGTAAGTGTGTGTATTGGGAGTGGGAAGAACCACAAGTGTTTCCATTGGTATGTTTACTACAGTTCAGCTGTGCAAATGAGTTGGGGGGGACAAGAAAACTAAAAGGTATATCAGTGGCTATAAGCATGCTGCATGCATGCAGATGTATGCAGATTTGTACTGAAGTATGAGCATGCCATATGTATGCAGGCATTATAGCTTAGTGGTAAAAGGCACTGAATGCAAACCAGGAGACCTGAAAACCTGAGTCTGAATCTTATCAAGCCCCATTTGTATGTTGTGTGATCCTGAGCAAGTCACTTAACTTTTATGTGTGCAGCTATCAGTGACCACTTGTTTTTTGCACACATGTCACATGTATGCAATCTGTTTCAATGTATCATAAAAAGCATGCTTTCCACACTTGTTTGCTGCACGCATGCCACTTGCATGCAATTGGTTCAAATTTAACATTTAAATCAGCTTGCAGCACACATATCATATGGGTAGTTTTATGTGTGCAGCATGAAAACATTTCATATAATTATTTCTGTAAGGCATAGCATTTTTTGGAGGGGACAGGAGAGCAGTTGATCAGTGATGGAGTTTAGGGAAAGTGCCTAGTACATCAACAAATTATACAACTTCTGTACTGTATGTGAGTACAGTATGTGAGTTAACAAGGGGAGTCATGGAGGAAGAGACTACCATAAACAATAGTCAATCAAGTGGGTGGATAGTTAGTGGTGCAGTATGCTCTGTAATCCAATTCTAAATTAAACTAATACTAAAGTAAGTAACTCTAAATAATGTTTATTAAATAAAATAAAGTTAAATTCTCTACCCCCTATAACCTTACATTTCTTATGAAGTGGGTTTAGAAGTGGGTGAGAGGCAAGCTGGCAGATAGTGTTGACACTCTTATGTACAGTACAGTAGAGAACTGCACTGTAAATGCATTTGAAAACGCATTGCAGTGGGAACCCTATGGGAATTTACAGTGGCTGAAAGTGTATTGCATGTGCATGACATGTAAGCTGATGCTTGATCGAAATGAAGTTTGTATTTTATGTATTTAGAATTGCCACTGCATTGTCAGCACAAAAAAAAAAAACAATGAAAGAGCAGTGAGCTGGAGGAACATTTTAATGTGACTTGTACTGCAAAGTGAATTGCCTACATTGGCTTGTTTTACATAAAGTTCTTTGACTTTGAAAATTCACAGAAAATTAGAGGGGAGCATCATATTGGAGTGCCACGTACCTCTCAAATGTTTAGCAAATTCCCAGTATAGCAAGATCCACCTAGGTTTACTTCACAATGTTTAAATCACATTTCTCAAGGGGTGCTGCTGGGTATGTCATAAATCAACTAGCACAGTCCAGTGCACCCCCCCACATGGAAACTCTTTAAAAATATATACATTTCCTGCTGCATGTGCTGGCTTTTCCTTGCTTTGTCACCATGTAAAATGGGTTATCTTTGTTTTCTTATCAGAGCTCTAATTTGAATTAAGCTAAGCCAGCTGATGACAAGGTGGACTACCTCAGTTCAGTCCTATCTAGCAAAGATCTAGCAGTGTCAGTGGCTCAGCAGGTAGCACACTCGCCTCTGACGCCAGCAGATCAAAAGTCTGTGGGTTCTATCCCCACACCAGGCACTTGGGTTAAATCCCAATACTGACACTGTAGTGCAGCATGAGAGGGGTGCTGCACTCCTGAGGTGCCATCTTTCAGATGAGATGTTAAACCGAGGTCTCATCTGTCTGTTCAGGTGGATGTTAAACATCCCATGGCACTTCTCGAAAAGAGTAAGGGAATTTTTTTTTATTTAAAAACATCAAAAGGAATATCAGCAAACAGTGTTACATCACACTCAAAATATATTAAAACCAAGAACAACAAAAATAGAAACTAAAAAATATAAAAGGAACAAGCATACATTCAGTATGAAATATTGGGAAAAAAAGGAAAGCTTCATGCAAATCTGTGTTACTTCACACATATACAGGAAAAAAGGGAAAAAAAACCAAAATAATTAAATATAATTAAGTATTACCTGCATACTGTAATCTTAGAATGAAACCATTATGACAAAAGAAAAAAAGAAAGACAAAAAAAGGATTAGCCCCTTCCCCCCTCAAATGGTGTTACTATACATAAATAAACACCCCCCCTTTTTTTTGGTCAGAAAAAAAATGATTCAGTGCTATATGTCTAAATACCTTAATCTTACACATACTAACCATCCCATGCCTCTTATTCATAAATCCATGAACAGTTTTTCCATGATTTTGCAAGTTGCTTGGGGACATAGTTGATTTCTCATAGTCATAAATGTCACACACATTACAGAAGATTTGATTATAAATTTGTGCAGGGCTATATATTTTCTGCTGTAACAAAAATCGCATCTGGCCTGCCATAGGTAGTACTGACATAAAGCAAATATTAATCTCAATGTGCTTGGGTGGTAAGAATTTAATACAGGAGGGTATGTGCCAAGTATCAATATATTGTAAGTTAAAACAGGAAATGACTTTTCTTTCCACTTGTGAAGTGAAAGAGTCCATACTGGATTAGAGAAAGGGCAATCTAAAAAAAAGTGCCTCATTGTTTCCGGTATGGTGGGGCAGTGTCACATGGGCGTAACCTATCTTCCATAGCTTTAAGCTTCTGGTTGTCTCTGACCCCTAGTCTACCATGGCATGATAACCATGTTATATCCCATACTTTTGGGGGGATTCTTGGGTCTGTGAGTTGCTGAAAAACCTTTATGTGATCTACAGAGTTCCCATAAACATCCATTAATGAAGGAGTTTCAGAGAAATGGGTGTCTATTATTAATTGGTAAAGTTGTTTTCTAATACTTGATAATACTGTTTGAGGAGTTAAGTGCCATTGTCTAATTTTGAGAAAAGAAGAAAATATATACCCAGGAGGACCAAGTTTCCTAAAGTTCTGAGGTATTTCATTAGGGGGAGCTTGCCATATCTGAAATAAAGTTGCAGTAAAATTTCTAATTATGGAATGCCAGATTGGAGCCTGTTATTGCAGCAGGAAAGGAGTAGTAGATTTCAAGAACAGACTGTGAAAACAAACTATTGGGTTGATCATTTTCACCCCTCCGTGACAATAGTCCTGAAAAGTATATGTCCTTTTAATCGGATTCAACCATCTCCCCCAAAATTGCTGGAAAAAAATATTATGTACCTTAGCCTCTAGTGAGAAAGGTATTGGAAAAATGGCAGCAATGTGGAGAAATATTGGAAGAACCAAGGTTTTCAATAGCATTACTCTTTTCTTTTTAGCTATTATTTGACCTTTCCATGCAGTGGTTATGTGAGAAGCCTTGCCCAAGGTTGCCTCCCAATTATAGGTAGCATCATGTGTTGTCCCAAAGGTCAAACCTAGTATTTTAATAGGAGCAGAGCTTAGAGGTATGCCAGCTACCCATCTGGCAGAGAGTACTGGATCTGCTTGTGGGAGATAGATTGCTGAACTTTTCTCATAGTTCAATTTTGACCCAGACACAGCTTTGAACTTTTCTATAAGTGTTAAAAATTCATTTTCCTTAAAAGCAGGAATAGTATGTCTGCAAAGGTCATCAGCATAAGCAGAGAAGCGCAGGATAGAAGTGCCTGAGGGTAGTAATAGACTTGGGAATGAAGGGTTTTGCAACAGTTTTCTAAACAGTGAGTCAAATCTGAAAGGCATAAAGAAGGGGGCTTAGGGGTCAGCCCTGTTGTACCCCTCTCTGACTCAGAAAAGATGTACATGGTGATCCATTTATATGCAGCTTATCCATGCTGTACTGTATAATAATTTTACCCATGCAATGCATTGATGTGGAAAATTATATTTCTGTAATGTGGAGAGTAGATAGGTATGGTCCACACGGTCGAATGCATTTTCTTGGTCTAATGAAATGAGGAGTGAGGGAGAGTTTTACATACTATAAGTAACAGTATCTCTGATTAGTGCCAAGTTTGAAGTAATGGATCTGTTAGGAACAGCACAGGTCTGGACTTCTGAAATAACTTGTTCAGCTATCGGGGTAAGCCAATTAAGCAAAACGGTTGAAAATATCTTGTAGTCCACATTTAAAAGGCTTAGTGGCCTCCAATTTTTAATATTTAATCTATCCCCTTTTTTAAAGAGGAGGATGATGACTGCATCTCAGAAATGTTTAGGGGTAGAATTTGTATTAATTATTGTATTAAATAGTAACATTAAAATTGGAGAGAATAGGGTGATGAAATGTTGTTATAACGTTGCTGTGAGTCTGTCTTTCCCTGGGGAAGTACATTTTTTTTGTTTCTTTTTGGCTGTTTGGGTCTCTTCCAATGATATCAGTTTAACCATATTTATTAACTGGTCATTTGAGATCAAAGGAGTGTTGATATCTGAAAAAAAATCCCTGCTGGAAGTAACCTTGGAGGAAGTACCAAACATTTGTTCCAGATATGAACTGGCTATCCTTTTAATGGCTGGCAAAGAGTTATGGGTTATGTGTGTCTCTGGATCAGCAAGGTTTTCTATATGTATGACAGATAGCCTATCTTTGCAGCTTTTATAGATATCAAGAAATGCCCTAGAACCTTGGGTGCTATATTGTGCATCTATTTTAAGGGACTGAGCTCTGTTGTATTGGAACTTCTCCATTTCAGTTTTCAAGATCTTAATATCCTGAGAAAGGTCCAAATTGTATTCATGTGCTCTTGATATGTTGTCCATAAGCTTTTGCCTCAGGGTTAGATATTTTAGGTAAGAAGTCTGAGATTTAAATTTGGCATGTTGAATAAAAAATTGTTTTAAGTCAGTTTTAGTGTCTTCCGACCAGTTTAATGGGGAATGATATGCCAATAATACTGAAATCCTTGCCTTTAAGAGTTCTTGACAATGTGTTTCTATATAGGGGTCAGCCAACAGGGTGCTACTTAGTTTCCATTTGGACTGGGGCTTATATGAATAAGAACTTCCCGACAGGAAGCAGAATTGTGAAATAGCCAAGTGATCTGAAGTTTCACAAGGCAGGACTTCAACTCTTTGCACTGTGACATTTTGGGAAGTAAAAGTAAAATCTATATGAGTGGCTATCGTGCCTTTATAAAAAGTTTTGGTCCCTGTTTGATGAGATTCACAGAAGTCATCCTTAAGTGCTGCATTCCTTATAATAGTCCTCAAAGTGGACACGGCACTGAAGATTTTTTGCGTGGCACCTCCCTTGTCTACTGAGAGCCCACAATTAAAGTCTCCTCCCATATATAAATATCATGTTGTGTGTAAATATGGTTGCAGTGGGTTTAAATAAAACTGTCCTTGCTGCTATGCTTTGAGGTGCATATACATGAATGAGTCTAATATCCAGGTTTTTGTATTTACAGTCCAATAACAAATCCCTCCCAGGTGATATATCAACCATCCTGATCATCTGAAAATTGTGACTAGAAAATAGTATTCCAAGGCCATCACATCTATCTTCTCCAAAAGACCAGTGAGAAGGGCCCTTCCCCCCATTTCTTTTTAAACTGTGACCATTCAAATCTAGTTTTCAGTCTGGTATCTTGGAGAAAATAAATGTCATATCCTAGATCTGCTAGAAAGTGTAATGTAGTTAGCTGCTTTCTATTCGACTTTATGCTACATACATTTAGTGTAAGACAGTGTAGTACAAGCCCAGGCAGCATAAGAAGTGTGGAATGTAAGGCCTACATGGGTGTGAGTATTTTGCTATGTTACACCTGAAGGTTTCTTTGATGGGGAGGGCTCGTGTTGAGAATCAGAAGAGTAGTCCATCTTAGAGGAAGATGCATGAGAGGAGTCAGAGTCACCTTTCTCCCCCTCTGTGTCCCCCCATTGTTTCCTTTTATTCACAGCTTGATACCTATTCTGAATAAGAATAGGTTGTTGAGAAGGGGTGGACTGAGTTTTCCTTTTCCCTTTCCCTTTCCCCATCCAAGGTGGAGGGATTACTGTAATGGGGGTGTTTCCTGACAGAGTGATCTTGGGTAGGAGGCATTTAATGTGTCCGTGACTCTGTCAGAGGGCCTGGTCATTCATCTGGCAGGGATGGGTCTTTTTCAGCAGGAAGACCAATTTGTAGGCCAGGATCAGAGAGCTCTGTTTCTTGAGATGCTGTTTGAGAGGCAGAAAAGGGAACCAAGGATACAGCCTCTTGCCACCTAAGGGCTTGTGTTTGAGAGTCTGTTATAAGGGCCACCTAGTCTTGTGGTGGGCAGTCCATTCTGTTATGGTTTGCCCAAGGACACTGCTGGTAAGATTGTCCTGATTCATCACAGAGGTTACATCTCAGTGGGTTGGGACCATACCTCTCAACTGTCCCTGATTTTCAGGGACGTCCCTGATTTTGCCTCAAAATTTACCACTGTCCCTCGTAAAATCTGTGTTTTTGTGGCAGAATAGTAGGGATTAAAATCACAAAAAGATGTCAAACATTAAAGTTACAGACTTGTTCTTCCTCAGAAAATGCATCTTAGCACAAATCCCCTTATTCTATTAGCATTCTGAGTGAATAGTACCAATTTTTAAGATGTGTCCCTGATTTGGGGTCTTTGTCCCTGATTTTTTTAAGCCTTGTCCCTGATTCAGGAGGCAAGAGGTTGAGAGGTATGGTTGGGACACTCTAACCTAACATAACAATAGGCTAAACACAGGTTACACCTTGATTTATTGCAGGTGCTACTGAGGTGGGTCCTTGCCTCACATTCGTGACAAGTATGGGGCTGGCCAGGATAAAAATACAAACCTTGGTCGCTTCCTATGTAGAAGCTGCCTGGAAGATGAGAGATTCCTCTATCAGATGGCCTCAACTGCACCTTAACCTTCCACTCTCCTGTCCAAATGAGGTCCTCATCCAGAATGGGGTGAGGAGCCTCGAGAATGTCGCAGTGCTGCTTCATCCAGTACTGCAAGTCTGCTATGCTCACCTCCTCACTGCAAAAGAGTAAAGTTATAGTTTTGACTGTAGGTTTAGTGAGGGGGATAGGCATAAAAGAGGCTCACAGAGGCTGTGATTTAATCATCTCATATTTGCCCCATAACGTTTCCAAGGTATACACATTTTTAAAGCTAAGGTCATAGATAGGCTCTCCATGGACATGATTAAATGCAAATAACTCCCCTGCCCCAATTTCCATCAAATCCCATAGCATTTTTTGTAGCGCGGTCCTTTGATCAGGAGCTGTACCAACATCCCCAACAAAACTTCATTCTAACAGCATTCCTGCATAGTGCAGGTGTGCCAGTACTGTGAAATAAGTCACTTAGCCAAAAAGGAGTGTTTTCAGAAGTGTCCTTTTCAGTGTGTGAGTTCTGCTGTATAGCCTCTGTATTCTGAGTGGCATCTTCCTCAGAAGAAGAGTGTTCAGTGTAGAGATTTTTCTGCACTCTGTCAGAGCCCTGTGAGTGTTCAGTATCCATGGCAACTTGTACAGGCTGGCCTGGTATGGGAGATTCTGATGCCGAAGTAGCTTGAGAAGTGTTTGCATTGGTAGAATTATTACTTTGCTCAGTGACAGTTACTCCGGTTTTTCCAGTTGTTCTTGCTGCAATTTAATTTGTATGAATGATGTCCTGAGCACTCACTGGTCCCAGGGACATCCAGCCCACTTCGGGACATGAGTGCTTCCATCCTGACCCTCGAAGGGTGGCTTCAGGAGTCCAGGTTTGGTCCACTTGTGAGCCAGTATGCTGGCTGTCTCTTAGATGCAAGGATGAAGGCAAAATTAGATCCACCAACTTTCCAGGCACAGCAGAAGGGTTAACAGCATCAACAGGTACTGAGGGTTTGGTTCTGGGTCCTGCATGTACTGAGAAAGCATACGTGGCATCAGGTATATCAGTTAAAGTAATCAGGTCCTCTCACATTATTTCCTGTATAAGGATCCTATGTTGCCCCACCACTGCACGCAATTGTTCCTCCATTAGATCAGTATTCATAGATATATAATTTCTTGACAACTGAGGGTCTAGGTTCAAGTCCTCTTTCTGAGAGTTGTCAGTATTTAAAGGTTGAGAGTTCAAGTCTGCTGCCTGTGCCTCAAGAATATTCTGTTGTAAATTTCCATCAATTTCTTCGTTAGCTAGTGCTGTGTACAATACTGTAGAATTTTTCAAGGGAGGGCCTGATCTGCCATGGCCTCCTCCTCCATTCTCCTGGACAGCAGCCATCTAGCAGGATGACTGCCAAGGGTTCCCCCTACTGATGAGTAGGGGAGTTTTTATTAAATAATAAACGTGATTCACAACACAAAAAAAAAATTGTTATACAACTGTTCATAAATCATACACAACAAAGCAGAAGAAGAAACAAAATAAAAAAAACAAGGAAAACCTAAGGAAGAAAAAAACAACAATCAAGAGTTTAATAAATTCTTAATCTGAGTTATAAATTAACTTTCATTTATACTTAATAATAAGAGAAAAGCCTTTCCACCAGTTCTTGACCTTATCTGAGTTAAACATTTGAGCCTCTTTCAAATATATTTTCAACAGTTCATTTATCACTAATTGACAATACCCCTCATATGATACTCTTTTTTGGTAAATAACCCATTGGCATCTCACCTGCCACAAATAAAACCTCAAACAACCAAAAAAATAGCTAGTGTGCTATGATGAAAGAGGGCTAAACTGGAGGAGTAAATACCTAAAACCAAAATCTCATAAGTGATTTTAGAAAACCAGTGAAGTTTCCATTTGTTTGCTAAATAACCCCATAATGCTTTAGCATAACAGCAATGCAAAAAAAAAAATGCTCCATGGTTTCTTCTTGGTTAATACATTCCGGATATGGACAGTTCCATTCTTCTTTTGCCTGATACTTAGCATTCCCCCTAACATTTAATCTTCCATACATAATAAGCCACTGAGTCTCCCACATGTAAGATGGAATTCTGGGGTTATTAAGTTGTCCTAAGATATGTGAGTTCTGAGCCGTAGGACAATTTTAAAAACTAGGTTCTGTTGGGTAAATCCGGTTCATAATAATACTGTATAATGCATTTACTTTGTTTTTGTGAATCATTTCCTTAGTAATCTGTCATTTGTATAATTTCTGGACAGATGGTCTAAAGTATGTAGGGATATAAATGCGAGGATTCAATTTGGGGGCCATATTGTGCCATGCCTTAAAGTAGCATCCTAATACTAACTTTACCCAATCTCTCCCTCCATTGATTGACCAAATTAGTCCACCTTTGATAGTTTGGGTAAAAAATATAGAATGAAAAAACACTATTGGGTCGATCATTCCAAGTCCTCCCTTTTTCTTCTCCAGATAAGTAAAACACCTTTTAACTGGATTTAAACTATTGCTCCAGAGTATCTGGAAAAAACTACTGTAAAGCCTAGTCTCACACTGAGGTGGCAAAGGAAACATCATTGCCACATATTGCAAACAAGGCACTAAAAATTATTTTAAGGCATGAATACGTTTTTGCTTGGAAAGCTCCCACTGCTTCCATCGTGTAATCTTCACTTCTACTTTTCTATGTGCATCATCCCAATTTTCTTCTGGAAGATTTTGTGAACCAAAAAGAATTCATAAAATTTTAAGAGGTTCTTTAGATATGTGAATATTATTTTGACAAACATCAGCCTGATTCCCAGCTCCTATAAACAGACCTCTGGTTTTCTCGACATTTAATTTAGCATTGGATACCCCAACAAATGTTTTAAATTCTGTAAGAAATTCCTGAATTTGTTCATGATCAGAAAAGAACAAGCAGACATCATCTGCATATGATTGTAAATATAGCCATTTATGAGGATCAGGGTCTAAAATACCATTCCACCCGCGTGTAAATGTAAGGGAGCGTAAAAGGGGTTCTAAGGAAAAAATATATAAGAGGGGACTTAGAGGACATCCTTGAAGAACCCCAGTCTTTAGTTTAAACCCTGTTGTTTGAACTCCCTTAATAAAAGGAAAAACTAAGGATGATTTATACAGTAACTGTATTAGACTTATAATCTGAGTGGGGATCCCAAAGCTTTTTAAAACTTTAAACAAGTAAGGGAGATAGACTCGCTCAAAAGCTTTTTCAAAGTCAACAGAAATAACACAAACTACTCTTACCTTCTAGTGATAAATGCTCTATCACATCTCTTATAATCATAATTGCCAATTGAATGCACCTGTCTGGTAAACCACAATATTGATGGGGTGATATAACTTGTACTGCATACATTTTTAGTCTGTTATTTAAGATTATAGTGAAAATCTTATAATCAGAATTTAATAGGGTGATTGGTCTCCAGTTTTTTATGTTATGCTTATCTCCTGATTTAAAGATATGTACAATTACTCCATCCATGAAGGAGGGAGGCAGTGAGTCAGCATTCAGAAAGAATTGAAATACCAATTGTAGGCAAACAGCTATTTCTGTTTTAAAAGATGTATATAACAAATTCGGAAGTCCATCTATACCAGGAGAGACTTCATTTTTCAAATGTTGAATAACTGTTTCTATTTTAAGAATACTGAATGACCCTAGCATCTTAGTTGCCTCAAGAGGTAAAGAAGAAAACTGAATTGAACTTAAACATGCATCAATATGCTGATGTAAAATAGGTGAACATGGAACTAAGGATTCATAATGTGTTCTAATGACATCACCAATATCATTTGCTATGTCCACTCTAATACCATCTGTCACTAAACACTCAATATTTGTCATATCCTTTAATATTTTGCAGGCTTCAAAGGGGTCATCTGTCAGAGTTTTCTAAGTACTATTATAAAGCATAGCTTGAATAGTTTTAGCTCTATTGTATTGATATTTTCTCATTTCCAGTTTAATACATTCAAGTTGTTTGGAGAAATCTAGCCTAGATGTATAAGAAAAGGAAATGAGTTTCTGTAACTGCTGTCTAAGCGATAGATATTTAAAAAATGTAAAATTTCTCATAGATTTCCCATATTTTCTGAACCAAATACTTAAGTCAGATTTAGTGTCAATCCACCATTCCCCCAAATCTGAGTATAAAAAAGCCACTGAAAGGCAAGCCTTAAGAATGGCCTGAATTATACCTCTAACTTGAGGGGTAGTAAGAATAGAAGTGTTTAACTTCCATCTTTTCTGAGCATGAGATTTCAAAACTAGTGGTTTTAATGTACAAATTAAAATAAAATGATCTGAAAATTCCACAGGTAGAATATGGAAAACTCCTACCGGGACTGATGGAGATACCAGCATGTAGTCTATTGTAGTCTGAAATTTACCTCTTATATATGTACAGCTGGGCCCAGATTCCAGGAACTTAAGGCAATTGATAAGACCGCTAATTTAATAATAGCCTCCAATGCATTAGAATTGCAATATATTTTCCTTTTAATCTGTCCTTTGTCCAACAAACTGCAGTTACAATCCCCTCCCCAAAAAATCATATATGAGGATACCAAATATGGTTGTATAGCTTTCATACAGGCTACTCTATCCTCTTTTGTCAGAGGATTATATATATTAATAAACCTGCAATCATTATTTTCCCATTTTCCATCTATAATTAATACTCGACCTGGAATCAGATCTATTAATTTATATAAAATAAATTGATATGAATTAAACAGAATTCTCATTTCATCTGCATTATCGGTACCGAAGGACCAATAAGAGGGACTCCAGGGCCAATCCCATTTGAATGTTGCTACTTGCTCAATTGAATACATCTATGTCTCTTGAAGAAAACACACAGACATTTTTTCATCATGTATATACCGAAATAACACCTCTCTCTTTTCACAGCATTCAGTATACTATGCATATTCAATGATCCCCATTTCTGTACTACCATAAAATAGATAGAAAAGTAGCAGCCTCAATTTAAAAAAAATCACTTTTTTGTTTTCTTCTTTTTTTTCCCTTTGTAATCCTCAGCAGTCAACCGCAAAGGGTCATGCATGTATTTCTGTGAATCTGAATCACCAAGCTCCATTTCAGAGTCTCCACATATTAGTAAACAAAGCAGCATAAGAATTATGTGATTCAAATGAGGCAGGAGTAGGGGAAGATTTAGGCTTTTGATTCCATGAGGATCTTCTAGGGGGTAGCGGTGAGACAGGTGCAGTAACCACTAAGTTCTTGTCAGGGCCAACTGGGTCTACATAGCATACTGGAGTCAAAATCGAAGATTCAGAAGGGTCCAACTGAATTACTTCTTCCTTTACAGCACAGGGTGCCATAACCGTGGATGCCATCTTGGAAGGGGGAGGGGGGGTCAACCACAGTTGCCGGCTGAGGGGGAGGTACCTCAGGTTCAGAAGGGGAAGGGGGAGGGGGTGTGCCTGGTGCTGCATCCTGGGCCTGTTGACTCAGCAGGTCAGGACTAATGTACGAGGCCTTGTTATTTGCAGCCCAGGGACATTCACAAAATACGTGACCAAACTCTTCACAAAGATCACATTTCATGTGATTGGCACATTACATTGTCACATGCCCTATTTCCCCACAGTTGTCACTTCTAGGGTTGTCACAGACACTAGAGAGGTGAGTTCTAGAGCCACATTTATAACAGGCCCTAGGTTGGCCTCCATAAAAAACACCCCTCCAACTCTACCTAACAGAAAAGAATTAGGAACATGCTCAATCCCCGTATCTGTTTGTCTCAACTTCACTTTATATTTCCACACCCCTGTCCAAAACTGTTCAGAATCTAGCATGGGTTCAGGCGCACTTAAAACTTCACATTTTTGTGAAAGCCAGTAGGTGATATTCTCTACATGGACCCCCTTATTTCAAAACATAATAGTAACAAATGTTATTAAAGATTTTGTAAGGGGAATTACCAAAAAGGGGGTCCATGTAGGGGAAAACATCACCTGCCCAAACTTTTCCTAAAACAGGCCTAAATCATACAAAGTTCTAAAGCTCACATCAAAATTGTCCTCCTCTGATATGTTTATTAAAGCAAAAACATCATTAGGGGAAAAATTTAATGAGTCTTTCAATAAGCATTTCCCCCACATAATATCTATCTGGTCATTCTTCTAATCCTCCTTTATAACGTATGCGGACAGTGTTTTTCTTAGGGCTGCTTCTCTGTTTGATTTTGAAAAAAGGTCTAACATCAGAGGTTTTTTTTGGTGTAGAAAAGTCATCACTCTCTTGAGGAGAGGCATCAGGATGTGGAACAGTCATTTTTTTAGAAGAGACATCCAAAGAGATAATCACCTCTTTTGGGGGAAACAAAGCTTTTTTTGGAAAAAAAGCTGTTAATGAGGAAACAACCTTCTCTTTTAATTTTATAGTCTCCGCTCTGTTCATGTCTCCGGGTTTCCAATCGGGGGAAGATTGAATTAATTTAAAATCTGTGTCCCAAACTGGATCAGGAGTCCAACTCCCAGCTGTTGTTTGTTTCCAGCCTGCCCCTACTAGTGCTGTTTTTGTGGCGTCCAAGTGTCAGCAGTTTTGGCAGGTAAAGAATTAGTCATATTATCATTCATAGAAGGATCCTTGTCATGTCTCGCAGTTAGTTGTGTTTGAGTCATAACCCCCATATCTTCATTCTTAGGAGGTTGCAACTTAGTGTTTGTATCGGCCTTGGGAAAACTAAATTCAGTAACCTCAGTCTGCCATGTAATCTCAGACTGAAAGATTATTGGGGGGGTGTAATAATCAGCTTCTCGCACTCAACTGGTGTTTTAAACACGAACCCGATCAGCTTTGACAATGGGTTACTTTGCCCAGATGTAAAGCTTGAAGCTGCATAAGACTGTCCTGGTTTACTTCCTTCGGGCAGGGCTGTAGTGCTCAGGGTTTTTATTTCTTCTGCAGTTTGTATCGACAAGGATTACAGGCTTTTGGCACTCATTAATAAGAACGCTTTGTCTGCCAGCCCTAGAAAGTACATCCTTACTATTTAACTGCAAGAAAATAGGCAAAGTAAAAGGAACTGACTCACCCACTGCCGGCAGGCCCTTTGAAGTACCTGTGTCATTATCTCCACTGTCAGGCCGTCCCAAGAGTTTGACAAGCAGAACAGCTGATTTCTTTACAGGCTGTGGGATAGAAACCCGTGTAATTTCTGTCAGTTTTCTGGAAGGAAGTTGTTTTTTTATATTGGTAGACAAATTCTCATCACCATTATTTGGCAAAACAATATCAGGTGCAATATGTTCACTAGTTGCTCTTAAGTCCTCACCAGATAGAAACATTTCATGAAAATCATCCTCAAACTTGATCTCCAGGCTTGCATCCTGGTTAGCCTCAGGCAGTAAGACAGTGGGAGAGGAGGCCAACTCTCCCACCAAATGAACATCCTCCTCCTCTGGAGTCTCACCCCCGAGTGGCCATCTTGCAGTCAGACAGTCTGTCCTCCTACTGGAGAGTAGGGGAATTTTTATTGAAAGAAAGGACTGCAGTACAAAATAAACAGAAAGCAATCAATCAAGCAATACAAAAAGGAAACATCATCATAATCAGAAAAGGAGCATTAAACATCATCCAACCAATGTGCACAATTAATCCACAGTTGATTCCCTCCCATTAAACCAAAACATTTACAATCCCCATATTTAACATCCCACAATGTATTAAGTACATTACTAAGAATATCAAAAAGTATTTGATGTTGCTGAGTAACCTACATACATCTAGATTGCCAGATATAATAATGTAAAACAGAAAAAACAAGAAATAAAGTATCAATATGATAATGCACCCATTCACCCTTATGTACTCCATACAATAATGTACAGTAGGATAGAGAGGAAAACAAAGGTTCTCCTCATCATAATGCCAAAAAATTCCAAAAGTTACGTGCGTAAGGACAGTCCAAAAAAGGTGAGCTTGGGTTTCCAATACAGTTATACAATAAGCCCTAGCACAATATCTATCACTAAGCTGTTTATGTTTCTTATTATCACCAACAGGTAACCTACCATAACTACCCAACCAAACACTGTCCCATACAAAGTCAGGCAATCGTTTGTTAGAAAAAAATGTGGTGATTCTGTTAACCAGTGCCATAGGACAATCTGGAAAAACAACATTCTCCTTAAAGTTAAAAAATAGAACAAGGTCATACAATTTTTTCCTATCTAGAGTTTCCAAATGAGAAATAGTCAAACCCCATTTCACAACATTTTTAAAGGTTTCCAAGCCATACTGTGGGAGACCTGGAAGTTTAGATAAACAAGCGGAATTACCAGCTTTCCAAAGGGGTAATCCACTAGAGAACCAAGACTGCACAAAAGGATACCAAAACTTAACTCCAGGCCTTAGAAGAGGATTAAAATTGTAGGATACAAACATGCAAACATAAAAGGCTATCAGATGAATCAGCCCTACACTACCCTCTTTAATACTTCTATAGGTATAACCTCATTTTATTGGGTTTAATTGACTACCCCAAAATGCTTGAAAGAAAACACTTATCAAAGACATATATAAAGAAAATGGGGGTGGAAACACATAACTAATATACAAAAAAATAGGAACCAACAAAGTTTTGATCAACAAAACCCTCTTTTGCTTTGCAATCTGCCTCCCCTGCAACCAATCCTGTCACCCTAACGAGGCCATTATGCCAATTAACATATGACATATCCCCAAAACCAAAGCTGACCCCCAAAATGGATATAGGATCTTTACCAACACCAATACCTACAGTACAACCACCATCCAGCATAGGGGTATTCCCCAAAAGGATACCTCAACTTTTAGTAAAATTAATCTTAGAACCCGATCTAGAAGAAAATAAAGACAAAACATCTGCAACATACTTACCCTCAGAAATATGAGAAAGAAAAAGAACTAAATAACTAAATCATCAGCATAGGCCAGAATCTTAATAGGTGAAACATTAGAACCAATCTGAAGACCTGTAAAATGGGAATGAGTAACTATCAATCTAATCAAAGTGTCTATAGGGAAAACATACAAAAGCGGGCTAAGTGGGCAACCCTGCCTCACCCCTCATTTTACTAAAATAAGATTACCAATCCAGCCATTAATGTTAGGAATAATCATAGCTTTCTAATACATAATACGGATCCAACCTACAAAGTGTCAGGAATACCATAAGCGGACAACACAGAGAATAAAAAATCATGCGAAACCCTATCAAAAGCTTTCTCTTGATCAAGGCCTAAAACAAAACCTTCCAAATTTACAAGTTGAGCAACATGGAAAATGTCTCTCAAAACTAACAAATTATCATATTGTGATCGACCAGGAACGGAACAGGTCTGTTCTGGACTTATCAATCCATCAGCTACCTTAGACAGTCTATTGAGTAAAATTTTACCTACAATTTTGAACTCTGTATTCAACACACTAAGAGTCCTCCAATTTTTAAAGTCTTCTTTAGGACCTTTTTATGCAACAAAATAACCAAAGCCTGATACATAGACTCAGCCAGAGATGAATTACTAAGCATATCATTAACTACATGTACCAAGACCAGAACAAGATCTTCCTTAAAAGTCTGATAAAAGACTGCTCCTAACCCATCAATCCCAGGTGCAGAATCAGCATTCAAAGAGGAGATAGCAAGTAAAACCTCATTGATCAAGACATCTCATACTAAAAGTGGTTTGTCTGAATTAGGAACCTGAGGCAAATTAAGTTTGTCAAAATTAATTGCTGAAGTAGCGAGTGCCAAGTCTTTTTAAAAAAGAGACTTCAAATACCAATCTACTACCTCTAACAGTTCCTGTGGGGAAGAAACCAAAGACCCCATTGGTGTCTCTAATTGTGTAATCAACCTATGACCAATCCTATCACTGCAATCATGAAAGGGATCCAGAGCACCTTTATACAATTTTAAGCCAAAACGGTGTCCATGTTCTAAAGATTTAACGCTGTTATACTGAAAATCAAACATCTTCTTTTTCACACATTTGATGTGTTCACTGTAATCCCGTTTATCAGATTCAGTTAAAGAAATTAATTTCTGCAGTTGGCCTCTCAGACTCAAATATTCAAGGTACTTGTCAGTAACAATAGTTCAAGAACGTTTCTGAAAAAATTCCTTCCAAAGAAGTTTGGTGTCTTCCCACCATGAGGCGAGATCATCATAGAAACCAATAACAGAAAGCCAAGCCACCCACTCCCAATGCCAATCCATTCTGATATTTACATTCTCCAAAAGTTTATTAGTAAGTCTCAATTGATTTTTCTTACTCCTAGGCACAGTACCCCAGGCTATCTGAACAGTTACTGATTCATGATCAGGAAATTCCCAAGCTTTCAAAGAGACTGAAACAACTTGTAAAATGACAGAGAGAAACACAAAATCAATCCTAGTCGATAAGGAGGATTTAAAAAAAGTATTACCACCTGTAGAATAAGTGAGTCTGTAGGCATCAACTAATCTTGCTGTAGAAACAATATCAAGCAAAGCATTTGAATCACAAAATTATTTGGATGTTTTCATGCCTCTATCGGAAGTACTCAGAGAACAATTAAAATCTCCTGCCCAAATGACCATCCTAGAAGTGTGAAGAAAGGGTTGTATATCCCTCAACTATGCAACCCTTTGGGACTTAGTTTATGGAGCATACAACATAATTAATCTAAACCTGTCCTCAAAATAATTAATATCGAGCAACAATGCTCTTCCTGGAAGAATATCAACCGAGCGGGAAACTTTTAAAGCAGGGTTTACAAATAAAATGCAACCACCAGAACAAGACTGCTCACCAGTCGACCAAAAGGTTACACCCTTAGTCCAAATATTGTCTGCAAGATGAATATCAGAAAAAGTTTTAAGTCTGGTATCCTGAATACAAAAGATATCACATTGTTGCTGGGACAAAAGAGACAAAGTTGTAACCATCTTTTTATGACTCTTAATACTATTCACATTAAGTGCAGAAATAGTCAAAAAAGCCATAAAAAAACAAGAAGAAGGACCTACAAACCATATATTCAAGGGGGCTTGGAAACTCTCCTACACCTAGAATGCTTTAAAGTAATTTCTTCACCCTTCCCATCCCCATCTTCTCCATCAGAAGCCATGTCTGTCATTGTAGAAGCACGAGAAGAGGTGTCAGATTAGTCACCATCAGATTAATCTTTGGAAGAAAGGACTGCAAATTTGTTACCCTGTGTCCAAACATCAGAGTTATCTTTACCCTCTTTAGGAAAAGAGGCAGCTTTAGATAAAATTGTCTTCCCCGATCTATTACATTTTTTTTTGCAACAACTTTGTTAAATGGCTGTTGAGAAGATGGAGGGGGGGAGGCATCTCAGGTAAAACAGAATCACCAGAAATAGCAGAAGTAGATGCAGCAGGAGAACCAGTAGGATCAGTAGGAACCTGAGGATTCCCTCCTGCAGTAAATTATCAATGATCAGAGAATCCAACTCCGAAATATCGATTCTAGCATGCTCCCCCATCACTTCCAATCTCTCAGGAAGAGAGGAATCAACAGACCCAGGCAAAACATTCTGAACCGGAATCACCACCTGTTTAGTATGTAACTGTTGTGCTTTATTAATCAATCCCTCATGGGATGGACAGTCAGCTCTATTATGGGATGCCCGAGGACATTTTCCATATCCATGCACCGTCTTCTCACACAAATTGCACTTAAATAAATTAAGACAATCAGAAGCGAGATGACCAAACTCAAAGCAATGATTACAACAAAGAGTATCATATGCATTATTAATGTGTGTCCTGGACCCATACCTAAAACAGGCCCTAGGCTGACCATAATAAAACAAATTCCCCCTATCCTTCCCCAAAAAGAAACTATTAGGAAGATGTACAATTCCATTATTGGTGGAAAAAAGTTTAACACGCAATTTCCATCCTCCATTCCATATGTTCTCACTATCAAGAATAGGAGCGGGCTTATCCAAGACCTCACACCTTTGATGCAACCAGAACAAAATGTCTTTGGTATTAGCCCCTCATTGTGAAACATAACTGTGATCAATTTAACTGCAGGCTTTGTCAAAGGAACCACTAAAAAGGGAACCCATAAAGGTGTATTCTTGACTTTTTGATATTGTGACCAGAATCTATCCAAATTCAAAATTTTTTTTAAAACTGACATCATAATTGGAATTGCCAATATGTATAAGAGCAAATATTTCAGAGGAAAAAAACTTCATAGATCCCTTCAGTAATTGCTTAGCAATATACAATCTATCAGGTTGGTTTTCAAGTCCACCTTTATAAATTAAACGAACTGCATTTCTTTTAGGGGAAGATTCACCTTTGTTTTGAAATAAATCTGACAATTTGAACATGGGTTTTAACCATGTGGCTTGCTGTGAATCACGTAATACCCTTTCAGAAGGTCCCAGCCGCACACCATCCAGCAAAGAATCAACAGTAGGAACCTTCCCAACAACAGGCAACCCACTGACTTGGTGATCCACCACCAACGTGTCAGTCAAAGGAGCATCCCTAGACTGAGGTTTATCCAAAGAAGAAGTAAGGGAATCAGAAGACATAGTATGGGGATAGTTTACATTAGAACGAACAATATAATGTTGAACTGTGGCATTAGTACTATCAGGTATCCAGGACCCATCTGAATGGCGAAGCCAACCAGCCTCCGAAATGACCCGCTCTGGAGACCAGCCAGCACCATGCTGCAAGGTATTCTGACATTTAGGTTCTGAAGAAATAGCAGAACAAAAAGGTGGGCAGTACAGTCAAGGATACCGAATCCTGGGCTACATCTATACTGTCTGTCCCAAGTGCAGAAGTAGAAACTTCCAGAAGAGCAGCTTTAGAAATACCCAGCAGTAACTTACAAGGACCAGACATACCCAAACACTGTTTAGGAGGTAGAGGGTTTGTCTGACAAAGAGAATCGCTTACCAAGTTTGGCTTTAGGCACACATCACCCAGATGTAGAATGCTGCCAGCCATAACAGAAAACTGCTTCTCGGTCTACCTGCTCATCTCTCCTGTACCAAGCACGTCACTCTCAGGAGACAGAACAAGAGCGGGACGTCAGTTGAAACCGACAACGAAGCAGTTCACAAGGTAGCTATGTCAGCTAATAAGACTTCTTTCTGGAGTTTAAATCTAACTTCCTCATCCAAAAGGGATTGCAATAAACATTCTTCTGCCAAAGCAGCAGAGTTACCTTCCATGGAGGCAAGCAGCGAATCACTTACTGCAATGGCATCCTTCCTAGCGACATCCATATCTGCATCATAATATTCATCAGACAAGTCAGTAATAAGCATTCCATCTTGTGACACAGCAGCCTCTAGATCTCCAGTGACAGAGGAGGAGGCCTGCTCCTATGTCTTTCTCACATCCTTACCTCCGGAAGATTGCTGAGAAGTGGTCATCTCAGCCAGATGGCCAAAGGGTCCCCCTGCTGTAGAGTAGGGGAATTTTTTATTGAAAAAGAGGACTCCAAAACAAAGAAAAAAACAAGAGTACACAGAATAGAAACAACAAAGAATTTCAAAAATGTGCCACCCAATGTTCACAGTTAACCCACAAAAATCTTCCCTTGACCTTACCCAACAAATGAATAGCAGTATTATAAATTTTCTGTAAAGTCTGTTGTACATTAACAAAAATCTCATCAAACAATATCAATCTTTGCTGTGAAACCCAGAAACATCTAGATTGCCAAACATAAAAACAAAGAATAGAGAAAACCAATAATAAAGTTTCAGCATGACACTTGGACTATTCACCCTTATGCACTCCATACAACAAAGTACAGCAAATAAGAGAGGCAACTAAAGGCTCATTCCACTTGGAGGCTAAAGAGACCCAAAAGGCCCGAACATGAGGGCATTCCAAAAAAAGGTGCTTCTGAGTTTCCAAGAGAGCTATACAAGAGGCCCTTGCACAATACCAATCTCTAATTTGTTTGTGATTGTTAGAATTACCTACAGGCAATCAACCATAGGAACCCAACCAAACACTATCCCAAACAAAATCAGGCAACCGTCTATTCGAAAAAACCCTGAGAACCCTGTCAACCGAGCTAGAAGGACAATCCAGAACTACCACAATGTCCATAAATTCAGTAGAAATGACATGATGATACAGTTTTTTTCTGTCCAATGTTTCCAGATGAGACACAGTGAAACCCCATTTCAATAAATGCTTAAAGGTTTCTAAATCATAGGGAGGGGAAAAGGAAGCTTAGAAAAAGGGGCAAATTTACCCAACTTCCACAATGGCAACCCTTTAGAAAACCAATTCCATACATATGAATGCCAATGTTGTACACCTGGTTGAAGGAGAGGGCTTCTATTATAGGAAACAAAGAGACAGACAAAAAATGCTACCGGGTGTACCATGGCCACCCCACCTTCCTTTATGCTTCTATACGTATAGCCACGTTTAATGGGATTCAACCTACTACCCCAAAAGGCTTGGAAAACACACTAAATAAAGAAGTAAACAAAGAGATAGGGGGAGGGAACACATAACTGATATACAAAAAAATAGAAACCCACACAGTTTTAATTAGCAAGACCCTTTTACGTTTAGCAATTTGCCTTCCTTTACATCTGGACACAAATGACTGGGCTTTCTCAATTTTCTTTAACCAATTAGCGTGGGCCATGTCACTAGAACCAAATTCCACCCTCAATACAGTTATAGGAGCTGTACTAATAAGAATATCTGAAATACTACCGGACACAGGAACCGGAGTATCCCCTAGAGGGATCCCTTTACTCTTAGCATAGTTGATCTTAGAGCTGGAACATCTAGAAAACAATGATAAAATATCTTGCACAACAGGACCGTCCTTAACATCAGAAAGGCAAAGAACCAGGTCATCCGCATAAGCCAAAATCTTAACGGGGGGACACCAATGCCAATACTTAGCCCCGCTAGATCCGTATTGTTAACAATCAGGCGAAGTAAAATATCGATGGAAAAGACATACAAAATGGGGCTCAAAGAACAACCTTGATGCACACCACGCTTCACAGGAATCGGATTACCAATCCAGCCATTCACATTAGGAAGAAGTAACGCTGATCGATACAGTGTTCGAATCCAATCCACAAAACCTACAGGCACACCATAAGCCTGTAAAACTAGAAATAAAAATTCATGTGAGACCTGGTCAAATGCTTTTTCCTGATCCAAACTCAAATATACCCGTGTAACTGTCCAGTCTGTGCAACTGAAGACAGCTCCCGTAATATTAATAAATTCTCATATTGGTAGTCCTACCAGGGATAGAACATGTTTAGTATGGACAAATCAAACCAGCAGCAACCCCAGACAATCGGAGCAATAAGACCTTACTCAAAATCTTCAAATCAGTGTTTAACAAACTGAGCGTCCTCCAATTCTTTAAATCTTCCTTAGGCCCTTTTTTATACAATAAAAGTACCAAGGCCTGATTCATAGAGGAGGCCAAGGAGGAATTGGACAGCATAGCATTGAAATCATGACCTAAAACCAGGACAAGGGTCATCCTGAAATACCTGATAAAATGCAGCCCCTAAACCATCAGTACCAGGTGCAGAGTCTGGGTTCAAAGAAGAGATAGCCTGATGGACTTCATCAGCAGTGATAGCAGCAGACAACTGTTGTTTGTGCAAAGCAGACAACTGAGGCAAAGACAAAGAATCAAAATCAAAAGACGTACAGTCAAGACCAGGATCCCTCTGAAAAAGAGAACTCAAATACTGTTCAACTATAGCAACCAAGTCCTCCGGGGATGTAACCAAACCTTTAGTAGGGGATGTCAATTATGAAACCAGCTGACTACCCATGCAATCCTTACAATCCTGAAAAGGATCCAAAGCACCCTTATGCAATTTCAAACCATAACGATATTCAAGTTCTAATGATTTCGACCTGTCATATTGGTAGGTAAACATTTGTTTCTTAACATTTTGCAACTGATCCCTATAATCACGCTTCTCAGTCTCAGTTAAAGAAATCAACCTCTGCAACTGATTTCATAGGCACAAATACTCAAAACAATGGACAGTAACAAGGGTACGAGAGCAGGCCTGAAAAAAGGACTTCCAATCATGCTTAGTATCCTCCCACCAAGAGGCCAAATCATCATAGAGCTCAATAACAGAAAGCCTAGCTAGCCAGTCCATTTTCCATGCTTTGAGAACATTTGCATCAGTCAATAAAGAATTATTAAGGCACCATAAGTTCTTCTTACATCTAGGTACTCCATCCCAGGAAAGGCAAACAGTAAGCGACCTATGGTCAGAAAACTCCCAGGCATACAAGGCAACAGAAGAAACATGCAAAACAGCAAAAAGAAAAACAAAATCAATTCTGGTGGACAGTGTAGATTTTAAAAAAGTGTTACCCCCAGAGGCATGAACACAGAGGTAAGCATCCTTAAGCTGAGCAGTATTGAGAACCTGGAGAAGCTTATTAGAATTGCAAAACAACTTAGAGGTCTTCAACCCCCTATCAGAAGTACTCAGAGAACAATTAAAATCACCAGCCCAAAGAACCAACTGAGACATGTGGAGATAAGGCTGAATGTCCAAGAGCAATACAACTCGCAGAGCCTTGGTCTGGGGGGCATAAATATTAATCAACCTAAATCTTTCACCCTGAAAATTAACATCTAACAATAAAGCCCTACCAGGGCAAATATCCACCAATTTGGAAACTTTTAAAGCCGAATTAGTAAACAAAATCCCAACCCCATCACAAGTGGATTTCCCATTAGACCAGAAAGTAGCGCCCTTAGACCACAGGTTACTAGCAAGCTTTACTTCAAATGACGTTTTCAGTCTAGTGTCTTGAAGACAAATTATATCACTGTAATGCTGTCGTAAAAGGGTCAAGGTGGTAACCATTTTCTTATGACTCTTAATACTATTGACATTAATAGTAGAAATAGTCAAAGATGCCATAAAGTCAAAAAAAGGGAAAAATAGCCCAAAACAAACAGAAACATTAAGAGGCCTTAACTACCCTCCGATGCCTAGACCTCCAAAGGGTAGTATCTACTTTTTTGACTTCACCGTCCTCACCCTCTGAAGCAAAATCAGTAACAGTGGATGTTTTAGAGGAGCAGTCTGAGTCTTCCCATTCAGATTCTTCCCCGGGAGCCAATGCTGCAAACTGATTACCTGTTTTCCAATCATCAGGGGGATCAGTACCAGAAGAGGTCATGGGGCGGATTTGGACAGAATAGTCTTACCAGATCTATTACGTTTTTTCGCAGTAATTTTCTTAAAGGGCAGAATCGAAGAGAGGGGGCATACCAGAAGCCACAGAATCTTCCAAAACTGGAAGTGCAGAGGTGGAAGGTACAGGAGGATCAGGAGGGACAGAAGAAGGCATAGGATGAGGAACCAGTCCCTGGTCACTAGCACCGGGAGAGGACACAGGAAGTACGGTGTCCCTGACCCCCAATGTAGGCTCCACAGGGGGCCCCAAAGCAGGTCAGATGTCCATACCATCAGATGACACTGGTTTAGCAGCTTGCATATGTTAGGCCACAGTAATTAAACCTTCATGGGAAGGACAGTCATCTCTATTATGGGAAGCCCAAGGGCATTTCGCATATCCATGCCCAGTCTGCTCGCATAAGTTACATTTAAACAAATTAAGACAGGTAGCTGCTGAATGACCGAATTCAAAACAATGAGAGCATCTAGGGGTGTCACAAGCTGCATTCAAGTGCGTCCAGGAACCACATTTAAAACAAGACTTAGGTTGGCCAAAATAAAACAAACTGCCCCTGTCTTTCCCAAGAAAAAAACTATTGGGAAGGTGGAGAGGCCTGTTGCTGGAGGAAAAAAGCTTCACCCGCAATTTCCAACCACCATTCCAAATTTATTCACTGTCAAGAATAGGCACAGGTTTATCCAATACATCACATCGCTTGCGTAACCAAAAAAGAATATCCTCAATATGCACACCTTCATTGCGGAACATAACAGTTATTAATTTAACAGCAGGCTTAGTCAGGGGTACTGCCATAAACGGAACCCAAAGAGGAGAATTCTTAACATTGTGATAGAGAGCCCAAAACTTCTCTAGACTAGAAACAGTTTTAAAGCTAACATCAAAATTAGAATTGCCAATGTGAATAAAGGCATAGATATCAGAAGAAACAAAGTGCAGGGAACCCTTAAGCAATTGCTTAGCAATGTACAGTCTGTCAGGCAAGTCCTCTAAGCCTCCCTTGTAAATCAGACTGACTGCGTTCTTCCGTGAAGCAGACTCACCCTTATTGGAAAACAGGTCGGACAGTTTAAACTGAGAAGTAGAGGCAGGGTCAGTTGAAACAGTATGAAGACCCTCAGCAGCAGGAGGGTAAGAAGGGACAGAGGTAGTATCATGCAAACCCTGTACAGGAGAACCAGTCACGCACAAAGTATCCTTAGTTCTTCCAGTAAGGTCAGAATGGGACATGCACTGATAAAGTTGTACAGCAGAATCAGTGGGGTCAGGGATCCAGTTACCATTGGGATGTCTGAGCCACCCAGCCCCCCTCTATTACACGTTCAGGGGACCATACCCCCTGAGTAGAGGGAGAGGGGGAAGAAATAGACCCACCCTGTACAACAGACTCTTCTGGTAAATCAACCCCAGTCTCCCGTGGCAGTACCGTAACAGAACTGGCTACCCGACATCCCAAAGCCGGAGATGAAG
This sequence comes from Neoceratodus forsteri, assembly GCA_016271365.2. Classification (NCBI taxonomy): domain Eukaryota; kingdom Metazoa; phylum Chordata; order Ceratodontiformes; family Ceratodontidae; genus Neoceratodus; species Neoceratodus forsteri. Next base: position 808,004,489 of record CM028129.1, on the reverse strand, counting down.
TGCACAGCAACGGGGGCAACAGGACCCTGTGGTAAGACAGCATTAGACATACCGAGACGTACAGTAGTCATCGAGGGAACAGCTGTACAGGAGGCAGGAGGAACAGCAACCAGGAGTGGCTGTCGGCACATATCTACGGAGTGGTCAGGATTGCCAGCCGAGGTCAAAACATCCACAGCTCGAGACACACACGGCCCCGGAACCTCACAGACATCACCAGAAGGTGACGAGACAGTACGGGAGGTAGGGGAGGTAACAGGGGAAGAAGACTTACGTAGTGCAGCAAGTTCGGACAATAAATCAGACTTCCGACGCGTGCAACGTTCCTCCTCTGACAAAAGCTCTGCCAGTAACTTTTCCTTGCAGGCAATCTCAGCAGCAGTAGACGCAGTAGTACCTCCGGCAGGAACAGGGTCAGCACAACTAGCAGGGAAATCAGCAAAATGAACATCTTCCATAGTAGAATCAAAAAAGTCCTCAGGTAAACCAGAGACAGAAAACTCATTATCCAACGCAGTAGCTTCTAAGGAAGCAGGATCAAAGGAGGAGGCCCACTCCTCTGTCCCATCCACATCCATCTCCCCCGAAGGTCGCTCGGAAGTGGCCATCTCCCTCAGACAGCCAAAGATTCCCCCCTCCTGGAGAGTAGGGGAATTTCCTCCAGTGCCCTGGCTAAATTCCCCCTTCACTAAAAATACTACCAACAACTTAATCTGGTTCAAGGTCAGTTGACATTCATCTGTATCCCCCCTCCCCCAGGATGTGCCTAAAAATAAGCAGAATTTGTCTAGTGTACTTACCCGGTCAACAAAAAACAAAATAAATAAATAAAACTGTGTGTAGTGGATTCTCTTGTTATAGATCGAGTACATAGCATATACTGGCTTTTTTTTAATGAAGAGCTTTCACTTACCAAATACACAGATGATTAGAGGGGAGCATTCCACTGAAGTGGTACATAACTTGCCAACATTTTAAAAATTCAAAATATAGCAAGCTTTATGCTTCTTTAATTCACAAAGTTGAAATCACAGTTCTCATAAGGGTTTCCACTGGAGTATAGCATCTATCTTAAAAAACAGAATCCAGGTCATCCCTCCATGGAAAATGGTTGAAAATTTACACAAATATTTTAATTTTGGGAGGTGTTTTTCTCCCAGAGAGTGCTAAACATCTGAAAAAGTCTACCAGCAAATACAGTAGCTATGAAGACAGTACAGGCCCAGTTGAATCACATTCACACACACACACCTGCCTAGAATATCAGGTAGGGAATTGCTATGAACTAGTTAATGTTTGCAAAGAATACTATTTTTAATCTCTGCTAATGAAGTGTGTGTGTGTGGGGGGGTGGTGGTGGACAAAAAGAGCATAGTGGTCCCTCTGACTTTAAGTGTCTAAGTTGCTATACAGTTGATTATTTATGGAAAACACGTTGAACACATACAGTAGCTCTCCTTCACTCTCTGTATTATTATTTACGTTAGGATTGCATGTTTTAGCCATCAGATGCCCTGGGGACATATCTGCAAACACAAACAGCTGCTTTACTAAGCTTCTAATTAACTCAGTCCTACAGTACTAACAAGAAAAAAAGAAATCTCTGGATTATCTTCATATCAATGTGGTGAAAGGTTGCTTCATGCAAGCTGGTGTGGGGTCTAAGAAAACTCCTGACAGCAAAACAGAATCAATCAATCAATTACACTTTATTTCATATAGCGCAGCTCTCCTTTTGAATCAATGCACTTTACAGAAGTATAAACATTACATTTAAAATATACATACAACAAACAATTAATTAAAACAAATTAATCAATAATTAAAACATCAGCCTGCGTCCAAAAAAGCTTATCCAAATAAACAGGTTTTTAGCTTCCTTTTGAAGATATCATGGATGTAATAGGGGAGGGAGTTCCAGAAGGTGGTGCTGCAAACGAAAAAGTATGAGCACCTGATGTCTTCAAAGAGACCCTCAGAACTCCCAACAGTCCTTCATCTGTGGAGTGAAGAAAATAGAGGGGGCAGTAGGGAGTCAAGAGGTCTTGCAGTTAGATGGGCCCCTGGCTGTGTAGGGCTTTATCAACAAATCGACCTCGAAGGAGATCCGCCACCTAACTGGCAGCCAGTGCAGATAGTGCAGCACAGGAGTAATAAGACATGACATAGACAGGCCATCAACAACCTGGCCGCTGTATTCTGCACTAACTGCAGGTGGCAAAGATTACCCTCAGCAGCCCTAGGTACAGGGTATTGCAATAATCAAGGCACAAGGTCACAAAGACATGGACTAGTGCTGGGAGGTCAGCACGGGGTACCAGGTGTGATGTTTCTCAGATGGTAAAAAGGTCTGGACCACAGCTGACACCTCTGAATTAAGTGTCAAACTGCAGTCCAAAACAATGCCAAGATTTGTCACCAGATCGGAGGTGAACAACTGGGGATGCCCTAGACTAAGCCCACAGACGTGCCACGATAACACCCCGGAGACCAAGTTCCAGCACCAGTACTTCAGTCTTGTCAGGGTTCAACTTCAACCAGTTGGCCCTCATCCAGTCCTGGATCTCAACAAAACAGTTGTTAAATGCTGAGAACATTTCCTGCTGCTCTGGCTCAAAAGACAGGTATAGCTGAGTATCATCTGCATAGCAGTGAAAACTCAGCCCCTACCATCTTAAAATGTCCCCTAGTGGTATCATGTACACCATGAACAAGATGGTTGACAAGACAGAGATCTGTGGGACCTCACATAGCAGGGACACAGGTGCTGAGGAAAAAATCCCTGACACCAGACGTTGCAACCTGCCAGTGAGGAAAGATTTAAACCAGTTGAGGACTATACCAGCCAGTCCACTACAAACCCACAGGTGCTCCATCAATACCCCATAGTCCACGGTGTAAAATGCTCCTCAGAGATTGAGGAGAATCAAGATGGAATGTCTGCCCTGATCCCTTGCCACCAGAGGATCACTCAGCATCCGAACCATGACAGTGTCGGTACTGTGCCTCTTCCTGAAACCCAACTGGAGAATATCATAGATGTTGTAAGATATTAAATGGGTCTTCACTTGAAAGGGCACCACCTTCTCTATAATCTTACCCTAAAAAAGGCTGGTTAGAGACATGTCTGTAGTTTGCCAGACAGTCTGGATCTAGTGAAGGTTTTTTCAGGAGTAGCCTCATGACTGCTTCCTTCAGGGGTCCAGGAAAGATCCCTGTCACTAGAGAGCAACAGACTATCTCAGCTCGGACTGGGCTAATGACATCAACACACCCCACTAGGAATGTTGGTCCCAGGTCCAACCTACAGCATGTTGGCCGTAGACCCCAGATGACCTTCACAACGTCCACAACAGTCACCTGGTCGAAGTCGGACCAGACAACCTGACTGCCTATGACCTCGTGCCCATCACTGCAAGGCCAGCCAGAGGGAGCAGACTGGATTTCTGATTTGATGGAGTCAACCTTGTCAGTGAAAAACAGAGCGAACTTATTTCACCTAAGAATGGTTGGAATGGCACTCAGAGACAACTTTAGGCAAGAACCTTACATGCTTCCTTAGTACAAGTTTGTCTTTTTGGAAAAAACAAATGCTCAGGGTCTTTACAGAGAGCTTAAAGTTCAATTACTCTACTGACTATGATCATGACCACCAAGAAAGCCATCTTGCACAGCAGAAAGTTAACATCATAAAAGTCCAAATGCTCAATGGACTCAACAATTTAAACAAAACTAAATTCAAGTCCCAAAGGGAGACATGGTCCTAATGAGGGGATATAAATTACTCAATCCTTGCAGGAACCTTTTACAATATAAATAGAGGATATGGAAGAAACCCCTGCCTTGGACCTGTATGCAGAACGGTCTGCCATTGTACCTTCAGGAAGGTTGCTTTCAAACCTGAGGTCATCACAGACAGTAAGTAGTAAACATCACTGGCTAATAGGGTAAAGACAAGGGAAATCAAGAGTGTTCTACATCACATAGACAGAGGTTTCCAACTGAAGCCATATGCCTTCCTTTTGACTTATTTTCTGTAGATAACATATACATGACCTCATCTGAAAAACCCTGATCCTGAAATTCTGTCCTTTTAGGAGCCAGGCCTATAGACCTTATAGGTACTCTAGGCATATACCATCCCAAAAATAATACAGATTACAGAAGATGGGTGTGACGTGGGTGGGTGGGTATAGATGAATACCATTTACTGGTACATCAACTGAATTTTTGGATATGCTATTTTCCTCTTGACCCTGGTGAGATAGTCCCGGCTGAAGGGGAAGGGGTATGGAATTTTGGATACTCAAGTAAATGTATTCCTAGTACCAGATCTACTAGACAAGTCCAGTGCTGTAAGAATCAGGCAGGGCTACTTGTGATGAAGGTTGAGGATGACCCACTGTAAAAGTAGGTATAAAGGGAAAGAGTACAGGAACCTTCCTTCTCAATTTTGGGTGAAAACATCCACATCTGTGGTTCCCTTTCTGTAAGCTGCCAGTGGCATAATGGAATCATTCTGCTTTCCCTTGAGGTCTTCTATCTGGGTAGTTCCTGGGGAGTTCCTGATTCCCCAAAGATACTGTCCAGAGACACCTAATTCAGAGACCACACATGAGTGGTTATCTTTACAGACAACTGAGACTGTCCACAAGGCAGTTTTGTACCACTAAATGGACTGCATGAAGGTGTATGTGAGTGGAAAATGCTGGTTGTACACCAGCTCAGGGTTTCTTAACAGAGTAAGGATGACCCAGCATGTTTCTGGTTGAGGTAATGCCAATCTGTACCTTGGGGAAGGAGAATGACCTACAAGAGGAGCAGTTAGAAAATCCAGAGAAAGATCTTTCATGGCTAGTTTCAAAACCCAGTTGTCTGTGAAGATGGAAAACTAGTTTGGGTGGTACTTGTAGATCCTGCCTCTAATAAGAGGATCTGAAAAAAACTATAGCGTGATAAGCAGTATCAGTGTTGCCAACTTCCAAGCTAACCAGTGGGAGATGTAAGGGAGCCTATACAGACCTTGCCTTGTCTCTTGCCATTGCATGGGTGTCAAGGTAAGTCTTGTGTTGCAATGTTCTGATCCAGGGAGTGGGTTGAGCATGAATGGAGGCTCATCGCTTTAAGTCAGTAACTTAATTGTTACCATAGAATCCTTTGCCTTCTTTAAGAAGAACTCCACCTGGGGTTAAAATAAGGATACAACTTCAAACATAAGATCTACCAATGTCTGCTGCAGCTCTTGAGATAAGTTAGTGCATCCAAGCCATGCCTGCCTTCCTACAACCACCCTAGTAACCATATGCCTAGCCTAGTGGTGGTGGTGTTGTTGGCATCCCCAGTCATATGTTGTTGTTGCTTGGAGGCATCCATTCTAAACTGGAACATATTGTGTAAGCTTTTCATCTATAGGCAGTGTGCTCACAACAGCCTGAAGGGATGATCATAGGTAGGGTGTGTATTTGTTTGAATATCCTATATATCGCATGTTGACTGCCATGATACAAGGTTGACAACTGAGTAGCCATCTTCTCCAGGGAAGACATCCTGTGTCTTCCATTGTTAGGAAAACTGGCTAAGATGATGACCCAGGCCTTCTCAGCCCCAGGTGCAGGTACTAGGCCTTTGACAGCAGGCTGGGTCTGGTGTAATTCATGACAATATTTATGAGCCAGGGAATGCCTATCTGCCCCTTTGTTCAGGGCTGAAGCTTACTACATTTTCTACCAGATGTCCATTCTCAGGAATTGGAATCCCCCTGTCACTGGCAGATGGAACCTCCCAAGGGAGGTCTTGCTCAAAATATCAAGAAACTGGCAGTCACCTTGAATTCAGAGTCCTCGAAGGTGATGTTCAACTCCTTGGCTATCCTCTTCAAATAGACCTTATAAGGGATGTCCTTGGATGGAATTACACAGAAAGTTCATACTATGTCATTTGCCACAGAAACATAAATGGTAGGGTTCAGGATTCCCCACATGAGAGATCATCTGGCTCAGACTTCCAGTCACCAGGATCTCTGGGTACTATGTCCAGTAGTGCTGGGTGAATTCATGCAATTTTCATAAAATTACATCAAAATTTAACACAATTTCCAATTTTATTCTGAAATTACAAATTGCTTTCCCAAATGGAACATTTTAAAAAATATGGGTTCTTAAAACTGTCCATTTTTAGCAAATAACACTATTGCTATCCAAACTGCACTTTTTTCAAAATAGTAATTCTTAAAAATGTGTAATTTGAGCAAATGATGCTGGTAGCTGAGCGCAAAACATCCCAATGTTTTCCTTTTAATATAAACTGATAAATCCGTTTCTTGCACAATTTATGCTGGGGCAAATGATACATGGCAAATTTCAGAACTGACTCTTGGGAAGGACAGCACTGCATGTGTACTGCACTGCTGCACATGATGTAGTACCTCCCAGTGCTTATAATACTATTAGTTAATCATGATAAACAAAAACAATGTTTTCCTCTTAATATAGTACAGCTGCTAGCACAGTTGGTTCATTTAAATTCATGCTTGTGCTGCTAGTACTGTAGGTAAACTTCAGTGCTGATGCCTTGGATTGACAGCAGTGCATGTAGGATCTCAGCATGAGTTATGTCCTTGCACTGCCTCTGGTGGATCACAGAAAAAATCACTTTTTTCCAGTTAGTATGCAGTTTCTAGTGCACATTCCCTGTACAATGTGGGCTGATGCATCTGTTATATGGTGAACGTCAATGCTGACCCTTGGTAATTACAGTACTGCAAGCATACTGTGCTTATGCACACAGTGCATAGCCCTCTTGAGTAGGGAGCTTGCACTGCTACTGGCTGATTACAAAAACAAAACAAAACACTGCTTTCCTTTCAGTATATCAAAGGTTATGACTCAGTTCAATTGGTGGGAGCAATTAGCCACACCTTCTATCTGAGCTATTTAAGTCAGCTCCCTGCTGTCTCACCCAGAGGCATTCTTTCTTTCCTGCAGCCAGATGCTATGCTGGAGCTCCCCCCTCCCCTTTTCCCAGTGTTTGTCTCCTGCTTCCTTCATGCTTTTGGGGATTTCTGCTGCCTTGTGCCTCCACCTTTCTAGGTCTGTACTTTGCATTTGCCTCCTGGCTGCTGTTTTTTTTTAGTCCCTATTCTTGTTGAGCTTCTTGCTTTGTATGTGTGTTTGTCTCTGCTTGTGTTTCTTTTGGGGACTCCTAGTTGTCTACATCTTGCCTGTGTAATTTTATTTTGCTTTGTGCTTATTCAGGCCCTAGAGTTACTGTGTTTCTGTATTGTTTGATGTCTCCCTGCATATCTAGACTGTTTTAGTTCCATTTGCAGTCTCCTGTTCATCTAAACTCCTTAACTGTTTACCCCTGGCAGTCACTCCCTTTTGGGTTCAGTGGTTTCATTACTCATTTCAGCAGCATACTACTTCCTGGTTTGATTCCCCCATACTGTTGCATTCCATATGCCATTGCATTCCCTAGCAGTATTTATCTGTTCTTCACAGCTTCAGCATGCTGCCTCTTACCAGACTCAGTGCTAACAGTTCTCCCCACCTCATGCTGTCTGACTGTCCTCAATGCTTACAGATGCACTTCACCTCATATAGTCTCACGTACTCTGTGATAACAGTTGCACTCCCACTCATGTTGTCTACTGCTGTTTTCAATTCTACCAATTGCACTCCCAATCTTGCACTTCAGTTGCATCACTATGTCTCTACCTAGCATGGATCTGCCCCCTTGAAGTCTGCATCTTGAGGGTGGGTCCCTCACTGGGGGAGGGGTTCTTCTCTTTCAACCATTAGGGTAAGAATGTCCTCTGCTCTGGGGGAAGTCTTTGGCTGTGCAGACAGCATCGGCGATACCTCTTGATGTAGCATTTAAGACTTCAGCTGCCAACCTCCAAGTCCCAGGGGGCGTCTTAAGCTGCTGACAGTGTTGGCAGCACCTTCAGAAGCTATTCTCCATACAACCACCTAAGGTTCACCTTGTCTCCATTCTATACCCTCCCATATCCTTCTGTAAGCCCCCCCTTTCGAAGATGGGCTTACTATATTACCTCTTTCCTCTGTGCTAGCTCTTCCTCTTGGGCAGTTTGGGTCCCCGCCGGGGGTGTGTTTCTTTTGCCCTTACCCTCTTTAATTGAGGTGATTGGGAGGTTTGAGGAGGGAGTCGGCAGGCTGGTGTTAGGGCCACTGGGCTGAGGACTAGAACCCTCAGCCCAAGAGATTTTCAGGTATCCCTATGCAGCATTGCTATGCATAAAGGGCCGGGTGTGGAAGTTTACAGGAGAATGCAAAAATGTGGGGTCCAGGGCTCCATTCTTGGATGACATTAGTGGATGGACAACCAGTGGTAAGCCCATTATTCACTGGGACAGAGGCTGGAAATCCTTAGTGCCCTGTGGAAGGTATGGCAGTGGAGCTGCCGTAGCAGTAGCAGGGCAATGGCAGGGCATCTCAGTGGTGGCAGTGCTGAGAAGGTCTTCTCACTGTGTGGCACACTGCCATAGTCTCATTGAGGGGACTGCTTTGGGATTTCATTTTATCAGAGCTGCCATGCCATGCCATGCCATGTCTGGGACAGGCTCCATGTTAGGCCTGTTTAAAATGCAGTGGGAAGAGTAACTGAAGGGTGGGAGCTGTGTTTAGCATTTTCCTGCATGATCCTGAAGTCTTTTCTGAAGGAACGAGGTTTGGAGGATTGGCAAGGTTTTCAGGGTGGCTGCAGAAAGGCTTTTAGGGTGCAACAGTCCCTGGGTACTGTGATAGGTCGGGGGGGGAGTAAGTCACTCCCTCAGTTGCTGCTTTAGGTCTGGATAATCTTTATTTTCTGGGATTGTTTCTGGCTCATAAGGATATCAGTGTGGCGTTTGCACTTGACTAGTGTTCTGGCTGTAAAATTTGTAACTGCCCATTATTTTACATCTCCTGTGTGGTCTTCCAGCCTGATAAAACCCCTCGCTCCATGGAGCTGTGCACTTTAAAAAATGATTTTATTAATTATTTTCATCTCAAAAATGAAAGCAACTGATTAAATGTTTTTATTGTTCTTTTAACCTTAGTGTGCTGGGATTATTTCCTATTAATTAATCTTATTTGATCCTCCTGAGAAATAGCCTCCATCCACCCGGGTGTAGCAGCTTGACTATAGTTGCCCATATGCTTGGTAAGAAAATCTTTGGGACCATGCTGTTGAAGATCTGCAAGCAAGGTAAGGTCTTTCCATCTTAGTTAATGATGGAGATTCCCCTGCTCACACTGCACACAGAGATGCCAGAAGCCAAGTGATCTAGCTTAAAATGCTGATGAGATAGTACAAGACCCCAGCCTTACTTCAATTCATGGGGCTATTAAGCCATGCACAGTGCTGGAGGTGCCAGCAAAGCCCCGCTCATCTACGGTACGTACTCTGGCAATGTCCTGCTCTGGTGTCTTTCTGGATGTCGGTCCTTGAGGACTGCTCCAGAGTGGTGAGCATGGTAATCTGCCAACCACACCATCTGCTGCTGCTGAGACACTCCTCTCCCCTCCACCCCCTCCCAGCCCCTCTCAAAAGCTGAGTAATGACTGCCCTGCTAGAGGCTAAACGTGCCGTACTGATGAAATGGAGACAACCTCAACCTCCCTCCATCCTGTCCTGACACTCAACGTTGGCGAAGCCGGCCATCTTTGAAAGACTTTCATACTCCAGCTAAAACCAACTTCATAAGTTCCATAAGAAGTGGGATGCCTATTTACATTCACACCTGTGCTCAGTCTAACCTACTCCGCCTGGCAACCCCCCCTGCCTAAGGGACCTCCCAACCTAGACATATCAGGTAGACCACATGAGCTCTTTACCAGAGCTCCTTAAGAGCCAGCTATTAATTGAGTAGCATCTTTTCTTGCCCTGGCAACTTCCAGCCAGACCAAGAGGGTTCCTCCCCCCCAGCCCTCTAAGGGTGATGGGGTGATGAGTTAAGCACTTAGGCGAAACAGCTCTACTTTTTTCAATCTATCCTCAAACCAGCCTCCTGGAATATATGTATTATGCTGCAATCAGCTACTTGTGTTTCTGAAATGGATCAATGTATCTGGATGTTGTTTTTGTACTATGTATATTTATTTGTTTATTTAAGTGTTTTACCAGGGAGGCATGCTGAGCAGACTACTGCTCGATTCCAGATGTGCATTGGTGGTAGGGGGAATAGGAGAGCATACAAACATACACAGTAAGGTCAAATACATGATATGCATGAGAGAATGGGACAGCATACAAATATATGCATATACAGTAAAGACAATTTACAAGATTGCATAACAGAAACATTAGCAAGGTAGAGTACAGTTTCACAGGCAGGTACATAGCCATGGCTTCAATATGGTAATACATACAAGGTACATAGTTCATGGTGGTGAGCTTTTATGATAGGGGGAGTATGAGACCAGATGACAGGAGACAGGACAGGAGTATATCACTGGGTTCACTGGACCTCCCCTTAGGGGAGGCTCAGAAGGTTCTGTTGTTCATACCCTTTTCATTACATGGACTTATTGTGCTGTGATGTTCTGTAAAACTGAAAATTAATAACATTTTTCATGATAAAAAAAAAAAAAAAGAGATTCCTGAAGGTTCTGACTTGTGCCCCTTTCCCCCCACATTTTCACCATCAGGACCCCTAGACAGTGGGAAGAGGGGTTATACTTCCTGCCCCTCAAGGGTGAAGATTGAACAATCCTCCTGTTCTTGCCCTTCCAGGGCTCAACCTTAACCCTCCTGGGTTTGGCTTCAGCCTTCCCCCTCTTGGGTTTGGCTTCTCCTTTGGGCCTTTGCTTGGAGGCAAGGTAAGTACCTTTCAGAGGTTGTTGCTCTCCTTCTTTGCTGGGGGGACCTCAGTAGGGTTCCCCTATAGCTGCAGACACCATCATCTCACAGCACCCCTATGGCTTTCCCTTTAGAGGGATAGAGTGAAGCACTTCCTCTAAAATCTTCCCCTGAATTTGGTCTCTAAATTGCAGTAGTGAGCCATCATTAATATCACCCTAATCCTGGAGGGAAGGTGACCAAGGCCTTGGGTCCCCAGCGGTTTCCCGCTCAACCAACTCCTTCGAGTGTATAGTGGGTGCAGATGTAGGCTACAGGATCCTTCCCATTTAACATCCACCAGGTGATGGGATGGAGTTCCTGAAGGAGGTTGCGGACTTCATCGCTGAGGTGGTACTGGAATCCCCCAGATGGTTGATTCTGGGGGATTTCAATGCCTGGATTGACAAAACCTCCTCCAATTGATGGATTCATTGGGCCTAACATGGGTTATTACCACTGCAACCCATGAGAAGGGGCATTTACTGGACTTGGTGTTCCACCTGGGGATGGAGATCTCTGATGTGGAGGTGGAGCCAGAAGGTTGGTCTGACCATCACTTCCTGAGATTCAGTTTCGCAGCCCACCGAAATAGGCCTGCCCCAAAGGAGTTGGTACAGTTCCGTCCTTTGAGAGGAGTTACCTCAGAAGGCCTAATGACGGTACTGGATCTCTTGGGATTTCCAAAGGATAGCACTGATCCAGGGCCTCTTGTGTTAGCCTATAATAGGGCTATTACTGAGGCCTTGGATATCATTGCTCCTGCTTGTGTTCACCCTCTTACTCTTCACCTGGGTGCTCCCTGGTTTAATGGGGAAATTCGTGAGTTGAAGAGGTAAGGACAAAGGTTGGAAAGACACTGGTGGAAAACCTCGCCTGAAGGTGGATAAACTTAGATTGATGGATCATTATAAGATCTATCAATTGGCAATTTCCCATAAGAAAGCAGAGTTCCTGCCCAGGAAAATTGCTACAGCAAAGAACAGGCCAGCCCAGCTCTTCCAGACTGTGGACAGACTGTGCAATCCAGTTTGTCTTCACTCTGGTTGAGCACTGTCACAAGTGCAGTGTGGGGAGTTTGCACAGTTCTTCGCTGATAAGGTGTCCACCATCAGGGATGAGATCAACCAGTGCCTTCCCATTGGACTTTGCATTAATTAATCAGGTTGTACTAATGCCTGACAGACCTGGTTCACCTTTAGTCAACTGGTAGTCTTGGATATAGTGAGGATCATCCAGACTTTGCGGCCAACCAACAGTAGTTTGGATCCAGGACCTACGCGCCTACTAGTGGGGTGTGTAGAAGTTATAGGCCTGGCCCTTGCTGGGATAGTGGGGGCTTCACTGGAGAGAGGGATCCTTCCAGATCCCTTAAAGGAGGCTGTAGTATGCCACCTTTTGAGAAAACCCTCCCTTGACCCCGACTGCCCAGTTAACTATAGACCGAGCTCAAACTTACCCTTTGTCGGGAAAGTTATTGAGAAGGTGGTCACTCTACAGCTGGAAGACCATTAAACCAACCACAATATCTATGACTGTCTCCAGTCTGGCTTCAGAAAAAGGCATAGCACTGAAACAGCCTTGGTACGAGTACTTAATGATCTTCTGATGGCGAGAGATCGGAGAACCTTTTCCATCTTGGTTCTCCTTGATCTCTCAGCAGCATTTGACACCATGGATCATGGGGTACTGCTCGAGCACCTGTGATTCTTCTGTGGACTGAGAGGGGTGGTCCTCCATTGGTTTCAATCTTTCCTCGAGTGTAGATCCCAGAGAGTGGTGTCAGGGATTTATTCCTCGGCCCCTCATGGGCTACCCTGCAGGGTTCCACAGGGCTTGGTGCTGTCCCCCATGTTATTTGCGGTGTACATGCTTCCATTATGGGATATTATAAGTTGGTACGAGTTGAGTTTTCATTGCTATGCCGATGGCTCTCAACTGTACATGTCTTTTGTGCCTGAACAGGAGTTAGATTGTGCTACGGTGTTTAATAACTGCCTGCTGGAGATTCAGAACTGGATGAGTGCCAGTTGGCTTCGGTTGAACTCAAGAAAAACAGAGGTATTGGTGGTGGACCCTGGTTATTGGATGACAGGGGCATGTGTGGGAAAACCCTCAGGATTAAATCTTGGTGGGACCCCACTTATTGCCTCTGGCCAGGTGCTTAACCTGGGTATGGTATTTGATGAAGGCCTGACCCTGAGGGCGCAGGTTTTGGCTGTAGTCAAATCTTCCTATTACCATCTAAAGAACATAGCCCGGGTGAAGCACCTGGTTCCACCCAAAGATCTTCTCCCCTTGGTCCAGGCCTTCATCACCAGTCATTTTGATTACTGCAATGCCCTTTACCTAGGGCTACCAGGGGTAGATATCCACCACTTGCAGCTAGTGCAGAACACAACGGCCAGGTTGTTGACTGGAACCTCTATATCCAGTCATATACCATCTGTGCTGTGTGAACTGCACTGGCTGCCAATACAGTGGTGGACCCCCTTCAAGGTCACGTTGCTGACCTATAAAGCCCTACATGAGCAGGGACCCCACTACATGAAAGCTCTCTTACACCCTTACTGTCCCACGTGTTCACTCCAATCCTCTGGCAAGGGACTGCTAGAAATTCCCAGGGTATCCCTAAAAACATCAGGAGGAAGATCTTTTACCTTTATGGCACCTACCCCTTGGAATTCTCTACCTCACCAGATACGAGAGAGCCAGGCCATGGAAGGTTTTAAAAAGTTAGTGGAGGCCCACTTGTTTAACCAGGCATTTTCAGGACTCTATTAAGTGTGTACTGAGATGTTTTATTTGTTTTTAAACTGCAATAATTGTGAGTTTCTCTTTTTAATGTGTATTGTAAAGTCACCCTGAGCATTGGAAGAGTGCCTTATACAAATAAAGCTTTGATTGATTGATTGATTGGTTTTTTTACTCTCCTTCATGCCAAAGGTCATAAAGGATAGGTAGTCCATAGAAGGTAGTCCTCCAGCAGTATATCTATATACTACAGTTTGACCCAGATATGTTTTCACTCTTGAGTTGGGGTTGGATGGTGGCCTTCTTTCTCTTTTGCAATTCCCTCTCTCCTTATGGAAGTTATGCCCCTTCTGATATCAATACTGATATTGTCAGTCATTGCACATTCATGCCTTTGTCAGTTACAAGTCATCATGACTGCTGTCAATCTTTACTCAACCAGTTTCTGCATTCATCACTTGCTGCTAGTCCTTTTTGGGTGCTCCTTCCTAAGGTACCTTCAGCCTAAAGTAATTATATTCCTGCAGCACCTCTAGGAGTAGAATTGTCCTCAGGAGGGTTCATTTGCCTTCCTGGTATCCAGACAGGGTAGTTGTTCCCCATGGGATAGAGAGTACAAACTTCCAAAGTATCTATTTATTACAGTCAGCAACATAAGCATTTAAATTCTATCAGACTATCAGTGAAGTTGCACAAGCATAATTCATCACTAACTTACATACATTCATTGAAATCAAAGGCTATGACTACAGTTCAATGGCTGGAAACAATTAGTCATACCTCTTGCCTGAGCTATTTAAGTCAGCTCCCTGCAGTCTCACTCAGATGTATTCTTTCTTTGTCCAGCCAACAGGGTGATAGTTCCCCGTGAGACAGAGAGTGCGAATGACCAAAGTATCTATTTATCTCAGTCAATAACATAAGTATTCACATTTTATCAGACTATCAATTAAGTTGCACAAGCATAACTCATCACTAACTTGCATACACACATTGAAACCACCACTACTGTAGCACAGCTTCCCTGCACATGCTCAGTGATTGAGAGGACATTTGGACTCTTGAAGATGCTATTCTGGGTCCTTGACAGACTGGGGGGGCAGTCCAATACACCCCCCCAATGGCATACAATATATTCCTAGCATGCTGCATTCTACATAACATCAGCATTGTGCATAGCATACACATGCCCGAGGTAGATGCTGACCAGGGTGATAGGGATGATGATGGCAAGCTGCCATACTCATACAGGTGAACACAAGGGCAAGGACTGTAGTATCTGGACACCATGCCAGAGCCCAGTTGGCCCACAATCATGTCACTGGAGCAAACAACACCTCCACCAACAAATCAGACCCCCAGGCAGCACAGCAACATGCACAGATTATAGACAGTGCCCACTATCCAGCTGGATCTCTAGAAAGACTGTCAGCCAGACTGCAAGCCAGTCATGCAGCCAATCAGGGAGAAACCAGCCCCTCTTCCATACCTCCAGCTGGCCCATCCACCATCCAATCCAGCAGACATAAGAGTATCAAATATGCCAAGGTGACTGTCCCAGATTGACAAGAAACTGTATGACTACAAACACACCTACATGATAGATATGTCCAGAAATATATGCACAGGAGGTGCTTTAGGCTGCTGATTGGAGCTGCTTACATACAATGGCCATCAGTGTTGCTTATACTGTGTGTTTTGTATGAAAGATGTCCCCTTGCTGCAGACATAATCATCCATTCAAGCACCATTCAGAGTGGGACAGTGCTGAAGGCAGGTCAGTACATAACCATGGTAGGTAATATCTGTGACAATCCTTGTGATATGTACACAATAAGACAATATGAAGCAGGAAATATTGCCTGAGAAGTGCATGCCCCAGGTGCAGTATGAGTCAAAGGTTGCTCAGTCTGTGTGCCTTTAGTACCTGGGTTAAGCACCTATATGGCAATATAATTACTAGTGACTATTTATCAACTGGATTATTAGAACTGCCAAATGCTGTAATAACTGGATTTCAGGTTATTATGGCTTAAATGCCATAATAACCCAAAATTGGGTTATTACAGTGTTTGACTAACTCAGACTCATTGACAGTTTCCTTGAGTAGGACTCTGCGCCTGACATAGCTCAAGTGCTCATGTCTTTTTTCTCTCACTAGTGCCGCTTCATACAACTCCCACAACACAGTACAGGTCCCTCCATCTGTCACACATTTTCAAGACAGCTGAAAAAGAAAAACAAAAACAGAAAAATGGAAAAGTGCTTCAAGCTTCCAAATAAAAAAGGCCTCCATGGCAACCACAAGACCTTTGTAACCATGACAATACTTTCTGATCATCACTCAGGAAACCATCAGCAGGAATTTATAGACTAATAAAGATTTCTTAGTTCAGACTATTTTAAACCAGTTCTTGAATATTTATCTTCCTACAGGAAGGTTTTACTGTTATTGCCCTGTACCTCTTGAAGGACCAAACTGACGTCGATTTAACATTACCATTCATGTTTCAATACAAAAAAAAAACAAGCATTTGTCAATGCCAAATGTTGTTTTGCTGGCATTAGCACTGGTAGTGCAGAAGTTAGAGAGATGCATAATAGGAATGGCAGTGAAATATTGAACTGATGCCATCCCCACCCCCACCCTGTACAGACTGACAGGCATTGGGGTTTGCCTTTGGGTCATCAGCCATAACACTCATACCATTCACCTCACCCTACCCTGTAGACACCAACAAGTGTTGCGGTGTGCCTTGGGGTCTTCTGGCTTTACACTCACCCCATTCCATAAGGAAATATGCTGAGATGGGTGCAGTATAGAAGAATGAGGTGAACTTTGGGGCCGAAGAGTCCAAGGCACACCTTGATGACTGTCAGTGGCTATAGACTGTGAGTGGGGGTGGAATGGCATGAGCGTTATAGCCGAAAATCCCAAGTCACACCCCTGATGCCTGTTAGTTTCTACAGGATGGGGTGTTACGGTTGGAAACCATAATACCCCAGGTGTTTGTTGGTATTTTCACTCCAGATTTTCAACATGGGCTTTTTGTGACCCCACCTCATGAACAATGGCACTATTAGCTCATTAGCCAAAAGGTGATTTTGCTCAGCGACTGTGCCATTTGGCGCCACAGGTGCGAAAACACATTTTAGGCAGGATGTGAAGAATGACAGCTGTTCTGTTCATAAGGTGTGAAGAAATTGGTAATGTTGAAAATCTGGAGTGAAAATATTAAAAATTTGCGAAGTTATGAGCGTGCATAGAAACTGCTCAATGCACGTTTGTAACACACTCATTTTCTGGAATTTTTTTGCCAAATTTGCAACACATGCTTTTTTGGAGCCCACCTCATGAACAGTGGCAGTATAGTTTTGTTAATCAGTCCCAAAAGGTGATTCTTCACAGTGACCACGAAATCACCTTTTGTGACTTAGAAACATAGAAGTTGATGGCAGATAAGGACCTCAAGGCCCATTAAGTCTGCCCATTTCTTTTTCTACCTTATAAATGTGCCATCGGCCTTTGCTCTGTCAGTGACCTATCTATTCATAGTCATTTGTATTGCTCCCTTATGCCTATCCATGCCTGTTTGAAGCCCTGCACTGTATTCATAGCCACCACTTCTTGTGGTAAGCCATTCCATGCATCCACCACCCTTTCTGTGAAAATAATTTCCTCACATTCCCCTTAATCGGCCTCCCTCTAATCTCATGCTGTGTCCTCTTGTCCTGCTATTTTTCTTATATTTAAACATGTTAGACTCTTTCACCTTGTTTATGCCCTTAAGGTGTTTGAATGCCTCGATCATATCACCTCTCTCCCTCTTTGCTCAAGAGTATACATATTGAGCTCCGTTAATCTGTCCTCTTATGTCTTCTGATGCAGTCCCTGCACCATTTTGGTTGCCCTTCTCTGGACTGCCTCAATTTAGTTAATGTCCTTGTGAAGGTGTGCCTCCAATACTGCATGAGTACTCAGATGGGGCCTAACCAGTGTCTTGTACAGAGGGTTATTACCTCCCTCTTACGACTTGTGATACCCTACTAATACACCCTAACACCCCCTAGCCTTACCTACTGCTTTAGAGGTCTGCTTGGATGATTTTAGGTCATCAGTGATGATGATGCCCAAGTCTCTTTCTTCCTTTGTGACTGCTAAACTCCCTCCCAGCCTATAGGTGGCTTCAGGGTTTCTCTTCCCTATGTGCATGATTTTGCACTTCTTTGCATTAAATCCCAGTTGCCACTCTTCTGACCATTTTGCTAGTTTATCCAGATCTCTTCTCATTCTGCCCACCTCATCTGGATCATCTACTCTGTTGCAGATCTTGGTGTCATCTGCAAACAGACAAGCCTTACCCTCTAGTCCATCTGCAAGGTCACTAATGAAGATGTTGAAGAGGACTGGCCCCAGGACTGATCCCTGAGGTACCCCACTTGTGACTTGCATCTCTTCTAACTGTATACCATTTACCACCACTCTCTGTTTTCTGCCCGTCAACCAGTTTGCCACCCAGTTGACCAACTTCTGACCAACCCCGAGCCTACCCAGCTTATTTATCAATCTTCTATGTGGAACAGTGTCAAAAGCTTTGCTGAAGTCAAGGTAGGCGACATCAGCTGCTCCCCCTTGGTCCACCACTCTGGTTACCCAGTCAAAGAAATCTATGAGATTAGTTTGGCAGGACCTTCCTTTTGTAAACAACTGAATAACAAAATGACAGTGACTGATTTCATGAGGTGGGGTCCCAAGAACCCCATGCTGAAAATTTGGAGCCAAACACGCTACACGCTGGTAGCCCATGCAGGAATATTTAAGTTTGAAATTTTAAAAGAGTTGGATATACTGAAAGAGCTAAAAAATTTAAATAAAGTAAATCAGGATGTATTGATGGGATTGAGGCCCAATATTTAAAATTGGGAGCACATGTAATAGCCCCATTGTGACCTATTTGTTCAATTGGAGTTTGACTATTTCTACTGTTCCTGAAATTTGGAAGATGGGGAAAAATTATTCCCAATTGTAAGTCTGGGGATCGAACTATTCCATCAAATTATAGGCCAATAGCCCTTTTGCCAATTTTATCTAAAATCTTGGAACATAAAGTCTATGAACAGGTAAATAATTATTTAGATACAAATACTGTAATAGTAGATGAACAACATGGTTTTAGAAAGGGGAGATCCACAAACACTGCCCTGTTGGAATTTAATGACCTGATTGCTACATCTATGAATCAAGGAAAGTACACAGGGGCAGTGTTTGTGGATCTCAGTAAGGCTTTTGATTTAGTTCAATATGATTTGCTTTTGACTAGGTTAAGGGCCATAGGGATTAAGGGCCAAATATTAAAATAGCTTGAGTCATAATTGACAAATAGATATCAATGTGTTCAATGTGGCATAATGGTGTTGGCCCCTGGGAAACTAGAGAGAGGTGTTCCCCAGGGCTCTATTTTGGGCCCATTATTATTTAATATTTATGTTAATAATTTGGTTCATGAAATTAAACATAGTGAGGTGAGACTGTACGCAGATGACACTGTTTTAGTGGCGTCTGCTGACAGTCTCACAAGTATGATAGATTCTCTTCAAAGTGATTTGTTACAAATTCAAAAATGCTTCAGTAAATCTGGTCTCCTTTTGAATGCTAAAAAAACACAAACTATGTTGTTTTCGATTGGTTCATATAGAGGAAAAGAGCCCAAACCACAATTACATTTACAAGATGGTACAAAGATTGAAAATGTATTAACATACAGATGCTTAAGGTTTCAAGTAGAAGTTAGAATGACATATGTAAATCATATATCAGTTCAGGTAAAGAAAGTGAATAAAAGATTAGGGGCCCTTAGAAAAGTTCCGGGAGCTTTACCTTTGGTGGCAAAGGAGTGATTGGCAAAACAGATGCTGTTACCCATATTGGAATATGGTTCTATAATTTACATGAATTCGACTAAAACTGCTTTAAATTTGGTTAATCAAATATATTATAGGATAGGTAAATTTGCTTCCGGAAGTATTAAAATGAGCATCATTGTATAATTATAATAAGTTAAATTGGATTCAACCTGACTGAAAAGAAACTATCTCTGGCTTACTATATGTCATAAGATAATTCACAAAAAGTATAACCATCCTTTGTATAAGCAATCAAAAAGAAAGATAAATAACGAATCATATATAAAGACTAGGAATCCATTAAGCAATATCCCAATGTATAGAAGCTTTAATAGACTAGGGGACAGTATGCTCCAGAATAGAGTAGCATTAAGTTGGAATGGATTGACTGAATCACAGAAAACAAATTTAGATTTTTTTAAATTTCAAAATGAATTGTTTAATAGTTTGTATTTTTTATGTATATGTTTTAAATAATGTATGTATGTAGAGTGCGATTATGTTTGTTTGTATTAGTTATGTTAAATGTCAATTGTTAATTGGTAATTGTATTAGAATGTACATGCAGGACTTTGTTGTAAACGGGACTTTGTCCTAACAAATGAATTTCCTGTGAAAAAATAAACTTTTAATCAATCAATCAATCAAAAGTCAAAAAAATGGCTGAGATATCCACCTAAGTTGAAACCTCCCCCATTGATGCCATTATACAGCTTGCTAGCATTTCTTCAGTTCCCCATTGGCTTTGAAGAGTGCAGACGCATTTCTGCTCCACTGAAGATCATAGCACCGACCTCTGGAAGTAAGCATGGGGTGGGGGGTGGGGGAGGTGGGGTGCACAGAGGGTGGGTGCAGGTTAGGGTAGAGGGGGACGTGGACAGCAAAGGACCATTTTCTTTGTTTCAGTAACTTTTAAAAAAAAAGAAACACTGTGGACAGTTTCTTTACAGGTGTAAGAAAACAAATGCCCAGTGTGCCCCATGACTTTGGGGCGGTGATGCTGGCCACACTGGGGTGGGATGCCACCGTGGCACACAATTGGGGTGGGGCAGGGCAGGAACATGCTGATGCGGTCAGCTTCCGAACACCATGGAGGCACACTGGGGTGGGCTTCCAGTGTGCCACACAATCTTGGGGGGGTATTAAACATGCCAACCAGGGGACTTGGCACCCCTGAAGTTGGCTTTCTAGGTACTGTGAGAGGTGGACAGCACAAGCCGCCATGTTTATTGAAATGTTTCACCAGGCAAGGCACCTAGGGGAGGCATCTCATCTGTGCCACTGCATGAAGAACTTGTCTCTGATTGTAGCGGCAAGTTTGTTTCAGGTTGGTGGCACTGCATAAAACTTGTGTCACCGCTACTATGCTCACTAATTGGCAAATGAGGGATGCACCGTCTAAAGCTTGCCCTGCATTAACGAAAACTGACACATCTCTGCATTTTTCCTACTACCATCTCCTACTACCACAAATGTTGCTTGTGCATGCAAAGACAACATAAAAATAGCTAGTGTAAGTGTTCTTTCTTGTTAAAACTGTTAGCCTAACCTCCTAAAGTCTGCTAGCAAAGCAAAACATTGAATAAACACCATTCTGCGAAACAAGTTTATTTTTTTTTCATGTATCCAGAACACTGGCTGGTACTTTTTGCATTAGCAATTATAAAAAATAACAGGCAAGTGTGTGTCTAGGAATTTGTTTTTCACACCCTCAGTGTGTGATGCACACATAAACCTCTTGAGCGAGGGTCATCACACACCTTGGGTGTGAAAAAAAAAATCATAACGCACACTTGCCTATCCATTACTCTCTATATATCACACCTCAGAGTGTCATCTTGCACAAGTAAACATGTCAGTGTCCCCACCACTGTAGTTCCTTACACTTCCTAGTCCCACTAGCTGTGCAGCAGCTCACCCAATGAGCCATACACCACCCCCTTGTCTCATTGGCTGTACAGCAGTCCCCTGGTGTCCTACACACCACCTCCTAGTTCCAGTTACTATACAGCAGCCCCCACCCTGGTGACTTGTACTCCACCTCCTAGTCCTGTCAACTGTACAGCAGCCCCCCTCTGATGACTTGTACACCAGTCCTTAGTCTGACTAGCTGTACAGCAGCCCCCTGATGATCTGTATACCACTGCTTAGTCTTATTGTCTGTACAGCAGCCCCCCCAGAGACCTGCACACCACCACCTAGTCCCATTGACTATACAGCAGCCCCCCCATGACTTGTACACCACCACCTAATCCTATCGGCTGTACAGCATCCCTCTGGTGATCTGTGTACCACTACCTAGTTAAGTCATCTGTTCAGCGGCCCCCCCCCGGAGGACTGTACATCACTGCCTAGTCCCATTAGCTATACAGCAGTACCCCTGGTAACCTGCACAGACCCTCTTGTCCCATCTGCTGTACATTAACCCCCCTGGTGACCAGTACACCATGCCTAAGTCCCATTGACTGTACAACAGTCCCCCAGTGATCTGTGCATTACTCCCTTGTCCCTTTGGCTGTACAGCAGACTCCCCTGGTGTCTTGTACACCACCCCTAGTCCCATTGACCACACAGAAGCCCACCTGGTGACCTGTACACCACCACCTAGTCTTACTGACTGTACAGCCACACCCCCTTTGTTCTGTACATCACCCCCTAGTTCCTTTAGCTGTACAGCAGACCCCCTTCATGACATGTATACCACCTCCTAGGCCCATCAGATGTACAGCAGCCCCTCCTCAGGGTCTTGTAAGCCACTCCCTATTCCCATCAACTATATAGCACCCCCTGGTGTCCTGCATACCACCTGGTTCTCTCATTGGCTGTACAGCAGTCCACCACCCCCATTAAACACATCTGACAAACTGTGAGTATGAGTGCTGTTGAAAAGCTGTCACTGTCACGGCTTTGAAATTCAAACACTGTAAGTTACAGATATTTGCAAATGCAATTCATTAAGTCCTGCATTGTTGTATGCTTCTACTGAATATGACAGTCTCTGAAATTTTCAATACAAAGAGGTGTCAGGGACAGCAATCTAACTGCATCTCGTGTGTGTGTGTGGGGGGGACTGAATCTGCAATTGGAAAAATAATTTTACAGAAAAAACAGAGAGCTGCGCATATGAGTGCTAATGCCATTCATTATGTCCTGTTGAGAGAGAGGTCATGAGTGAGGTACAACAGGGATCAGTCCTGGGCCTGGTCCTCTTTAATATGTTCACCAGTAACATTGGATAATGACTCTGTGGCAGGTTGTATCCACAATCTAGATGTCAATAAGCTCAGTATGAGGGTATATAGCAATGAGTGAATCTAGGAAATGAAGAATGACATGCAAAGACTAGAGAGGTGGTCTGTGGCTTGGCAATTGAAATACCATGCCAAAAGTGCAAGTTGATGCACCTTAGGAACAAGATCTCCATGACAGAGTAGTGGATGGGTGGAGTAAAACTCAGCACTATGGCTGAGGAGCTGGATCTATGAGTTAGCATTAGTGACCCCCTCAAATAATCAAGTCAGTGCAAAAAGGCCTATAGTAAGGCAAATAAGATACTGGAATGTAACAGGAGAACTATAGACAGCAGAAGAAAGAGGTAATAGTGTATAGTGGAGTGTTGTTCTGTATAGAATTCCATCATTTTCAAAATGCTGTTCTACCACAGCTCTAAGATCATGGAATGCTGTTCTACCCTACTGTGGTAGAACAGCATTCTAGAACCTCTAGAGACTGCATGAGTCAGTTTCATTTTGAAAGCAAAAGAACTCAACAAAACACATTTTTCACTCAATAGTATACACTATCAAAAACACAGGGTGAGCAACTTAATGCACAACCAGTGTGTTTTGCCACCTCGGGGTTCTTATTCCCATGGACCTCTCGAGTTTTGCTCTCGAGGTCAGAGGGAATCAGAATCCCTCTGTGGCAGAACGTACTGGTTCTGCATAGTTGCCCATCCAGTATTTTCTATTTACTACCTCCCTGCAGATCTTTGGTGAGATCTCACGTGGTGTACTGTGCCCAGTTCTATAGTTCTTACCTCAGGAAAGACAAGGACAGGCTGGTGATGGTGCAGCCAAGAGTAACATAGATAATTTCAGGCCAAAGGGCAAGTCCTAAGAGGATCACCTCAAGGCACTGAACATGTACTCACTTGAGACCAGACAGGACGGGGGGATACAACAGATACATTTGCAAGAAAGAAAGAAAGAAAGAAAGAAAGAAAGATGAACTCTGGGGAATTATTTAGCATGAGTAATGGTTTGAGGGAACAATGACATAAGTGCAAACCAAGAAGGGGTTGGTTCAAGAGTGATATGAGAAAGTATTATTTTACAGAAAGGGCGGTGGAAGCGTGGAACAATCTACCTGCCAAAGTGGTGGCTGCCAAAACAATTAACGGTTTAAGCATGGTTAGGACAGAGTGAAGGGTAAGGTGAATACTCAGTAAAAGGGAGGGAAATAAGGGGGTGGAATGGGATGGCTAGAACTCTGTTTGGACATGAGGTTCCTCAGTTAGATAAGAAACCATGGATAGAATGGATGGTCCATGGGTTGTTTTCTACCATCATTGTCTATGTTTCTATGTCTTTATAACCATCCCTGTAGATGTCTCCAGTACTCTGAACCATAGAGGACTCCTTGTACATATCCCCTCTACCCTTCCAAACCCCTATCCTCTCCACCTACCCCTCTACCCTTCCAATCTTCATTTGGGTTTTTCATGCCTCCCGTAATATCTTTCATCTCTCTGGCTGACTCCCTCACTGTCCTTGCCACTCATGCTTCCTCCTGTGACCTTCTCTGCCTTGGGACTTCAGTATTACTTTATTCTCCCCAGCCACCTGGACTAAATCCCACAGGATTCAGTGGCTAAACCTTACCAAACAAATTACTGAACCCACTTGGCACAATCCCTCCTTCCCTAACCACAGCCCTCTGCACTGGGCCCAATCAATACTGGACGAAAACAGAGAAACGTTAACAGTGCAGTTAAAATCATGCTGAAAGAACAGCGAAATGTAGAGCAGCTACAGAGATAGAATAGCACAGGTAACGTCAGCACTATCACAACAAATAAACAACACCCCATGACTGGATGTGCACAGTTAAACATAACCTAGGAAAACAAGAGAAAAACCTAGCACCATCCACCAACACATTATAAAACAGGCTAACACCAAAAATGGTGCATAAATGTGTTTATTAGAGGTCTGTAGGGAAAATGCCTCACAAGGAATGCCAGCAGGAGCACCTCACACTCACAACCTCAAACTAGTTTCGCTCAGGGCATCTTTAGGGAGTGGCAACACAATGAAGTGTTACTTGTTTTAAAGTGCCTTCTTAAAGTGATACACACATATTTATACATACATAGAAAGTGTAAAATGCATATAATACCTGTTATCAAACAATATATTCAAAAACAAACATCCTGTGTATAAAAAGTGTGTGTGTGTGTTGCAATGGAGTCAGTCAGTAAGAACAAAGAGGGAATATTAATCTAAATCAGATGTAAAAAAAGACATATAATATTTCTTTACATACACGTACCTTTAACAGTTTTTTAGGGCTTTTTCCACTGTTATATATTAGATATTAAAAGTTATTAGAATCAAAAACTGTGCTGCATATTTTGCATGCCCACCAAGCACAGATCCAGTTCAATGAATTTTGGACTAGGGGCAAGGTAATTCTTTATTGATTCTTACATGTAATTTCTGAACTTATTATATAACAACCTGACTCCCATTGTGATCGGTGTAACTTATCCTCCTGTTTTTCTTCTTCTTTTCTTAATATTCTTTTCCCTTCCCAGCAGCCCCCCTCCTCCCTGATGCCAGCCCTTATCCCCACCTCATTTCTTATAATGATTCATTAGTTCTTTCTTGTTTTATCTTTAAATGGCGTAGATCCCCCCACCCCATTCTTTATCCTTTGTTTGGTTAACATAAAATACTGGTTCTTGGAATATAAAAAGAAAAAAATAGAAATGTAGTGTGTAATGATAGAGATTACCCTTAAGGAATTTAAATGTGTGTTTGCCTAGGACTGTATGATTGTTTAAACGTTTGTTAAAATCAAGTTGAGAATTTTGTATGATTCATTTTCATTAAGATTCACAAATGTTTTTCACTAATGGGTGTGTGTCATTTTGACTAGGTGTTTTAAATGTGAAGTATGTCTGTTGTTCCTTAGACCCACACCCTGATGAAGACCCTGTATTGGGCTGAAGTGCTGTGGATGTAGGATGTGCTCTGGGCACATCTTGCCCCAAATAAATATTTTGCACCAGCAACTGTAAGTCTGATACCTAACTCCATGGGCACTGAGTCTGTTTCTATGTTTGTATGTGGGCTGACAGCCTTCTCTGCCCACCTGGCTTTCTTGATCAATTTCACTCTGCATGCTTGTGCAGTATGTCCATTATATGCCTGAGTGCTGTTGGCACTGTGGTACTGGTTGCTGGGTCCACTGGTATCCTGGTTACCGTATACATTGTGGGCATGGCTGGTTTGTCATGTGGCATTGGTGTTTGGCCTGTGGCACATTTTCTGTGCAGTGGTCTGCAGTGTAACCACAGCTGCAGTGGTGGCATTTGTCTGCTCTTGGTTTTGTGTAATAATTTGCATCAGCACTGTTGTCATCCATGCCAGTGGCCTTGTCTTCCTCTGTGTGTGTGTGTGTGTGCATGCATGGATGCTGTAAAGTATGACAAGTATATCTGTCTGGCATGTTGCACTGTTTTGTTCTCCAGGCTTCATAACTTTCTTTATCCCAGAAATGGCCTCATCCATTTTGGCTATAGTGTGCCACAGTGGTGATGCTGTGTTCAGCCCTGGTGCCATGTATTCCCCTTATCACCCTTCTCATTGCTTCCTCTGCATTGAGCACATCCTGGTAATATTTTGTCTGGATCATCATTTTACAAAGGTACAGTGGGCTCCTACTCTGCATTTTGCTGTGGTTTCTCCTCCTGCTGTTCTGAATGTATTGAACTGAGGTCCTGAGAAATGTTGTTATGGCTTGACTTGCTGGTGTCTATGTCCAGCTCCTCAGTGGTGTCCTGGGTGCCAACTGTGCTCCCATCACTTTTGCTATTTTGTTGTGTCACCTGTTCACTAGCATTATGGCCTGCACGCTCATGCTCCTGCCTGTCTTCATCCTCTGTGCTCTTACTAATGTTGGTGTCATCTGTCTCTGTTCCCTCCACCTCCTGTCCTTGGTGTTGCTGTTGCTGAGAGGTGCTTATGGTGCCAGATGTTGTGGTTCTGTGTTTTCACTGATCATATCTGTAGGGACACAATGTATACATTGTTGTTTGTTGTGGTGACAGCCACATCAATATGTCCCTGCTCAATGTGTGCATTGAATGTTGTGCAGTGCTCTGTGTGACAGCAGCAGGTGGTCTTCATCAGCCATCACTTGGTGCAGGCAGCACAGTGACACAACTTGTCTGCATTGCCTTTGATAGGCATGTAATACTGTCCTGTGTACATTTTGTTGCTTTACATTTCTCTGCAGTGGTGCTGTCTATGTCCTAAGCTGTCAGTGTACCAGTAGCATTATATACTTTCTGCACTCACCCACCCCCAACTGTGTTGCTCCTATAGTGATGTATTGCACATTTTCATCATGTTCTATGGTGGGCACATGTATGCATGGCATCATGGGTACCTTTGAACAGGCATCAGGTGGGGCTTGGGACTGGGGGGTGGCTAGAGATGCCGCCAGCCTGGAGAGGGGGCAGTCTTGGGGTGATGTGGTATGCACATATATCCATGGCATTGTAGGTACCATTGTCCATGCTTCTAGCAGGGCTTTGGACTGGAGGTTGGCAAGAGGAGCCACTAGTCTTGGGGGAGAGTCTTGGAGTGCAATGGTGTGCACATGTATGCACGGCATCATGAGTACCTTTGACCTTTGTCCATGCTTCTGCCAGGGCTTGGAACTTGCAGTATGGTGAGAGGTGCCACCAGCCCATGGTGGGGGGAGTCTTGTGGTGCTATAGTGTATACATGTATGCATAGATTTGTTACTACTTTTTTCCAGGCTTCTGGTAGGGCTTGGGACTGGGGAAGTGGTGAGAGACGTGTCAGCTTGGGGGGGGGGCTTGGACAATACCTAAACAGCCAGGGGCACTGTTGTTGTGTGTAGTCCACACAGCCACTATGGCTTCAGGTATGACTATTGTGCACTGGCCTGTGTTGCTAAGCAGATCATTATGTTACACTGCACAGGTGGGGTCAGCGGGGCACCATGATACCACTAGTGGTAGAACAGTTTGAAGACTGGTATGGCCGAGGTTGCAAAGGGTAATTTCTCTTGTCTCCCTTCCCCACACCTGTTGAGTGAGTTCACTCACAGTCTGCTTTTTTGCTAATATTTGTAGCCTGTGGAGTAACTCTCCACCCCCACCAATGACTTACAGCAGGTTTCTGTACCTAGTTTGTTAATGCCCCCTGAAAATCTGAGCCTTCAATTTCTTCTTTGCAGTCTTAACTAAGGCTGCAGCCCATGAACCCAGCCCACCTCACTCAACACTAATCAGGCCATTACTTTCCAGAATTCTGTTGACACTCTGCAAGCCATAAATAAAAGGTTTGGCAAGTAACAAAGCTTACTGCACATGCTGCAATTTAAAGCAACTGTATTTTTTAGAAACCATTTTGTCAGCAATAATTATCATCCAGCAAGAATATCAGGATACACAATTTTTTCTGCTGTTTTCTTTCATTCCTGAACCAAGAAAAGGCACTCTGAAGTACTTAACTCTTTCCACTCTGATGGCATGCCAGCCATGAACAATGGAATATCTTGGTACAGTGTTGTGCTCATGTACTTCTCAACTATCCCTGATTTACAGTGATGTCTCTGATTTTCGTAATCCAGAGAATGTGGGTTCCCTCCCAGTATAGCAACTACAAAGAAAGGACACAAAATTAGAATGGCATGGGATCACTTTGGGAAACTACCTTAATTATAAAAGAATCCCAAGAGGACTCAGAGTCCTAACTGAACCAAATACAGGTGTTGAGTCTAAGAAACTATCTGACAGGTGGCAGGGGATCAGAAACAGATGCAGTAATGACTTTATGTATGCTATTATTGAGGCAGTATTAGATGGCAGAAGTGGATATTAAAAACATTCAGAATCAACTAAAACTAGTCACACAGGAGGAGAAGTTTAGAAAGAAACTTGAAGAGATTAAAAACAACTTCAAGATTTTGAAGACAACCTTAAAAAAACAAAACTTCAGAAATTTAGAAGAGACTCAAATGACCATCGTTTAGATAGAGTGTACAACTGGAAAATCAAAACAAGCTATAGAAATACCAGAACAGAAACTGACTCTGACAGCTCAGACAGCTACACCTATAGAACAGACAGAGTACAATGCCCACCCCTACCTACCAGATGTTTTTTTTTAGACCACAGACAGGCCCAGGAAGAGAGACAGGACACTTATCAGGAAGAACAAGTGCAGGGGTATCACACTAGATCCCAAGGTTACATAGCGGAAACAGACAATCATACAAGTAAAAGCTACATGAGGAGGAAGAGGAGGCAGAGGAAGAGGAGGAGGAGGATACAAGGGAAAGGGGACATAGTAATTTTTAATATAAGTAAAAAAGAATTAACAAACACAGAAATTCAGGTGCTCAGTAGAGGTCTATCTTTTTCTCTTTTTTCCCCACCAGATCGATTTCAAATCATGAGTGATTTACATAGGTTTTTTAGACAAATAGGACTCAAGGAACAATTCCACTTACAACTCCCACAAGACCCCGTAGTGAGATCTCTAAAAACAGATATGAAACACAAATCCACATACATCCCACCCAAAGGGAGGAATCCCAACATTGAGGCATACATTAACCAGGTCATTTTGGATGTTGAAACAATACTTAGGGATACACCAAATCCAAAACCCAAATATAATCTAAGTAAGGCTGAAGCACAGGCTCTAAAAGAATTAGAACAGAATCAGGAAATAGTCATCAAATCAGCAGACAAAGGGGATGGAATTGTTGCCATGGATCATGAAAAGTATATTAAAATGTGTGAAGACTTATTAAATGTTACAACACACTATGAAAGGTTACCTGGGGACTCCACTAACAGAATCTCTGAAAGCCTTACTGAGATCTTAAAAATAGAAATGGACTTAGGACACTTATAAGAATGGCAAGCTAAGTTGATTAAAAATACATTTCCAAAAGTACCTGTATGGGTACTTAGGGGTAAAGGTAAAGGTGGAAGCATACCCATTTCCTACACTGCGTTAAAGAGATTCATTGGTCTGAGCACAAGAATAGAGGAAAATGTCATGTAGATGTTAACAACATTGACTCTAATCTCACCAAAGCCAATGTTCACCTCTTTGCAGATTACACTGTTTTATATGTCAGTAACCCATCACCTGCAATGGCCTGTGAAATTTTACAAACAGAATTCTCCCTTTTGCAACACCAACTACTTGAGAAAAAACTCCTCTTAAATGCAAAGAAGACAAAAGCTATGTTCCTCTCCACTAATATCTATACTAACACCTCCTCATCAAGCAATCCTCTCCAATTATCCACCATCCTTGGAGAAAGCCTGGACTATGTAGACAAATTCAAATATTTAGGGGTCTGGATTGATAGCAGGCTGGACTACACTCACCATATTGAAGAACTTCTGAAAAAACTTCGCCAGAGGCTCGGCCTATTCTTCAGAATTAAACATTTTCTAACCAGAGACTCAAGGCTGAGACTAATCCAGGCCTCATTTCTTTCACTTATCGACTATGCAGACTTCCTTTATGGTCACTGTCCTATTTCCTATTTAAGCAAATTGGATACCTTGTATCACAGAGCACTAAGGTTTATTACAGATCTGCCATTCAACACTCATCATTGCTCTCTCTATGCTGCAGTTGGTTGGACATCCCTACACCTCAGAAGGAACAGAAATGCTGCACTATGGATATACAAAGCTTTGTCTAATAAACTTCCATCCTATATTATAGACTGCTTTACATTGGCCACAGCTAGGTCCTATGCCCTAAAGAAGCAACAACTTCATCACGCTTAAGTTACCCAAAGCCTACACCCGGCATGGGAGGTCTGCAATCAGCTACTCTCTAGCAATGGCATGGAATTCTCTACAGAAGACCCTAAAGTTGACCAACTTTATACCTCTAGCATCCTTTAAAAAGCTCTACGTAAGTCTCTTCCCAGAGAAATGCAACTGCTACCATAAGGCCTAGTCCAGTCACATTCACAACCCTCCCCCTTTCAAGTCAGCAATTATTATTGACAGCTCTTCCATAAATCATCCTCTTAGTTTTTCCCTCCCTTACAGCCCCCTTATTCTGTATCTCAGCCCCCTATCATACCTTTTTTACAGCTTTGCTTCCCCTGACCAAGACCTCCACACCAACTCCTGGCACTTACTTCTACCCCAACCACTCCTCCATACCTCCTACTACTAGTAGCCTTAGCCCCTATCTGAATCTCCCACCAGCCCCTCCATGTCATTCATCAGAGGCTGTTTATCATCATTTTTTGCAGTCATCAATCATTATATCTGTTTGTCTGCTTTAGTTTGCCCTGGAGCCTGTAATACCAGTTACCCTGTGTTGTGTGCTTGCTTTGGCTCCTCTATTGGGACTTGGACATTCTGGTTTCTTCTAGCGTACTTTTATTGTATCCTACCTTGTCCTGTTAGGTTTTATCAACCTCTATCCTTCATTTGTATATATGTTTATATTACTGTATCTGTTTAAATACAAGTGTTCTGTAGATATCTGCTACTGTACCTTCAATTTGATCCTTGACCTATCAGGTCCATCTTGTAAATGAGCTTTGCTCAATGATGTCCGCCTGAATAAATAAAGATTTTGACTGATTGATTGATCGATCTATCGAGACCTGGTGATTTACCCTTAGCCATCAATTGTATAGGCACCTCTACTTCTTTTTCATTGATGGGTTCTGGGAGTTGGTGAGTGAGTTCCACTGGGATCTGTGGCAATAGGAGGTTCTCATAAAATACATCTAACTGTGCTTGTGTGGGGTGGGCTTCCAAGGAATATAAATTTGTGTAATACTGCTAGAAGGGTTTACTGTTATAACAGTGAAGTAAGTACAATATTATTACAAGAATATTTAAACTAGCAAATGGGGAGAGGGGTGCAGCACCCCATATTTTGAATGGGAAGAACACCCTTCCCCCCTCAGCTACTGGTCAAACAGGGATTCAGCATGTTTGCAGTTCATTTGCATCACCAGGTAAGAAAAAAGGTTTGTCTCCCCATACGATGCACAGGGGTAATGCCAAACCTCACCCAACGACTAACACACCAAAATCTGCCCAATGGAAAATCATGTACACAAATGCTCACAGCCTGGTAAATAAGATCCCAGACCTGCAGGCAATAATGTCAGAGGCTAAACTGGACATAGTAGCAATTAGTGAGATGTGGTTTACCAGTAACCACACATGGGAGACTTCAGTACCTGGCTATATATTGTTCAGAAGAGACCGAGGTGCAAAAGGGGAGTGGCCCATATGTCAATGAAAATATCAAAGCTACAGAAATTCAGAATACACATAAGGAGCCAGAAGAACTGTGGATCGCCCTGGAAACAAGAAATGGAACAGCCATAAGAACTGGGGTTGTCTACAGGCCCCAGACCAGGGGAGACATAGACACATTACTGTTAGAGGATATACAAAACATGACAGCTAAAGGGGAGGTTCTGATAATGGGAGACTTCAACATGCGGATACAGATTGGTCAATACCAGCAGGAACATCTGCCAGAACTAGACACATAGTGGATTCCTGCAGGGAGGGCCTCAAACAACTGGTACAACAACTCACAAGAGACAGGGCTATCCTAGATCTAGTACTGACTAACAGGGAAGGGATCACAGATCTCCAGGTAGAAGGTCACCTGGGGGCCAGTGACCATCACATGGTATGGTTCAATTTGGCTACTACATCTAAATCATCCCATTCCAAGGCAAAAATATGGGACTTCAGAGGGCTGACTTTGATAAGATGGCCAACAGAGTTAAGCTAGCCCTGGCAAAAGAAACACAGGTGAGGGGTACAGGCAAAGTGGGCAAGCATTAAGGATGCAATACTTGAAGCAACATCCCATTGTGTTAGACAGAAAAGGAAGTGCAAAGAAGAAGGAAACCACTTTGGTTCTCAAATACAGTAGCAAAAGGTCAGAGCCAAAAGGCTGGCCTTCAGGAAATATAAGGGAACACAGCGGGATGAAGATAGGAGGCATACCAAACTGTCCTAAGGGAAGCAGGGAAGGCAGTAAGGTAGGCAAAGTCCCAAACTGAGGAAACACTAGCACGAACAGTAAAAGAAGGTGACAAGACTTTCTATAGATACATTAGTGAAAGGAGAAAGTCCAGAGGGAGTATTGCTAAGCTTAATGGAGAAAAGGGAGCATGTGAGGAGAGGACCATGTAAAGCATCTATCCTAAATAGATACTTTTGCTCAGTATTTACTGAAGAGAAGGTAGGGCAGGGCCCACAGCTCAGCACCATGGACACAGGGGGGGAGGTGAGCACTACTCCCTTCACAAAAGAAAGGGTCCTACAAGAGCTTGCTAAGCTCAGGGTGGATAAGGCAATGGGACCTGATGGCATACATCCCAGGGTACTTAAGGAGCTAAAGGTGGAACTAGCTGAGCCATTAGCAGAACTGTTTAGTGAGTCTCTGAGCACAGGAGAGGTCCCAGAAGACTGGAGAAGGGCTCATGTGATTCTGCTCCACAAGAGTGGTAGCAGGGAGGAGGCAGGGAACTACAGACCAGTCAGTCTTACCTCAGTAGTGGACAAGATTATGGAGGCACTCCTTAAGGAAAGGATAGTGCAACACCTGGAATCCATAGGGGCACAGGATCCAAGACAGCATGGGTTTACAAAAGGAAGGTCCTGTCAAACTAATCTCATAGATTTCTTTGACTGGGTAACCAGAGTGGTGGACCAAAGGGGAGCAGTTGATGTCGCCTACCTTGACTTCAGCAAAGCTTTTGACACTGTTCCACATAGAAGATTGATAAATAAGCTGGGTAGGCTCGGGATGGGTCAGAAGTTGGTCAACTGGGTGGCAAAACAGAGAGTGGTGGTAAATGGTATACAGTCAGAAGAGGTGCAAGTCACAAGTGGAATACCTTAGGGATCAGTCCTGGGGCCAGTCCTCTTCACCATCTTCATTAGTGACCTTGCAGATGGACTAGAGGGTAAGGCTTGTCTGTTTGCAGATGACACCAAGATCTGCAACAGAGTAGATGATCCAGATAGGGTGGGCAGAATGAGAAGAGATCTGGATAAACTAGCAAAATGGTCAGAAGAGTGGCAACTGGGATTTAATGCAAAGAAGTGCAAGATCATGCATAGGAAGAGAAACCCTGAAGCCACCTATAGGCTGGGAGGAGTTGCTAGCAGTCACAAAGGAAGAAAGAGACTTGGGCATCATCATCACTGATGACCTGAAATCATCAAGCAGACCTCTAAAGCAGTAGGTAAGGCTAGGGGGTGTTAGGGTGTATTAGTAGGGGTATCACAAGTCATAAGAGGGAGGTAATAATCCCTCTTTACAAGACACTGGTTAGGCCCCATCTGGAGTACCACGTGCAGTATTGGAGGCCACACCTTCACAAGGACATTAACCAAATTGAGGCAGTCCAGAGAAGGGCAACCAAAATGGTGCAGGGACTGCATCAGAAGACATATGATGACAGATTAACAGAGCTCAATATGTATACCCTTGAGCAAAGGAGGGAGAGAGGTGATATGATCGAGGAATTCAAACACCTTAAGGGCATTACCAGGTGAAAGAGTCTAACATGTTTAAATGTAAGAAAAATAGCAGGACAAGAGGACACAGCATGAGATTAGAGGGGGGCCGATTAAGGCGGAATGTGAGGACATTCTTTTTCACAGAAAGGGTGGTGGATGCATGGAATGGCCTACCTCAAGAAGTGGTGGCTATGAATACAGTGCTGGGCTTCAAACAGGCATGGGATAGGCATAAGGGAGCAATACAGATGAGTATGAATAGATAGGCCACTGACAGAGTAAAGGCCGATGGCACATTTACAAGGTAGAAAAAGAAATGGGCAGACTGGATGGGCCTTGCGGTCGTTATCTGCCGTCAACTTCTATGTTTCTACAATGAATCCATTACAGCAACAGCTGTACACCGACAACAACTACAGAGAGAGGGAGTTAATGGTGACAGGTGTGTTATGTCAACAGGTGTATCCGCTCTCTCGAATATTCAGGTGTCTTGTTGGGATGGGTGTTTGAATGTGTGTAAGGATGTTGCCCAACTATGTCCTGAGTGCTAGGGTGAAGAGACTGCTTGTGAAGCTGAGTCTAAGAACCGTGGCCATCACAATATTTTATGGTGCCTGCGAGTGTTTTAATAAACATCATCTTTACATGCAGCCCTGTGCCATGGTTCTGTTGTCATGTATCTGTGTGGCTGGGGGAACCATCCTATACTCCATTGTGTGTGTGACATGAAGTTAGTTATCATTAGTTTGGGGGTGCATGGGGCACAGCCTCTGGCACTGCACCATAGATTGTAGTGTTTGTTGGTGTATTAGTCTGTCATTTTGTTTCTGTGCAGCTGTAGGGGTTGATGCTGTAAGGGTGTCACTGTAATAGATGTCAATGTATTTTCTGTCAAAGTGGCTTGGTGGAATCTGTCAGAAGGTCTCATTGATCTGGCCTGGAGAGGTTACTTCTGAACCTTGTGAGGTGTATATTTTTGGAATGTATCTTTCTGCTTCCCTTGCTCGTAGGTGGTATGCTAATATCCTACCAGGTTGTTCTCCGACTTCCCAGTGTGTCTGATTTAGGCAGAACTGGGTTTATACTGTCTTATATTATATACTGTCATCTACTTTTTGTCTTACTACTCTGAGCTGGGGTTTTAAGGTCTCTTTTTGGTCAGGAGAGGACATGGCTGGTTGTTCCAAGTTGTTTCAGTTCTTTTTTCTGCCTGTCTAGTCTGATGTTCTCTGACTTTCCTCAGTTTGGAGGCATATGCTATGAGATGTCCCCCTGTTACCACATTCATAGCCTCCCACTGGGTGGCTGTACTGGTATCTGGAGTCTCATTATCTAGAAAATAGGTTAGTAGTTCAGTTTGAAGCCATTGTACAAATTCAATATTCTATAGGAAGGAGGTATTAAACCTCCACTTATTTCTTGGCCCTGACTGCCCCCCCCCCCAACACTAGGGACAGGGAGACAGGGGCTGAATCAATTCTGAGGCAGTAAAGAGAATGTATATACCACTATATGAGTTGAGTACTATGGAGAAGTAAGTATTATCCTGGTTATGGGGTGGAGAGTTCTCTATACATCTTGCAGTCTGACTTTGTTATGTACTTGGAGGACCTGTTGACCAAGCTGCACCTCCAGCTTGCCAGCAGGGCCTGTAAAGTCTTGGACTGGGTACAGTGCCAAGTTGTAGTCCCTTCCAATAACTATCCCTTGCAATCTCCCTGGATGTTTATTCAAAACCTGCTTAAAGAATTGAATATTGGAATTGTTCAGTGCATAGACACTCCCGGGACACTTGGTCACCCTTGATAAGTGCCTTCTAGAATTAAAATCTTTCCCTCATTGTCCCTGTGTTTTGTATGCTCTCCCAATTGTAGGCCCTTATGACAGAGGATGGCAGCTCCTCTCAATCTGGAACTGAAAGCATTATGGCAGGCTATACCCACCCAGTGACACCTGAGGGTTTCAGCTTCCAAAGCCATGAGATGGGTGTCTCGGAGAAGGGCAATGTCACAGTGCATTTCTTTGAGTTTAAGTAGTATTTTGTATCTTTTGAGTTTACAATTCAGTCCTATAGTGTTCCAAAAAATTTCCTTTAAAGTATCAAAATAAGCCATATTCCCACTGTAATGAGTGTCCCTAAGGTATGAGAATATTCTCTCTGTTTCCCTGAGCCCCCCCCCACCAAACCCACACAATATCTTATACACCGTATACAACAATATATGTAATAGAAGCTGCATTAGTAGTCTTTCTGGAGTATTTAAGTAAAAGTTAAAACCCACTGTGGTAAAACATTGTAAATAACAAACTAACAACCTACTTGGTTGAAAACTCTTAACTCAGGCGATCCTCTCTAGCTGAGGCAAGCTAGCAGATTCTCCTAGTGAGATTCTGGGGTGGGGGGGCTTTTATGCCTTCACCTACACAGAAACTGTGACTGTTTTGGTTGATAGTTGCTGGCCAGACGTCCCCTTTGGTTCCCCTCTCAATTTCGTGTTATAGCCTTCACGACCCCTAATGGCATAGTGTAACTGGGAGTTGGGTATCCATATTGGAGCAGAGATTTGCTTTATATTTTGACACCTCTTTGTGCGTAGGAATCATTTTGGCCTCCTAGAGGGTATTAATGCAAGCAGATTGTATTACCCTATAAAGGGTGGCAGTGCTCCACTAGGTGATGATTTGAGAGGCTGTGCTGGGGGTGGGAGTCTGCGGGAACTCTGAAGCCAGGATTGGATTCCCATCAACTAGTGGTTCACGATCAGCATTTTGATTTTAGCTGCATTTACAGCTTGTGGGGAAGGGCACAGCTCAGAAAATCTGCCCTTTGGTATTTCCCAGTTAGGGTTTTCTAATAATTTCACAGTTCAGTAGCTTAAGCATTCGCAACAGTTATTCCCTGGCCAGAGTGTGATGCACTGGTCCCTGTAAACATTTCTGGTCTGCAAGGTGTTTAATCCCTACCACCTTGTGCTATGTTGCAGGTTGGACAGGTTGTTATGCTAAACAGTTCAGCGGCATTATTCAATAAAAATAAGTAAACCACGTTAACTTTGCAGCCCAGCATGGCTGTCTTTTAATGATGCAATGCCTTTTGCAGCATCCTCCATGAGCTGCTTTGTGGCTATATTGAACAGTCCTCTGCTCGAGCAAGTAATTGCCACACAGATGCCAGGTTTGCTGTTGAAAGAGGAGCACAATCCAGGACAGAGCATGGAATAGAAAAATTAGGCGATGTTATTTGCTGTTTAATAGTGTATGGATCAGAAGGAATTTTCTTCCAGTAATATCCTATGTGAAGGCACTTAGACTAGTGCTTAGTACGCTTTTGCCTTCTATTTTACAGTGTATCATAGGCAAGCTTCCCTTCCACCACCACCACCCCCCCCCCCGAACAGCCAAGATGAGCTGTCAATCTGTGGTGTAGTTTTGTCAATTTCCTCTTGTTAGTTGCAGCCAAGCAGGCTGTCAAAGCATGATTGATTTATCGGGGATCTTTGTAGCTTCATACTGATGGTACTTTTGTTGATGTCTTGTTATTGAAACCAACACTCGCTTGAGCTGTAGTGGTGTTAGTCTCAGGGCTGGGAGAGGGGAAGGGTTGAAGGCCACATTGTGCAGCATGACATTAAAATCAGCTGATATGGTGGCTCGTTGTTACAGGTGGGTTTAGTAGATATGCAGGTGTCACAAGTCATGCAATTGCATTGCGGGGCCCTTAAATTGATCAAAGTTTTTACAGGGCAGGGACAATTAGGTGCATCATCCGAAGCCTTTGCTGGACAAAAAGGGAGATTTTGACTATTGTCGGTGGCTATGGGGTGCATGTGGTTGTGCACAAAATGGATGCCAGCCTTGCCTGTTTCTTTCTGTTCTAGTATTCCTCTGGCTGTCCCCTTGGGTTTGATTATAGAAATGAAATCATTATTTGGGTGCAGTCTGGGGATACAGGTGTTATGTGATTATCTCCTGTTGCTGTTGGCTGGTATTTACTTTGTGGAGGGAAGCACGAAGATATTTAGGTGTCCGTGTTTGCTGTCGAGTGTTTTGGGGATGGTGGTGATGATGGAGGGTCATGTGTAGCTCTGCAGATCTTGTTTCTTGTCTTGTCTCTCCTCAGTGACTGTTGCCGATGGGGTCACTCCAACTGGTGCTCCTAGGTGTTTTTGAAAAAAGGCATCTGCTTCTCTAGGGGAATGAAATTGTTGCAAGGAGCCCTCGTAGTTCATTTGTAGGATGGCAGGGTAGAGTTGAGAGTATGAGAGCCCCCTATTCCTCAGGCCCTGCTTGATGCGGTCAAATCCTTATCTTTCCTCTAGGATAGACCTGGTGTAATTGGGGTAGAAAGACAGCAGAATTACCTGCAACTTCAATATTGCATAGCTCTCTTGCTTTGCCCAGGATGATTTCTTTGTCCAGGAATTGCAACAGTTTAAAGATGAATGGTCTGGGCTTGTTGTTTTCTGATGTCATGTGGACCTGTTTTATTCTGTGTGCGCTCTCAATTTCAAACAGATACTGAGCCAGGTCAAGCTGCAACCATAGTGGAAGATTGTCTTGCATGAATCTCACTGGGTCTTTTCCTTTGATGCCGTCTTGTAGACCAAGGGCCAGATATTCCAAGGGGTTGCACCTGGCGCAACTGAGTTGTGCCAGCGCAACTCCAGAAATGAGCCCTGGGACAATATTCAAAAGAGGGAATTGCGCAGCCCAATTCCAGATGCACTGGGGCACAAAGATAAAGTATGCAGCACATCCCAAGGGGATGTGCCCATGCATATGTGGCACATCCTGATATTCAGCCAGGGATGTGCGGCACATATTCCTGCACAACCCCGGAATGCATCACATACTGGTGCACAAAGTTGAGCCTGAAAAATAAGGCTCAAATGGTGGCCACCCCCAGATGAGCTGCTGTACTGCAAGGTGCAACACAACAGCTGCCAACCGTAGGTGGCCACCCGCCCAACCAGAACACTGTGCAGAAGCACCAGTAGCATCCCTGGTAGTCTAGTGAACCCCCCTCCCTCCCTGTAGCCCCAATCATTGAAAATAAAATAAAAATATATCCCTGGTAGTCTAGTGGCACCCATACCCCTCCCACAGCTGCAAATGCCATAAAATAATATTTGAAATATGCCCTGGTGGTCTAGTGGAACCCCCCTTACCCCTCCCGTACCTCTGAATGCCATAAAATATTATTTTAAATATTCCCTGGCAGTCTAGTGGCAACCCAACCCCTCCCATAGCTGTGAATGCTGCAAAATAATATTTTAATCATACCCTGGTAGTCTAGTGGCACCCTCCACCCTGCCCATATCCCCGATCACTGGTAAAGCTGATATAAATAATTTCATGGTGGTCCAGTGGCACCCACGGAGGAATGCCTGTCCACCCAGCTCCCCCTGCCCATCATTGGCAGGCTGCAGCAAACCCACGAGCATACCTCCATGGCTGCCCACCGAATGACAGCTTACAGTATGAGCTGTAAGCCCATTGGTCCACACTGTGGACCAATGGGCTTGCAGTGCATATTACAATAGTTATTAGCAAATATGTAATACTGTAATATGTAATACTCATACTGTAAGCTGTCATTTGAAGGGCAGCCATGGAGGTATTCGGGTGGGTTTGCTGATGTTCGCCGATGACGGAGGGGAGCTGAGTGGGCAGGGGGTCCTGTGTGGGTGGGGGGGTGCCACTGGACCATCAGGGAGTTATTTACACCACCTTTACCAGCGATTGGGGATATGGGCAGGTGGGAGGTGCCACTAGACTACCAGGGTATAATTAAAATATTATGTTATGGCATTCACAGCTATGGGAGGGGGTGGAGGGTGCCACTAGAATACCAGTGAATATTTCAAATAATATTTTACGGCATTCAGAGCTATGGGAGGTGTGTAGGTTTCCACTAGACCACCAGGGCTATGTAAACATCTATTTGTCAGTGATCAGGGCTATGGGGAGGGAGGTGGTTACCACTAGACCCCTCTGGCAGCACCACATGCTGTGCAGGGCACCATGTGCATTTCGCTGGCCAGCCATGCACAAATCATGCAAATGGGGCCATAATGATGTGCAAATGTCCCCCTTTGTGCTTTGCATACATTATAGCTCCATTTGCATATTGCTGGTTGAATATCAGGAATTTTCACACAGCGTAACTCTGTTGCGCTGGTGCAGTTCCCATTCCTGGTATTCAGCCCTGTCTGGGGGGGATGCACCAGCACATTGTATTTGCATAGTGGGCATTATCTGATATATTTAGAGGAGATGTGCCATTGCTCATCTCTTTTGAATATATCCCTGAGTTGCACCAGCGCAACACAGTTGCTCTGCGCCACCACATGCACCATTGCCTGGCGCAATTCTGAATATCGAGGCCCAAGTATACGGATATTTTTCCTGTGGCCTCACCTCTCCAGATCTTTTCATTTAGAGGTGAACCAGTCAATCTGCTATTCTGTTTTTTGTAGCCACCTATCATGTTGCTCTTCTTTTTTGGTTAGGGAGACAATTTGATGCTTTGTAGTGGTGATCCAGTTTGTAAGAACAGACAGGCTAGCTTGAGTCTCCACTATGGTGGTTTGAATATTTTCCACAAAGGCTGCTATTTTTTCAAGCAGTGAGGGACTCAAGTCTCAAGGTGAGCAGCTCCTGAGACCTCTGTTTGCCATCATCGGGTGTGCCTGTGGTGCTGATCGCTGAAAAGTTTAGATGGCTGATGCTTTCAATTCTTTTGGTATTGCTTTCTCCAAATCTGGTCAGTTATTTCCCTGATGTTCCCCAAGAGTGCACTCCACAAATCTGGGAAGTGGATTGCCAATTAAGTGTTTAATACAGGGTACTCATCCAGGGTAGCTGGGAGCTAGAAGACTAGCAGCCATCTCAGTCAGGTACCCACATGACCTCAGCTGATGACATTAATAACAATTGCAAGTAGTTGCATTCTTTAATCACATAAGTCATTAATTACAGCTGTTTTAACAACCTATGAGAACACTAAAAATATACTGAGCATAAATCTTAGGATGTCAGGAATGCATTTTTTGATATACAGCAAATTAAATAATGAACTTTCTTGCCAATTAACAAACATTACTGCTCCAGAAACACAACAGTCCTCACTGGTAATAACATTATTGCAGAATCTGATAGGGCCAGACACTGCCACATATGACCGTGGTAGGGCCATGCCCATACTGGCTCCCACTTCTCCAGCACTTATACCTGATACATACCAGCAGTGTTCTGTAGCCTGAAGAGGTCCAAGTTACTGTCCCCTTTGATGGTTCAGCTACTGAGGTGTGCTGTCACACGCTATTCCCGGCTGTTAGGACCATCGCCTGACGTAGTTTTCCTCCTACTGTGCTGGTGCATTGTCTGTTGTGGGCCATCTTTGCCTTTGACCTCCATGTGATATCATTGTACTTCTGCTGGAGTGCCCTTATCATGTACCTTACAAGGCCTACAGCATTGACCTTCATGGACACTTATTTCCAGGCCTGGTTCCTGTGGTCCTGCAACTCCATGCCCCCACCGTTGGATAGCAGCAGGGCAAGTTGGTCATCCATCTCCCCTATTAGGATATCAGTTCTCCCCTGCAAAATTCTTCAATGGCTGTGTTTGTCCATCTTTGCTTCTGTCCTTTCTTCCACTATTTCTTTTGATGCAGCTTCCACCATTCTTGCCCCATACATCAAATTTATGTTGCAGTGGCCGTCTTGCATAATTTGTGGAGACTTTGCCATGGTGACAGCTTTTTTTTTTCAAATATGGTGCATCATATTCGACTCAACAGTGACTGTCACAAGGGGCTTATTGATGCAGCTTGCATCGGTCTATCAGCTCTTTCAAAATCTGATCTTGCCACACACCACCTTAAGGAACTAAGCTAAATTTTAAAGTTAAGATAAAAAGCTGCTCCTTCCTTCCTTAACTACTTTGCTATGGTTAAGAAATAAAACTTCCTCAATGCACTCCTTAAAGTAAAGACAATGCAACAATGGCATTTAAAAAGTGTTGCAAAGTAACTTCTGGTAGATTGCAAGGGAAACAATAGATTTTAAAATTAATTTCATAAATAACATTTCTAGACTGCAATTCTACAGGTCAAAGTCTTTTGACAGCTCAGCTCTCTATCGAATCATTAGAAATGTCTGAACAACACTAGAGCATGCTTACTGTAAGCCAATGAGGAATCGTGGGGAAAACCTCTCCTTCGCACCACTCAAAAAAGGTGCTATTTGGTAACATTGCACTAGTAGTCCTATGTAAATGTTGTACACTTTCAAAAATGCATAGTTTTAATATGTACAGTTACTGTGTCAGTTATGGTTATAAGATTGCATTCTCAACGTCATTGGGTGAGAGAACTGTTAAGGGAAGCTGAACAGTACTGGCACATGATGCATTGGAGAAGAAACTCATAACATTAAGAGACACAGGAATTATAAATCATATGAAAGATGTTTACATGCAGTACACACAAACATAAGAGAGGCCAGCAGAAGAAGGCTCAAAGGTCTACAAAATCTGCTTGATGCGGAGCTCATGAGCCTATGCTACAGAACAGTTGGTGCACACAGACAGCTTGCAGTGGCCGGAATATCTAAGAAATACTACCAGGCAAGTAATTTGATTTTTGGTGCATATGGACATTGTTGCTGGTAGCCAGAGTACATTTAAACAGCTGCTAAACTTTTCTGCCGACAGTAACTGTTGTATCTACTTGCTGTCTGAAACTGCTGCCTATAGAAACTGTTGCTGGTGACCAGATTAGAACTACTGTGCTGTTTAAAATTGCTACAAATGTTCCAACTTATATTATCACTGCTGTCTACACCTATGTTGTTTTCCATCTGTGCAGATTGGGTGCCGGTGTGTAATACCGAACCAGCAGGTGAGGGAACTCAGGATGAGTCAATGGCTAGTGAGCAAACCTAGGAGGCGGGGGCACTGACTAAAAAGCCCCATGCTGCTCACATAAGTGGCAGATAATGGTGCACACAAACAGCTTGCAGTGGCCAAACATCTAAGAAATACCACCAGGCAAGTGATTTGACTTTTGCTGCATATGGACATTGTGACTGGTAACCAGAGTACATTAAAACAGCTGCTAAACTCTGCTGCTGACAGTAACTGTTGTACCTACTTGCTGTCTGAAACTGCTGCCT
Source organism: Neoceratodus forsteri (assembly GCA_016271365.2). Lineage (NCBI taxonomy): Eukaryota > Metazoa > Chordata > Ceratodontiformes > Ceratodontidae > Neoceratodus > Neoceratodus forsteri. The sequence continues at coordinate 807,960,995 of CM028129.1, read as the reverse complement.
ATAGAAACTGGTACTGGTGACCAGATTACAAACACTTTGCTGATTAAAATTGCTGCAGTCTTTCCAACTTATATTATCACTGCTGTCTACATTCGTGCTGTTTTCTATCTGTGCAGATTGGGTCTCGGTGTATAATACAGAACCGGCAGGTGAGGGGACTTGAGGGTGAGTCAACATCTGTCAAGCACACCAGGGAGGTAGGGTCACTGACTATAAAGCACCACGCTGCTTGCATAAGTGTGAACATGTGGCATGAGCGTGAGTAGTACGGGGGACACTCAGAGAATAAAAACTTGTAGCATACATTGTAGATCTGTTAAATGTATTCATACATTTTGTATACAGATAAACTAGGGGTTATTATATATGTGTTAAATTGTTTAATTGTTAGATAAACCAGGGGGAAAAACAAGTCTGGTGATACATTTTTATTATAAATAAGGGGTAAAAATAAGCCTGGGGATTGTTTTTTACTTGTAAAGAATAGACTTACAACACATAGAACAAGGAATTAAGATTTTAATTTTATATATATATATAATTAAAGACAGTACTGAAAGTCATACAAAGAAATTTGGGGATTTGGGTATAAGCATTGTCAAAGTGTAATAATGAATCAGTTTACATATCTGTTGTGTATATGGTAATTGCTCTCCTCATTGCATTTCCTAAAATTGGTGGACATGTTTTCTGTTGGCACCCTTTGCAAACTGTGTGAGAGGCCTTTTGGCACCAAGCATTTTTGCTTAAATTTGAACCAGCATAATATTTCTGTGGTGGATTGCATATGCAGTCCATGATGCTTTGCATTATGGGGGCAAGTGTGATTTTGTATGCCTTTGGAACAAATGAAACTGCATGTAATATGTTGTAGGTGGTGATTAAACCAATGAAATGTACCATGATTTTGCAGTTGTCTTTAAAGAGTATTCAGTTACTATCTGTATGCCCACAACATCAATTGTGGTATGTTTCTAGTGATTTTAAATTTAAAAATAGGGAGACATACTATTTGAAAAGTCAAAACAAATTATGGAGATTTTTAAATTGCTTGTTTTAAAGATGCTGCTATTGTTGGGAGGTGATGTAGAGAGGAATTCTGGGCCCTTTGAAAATGAAGTTAGTAAAATAACTGAAATGCCTAACATAAAAGACTTGCAATTTGCTGATCTAAATACTTGAAGTATTTTAGCCCACATTGATGAAGTGAGATTATGGGTTGAGAGTGAAAAATTTGACGCACAAGCGAGAAGTGAGTCATGGCTTAAAAAAAAATCTCCAAATGAACACATTCTACTTAAGGGTTACACAAACATTCAAAATGACAGGGCAAATGGAAGAGGGGGAGAGGTTCTTGTTTACACAAAGGAAAGTTTAATAACAGAACAATTGAGGGTTGGGCATTACAACAACATGGTTGACTATTTGACAGTTAAAATTATGTTAGGTGGGATGCAAGGTACTGACATACACATTAACTGTGTGCATTTCGTAAGTTTCATAAGTAATTACAAGCTAAGGGACTTACATCCATAATGCTTGCCAATCAATAAGGATCAAAATTTAAGAGTTTTATCATAACAAAAGTTGTCAACAACCCTTTGCGTAAACCAATGTTTCCTCAAATTAGTATTCCACTTTGGCAATACCAATTGCAATTTATGTCTCCTACCACTAGTCCATCCAGATCTAAAGGTTAATCCAAGGTCTTCCTGCAATGTGGTTTCATTGATAATTTTAAACATCATACATAAATCACCCCAAAGTCTTCTGTAGTGTAATGAATATAAATCAAGTTTTTCCAATCTCTCATCATATGGGATAGTTCTTAGCTCAGTTACCCTTTTGGTAGCCCTGTGCTGCACCCCTCAACCTTAACCACATCTTTCCTATTTTGAGGTGACCACACCTGGAAACAATATTCCAGATGTGGCCTAACCAGGGCTCCATACAGAGGCATGAGGGCATTCTTGCTCCTGCTAGAAATGTGTATAAGAATGCAATTTAGGTTTTGATTAGCTTTTTTGACCTGTTCCTTACAGTGCATACTAAATGTTAGGTTGTGAGTTATGTTTACTCGCAGATCCCTCTCCTCACTAGTAACAGATAGGGTGTTAGTTCCTATGGTGTACGCATAGTTGTTATTATGGAGGCCCAAGTGCATAATCTTACATTTGGCAATGTTAAGTTCTAATTTACTAGAACTGGTCCATTGAAAATTTTCAATAGCCTGCTACATGGAGAGGGCCTCAGCTATGTTAGTCACAGTTCTACCTATTCTGCAATTGTCAGCAAATTTGGAAAGCCATATACTAGGGGCTTTAAGTTTGAGTGTAGAGATATAAATATTAAAAAGACAGGGCCCCAATACAGATCTCAGTGGTACCCAGCTAGTGACTGATGACCAATCCAACAACACACCTCTCACCATGACTCTTTGTTTCCTCCCAGTTAACCATAATTTTTTATTTTGTTATTTATTGTATTTTATTTAAAATTGGTGACCTGGAAAGGCACACTGAGCCAATGCTTGTTTCCAGGAGTAACCGGGGTATGAGGCATACGCTGAAAGTAAGCAGAGAAGTACAACAATTTCTTATTACAGACATTAAGTACAAAGATCAAAAGCGTTTCAGAGAGGCATGCAGTAAAGTACAACTAATTCCTATTCAGACATAAATTACAGCATCCAGGACAGTTCATGTCTAAAATTTGTGTAAACAGTATATTTCAAACATTTATATATGCAGCATTTACAATTGGTATCGCAATAGTGTGTAAACCATCACAGAAAATTGTACAGTAGATTAGCAGTATTCAAATTTGGGGCTGGCTAGTGCAAAATATTGGCCAACAGAGGCCACCAAAGGTAGGCTAGGCCTGAGTTGGTGTGGGTCCAGATGAGCAACTAGGGCAGGGAGGGGAGGAGACTGAGGAGTAGTTTAACAGCTGAGATGGAGGAGGTCTGGTGAAGGTTGGGAGGGACAGTGTTACATATGAGGGGGAGATGGTAGGAAAAGGCAGCTTGACCAGCAGCAGAGAGGGGGTGGGTGTAGTAGAAAGTGTGTGCGTCTCTGTGTCAGAGGGAGTAGCTTGAGTAACTGGCTGGAGAAAGGCAGGAAGAGAGGTAGGGGGGTAAGGAGCCTAACCAATATTTAGCTATAAGGGAGGCACTGAGGGTGGTCCTCCTGTGCGAGAGTGGGGTCAAGGATAGGGTGGAGTACAGGAGGCCATGGTGAGTAAGTGGGGAAGAGGCAGTGGTGAAACGATAGAAAGAGTTGAGAAGGATGTCAAGTTTTGAGAGAGATGAGGATGGGGCTGTACCATGGATGATGTACACATAGTCCAGCACATGCAAGATGGTTTTGCATACGAATTCATTGCAAGAGGGAAGGGAAAGGCTGGCTTTGTGGTGATAGAGGATGGCCAACTTGGGCCAAACTTTGGTGCAGATGGCCTTAATGTGGGTGGAAGAGTTGAGATGACTATCCAACCAGATTCCCCGATACTTGAAGGCGGGTACCGTCTCAAGGGGAGATCCTTCCAGGGTGTAGATTGGTGGGGGGGCAGATAGGGATGCAAGCTTTTGTCAAGTACTGAATACCATGGCAACTATTTTTTTGTCATTAAGTTCAAGCCGTTTTTTTGGAACCAACTTTGGACCCTGTTGAAGTCACTTTGAAGATCTGGAAGTACACTATCGTGGGAGGGGCCTGAGGCAAAGATGATAGTGTCATTGGCATACAGATGCATGTTAGAGGAGAGACAGGCAGAGGGGAGGTCTTTTATGAATAGGGAGAAAAGGATGAAGCTGAGGATAAAGCCTTGGGGGACACCTGAGCGGATGGGTAGTGGGGGGAAAGGGTGTCACCTACTTGAACAGACTGCTGCCTGTTCTGGAAGTAAGAGTGGAACCAGTTGATGGCAGATTGAGCAAGGCTGAAGGAGCTTAGTTTGCAGAGCAGCAGGGGGTGGGAGACTGAGTCAAAGGCTTTCGCCAGGTCAATGAAAATGGTGGTGGTGGTTTGGCCTTTGTCCATGGCAGAGAGAACAGAGTCAGTTTCTCATAGCAGGGTAGTGATAGTGGAGTGATGTTTTCTAAAACTCGATTGAAATGGGGAGAGGGAGCTGTTTGTGGAGAGAAACGTTGACAGTATGGATAGCATGAGGGATTCTTGGAGTTTGGTGAGGGAAGGGAGGAGAGACATGGGTCTGTAGTTTCCCCATTGGGAGGGGTCACCGCCTTTATGCAGAGGAAGAAGTTTTGCCACTTTCCAGGTGATGGGAACCATAGCTGTGGTAAAAGAGAGGTTGAGTAAGTGTGCAGCTATGGTTGAGGCAGAGATGTGGAGCATTCTGGGGTGCAAGCCATCAGGGCTGGTTTTGGACATGTTTAGAGAGGTGAGAGCAGTGTAGACTTTCAGGGGCATGAAGGGGGGAAAAGGAAGCCGGAGTAGGAAGGGGAGGAATTTTAGGGGTCGTGTGGGGGGATGAGTCTGGCAGGGCACAGGAAATGAAGAACGAGTTAAAGAGTTCAGCTACAATAGCAGGTTCTGAGACAGTTCTGCCATCGATGTTGAGGACTGGGCTGGCTTGTTTGGAGGGAGGATCAATAAGGGAGCTTAAGACCTTCCAGAAAGATACAGGAGAAGCTTGGTTATCGGTAAGTTGTGCTTTGAAGTATGAGGCTTTTGATTGCCGAATTGCATTGGTGCATTTGTTTCTGAGAAGTTTGGAGGTTTGGAGGTCGTAAGGGGCAAGGGAGGCTTTGCATGGCCCCCATGCTTTGTCCCTGGCCCATGTAAGGTGATGAGGTCTGAAGTAGTCCAGGGGTGATGGTAGCATTTAACTCTGGCTTTCCTGAGGGGAGCATAGCAGTCTCAGGTGCTTAGGAAAATGTTGCAGAAGTGAGATAGGGTGAGGTCAACATCTAGAGAAACAAAGACTTGGAAGCCAGTCCATGTTAATAGGTCATGCTGTAAGGCAAATTTGTTGAGGAGGTGTAGCGGGTGAGACCAGACAAATTTGGGACCAGATTGTGGTGAGTGGATTTTGCGGATGCAATAAGTGATGCAGTGGTCTCTAAGGGCATCAAAGAGGATGCCTGAGGCAGTGATCCTGTGAGGATGGGTGATTAAAATCCAGTCCAGAAGGGAGTGATTCTGAGACTGGTGGTTTAGGTAGGTGAATTCCTGGATTAGTTGGGAAAGATTTAGAGCTTTGATCCTCAGAGCAGCAGTTTTAGCGGAGGAGCGTCAGTCGAGATTGAAGTCACCTAGTAAAATGAGTACGTCATTTGAAGAGTTCGAGGAGATTACTGAGATTGCCTTGATGAGGGAATTGGGTGAGGGCTTTGGGGGGGTGTACAGAACCCCAGTGTAAAGGGGGGAGGATGAGGGAAAGGATAGTTGGGCAACTAGGGATTCGTGGGAGGATGGACAGGATTCCTCGAAGCTAATGGAGCAAGTTATGGAATGCCTGATATACAGTGCTACCCCACCGCCTCACTTGCCACGGTCCTTCCAGAATAAGATGTGGTTTGGGATGACAAGAGAGGAGTTGGAGATTTTGGCAGATAGCCAAGATTCCATGACACAGAGTATATCTGGTTGGTACTGGTTGACCCAGATGGAAAGGGTGTCTAGTTTAGGGAGTAGACTCCTGGCATTAATATAAAATATATGGAGGCCCTTGGGGAGAGAGTCAGAGGACAGGCTGGATGGGGGTCTGTGTGCTGGCAAGGTTTGTCTGGGCACTAGAGGGCCAGGGTTAGGATAAATGTCACCTGCCAGGAGTAGGGGTAGCAGGGAAATTGAGAAGAGAGGGGATTTCTTTCAGCTACTTGTTCTGTGACTGAGGGGTGGAATACAGAGGTTTAAGCACCAGAGAAAGGCCTCAAGATTTAGTAGGTGTGAGTGAAGCAGCAAGGGTGAATGGTTGGGAAGGTGGAGGAGTGAAAAAGGGGGGAGGATAGATGAGAGGGAAGGGGAGGAAGGAATTGAGGTTGTAATGTGGGAGTATGCCAGAGAGGGTTTGGTGGGAGTATTCCTAGGGGAAGAACTGAGAAAGAGTGAATGGGAGTCAAAGGGGTGCAAAGATGGCGATTAGAAAGATAGGGAAGCAATCGGCAGGAAAGAGGAATTTGTAGTAGCAGGCACAAAACTAGGTAATGCAGCATTGTGGCTGAGAGGGTGAAAGTGAATAAGTAACAGTTGCAGCAACGGCCTCTAGTGGCAAGATATGATAGCTTGCTAGTGGGAAACATGGCTGATTGGTTTCGACAGTTACGTGTCTGTAGCTATATAGTGCTGAGATGACCAAGGATGGTGGTGGGGGTGGTGGAGAGCTGACGCAACGCATTGGCAGGGCCATCCTCAGTCAGAAGCTGAGATCGCTTCAGTCCCAAGTTAGTGGTGCTGCTGTGTGGTCTACCTGAGCTATTGTAAGGGAGAGCTGCTGTGGAGGAGGGTGTCTGTCTGCCCTCACGGACCCTCGGGGGAGCTGCCAGAATTACTGTGGAAGTGAGAGACAAAACAGAGGCATTAATAGCAGGAACTTTTGGGAGGGGCTGCCTATGGGGGGGTGAGAAAGTAGCTGCATAGTGGCAATGCAATTCGGATTTACAATGAGTTCTCAGTTAATTAAATCAGCACTTCAACAGACTTGCCCACAAACTAGTTGTAATTCAGATTTCGGTAGCATAAAATATTTCAGTAGTTTAAAGTTTGCCCTACTGTTTTCTAGCAGCTAGTTAAGTAATACAAAGCTAATTTAGGCAGAACAGTAATTTATACCTGACTACTGGGAATAGAAAAGGAGCATTAAAGCAAGGCTTTTAGTCTCTCTTAGTAGAGTACAATCCTATCTGGCTACAGGCAATTAAAGCTGCAGAAAAAGAAGTATTAAAGCAAGGGTTGTAGTCTCTTTTAGTGGAGCAGAATTCTATCTTCATCAGTATGGTGACTTACTAGCTTGAGCTTAAAGGTGTGTCGATTTAAAAATGGCACCAAGTCCTCAGTCGGAAGCTGAGAGCGCTTTGGTCCCAAGTTAGTGGTGCTGCTGTGTGGTGTACCTGAGCTGCTGTAAGGGACAGCTGCTGTGGGGGAGGGCATCTATCTGCCCTCATGGACCTTCAGATGAGCCACTGGAATTATAGCTTGAGCTTAAAGGTACACAAGTTTAGCTGATTTACAACTGGCGCCAAGTCCTCAGTCAGAAGCTAAGAGCGGTTCAGTCCCAAGTTAGTGGCGCTGCTGTGTGGCATACCTGAGCTGCTGTAAGGGAGAGCTGCTGTGGGGTAGAGCATCTGTCTGCCCTCACGGACCCTGAGGGGAGCCACCATAATTATTGAGCTGCTGTAAGGGAGAGCTGCTGTGGGGGAGGGCATCCATCAGCCCCCATGGACTCTTCAGGGAGCCACCAGAATTACTTAGCTGCTGTAAGGGAGAGCTGCTGTGGGGAAGGGTGTCCATCTGCTCTCATGGACCCTCAGGGGAGCTTCTGGAATTACTGTGCTGGGTAAGGGAAAACTGCTGTGGGGGAGGGCATCTGTCTGCCCTCACGGACCCTCGGGGGAGCAGCCAGAATTATAGCTTGAGCTTAAAGGTGCATCGGTTTAGCTGATTTAAAAATGGCGCCATGTCCTCAGTCAGAAGCTGAGATCACTTCAGTCCCAAGTTAATGATGCTGCTGCATCGCGTTCCTGAGCTGCTGTAAGGGAGTGATGCTGTGGGGGAGGGCATCCATCTGCCCTCACGGACCTTGGGATGAACCACTGGAATTATAGCTTGAGCTTAAAGGTGCTTAGCTGATTTAAAACTGGTGCCAAGTCCTCTATCAGAAGCTAAGGGCGCTTCAGTCCCAAGTTAGTGGTGCTGCTGTGTGGCATACCTGAGCTGTTGTAAGGGAGAGCTGCTGTTGGGGGGGCATCTGTCTGCCCTCATGGACCCTCAGTGGAGCCGCTGGAATTATAGCTTGAGCTTAAAGGTGCATCAGTTTAGCTGATTTAAAAATGGTGCCAAGTCCTCAGTCAGAAGCTGAGAGCGCTTTGGCCCCAAGTTAGTGTGCTGCTGCATTGCATAGCTGAGCTGCCATAAGGGAGAGCATCCCTCTGCCCTTATGCACCCTCGGGGGAGCAGCCAGAATTATAGCTTGAGCATAAAGGTGTGTTGGTTTAGCTGATTTAAAAATGGCGCCAAGTCCTCAGTCAGAAGTTGAGAATGCTTCAGTCCCAAGTTAGTGGTGCTGCTGTGTGGTATACCTGAGCTGCTATAAGGGAGAGCTGCTGTGGGGAAGGCATCCATCTGCCCTCACGAACCCTCGGGGGAGATGCTGAAATTACTATTATCCACCTTAAGATATTACTATCTAGCCCAACGGTTACTAGTATTTCTATTAGCTCTGCATGGGGTAATTTATCAAACAGCTTTGCAAAGTCCATAAAGATCACATCCATTGCATTACCCTAATCCAACTCAAGGTTAACTTTTCCGTAAAAAGTAAGTAGATTTGTCTGGCATGATCTTGACTTGGTGAACCCATGCAGAACAGGATCAACCAAATTGTTTTCTACTAAATAATCCACGAACATAGCTTTTAAAATCCCTTCCAGAATTTTCCCTATTAGCTATGTAAGGCTTATAGGCCTAAAATTTGCTGTCTCAGACCTAGGCCCCTTTTTGTGGAGTGGGACCACAGTAGCAGCTCTCCAATCCTGTGGAACTTCACCCCTGTCCAAAGAGGTCTGGAACAGATAAGTAAGTGGAAGTGTCAAAGGGTCTGCCATTTCTTGTAAGACTCTGGGATGAATGTTATCAGGTCCTGGGAATTTATTGACGTATAGTTTGTTCAATCTGGTCCTGACCTCCTCTGGTTTTATGATCATTTTCCCTGGAATAGGTTCTAAATCAGGATATAAGAATGCATTAGCTCCACTATTAAAAACTGAGCAAAAATAACTGTTCTGGATATCAGCAGTCTCTTTTTCAGATGCCAGTTCACCAGTAGAGTTTTTAAAGGGGCCTATCACTTTTGTTTTGCTCTTCATGCTATTTATATATGAAAAAAATTGCTTTTTATTATCGTTAACCTTCGTAGCCAGAATGACTTCTTGCTCATTTTGTGCCTTTTTTATGGATGTTTTGACCTCCTTAGTCCAATTTTTATACACTTGATAATTAGCTGCCGTTCTGTCCTTTTTATATTTTCTAAACATTCTTTTTTCTTTATTAAATGCTTGATGTTTTTATTCAGCCAACATGGGGTTAACCATTTTCTACGCTTGTTATTATGTAGCTTTGGGATATGTATGCTAATTAGTTGATTGAGCTTTTCAAGAAGTACATTCCACATGCCGTCTACATTATTTCCATTTAAATCATTAAACCAATCCCATGAGGCTAGATCCTTTTTTAGCTGAGCAAAATTTGCCCTGGCTAGGTTAAGGTTAGTAGTTCCCCCAAGATTTTTGTGTAGTGCCAGCCCTTTTAATCTGAATAAGACCATGGAGTGGTCACTGTTTCCCAAAATGGTGGAGACCTCCACCATATTGAGTGAGTCCCCCATATTAGTTAGCACAATATCCAAAATATTGTTGCCTCTGGTATTGTCATGCACCATTTGGTCCAGTCCAATCTGGTCAAACACATCTAAGTACATCTTATCAGTTTTACTCCCCCCTTTCAATAACTTCCAGTTAATAATGGGGAGGTTAAAGTACCCCAACACTAATAACTTATCAGCAGGATTTAAATTACTAAGCTGTTTAAGATAAACAAGTTATTAGCTGAGGTAATAGAAGGTGGTCTATAAAATAGCCCAGTTATTATTTTGGGACCTGTTTGTGGCAGTAATTTAACCTAGGTAACTTCAAGCTCAGAGTCCTCATGGAGAATTTGAATGCTTTTTATGGATTTGTGGACATACGTTGCTATACCCCCTTTCCTATAAGCTCTTGATTTATGATATACAGTAAGTTGTACCCTGGAATAGTTTTATCCCATGTATCATTGTTCTCCCACCAGGTTTCAGTAATGCAGGCTATATGTATATTTTGTGATACTAGTAGTATTTTAAGTTCATCAAGCTTACTTACCAAACTCCTGACATTGATTAACACCACCCTCCAATCCAGTCCTTGCATGATGTCCCCACCCATGGTTATTACCAGGGTATTGTCTATCATATACTGCCCCGCCATGCCAGTTTAAATAGAAATCAATAATTCTGTTTAGCTTCCTACCATGTACCCTAGTACCTGCTCGATTGAGATGATAACCATTTGGTTTAAAAAGGGATTCATTGTTGAAATTCACTAAATTGTCCATGAACCCTATATAATCAGACCTACAAAAAGATTTTAACCAATTTTTAATAGATTTTATGGCCCCATTTTTATACTCAAGATACCCGTGTGTTGGTAGTGAGCCTGAAATAATAATGTCCCCTCCTTTTTCTTTAATTCTTTTTATTATTTTAGTTACTTTTGTCTGAAACACACTTTGGTTTTGTTAACATCATTAGTGCCTACATGCATAATAACCAGGGGTTTAGTCATTTTTTCTATAAGTAGATACATCCCCCACTTTAGCTCCAGGCAAGGTACTAACAGTAGTACTTGTCTTCCTGCCTTCACATACTACAGAGTCCACTCCCCTAATTATAGACTCTCCAATAAGCAGTATGTCCTTGGTCAGAGTTTCAGTAACTGGTGTTGTAACCTGGTCAGCAGGAAGGTTTGGTTTAATATGACTAATGTGGGAGCTGGGCTCTCTCACTCAAATGCTGATGTACCTATGTACATTATTTTCTTTGTATAATATTTCATTATGTTTTACCATGTTACTGTACTATGATTTTTGTATGACCAGGTCCATCTTGCAAATGAGCCCTGCTCAATGGTGCCCGCCTAGATAAATAAAGATTTTGATTGATTGATTGATTGTTGTCGGGATCCATTTGATCAGTAAAACACTCAAATTTATTTTGCAATAATAGGGGTGATTTCACACTTTGATTAATACATGGTGTTTTTATGTGACTTTCACTTGTTCCCACAGTATTTCATTGGGAGCCTGAATATTCCCTATATCTGTTTCTTCTAACTTCTCCTACTCCAGGAGCCTCTTTACTGTACCTGCTGCTAGAGGGGCTTCATCTATCATAATGTCCTGGGCAGCAACATCTATCAACTTTTCCAATATCTTAATTTCCTTGTGGGTTTCTATTCTGTGCAGCAGTACCTCAATTTCTTCCTTTACGATACTAATCAATATGCAGTTGTCGCACACACTCTTTACACACTGGTTCATCTGTGAACATTTTGCATTTAGAACACACACATTTTGTTTTCCTACCCCTTTTTTTCCTGGCTTGTGATATACTAGCACTTGCAGTTATCAACTCAAGAAAATTATGAAGCTGATAAATTTATTTACTTTGTCACTGATGTTGTTCTTCCCTAACTTGTTGCAAGCAGAAAGCTGTGCCCTGGTAACTTGCATAACCAGGGGACACAGCTGACACGCACCAATGCGTGTGTCTCTGTGTGCATCTTTGTACGTGATGGCGTGTGCCCTGCTCACTGCAGGGCTGAGTTATAAAGCACTACACAAACCCAGAAGTGCTCAGTAAGGGGTCACTGGACCCTCACAACCAAGGTTGCAAAACATGGTAATTTACTTGTTGGAACTATCAGTGCATTGCCCACTCATACTTGGGTAAGGCACATACAGCTGTCAAAACACTCAGAATATATTTAAAACAATACAGCAGTATATGTAGTTCTTCCAGCTCTTGGGACTACACCGTTCTCTTTCTGGTCAAATGACAGGGCTCCAAAACATACAGTGCATTAAAAGAGTATTAAATAGTGCTGTGCATCCACACACAGGGTAGCTCCCCACTCTAGATCCAGCTATGAACTGCTCCATTGCAGGGTAATCTGCTTTTTGATATATACCCCCTAAATCAACAAAGGCTAATATTTTCAGTATTAGAAGAAATATTAGACAACAATGGTAAAGAACATATTGTAATGGGAGATTTTAGCATCAGTTGGGGAACAGTAGGTAATAATGATAGGATAAAAAAACATTGTGACTTCTAGAGGTTATCTTCAAGTCATAAATGACAAAACAAGAAAGAATTATAAAAGTGGTGGGGACTATTTTAGATTTCATATTGATTAATAGACTTCACGTTCTAGCAGATTCAGGTATTCTAAATTATTCTATTTCAGAACACAGTACTGTTTACATAGTTAGGAAAAAAAACAAAAACTAATGGTGAAAGAAATTAAAATAAGTGAGATCGGATCTTTTAAAAACTTAAATGACACAATTTTTAAAAGGGAAATAATCAATATTGGCTGGTTCCCACTTTATATAAACAAGCATTTGTCAATGCCAAATGTTTGCTTGCTGGTATTAGCATTGGAAATGCAGGAGTTAGACAGATGCAGAATAGGAATGGCAGTGAAGTACTGAACTTCACGCCAACCCCACCTCCATCCTGTAGAGACAGACAGGCATTGGGGTAAGTGTTTAAGTCACTGCCCATGATGGTCATGCCATGTCACCTCACCCTATTCTGCAGACACCGACACATGTTGAGGTGTGCCTTGGGGTGTTTGGCTTTACAGTCACCCCATTCCATAAGGACATATGCTGAAATGGGTGCAGCATAGGAGAATGGGGTGAAGTCTGGGGCTGAAGAGTCCAAGGTACAACTCGATGCCTGTCACTAGCTGGGGGGTGGGGGTGGGATGGCATAAGCAGTATAGTTGGCAATCCAAAAGCACACCCTGATGCCTGTCAGTCTGTACAGGGTGGGCAATTGTGGTTAGAAACCCTAACACCTTGGGAATTTGTTGGTATTTGCACTACACATTCTAAACATGGCCTTTTTGTGACCCCACCTCATAAAAGTATTTGGGACCTCTTCTCATGAAGAGTGGTAGTGTGATTTTGTTAATGTGTCCCGAACTTTGAGTTCCAACAGTGACAGTGCCATTCTGTGCCACATGTATGAAAACACAAATCGGGCAGAATGTGAAGAATGACAGCTGTACCATCTATAGGGAGGTGTAAGGAGATGGCAATGTTGAAAATCTGTAGTGGGAATATTAAAAATGCTGGCACTTTTGGGCATATGGCCAGTGGGGCACAGGACCCAAGGCAGCATGGGTTCACAGCGGGAAGGTCATGTCAGATGACTCTAATTGATTTATTTGACTGGGTGACCAAAGTAGTAGACCAGGGAGGGGCTGTGGACATGGCCTACCTAGACTTTAGCAAGGCATTTGACACAATCCCACACAAAAGATTAGTAGTCAAATTAACCAGCCTGGGAGTGGGTCCCAGGGTGGTAGCCTGGGTAAGACATTGGCTGAACAACATGACACAGAAGGTAATTGTAAATGGAGTCCACTCTGAAGAAAGGGGGGTTACTAGTGGGGTACCGCAGGGTTCAGTACTGGGTCCTGTCCTTTTTAATGTCTTTATAAGTGACATTGCAGAGGGACTGGAAGGAAAAGTATGCCTCTTTGCAGATGACACAAAGATCTGCAACAGGGTTGATACACAAGGTGGCGTGGAAAGGACGAGAGGGGACTTGGCAAGGTTAGAGGAATGGTCAGAAGTATGGCAGCTAAGATTCAATGCAAAGAAGTGCAAAGTAATGCACCTGGGAAACAAAAACCATGGGGAAGATTACACAATGGGGGGAGGTAGTAACAACAACAAGAATGGAAAGGGACTTGGGGGTAATCATATCAGATGACCTTAAGGTTGGAAAGCAATGTGAGAAGGTGGTAGGGAGGGCTGGGGGATACTGGGATGCATAGGGAGAGGTATCAGCAGCAGAAAACAGGAAGTTATTATCCCCCTGTACAGACAGTTGGTGAGACCCCATCTGGAGTACTGCATCCAGTTCTGGAGACCCCATCTCCACAAGGACATAGACAGGGTGGAGGCAGTTCAGAGGAGAGCAACTAAAATGGTGCAGGGTCTGCAAGAGAAGCCATATGAGGAGAGACTAAAGGAGCTTAATATGTATACCCTTGAGGAAAGGAGGGAGGGGGACATGATTGAAACGTTTAAGTACCTCAGTGGAATCAACAAAGTCCAAGAGGGTAGCATCTTTCAGAAAAAGAGATGTGCAAGAACAAAGGGACACAATCTGAAGATAGAGGGGGGACGGCTCAGGGGCAATGTGAGGAAGAATTTTTTCACAGAGAGGGTGGTGGATGCATGGAATAGCCTTCCTGAGGAGGTTGTTGGGTCTAAAACTGTGGGAGAATTCAAGAATGCATGGGACAGACATAAGGCGATTTTTGTGGGGGGGTAGGAAGAAATAGGCTGTTGTTAAATAGGATCTGCAGCTTATCCTCTTGGTAGGGAAATGGTCAGACTAGTGTGGGCCAAGCTGTCCTTATCTGCTGTCAAAGTCTATGTTTCTATGTTTCTATGTAACTGCGCAACACATTAGCATAACACAGTCATTTTATGGACTTTCATCACAAAATTTTCAACACAGGCATTTTAGGATCTCTTCTCATGAACAGTGTCACTGTGACTTTCTTAATGTGTCCCAAACATTGATTTCTGACAGCGACTGTGCTATTCTGCGCTGGAAGAGTGAAAACACATGTTGGCCAGGATGTGAAAAATGACAGCTGTACTGTTCATAAGGAGGTGTGGAAAAATGGCCATGTTGAAAATCTGGAGTGAAAATATTGCAAATGCACAAAGTTATAAGCGTGCATAGCAACTGCGCAACACATGCTTATAAAACAGTCATTTCTTGGATTTAGTCCACCAGATTTGCAACATAGACTTTTTTGAGAGGCCACCTCATGAACATTGGCACTGTTTTGTTAATTGGTCCCGAAAGGTGATTCCATGCAGTGACTGCAAAATCACCTTTTGGGACTGAATAATGCAATGCCAGTGGCTGAATTCATGAGGAGGGGTCCCAATAACCCCATGTTGAAAATTTGGCAATTCTTCAGTTTGTGTTTGGCTTTGAACAGTGCAGACGTGTTCCCGGTCCACTGAAGATCATTGCACTGGGCTCCAGAGGTGAGTAAAGGGTGAGAGGGGTGTGGGGAGGCAGAGTGCACAGAGGGTGGGCATGGGTTAAGGGGCGGGGCCACTGGACTTAACAAGGGACTGTTTTCTGATTTACAGATAAAAAAAACATTGCAGGACCTTTTTTTTTAACAGGGACATTTGGCAGGCTGGGATGGGCTCCCAGCATGCCACCCTAGTGTTGTTTTTGGGGGGGTGACTGTAGCCGATGGGGGTTGGACACCCCTGTCGGCACATACAGGAAGGGTGCAAGAGCTGAGTGGGATTGGGCACCCCCCCTTGGCACAAACCTACTGTTTATTTGGGGAGGACATTATGCCAATGGGGAGTGGGCTCCCCCATTGTCAAATTAAACTGGGATGGGGTACTGAAGCTGATAGGGATTGGGGCCCCTGTCAACAAACAGAGACTGTTTTGGGGGGCGCATGCTGCCGACAGAGATTGGGCACCCCCTCAGCAGTGGGGGCTGTATAATATTGCTTGTGAACATGGTGGTGGTTTGCCACCACATTCACAAACAATATTACACTAGGTAACGTTCCACCCTGCTATGATAGGTCACTCCCTCATTGCAGCAGAATGGCTGATGTGAGTATGACAAAGTGGCCCCTGATTGCTGTGGTGAAAACATTACAAGTTGGTGGCATTTTTAGAAGCCAGTGTCATCAGCACTCTGTGCCTCCATTGGTCCACCAGTGCCAAGCCCCCAAATACAGTGCCTCCATTGGCTATCACAGTGCCACGCCTCCACATCCTAGTTCTCTCCTAAGCTGCAATATAATGTTTCTTGCACATGCATGCAAGCAAACATAAAAAGGATGTGGAAGAAGCAGTGCATTTTTTTAATGGGCGTATAATGAAAACTGTAAATCAATATGCATCTGTAGGAAAGCAGAGGGTGAGAATGAGAGGCTCACCTTAACTTAACGCTACATTATTGGAATTGTTCCAGATAAAACATTCATTGTGGAAACAATATAAAAAACAGGAATGCAGAGTGACTTAAATAATTATTCGAAGATCTGAAATAAATGTAAAGTAGAAATCAAAAGGGTTAAACCATTGTACTATAAAGGATAACAATTAAACATCTTAACTAATCCTAAGATATTTTGTGGATTATTTAAAGAATGTTACCAACCAATGGGTGATAATACAATAAATAGACTAAAGTTTGGAGACATGCATAGAATGTGTGAAACAGAGGTGGTAAATGCATGTAATTAATTTTTACATACATTGACCAGTACAAAATATAGATAGAACAAAATTGTGCTACTGAGAAAGTTAGTGGTATGAATATGAAATATTTATAGGAGAACACAGAAACACTATCTGAAAATAAAATTGCTTCCTGTACATTTGGCTTCCACAAGGTGAGGGAAAGAGATGTTCTCCCTCTCCTGAGGAAGCTACATTAGAATAAGGGTGCGAGAATAGATGAATTGTCTCCAAAGTTGATATAACTAGTTGTGGATGAACTAACAAAGCCAAAAACATATCTTTTTAATTTGTCTCTGTGTTTGAATGCGGTCACAAAACAATGGAAAACAGCATTAATTAAACCAGTATTTAAGTCAAATGTTATACAGTTGGTTACAAACTATAGACCAATGTTAGTACTTCTGTATTAGCCAAATTATTAGAAAAACTAGTATTCGCTCAATTAACATAATATTTAGAAAACAAGAATTTATTGACACAGGATCAATATGGCTTCAGAGGGGGTACAGCACATTGATGGCCTTGGTCAGGTTGGCAGTTGACATCTATGATGGGCTACAACAGGGATTGCTCACAGGTGTAGTTTTCGTCAACCTGACAAAGGCCTTCAACTTGGTGGACCAACCCATTCTGATTCACAAATTACAAAAATTAGGAGTCTCTGATTATACATTACACTGGTTTAAACACTATTTAACAGGTAGAACCTAACTGGTGAAAATTGGTACTGCAAGGTCTGTGGTGAGAGAGAGCCACACTATAGTGCCACAGGGTTCAGTTCTAGGTCCACTCCTGTGTTCAATATTTTAAAATGACTTTTCAACCATCTGTAAAAATGTATCAGCTGTAATGTATGCAGATTATCAGTATTATACTGTACAGGAATAACCAAGAGCAGACCTAGAACTGAGAATGCAACCAGCTTATTGGAATTTGCAAGAGTGGTCTATGAAAAGTAAAATATTATTAAATGATTTTTGAAACTAAACAAGGATTGCAAAATAACATTATGACAGTAGGGAAAATGGTGTGTAGTTGGAGGAAGTGGAGACTTTTGAATATTTAGGTATAACATTAGGAAAGACATTATCCTTTGATGAACATATTACTAAAGTAACAAGTAAAATTCACAGGAAGTTGGGTTACTTATATAGAAATAGTAACAGTTTAACAAAAAAGGCAAAAGGAGCAATAGCACACTAAGTACTTTTGCCAGCCTTGGAATATAACTCACTACTGCTAAAAAATGTATTTGGTTCAGTGTTGCAAACATATGTGGTTGTTTTTAATAACATCTTAAGATTTGTGACAGAGAGTAGCAAACTTGAATATCATTGTAGTCTGCACAGAAAGTTTGAATTCCTATCACCACAACAAAGAACACAGTATTCAGCAACAATGGGAGGACTAGGTTACTTGGCACAAGGGGCCTAGGTTTGGTTACTCTGCACAAGGGCACCCAAGTAAATCCAAACACAGGAAGCAATAACTGTAATGTCCAATACCAGGAATGGGATTCTAAAGTGTGACTTTTATTCACATCCAAGACTTTAAAACAAGAAACACCACAGGTATTGTATGATAGATTTAAAAGGGTAAAGACAATTAAAACAAATATGGGTTTGGTCCCTAATGTTTGGAAATTAGCTAACATTGTGCCTATCCTAAAAAAAGGGCCCAGAACTCTACCTGAAAACTTTAGACCCATTAGTTTGACTTCAACAACAGGAAAGATAATGGAAGGACTAATTAAAGATATCCTAATAGAACATCTGAAGGGACAGGATATGGTTGATCCCCTACAACACGGATTCACACAAATCAGATCATGCCAGACCAATCTACTGGCTTTGTATGAAAAAGTAAATAGTGAGATGGATGTGGGTAATTCTGTGGATCTGATTTTCCTTGATTTTGCAAAAGCATTTGATAAACTGTCACATAAGTAATTATTGTCAGTGCTAGAAGGCATAAACCTGTCTAGTAACATTTGTAAATGGGTCTTGAACTGGCTCCAGGATAGAAGACAGAGAGTGGTCATTAATGGGGAATACTCTGCTTGGGCTTCTATTACTAGTGGAGTCCCCCAGGGTTCAGTATTGGGACCTAGTCTATTCAATATATACATCACTTCATTAAAAATTAGCAATAATAATATCTGGATGTATAAATTTGCAGATGATTGTAGGCTGGGGTTAGTAGTTAATGATGTTGAACAAAAAGCTACCCTACAGCATACCCTGGATTCAATATATGAATGGACCAACTTAAATAAACTAGTATTAAATAAAACCAAATGCAAGGTTATGCACCTAGGTGAGAACAATAAGCAAGAAATATACCTATTGGATAATACCCCCTTGGGGGCAGTAAAAGAGGAAAGAGACTTAGGGATTACTGTTACGAACAACCTAAAATTTAGATCACATTGTAGGATTCAACTCAGAAAAGCAACCCAAAACTTAAACTGTATGCTCAAACATATAGCAAGTAGAGATAGGAAGGTGTTGATTCCACTTTATGGTGCATAGGTCAGGCCTCACTTGGAGTACTGTGTTCAGGTTTGGTCACCTCAAAATAGGGAAGACATTCTATCAATAGAGGGAGTCCAGAGAAAGTTAACAAAACAAATAAAAGGTTTAAAGAATAAAAGTTATCATGATAGACTAGTCAGCCTGAATCTTTATTCCTTATATTATCACAGATTAAGGGGAGATCTGTGTTTCCTTTATAAAAACATGAAAGATGAAGTTTTACTGTAAGAATTGGGTCTTATACATAATCTTTAGTTTTAGTTTAGTTTATTGTTCTAGGAATTATTATCTTTGAGCCAATGGCTCTTTTACAAAGGTTCCAAGTCATCAATGTACAAACAAACAAGACATGTTATATAGAATGGTCAGCAAATTATAAAGCTTTCAACAAGCCAGTATAATACAGTACATCACAGGAAAAAAACAAAACATTGGAGGAATGGTCAAGGTGGGAAGGGTAGGAGGAGATATGGGAAGGGGAGCAGACTTAGAGTAGTTAGAGGCACTCAGATGCCTTTGTCAAGAAAGGAGTAGAAGAGGAGGATGAAAAACAGTAAAAACAGCCATGAGGAAAGAATCATTAGTCAAGGCAGTCACAGGAGCTAGAGGCTCTGGTAATCTTGGTAGAACTAGTACAAGAAAGCATAAGAAACAACTACTGTATATCAGCAAGTCTGGAATCAAAATTTTCATAAACATTGGTACAGTTGTAGAGTAGTTGGAGTTTGGAACAATCTACCAACGAATCTTGTGGACAGTACTACCATGAATGATTTTAAGAGCAGGTTGGATCATCATTTTGGAAACAACAAATTGACATTTTAAAATATGGTCGGCAAGCCTTATAGGGTAGAATTCTATCTTCTGGCTTGAATATACCTATGATACCTATGAAAACACTTAGAACAACTTCATTAAATTTATTTCAAGAAAATAGAATAATTACTAAAATGGCTAAATGATCAATAACAAATGATGGCCCAAACCTTCTAAAAAACTTGATAAAATGTGGGATTGACATCAATGAAAAGAGATACAACTTTAAAAAGGGTAAGAATAATTTTGGAAGTAGAATGAGCATGCTGTTGTAGAGACGATACTTGAAGTTTGTATAAATTATTGCATTAACAATTGCAATCAATGTGTTTAAGTGTGAAAGACCAGATTTGTGTGACTGTAAGACTGTATAATTTATTGTGATTTCAAAAAGTGTTGTATTGCATTAGATAATTCTGTATGTAACCCTACTGTTGTAACCCTTTCCCCAGGCATGGCCAAAAACAGGTTTATCACCAGTCCACCTTCCTATTAAATCAAATAAAATAAAAATAAAAAATAAAAAATACATGCTGCTCTGCCCCATCCCCTTTCACTCTAACCTTCCTCTTGAATTTATCCCACCCTCTTTTAAATCCCCCACTGTCCTGTGATCTACTACCCCCTCTGGTAGTGCATTTCATCCGGTAGCCACTGTTTCAATTAAGAAGTGCATTCTGGCTACCTTCCTCTACCTCCCCCTCTACTATGTAGTTGTGCCATCTGATGTTTCTAGTCTCACTTCTGCAACAATCATCCTCTATTTTGACCCTGTTAGTGCCCATAAGGTATTTGAAGGTCTGGATCATTTCCCCTTTCCTCAAGTGAGTTTATGTTCAGGTTCACCTGGCCCTGTTCATACAGGATACCCTGTTACCCCTGAGATATCTTGGTAACCCTCATCTGCACTAGTAACCTGTGATATGGGCAACACAGGTTGAGTGAATCAGTTTGAGTGACACAGTTTGAGCACCTGAAAGAATACAAAGCTATAAAGAATAGCAAGGGGGTTAAAGGAGAGAGGAGGAAAAAGAGCGAAGAATACGGAAGTAGGGAAAGAGCGAGGGGAGTGAGGACAGGTGATATTTAGTGCAGCAGCTGTGGGCTGCAAACTGTGCTGTTGGCTTAGCATGTTGGTTAGAGGCACCACAATTGAGTAGCTGGGTCGTGCAGGTGGAGCTGGGTTCGGTTCCCAGCTGGTAGTTTTTTTTTTATTTTGTTGTTGGCTTTACTGGCTTCCTCTGGGCTCCTAAGTTTCTCCTACTCCCCAAGTTGTGCCCCACCGGAGATGGTTATTTTAGTTAGGGAGTATGGGGGCAAAGCATCCCACAATGGGTGGTGTGGGGGAAGGTAGATCCCTCTGCAAAAATAAAATAAAAGAATTTGCCCTTGTTACAATAGCTGTAGTGCTGGTCGCTGTTGTGCTGATCATTATTTTGTCTTCATCGTATTGTAACAGCGCTGTTATTTATTTGCTGTTGCTACATTGTGCCCTCTGTACCACCGTTGTCTCCAGCAACAGTTGGTCCTGTTCTAGAGTCCCACAGGGATCATTCTGGGTCTTATCATAGTCACAGTTTTGTTCTGAATAACCTCCTTTCTGTCAGTGTCTCCTTGCACATGTATATGTATGCAGGTGACCTTGTACTCTTTGCAAAAATGTGCTTCAGTCCATCAATTGATTGCCTCTATGGCAGGACTTTAGCAATATTCAGTGTTGGCGCCCCAGAAACCATTTCTTTCATACCACCAAAAAGACTGTTTCTATTACCTTTGGCACTAAGCAGAGACTTGCTAGGCAACCTGGTACCACAGTCTTCAAAGCTATTGCTTGTGTGCCACTTAAAGAAGTCCCCCAAGTACCTTGGTACTGTATATGGTTAGATCATTTTTTTTATTTCTTTACATACAAAGACTCCTTGTACAAGAAACTCTGCCTCAAGTTTGGTGCACTGTGTACCACAAGTCCTGCCTTTCCCTTCTTGTCTGTTGAATTCTCACAATGATCTTGCCATGCTTGACTACTTAAATGTGGTCTACAGCACTGCCCAAAAATATATCTCTGCACAGCTGAATTTCCTGTTTCTGTTATTTTATAATTTTATCCACAACTACTCTTCTTTCAGTCAGCACTGCTCCCTTTTTCTGAAGCTTTCTCTGACCTCAGTCTCAAGGCTAGTCACTTCTCTCTCTCTGCTCCTCCTCCTTCATTGCTAAATGTTGTCCCTCTCTTCTTTTCCCTTTTATCTTATATCATCTCTTCCCACTTCCTATGTTGTCCAATCATCTGATGCCCGCTGTTTCCCCTTCCCCACTGTAAGACCTCTACTGGGCAATCTGCATTCTTTCCCCCTTCCCCCTACTCTGGAATAGCCTCCCTCTCTCTATTCCTCCACCTCTTCTCCTCCCTCCTTTCTCTAAATGCACATCTTAAGGATAATTTTGCACCCTCTTGTACCTGTATCTAGCTTTTTCCTTTTCCCTCATGTTACTCTTTTCTCATTTCCTTCCCTCTCCTCCTAGTTATGTGGCATCCCTCCCATCTTCTCACCCCTTCCCTCCTCCTACCTGCACTTTTTTTCTCCCCATACAACCATTTTCCCTGGTTACAGCTGCATTACTGACATCATAACTTATTTTTTTCTTAACTTATTGTAAATGTGTTTTTTGTTATTGCTATGTTTTGTGCCACAGACTCTCTATCTGCTATTTCACTTGCATCTTATTTTGTACCTACTTTATTTACAGTATTACTGAATCAATATTCCCCTTGCATATTGTAACTTTATATGACTATCATTTATTTTACTTCTCACCTTGTTTGCCCCATTCCCCCAGGTAAAACCTGGAAATCAGCTCTGACTCAGTGTGATTTTCCTTGACATTTTTAAACAAATAATTTTAGCATACAAAGAAACATGGAATGGATCTGTGGAGACCAATCTCACTGACAAAGAAGAATAATTTGATGTTAGATACTCAGCTACAAGGCATGAGGGCAACACAAGTTGTGAGGTTCAAATCAACTGTTTTTTCTGGGCACTGGCACAAAAAGCCAGGAATCTGAAAGAGATGCAGATATTGATTAAGTTATGTTGATAGAATTAAATTTACTTTGTGCTGCATCCCTCTGGTTTCTTTGGATAGTATCATGAAAGTGGAAAAGACTAAGCAGGGTCAGTTCTTCTTTACAAGAATGGTGTGATGACATGCAGGAGTTTCACACAATAGGAATAGTTTCAAACTTCACATGTGATTAAGACAATGATACTGGACACTAAATCTGTAGTGTAATGCTTGTCCTGTACTTCAGATTAGCTTGTCTGACAACCAGCTCATAAGGGTATATGATGCACCTTCTCCTATCCCCGTAATTTCCACCTCCCTCTTCTCCCAGATATATTAAGAAAAAAATACACATATATGTGTGTGTATATATATATATATAATGCCCTCTACCCCGGCCTTTTTGCAAAATGACAGGTAGTATACAGTTGAAACAGTACCTGGTGGGGACTGGGTTCGGGGAGGACTAGGTTACTTGGCACAAGGGGCCTAGGTTTGGCTACTCTGCACAAGGGCACCCAAGTAAATCCGAACACAGGAAGCAATAACTGTAATGTCCAATACAAGGAATGGGATTCTAAAGTGTGGCTTTTATTCACATCCAAACTGAACAAACAAAGCATAGACGGACCCACACCGGGCTACATTCCTGATAATGCAGATTAGAGATACAGAACACTTCTTCACTATTTCAGCCCTCAGACTCTGAACCCAGCAGGCACACAGCCCGGACTTGCATGCAGCTTTGGGTACACAGCCCAACTTGTACACTACTTGGGTTTTTCCCCTGGCCCGGCTCCCCCGCCAGCCACTTGATCGCGGTGCATATGGCAGTGAACCAAATTTCCTTAAGGAAAATTTCCTTCCAATTCCACTTCTGGGTACTTCCCTCATCACTGGCCAAGTGCATGAGGCAAAGTAGAAATCCACAGAGCAAATCCATAGAGGTGGACTTGGTTACTAAAGGTGGGGGGTCTCCCACCTCCTGCTCCCACAATCCATACTCAGCCATTTCTCTGGACATTAAACAACTCCTTTGAAAGCTTGGAAATGTAGATTAAAGGGTAGATGTATACCACATCTCCTCTACATGTCTTGACTTTCCCCTTGTGCTGGACTTGAACATACTTTTACTTTGGCTAAGCCTATTCCTCTAGGCTTCCCACTAATTTAGCAGTCCAATCCCCACTTTAACACAGTTCAGGTGAAACATGGGCCCTTTGAAAAGAGCAGAACTCACCCTTTGGTTGCAGGTGCCCCACAGGTGAATCTTGAAAGCTTCTTGTGCCACAACACATTTCAGAAAAATAGGCAGTTTCTTCTCTAGTAGAAACCGGGGGTTGCCCCTGAAATAGCAGGCAAACCTTCCACCCCCATCCTCTGAGGGATGGGGCACAGAGACCTATATCAGCAGTCTCCACCACTTCAAGAACAGCTTACTGTGTTCCTCTTTAGGCGGAAACACACACCTTTCCCTAGAAGTAGCTCTATATCAGAGCTTAGACTGCAAGAGCCTGTGCACAGACAGCTGTGCTCCTCTCTGCTTGACTGCTCACACAGCTCTCCCCAACTGACTGTTCAAAACTCCCAACATTCTAATTTAACTCCCTTCTGCAGATTCCAATGTGGCTCATGCAGCTGCAATAGTTCTATGGTGATGTCATCCCTCAGTCTCAGCTGAGACTGAGAACAAAGTGAGACAGTGTGAAATCCATTTAACTGGAGTTTCACAAGCTGTCTTCCCTGCCTACCACTAGGTCTTACTGGGATTCTAGTAACCCCGGGTAACGGGGAGTTACATATATATATATGCATTTATAAAATAGGTATCTAAAATCCTGAATTCTGATTTGACAAAACAGGTCACCAGACCATGGATTAAGCCCCTGTAAACCCAAATTCCCTTTGCCACACTACAAAATCCTGAGTGACAGCAATGTAAAGTGACCTTTTCAGATCACTCCACTAGAGAAACATGTAAAAAACTACAACTACAGCATCCTCATTAGAAACTAATCTACCTAGTAGAGAACTACAACTACAGCATCCTCAGAAAGACATACCAATTAGGCAGAATAACTATTTATTACGAATGCATGTAAACAGTGTTGTTTTAAAACATTTATTTAGGTAAACCTCTAAAATAAAGTTGCCTGTTTTATAAGTGGATTAGCCCACTCCAGAGAGCAGGTTTACTGAGAATTAATACATGCCTGAGTTGTTAAAATCACTCAGCCTCATACTTCATGCCTTACACTGCCCCCCCCCATGGATTAATGCTCAGTAAACTCATGCTATGTTGTTGGTTAATCCATTCATATATGTATATTATAGTGGTGAGGTAGCACCACTATATTTAGGGCTGTACTGGCAGTTCTATGTAAAACCCCAATTTTTGCACTTAAACAACTTTAGAACTGTTCAATTGATTTGCATGATATTGTGCATGCAAGGTCTAATGGGCAGATCCCTGGATGTGCCAAGTTTCATTCCATTCGGATGGGCAGATTCTGAGTTCTGGATAGTGCAAAAAGTGAATTCTTTGCACTTGTTTACCCATTTGTTTGAAAGGGTTTTTCTTTTAATTTGGCTACGGCCACACAGTTTGAAGTTGTGGCCTAAAATTTTCAGGGTAGAAAGGGACTAGCCCATATGTGCCTTTTGCTTGCTTGGTGACTAAATATTAATCCATTCCAAAGTTATTTAATTTAGATATTTTTAAAAACTGGTTCTGAGCATGCTCGGTAAGCACTTCAAGATAGCTGTATGAAACAAAAAAATAATTTTTGTTTGTTTTGGACCAATCTTTTTTCACGAGGAGAAAAATCCTTCTTTGTTTACCACCATCTTGTTTTCCATTTTTCTCTAAAAAAAAATAAATTTGAAAAGCCACAAAATGACATCCTGGAGGCGACAAAACACATGTACAGTGGCTCTTATGAACCCCTCGGCTGGATTCTCCACTTACCTGTTGCATAAATGCCCTTAAATTTTTTTTTAAGATTATAAATCTTTTTCTTCACTCATGATAAGAAAAAAGATTATTTTCATATCATGAGTCATGGAAAAGATTATTTTACATGAGGTGGAAAATCCTTTCCTGGTGTCTAGTGGCACCCCACCCTCTGATCACCCTCCCCATTCATAGGATTCTATAATGTGGAATTGTAAGGGGCACGGCCCCCATGATGGGCTCATCCCCAAACATCCAGATGCAGGCTCAGAACACTGTGGATATCAGTTGTATTCACTTGCGTATCTTCCATTTTGGTTTAACAACTTAGAATGTTATGAGTTGCTGTTTCGGAGTCTAAACCCACAGTTCCTTGACTTTATGAGATGCACCCCATCTGTGAAGGATGCATGAGGGACAGAGCTGTTCAGAGGGTCTGAGCAAAGACATCCCTCATAGACAGGGAGAGCGGAGAGGTATGGGTGACCTATCTAAAGAGGACTTTGTGTCATGCATTTTGAAAGATGTCTGTCACGCTCCCTGATGGGTTTTATTTTCAGTAGTCTGCCCTGTCTGACCATGCTTGTTAACATATGGTGGAGGCCCCTAGAGTTGTCAGGCCTTGATATATTGTGGCTGGCTGCTAGTGCTGTCTACCAAGTAATTTCTGGCATGAGGATTACTACAAGTTGAGGCACCTTGTGGTTTCTTGCTGTGAGCCCCCATCCCCAGAGCTTGTGCTGCATCTTTCACAGATATGTGTTAAGTCTGGCAAATGCATCACCAGCTTGGAGAACCCCATCATAACTAGTGACTTAGTGGTTCTTCTCAATGCAATTAGCCAGTCACCATCCTTTGTACCCCAGCCACTGGACTAACTAAACCCATCTAGCTCTACAGTTAGTAACAGAGCATACTTCCATCTGCCCCCACCACTCCAGCCCCATAGCTTCATCTGTTGCACATTCCCTACCTTCTATATGAAGGTAGTTATGTTTGAAGGGGGGAATAAGGTGAACAGGGCAGAGGGAGAGAAATGGAGGGGAAAGTAAGACAGTACCTTAGTGTAAAGATGCTAAAGGGAAAGGTTTACTTTACCCTCACACCATAACCCCAGCATGAGTATTACTATTTATTTCTTAGTGTCTGTTCAACTTTATTCCAGATTCAGATTAAGTTTGAAGGGAGGAGCTTGCTTTGCTAGCACACTTTGTCTTTCATTGCCTGTTAGTGCTGTTTCACCAGTAATTCCTGGAGTAACGGTTATTGCAGATATGTGTGACCTGTTGTGACCTCTTTCCATTGCTCCTCCCCTCCAGAGGTGGTGCTGATTCATTCACGGTATCCAGTGAGAACAGCGACCGCAACTGAGTGACTGCAAAAAGGGTGACTCAATCATGGCACCTGTGTTCTGAGCTACCTGGTAGGCTAGCAATGGGATACGGGGGAAGGCAACTGTGACAGGAGGCGTGTATACTGTGAAGACCACCAGGATGAAATGCAGTGTCACAGATTTACTGCATGACAAAAGGGATTAACTACCACTGAAATTGCACTGTTTACTGCAGTAACTCTACTGCAGAATTCTGCAGCACTGCACTTCATCCTGGTGGGCTTCACTGTATATACATGTGCCCAGGGGGGGACAGACCATGCCATACAACAGGCTGAAGGGGATGGAGGGTGTGTAGGCTGTAGTGCAGCAGTCGACTGCCAAGCTTGCCATGTAGCATGGTGGGTAGGGTGGCAGGCTGGTGTTGGGAGGGTGCCAGGTTTGGTTATTGGGTAGGCTTCTTTTTTTGCATTGGGCCAATTTTATTTTTAATTAAGTTTTACACCCCCTCTGACATATCCCCACCGGAGCTGAGAATCCTTAATTAGGGCGGTGAGGGGCGCAAAGCTCCCCAGGGGGAGTGCAGGGGGCACAGCCCCCCACATATCCTACAATCCCATCACAGGTTTTGTGGTCACCTGCAAGTGTATGTTACCGAACTGCTTTTCAGCGAAATACACTTGCCATAATAACAATCATCATAATGCATTCGCTATTATGACATAGAACCTTCATTCACATAACTGTGGTCAGTCTGGTCTGTGGGAGTGGTGACAGTTTGGGGATCCCATTCAAATCTTATGACATGTTGGAACCATCGACCACAATGTCAGAAACTAAGGTAAGTACACTCCAATGTATTTTAATGGGGTTTTCAACTTTGTTGCATAACTTCATCATTTTTGCATATTTTAATATCAAATTTCCAATATGGCCTTTTTGGCAGCCCACCACATAAACAATGACAGTGGAATCATGCAAATCAGGCCCAAAAGGTGATTTCACAGTTACTTCAAGTGGGATTTGAAAATTTTCACTGGCCTTGTTCATGAGGTGGGAGTCATAATAAGGCTATCTTGAAAATTTGGGGTCAAAATATGTAAAAATGGTAAAGTAAAATTTTGCTATGATAACTTGTAACATTAGCAATTTTAAATATTTTGACCCCAAATTTTCAACATGAACATCTTTTTAAATCACCTCATGAATGTGACAGCTGTCATTTTTCAAATTCTGCTGAAAATGTGTTTTCACACCTGTGGCATGTAATGACATGTCAGTGGTGTGGAATAATGTTTTGGTGGGGATTTGAAGATTTTCAGTACCAGGTTGATGAGGTGGGGTAATAAGAAGGCTATGATAACAGTTTGGTTGCTGTTTTGCTACAAATACAAGCACATGTCCCAGAGGGCCCTGTGCTTCCACAGCAACATACAAGTCTGCATCTATGGAGCAATGGAAGCACAAGGCCCTCCAGGTCCAGTGCTCCCACAGACAAATGAGGATATGATTATACTGTCTCAAAAAGAAAGGAACATTTTTTCAAAAAACTGTGTTAATACACATTTAGGGTTAAGACTATAGTGACAAATGTAAGGAAATGTGATCTTAGGGTTTCCAACCATAAGTCCAACCAGCACCCCTGAAGCAAATTAGGGGTACATTCTTCTTGGGGTTGTCAACCCTAAAGCTCACCCCATTCTATACACTCCAGAAGCATACACACCTAATGGGGTGAGCTTTATGGTTGATAACTCAAGGAAGACTGCACCCCTGATTTGCTTCAGGGGTGGGGATGGGTTTTTCAGTTGGAAACCCTAAAATCACATTTCCCTACTTTTGTCAATGTAGTCTTAAGCCTAAATGTTGCATTAACAGAGTTTTTTAAAAATATATATATATATATATATATATATATATATATATATATTGTAAAAAACAAAGACAAGGCGCTGCGTCAGCATGTGGTCTAAAAGCAAAACAAAATGGTTATATTAAATGCACGCTGAAAATAGAAAATAGAGTTAAAAATCACTAATGGACTAACTTGTTTTTCTCTTTTAGATATTTCCTGAAGAAGACCTAAGGTCGAAACATAGATTTTTAACTCTATTTTCTATTTTCAGCATGTATTTAATATAACCATTTTGTTTTATATATATATATATATATATATATATATATTATGGTAGAGGAGCCATTTCCATGTTAAACCCAAAATTTTGCACCTTAATAACTTTGCAACCATTTGATGGATTTGCCTGAGATTTGGAGTACAAGATCAAGACCCATACACCTTAGGATCTGCCCAAGTTTTGTACTGGTTGGATATACAGCTGTGGAGTTATTAAGCGTGATCTGCGGGTGCATTTACGCTTTTTCAGAATTCTACAGTCATGCCTAGAGGGTCACGGTTTGTGTGATTGGTCCAAAATCTTCAGGGAATTTGTGGTCAGGGTCCCTGATGTGCCTTTTGAAGATTTTGTGAAAAAATATTAAACGGTTCAAAAGTTATTCAAAAAACAAGTTCCCATTATAAGTCAATGGGAAAAGTTAACAAAAAGGTCGACAGTGTCGCAAATGCAGTTTTTACTTTGGCAAATGGCCCTGTTACTGCTGCAAATCTGCCATTTTGTTTTCAGTTAGCAATCAGAAAAATGCTTGGCATTTAAAATTGGGACCCTCTAGCAACCTAATTCTTTTTGTATTCACCTAGTCGGACCCTGAGGATGCTAGGCATGTGTTTATGTTGTGGTAAAACACCCTAAAAATATGTTTTTCAAGTTTCTGGAAAAAGTACTTTTGCAAAGTAGTGTTGAACGTGCGGCACTGTCGAATGAATTTGTGAAAGCTTTCACAAAGTTCGACAGTACTTTTCCAGGGTGTGTGAAAATAACAGCAATTTTTTGGCACTGTGCAGCAAAAGAATGGTTTGGTGTTTTGGGTTGAAATTTGGAGGGAATGCAGCCAAGATGTCATAGATGTGCCTTTTACTGGTTCAGTAAAAAAATATTACTCAACGGCCAAGTGACGGCACTCCAAAGTTGACACTTTTTCCTATAGCATAACATTAAGGCGTCTGTTGCATTACAGGAATTGTTTGGCACAGTGCTGCAAAGTAATGGTTTGGTCTTTTGAGCTGAAATTTTGAGGGAAGAAAGTCAACATCCCAGAGATGTGCCTTTCAGTGGTTTGGTGAAATAATAGTACAGGGAGCCAGAGTTATGTCACTCCGAAGTTCTCTTTTTTTCCCATAGGATAATATTATAGCATTCACCGCACCTTTCAGGGCCCGCGTCTCGGAAACGGTGTGAGATATGGACTTTTCATCAGAAAAATGCTGAGCCCCTTAATAGGGGCTAAGTACAAAACTATCCAGGAAAGTCATAACTCATATGACTTTTACATTTTTTTTCTACGTCGCACGGTTCCTGAGATATAAGCAATTTAGTATTCCAACTCCTCATTTTGTGCTCTGAGACCCATTATTATGCATATATTCTTTGTACTCACTGTCTTTCTATATACAGATTTTGGGAAAAAATTTTTTTTTTTTTGTATAAGTGTTATGTTTAGTGCTTCTCTTTGTGGTTCTGTACCTGCTTTAGTAAGTTTTTTGTGTCTATGCCATCTTGCGTGTTGCCATTTACATTTTCATTTGTGTTTATGTCTATGTAAATTTATCTCTTTTTCTCTACAGTAGTGTTTATCTTTGTGTTTTGATTTGTGGTACCATGCACATTAACATTTGTGTTTTCTGGCACTGTGTTACTATGTGTGAAGACATCATGTGGCGGGAGGGCCCTGCGCTCCCGCTGCTGTATCACATTTAGTATATTTCAGTACTGTTTATATTTGCATTATGTGTGGTGGGACTGTGAGGGCTGAAGGGCCCTGCAGTCCCTCTGTTGTATGACATTCAGTGTTTTTTGCGCTCCCACTGCTGTATCACATTTAGTATATTTCAATACTGTTTATATTTGTGTTTTGTGTGGTGGGACTGTGAGGGCCGAAGGGCCCCGCAGTCCCACTGTTAAATGACATTCAGTGTTTTTGGCCCTCCTGCTGCTGTATCACATTTAGTATATTTCAGTACTGTTTATGTTTGTGTTTTGTGTGGTGGGACCATGGGGTCCAAAGGGCCCCGCACTCCCAGTGCTGCATGACATTCAGTGTTTTTAGTGCTGTTTATGTTTGTGCTTTGTGTGGCAGGAGCAAGGGGCCGGAAGGGCCCTGCACTATTGTCACTGTATTACATTCAGTATTTATCAGAATTGTTTATCTTTGTGTTTTGGTTTGTGCTATCATGTGCATTAACATTTGTGTCTCCTGGCACTGTGTTAGTATGTGTGAAGATATCATGTGGAGGGAGCATGGGGCCCAAAGGGCCCCTCACTCCTGCTGCTGTGTCACATTTAGTATATTTCAGTACTGTTTATGTTTGTGTTTTGTGGTGGGACTGTGGGGCTGAAGGGTCTCACACTCCCGCTGTTATATGACATTCAGTGTTTTTAGTGCTGTTATTTTGTGTTTTGTGTGGTGAATCTGGGTCCTGAAGGGCCCGTGCTCTCATGTTTTTTTTTTTTTTTTTTTTTTTTATTTTCATCTTTATCCCTCCTTACTGCCTCCGTGCCCCTCCTTCCGTCCGCTCATGTCCCCGGTACCTACCTTCAGGGATCTGCCCCTAGTGCCCAACCTCCTCTCCTCTGCACATCGGGGTCTGTCCCTATCGGTGGTCCGGGCGGACTCGGCGGACTTTCATCTAGGGCGCGGAGGGTATTTCCGTTTTCTCCTGACGTCCCCGCTCCCCCAGGACGCCTTGCGCTAGGGACGTACGTCCCTGAGTGGTAGCGTGCTTACGCACGCAGACCCTCATGCGCCGAGACGTCCCCCTTCCCCGACTCCGACAAGCGGAGCCGCCTCCACCCCTTCCCTCTGCCGGTGCTTCCACCGGCTATGGAAGGAGTGTAGGCGCGATCGCTCTTTGATAGCCACCCCTGAGGAGGGAGCATCCCGTTGGGACGCTCAATCCTCCCTCCCGCCGCGACCCCGGACGGCCTGAGTCCGTTCCCGAACCCGGGTCGCCGGCGTGGTACGAGGTGTGGCGTCTAGCGCCTCAACCCTCAGCGCCACCGGGCGACCTCCGTGCTCTCATTGTTGTATCACATTTAGTATATTTCACTACTGTTTATGTTTGTGCTTTGTGTGGTGGGACTGTGAGGGCTGAAGGGCCCTGCAGTTCCGCTGTTGTATGGCATTCAGTGTTTTTTGCGCTCTCGCTGCTATATCACATTTAGTATATTTCAGTACTGTTTGTATTTGTGTTTGTGTGGTGGGACTGTGAGGACCGAAGGGCCCTGCAGTCCCTCTGTTGTATGACATTCAGTGTTTTTTGCACCCCTGCTGCTGCATCACATTTAGTATATTTCAGTACTGTTTATGTTTGTGTTTTGTGTGGTGGGACTGTGAGGGCCGAAGGGCCCTGCAGTCCTGCTGTTGTATGACATTCAGTGTTTTTGGCACTTCCGCTGCTGCATCACATTTAGTATATTTCAGTACTGTTTATGTTTGTGTTTTGTGTGGTGGGACCATGGGGGCCAAGGGCCTTGCTCTCCCACTGTTGTATGACATTCAGTGTTTTTTAGTGCTGTTTATGTTTGTGTTTTGTGTGGCAGGAGCGTGGGGCCAGAAAGGCCCTGAGCTATTGTCACTGTATTACATTCAGTATTTATCAGAATTGTTTATCTTTGTGTTTTTAGTTTGTGCTACCATGTGCATTACATTTGTGTTTCCTGGCACTGTGTTAGTATGTGTGAAGACATCATGTGGTGGCTCCCACTGCTGTGTCACATTTAGTATATTTCAGTACTGTTTATGTTTGTATTTTGTGTGGTGGGACCGTGGGGGCTGAAGGGTCTCACACTCCTGCTGTTGCATGACATTCAGTGTTTTTTAGTGCTGTCCACTGTTGTATCACATTTAGTATATTTCAATACTGTTTATGTTTGTGTTTTGTGTGGCGGGAGCAGGGGGCCGTAAGGGCCCTGCACTATTGTCACTGTATTACATTCAGTATTATCAGAATTGTTTATCTTTGTGTTTTGGTTTGTGATACCATGTGCATTAATGTTTGTGTTTGCTGGCACTGTGTTAGTATGTGTGAAGACATCATGAGGCAGGAGCATGGGGCCCCGCCGCAGTCCCACTGTTGTATGACATTTAGTGTTTTTGGTGCTCCTGCTGCTGTATCACATTTAGTATATTTCAGTACTGTTTATGTTTGTGTTTTGTGTGGTGGGACCATGGGGGCTGAAGGGTCTCGCACTCCCGCTGTTGTATGACATTCAGTGTTTTTTAGTGCTGTTTATTTTTGTCTTTTGTGTGGTGGGAGCATGGGGCTGGAGGCCCAGGAGATCTGTAACTCAATGTATGAACACCTAGCCCACATATTGCACACTGAGTTGACAGTGCAGAAAAAAAAAAATCATAGAGGTGTAGAGTGTGATGGGGGAATTGCACTTCCACACCACTCGCTGCATCCTAAGTAAATAGCCACAGGAAAAGATAGGCAATGTACATCAGCTGTATAACTCTCTGATTACAGGAATAATTCAGTTAGCACAGTTGTTACTTGAATGGGTTCAGACAGGAAATGTGTCTCCAAACGTGAGAGCAGGTAGTACATTGTAAGTGGAGATACACAACACAGGTGAGGGAATGAACATCTTAGTGGAGATACAGAACACAGGTGAGGATTTGTACATCAATGATACACACCAGTGATTGCAGGGATGCTGAAGTTACCTCATTTAGGATTTGCATGGATTTAGGCAGCTAGACATGTTACGCCTTTCAGAATTTGTGGTGCATTATGACTGTTTATCTTTTGGAACAATAGGGGACTGGAGATCTATGGCACACCTCTGTAGTTGTAGGTACAGTGAAGTTGCCACAGTTATCTGTTGCATGAGCTCAGCCAGGGAATTGCAGTAGACATAGCAGTCACTGTATCCTAACTGTTTAGCCACAGCTGCATAGTATTGGGTAGTAATGTGCGACACCTTGCTGTAGTAATTACTGCATGCTGAGTGGAGAGGCACAGAAAAAGTAAGTGCCTTGCTGACTTCTTAACACTATTAGGAATTATGGGAAGTGTGACATGCAATGTGCCACATCATAGGCTATGTTGTGGATACTGAGTGGACAGCATAGCAAGAAAAATAGTACATGGTCACGTAGTTATGGTACTATTTGTTGCAGTTGATTTACATGCTTAATAGAAACAACATTTACGCTCTAATGTCATTATGCTATGTTTCAGTAAAGACTCAATACAGGTGGTTATGTTTTAAAAAGATTTATTGCCAGTTGGTGAAACTGAAAAAGGTCCAATTAAGATTATATTTTCTTTACAAAATCAGTCTCACAATAAAATCCTTGCATGTGTGTAGTCATTGCTTGGAATATATCTAAATGTGTCACATTTATAGCAACTAGGTTAGATGAATTGGAACAAGTATGTACATATTGTAATACAGCATAGAAAGAAGGTACCATAAGAAGGTTATTTGGTCTTTTAAGTGTGATTGTGTTGCAGGGTTCACATCTTTAGGTAAAGTGTTGACTATCCCTGCAGTGTTCTCCCATCTTCTATTGCCATGGTTGTTATCTTCCTTCTATGCATACACCTGATTCTTTAATAGCGAGTCACTGTCTTTAATGAGGTGACCTGTTTTATCACTGAACTTTAAGTGTTCACTACTGTTTGTGGGAAGAAGTGCTTTCTGACATTCCTGTTGAACTTGTGACACTCAAGCTGAACCTGTGGCTCTTCATTGTATTTTAGCTACTGAGGTTGAAGAGATTTTGGTTAACAATATTATTTATATGTATTAAGTTGATGACTTTTCTAATTATGTGTCGTCCATTAGTTGTGTCCTGTATTAATAAAGGTATGTCGGTTGCTTCTAAGCAGTGATTACACACATGAAACAGTAATGTTCAGTTGTTATTGTGTGACTAATAATGTGTATGCTCCTGGGGTGGGCAAAATACCAGATGCTAAGAGTTCAAGTAATAGAATATAAAAAAAATCTGATTTCAGTGACATTAGATAACTGGTATGTTCAGTTAAATATTTAATAATATGTCACTGACTAGGGGCATATGGAAAATTACCATCCAACCCCTCAATAGAGACGATCATAAATATTGTCAGGAAGAGGTATGAAGTGCGATGTGATCAGCAACAGTGTCTGATCTGCCATTGTCAGTAATTTTACCATAGGTTAGAATTACTTGTATGACAAGTGCAAAAAGATTTCATATTATTACAGGTACAAAAAACATTTCTTTCAATTGTTACATTGGTTTCTATGTTAGCTCTGAACTAGTAAGTAAAAAAATATGCATGGTATGCTGTTTTATCAAAGATATGGTTCATTGAACTTAATCAGTATAGTGTTGTATTATATGTTACGCATTCATTTGTACTGTACTCATAGTAATACTTTTACTAGAACAATAAAAGTAGTTAGCAATAATGGTAAGGTGGAATAAGAATGTAAATATTATTTACATGTAATTACAACGGCATGTCAAAGTCAGTTAATAATAAGATGCAATCGTTCAGTATTTACACTTGCTTCATTTAACTTGTTGCATTATGACTAAAGACTGTTATTTTTACATGTGTACAGTTTCAGTATAACAAATAAAGCAGGCATAGCTCAACACTGTTGCATGGTGAACAAATGATGCTGTTGTCTACATGTCAACAGCTAACAGACAAAAACAACTGGTGATAGACAACTTGTGACAGACAGTACTGTTTGGAAAATGAGACGTGTTGCACAGTTATTTACGATGGTGAGAACTTTTGTTTCTCTGCAGAGAGGAAAAGTTAGAAACTGGCAGCAACTTCTTGTTATGTATGGGTATGATACAGCTACAAGAAAAGATATGTACAGAAGAGGAGAGGCAGTAAGGCCTCTGTTTTGAGATGTACAATCTTTGATAGACATGTAAGCATGGTTTCTCTAGTGACTGAATACTGTTGGCGCTGATTGAAGCCACTACAACAATTTCCAGGTTGTCACTGATCCACACAAGATCTTAGATGTCATAGTGCATGAAATGTGTCTGCCAGTATAGCATTTTGTTGATATGCTATGGTTTGTTGAGAGTCGTAGATTGGAAACAATTGTACTGACCTATGACTGTTTCTGTCTAAAAGTAGTCATTTAAAAAATGCAACATGTTCTGTCCTATTCTTCTGAAATATGAAGGTCATCATAATTCTTCAATATTAGAAGATATGCATTTTTTAAGTGTTGTGGCAGTCTCTGTTCAAAACTGCTTGTAGAGTCATCACTCTCTACCCATCCACTTCTGTACCTTAGTAAACAGGTTTACATAGAAACATAGAAACATAGACTTTGACGGCAGATAAGGAACACTTGGCCCATCTAGTCTGCCCATTTCCCTCCCTACAGGATAGGCCACAGATTCTAGTTAACCAACAGCCTATTTCTTCCAACCCCCCACAAGAATTGCCTTATGTCTGTCCCATGCATTCTTGAATTCTCCCACAGTTTTAGACCACACAACCTCCTCAGGAAGACTGTTCCATGCATCCACTACCCTCTCTGTGAAATAATACTTCCTCACATTGCCCCTGAACCACCCTCCTTCTATCTTTAAATTCTGTCCCCTTGTTCTTGCACATCTCTTTTTCTGAAAGAAGCTACCCTCTTGGACTTTGTTGATTCCACTGAGGTACTTAAGAGTTTCTATCATGTCCCCCCTCTCCCTTCTTTCCTCAAGGGTATACATATTAAGCTCCTTTAGTCTCTCCTCATACAGCTTCTCTTGCAGACCCTCCACCATTTTAGTTGCCCTCCTCTGGACTACCTCTATCCTGTCTATGTCCTTGCGGAGATGGGGTCTGCAGAACTGGACACAGTACTCCAGATGGGGTCTCACCAACTGTCTGTACAGAGGGATAACAACTTTCTGTTTTCTGCTGCTGATGCCTCTTCCTATACATCCCAGTATACCCCCAGCCCTCCCTACTGCCTTCTCACATTGCTTGCTAACCTTAAGGTCATCTGATATGATTACCCCAGGTCCCTTTCCTTTTTGTTGTTGTTACTACCTCCCCACCCATTGTGTATTCTTCCCTGGGTTCTTGTTTCCCAGGTGCATTATTTTGCACTTCTTTGCATTGAATCCTAGCTGCCATACCTCTGACCATTCCTCCAACCTTGCCAAGTCCCTTTTAATCCTTTCCACACCTCCTTGTGTATCCACCCTGTTGCAGATCTTTGTGTCATCTGCAAAAAGGCATACTTTTCCTTCCAGGCCCTCTGCAATGTCACTGATGGAGACACTAAAAAGGACTGAACCCAATACTGAACCCTGCGGTACCCCACTAGTAACCCCTCTTTCTTCAGAGTGGATTCCATTTACAATTATCTTCTGTGTCCTGTTGTGCAGCCAATGTTTTACCCAGGCTACCACCCTGGGACCCACTCCCAGGCTGGTTAATTTGACTATTAATCTTTTGTGTGGGACTATGTCAAATGCCTTGCTAAAGTCTAGGTAGGCCATGTCCACAGCCCCTCCCTGGTCTACTACTTTGGCCACCCAATCAAAGAAATCTATTAGATTCATTCCTGCTGTGAACCCATCCTGCCTTGGGTCCTGTGTTCCACTGGCCTCTAGGTACTCAACTATTCTTTCCTTCAGAAGTGACTCCATCACTTTCCCTACCACAGAGGTCAGACTGACAGGTCTGTAGCTTCCTGCCTCTGTCTTGGTCCCACTTTTGTGAAGGGGAATTACATCCGCCTTCCTCCAGTCATCGGGTACCACACCATCCTCCCATGATTTACTAAAAAGAGTAGCCAGTGGTTTCACTAGTTCCTCCCTTAATTCTTTTAGAATTCTGGGGTGAATTCCATCAGGACCCATTGCTTTGTCCACCTTCAGTTTTATGAGTTCTTGCAGAACCCTTTCTTCTGTGAAAGGACTGGGATCGACCCCCCTATCAAGAGTGCTTCTGTTAACTGGATTAGGCACTTCCCCCTCCTCTTTTGTGAATACTGATCCGAAATATTCATTCAGTATCCCTGCTTTTTCACTGTCCCCCTCTGCCCACCCACTGTTCATTCTATTCTGCCTCACTATCCCTCCCTTTGTCTTTCTACGCTCGCTGATGTTCCTATAAAAGGTTTTATCCCCTTTCTTAACTGAGTGGGCTATATTTTCCTCAGTTTGGGCCTTTGCTATTCTGACTTCCCTCTCTGCTTCCTTCTGCCTTAACTGGTACAGCTCTCTGTCCTGCTCCTTCTGTGTTATACTTTCTGGAATGCTATCTTTTCTTCCTGACTTTCACAGCCACCTCTTTGAGAACCATAGTGGCTTTTTCTTTCATTTTGATTTGTTTATTTGCTTCACAAAGGCTAGTTGCCTCTGTGATGGCAGTTTTGATGATTCCCCATTGTTGCTCCACACCTCCTTCTAGCCTGTTTGCTAGTGCTTTTCTGAGGCACTCTGCCATCTTGCCAAAGTCAGCCCTCCTAAAGTCCAGTACCCTCACTTTTGTATGGCTTGACTCTGTAGCTGAGTTTAACATGAACCACACTGTTTGATGGTCACTTGTCCCCAGATGGCAACCCACTTCTAGATCTGAGATCCTCTCACTGCCCCCGTTTCAGAGTATGATGTCTAAGATTGTTCCCTCATGAGTAGGTTCTGAAACTAGCTGTCTGAGGCCTGCCACCTGTAGGGCATCAAGAATGGCCCTGCTCTTGGATGTGGCTGCAGCAAATGTGCTCCAGTTAACATCTGGCATATTCAGGTCTCCCATCAACAGTATCTCCCCTTTCTCTGCCATTCTAAGAATGCCTTCTATCATATCCTTGTCCATTCCTTCCCCCTGACATGGGGGTCTGTACACAACCCCTGTGCAGATTGTGATGCCCTTTCCAGTCTCCAAGGTGACCCACAGTGCTTCCTCTCCTCCCTGTTTACTCTTTTGTTCAGTTGATTTTATCCCTTCCTTTACATAGAGAGCTACTCCTCCCCCTCTTCTCCCCTGCCTGTCTCTCCTGTAGGTTATGTACCCTGGTCTGTTAACATCCCAGTCATGGTTCTCTGTGACTGCTACGATATCCAGGCATCCCTCTTCCATCAAGGCCACCAGCTCAGGGAGCTTGTTGCCCAGACTATGGGCATTGGTACTCATTACCCTCCATTTCCTGATGGTCTTACTCCCTTTTGCCCCATCCCTGTCCTTCTTGCCTTTGTCACCTTCTCCATTTACCCCAGCCCTTCTCCCTATCAACACCTCTATGTTGGTGTTTGCCGCACTTACTACCATGATTATTTGGGGATGCTAGGATTTCCCTGCTCCTTTCCAGTGCCTCCCCCCTTGGCTAGTTTAAATGCTGGCCAATGAAGCATTTAAACCTATCACCTAGGATCCTGGTTCCCCTCCCAGGCAGATGCAGCCCATCATGCCAGCATAGGCTTGCATCACTCCAGTTGGACCCCCAGTCCCCAATGAAGCCAAATCCCTGAGCTCCACAACAGTTTTTCAACCACTGATTGAATACCATGGTGTGGAACACCCTAGCCTCTCCTATGCCATAGATGGGCAGCAGCTCTGAGAAGGTTACCGTGTGTGCTACTTGACTAAGGCCCCTCCCCAATTCCACAAACTCTTCCTGCACTTCTGTAATCCCTTTCTTAGCCAGGTTATTTGTCCCTAGGTGGACAATGACATCCAGCTCCCTCCCCTGTGCAGCTGCTCCATCAATCCTGAGGATTCGCTCCCTGTCCCTCCAAGCCATGGCACCAGGCAGGCACCTTACCTCCCTCTCCCCCTCCTCACCCAGTTCTAACTTCCTAACAATGGAGTCCCCCACCAGGAGTTGTTTCCTTCCCCTGCAGGGTCCCCTGCCACCCTTCTGTGGGTCTTCTTTGTGGAAGTTCCCTGCATCCTCCTTGGTCTCCATTGTGGGTGCCTCCATAGAGGAACCACACTTTGCTAGAATGGCATAGGAATTGTGGTGAGGTACAACTGGAAGGATGCACCTCTGTTCCACCACCCTCACCCTCCCTGAGCCCACTGTGGTACAACTGCTCTTCTTTCTTGGCAACCTCTGAGGCAACAGCAGTGGCACTGGTGGTCCCTGGATGGAAGAGGAGGTCCCACAAATCCTGGCCAACTCAGCCTGGAGATGAGCAACCTCCTCCCTCAGCCCAGAGAGATGCCTGCAGATGGGACAACACCGCATCCTCCAGAACATCTCCCGGAAGACTGCTGCTCCACAGCCACTGCACTGCACCACTCCAATAATGTCTTATTTCTGGCCCCTTAACTGTTTGCAATCCTTACTCTTTCTTCTGTTTTTTTTTCTCTCTCTCCTTACTTTCTGCCTGTATGCCCTTTAAGCTCCTGATTGTCCTGTTCTGAGACAAGAATATCCTATATTTCACAGTAGACCACTTACTTGCTCAGAGGCAGACCTCCAGCTGCTAGAGGGGGCCAGAGAGCTACTCTTGCCCTTCTAGGTTGGTGGGTCTTTGGTGGTTCTGTGATCACTCACTTCCAGCTCCCAAACAGGAAGTTCCTGTGTCAAATCCTGTGCCTATAAAAATAGAACGTTGGGTGAGGGGGTGGAGGGGAGGGAAGGAGGGCAATATAGTCCCAGCAGAGAAGTCCAGTCACACCGCAGTCCTTTCTCCTGGTGTCTTCTGCCAAGCTATTATCAGAATCTTTCTAAGGCAGTCTTCAAATGTAGCTTCCTTCTAGCTAAGCCACTCCCCCTACTTACTAGATCTTTCTACAAGTAATTTAAACCTCACAGCTATTAAGTCATTTCAATCACCTGAGATTTACACCTAGATAACTGTTCAGATACCCATTCAGTTCAGTTAACTCAGACAAACACCCACTTTTTTTTGTTTTGTTTGTTAGTTTTTTTTACCCTAAATTAAAGGTCCAAGTACAAAAGTTCTTCTTCTTTAGTCCCAGCAGAGAAGTCCAGTCATTGCCAGAATGCATACATTGACCATGATAATAGATTATACTGTGAGTGTCAAACACTGATTGGTTAAAACTATTCTACTAGCTGTGTAATCTGCAATAGGAGTGCCAACTCTGAGCCCATTGGAGTCAAACCTATGCCACATAAGCAACAGATATTGAGATGAACTCCTGAGATGTATGGACTGAGTGCATCTGCCTCCACACCTTTTACAGGAGTGACCACATTGAGCATTGGTGAATAGCTGTCGAAATTTGTCACTTTTGGCCTGAGGGACAAAAAGAGTAATCCACAGCATGTCTTCTGTGGTTTCACGCCATGAATGGCCACATGAAACACATACATATTTGGTTACATATGACACTGTGAGGTAGTGTCGCATTGGGGTGCTGTTTTCATCCAAGTTTTTATGATAGCCATCATAAACTTACTAGTGTCTTTCTGTATGTCAGCAGCAAATGTACTGCATCATATGTACCTAATGCCTGTCGTAGTGGTGTTAGTGACTGTACATTGTTAGACTGGTCAGAAGTCATGTTGACAATCTGCCTCAAAGTGTTTGATAGGGTATTGTCTTGTGAAGCAGATATTGCCTGCACAAAGTGTGGCATGTGAAGAAAAACTTGCATAGCTGAGTTAGCATAGCAGTTTACTCTAGTGTTGTTGTCAAAGACTGGTACAGCAGCTACACCAACTGATTTCTGATGAATTGCTGGCTCTGAATGTTTAGTTGAAGTTGTGATCTTTGTTGAACTCTTTTGAGTTGAATCACTTCTGGAAGCTTGTGGCTGTTTGGTGACACCTGTAGATTTGGCTGAAAGATGTGAGACAGCCAGATATGTAGGCAGTGGTATTAAAGACATTTGTGGCTGATGCAGAGTACGTGATCTGTTGTACTCAATAATGCATTGCTTGTCAGCTAGTATCTTCTGAGGTGCTAGAGTTATAATGTGCAACCCAGAAAGACTGCGGACATGTGAAAGTGCCACATAGCTCAAGCCATCCTTGAAAATGTCTGTACCTATGTCCACCATTGCTGAATCCAAGCTCAAACTCTGACATTTGTGAATAGAAACAGCATATGCAGCACATAATGGCAACTGTTTCCTGTTTACATTGATATCCTTTAAATACCTGGAATTTTACTCAGGTGCGTTCTATGTGTACAGGCTGTTCCATGTTGTCAAAGTGAACCACAAGTGTCTCAATGTATGTCTTCTGGACATTGTAGACAAAGTCAGTGAAGTTTCCCATGGCACCATTTACCGTGCCTCGTTCGACATCTAGATTATGTCGTAGCATGATATGTGCATTCCTACAAAGTGTAAGAACAGCTTCTAGGCCAGCTGTGGGTGAAACATCTGACTTGAGTTCACTGAGTGTTTCGGTCATTTTTTGCTACTAGGTTGCTACTAAGAATGACACCATCAACTGTGTCAACAGCATGGAGAGTTACAATTTCTTGGCTTTCTCTCTGCAGCATAACATTGTTGAATTCAGTGCATTTCTTTAGTTGTGGCATAAAGCACACTATGTGTCTTCCTGTAGAGTATACATCACTGAAAACATTACATGCTGTTTCTATGGATGCAGTATCTACTGTGATTCTCTGATCGTTTAACATAGCAACATGTTCTGGTGATAGAGAACCTGTACGAGCTTCATCTAAAAGTGATTTGTAAGCCAGATCACCACTTTGTTGCATGTTCTCATACAACTCAACATAGGTAAATAACTCCCAAATGTTATACCCTGCAATGCAAGCAAGAATATTCTTAGCTTGCTTGGCAGTTAGAGTTGTAAACGCATGCTCTGCATTGACTGGTGCAAGCCGTGAAAGGTCTCCCAAAACAACTATACTTTTGACACCAAATGGTACTCCATTGTCAGTACCTAAGACCTCCTGCAGAAGTAGATGAATACAGACAAGCATGACATTGGAGACCATGCTGATTTCATCAATGATGAGTAACTTCATCTTTGTCAACATGGAACGGAGCTGAGATGCAACCTCAAATGACAGTTTACGATACTCTCCAGTTCTCCCATGTTCCACTGGCAACATAAAGAGATGGTGTAATGTAACTCCACCAATGTTGTATGCAGCTAGTCCTGTGGGAGCAGTAAAAGCAATAGACATTGATGACCCTGTCAGGCTCCATATTTCAGCAGTGATGGCTTCAATAAGGAAACTCTTTTCTGTGCCAGTTGAACCACTAACAAAGATTAGTAGTGGCTTATAGTCACAACAGTCACATTTTTTTGTTTCATGTAGCAGGCCATGATGAACAGCATCAACTACTTGAGAGTGAACTACATGCTGCTGCTGATTTAGTCTTTCTCTCAAGTCAGTTGGGTTGACAGTGGAGTGTGTTCCATGTTGCATGGCTGCCTCAGTTTCTGAGATTAACACTTCTGGGGCATTTAAAGGCAGAGGTTCACCTAGAACAGCTTGTCCTTCTGGATCAAGGTTATCTTGTGAACTAACATGAGTGTCTTCCTGAAGCTGCTTCTCTGCCTTCTCAAGCTGTTCTTTCTCAGCCTCTAGTCTCTGTATGTATGTCTCTGAGTATTCTGTTTTGAAAGTCTCGTAACTGAGATTGAATTCTTCCTTGAATGTATCACAGTTACCTTTTAATTCAGACTCACTACTCCAGGGTCTAAATAGGAATAGAAGAGCAAAGTAGTAATGTTCTCAGCTCTCTGATGTGCCTAGATGCATTTTACAGTGGTCTATAAGCTATGGCTTGTGTCTCTTTATGAGACAGCCATCCACTCCGTTCACCTTGTAAATCTGGCATGTTGAGTCAGGTGATATATCTGCCTTGTAGTCATACCACTTAGCCACCTGAAAGAGACACATGTCATCCATGTCGTCGTGTCTACGTGGGTAGTATGTGTCTATCAGGTTATTCTTTTAGATATGTTTTGAAGAAGGTCTATTGGCAGCGAGCTCCTCAATTTTGGCATGGGGAATCAGTACACATTTGCGTTTCTCTTTGCAGTTTACACTGAGAAACCAGACAGCGTCAGACTTCCCGTACAGATGTGTACCCATTAAATGGTCACTGGCTTCATAAGCTCCACATTCTCTGTGTGAAAGAGTCTTCAAGCCCAATGACCAGAGCTGAGATGTCAGGCTTCTGCTTGAACTGGCAATATCTTCCCAAAGATATTGCAAGCTAGTCTGCTCATGTTTGGTTATGTACGAAATGACGTACTGCACCAGGGCCAATGAGTTATCAGCCACAAAGTGAACATCTATGTTTGCTTGCCACATTAGGAGAAGAGTTGGGTTGTAGCCATTGATGTACACCTCTTTCTCATCTCTGAGTAACTTGTATACCCTCTTGGTTGATTTTGCCTTCAAGTGGTGTCGCATTGCTGAGAAAAACTCATTCATGGAACCATCCTGACAAACTCATCTAGGAAATCCGAATTGACATCCTGTGTACCAATTAGATTTGTTCTTTACTATTTGCCGGCAGTATTTTGCACAAATATGTCACTGGAACTTTTGAACCAACTTCCATAGTGTATGACTGTTGTACTTGTCTGGAATGTGACAAGTGATATATTTCTTGATGAATGATAGCACTTGTGCTGCTTCATGTTCACCTATG
The DNA here is from genome assembly GCA_016271365.2 of Neoceratodus forsteri. NCBI lineage: Eukaryota > Metazoa > Chordata > Ceratodontiformes > Ceratodontidae > Neoceratodus > Neoceratodus forsteri. The sequence continues at coordinate 807,916,300 of CM028129.1, read as the reverse complement.
CATGGTGCATTCTTGATCCACAACAACATATGGATGTGAGGGGCACCCCATGCTTGATACTCCATCCTCCAAAAGTAATGCTCCACAATATCAAGAGGTGGATTGTCCTTTGACAATATGAAAGTCAGAATGTCATGGAACCACTTGAGAAAATGCCTTGTGACAGATACAGGATCAAGTGAACACATTTCTCCAACAGTCATTGATGAGATGCTGTTGACATCAGAATTTGCCCACTTCAACAGTTCAATGAGCTCATCCCAGGCATATTCAGCACAACTAAGTGTGACAAACCATGTGGCCGCACCATACTCTCACAGCATTGTCATCACTTCAGAGTGTTTGCGATACCAATATTCTTTGGTGCCTCGAAGACTTGAAAGAATAGAAGACAGATTTACTTGCACATTTTCATCTTTCTGCTTTAATTTCTCTAGAAATTGAGCAGCTGTTATTCCATCTAGTGGAGTTGTGAGATGAATAGTATGTGCAATAGACACAGGCAGAATGCTAAGTTCACTCTCCCAGAGGAGATGAAACAGGTACTGTATATTACATCTGAATTTTCCATCTTTACTGAGCACGTGAGTAGTGCGATACTCAGCACCCTGTACATGCACTTCTCTTTCATCTAGATGTCCACCTGACCCTTTCGGGAATAAGTCTGGGAAACAACATGCTTCTAGTGTTGCCTCCCAAATGCTGACAGGCTCAGCTTCCACCTGTTTCATTTGATAGAGATCAATGTTGTCTCCTACTGGATCTCTGCCATGTAGTGGGTGAATTGTGTACTGTTCATACACATTGTCACTTATCTGTCCACTGACCAATCATTGGCTTACTTGTTTCTAAGAGATCATGTTGGACAGAGAGACTAGTCATGTGATCTATGTCAAGGTCTGTATAAAAGGGATTGTTACTCTTTAAATAAGTAAGAGCAAGCTTTACCTTCTGTACATTGACAACATCTTGCTAGATGACCTTGGACTTTGTTGGAACACCATTTACAAGAATCACCAAACTATTTTTTGTAGAGATTGCTTCCACATTTTCCTGTAAAGGAAGTGGGAGATACAGAAAGGAACCCCTTAGAGATCTAACCAGCTCTTTCTGTGGAATGTTCCATGTCATTGTGTTCAGACATAGAATGGTTTGAAATGGTTTCATTGTCTGAATTAGAATGTTTTCAAACATATTCAATGTTGAAATCTCACTTGGTGTAACATGTGACTCCATATTATTCAGCAGTGACCTTGGTGGCAAAATGTTAGACTTCAGTTTGGAGAAACAGTGCTTGCACAGAAGAATGGTGTTTTCTAACTGAAAGTCAGATTTCAGCAGTAAAAATGCTGAGAGGCGGAACCACATGTCATTGTATGGTGACAAGGTTTCCAGGTTCACTGTGACTGTTTACTGTTGCACAAATAGTCACATGACACACATACATAGTCAAACTTCTGAGACTTTGCCAGCTCAAATGTTGCTATTTCTTTGCCGTACTGTCTCAGTATGTCAGTTTCTAACACTGAAACACATGTTTCAGCAGAACTTGTTGACTGATAAATTGTTTTATCTGGTACAGAATTTACATGTTGCAGTTGTTTGAGAACTGTGATGGCACCCTGCATGTCACCTGACTGCACTAAGTCATTTAAACAAGTGTACCGATTTACAACTTGTCGTACTTCATATACTCTGTATACAAAGTTCTGCATGCCTGTTTGATGCACTCCAAGCATCTGCATGTTGTGAAAGACATTGTCACAAACACCACTGTAGAGGCATGCTAGTGGGTGACCCATAAGTCCAGTATGTGGACAGATTTCACAATGGTCAATTTTGTTAAGCAGTTTATATCTTTCTTTGTGATCTGTAATCACAAATATGTTGACAAACTGTTCAACTTTTTCAAATGACGATTGCCTATGGTTGCAGGTGTCATCACATGGCCATGACAGACAGTGCCATTTATGGGACACAGTGGTTGCATCACAGTCATCATCTGTGTCCATTGCTGTGTTGTCACAGACACTGAGGACATTGGCCAGCTTACCAGACTCATCAATGGTGATCTTGGTTTCCTTTTTCTGTGAATAATAAGTTTCTTCCCAGAAATATGCCTCTGAGTGCTGTGTGTGCATCCAGTGACCTGTGAATACATCACAGAAATTGTGCACAGTCAAAGCAGGATACTGTTGTAGCCTTTTTTTGATGTCATACACAACTTTTCTGAATAGTTCAAGCACATGAAACATCTTACGCCATACACGTTGCAGTACAAACACTGCTCTGTTAACAAAAGTGCGTACTTTGAGATACAGTTTCATCAAAGACAGATAACTCTTTGTCTTTTTGCGCTCTTGTCTCAACACAGCAGCAATAAGTCTGTCAATCTTAGCTTTACTTGCTAGTGATCGAAAATACTTTTGTTTTCTCAGATGAAAATCACCAGGTGTGAGTTTATGGTGTTGTTTAGGAGGCCTGTTGATGGTTGCTGTTGCAATAGTTGTGTTTTGTCTGAGAAATCTACTCAACTGTTGCAGAGGTAAGCATTTTTTACTTGCTCTTGAGGAAGTATGTGCTTTGGATGTGGAGTGAGTTGTTGTAGAGCTCACTGTTACAGTAGAACTCTGTTTTCTTTCATGTTCTGAACTCACATAAGTGTTTTCTTTATCATCCTTAAGCAATAGTGAAGTACTATGATACCTGTCTTGTTTCCCTATACATCTACATCTGTATTTAGTAGGCATCGTTTGATATGTTAGTTCACAGTGGCAGTCAGCAATCTTACAGAAGCATCAGGCACCTGTATAAAAGACAGAGAGAAAGGCAAAATTAGTATATGCATGTGTTCATGCATTCTAACATTGTACATTGAGACATATGATTTAAGTATTACATCTATTTAAAAAAGTAAATATTTGAATTGCATTAGTTAACATTAACAGTTTTATTTTGTGTTACATTGTCTTGTATATCATTATCACTATAGCATATAGATTTTGTTCCGTTTTATTTCACTGTTCAGTAATGAACAATTAGTATTATTCAGAATATTTTTTTTAGCTAATGATGTCACACTGCTGGTTACACAATTACTTTATTAACAATCTTTCTGTTAATGAGTAACACATTAATAACTCAACTTTACACACTTAGCTTAAGTTAGTGCATTTGCAATATTTTCATGTCACATTCTTAACATTGGCATTTTACTACATCAACTTGTAAATTATGCAGCTGTCATTTTTCACATCCTTGTTAAAATGTTTGTATACAGTTACAGTGTCCACTGCCACAGGCGGTGTGTGAAACCACTGTTCAGATCACATTGTGATGATGACACTGACACTGGTCATAAGCAGAGGTATGGAAATGAGTACATATAAAATTTGGTGATAATGCTCTGGTATATGACTGTGTTATGAGTGTGTATATGAACTGCACAACACACACTTGTAAGTTAGTGCATTTGCACTATTTTCATGGCAGGTTGTCATCATTGCATTTCACCAAATCTTCTTGTGAACCGTACAGCTGTCATTTTTCACATGCTGTCTGAGATGTGTTTTCGCACTTCGACATAGAATAGCGCAGCTGCTATGCAAAATGAGTGTTCGTAGCAAATTACGAAAGTGACAGTGGCACAGTCCATGAACAGACGTCCTAAAATGACTGTTTTGAAATTTTGGTGTGGCTAGTCCATTAAATGATTGTTTTACAAGTGTGTGTAGGAACTGTGCAACACACACTCGTTAGTTAGCATATTTGTACTATTTTAATGGCAGCTATTAAACATTGACATTGAGGCACACTTTGTTGTGAACTGTACAGCTGTCATGTTTCATATTCTGGCCGAAATGTCTTTTTGCACTGTGCCGCAGAATGACACAGTTGCTATGTAAAATCAGTGTTCGGAACAAATGACGAAAGTGACAGTGACACTGTTCAAGAGCAGAGGTCGTAAAAGTACTATGTACAAATGTTGGTGTGAATAGTCAATAAAATGAGTGTTTTATGAGTTGCATAGGAACTGCATAATGCACACTCGTAAATTAGCATATTCACTGTGTTTTAATGCCAGGTTCTCAACATTGACATTTTCCCATAGTTTGTTGTTAACTGTACAGGTGTCATTTTTGATATTATTCCCAAAATGTGTTTTTGTACTTTAATGCAGAATGGCACAGTCGCCATGTAAAATAATGCCTGTAGCAAATTACGAAAGTGACAGTGACACTGTTCATGAACAGAGGTCATAAAAGTAGTATTTTGAAATTTTAGTGAGACTAGTCCATTAAATGACTGTTTTACGAGTGCAAGTAGGAACTACGAATGCACACATGGAGGTTAGTGTATTTGTACTATTTTTATGTCAGGTTGTTAATATTGACATTTTTCTACACTTTGTTGTGAACTGTACAGCTGTCATTTTTCATATCCTGCCCGAAATGTGTTTTCACACTTTGGCGCAGAATAGCGCAGTCGCTATGCAAAATCAGTGTTGAGAGCAAATAATGAAAATGACAGTGAAACTCTTCATGAACAGAGGTCCTAAAAGTACTATGTTAAAATTTTGGTGTGAATAGTCTATAAAATCACTGTTTTACAAGTATGCATGGGAACTGCACAACGCACTCTTGTAAGTTAGTATATTCGTAGGATTTTAATGCCAAGTTCTCAAAATTGACATTTTTCCACAGTTGTTGTGAACTGTGAAGGTGTGATGTTTGCTTACCCTGCCCTAAATGTGTTTTCGCAATTCAGCCGCAGGATGGCGCAGTCCCTCTGTGAAATCAGTGTTCGGAGCACATAACTAAAATGACAGTTACACTGTTGATAAGCAGAGGTCCTAAAATGACTGTGTTGAAAATTTGGTGACAATACTCCATAAAATGACTGTTTTGTGAGTGTGGTTAACAACTGCCAAACAATGCATTCCTGCAAGTCTGTTGCATGGTGCCGTACTTGCTGAACAAAATCACCTTTTGTGGGTACATGTACAAAATCACAACACTATGTGTCTCCACTTGTGACACTGCCAATGCAGTGTGACAATGTTCAGCATTGAAAAATTGCTTGTTTTTGCCATAAATCTTCAAATTCTGTTGAAAATTAAATATTTTGGAAGAGTAGTGTCGTGTGCACGAAAGTGTCACAAAACGTAGTGTCGTGCATTCAACAGTGCCGCAAATAGTACTGTCGTGTTTGACAGTATTTCAACAGTACAGTTGAACATTCGACAGTGTTGAAAAAAGTACTGTCGTGCATTCAAAAGTTTCACAAAAGTACTTTTGTGCATTCGACAGTGTTGCAAAAGTAGTGTCGTGCGTGCAAAAGTGTCACAAATTTTAAACTAGGGAGTGGAAAGTGCATTCATTTTCAAATCAGATCTGATTGTATTTGAGTAACAGCTCGTTCTGCCAATGTTATGCCAGATTTGTCAGGCCATGTGAACCAACCAATCAAAGATGGACAACACTGTAGAAGAAGTCAACAGCAGCCAAGTTAGTTGATACTGAGAGACAGCATTTTGAAAACTGTAAGCACATTATATTTTATTAAGCATTTTTCCTAGTATGATTAAAAGTGCTAGTGACATGTAAATACCATTAATCAAAATGTTTCTGGGTGCTGTATTTGATTATGTTGCTTGTTATAACCTAAGATGAAGTATTATTTGGGTAAAACTGTTTAAAGTCAGATAGTTATTTAGTACTTACTTGTACAGATACAGCTGCAAATAGAGGGAGATAGGAAGCTGCACGTGGACCCATAACAGGAGAGGGAAACAATCAGACATGTTTCTGCAGTTGTAATTGTTTAAAACTGCCTATGAAAAGGATGCATTTTTCCCTCCTCTTAATGTTTGCACATTTTAGCTGCAGCAGAAGTGTAGTAATAGTCAGTGCATAGCCTACATTGGTTAATGAAGGCAGAGTACTAGCCAATGATTTTTTTTATTTGTGTGTTATGAATCAGCCCAGTGAAGCTGGCTTGACGTTAGGAGGGAAAATATCAGTTTTACTTTCACTACTGCCTAGGCACTGCAGGGTGAACACTGACTTTTTTGGTAGCTGTCTGTCCACTTCTGAGTTTAAAACCTGATAATGGCAGAAAATAGCAAAAGGACTTTGTGGATAGTTGGAAGTAGTATCGTGAGACGAGCGTCTGAGTATGCTCAAAATAGTGATTTTGGGAGAAGCCTGCAGCTCCCAAATTGCTTTGTAAAGTGGCTTGGTAGTGGTGGAATGAGGTGGGATCACCTCATGCCAACCATGCACAGACTTTTGAGTACTCAGCCTCATACAGACATATTGCTGATACATCTCAGAGGTGGTGATTTGGGCACCAAACGCTGGGTAGATTTAGTAACAGAAGCAAAATTGGACCTTGCTTCTATTATGAGTATGTTGCCTGCCTGCAAAATCATTTTTTCAGATATTACAGAGCGTAGGGTCTGGCAAGCAGAACACCATATGTACCTGATTGACAGAGCCCGAAGAAAAGTCAACATGCAAATATCTGCATTTCAATGTATGTCTGGAATGTACACCATACGTCACCCAGAAATTAAGTATTGTTATGATTGGCTATTCCTACCAGACAGTGTACATTTCTTGCATGCTGGCAATTGACATTTCCTGGGAGACCTTCAAGATGCAGTCCTCAAAGTCCTCTAAGAATATCAGACTGTTTGATCAAATATCAAAAGTTCAACAAATGTTCTTTTCAGAACCAAAAAAAAGTTGTTAAAAAAATAGAACAGCTGCATACATCACTCACACACATGTAACACATGGGTTGGGAGTATTCACATTGTGCCATGCTGTGTAACAACACTGGGGAAAGTGCAATAGCATATTGTTGTTAGTACAATATTTAGCACTGTTGTGGTGTGGTTAGCATTGTAAAATATTTCTTTCTCTAAGGTACATTGTACATATTACTCTGGCACTGCACAAGTGTAAGTGGGCAGAGGAGTAGGGGTGTTACAACACTGAAGTGCAGTGGTGGTAGGTTAAAGTATTACACTATTTAGTAGTATACGTGCAAATGGAGCCATAATACATGCAAGGCATAAACACAGCTATTTTCATATTATCATGGTGTTATTAGTATACAGGTATGCTCTTTATTAGTAAGTTGTTGCTTGTATTGTCTGAGTCAGGATCTGTTGTCTACTGATGTCACCCCCCCAAGTAGCTTGGTAATTATGTATTTCAAAAGTAGACTTTGTTTTTTTGAAAAATACATGGTGGTAGTACAGTGGAGTGTTGCCTTTCACGTTATAATGGGTTATGTTTTTAAAAGTAATCCTTTGTGGCCTTGTTAGCTCTGCTTTGTTGTTAAATTGCCATGGAATGGTAGTTGCAGTAAGCACAATGGTTACTTTTAAACAGAAAGAATACAGTTGGGTGAGGGGTTGGGGTGCAGTGTATCACCATGGATGTATTTCCATAGCAAAATCATACTTGGTGAGGCACGGGTGATGACAATACATGGTACAGTGGACTTTGGTTCTCAACACAAAGCTGTTTACTGCATATTGTGGTGTGCAATACTGCAGCAGTACTGTGATTCTCATTAGTAAAATTTTTTTGGGGGGGAGCTTCAACAGTGTGATGCAGAAGTACAGGTCATGGTTGGAGATACTCATGCCATTCCAGGGTTAATACCAGGACGTCTGAAGTGTGGATAATAGTTATACTGTTCCACAAAACAAAGCATGTGAAAAGTTATTCCTGTGTGAAGGGCTTTGGTAGGGTTGTGAAATGTGTTCTTGTCATGTTCTAACCATAAAACTTCATACAATACATAGAAATACATAAAATATGAGACATGACAGTAATGGAAATTTTTTTGCAGAAGCCAAAACAAAACATGAGGCAGTGGACCTTGCGAGAGGTGTGCTTGCTGCTTGAGGCAGTCCAAGCCAGGGGGAGTGCCCACATCTTAATACGGAGCACAAACAATAAGCTGGATTCAATGTGGAGGCACAGAAATAGTTTCCTACATGCTGTCTTAAAAGTAAAGAATAAGACCATGCTTCAGCTCAAGAGGAAGTGGAAGCTGTTGCGCCAGTGCTTCTATGTATTGAAGCAGCGGGAGGAGATACCAGACAGTGATAGGTGCTGGTACTACCTTGAGTATGAGTTGTGGGAGGCTGCAGGCAAGCCAGCTGCGGGGGAGCGTCTCACTCATCGTAAGTTACTCAACAGAACTTTGTACAATGCATGTGTCTTGATACTGATTTAGGTAAATTTATGAAATATGCTATGACAGTTAGTGGTATATTGCTGATCTGCCATGCCTGGTGTGGTTCAGCTGTGAGGGTCAGCTGAGTGACTGAACAACAGCACAAGTAGTAAATACACCTATATACGCAGTCCCTGTCATTGCATTTTGCTATGATACAATACTGAACTTGTGTTGTTGTGTTAATACAGATATGAAACTTTAATAGTGGGTATACTCGAGGATTTAGCACTGTTATGTGATGTGTTTTTAAAAATTAGGTTACTTAATTTTCATAACCCATTGTGTTACATGTATTTTATGATGATTTAAATAGTCAGCAAATGATAGTGTTGCAGTTACTATGCAGTATCCATTTTATCTAAGCAGAATTGTACTTCATGTAAAGTTCTATATAACTAGTGAGTGTTGAGTGCTGAGCGAGTTTATGATCTTTTCTTTTATGCAATTTTATTATGTATGACTAGTGTGTATTAACCACCATAATCAGCAGTCATGCAACTTAGTGATGCACAGTTTGGGGTTTCACAAGTTGTTAAATGGAGTTTGAAACTTTTAAATACTGGCCTAACAAAACAGAATGTACCTGAGTTGCAGTATTCTGATACATGGAATGCAAATAGTGTTTTTTGACCATGCAGTATGACAGATGATGTCTGGGTATCTTATGTGAAATATGGTAAGATCACCTTTTCTAGTTACTAGGGAACAGTTCATCTCTTGAGTTGTAGTCCCAAAGTTGTCCATGTTACCCAAACAACCATTTAAGGTGATTAAAGTGTTGTTGTGTCCTGCTCTTCAAGCATTATTTTTGATATTTGCAGCACTTGTTATTTAATATGTGCCTGCAATGCTTGTGGTGTACCTGATGACAGGCTATGTTAGCTACCTGAAACATGTTTAATGGTTACATAAAGTTGAGTTATAATGTGATGAAATTTACATGCAAGACTTAGTGGAACTATTTTTTATCTTGTTTCACAGGCCAAAGTAGGGCTCCCCCACCTGCAAGTGAGGTAGTGCCAGCAGAATCTGAAGCTGTGGAAGATGGTCACTCTGTTACTGACAGTGTCATTGTTGTTGAGTCAGATGGTAAGATACTGATAGAAATAATTGTAATATGTAATTGGGGCGGTATGAGGGTATCATGTAAGGTGTAAGCTGCACTGCTTAACTCAATTATTTTTAGGAAATGCTATTTAGTAAGTTAGTATTATGTGAAGCATCTATGTAATATTTGTATTAATACAATGTACAGCAATGAGATCTGTAGAATTCTGAGTTTTGATTGTGTACCTGGAACGTTTTTAGTGTTGTAGACAATACTGTGTACTTGTTGTGAAAAATAGCAGTCACCAGTCAGCCACATCAGGAATTCGGTGGCAAATGTATATGTTAATTGCAAAAAGAGCACTGGAAAGCTAATGGATGCATGTCACAGAAATGAAAAGTAAGTTTGAAACCAAATGGATGTATAAAATTAATTTATTTGTTAAAAAAAATGATTTAACACTTTGAGTTAGATATTCAAAAGGCTTGTGCATGCTGCAACAGTGTTGCAAGATGCAAAACCCACTGATGCACCCTGGCGTGATATTCAAACAGGAATTGCGCATGTCACAAATCCTGATACGCTGGAGCGCATCAGCAACGTATGCAGGGACACATGGGGGAGCATGCTCATGCATATTCTGCACAGCCCGAGATTCAGCCTGAGATGTGCTCAACCCTGCATGTGCAACCCCTACTTGTGCCGCTCAAACTTGATCCCCAAAAAAAAGGATACACAGCTGGTCATGTACAGGTAAGTTGTTGTATTGCAGGGTGCAAGAAGGCAGCTGCCATCTCTGGGTGGCTACCCGAGCTCTGGCTGAACCTTCGTGGTGGCGCCCACAAATCCATGCCCAATCATGGGCTAAGTAAATAAATTTATTTGTCCTACATTCTTGATGGTACAGTGGAACACCATCTGCTCGACCACGGGCTAAGTATAGTAAAATATTTGTCCTTCATCCCTGGTGGTCCAGTGCAACGCTGCCTGTCTGACTGCAGGCTAACTATAATAAAATAGTTGTTCTATATCCCTGGTGGTCAAGTGGATGGCTGCACGCCTGATCATAGGCTAAGTTAATATTAAATTAACCACCATCCCTGGTGGTCTAGTGGAGGTGTCTGACTGATTGTGGGCAAAATTAACATAAAATTAACCTATTAGCCCTGGTGGTCCAGTTGGCCTGTGTGCTTGATCGTGGAGTGAAGTACAAAAAACAGAAAGCTGTTATCCATGGTGTTCCAGTGGAACCCCCTCTTCAACTGCCCACTGATTACCACTGCCCCACTTCACCCCCCCTCCTGGTCAGCGATAGTCGGCAGCACTCCACCCACCTGCCGGCCTGCCGCCCACTGACTGACACCATTGGTAGGGCTGTATGCCCATTGGTCCACAGCGTGAGGCAATGGTCATGCAGAACATATTGTTCTACACATTGCAGATATGTGAATCAATCCATTCACATATCTGGAATGTGTAGTATGGTATGGTCTGCACGCCCATTGGATCAGGCTGTGGGACAATGGGCGCACAGCCCTACCAATGGTGTTAGTTGGCGGGTGTAGATGTGGGTGGGGTGCTGCTGCCTGCCACTAACCGTTGGGGGAGTGGGCCGGTAGGGATTACTGGGTGGGTGGGGAAGGGTGTCCACTGTACACTAGGTATAACAGGTGTCTTTAATTTTTTTTTTTGACCCTGTGATTGGGCAGACATGTCCACTGAGCCACCAGGGATAGTGGTTCATTTTATGTTAAGTCAGCACAGAATTGGACAAACAGCTCCACTGGACAACCAGGGATATAGCTTTATGTTATTTTACTTCAGCCTGCGATTGGGCTGTGGGGAACATTGACGCGCTACAGGTGGTTCGTTCCCCAACGGCTGCTGCCTGGCAGGGCACCAGGTGCAATTTTGGGGGGATTGGTGCATCTGCATGGAAATGGGGCCATAATGACATGAAAATTGCCCCATTTGCACCATGCATACATTAGGGCCCCATTTGCATGTTGACTTTCAAATATCATGGTTGTTGCACCTAGCACAATGGAACTAGTGCTACTGCATCCCCATGGTCCACTATGGCCACTGGTGCTGGTGCAGTGCCACTGTGCCATGTGCAGATATTCACGTATCTGGAATGTGTAGTACAGTATGGGCTGTATGCCCATTGGCTCACGCTGTGTATCAATAGGTGCACAGCCCTACCGACGGTGTCAGTCGGTGGGCGGTGGGGTGGCAGATGGGTGGGGTGCTGCCACCCACAGCTGACCGGGGGGAGTGGGGCAGTGGGGATCAGTGGGCAGGTGGGGAGGGGTGTCCACTGGACCACCAGGGATAATAGTGTTCTTATTTTATTAATTCAGCCCGTGATTGGGTGGACAGGTCCACTGGACCACCAGGGATAATAGAATTCTTTTTATTTTGATTCAGCCCATGATGGGGCGGACAGGTCCAGTGGACCACCAGGGATAATAGTGTTCTTTTCATTTTCATTCAGCCTGCGATCAGGTGGACAGGTCCACTGGACCACCAGGGATAATAGGGTTCTTTTCATTTTCATTTAGCCTGCGATCGGGCGGGCAGCGGTCCACTGGACCACCAGGGATATGGGATTTATCTTTTATTTACTCAGCCTGCAGTCAGATGGGCAGCGGTCCACTGGACCACCAGGGATATAGGATTCATCTCATTTTTTACTGCAGCATGTGATTGGGCTGTGGGGCACATTGCTGTGCTGCAGGGGGCATCAGTCCCCAAAGGCTGCTGCCTGGCAGGGTGCCAGGCACAAGTTGTCGGGGATCGGCACACCTGCATGCAAATGGGGCCATAATGACATGCAAATGCCCCCATTTGCGCCTTGTATTTATTATGGTCCCATTTGCATGTCAACTTTTGAATATCACGGTTGATGCACCTTGCACAATGGAACTTGCGCTAGCGCATCCCCATGCTCCACTCTGGCCACTGGCACAATACCACTGTGCCATATGCACTGCAGGTGGCCACGGTGTGATATTCAATGATGATGAGCCATGGCGCAGCTCCGTTGAATATCGCCCTGTCCACGCCCCTGTACAGCCAAGCTGAGCTGCGCCCAGGCTTGTGCCACAGCCTGACGTAGTTTGAATATCTGGGCCAGAGTAAATAACAATTTGACATGTGTGTCTCTTTTGTAGCAGTTATTAAACAGATGATTATGTAAACATTGGATTATGTAATCATACTGTTGGTGTACAGGTAGTCTAATATTCTGTTGCAGCTGTGAAGAAATGATATCGGCACAGATGGTAAAGTTTAGTTGTCCATACACAATGAAGAGGTAGTGTCAGTGTATATGAGACTGTGTTGTTTATTGTGGTGAAACATTTAGATACTTAGTGTTGCCATATACAGTAGTAAGTAAAATAAAACAATAGTGTAGAAAGTGTACTCTTCTTATAAATTGTTTTAACTTGTCGACAAAGACAGAATATGGGAGAAAAAATATTATAAGTGAACTGGCAAGACAGGACTTATAATTTGTATCACAGTTCTATGTAGTGTTAATAGTGGCAACAAAATGTATAACAGTTATTGAATTAGATATCAATATTGTAAGGTGAAAGACAGCAAGTTAATCAGTGTTTTGAGGCTGATATATTGATTTATGTTTTTTGACTCTTTGTAGGATGCCGTTGTGTTAAACGCAGTACTGGCCACTGCCGCTGTTACCGGAGACTGAAGCGCAAGGTTGACAGTCTCATTAAAAATAATGTTGCGCTCCACTGTCCTTCATGGAAGCACAACAGTGGACTGTCAACCTTGTGCTCGAGCCTGTGGTGACAGCGGCTGGGGACACCATGGCCAGTACCAGCACTTCACCTCCATCTCCAATTGTGGCATCCAGCTTCCCTGGGACGAAGTGACCAGTCCCCACACCTGTCCGGTGTCTTCTCTGGAGGGCGCAACAGTTTCTACTTCCATTGTGCCTCCACATTGACTCCAGCTTACGGGTTGGACTGCCTCAAGCAGCATACACCACTCGCAAATAGTGGCTGCAAATTGTTTTAATTCTTGTGTTACTAATTGTTGTATTTATTTTTGTAAATAATTTTTTTTAAGTTTTATAAATAAAAATATATATTTTTTTCTGTATTTATTTTTTTGTAAATCATAAAAATCAATATAGTTTCTCTTTTTTGTTACTTTTACAGTTTAGCAGATTGGATTTTTGCTGGTTTTTTTTGTCAAGAATGACTTTTGCATGTAAGATTTTTAAAAAATATTTTCATACTTTTATAATGACATAGAATAAATATTTTTTGAGTATAACATTTTGTTTGTGGTATTATTCAATTGTGGGGATGTTTGTCATCAATATTTATAACAAAGGCTTAGAGAAATGTAGTTTTCTCATTTTCTCAAACATTCTAGCAGATTCATGTGGAATTTTAATTAACATACATATGTAGGTTGATCATATGTTGAACAAGGTTTTACACTATTTAAAACAACTTTCATTATTGTGGCAATAAGGGACTTTCAGGGATTATGTTAATGGTCAGTTAATCAGCCTGTAAGTGCATCTGATAGTCTGTACGCATTAGGTTGCACTACACCAGTAGCAGGTGATTAACAGAGCATTAACACAACTGTTGGCGTGCCTTATTGGTTGAATATTCTATAAGAAACCATTCGGCTTACCTAGTTTGTTAAAGAAGATTGTTATAGACAGCATTTAAGGTTTAAACAGATGACACATTTCAATTCTTATTGTGTTACATATGTTGCAGTGTTATGAGAACATTTTTGTACCTGCATTAGTAAGTCTGATCTACATTTAAATTTTTTGTCTAGTAAAGATACAGAAGAGGAAGATGTAAGATATCTGAATATTTAAAAGTGGTGCTTAGAAATAGACTACTGCATTTTTTATATGTCAGAAGAGTAGGCTCATTGACTGCAAAAAGATAATGAGTAAAACACTGCAACATAATAAATTAGTATTGGCATAAGAGTGGTAAGTGAAAGTAAATACATAAATATAAAGAGGCATATGGTTGAGATTCATGTTGTCTTACTCTCCATAACAGAAAATCCTGTTAGATGAGTTACTGTGTTCTAAATTTTGGTGCATTTGTCTGTATGTGCAGTCCTAGTACAACAAAAAAATCATATACTATTGGTGCTTATCATTCTCAAAAAGACAGGATATTCATGGCAAAAAACTCTGTTTAATGCATTAGTTAGGGTTGTTCCACAGCAACAAAAGTGAGGAACTTCGGTGTTAAGGTTGAAAACCCTAACTCCAAATTCACCCCCCCAGCACTACACACACACAGACACACGCACACACATGCAAGTAGGGGGGAGGACCAAGGCAACACAACCAATGACAGACAACTAGCAGCAGGCGACAGAAATGAAAAGCAATTGTCTAAATATACTACAAGACATCCCCACCCACCTGACCAGGTACTGCATGCCCAGTGGAGATCAACAGCAAAACTGAGGCCAGGTACACCAAACATGCACATTCCCTGATTGCAGGTGCACACAACGTACCACACTTAGTAGTTGCAAGGCCTTACCTAGTGATGCCCCATACTCCACCACACCTGGTACTGCACTGTGACTGGACATCAATGATGCAGGTGTCTGATTGCAGCAATACAAACGTTTTTACACTTATGAGTAAACAGAAATAAAGACAACAACATAAATTTACTACAAGACATAGTCATCATCAAGATACAAGAGGTGTTGCATGTACTATGTAATTTACATATTACTAAATTTACTGCAGCTGTCCATTCAAGATACAGAGTCTGATATTGAGGTATGGGAAAACTATTACCTGTACAAGGATGTGCAACTCTTAATGTCAGTATTAGGTATACAGTTTCAGTGATGTAGGTGTACTGCTGCTGTACATATATGTACCTTCACTGTGTCCGTATACTACAAATGCAGTAACTGTTCTGTCTAACAAAGAGTGTAATCACCTGGGTGAGAACAAGCAACTTCTAAATATTCTAACATTACTGTAGCTACAATGATGTAGGTGTATCACAGATGTCTACAAGCTCAATTTCCCTGTAACTCTTTACTGAGGATGTACTACCTGGTAAAGACAATGGCGTTGCCTCTCTGGTGCCTCACTTATTGAAATACTGGTAAGTTTAGTGTTGTTGCAATGAGTTATATAAGTCTGTACTGAAGATGTAGTACCTGGTAAAGAAAATGGCATTGCCTCTGTGACGCCTCTGTTATCGAAATTGTGGTAAGTTGAGCATCGCTGCAATGAGTGATCTGTGTTATTTATGCCCACAGTCTCACTTTTTTGTAGTTGGTCTACACTCAGATTGTAGTAAAAGTGATAGCTATGTAAATTTTAGTACAACAGGGATCAACTGGGTATACTGTACATATAAACAGAAATTCTTTTAGTATAGCTTTTAGTCACAATGGGATAAGTGTTTTTGGATGGGAGAGGGCATTCTCTATCACAGACTCTGTGAGTCATAATTCTACTAACCTTTGCATGTCTGCAATCATTGAGTTACAGTGTTAATCTTCATGGGTTTATTTTAAGTGGGGTTGGTCAGTGACTACGAAGTATGTGGTCTGAGTGGGTGGGGCACTGCCTTGCAAATCTCCTCCAGTGCCTAGTAGTGGGAGATGGTGTATACATGAAATCAAGCACACATATTATACCTGTATAACTACTTAGTTTTGCTGTGCTCTATTGCTGAGGTGGACTACCAGGTGTGGTGAGGTGTGGGGCATCGCTAGGTAAGGTCATGCAACTACTAAGTGTGGTACGTTGTGTGCACCTGCAATCAGAAAATGTGTACGTTTTGTGTACATGGCCTCAGTTTTGCTGTTGATCTCCACTGAGCATGCAGTACCTGGTCAGGTGGGTGGGGATGTCTTGTAGTACATTTAGACAATTGATTTTTATTTCTGTCACCTGCTGCTATTTGTCTGTCATTATTTGTGTTGCCTTGGTCCTTCCCCCTACTTGCATATGTGTGTGTGTGTGTGGTGCTGGGGGGGTGAATTCAGAGTTAGGGTTTTCAACCCTAATACCAAATTTCCTCACTTTCGTTGTTGTGGAACAACCCTAACAGATGCATTAAACAGAGTTTTTTGCCATGAATAAATATATATATATATGTATATATATATATTAGAGGCAAAAACTCAGTTTATCATTAATGAGTTGTTCACAAGTGAAAGGGAAATTGGCGTTAGGTTGAAAACTCCTGACCCGCCCACCTATCGGCATTAGGTGCATTGGGATCGTCAGCCCTAACTCTCACCCCATGACATGTGTAAAGCAGCAGAAGTATAGGAGAATGGGTGAGAGTTAGGACCCACGATCCCAATGCACACCCCAATGCCGGTTGGGGTGGGCGGGGTCCAAGGAGGTTTTCAACCCTAACACTGAATTTCCTCACTTTGTCACTGTGGATCAACCCTAACTAATGCATTAAACAGAGTTTTTGCCTCTAATTTCCCTTCTTTTGAGAATGATAACGAGAAGATAGTGAATGTAATGCGTGGAAGCCCCACGCTCCCGCCACATGATGTCTTGTGGCATACTAACAGGAACAGCAACACAAACAGAAATGCTAACAGTGGCGCACATGGTAACACAAGTGCGAATGAGAACAGAAAGGGTATCACACATGGTGGCATAGACAGGAACCGTCTGCCACGTGATGTGTTGTCACATAGTAACATGGTGCCTGCAAACAGAAATGTCAATGGGCATGGTGACGTAAAGTGAAACAGAAAGATAAACTGTACTGTAGACAGAAATGGCAAAAAAATAACAGAAACGCAAGCGCAAATGAAAACGCAAAGGATAACGCACATGGTGGCGCAGACGTCAACGGTAAGTGAAACGGGTACAGAACCGCAAGCAGAAAAGGCAACAGTAACAGTAATGTAAGCGCACAGGTTGGTGTTCCCCAAAACCTGCATAGAGAAAGACAGTGGGTACAAATAATATATGCATAATAATGAATATCAGCGCAGAAAATGAGAAGTTGGAATACTAAATATGTTATATCTCAGGAACCGTACGACGTAGAAAAAAAATTTAAAAGTCGTATGATTCAGAACTGTCCTGGCTAATTTTGTACTTAGCCCCCATTAGCATTTTTCTGACAAAAAGTTCATATCTAGCACCGTTCCCGAGATACGGGCCCTGAAAGGCGCGGAGAATGCAGCAATGTTATCCTATGGGGAAAAAAGAGAAGTTCGGAGTGCCATAACTTTGCCTCCCTGTAATATTTTTTCACCAAACCACTGAAAGGCACATCTGTGGGCTGTTGGCTGTCTTCCCTCCAAATTTCAGGAAAAAAGACCAAACCGTTATTTTGCAGCAGGGATCCAAAGGATTTCTATAATGCGTCGGGCGCCGTAATGTTATCCTATGGGAAAAACCGTCAAATTTGGAGTGCTGTAACTTTGCCGCTGTGTAATATTTTTTCAATACAACACTGAAAGGCACATCTGTGAGATGTTGGCTCTGTTCCTTCCAAAGTTCATCCCAAAACTCCCAACGGTTCTTTTGCAGCGCAGTGCCAAAGAATTGCTGTCACTTTCCACAGATGGAAAACTACTGCTCAATTTGCAAAGCTTTCAAAAGTTCGACACTTTCGTGGAGCACGAAAGTAATTTTGTATACTTTTCCAGAAATTTGAAAAACATATTTCTGGGGTGTTTAACCACAAAATAAAGACATGGCAAGCATCCTCAGGGTCCGACTAGCTGAATACAAAAAGAATTAGGTAGCTAGAGGGTCCCAAATTTAAATGCCAACCATTTTTCTGATCACCAACTGAAAACAAAATGGCCAATTTGCAAAAGTAACAGGCCCATTTGTGAAAGTAAAATTGCATTTGCGACACTGTCCAACTTTTTGTTAACTTTTCCCATTGACTTATAATGGGAAACTGTTTTTTGAATAACTTTTGAACCATTTAATATATTTTCACCAAATCTTTGAAAGGCACATCGGGACCCTGGCTGCATGTTCCCTGAAGATTTTGGGCCAGTCGCACAAACTGTACGACCTGTAGGCGCGACCATAGAATTCCAGAAAAAGTGTAAATGTGTGCACAGATCATGCTTAATAACTCTGCAGTTGTATATCCAACCAGTGTGAAACTTGGCAGATCCCAAGGCCTATGGTTCTTGATCATGTCTTCCAAATTTCAGCCAAATCCGTCAAACGGTTGCAAAGTTATTAAGGTGCAAATTTTTGGGGTTTAACATAGAAATGGCTCCTCAACCCTAACTATGGTAGCACTACCGTGCTACCATATATATATATATATATATATATATATGATCATTAGAAGCAAAAAATTTTGTTTAATGCATAAGTTAGGGTTGTTCCACAGTGACAAAAGTGAGGAAATTTGGTGTTAGGGTTGAAACCTACCCTTGCAGCCCCTCAGCCTGCCCCCCCAACTGGCATTGGGGTGTGTGATGGGGTTATCTGCCCTAACTCTCACCCCATCACATGCATGAACAAGCTGAGTCATAGGAGAATGGGGTGAGAGTTAGGACTGATGATTCCAATGCACACCCCGATGCCAGTTGGGGGGGCAGGATGAGGGGGTGCAAGGAGGATTTTCAACCCTAACACCGAATTTTCTCACTTTTGTCGCTGTGGAACAACCCTAACTGATGCATTAAATGGATTTTTTTGCCTCTAATTTCCCTTCTTTTTGAGAATGAGGACTATAAATGGTGAAAAGAATGTGGTGGTGGGAGCGTGGGGACCATTGGGCCCCACTATCCTACCACGTGTTTTTTTGTGACATAGTAACAGTAAGTGCAATGCAAACACAAGTGCTAACGGTTACGCATATGGTGACGCAAATGTAAATTGTAAAGCAAACATTAATAGAAACTCAATTGCAAACTGATGCGAAACCAAACTGTGATGCAAATGGAGACGCTGGCACATACGAAAACACAACTGATAATGCAACGGCGATGATACTGTTATTGTAAATGCAAACAATAACTATAACAGCAACAATAAGGTCAAAGGAAGCAGAAATGTAAAAGCAAATGCAAGTGTGCACGGAAACGCAACCTGTAACGCGCACGGTCACGGTACTGCAATTGTAAATGCAAATGGTAATGGTAACAGCAACAATAAGATCAAAGAAAATAGAAATGCAAATGGAAGCTCATATGGAAATGCAAACCGTAACGCGCTCAGGCATGGGAACACAATTGGAAATGCAAATAGTATCGGTAAGAACAATGATGCAAAACAAAAGACAAACACAAATGGAAACAGAAGGGTGGCTGCCAACAGAAATGGTAATGTGCACGGTGACACTAAGTGAAACACAAAACACAAACAGTAGTGGAGACACAAATGGTAACAGTAACGCAAACGGAAATGGAAAGAGTAATGCACATGGTGGTGTACAGGGGAACAGTAAAGCAAACGGGCACGGAAACAGAAGTGTAAAGCCTACGTGTAACAGTAACTGGAGTGCACACCCTATTTTTCCTGAAAAGCTCCATTGAGAAACACAGTGAAAACAATTAATGTATGCATAATAATGTGCCTCAGAGCAGAAAACGAGCAGTAGTAGTAATACTAAATTGCTAATATCTCTGTAACCATACGACATAAAAACCCTAAAATTTCACATGATTCATGAGTTTCCTGGCTAGATTTTCACTGACCATAGGGCTACACATGTTTGTGACAAAAATTCCGTATCTCGCACCATTTCCGAGATACGAGCCCCGAAAGGCATGGCAGATGCCACCATGTTAATCTATGGGAAAAAATGTCAAATTTGGAGTACTGTAACTTTGCGTCCATGCAATCTTTTGTTACTAAACCACCAAAAGACACATCTGTGAGATGTTGGCTGTCTTCCCCCCAATTTCAGCACAAAAGATCAAACCGTTCTTTTGCAGCAGGGTGGCAAAGAATTCCTGTCATTTTGCCATAGTTTAGAAAAGTAGTATTGTGATTTGCGACACCTTTCGCAAAAATTTGCGACAGTGTCGCAAGTGCAACACTACTTTGCGACACTACTTTTCTTACAAATTTGAAAAACATAATTCTGTTTTTTTTACCTCAAAATAAAGACATGGCTAGCATCCTCAGGGCTCGATTAGATAAACACAAAAATAATTATGTCCCTAGATGGTCCAAATTTTAAATGCCAAGTATTTCTGTGATCAGTAACCAAAAACAAAATGGTGGATTTGTGACACTACTTGGGTCATTTGCAACACTAAAAAGTGCATTTGTGACACTGTTGAACTTTTTGTTAACTTTTCTCATTAACTTATAATGGGAACATGTTTTTTTGAATAACGTCTGAACTGTTCAATATTTTTTAATGAAATCTTCAAAAGGCGCATCAGGAACCCCAGCTGCACATTCCCTGACATTTCTCACCAGTTGTGCAAACCATGTGACCTGTAGGCATGAGCAAAGAATGCACAAAAAAATGTAATTGCATGCCAGAATGTTGCTTAATAACTCCACCGCCATATATCTGACAGGTAGGAACATTGGCAGATCCCAAGATCTATGATTGTCCCATGAATACCAAATTTCCAGTAGATCCATTAAATGGTGGCAAAGTTATTAAGGTGCAAAGTTTCACCATTTAACCTTAAATGGGGTACTCAACACTAACTATGGTAGCACTACTGTGCTACCATAATATATATAATTCTTTGCAATAAAAACTGTTAATGCATCAGTTAAGGTTGATATCAAATCATAAAAAGGAGGGAAACAGGATGTTAGGGTTTCCAACCCTAACACCCCACCCCCACCCTGCACACACCAACAGACATTGGGAGTGTATCTTGGAGTCATCAGCCATAATGCTCTCCCCATTCCATATGTAAGTAAGTTGAGATGGGTACAGTATAGGAGAATGAGGTGGCGAAATGACTGATGACCCGAACACTATGCCTGTGGTGGTGCATAGTGAGGAGTGAAATAAGTTGAAACTAATATCTATTTCATTTTATAGTTTGATATCAACCCTAACTGATGCATTAACATAGTTTTTTTGCAAAGAATTTCTTTACTTTTTGAGATAGTGTAATCGTAGTCTAATTTGTCTGTGCACTCCCACCCATCTATAATTTTTGAGCTAGAGTAATTATACCCACATTAGCCTGTGGGAGTGCAGTGCCCTCTGGGCCCTATGCTCCCATCCTTCCATAGATATGTATATGTATGTCACTGTGGAAGGACCCTGTGCTTCCATTTATAGGACAACAGTGACAAAATTGCCAGGTATAGCCATCTTATTACTCAACCTCGTGTACCTAGTAAGAAAATGTTCAAATCTCACCCAAAAAATTATTCCACGCAACTGCAACACCATTCCATGCCACAGGTGCAAAAACACATTTTGACTAAGATTTGAAAAATGACAGCTGTAACTTCATGAGGTGGGGTTATAAGAAGTCTGTTTTTAAAATCTGAGGTCAAAGTCTTCTAAATTTTCAAAGCGACAAGCATGCATACAGAAATTGCAACAAATGGGCATATATTTGCCATTTTTACATATTTTGCTCCCAAATATTCAACATAGGCTTCTTATGACCCCACCTTATGAACAATATGACTGTCATTGTGCAAATCCTGCCAGAAAGGTGAATTTGCCAAACAATAATAAAATCATCTTTCAGGCAAGAGTTGCATAATGACAGTCAAATTGTTCATGAAGTGGGGTCCTCAAAAGGCCATGTTGAAAATGTGGGTTCAAAATGTCAAAAATGACTGAGTTAAGCAACAAAGTTGAAGCTCCATTGAAATACATTGAACAACATTTACTTTAGTTTCTCATATTGCAGTCGCCGGTTCCAGCAGCAAGACCTGTCTTTTGTTGTAGAGTGGATCTCGAACTTCAGACCTGTTCAGCTGAGTGAGGGTTTATGAGGTGTACTGCAGATGTGGGGTGGTGGGTGCTGAGTGGGTGGTGGGGTGGGGGGGCAATGAGTGAGGGACCATTGTATGCAAATAAAAAAGAAAAAAAATTGAGGATAATTTTTTTATTTCAGTTAATAACAAAAAATATTCACCTTATCATTAAAAAAAAAATCAAAATCAGTGAACATTTCTAGAAAAAGGCACTATGGTAAGATATACATAACAAATGTTTACACTCATCCAGTTTTCGCTCCGTAAGCCAGTATATTTACTTATTAAAATTATTTATACTTAATTTCCTTAATGTGATCTCTCAGACCCATACAGTGTTGTACCACTGTTGTTTGCTATATCTCAGCTAGAACAGTCTGAAATATTCTTTCCAAGCTGGTAAAAAATGATCAGCCAAAACAGAGCCCTTAAGAATATATATATTTTTTTGTTGTTAGTTGTTTAACCAGGACTAGTATATTGACCCAAAGTACTTCAGACTGCCCGCCACCATATTTAAAATTAGGAAACCTTTAAGCTTATTCCAAAACAGTATCAAACAGTGCCAGAAGAAGTAACAATTTGAATTACAGGATGTAAAGCATACAAATTATTGCTAAAACCAACGTATAGCACCATATAAATACAAATAAAGGCTGCTACTTCCTGTGACTTTCCTGTTTATGACTTTTGTGTCACCCCCACTTATAGTCAGCTAGTGGCTTTCAATATGATTTTCAGACAGCATTTCTTGTAGCCAGATCAGATTCAAAGTCAGGTGTTTTCCTTTTGTATATGGCATGAGTAATACACAGACAGGCAGGCAAATAGACAGATGTACAGTATCATTCACAGTGTTGTCTCACAACACAGAATAGCATGGCATCCCCGCATGGAACAGAATCTGTGCTTGCAGCACTCCCAAATGGCTCCTCCAACCTGCCACTTCTCTGACAACCCCACTGTCAGTTGACTTACTCCTAATGGGGGACAGAGACACAACAGAAGCAGAACCACCCATGAATTAATAATAAATAAATAAATAAAACAATATATTTTAATACATGTTTTAAAAGAAGTGGCTACCTGCAGAGGCAGGTGTTATAACCAGGGAACTGTTTCTGAGGGGGAATATGATTTGATTGGAAGGTGGGGGTGCCACTAGACACCAGGGAAGTACATAACTCTACTGGGATGGCAAGGAGAATAATAGACAAAGATTCTCCCTTTACAAAAAAGGATCCTTTCTCGTGACTCGTGATATGGAAAAGGATTCTTTTTTCATATTATGTGGTAATGAAAAAATATTCTTAATATAAAAGAAATTGCAATTCAAGGGCATATCTCTAACATTGAAGTGCAAATTGCACCTAACAGGGTCCCAATCAGCCAGCTAGGTGTGGTGTATCTTTCCAGTATGTCATTTTTGTGGCTTTTGAAAAAAAAAATTCAGAAACAAGATGGTGGCAAACAGAAAAAGAATTTTCCCATATGAAACGGGATTCCATTTTTGTTTCATACAGCTATCTTTTAGTGCTTACTGAGTATGCTCAGAAACAATGTTTTCAAATTTATAAAATGCAATAACTTTCAAATGGCTTACTATTTTTTCACCAGACTGTGGGCTAGTCCCTTTCTATCCTGAAAATGTCAGAACAAAATTCCAAACCGTCTGGGTTGGGCTGTATTTATATATAATTACTGGTGATCCCATTTAATACATAGACTACAGCCATATTTCACATGCTGTAATATCCCATAGAACAGGTTGCAAAGATGGTTTGTGTCACTGTTCTGTAGTATGCCACCTCATTGGCCATTTCTCTGTGTGTGGGTGGGCCAAACAGCTAAATAAACATGGTGACTCTGTTTTCCCATAACCGACAAACCACACTGATCCTTTTGCATTCCTTGTTGTGTACCTAACTTTTTAATGTTTTACATTATTTATGTGGATGATTCTGACATGATAAGTTAAAAAAATCTATCTGGTTGATCCTGTAATTCATACCCCTCAAGCAAGGTGAGACACCGGCTGCATCTGGAACGAATACTGTCTGACTACCACAGTGCAATTGTAAAAACAAGTCACTAATGAAAAAATGCCATTCTGAAAAGGAGACAGGCAGTGTGCTTGTGTGTGTGTTTGTGTGTGTCTGTGTGTCTGTCTGTCTCACAGAGTGTCTGCCTGTGTGTGTCTAACACAACTGCTCCAGTACCTGTAGCAATCATTCCCTTGCACTGGTAATTATAAAAAATAATACCTGTGCAAGGTGTGTGTTATGATGATATATATTCTTTGCAAAAAACTATGTTAATGCAACATTTAGGGTTCAGGCTAAATCAATAAAAGTATGGAAATGTGGCTTTAGGGTTTCCACCTCTAAACCCAACAATGCCACCTCTAAAGCAAATCAAGGGTGGAGTCTTCTGAGAGGTTGTCAACCTTAAAGCTCATCCCATTATGTGTGTGTGTTTGTGGAGTGTATAGAATGGTGTGAACTTTAGAGTTGACAACCTCTAGGAAGACTTCGCCCCTGAATTGGTTTGGGGTGGCATTGGGGTTTTAGGGTTGGAAAACATAAAGCCACACTTCCCTACTTTTGTCACTTTAGCCTGAACCCTAAATGTTGCATTAACTGAGTGTTTTTTTTTGCAAAGAATTTCCTTCCTTTTTGTGACAATATAATTATATCCTTATTTTTCTGTGGGAGTGCAGGGCCCAGGACCCTGCACTGCTACTCACTACACAGATGTGCATATCTATATTCCCGTGGAAGAGCAGAACCAGAGGGTTGTGAATTTCCATTTGAAGCACAACTATGAAACTGTCAATATAGCATTTTTATTACCCAGCCTCATGAACCCAGTTGTGAAAGATTTCAAATCCCCACCAAAATGTCATTTCATACCACTATGACATCATTCCACTCAGAGACCGCAAAATCACCTTTCAAGATGGAATACATATTTTGGAGAGGCTTTGAAATGTGACAGCTCTGACATTTATGAGGTGCTGTAAAGAAATGCCTATGTTGCAAGTCTGGTGCAAAAATATTGAAAGTCACCAAAGTTATGAGCCTGTATTTACCAAATTCCTGAAAATAGGCATACTACTTGTCTAGTGTACTTACCTGGTAAACAAAAGCTAAAATTCAACAGAGGCTCATCACTTTATGGTTTTTTAGTCTTTTTACACCTTATTTTCAACATAGCCTTCTTATGACCCCACCTCATGAATGAGGGCAGACAAAATTTTCAGCTCCAGATTGAAAGTTGATTTCACAGAGGGACCATGAAATCACTTTTCAGGACACATTTGCCTAATGACAGTCCATTGTTCATGAGATAGGGGTTGCAAAAAAGGAATGTTGTAAGTTTGGGCCACAAATAAGCAAAAATGGCCAAGTTATGGCACTAAATACAAAATCCCATTGAAATACACTGAAATGCATACCTGTTTCTTCAGTTTGCATTCTGGTTTTGAAGAGTGAAGACATGTTTGTGATCCACAGAAGAAGACAATTTACAACTCCCACTGGGTAAGTAAAGTCTTGGGGGGTGATGTGGTGGATGCTTAGTGGGAGGGTCAGGTGGGGGGACACAAAAGGCCACACAAGACTTCAATGGATGTTTTTATTTTTGTAGGGTTATTAAAAGAAAAAGGAAAAGAACATGTTCCTGTGAAGATCCGAAAACTGGGGGGGTTGTGCACCCCCAGTTTCACAGTTATGTTTGGGGGAGTGTGGGACAGTGATTAGAGGGTGGGGGGTGCCACTATACACCAAGAAAATAAAGTGGGAGGGTCAGGTGGGGTAACACAAATGGCAGCAAAAGATATTGATGGACAGTTTTCTTTTTACAGGAACAAAAAACAAAGAAAAGAAAAAATGGAAATGTGTCTTTTTTTATTATAAAGTCATGACACTGAGGGATTGTGTACCCCCAGTGTTACTGTTATGTTTGGGGATGTGAGGGATAAGAATGGGGGAATACGCACCATAGGGGTGTCACTTACTGGTTGGTGACACTGAGGGATTGGGTACCCCCAGTGTCAGTGTAATAATAATAATAATAAATATGAATAGATTAGGATTGGATCAGAGGGTGTGGGGTGCTATTAGACACCGAGGAACTACAGGGCAACAGGGACAGGGATCAGAGGGTGGGGGGTGCCACCAGACACCAGAAAAAAGTTGTTAACTCAGAAGGAGCAATCTTTTTCCATGAGTCATAATAAGAAAAAATATTTTTTTTCATATCACGGCTCATGAAAAAAGATTTATAAACAAACAAACAAAAAAAACAACAACTCTGGAATGGATTAACATTTGTTAACCAAACTCACAAAAGGCACATCTGTGCCACAGCCCATTTTTACTATAAAACTTTTAAACCACAGTTGCAAAGACTGTAGGTGCTAGCCCATTTGACATGTTAAACAGAATATGAGAGTCAGGCAGCACAAAAGCAGAGAACATGGCGGCTGGCAAACAAAAACAGATTTTCCCTCCATGAAAAAGGATGACATCCTTATGAAAAAAATATTCTTTTTTTGTTTCATACAGCTATTTTTGCTGCTTGCTGAGCATGCTCAGAACCAGGTATTGAAAATTTCTAAATTAAATAAGTTTGGAACTGATTAATATTTTTTCACCAAACAAACAAAAGGCACATCTATGAGCCAGTCCCTTTGCACCCTGAAAATTTCAGGTCAACATTATAAACTGTCTGAGCACTAGCCAAGTTGACAGAAATCCCATTCAAACTATTGGGAAAAAAGTCCCCCAAAATTCATTGTTCACATCCTGCCCAATATGTGTTTTCGTACAGTACATGTGGCACAGAATGGCATGATCGCTGTTGGAATTTAAAGTTTGGGACACATAGACAAAATTACACTGCCACTCTTTATGAGAAGAGGTCCCAAATGCTTTCATGAGGTGGGGTCACAAAAAGGCCATGTTGAAAATTTGTAGTGCAAATACCAACAAACACCTGGGGCATTAGGGTTTCTAACTATAATGTCCCACCCTGTACGACTGACAGGCATCGGGGTGTGCCTTTGGATTTCTGACTGTGCTGCTCATGCCATCCCACCCCCATCCCCCAGCCAGTGACAGGCATCGAGGTGTACCTTGGACTCTTCAGCCCCAGAGTTCACCCCATTCTCCTATACTGCACCCATTTCAGCATATGTCCTTATGGAATGGGGTGACTATAAAGACAAACACCCCAAGGTACACCTCAACATGTGTTGGTGTCTGCAGAATACAGTGAGGTGACATGGCATGAACATCGTGGGCGATGACCCAAACACTTACCCCAATGCCTGTCCATCTCTACAGGATGGAGGTGGGATTGGCTTGAAGTTCAATACTTCACTGCCATTCCTATTCTGCATCTGTCTCACTCCTGCATTTCCAATGCTAATACCAGCAAGCAAATATTCGGCATTGACAAATGCTTGTATGTATTACTGTTCCTGCACTGGAGTAAGCAATGAGTAACTAGGAAGGGGGGCAAAGCAATCTGCATAATTGATGATGCTAGGCTGACTAACCAATCAGTATGTCTAGCATCTTTAATGATAGAAACTGCTCAAACCACCCCCTCCAGTCATGTGCCTGCTCACTTCAGTGCATATAATTCTTACAATGCAGTGGGCATGGGTGGAAGGATACAACGGAATTAATCAAGATATGAACAACTACTACTGCCACCCCCTGAAAATCATAGATCAGATGTCAGAATGGGGAACCCAGCATTTAAATAAGTGTACTGGGAGACTGGGGTGTTAGAGGCCATGATTTAAATGATGCATTTAGCTCCTAGCATAATTATAGGAGTTGACATTGTTTTTTGTCCTGGAGAATGGAGGAAAAGTTTGAAGTCAGAGAATTAATTGCATAGGAAGAAGGTGGTCACAAAACAATCCTTGGCCACCTGGGAAAGGCTAGATTAAAATAATAATAATAATTGACTAAAGAGTTTAACTGCCTCTGTAGTGCCCAAAAACTTTATCATCACCTTTACAAAATAGAAATTCCTGTTTTTTTACCATTTCATCAAAACCAAACCTGGTATCAGATCACCCCCAACCTCAAGCTGTGGAAATTACCAAAATCATAGGGGTTGTAGCTGACAGCAACTGTTTCTAAGAATCTCAGCTGAAAGCGGAAATTCAATGCCACTTTTTCCATTTGTGAAATATATCCAATATCTAACTGGAAGCGGTGGGGTCCATGATAGTAAACAGAATGGGTTTGTGGAAGGGAGTTCCTTTCAGACCAGCCTTATAGTATTCTTTGACTATGTTACAAGGTTATAGGAGAAGGAACAATCATCAGATTTACTCTACTTCAACTTCAGTAAGACATTCAACTCAGTAGAAGGCTGCTGAAAAAGTGAGAGGACCTGGGATCAGTGAGGGATAAAATTAAAGGGTAGGATATTAGCTGGGGATGGCAGAAGGTGATGCTTAACAGGGTCAAATCGAGGGAGAGGGAAAATGAGTGCTGTGCTGCAGGGGTTAGTTCTAGGACTTGTCCTTTCTTTTTAATGTATTTTATCACTGACATAGAGATACAGCCAATATATATCTCTTCACCGATGATGCTAAGATCTGTGGCAGGGTAGATGGTATGAAGGGGGTGAAGGAGTTGCAGAGAGACCTACAAAGGCTGGAGTGATGGTCTAAGGTGTGGCAGTTGAAATTCAACACCAAAGAGTGCAAGATGATGCATGTATGGAATAAGAATGCCAGTATAGAATACTTGATGGGAGGGGTTAGGCTGGCAGCTACTTTAGAGGAAAAGGACCTGGGAGTCATCATATGCTACTCCTTAAAATAGACGAGCCAGTGCAACAAGGCCTACAGTAAGGCAATCAGATAGTTGGAATGTATTGTGAGGAGCTCCTATAGCAGAAGGAAAGAGGCGATAATACTTCTCTGTAGATCACTGGTGAGACCCCCTTTCAGAGAACTGTGCCCATCTCTGGAGTCCTCACATGAGAAAAGACAAACACAGACTGGAAATGAAGCAGCATAGGGTAACAGAATGATTCAGATACAACTAGGCAGATCCTGTAAGAATCGGCTACAGACATTCATGTTCCTGAAAATAATAAACAATGTAAACTATGAAGAAGTATTCAACAGAAATAGTTAAGCAATAAGGCACGATGGGGGGATTATGGTGAGATAAAAGCCCACCTCAGGTGGGTTGAAGCATGAGGTGAATCCAAGTGCCTCCACCACACAAGAAGGGCCATTAACCCACCATAATGTCCCCCCTGGAGTGCCTTATTGCAATTATGAAATGGGTCCTTAGTAGTACTATATTAATAAATAAATAATTAGTGAAATCTATATTTTATTTTCTAAAAGAACTTACAAAAATGTTGAATAAATCTTTATAAAGAAAAAAATAATCCCATTTGGTCACTGTGTTGTGACCACTTTGCCAGCAGGTGGCGTCAGTGTTTTAAACGTTTCTTGTTCTTAGCATAAGCAATGTAACTACTGAGCATCGGGGGTGCAGAAGGTAGTTGCTACACTCTACAGCTAGCTCATCTTCTGTTTGTTTAAAAAAAAGAAAAAGTTTTATCTTTTGCGATCCGTCAGGTGCATAGTGTCCGACATGGGGCCGATAGAGAATGATGAAGGTGAGTAGCGTGGTGAAGATAGCTTGTCTGTTTTTGGTTTTATTATTAAAAGCAAAAAGTACCTCTCAAGTTGATGGGAACCATGAATGTGACCTGGCTGGAATTTTACATCGTGAGTTAGCGATGAGAGTGGGTGCCATGAGTTAGCAATGAGAGTGGGAGACGCAAGTTAGCGGGGAGAGCGGGAGCCGTTATCATGCGGTGCATTCGGTGGCAAAGATAATGGACAAATTCCTGTTATTATTTATGTGTTTGTATAGTCTCCATGTGAACCCCCCCCCCCCATGCCGTAAAATAAAACAGTGGGTGCTTTCATTCTCTAACAACAAAAAAACAAAGGCACTATCTGCACACTGTGTGGCAGGCAGCAGGTAATGCTCAGAAAAGCAGAATGCTCTAAACATGAGTGGTCAGTCTGTTTGTCTGGGAGTACTTTCACCCTGGCCATTGTGCTGGGATATCAGCCCAACTGAAAGCAGCTCTTAACTAATCAGGAGCTGGAATTCTTAACACCCGTTTCATAATGGGTCAATAACAAGGGGCCATGAATGGAAGCTGGTAGGGGGGATTCATGAGAGGTGCGAGTAAAGTTTACTTTGTGGAGAGAGAGTGATTTAACTATGGAACAGCCTACCAGCTGAGGTGGTGGTAGCAAAACCATCAATGGGTTCAAGCAAGGGTGGGACAGAGTGAGGGGTTTGATAGTTATGCAAGTAGGTAGCAGTAGGGTAGAGAGTAAGTGGGGGTAGGCAAGGGTGAAAACCAGTCTAGACAACAGGTCACATGGTAGGGTGGGGTAAAACAATGCAGACTGGATGGATCACTGATCTTTTTCTGCCAGCAGAGTTTATGCCTCTATGTAACCAGGCTGAAGCCATATTTAGTGGATGAGGACTTGGTCACATTCAAGGATACCTTTGTGATATTCTGAATTGATTACTGTAACACTCTGTATCTAGGCTTTCCTTGAATTTTGATGCACTGCCTACATCTGGAACAGAACATGATGGCACGGCTGATATAATCAGTAACTGTTAGAATACATTAAACCTGTTGTGTGTGAACTTCTCTGGCTGCCTATCAGGTAGCACATGACCTTCGAGGTTTGCTTGATGATATGTGAGGCCCCACGTGGTTTATATCCCAGCTATTTAAAGGACATTCTGAGTCCATAAGCCCTGTTCCAGTCCCTTTGTGTTACTGATGCCTCATTGCTTCCATTCCCCACTCCCGTCTGAAGATATAGAGGTACAAGAACATTTGCCATGGTGGCATATTGGCATGGAATTTACTTCCACTTGATCTTTGTATGTGTGCTTTGGTGGAGTACTTTAGAGGGATTATAAACTTATTTAGCTTTGTCCTCTGAATCCCTTTATGATGATGGAGACCGCAAGCTGTTGTGTTTTATCTATACAGAATATGTGAAGCATTTTATTTAAAGCAGCAGTGTAATGAAATTGACCAAAAAAATGTACCCTACCTTTTTTCATGAAATAAAATATTCCAGGCATATTCTAGTTTTATTTGGTGGTAAAATTCTCTAGTTTCCCCAAAATTTTAGTAATTTCTCAGTGTATTAATTCAGTTTCTTTTTTGTCATGAAAATGATGGCTGCCACATTTGGCTTAGAAATACCACTGTTGATCTGTCATGGGCTAGGATAAAAAAAACTCAATATTTGTAGTATGGAGGGGGCCTAGACAAGTAGATTTGACTGGTATGCTAATACTGTATGTTTTATTAATTGCAGCTAAAATTAGCTTTTGGGGGGAAATCATTGCACTGCTGCTTTAATATTAATTGTTTTAAACTCCATTTTATCTGCTGGATTTGTGATGTCTTTCTGTAAAGTGAACCCAAGCCCTTGAGAAAGGGCAATATATTATTAAAGTTGCCTTGCTTTGCCATTTGACTCATTCCTTTGTTTTATGTACAGTTATTTGGACTGGTTCCCCTAAAAGTTAAAGGCAGCCATGCGGTGCTCATTTTATGTATAAGTGCCTCAAGAAAAATGTCCTCATATACTTAACTGAGTGCCTGCATGAAAAATTCCGAACACATGGCCTGAGATCTGCCGACTGCTTAGAGCTGATCCAGCTTACAATTAGAAGTGACAGGAACACAGAAGTCTATAGTTATTTTTATTATCAATATTGGAACAGCTGACCAGTAATTCTGAGAATTTTGGATGCGAATGCACTAGATGGTGCAACAATTAATGACTTGTTATGTAACATTGAAAATCTCACAAACAGTGCTACCTAGACATATACCAACAGTTCAAATGTAGCCAACATATATCCACTAATTTAAAATCAATTGTTTTGTGAGAATATATGTGTAACCCCCACACCACATTTCCCAGCTGGAACCCCCCAAAAGAACCAATGCCCAATACATGGCATGCAACTTGCTCTTGGCAGAATTACTCAATTGGTACCACCCCTAGCTTTAGAGTCTATACCAAGCTCATTATCTAAAGGACAGGGGTTGGGGGTACAATACTGAAAAATAAACTTTTGTATTTAAAACCAGATCCTGGGGAGAGGATGCTAGGTGTATGCTAGACCTAACTGCTGATGGACCCCAGTAACGTTCATACACAAGCAATAAGCTGATTGTCCAACGCAGTAACTGGAATTTTGCAGTATGGCTTTATTCGAAGATGTTACTAAAGCACAAGTGGATCCCCAATGATTGGTCATGGCAAAACAAGTGCACTTTTTTTGCAGAAACACATTTGCTAGGCAGTATAGTTTTCCACAGAAATATCTCTATCCATTTTCCAAACTGTTCGTTGCCTGAACCTCATTTTAAGCTTCTTTCAAAAACACATTCTCATTTTCAAAGTGGATGCTCATGGCCTGAACCACATACTTGAGCCATTTCCAAAACACATTTCCATTTCTTAACTATAACCAGTGACCTGAGCCACATATTTAAAATTCATCCCGGGCATTGACTTTTGGCCAGGGGATCTTGGCACCCATCAACGAACCAGTTAACCCTGCACTGAAACTACAGATGGTGTTCCTCCTACTCTGCCTCAAATACATCTCTGCCATTCCTTCAGGGTTACACCAAAAGAAGCCTTCAATCCCCACTGAATTTCTAAAGACTCCAAACATTACTTCATATTAACACTCTGAGGTGAAAATGGGTCCTAGCCAGTGTGATCTAGCCTTATCTTGGGCATACACACCCCAGAAAATTTCCCAATGAGAATCTGTCTGCAATTCTGTACTCACAGACCAGTTGCTCCTCCCTCCCAGACCTGGAAAGTAACAGCAGGAAGTTACCTATTCCTCTCTGGAAGTTTGTCAGATTCCATTACAGTCCTTCTTTAAGGCAGCTGAAAACTTCTGGACTTTTAGGGGATTGTCCCTTGGACCCACTAGACATTGTAGCCCCTCTCACTCCCCCGGAGTGAAATTAAGAGTCCTGCTGGCAAATGGTTTCCACCACTTCACAGGCAAACAGAGGATTTTTCCAAAACTAGGTGAGGAAAGACCAGGGCTCCCTTTTCAGAGCCCCACTGGTAGACCTCCTGCCACTCTAACACTGTAACTCAGACTAACTGAACATTCAAAACTTTCCTTGAGCAGTTGACTCACAATTGGTTGTGCTGCTGCAAGAGTTCTAAATGACATAATCATCCTTCTCTCAAGCTAGCTGAGTAAACAATGATATCATTATATAGAAAGCCCATAATGAGCTCTGTACTAACTGCCTTTTCTACTTGCCTAAGACTAGTACTATTGGGATTCTAGTAACCATAGGGGATTGGGTGGTTACATATGTTATGTTTGAAAACATTTATAATGCCGGCACTGGCGCTTCCTGATCTCAGGGAAATCTCTTTCTGTGCTGTGTTCTGGACTGAATTTTGTAAGTGTAATTACTTATGTTATGCATCAATTGGTCTTTCTTTACCTGACAGTTTAGCTAGTCTATTACAAGCCACTAGTCTAGCCTCTCGGTGTTACTTGCTGTTGTGCAACTAGTGCTGGACAAACTGAATTGTATAGTAGCTGATGTTTGACTGCTAAGACCTAGCTACTGTCCAAGATTGCTGCAGTCTTCCATTTCTGCCTCTACTGCCAAATCTTGTCCCCTTTCCCACACTGATCACTCTGCTAATTATTCATTTCTCTTGCTACTTGTAATACTGTCTCTCTAAACAGCTTAATTTCTTATCTGCCTTACCTACAAACACTTCCCTTACACCCCCCTCCTGCTGCTGCTGTCCTCCTCAGACATCCTGGTGCCAAAGCACAGAACCCCCAACCCCCCCCAATAACTCCTCTTCTATCTCTAAATAATTGCCTGCATTTGCCACGTCTTTACCGCATGCTTTATCATTCCCCATTGCCTGCCTCCACTGAGCTTGCTATTGTACTCTAGCTGTATTTAATCCTCTGTCTTTCCCTCCTTGTTCCACTGACAGCCCATCTGCAGGCTTCCCAAGCTGATCCTGTGGCCCTGGTACTCTCCGAGCTGGCCACAGCTAACAGACCACCCGACTGACCCCTGGACAGATTCAGGTATGCACTGGACCTCTGAAACCCATGGTTTTGAATGCCACTGTTTTGACTGGACACCCAGTGGAGGAGCCAGGCACAGATTGGCAGTTTCTGCTCCTTGGCTGATTTTCCAGTGCCTGGCACTTCCTAATCTCAGGGAAATCTCTTTCTGTGCTGTGTTCTGGACTGAATTCTTTCACCCACCTCCTCACAATATTAAATAGATCCTTGCTCCACCCCTTTCCTCAGCCTCACAGCTGATTGGTCACTCCACTGCTGCACATTCTTATGGCTATTGGCCTCCCTGTCTTCAATAGCTGACTTGACCCACTTTCTTACCACCCCTTTTTAAAGCAGTCTCACCCACAAGGTCACACATTTGCTCTCAACTTTTTCTCCAGCCATTCCAGTTAACTCCTCTCAATTACTGCTCTAACATGCCCTATTGTTAGGGACCTCACCCTAATTCGACTATATACCCTTTCAATTCTTACACTTCCACTGTCTATGGTGACATACCCAGTCACAGCCAGACCATCCCAGTAGCTGACACCTTTGCCTTAGCTGAATTTTAAACGATATCACTAAATTTGAACTAGTGTCATTGCCCCCCCATGCAGTAAAGCAATCTTCCATGCTACTACATCACTGCCTGACATACTCTTCATTTTTTGTATCAACCGTATGCATCTCAGTTCTGCATCCATCCTACTGTGCCACTGTTTGTTATCTGCTAATTATCTATGTACTGATTTTTGTATTATATACTGCATTCTTGTAACCCCCTACCCCAGGGTGCATCTGGAATCGAGCGGTACTCTGCTCAGTATGCCTTCCTGGTAAATCTCTTAAATAAATAAATAAATAAATTGCAGTGACTCTTTCCAGGTGTTTTACCAAAATTACCCTGTGCTTTGGCTAATTTCACAACTGGCACACCACTGCTGGCTCAGTTTTACCTCCAGCTACCTACTACACCCTTTTAAAACCCTTAACCACATCAGCCCAACCAACTACCAGGTACTCATAATGACCCCAGCTACTGGTGCCACCTCAGCCTCCTGGCTTGCACTGCTAACCCTAGCCTCCCTCATTCTGCTAGGTCTCTTGCCACACATTCACCAACATGATGAGTTGAAGCAGCCTCTCATCAGGCCTCTCACCCTAACCCCTTCCCACATCTACCATGGGGCCACCACTCTCACTCCACTGATGGGCTGTACCCATATCCCACCCCACTGATGTTGCCATATTAAGGCAATGGACTCTACTTTGCCTTGCCTTTCATGCTGCACAGCAGCTACCCATCCCCACATCCTTGCAATGCTCTTCCTCCTCCCTGATGGCACCTAAGCTGGTGCAGAAGCCACTAAAACTAGCATCCATGCATATCCTCCTGCTCCTTCTCCTCCTGTCATGAGACACCCACCCCAACCCTGGCCCCACCCAACCCCTCCCTAGGTTACTGCTCCTAAGGATCTTAAAATCTCCTCCCTTAATATATGTAACCTTCTTAACAAATTTGACTCTTTTCAGGCTGGGTTGCCCTGAAGCACCCTGATATCATCTCAGTAGTAGAAACTTAGCTCAATGACCATACCCCAGACTCTGTGGTCTCACTCCCCAGGTTTACTTTACACCGCACTGACTGTACCTCTAAAAAAGGTGGTGGATGTGTGCTATACATCCAGGACTCCCTACAATGTGTTGCCCTCCCATCTCTATCCCTAGAGCATGGCACCCAGGCCCTCACTCTGAAAATCACTATTGCACCTAACAGACCCCCATTCCTCTCTTCTATATACATTCCTCCCCAGAATCAGAAGAGTGCTTTCCACTCTGTCCTCACCTACCTACATACAGTCTCTCCCTGACAAGGCAGAAATTATTGCCCTTGGGGACTTTAATATAAATTGGCTAGCTGACACATTGGCACCCTTTACAGATGTGGCAGTCCCTCAAAACCTGTCCCAACTTATGACAACCACCAGTAGACCGAACCAGAGGTCTGGCACTGCCACTCTCCTTGATCTGGTGCTCACCAATGCACCCCATAAAGCTACCCAGGTCAAGGTTTTACCTGATGCCCTGAGTGATCACTCCCTGGTGCTTTATTACTGGTTGTATATTGCAAGAAAGCCCCCCCCCCAAAAAAAACTATCCTCCAACACCGTCTCAAACCTGGCAAACTTCGGGCCCTTAGACAATACCTCTCAACCAGTGACTGGTCCCCATTACAACCACTTTAGACATTGACACTGCTCTTGACCACTTCATTGACACCTTCAGTTCTGCCTGTGACCGGTATGCACCCCCTAAGCAAACAGGTCATCAAAGTGGTTGACACACCTTGGATGTCACATGCCCTATTAGACCAAATGTGAGATCCTGACAATCTATGACATATTGCCCTGGAAACTGGTAAACCCTCTGATAGACAGCACTACCAAGAGGTGCGTAATAAATGTACTTGGAATATTCGGAAGGCCAAAGCTGAGTACTACCGAACCTCATTCACTGCCACATGGGGCTTGGGGCGCAAGTTCTGGGACTCTCTCAAAGAGCTCAGTGGTAAAGCCTCCTCTGCACCTCCCTCCCAACTCTGGGCAAATGGATCTATCACCACATACCCTGCCCTGATTGCAAATACATTTAATACCTCTTTCTCCTACCTTAATAGTGTTCTCCCCCAATTTATTCTCCCCCACTCCCCCAGCACCCCCACCTCTCCCACCGCCCCCCTGTTTCACTTTAAAACAATATTGCCTTGTCAAGCTGCCCTCCCCCTTCTCCTCAAGGCCCTCAGCAAGTCATGATTCAGCAGGGACATACTAGATCTTAAGCTGCTTAGGCTCACCTTTAATGAAATTCTTCTCCCACTTACCATGCTCCTGAACCGCTCCCTATCCCTCTAAATGGAAATCAGCTCTCATTACACCCATCCTTAAGAGTGGTGACCACACCCAGGCTGGGAACTACCACCCCATCTCAATCCTGCCCCCCCAAAGCTTTGGGAAAAATTGTGGCCACCCAGCTTATGGACTACCTCTCCAAAAACAGTCTTCTGTGTCCTGAGCTGCATGGCTTCTGGCACAACCACAGTACTACCACAGCTCTCCTGGAGTTCACTAGTGCCCTCCATACATTTCTGGACACAGGTCACTTTGCTGGTGCCATTTTTATAGACCTTTCCAAGGCATTTGATATGGTACACCACAGACTACTACTGGATTCCATCACACAAATTGGCTTGTTCTCTGAGACCACTGGCTGGTTTGCCAGTTATCTGTCAGAGAGAACTCAGACAGTCAGACTTGCCAAAATCCAGTACTCCCCCCCTCCAAGTCAGGTTGAGAGTCCCTCAGGGTTCTATTCTTGGCCCCTTAATTTTCTTCCAGTTCCTCAACTCCCTACCCAAGGATTGCTCTGGGAAACTGTTCCTGTATGAGGATGATGCTGTCATCTACAGCTCCCACACTGATCCCACCACTCTCTGTAATGCACTCCAAAAATCTTTTATGGAACCAGAATCCTGGTTCGTTCGACATAGGCTAGTTCTAAACTACAAAAAAAACCAAAGTCTGTGTTGTTTTCCGCTCCCAAAGTAGGATCAGTGGGCTACTCCTGTGCATACTGAACTCCCTCAATGACCCCTTCAGTAGGTTACCACTTTCAAGTAACCGGGTATCACCCTAGACTCAGGCTCACCTACCATGACCACATCTGAAAACTGAGCACTGCCTTTAATGTGTGTATTGGTTTACTGCACCGGTACAAGCATTGTCTCCCACCTGAAGACCTACACCTAGCTGTCTCAGCTTCAGTGCTGTCACTCATAGATTATGGTATCATAATCTATGGGCAGCTGACAACACACACCTAAACAAAATTGGTCTGGCTCTTAATAAGGCCAGTAGACTAACCTCCAGTTGTGCCAGATGCACACACACCTGCACCCTGTATGACTCCACCAACTGGCTTAACTTCAATGGGCGGCTCAGATATCAGACATGCCTCTTTGCTAAAAAAAATAACTGTAGGTCTACTGCCACCTGCCCTTACCCCCCCCACTCAAGGAACCCTTGTCCTCCTGCCACACCTAGCAATCTACAACAACCCACTTCAGGGTACCTCTGTGCAAGACCTCCTTGGGTCAAAGAACATTTAGTCACTGGGCCCCTAGCTGGCTTAACTCCCTCCCTAACTCCCTTCTCTCAGAACCCAGACTTGGTCGGTTCAAGTCCCAACTATGTGACCTAATCTTTCAAGGCTCAGCCTGTGACTGTCCTTGATTTTATGCTCTACCCATGTCTCCCTTTGTATTTGGACCTCACCCTGGTCCTGCCACCCCAGGGCATGATTATATCTGGACAATGGACACCCCCAGTCCAGCCTAGACTACTAAATAATGACCAGGGCATGGCTGGTGCCACTGTCCTGCAGTGTACGTACCCTGTTAACTGATTACCGTCTTTACTCTGTAACTGTTCTTGCAACTTTCTGCAACCAATTTTGCTAATGTACAAGCTTCCTTGTAATTATTGTGTCTTATTTGTTGCCATTGTATCTGATGTCTCTGTATATAATGACATGGAACCTTTGTAAAGGAGTCTTTGACGCAAAGATATGTTATCCAATATCTTCAATAAATAAATAACTGTTGCTGCTGCTATCAACCAGGTTATCATTATAAAAGAGCTTGACACTCATTGTTTTTTTTTCTCAAAAACAAATGAATCTTAACTCCACAAATTTCGCTCCACTAAAAATGTTGCAGACTGTGCTCAGTACGCGAAGCGCAATCCTCAAAATTTGCAGATCGTGGAAAGCAGGATCAAATGCAAAGTGTGACATTTCACAGGCAAAATTTCACACTTTGCACACAAATTATGCATATAAACATAACAAAAATGACTCCCTCCCCAGTGTCTAGTGTCCCCCCCTCAGTGATCACCAGGCACCATCCATTTGCTAGCCAGTCAACCACAATGTAAAATAAATAAATATATATATATTTTTTTTTTATTTTGTCAAGTAAATCTCTAATGTT
Source organism: Neoceratodus forsteri (assembly GCA_016271365.2). Lineage (NCBI taxonomy): Eukaryota > Metazoa > Chordata > Ceratodontiformes > Ceratodontidae > Neoceratodus > Neoceratodus forsteri. The sequence continues at coordinate 807,876,818 of CM028129.1, read as the reverse complement.
CCCACCACCATTCATGGGCCATAAGAAAAATAAAAAACATACCCCAGGCCCCCCCACACCCCTGCTGATCACTGGCCAGTAAGCGGAAATGTCACAATACTGTATAACATGCATTTTTTTGAAATTCAATAACATACATTTTTTTGAAATTCAATCCCTGGAGTCTAGAGGCCCCTACCCCCACCCACTCAGGGAGTGCCCACCACTGCCATCACACCACCTCACTCTTCCTCATCCCAATCTCACCCCCACCATGCCACTGGCACAGTCCTCCACTCACCTCCATGGCCGGCAGCCCGACTTAGTATTTAATGAATGAGCACATGCTTGTACAAGCACATACTTATTCATTGATGGGCTCAACTCATGGTCATTTTAAGGACTTTTTAAAGGTAGTATGTCCACAATGTCATTCCCCCATCCCGACCCCCATTGATGACCAGAACAGTCCCCTCCTGTTCTCTACTCCCTTTAAACAGTCTTTAAAATAGGGGGATCACGTGATGCAGGGTACCAAGTAGAAGCTTCTCTGCATAGCTCCAACCTCCTAACTGCAAATAATAGCTATTTAGGTAATTATTTCTCCTTAAAAAAACAGAAAGATTACAGATTATCACCTTCTAAATATCCTGGGCTCCTGCTTACTTGTTTCCATCGATTATGGAGGTCTACGTGAAGAAGCCTCCACAGAAGCACACACCACCAGTCACTCCCAAGAAGGCCCTGAAAAAATCAAGGGCCTCGAGTGCAGTGGATAAGCCTGAGCTTCAAAGTCTGATCACTGAGCATGAACCCTTAACTTTGAGCAGATTTTTAGAAGAGTTTAAACCCTTCAGGGAGGAAATCAAAGAAATCTCAGCTGAAATTAAATCCCTTTCTAAAAAACTCGAAGAGGACACGATGAAAACCTCAGATAATGCAGCTTGAATCTCCTCTCTTGAGAAGCAAGTGGAAAACATCTATCCCAGTCTCGTAGTTGTGCGACAAAGGATTTCTAGTCTGAAAGCTAAGTTGGAAGATTTGGAGGGCCACAGCCGAAGAAACAATATTGTTATCTTGGGCCTTCCAGAAGGGGAGGAAGGCCAGAACATGCTCACATTTATGCAGAAGCTGATGGAAAAGGTCACTGGTCCCTCTCCCTTCGGGGCTAAGTACATCATTGAAAGGGGGCATAGGTCTTTGCGACCCAAGCCATCTCCAGGAGCAGCGCCATGTCCCATTATTTGTCGCTTTTTAAATTACCTGGAGTGACAACATTTTCTGGCAAAAGTGAGAGAGCTGCAAGAAGTGAAATGGGACAATGCCAGGCTCAGAATTGCCCAAGATTTACCGGGATTGGTCAGGGCGAAGCGCACTGTTTTTCACCCTATTGTATCGAAAGTTATAGCAGCAGGCCTTTGCTTTAGAATGGGGTATCCAGCTAGATTGCAGGTACTAGTGAATGGTACCTGGTCAACATACGAGAATCCTGAAGCTGCTCTTGAGGGACTTAAGGCTGCTTTGCCTGATCTGTTTCAGGACACTTGATCTGGTTGGTTGGTCTCATCCTGCCCTTCGATGGAAGGGAGAAGAATTTTTCATGCTACTGTGCAAAAAGAGGAATGAATAACTGTCCAGTCTCGAAGATTTCTGAATATCACGACGGAGGGGACTATCCTCATCGGAATTCTGATCTCTTATACTTTACATCTCAGTGCTCAGTGTTTTGGAGTGGCTTCATATCTCAGGATTTTGTTTCTAGGTGGTTGTGTCTTGTCTGTGAGGAAGTTCCCTTTTTTCTCACATGGATCACATTCTCTGGTTTCTCTTTTACAAGGACACCAAATTATTTCTCATGATCTAGTTAATATAATGAAAGCCCTCAGGCTTGGTGTTTTTGATTGCTAGGGCACTAGTTAAGAGAGTGACATCTTGGTATCAGCGCTTTTGAGATAATATCACCATAGGGCACTCAGTATTTTTGATGGTTCAACCCCTTTATTTGTCTCGGGTATTTATTATTCCTGGGTACAGATAACAGTGAGGGCTTGGGAACAGATGGAGATCCACTACTTGGGAGCATTTAGTTCTTTGGCTAATATTTGTCATTGGGAAAATTTTCAATCTTGCTAGTGGCAGCAGTTACGATAGCATATTCTGCTATTATGCTTTACATTGCTTGCTTCCTTCTCAGGTATTCGGGTTTTCTAGACTGCTCCCAAGTGGGGGTTGCTCTTTCTTCCCCCTTGTGCTGTCTCTGTCTACTTTCCTGGATGTCAGGAGTCCAGTATTTGTCTATTACCACTTACATTATCTATACCTTTGATTAGATATTACTGACCATTGTTTGTACTGTATAAGAAGGTTCACATATTAGGACAGGGTTTTTGGGTACATGTTTGGGAGGTTGGAGGGGGAGGAAGGAAAACAGTATTGTGCTGAACGTTGCTCGTGACAGTTGGGGTGGAGGGAGGGGGTGATATTATGTTTATGATTTTCATTTTACTTGTTCGTGGGCAGGTTTGGAATATTTTGGGGGGGGGGGATGTGGGTGGGAGGGAAGTTGATGTTGGGTTGGGAGGGGCATACAGCAGCAAACACGGGCTCTGGTCACTTAATTCTGATTGTTGTAATTCCTAGATCTCACATAAGAGTCTCCCTTTTCTTCTTTTTTTTATTTAGATGGCCAGTAGTATAAATTTTGCTACATGGAATGTGAAGGGGATAAGGAAAATAGTTAAACAATACCAAGTGTTAAAACATTTAAGCTTATTATCTTCTCAGATCACATTCTTGCAAGAATCTCATTTACTGGAAAGTGAATCTCTGCAACTTAGGAGGCAACAAATTGGGCAGGTGTTTACTGCCTTGGGGTCCACTAATAGCCATGGTGTTATGATTCTTGTCAATAGAGGCATTCCCTTTATCTCTAAACAAGTTCTCAGGAACCCAGACGGTAGATATGTCCTGGTCCAGGGGAGTCTCTGGTCAATGCCAATTTTACTTGGCAGCATTTATGGGCCAAACGGAGATGATCCGGGCTTCTTTATCAAGCTTATCTCCATACTCCTTCCCATGCTTCCCATTGGTATAATTATGGGCAGGGACTTCAACGAGGTTCTTGACCCTGAAGTGGATAGGTCTGGTAGCGGGTTGAGGGGTTTTTCGCCCAGACAGAGGGCCCTTAGGGACTTTCTGGATCGGTGCGGACTGTATGATGTGTTGCATGTACTACACCCTAAGGATAGGGAGTATACCTTCAATTCGCCTGTTCACAGAACCCAGTCTCGCTTCAACTATTTTTTTCTCTCTCAGATCCTTCTGCCCGGGGTCTTATCTGCCTCGATTCAGCCAGGCCCAGTGTCAGATCACTTTCTGGTGACTTCCAATTTGGCTTTTCTTAATATTCTCCATAAAGAAACCCGATGGAAATTAAATGGCCAACTGCTTAAAGATATCAAATACCATGACCTAATAAAGGAGCAGATTGATTTCTTTTTCTCCACTAATTCCTCTGAGGACATGGCACCTGATATGTTGTGGGGTGCTTTCAAAGCATACATGATAGGGATTATTATTAGCCTAGCCACAAAAAGAAAAAAGACTCGAGAGGTGGAACTACTAGCTTCATTATCTCTAATTAGGTCTCTGGAAACCAAGCTATCCTCCAATGCCTCGGAAAAGGATATGAGGAGGCTTTTGGTAGCTAAAGATAAATACTTAGATCTGTTCAGGGAGAAAGCAGAGCTATCTATTATTTGCACCAAAGCAAGCTATACCGATCAAGGGGAAAAAGCAGGTAACCTGCAGGCCTTGAGGTTAAAGCAGCAGGAATCTGCTAGGTGCATAACTCCAATTAGGGCCCAGGTGGATGGATCCCTGAAGGTGTCCCCTTCTGATGTTGTACAAGAGTTTGCCTCATACTATGAGCACTTATATAGGGACATGGACAACCCCCTTCCTTAGAAGAGCTCGAGGCCTACCTGAAGGATTCTTCTCTACCTTCTTTATCTGAGCCACAGAGGAAATTCCTATCCTCCCCAGTATCTCTGGAGGAAATATCAGAGGTCATCGGGGCTTTGCCCTCAGACAAGGTCCCAGGACCACACGGTTTTTCCGCTTTATTCTATAAAACTTTTCGATCACAATTATTACTGGCTCTTAACCAGTTGTACTGTTACATTCTTTCTGGTGCAAGAATTGATACACATCTGTTTGAAGCCCTGATTGTTCTCCTTCCTAAGCCCGACAAAGATCCAGAACTAGTGCAAAGCTACAGCCCAATTTCTTTATTGAACCAAGATGTTAAAATTCTCTTGAAGATATTGGCTGATAGAATAACATGGGTCCTTCCAGACCTGATCAGTATGTCCCAGGTGGGGTTTATGAGGGGGTGTTCATCAGCTGGCCATCTACGTACCCTCTCACACATTGTCTCAGTGTCCAGGGATGCTGCCTTTCCTGTGAGATTGGTCTCCTTGGATGCCGAGAAAGTGTTTGATTGCGTCAACTGGAATTTCCTGTTTCAGTCCCTTAAAGTGTTTGGTTTTCCGGCCAAGTTTATAGACTGGATTCGGGTCTTATATCAAACTCCCTCTGCCAGAGTCTCCACCAATGGAGCATTCTCCAAACCCTTTCTTTTGTCCTCTGGTACCAGGCAGGGATGCCCTCTTTCCCCTCTTTTATTCAATGTATTCTTAGAGCCCCTTAACCGAAACATTCTCAATAACCAGGAGATAAGCGGTATCCCGATAGGTAATCAAGTGGTGAAGATCACGGCTTCGCTGATGATCTCCTCCTTCATTTATCTCACCAAAAAACATCTATTCCCGTCATGTTAGGAGAAATTGCCAAGTTCAGTACTTTCTCAAACTATAAGCTGAATATAAATAAATCCTCCATTTTCCTTCTTAATCATAAGGTTTTCAAAAATGATTTGTCTCCCTTTGGTCTCTGCTGGTCTCCTCGTGGTCTCAGATACCTTGGTATCAATTTGACGCATAACCCCTTCTCCTGGTTTAAAGAAAATTTGGAGCCTCTTTCCCAAGTGATAGTTCAGGACCTCAGTAGATGGTCTAAACTCCCTCTCTCTCTCTCTGGGGTCACATTAATATAATTAAAATGAATGTTCTTGCTCGCTTGCTTTATCCCCTCTCACTCCTTAACTCTTTTACTCCATTATCGTGGTTTCAGAAACTGCACGGAATTTTCACAAATTTTATCTGGTCTAATAAACAAGCCAGGTTATCATATTATAAGTTAGCTGCTCAGAAAATGGATGGAGGAATGTGGATCCCCGATCTGGCAATTTACTACTGGGCTAGTCACTTTGCAAAGTACATGCGCTGGGTGAATCCGGGTCCAGAATACTTAAGACCGGTCTGGCTCAAAATTGAGTTAGACTTTATTCAGTCCGAGAACATTGACCCCCAGACAATGTTTTATCTTAAAAAAGCATCCCTTCCTGACACCGTTAGCTGTCCCACTATTCGAACATCCCTCAGAGTTCACATGCAGCTTTGTTCATTTCTGCGGTATTCCCCATACTTGGACTTGTTTCAGTCTATTTGGAATTCCCTGTCTTTCACAATAAACAAAATGATGATATCTCGTAAATGGTTACCCCAAATTGGGGATGGGATAATCTCTACTTTTCTGGATGACGCAGGGGAATGGCTCTCAGTCTCTAATATAATTCGTAAATTTGACATTCCATTAGCTTTTCAATTCAGGGTGGTCCAATTAAAGCATCTCCTTTTTACAGTATTTGGTAACATCCCTCCTCGCCCACCTGCCTTTCTGTTTGTAGCTGATCTCTCCTCCTTGTTGGGGTCATCAGGCGCTATTTCCAAAATATATTGTGTCCTATTTTATTGGAAATATAGGAGACCTGAAGGCCTCACTAGGCTCTGGGTCTCTTTTTTCCCTCAATATACTCCCAATTGGTCAGCCTTATGGAAGTTCTGCCATAAATACGTCTCTCAGGATAGACTCCACCTTATGCAATACCACATTATGCGTAACATGTATTATACCCCTGTGAAGCTGAGGAAATGGAGTCTTATAAGTTTGGGGGCTTGTACCAGAGGATGTCAAGAGGATGGTACACTTCTTCACATCTTTTGGTCGTGCCCCAAGATAAAGTCTCTGTGGGTAGCCATACAGACTAACCAAGATACTATATTGGGTTTGCAGGATTACTTCACCCCAGACGTATGTTTGTTGGGAGATCTATCCTCTATCAAGGTGAGAAGCAGGAGATTTCATATCTCCATGATTGCATTACCTGTTAAAAAAATCATGCTTCGGCATTGGAGGGATACAGTAAGCCCAACATATCAGGAATGGGTTAATGAAATTTTGGCTAATCTATGTACAGAGAAAGCGATAGCGAGCCTCCATGATAAGTTGCAGTGGCACAAGAATACTTGGGATCCCCTTCACATGCTAATCATGGCCAGATTAGGTAAATGAGTCTCTATAACCAATGATCCTTGATTTGCGATATTATGTAGTATTTTTCTATTACTGTACGGACTCTGCTGCTGTATGGGGTGGGGGAAGGGGGCTTGGGGATAGCTCATGTAACATTCGGAGTATATGCATAATATGTTGTAACCCTCTGTCCCCTGTAATAGAAAATTTGCTAATAAAATATGAATTATAAAAAAAAGTCCTTAAAATAACTGAGCTGTCAATGAATGAGCACATGCTTGTACAAGCATGCGCTGATTCATTAAATGCTCAGTCAGGCTGCCAACCACGGAGGTGAGTGGAGGGCAGTGTTGGTAGCCTGGTGTGGGTGAGATCAGGATAGGAGAGTGGTGTGGTGTGGTGGTAGTGGTGGGAACTCCCTGAGTGGCTGGGGGATGAGGGGCACTAGACACCAGGGATTGAATTTCAAAAAAATGTATGTTATATTTTGACATTTCCACAGACTGGCCAGCAATCAGCAGGGGTGTGTGGGGGCCTGGGATTTTTTTTTATTTCACCTGTGGCCTGCAATTGACAAACTTATTTGACATATATATATATAGATATATATATATATATATATATATATATATACACACACACACACACACCATATAGGCCCAGATATTCAAAAGGGTTGCGCCATGCGCAACAGAGATGTGCCAGCGCAAGTACGAAAATGCACCATTCTGCGATATTCAGTGGGAAGCAACTGCACCACACAAGATGCAATTCGCAAGAGCACAATGGTAATGAATGCATGCGCAACCATAGGGGGAGGAACCATGAATAAATGGCGCAGTGCAATATTCAACAGCATGCGCCATGTGCAATAGGGGAGCAAGCGGAAGTTGTGCGATAGCAGAAATTATTCAAAATAAAAAGGAACATGAGAGAGGCGCAAGAATGCTACAGGGAAGCCAGAGATGGGAGCAAGGTGACAGCAACAGGAAAGAGGGTAGCAGTGAGTGGGACTGGGCAGGAGCAGAACAGGGCACACCTGGGAACAAACAGGAACAGGACAGGAGTAGGGAGCCTGTGCTACTGTGCAGGAGAGACAGGGAAATGCCACAGTGAACTGAGGGCAGTGGCAGTAGACAGGACAGCCAAAGGCTGGAGGTGTACCCGGTGCAGGGGGAGTATCACAAAGGACAGCGGGGGGAATGGGATAGCAGCTACCCGGGGGGGGGACACCAGCTGGGGACATGGCCAGTGCCACCTTCCAGATGGAGGCAGTAATGAAGGGTGTGAGAAGGCAGGTAGCAGGAGGGCATGGCCATGGAAGGGCCCATCGACGGAATGTCAAAAACAGGTGGTACTAAGCCCACACTACCTTCGAGCACTACAGCAACACTGAGATTGTGGGCCGGTACTGCCTGAACCAGGTGATCCTGAGGCAGCTCTGTGAGCTATGCAGTGATGAGATGCAGGCACCCACAGGACGGAGCCATGCTCTGTCAGTGGAGACAATGGTGACAGCTGTCATGTGCCTGCTCACCACAGGCACTTTCCAGAGACCAACAGGGGACACAACAGCCATAACTCAGTCGGTCACGTCACGCCTACTCACACAATTCCTCAGCACACTGCTGCCACATGCTGCAGAATACATCCATTTCCCCAGCACGCAGGCAGAGTGCACAGCACACATACAAGATTTCCACAGGGTAGCACATATGCCTGGCATGCTCGGGGCCATTGACTGCATCCATGTGGCCATTCGCATGCCAGCTGGCCCAGATAGTGTAGCATACATCAACTGAAAGGGTTATGCCAGCATCAACTGCCAGGTGGTGTGCGATGCCATGTGGTGCATAACCAATTTCTGTGCCACGCACCCTGGGGGAGCACATGATGCCTTCATCTGGTACCAGACTGCACTGTGCCACAGGTTTGAGAGTGGGGACATCCCCACTGGCCACCTAGTGGGTGAGTATGCACATCACGCAGGATGATATGGGCATCTGGAGGGGTACATAGTCAGAGGTGCCATGGGTACCAGCCTTGACAACCCATGGCAAAGCGATGCTGACCACCATACTAATGTCCACCCTCTACACACAGGTGACAGTGGCTACCCACTCCATCCATGGCTGCTCACATCATACCGGCACCCTGCAACCCCATTGCAGCAACGGTACAATGAGGCACATGCCACCACATGTAATGTCATAGAGCGGGTGTTCGGGAGCTGAAGGCACATTTCTGTTGCCTGGAGATGCCTGGCGGTGCCCTACAGTACAGCCCCTCAAAGGCCTATGGGCTATTCCTGGTATGTTGCATCCTGCACAACATGGCCAATGAATGTGGGATAGCAGTAGAGGTTGAAGAGGGGGACAATGATGGGGACGATGAGAACACCGATCCAGACGGTGATAGGCAGCCACCCCTTGGGTGGAGGGACCCCTGCTTGATACGGATGTCACAGCTGCACCGGGACACCATCACAGAGGAGCACTTCGACCAACACAGGTAGGTCATGGGGCCATGTGCAACCACCAATGGCAAGGGCACAACCAACAAACATGCATGGACAAAGCCCTGGGGTGAAAGGTGGCAAGGGAATTGGCTGAACATGGAGCCACACATTCTATCAAGGATGGGCAAGGCCTAATACGTCACGTAGTCACGTATGCACACACACACACACACACACACACTCTACACACCTCACAAGACATGCATAAGGGGTAAAAGGCATGCTGACCCTGACTGCTACCCCTAGCCACACACAGGTCCACAGATGACCATACCCAGTGCCCATCATTTTGTGTGTCTCAGATGCTGGGTACCATTGCACACTGGCAGACAGCGCAACGCAGGCATCATCATGCACATGCCACAGTGGCCAGCAGCCGGGAGGGTGTGCACATGGACTGTGTGTGTGTGTGTGTGTGTGTGTGTGTGCAGGGATGGGTATGCAACCCCTGCATCACCCGATGCACAACACACTGCACACAGGGCAGCGTCAGACAGTAGCCATGGTGGAAGACAGGTCAGTCATGTGGCACAGTGCCACGGCCACCACGGACGCATGGGCAGCCACGCCAAGACCTGCCAGCCATGAAAGGCTGACCATTGGCCTCATGGGGTGGCACTGACGGCTCCCCGGGTGACACTGCGGGAACATGACCGTGTTTGAGCAGGGGTCTGCAGCTCACCAAACATGCCAGCACCAGGCATGATCAGGATGCCCACAGCTGAACCCAGTGTCGACATGGAGGGTGTCACACGATGCTGGGAACAGGGAGTGGACATGACACTGCACGGTGTCTGCGGTGCATGGGCAACAAACAGTGTGCCCAATGTGGCCATGACAGCTGTGAATGCACGTATTTGCCTGTCAATGGCAGCGGTCACATCCTCCAGCTGCTGGGCCATCTCTGCCAGGAGCAGAGCATGGTCTCTGCTGCGCCACACTTCTGCCTGGTGCAGAACCACACTGAGTGCATCCACCACCCTAACAAGCCACAACTGCTGATCCATGGAGGCCTGGAGTAGTCGGCTGTGCTCAACAAAGAGGTCATCCGCCAGATTGGCATGATGTCCCTCATGGTGTTCCTGGCCATGCTGGGCATCACCACTTGATGATGGGTGCTGCACAACAGAGCCATGCTGGGGCATGTCCACAAGCAGTGCACTGATGCTGCCCCCCAACACTGTCCCCCCATTGTCATTGGCCAGCTGCTGACACTGCCTCTCCAGCCACCGCTCGCCAGGGGTCACCGGTACCACCGCAGCAGCTGCAACAGCCCCACTGGCCTGGATGCACACCAGTGCTGCCCCGCTGGTGCATACAGGCACAGGCTGGGACTATGATGTCACGCAGACCCCCACGGCGGCACCACCCATGGCTATGCCCATGCTGTTACCTGCTGTGGGGCCATCCTGTGGCCCACATGTATCACTGTCCTCGACGTGTGCTCCATCATCATTGGGGCCAGATGTGGCACCAGTCCATGTCACAGCATGCTGGCACCCATGGACGCTGTCACGCTGGACACGGGCAGGGCCTTCTCTGCACCAGCACCAACTTCAGTCTGGACAGACAGGTGGGTATACTGTTGTCCTGACCTTCGGACACCTGTGCAGGTGGATTGGCGCTCCTCTGTGTCCAGGGTATCACCCTCAGTGGACACACCCACCACTTCTGACCCATGTAGATGCTCAGGAACTGTAAGGGAACACAGTAGCATTAATGTCTCTGCCCTACCCTGTGGCATTCCCCCCACCCCCACACAGTAACAGAACAGGACCTACCATGCAGTGATGGGCTGCCACTCATCTAAAAGCCACCACCTGGAATACCCACTAGGGCAAAACGCCGCATACTGCCAGCCACCCGCTCCTCCTGTGGTGACAGGCGTGGCACATCCAGCTGTCCACCTCCAGTTGCAGCAAGTGCTGCCCTGATGGCAGTCACTTTATCTTTTATACTCCTTTTGTCTGTGCCCACCTTCTTCTTGCACTTCTGCATGGACCACTGGTGGCTGCCATGCTAGTTGACGGCATGCGCTACCTCATCCCATGCCACTGCATGGGCCTGTGGTGTTCCCCACTGTCCACTGAACAGCATTTCCCTGTCAAGGTAGGCCTCAAACAGGAAAGCTGATTCTGCCCTGGGTGAAGTTGGGCCTCCTCCATCTCCCCGATCTCTGTTCCTTCTCCTCCTCCTCACATTCGGTCATTATTGATGCTGTGGGAATGACAGGTGTTACCTCTGAATGTGCAGTCCCATGCATCTCCCACACAACACAGTCCACACTTCCAAACAGCATGCAACCCACCACAATAGACTGTAATACTAAACAATGACCTCTGAAGCCCCATGTCACATTTACATAGCGAAAGGCATGCAAATGAGGTGAGGCGCAACTTTAAGTGGATGCTAATGCAGTGGCTGCACCATGGAATTGCTGATGAGCTGATTTGCATATGCTGGCTGACTATCGCACTGTTGTGCCTTGCGCAATTGTGTTGAGTGTGCTCAGCCAAAGGCGCAGCTCTATGGTGTGTACAGTAGGCACCGCACAGTGCATGCCCGGGGGTGGGTCTGACGCCGACGCCTGCTGTGCTGATTCTGTGCTGAGCACAGGAGGCAGTGCAGGGCATGGCCACCACTATGCCAGCGGTGCTAGTGCGCTGTTCACACGTATAGCGCTCGTGCAGGCACCATGGTGCCACAGTGCAGTAGGCCACTGCAGGGCATCACCCACAGGTACCCGACCATGCTACACGCAGGGAGTCCCAATCACTCTGTGGTGGTCCCTGCACAACAGACCCTTGACCCTCCGGTCAACTTTTGCCCCCTAGACATCATGTGTCCACATGGGTGCACCCCTATCGTGCTGTGCAGTGACAGCACATTGTGGAATGGCAGCGCTGTACCACGCAGCATCTGCATGTGGTGGACGTGCACTACAGAGAGCCATTTTGTTAACCTAGCTGCTGTAGTCATGGCGCACAGGAGAGCAGCCCTGTGGAGCCCTCTTGAGCTGGCCAATTTGGTGGCCATTGTACAGCCCCATGCAGGGGCCCTGTTTGGGGATGTGCCCTTGGATAGGGCTAGGAGTGCAGTGTGGTAGGAGGTGGCAGTGTCACTGGAGGAGGCCACTGGTATCTCCAGGAGTCCAGAGCAGTGTCACCACTGCTATGGGGACCTCTGGTGGAGTGACCCAGACAGGCTTGCCCATCTACGGGCATGCACCAGGTGAGACACAGTGCCACATCCAGGTAGGTGCTCCATCCATACACTGGTAGTGTCCATCCAGGTTTCGTGGTGGGCATGTGTCCACCCAAGGAAGGGGCTGTCCAGTGTAGGCTGTTTTGGTCGTGGTGGGGTTGCGGCATGGCTGGGCTGTGTGGGATCACACACACTGGTGGAGCCTTTGCTACTATATTGTACTGATGTTCCTCTCTCCATGTTTGCACCCTAGGCCCTGAGGAGAGGTGATGAGCCCCAGAGGCACGGGCACATGTGGATCAGGAGGCTGCCCGGCAACAGCCACGTGATGGTGGGCCCCATCTACATCAGCGACTAGATGTTGCAAATGCAGGTGAGTACCTTTCTTCCTGGATATTCTGTGCATGCTGTGTTACGGGGTAGGCCACCATCCATTGATGCCACTGACGTGCACGCCACATGGTACACTCAGCACTGTCCTGTGGCACTGCATGTGTGGGTGTGCATCACTGGTGGTCCATGCATGCACCAGGTACATGGCTGTGCCACTGTCTTAGCAAGGCATAGCTATGTCACTGTACAGCCACAGTGGTGCTGTGTGGGACTTGGGTGGTGGGTGTGGGCAGCGGTCCGCATGACTGTGTGCACATGGGTGGGCAAACAGAGAATTTGACGGCAGATAAGGACCGCTTGGCCCACCCAGTCTGCCCATTTCCCTACCTAATGGATAAGCTGCAGATCCTAGTTAACCAGCAGCCTACTTCTTTCTACCCCAACCCCCTAGAATTTCCTTATGGCTGTCCCACGCATGCTTGAATTCAATCACTGTTTTTGATTCCACAACCTCCTCTGGAAGGCCATTCCACGCATCCACAACCCTCTCTGTGAAAAAATACTTCCTTACATTACCTCTGAGCTGCTCCCCAACCTTCAGATTGTGCCCCCTTATTCTTGCACGCCTCTTTTTTTGAAAGATGCTACCCTCTTGGACTTTGTTGATTCCCTTGATGTACTTGAATGTTTCTATCATGTCCCCCTCTCCCTCCTTTCCTTGAGGCTATACATATTAAGCTCCTTTAGTCTCTCTTCATATGTCTTCCGGTGCAGACCCTGCACCATTTTAGTTGCCTCCCCTGGACAGCTTCCATCTTGTCTATGTCCTTGCGGAGATTGGGTCTCCAGAACTGCACACAGTACTCCAGATGGGGTCTCACCAGCTGTGTGTACAGAGGGATAACAGCTTCCTGTCTTCTACTGGTGATGCCTCTCCCTATGCATCCCAGTATCCTCCCAGCCCTCCTTACTGCCCTCTCACATTGCTTGCCCACCTTTAAGTCATCTGATATGACTACCCCCCAGGTCCCTTTCCATTTTTGTTGTTGTTAGTATCTCACCCCCCCATTGTGTACTCTTCCCCTGGGTTTTTGATCCCAGATACATTAGCTTGCACTTCTTAGCATTAAATCTAAGCTGCCATACATTTGACCATTCCTCTAACCTTGCCAAGTCCCTTCTCATCCTTTCCATCCCACCTTGTGCATCAACTCTGTTCCAGATCTTTGTGTCATCTGCAAAGAGACATACTTTTCCTTCAGTCCCTCTGCAGTAAAGCACAAAGACATTGAAGAGGACCGTTCCTAATACTGAACCCTGTGGCACCCCACTAGTAACCCCCCTTTCTTCAGAGTGGACTCCATTTACTATTACCCTCTATGTCCTATTCTCCAGCCAATTCTTTACTCAGGCTATCATCTTGGGACCCACTCCCAGGCAGGCTAACTTGTATATTAATCTTTTGTGTGGGACTGAGTCAAATGCCTTGCTAAAGTCTAGGTAGGCCATGTCCAAAGCCCCTCCCTGATCTACTACTTTGGTCACCCAGTCAAAGAAATCTATTAGATTCATCTGGCATGACCTTCCTGCTGTGACTCCATGCTGCCTTGGGTCCTGTGCCCCTCTGGCCTCTAGGTAATCGACAGTTCTTTCCTTCAGAAGTGATTTCATCATTTTCCCTATCACTGAGGTTAAACTAACTGGTCTGTAGTTTCCCTTCTGCCCTGCTCCCACTTTTGTGAGGGAATCACTCGGCCCTCCTCCAGTCCTCAGGTACCACCCCATCCTCCCATGATTTGTTAAAGAGGGTAGTCGGTGGTGTCACTAGTTCCCTAGTTCTTTTAGAATTCTGGGATGAATCCCATCAGGCCCCATTGCTTGTCCACCTTCAGTTTTAAGGTTCTTTCAGAACCCTTTCTTCTGTAAATGGGCTGGTATCAGCTTCTGTATCCAGAGTGTTTCTATTGTTTGTTTAAGCACCCCCCTCTTCATTTGTAAATACTGAGCAAAAATATTTGTTTAGTATCTCTGCCTTTTCACAGTCACCCTCTGCCCACCCCCCTTCCCTTTATTAAGCCTCACTATCCCTCCCTTAGTCTTCCTTCACTCCCTGATGTACCTAAAAAAGGTTTTATCCCCCTTCTTAACTGAGCTGGCTATCTTTTCCTCAGTTCTGACCTTTGCTGTTCTGACTGCCTTCCCAGCTTCCTTTTGCTTTAACTGATACAATTCTCTGTCCTGCTCCTTCTGTGATTCCTTGTACTTTCTGAATGCTTTCTTTTTCTCTTAAACCTTCACTGCCACCTCCTTTGAGAACCATAATGTTTTTTTACATCATTTTGTTTTGTTTATTTGCAGGTCTTGTGGACACGATCATTGTGGGTGGTTGCACACCATCACAGGGGCATGGCCCACAGCTGAATGCCATGTACAATGGGCGGGCTGCAGGGGGGATGGGCATTCACACCTATTGACTCTGCTCCCTTGTCCTAGGTGGTCAGCATTGAATTGCTCTTGAGAGGGCCTTGCAGGAGCTGCTGCAGCTTTCAAGAGTGTCCCTTGACCTCCTCCAGCAGCTAGAGAGGCATGGTGTGTGGAGGCGGCGGTCACACAGGCGCCACAGGACTGATCAGTGGGGCAGATGTTAGGCCCTCAATGCCCCCCAGAAGATCGTTACCTCTCTGGACCCACCCTCACACCCCTTCTTCCCTCTCCCAGTTGTTCACCTCTGCCCCTTACCTGCCCCTACCTGGTTTGTGGCCCTCCCCCACATTGTATATATCCATGTATATAGTTGTGTTTCTTGACTATTATAGTACATTTGTTTTGTTATGACAGCTGTGGTGGTCTATGATTTGCAGTGGGCTACAGGTGCTCAGCTGCAGTGGTGTGCATGGAATCAGGGTTGTTGCAGTCATGGGCGTGTGTGTGTGTCCAGAGGGGAACCGCCTATGGTGTGGGTGGGGGAATCAGTCACTGTCTGTGGCTTGTGTGTTGTTCTCTGTGCCACGGTTGCCTGTGCAGTGGTCCATGGTGCATGCTCTGTGTCCATGGCATCCCTGTTAGACCATCCATGGGCTGTGCAGCTGACACCCTTGCATGTCTGTGATATGCACCATCTGCTGGCATGTCAGTTGTGGCTGTCCATGCTGGACAACCACTGAACCAGGCACAAAGCCAGGTTGCCTACTGTCACTGGTGTGGTGCACATCTGCCTCGGGTAGCACTGTGGCCTCCGCTGTTTTTGTTCCCCCTCCATGCTGTCGCTTGTGTCTGTTGCAGGGGATGTGCTCCACTGTCTGTCACTTGTGCTTCAGCCATTTGCTGGTGACGTACGGCTTCATGGTGCATGTGCAGGGTGGCTGGTACACCTGTGCCATGGTGGGGTGCTAGCCATGGGTACACGGCTGCTGTGGCCACACACCAGCGGGTTGATCGACCCACTACTGTGTCCCTGTGTTGGTGTGCACTTGGGTATGAGTTGGTGTTTGTCCATGCACTGTGTTGCATCTTGTGTGGTGCATGCTTCCATGCACCAATGTGGGCTTATTTGCTGGCTGTTGAGGCCAGTGCTGGGACAGGGTGTGTCCTTGGGAGGGTGTGCATGGTGCTGTACCGCTGTTGGTGGTGTCTGGGGCATGCCTGTCGATGTGTGGTACCTCGTGTGCTGACACATGGCCAGCATCTCAGCTGTACATGGGGTGGCCATGCAGGGCGGCACTGTGTCTGCAGTTGTTGCATCAGTGTCTGCTGCCACACAATTCAGGGTGCTCATGGTGGGGCTGCCTTGCATGTCTCAATGGTGCACAGGGTTGCATTATCACGGTGAGGGTGGTGGCATACATGGGGTGTCCTGCAGTGTTGGATGCTGCTACTGGGCAGGGTGTCTGTGGAATGCTGTGCAGGGTGTGCTCTGCATTGGTGGGATGGTGTAGCATGGGTAGACGGACCTCCTTGTTTGCCGCTCACAGCTTGCCAGGGGTTGTGCTGGGGCACCATGCCCCAGCTGTGGGATTGTGGCTGGTTTCCATGGGCTGGTGGTTCTTCCAGCTCTCCTCTGGTTGGGCGGTTCATGGAGTGTGGGGGGCACTGTCTGTTCGGCTATGTGCTCCTCAGCCCATATCTTCCATGTGTGGGGAACCCCTGTATCCTGTCCCTGAGCATCCCTGGTTGTGCTGGTGCACTGCTACCCTGCTCCACTGTGCATCCCTGGTTGTGCTGTTGTGCACAAGACCTGCACCACTGCTCATCCCTGGTTGCACCATGGTGCAGTTGCTGTGATATTCAGTTGTGTGGTGCAAGCGCATCTAGCCCTGTGCAATGTTTGAATATTACGCATGTTGTGCATAGGTGCACTGTACTTGCGTCTGCTCCTGCTATTGTGCTACTTTGTGGTGCAGTTTGAATATCTGGGTCGTGGTTTTTACATTGTGGCCGAGTAGCCAGCTATGGGGGGGAGTGGTGGGTGATCAGTGAGGGGGCACTGGACACCAAGGATTTGGAATAGGTTACTTCTTCTTGCTTGGGGGCGGTTAAGTGCAATTCACACTTAAAAATCCCCAAAAGCAAGGCAAAGTAACAAATTGCAAATTTTCAGCAAGAGCCGTAATTTCACGAAATGATCCACAGATGTGAAATTTCTGACTTTGCTGGAAATTCACTGACAGAATTAATCTTCCACTGCATCTCTAATCTTAAAGTCTAAAGCTTTTGGATTAATTTGCTGATATTTTATCTTAACCTCCATGAGTTTGAAGAACATGGTAGAATGAAATGGTGCCACGTCAAAACCGTGAAAAGAAAAACATTGTGGTCATGTATTAGCACCATGAAAATAAATGAATACAATTTACAAGGTGGAATTTGTAAGGGGTCTTAGCAAACTTTGTTAGCTAAAATCCTTGTGAAATGAATTCTACATTGAAAACTGGAAGTTTTTAGAAAATTCTGTGAAAATAGTTGCCCAAAATGTATTTATTTGACCACATGTTTTTTGGATGCATAGCCTTGATGGGATACGGAATTGCATCTATATTTTATTTATTTATTTATTTATTTATTTGCTCAGACAATCACCTTTGAGCTTAAGAAGAGCTCATTTACAAAGGTTCCACATAATCAATAGTGCAATGTACAGTCAATCAGTTGTCAAGTACAAAGAACATAGCACTGATTTAGATAAAACAATAACAAAGTAAGCACGTTTTCAGCAGGGTAATGGTACAGAGCTTTCTTGTGCAATTGTGGCAGCGAGCAGTTAGCTTTGTCAATAAGAAGATAAGATTAGTGGGGGCAGGAGGCAAGTTTGCAAAATTTCCAGTGTTACATAACCAGTTGTTGTTACAATTATGTTTTTACAATGGTCTGGAAGGAAAAACTGCCAATAAAAATAACGTTAAACAAGGAATGGTTGATCAAATTGCACCACGTATTAGTCTTATGTCAGTTGCACCAGCTTACAAATGACTGGCAATTTTAATAGACTATTGAGAACTGTGTTTTTTATATTGCATACTTATGGAACATTGGAAATGCTGGACTCAAAGAAGACTAAAGGTAGGATTTTCAACAGGGTAATACAAGGGTGCAAGTGCATGCTGCTACTGCATCAGCATCTGCCTGAATGCATTTGTATAGCCCTGCAGCTATTTGCAAAAGGTGTGTTTGTTTGCAAAAAAAAGTCTTGCTTTGCATTTGAAAACTGATACAAGTACAGTTTGTGTAATCTTTTACCATAGTTGCATCTTTTTGGTCACAAAATTCCATCGTTGCTAGACTATCTAATAGAAGGTCTAACAATTTAGATAGCTTTGCAATATGAAAATAACAAATCTCAGAAGGATGACTTTAAAATCCCTGCCACAAAGGTCCAACATCTTTGCTTCCTACCTTCTAGGCATCTATAGCTATATGTCTTCCGCTATGCGAGCTTGGGAACTATGCACTGAGAAGCTACTCCTTTTTTTCCTTAAAGGTACCTAAACTAAAAACACACTTTGGGAGAATGGCTATAAGTTTTGCACTGCTGTCTCTATGGAACAAAATACAAAAATCGTTAAAGCTTTGTACCCCGGTCAATCTATCCTCCTTCAAAACACTATATGACTATTCGGTCAATGAAATTTGCAACTGCTTCCCCCGATCCTAAACTTCCCTGCAATTATAGCGTACCATGATGGCATTGTCCTCTCCACTATGCCTGACCTTGTGGCCTCTCCTTCACATTTTTCTAATACCTAATTGTGCTCCCCGCCCTCCTGTCCTGTGTCCTATCTGAGGCTTCATCTGTCCCTCGTCTATCCCCTACCACCCTGGCTGTACCCTATCTCACCTCGTCTACCACACACACCCTTCTACCCTGTTACACTGTTTTTTTTTCTTTTTTTAACTCACTGTCTATCTTTTTACTTTTGGCATTGTATGTAATATATGATTACCTAACAATTGTCCTTGTTAGTACTTCCAGCTACTATTACTAGACTCATTATACACCACAAAGGAATTGAACCACTGTTTCCAAACTGTTCTCCACTTATGACTACGTTTAACTATTATATCTCTGTATTGTATAATATTACTGAGGTGTTATGTTGTGACTGTTCATATATTGTATATCCTGTGTTCCTGTGCTAATCAGGTCCATCTTGTAAATGAGCTATGCTCAATGGTGTTTGCCTGGATAAATATTTGACTGATTGATTGTTAGAGTAATCAATATTTAAGAGGAACACTTGTTAATGACATCTACTCTTAGTGTGTTAGTGAGGGACTCAGCTGCAGTAGAGTCAGTTGAACTGTGTGGTTCCAAAGCAAATGGTTCTATGTCATAATGGCGATTGCCGAAAAGGTGACCATCATTATGGTCAGGGTTCATCGTCAAAATTCAGTTTCGGTGTTGTACACCCCCAGCACAAAGGAAAGTGGCACCAGGGACTTAGAATTTAAATGTTAATGCAGGGGGCTGCACCCTCACCTCCCTACTAAAGGATTCTTAACTCCAGGGAGGTGCATGTCAGGGGGTGTGCCAATTCTGCAAAAAAGCACATTTTGGTGGGGCTCACAAAAATGTAGGCATGCCAAGACCCAAACCTGGAACCCTCACAGTTTCAGGCTGCCACCCACCCACCATCCTCTGGGGCCAGTGTGGCAGCCCCACACGAACCATGCCAGGCCAACCCTCCCTCCCTTCCATCATGCTCACTCCCCCCACACATATACATATAGCAACATCTTGTTGCTATATGCACGAGCAACCCCCATCCAGTCACCTTCCTCACACTCTTGCCCTATCCTACCTGCACCGCAAGTGGGTCACCATTTTGGTAGGTGCCCACTTATGGCTAGCCAAGTCACAGGATACCAAAGCGAACAGATGTTCAGACAAAAATGGTTGTTGGGTCTACACTACTCCCAAGGCTGAGCAGTTACTCAGGACTGTGGATGGGTGACAGGCATGTCTGGACATTTAATAGCTCATGACTGCTTTCAGTGCTGTGGAATCCACCACTGTTGAGTCCCTGGCAAATGTTAGCAAAGGTAGATACTGGTATGTTGCCTGAATAGCTTCCATAGGATTATCATCTGTTTGGTATCAAAATAATTAAGTTTTGGTTTTTCAAAACACCTCTGTTAGAAGAAAGTGTACACCTTCTGTGCAAATCAGGGGTAACCCAGGCATTATATGGATCTGCATCAATGTGCATTCCCCTTTAAGGGAAATATTGTAGTTGTAACAATTTTTTATGCTACCAGTAATATTTTGCAATGATAAAGGCCATTTACCCTTCATAATATATCAAAACTGTCAAGACAGTATTAACTATAGAGTCATTAGTCAAAGTTAGTTGGCAAAAAGATCTGTCATACCTAAGAAGGAAATATCTAAATTTATCGATTTTTTAATAACGCATTTATAATTTACAAATGAAATTGGAGCACTGACAGTACAATGTAAAATACTACAGAAAGTGAGATATATTTCATACCATTAAAAATGAACTGGACAAATAAAATAACTATTCATTACTGAAGAAACTATGGTTAAATGGATACCCTTATTCAATTATTATACCAGGGACCAAATGTATATAGGGTATGGGAAGACATTTTAAAATTTATGGAGGTGATTGTGTATCAGTTTTACTAAAAAGTGACCCAATAGACCAAAGATTAGGAGACCTTTGCTCTGGACTGTCTGCACCACACCCACTAATGCTCCCTTTACACCTCCCTCTCCCTTCCCTCCCTTAAAACCAGGTGCCTTGCTCATTGCACCTCCATTATTGCTAAACACAGGCTAGGCTCTCTCCCTCTTACCTCTCCTCTCCCCTCTCCTTCCTCTCCTCCCTTACCCCCGCCTGCCTCCTATACCCTTGGCAACTCTGGCTCTCACACCCTAGCAATCCCTTCAAGGTCATCCTCAGCTGGCCAGGCTGCTTTCTCCTTCCACTTTCCTAAACTATGGAATTCTCTCCCCCTAACATTCTACTCTGCCTCTTCCCTTCACACTCTCTCCTCTCTTCTCTGAGACTTCATCTCACCCTCCTGTAAATACATGTGATTCTCCACTACTACTTCTCCACTCAACTACTCCCCACCACCACCATCTCCTCCTTGTCTCCTCTTTTGTCCCATAACCATGCCCTAGCTCCCCCAACTTACCCCAATGCAGAAATCTGCTGTATAGCTTACATTGCCTCTTCCAGTATAGTTCCTTGATGCACTTAAATTGTATCCTCAGCTATATCCAGGCCTAACTTATACACGTTAAAGTTGCCAGTCATTGTCGATTGTACACAATGCAAACTTTGTTCTTGTTCTGCCTTGTAGATATTGTTTGATTTGCTATGCTTCACCTCTCTTTACCCCTTCTCTCCCGTCAGGACACATCTGGAACAAGCTGCTACTCAGCTCAATACATCTTTACTGTTAAAACTTTGGAAATAAATAAGAAGTCACAATAAATATTAAAATATTACAAATTAATTCTTTAGCTTGTCGGGGCTTTGGCAGTTTGGTGTTTTAAAAGACTGATATTAAAAATTAGGTAAACAATAATAGAGACAAAAAGTTTTTGGTGGCCATGTAATTATGGGAAACTGAGAGCCACTGTGAGCTAAAGCGAATATCTGCAAGTCAACAGTTTCAAATAAATAAAGATATATGGTACCCATACATAGACACAAAGAACACCAGTGTGCAATCAATTAACTTTAAGTTAAAAAATGAGACTGCTCTAATGAAATATAACAGGGACACTCAAATTAGAGTGCACAGTATGTTATGTATTTATGTTATACTGTATATGTTTTGTTATACTATTTTATGGTACAAGTGATAAT
Source organism: Neoceratodus forsteri (assembly GCA_016271365.2). Taxonomy (NCBI): domain Eukaryota; kingdom Metazoa; phylum Chordata; order Ceratodontiformes; family Ceratodontidae; genus Neoceratodus; species Neoceratodus forsteri. The sequence continues at coordinate 807,855,008 of CM028129.1, read as the reverse complement.
GAGAAAACAATAAAAACATTAATAACTCCCCAAATACTACCACTAAAACTATTTAAGTAAGATTAATTTAACTCCTCAATAAAAATAAATCATTTTAAAACATGGTGCCCACCATGCTGACTTGGTTAGCCTGGTGCTAACAGTAATATTGCCGCACAAAGTGGACACAATGAATCAAAACATGGCTGGAGTATTATTCAAAGGGCCCCATAGTGCAGTGCAAAACTGACATCATGTACCCACTAGCACTTCTTAACTCTGTCACTGTTCCACTGGGTAGTCCTGACCTTGCACTTCACTGACCTCCCATCCTCTCTAATGGCACTACCACACCTCACCCCTTCGCTCTGCCCTACCTCTCCACCTCCACCCCCACCACCCCATTCTCTTACCATTACTTTTCCATTTTCTCCACCTTTTCCTCCTCCCTCTGTCTACTCTACTGATTTCTGTCTCTCTTTGATGCAGGCATACATTGTACAATGCCTCAGTATAGTGTAACCATGTACTTTACCTGTACTGTTGTACTGTAACATGTATTTGTATATTTTCCAAGAAACTACTCTGTATCTGAATGTTTATGGATCACTCTGTACTTGTTAACTGACATGGAACCAATTAATGAGCATCCTTTCATTGATATTATCCAAAATTTCAATAAATAAAATAAAAGATAGTGAGATTGCTCTAAAAACAACATTGCACCGATGCAATGAGGGACCCCCCCCCCTTGCATTCAGGGCACAGTTGTATATTGAGAGAATTTTGGAAGCTCTAAAAGATTACAATTGAAGACCTGCTTACTGATTCCAAAAACCTAGTCTTAACAGTGTGCTCAGTGGTACATGACCAATCCCCTGTGCACTGGTGCCTTTCAGTGAAATAAATAGTGGTTCACCTGCTTCACTGATCCACACTGTGTTGCAATAAAATCATTGGTAGTTCACTGGTACCTTCCTCCCACATAGATTGCCATTATAATCACGTCTATTGTATATCCCTGATAGTCCAGTACTACCACCTTCACTCTAGTCACCAGTGTAATTATGTCTATATCCCACGTTTTCCAGAGGTACCTCTCCTACACTGATTCCTGTTATATTTTGGTTATATCCCTGGTATTCCAGTGACCTCTGTCCCTTCCAGTAGCTACTTTGAAGAATCCATGCATCAAATCATCTTTCCTCCTCCACCTGCAGATATATTAACATGTTATAATAAGAACAAAGTAAGTAACTCCCTCCCTGGCCCACCAGCTCAGCTGTCACCACCCTCCACTGCCTGTCTGGCCCCTGATCTACTCAAAGAAACCTACTGCTGTTGGGAGATAGGAAGGAGGATAGTGACAGGCACAGACATTCCTCTCACCACATCAGCTAGCTACCATCTAAATGACTGGGACTGAGCATACACATACAGTACAAACAGGTGTTTGTACTCTGCACGTGGGCTCAGTCTTATACATTCAGATGGCTGCTGGTTGAGCTGATGATAGGAGGATCTGTGCTGGCCATGGTCCTTCTGCCTGCCTGCTGCCACCAATGGGTTTCTTTGAAGTGGGTGCCAGACAGAAGATGTAGGGTGATGGATGATGGCTGAGTGGCCAGTGAGAGGGTGTTACTTTTTTCTTGTTATTATGATATGTTAATATGTCTGAGGGGTAGAGCATTGAGGGTAATGTAATATACGGGTGCTGCCGAGGGCTACCAGGAGGGGGGGTGGGGCCACCTGACTACTAAGTTTATAACTATAATACTCCAGGGATCATAGTAGGAGAAGATACCACTGGAATGACAGGGATCTAAATGTATCACAAAAATAATCAGATGGGGGGGGGGTATCACTGGACCTTCAGGAATACAGACATGTTCAAAAGAGTGTGCAAGGTGGGGCAAGATAATACTGGACTACTAGTTAAGTATACATGATTACATTGGTGATTGGTGCAGGGGAAGTTACTAGTGGACTACCTGGGATATAGACATAATTATATTATAATTATATTATGTAGTCCAGATGGCCTTGACCCTACAATTCTCATTCTCTCAGCTCCTGCCATTACTCTACCCATTATTCTACTCCTCAATCTTTCCTTTTCCTCTGCTACTGTTCCTGATATTTAGAAACAGGCCATTGTCATGCCTTTTCAAAAAGGTGGTGATCCTACCCCTTCTGGTAACTTCCATCCTATATCTATTCTTCCCACTTTGACTAAGTTACAGGGCACATTGTTCTATCTCAACTCACTTCCTCTCTTGACAAGTCCTCCTTTTTTACAACTTTTCAGTCTGGTTTTCAGAAGCCCCACTCCACTTCCACCTCTCTTCTTTGGCTCACTGACTCCATCTCACAGTTCAATATGCTTATGCAACTTAGTGTGATGTGCTTATGCAACTTGCTGTATGAACTTTATTATAGCTGCTGAATAAAATTTGTTATGACCATTCACCTCTGTACCTTGGGAATACCAACCTGCAAGGATGCTGAAAGCAGAAACCCTGGAAGAGGGTTCCACCCCTTGAGCTGCCATGGGAAGGATTCCCTTAGGCTAAAGGTAGCTTAGGAAAAGCTCCTGAGGAGAGAGGTTAGCTGCTGGAGGAGGAGGGAAGGATGGTGGGGCAAAGAAAAAAGCTTCTCAATGAAGCAGGAAGGATGAGTTTAAATAGGTCAGAAAGGAGGCATGGCTGTTGCTTCAGCCATTAAACTGCAGGCAACAGCCTTTCCATTTATTGTGCTTATGCAACTTAGTTTGGTGTTATGCTTATGCAACTTGCTGAATAAACTTTGTTGTAGCTGCTGAATAAACTTTGTTGTGGCCGTTCACCTTACTGTGCCTCGGAATATCACCCTGTAGGGAAGCTGAAGGCAGGAATCCTGGAGATGGGTTCCACCCCTAGAGGTGCTTTGGGAAGGATTCCCTTAGGTAAAAGGTTGCTTTTGAAAAGCCAAAAAAGAAAGTAAATTAGAAAGCACTGCAGAGGTAATGAGTTGGTATTGAGATTGGAATATACACATAGTCTTTGGAGATGAGGGTGATGGTCAGAGATAACTGAAATGAGTAACAGTTTTAACATAGGTTGAATTAATTATGAGAGAGCATGACTTTCCAAGGAGAAAGGGAACAGTAAAGGAGGTCCACCATCCATTTCTATCCAATAGTGGAAACCTACCTAAATTACTACAAAATCTACCTAAGTAATTTAGGGGGTAGCTTAAAATTATAACATTTGGCACTGAGAAGAGGAAAAAAACCTTTTAGGAGGAAGAAACCTCTAGGGATCCAAGGCCTAGGTTGCCTTCCCTCTAGGCTAGGGGTGTTTTTTTTAGTGATGGCTCTGCTGCTGCAATTTAGAAACCCAATGCAAGGGGAGAAAAGTATTCCAATCTGATGGAAAGCTCTCACGATCCCTCTAATGGGAACACCATGAGTGATTGCAAGAGTCCTCTACAACAATGGAAACTCTGAAGCTAGAGCAGGACTCCTAAGGCAGGAGGAGGAGATCAATGGTCACTGGGACACTCAGCCAGCCTACTTACTAAAAACAAACAGGGTGAACCAGAAGTGGTCATAGGAAGAATAGCGTATGGGGTGCAACCAAACCTGATTTGGCTAGCTAAAGGAGCACTCTTGGGCATGAGGGCCCCATCTCTCATAGCTGAAGTCTTAAATTCTACATTGAGAGGTGCCATCAATGGCTAAAATGGCTAAAGCTCTGCCTGGAGCAAGGACATTGCTACTAAGGGCGAGATGAGAAGGACCCTGCCCTGAGTTCCAGATGCTCAAGATGCAGACTTTGGTGCAGAGCAAGACTGTCAGCTGCAGGGAAGCCTGGAACCAGAGAAGTTAATGGTCATGGTTGGCAAGCCTCTGATTTATAATGGAGAGCAGACAGATAACTATGAAGCACTACATATGAGGTGGCTGGGTGAAGCCAGCGGCCATTGGTTATGTATTGATATATGGTATGATTGTCTGAGATATTTGACTGATACAATGTACTGATGAGATTGATGGATAGGAATGCTTAATATGATTGAGTGATATAAGCAAAACCAGTGAAAGCAAGCCAACCAATTCCACTATGGAAGCCAAATTAATGGTGTCATAGAAGGTAGGTGATCAAGTAGTGAGAGGCTATGAAGCCATTAAGCAGTGAGAGGTGGTGATGCCAGAAATTGATTCAAGTGAAGTTTGGTAAACTGAATTGATGAGTTTTTGACGTAATTGCTAAGGTTGCACCATAAATAGAGAATTGATATGAGTGGCATAAATACTTTAAATGCCTTTAAGGCCAAGTTAGGTTATTCAAGTAAGGAGCACTTGCAACACGGTCATGGAATGGAATAAAAATCTTGGAATCCATGCAATGAATATTGTGAAAGCCATGTAGGCTATGAGGTTAATATGTTTATGCATAGATTACTAAGAAACCATGTAGGCAAAAGAGCAGGATTTATTTAACTTACAGAAAAGCATGCTCCTGCTGTCTGGAGCCATGATGCCCCACCATGACATCACAGTCTCCCACCATGGGAATAACAGGGAAGCCACAAGCAGAACACAATGAGACCAAACAGCTAATTTAATGGCTGAAAGTTGCAGTATAGATAGGAGCAATTGTGATGTTGGTGGGGTAGAACCCTGCACCCCCCAAATAGAGCTAATTGATGGTTAAAGTTTCAGTATGGCAAAAGTCAGAAATGGACTGTAAGAGTTTTGGTAAAAGTATGGTTTGGTAAAATTCTGAGGCTGTAGATTAGGTAGCAGGTTAGTGATGAGGAGGCTGGGCAAAGCCAGCTGCCTGGGAGAGGTAGGAAGCTATTCTGAAATGAAGCAGTAGTAAGTAAGTAGTAGTAATATCTTTTTATTCATGAAGCATGAACAGTGATAAACTCAACTGAGCAGAGCTCATTTTCAATAAGGTCCCATAAGAGTTGTACAAATTGACAATTACAAAAATATAAATAGCAACAAATGAGCCTAAATAACACAAACCCAGGGAGTGGCAGGTATGCTGAGCAGTATGAGCCTAGACCAGGTGCAAACATTTAAGATGGAAGCACAGGAGACAGCATAGAAACAACAGTGAGAGCTTGAAGTATATGAGAACAATTGTAGGAAAACTGAGGACTTGTAGGAAGGAAAGCTGGAGATTGAGTTGAAGCATACGGATAACAATGCAATGAATTGAGGGTTTGCATTATCTGGTTATTAATTGCGTTATCTAGTGAATAAATGGAAGCCTGAGAGCTCAGGCATAGGATTAGGACAATACAAACAAAGGGCAAAAGGATGGTAGGATAGAACTGAAGGGCAACTGGATGGTAGGAAAACTAGAAAGCACCCCCAATAGAAAAACACAAAACTTAAAGACAAACACAGAACAGAAAAATAGGTAACATAAGAAGCATGCAGCAGCCAAAGGCAGCAAATACTGACCAAAAGCAGGGCACAAGCAATGTTGGGGGAGGGCAATCCCCAGCAGGCTCCAAGGGAGAAGACAGACCAACAGAGCCTCACCAGGCAAATAAAAAAGCTCCTGAATGAAGCAGGAAGGATGAGTTTAAATAGGTCAGGTGGGAGGGGCGTGGCTGTTGTTTCAGCCATTGAACTGCAGGTTACAGCCTTTCAAGTAGGGATCAAGGACTGATTACTTCTGCCATTATTATTGATATTGTTAAAGCTATTTACACTGCGGTACATCCCTTCCTTCTGGACAAACTTAAACCAGCAGGCCTCTCTGACTCTTCAGTCAGTTGGTTTTGTTCTTGCGTTGATGGAAGGTCTCAAGCTGTCGAGATAGGAAAATCCATTTCATCTCCACTTCCCATTAGCTTGAGTGTCCCTCAAGGGTCTGTCCTGGGTCCTAATCTTTTTTCCATTTTCTTAAATGACATCCCAACTGTCTGTTTCTCGACATCCATTCATACTGTATGTACACTGATGACACAGTTGCTTTTGCTTCTGGCTCCTTTACCCATGACCTATCTTCCTGGCTGCAGTTGGATTTTGGAAACTTTCCACACTTGCTAAAGTCTAACCAACTGTCCCTTAATGCCAAAAAAACAGTCTCCATGACTTCTGGCAGCCAGACTTTCTTGTCTCCCACTATTTAATACCCTTGATGGTGCTAAGATTGAAGATGTTTCTTTCTTTAAGTAACTCAGGGTCTGCCTTGATTGGCATCTTGATTTCTCAGTGCATATTGATGCAATTCACCATAAACTGCACCCTAAGCTTGGAGAAATGTACAGGAATAAAGTGAGTATTCTACTTTCTGCCTGCTGAGAAACCGTATTAAAAACAATTCTCCCTATCTTTGACTATGGTGGTTTATTCTACAGTGGAGCTCCTAAATCCTCCCTCACCAGACTGGACCCATTTTCATTCTTTTTGTCATTTTCCTCTAGATTACCCCCCTCATACTCATCACTGCTCTCTTTAGTCATCCCTTTCACTCCCCTGTCTTCATGGTAGGCACATTTTCCATTGTGTTTCTTCTATATATGAATTCTGGTCTGGCACCCTTCCCTTATATCTCATATCCCTTCTATCCTCTTCTCCTTCCTCCTTTCCTCTCCGCAACAGTATTTCCTATACTCTCTCTATTCCCTCTAGAAAATCTACTGCTGGTCAATCTGCTTTTTCTTACCAATTTCCTAAAATTTGATCCTCTCTTCCCCTTTCAATTCAATCTGCCTCTTCTCCTTCCTACCTAAAGTCTCTTCTTTATTACTTTTATTATCCAACGTGCAGCTGTCTATGACCCTTTACTGTTAGTTCTCCCTTCACTAGGTATGATTTTTCTTGTTTGGCTTTTTCTCTATTTCTCCCTTCTTTACATATAAGAGTGTGTTTTGAACTAGTATTCATTTAGTACTTGCCACTAATATTGATGGCTATGTTTCTCTCATTACTATATTATTGTATTTGACTTCTTTTTTTTAATAATTTTATTGTTGAGTTGTCACCCTCTTCCCTTTCCCCTAGGACACATCTGGAAATGAGATGATTTCAGCTCAGTATGTCTTTCTTGGTTAATCTTTTAAATCAATCAGTCAATCAATTAATCAATCAATAAAGGCAAAAAAGGGTGGGAAGAGGGTACATCTAATGCCAGAAAGTTGTAGTATATCTAGAGGGTGTCAGATGGGGGGATCCATCACTCTGCTTAATTTTTCCATGTATATGAAGGACTAGAGGCATCATTCAGAGTTGTTAGTAGCCACATGGTTGCATGCAAATGGCCTCATAGCTCCTTTCATACATTATGTGGTCACTAGCCTACAGACTACTGACAATGGCACCCAGCTTCAAATGCACTATCCTGTTTTGGACACACTATCCCCCCTTTGCTCCTGGGTGCCTGTTGCTGGTAGTGAGCTGTGGTGCACTGCACTTCTACACTTTACCCAGTGCTACCACAGCCAGATATTTGCACAAGCACTGCATGTCTATCAGGGTGTGCTACTTGTACAACTATGTCTCCCTAACAGTCACATGCTATTTAGCTAACAGCACTATGATATGATATGACTTTCATATAAAGGCATGGATAATATTGCTAAAATCCCCTGATATCTTATCATATCAGAGACATGGCTCTCCGCAAGGATCCAAACCTCCTATTAGAGATCACAGACTATTCACTCATTCGCCAGGATAGGGGAAAGCATGGAGATGTCATTGCCATTTATTTATTTCAAATTTGGATTAATACCATTGCGCCGGGGGCTCATTTACAAAGGCTCCAAGTCAACAAGGAATACAAGACATTTACAAGTGATAAAACATTGCATAACAGAAATATATCAACTAACAAGTGGTGTTAGTGTGCAGTTACAACATTAAGCAGGGTACAAGAAGTAAGGAGAAACAGGACCACACTTCCAGAGAAACATATTAATGAAGCACTAATTACGTGCAGTACAGTGTTTAACAATCATGTTACAGTTCAGACGGGGTGCTCCCAGTCTGCAGAAATGCATGTTTTAGCAGCTAAGGTGAGGCTTTGTCAAGGGGAGGTAGTAGGTGGTGGAAGGTGGGAGGGGGAAGTTGTGGAACAGGAGGGTGGGAGTGAGAGAGGGTAGCATTTGACGGGTATGAGAACCGCTGTCAGAGGCCATGGGTTAACAGAAACACTGGCAGTCAGATTTGCTGGCTAGAAGAGATCAAAGCCCATTTTTAAAGTAGCCAAGTCTGGGGGAGTTGGCAAGATCTGAAGGCAGATCATTGAACCATTTAGGCCCACAGTAGGAGAGGGATCTTTGGCCAAGGGTGGTTCATTTGAAGGAAACAGTTAGAACAGTCCTGGAGGCACTCCTTGTGCATTTAGGTGGTTGTGCAGGCTCAAAGAGGGCTGAAGGAGCCCTAGGCATGGACCCCATCAAGGACTTTTTCGCAAGGAGGCAGGTCTGGTATTGGAGTCTGTGGTGGAGTGGGAGCCAGCCAGTTTCCTTGTATAGGTCATAAGAGTGAGTCATTTTGTGTACTCCCATGACCAGGTGGCAGGCCTTGTTGAAGATGGTTTTGACCCTTTTAAGCTCGGTGTCTGTGCCTGCCCCATATACTGTATGATAAGACCATAATCCACAGATGAGAGAACTGAACTGCACATAACAAGTTTCAGGGCAGCCGGTGTCACTGAGGTGCGGTGTCTGTACAGGATGCCAAGCTTCATGTTGGTGGACTTTACCAATTGCTCAGCATGGGCAGTGAAGGTGAGCGTGTCATGAAGGTGAAACCCTAAGTACTTGAATATATTGACTTGATCTAGTACTCTCTTTCGCTACTAAGTATATGCAGTGAGGACCCTCGAATTTTGCTCTGTGGGGTGCTGAAGAGCATGCTCTTTGTCTTTTTGTAGTTGAGTAGCAGTTTATTTGGGATTAACCAGGATTCCAATGCACGAAAATTGTGCTGAAGTTCAGAGCTAATTGATCCCAAGTCTTTCCCTGGGACGGAGAAAACAGCATCGTCTGCATAGAGTATGGAGTGTGCTGGACAGGTAGAAGGCATGTCATTTATGAAGAGGCTGAATAAGAAAGGACCGAGGATAGAACCTTGCAGGATCCCTAAGTTTACTTCCCTGGGCTCAGAGATCATATTGCCAGTCTTCACCCGTTGAGATCTATCGGTTAGGCAACTATGGAGCCAGGCCACAGATTCCATTGACAATCCTGTAAAGAGGAGACATTTCAGTAGCAGTTGGTGATTGACTATGTCAAAGGCCTTGGAGAGGTCTATGAAGATAGACCCCACTGCCATCACTTTATCCAGGGCCCCATAAAGCTGAGTGGTGTACTCTACTGGTACAGTGACAGTGGAGTGGTTTTGTCAGAATCCATGTTGTTGCAAGCAGAGAAGGCAATGCTTTTTTAGGTACTCAGTTAGTTGTTCTGAGACCACCCTTTCAAGTGCTTTGGAGGGGGGGGTAAAATCGAGATGGGCTGGAAGTTTGCTAAATTAGCTCTGTCTCCTGATTCAAACACAGATGTGACTAGAGCCTCTTTCCACCTGTCAGGGAAGATGGGTAAGATTATGGAGGCATTCCTTAAGGAAAGGATAGTGCAACACCTGGAATCCATAGGGGCACAGGATCCAAGACAGCATGGGTTTACAAAAGGAAGGTCCTGTCAAACTAATCTCATAGATTTCTTTGACTGGGTAACCAGAGTGGTGGACCAAGGGGGAGCAGTTGATGTCGCCTACCTTGACTTCAGCAAAGCTTTTGACACTGTTCCACATAGAAGATTGATAAATAAGCTGGGAAGGCTCGGGGTGGGTCAGAAGTTGGTCAACTGGGTGGTAAATTGGTTGACGGGCAGAAAACAGAGAGTGGTGGTAAATGGTATACAGTCAGAAGAGATGCAAGTCACAAGTGGGGTACCTCAGAGATCAGTCCTGGGGCCAGTCCTCTTCAACATCTTCATTAGTTACCTTGCAGATGGACTAGAGGGTAAGGCTTGTCTGTTTGCAGATGACACCAAGATCTGCAACAGAGTAGATGATCCAGATGGGGTGGGCAGAATGAGAAGAGATCTGGATAAACTAGCAAAATGGTCAGAAGAGTGGCAACTAGATTTAATGCAAGAAGTGCAAAATCATGCATATAGGGAAGAGAAACCCTGAAGCCACCTATAGGCTGGGAGGGAGTTGCTAGCAGTCACAAAGGAAGAAGAGACTTGGGCATCATCATCACTGATGACCTGAAATCATCAAGCAGACCTCTAAAGCAGTAGAGTAAGGCTAGGGGGTATTAGGGTGTATTAGTAGGGGTATCACAAGTCATAAGAGGAGGTAATAATCCCTCTTTACAAGACACTGGTTAGGCCCCATCTGCAGTACTGCGTGCAGTATTGAGGCCACACCTTCACAAGGACATTAACAAATTGAGGCAGTCCAGAGAAGGGCAATCAAAAATGGTGCAGGGACTGCATCAGAAGACATATGAGGACAGATTAACAGAGCTCAATATGTATACCATAGAGCAAAGGAGGAGAGGTGATATGATCGAGGCATTCAAACACCTTAAGGGCATTAACAAGGTGAAAGAGTCTAACATGTTTAAATATAAGAAAAATTGCAGGACAAGAGGACACAGCATGAGATTAGAGGAGGCCAATTAAGGGGAATGTGAGGAAATTCTTTTCACAGAAAGGGTGGTGGATGCATGGAATGGCTTACCACAAGAAGTGGTGGCTATGAATACAGTGCAGGGCTTCAAACAGGCATGGGATAGGCATAAGGGAGCAATACAAATGACTATGAATAGATAGGCCACTGACAGAGCAAAGGCCGATGGCACATTTATAATGTAGAAAAAGAAATGGGTGGACTGGATGGGCCTTGCGGTCCTTATCTGCTGTCAACTTCTATGTTTCTATGTCAGATCTTAGAGAGGCATTGAATACCTTGGTGAGTGGTGCCACAAGTTTGTTTAATGTGAGTGCTACCATCTTCATATTGATCAAGTCACTTCCCATCCTGGTCTTACCAAGGACCTGTTTGATATATTTGATGGTCTCACCTGTGGAGATTTGCCTGAAGTAGAATGGTGGGGTAACATTATCCTGTGGTGATGGAGTGTTGAGATTGTGCTCCTGGCCTGCAGTGGTGTGATTCAGGTATTTAGGTGGCAACACATTGCTGAGGTCCACGAATGCAACATTAAAATCATCAGCGATTTCCTTTGGGTCTTGCAATGTACCAGAGGTGGTAACTATGAAGTCCGGTGGGGCCCTTGAGGCTCTGCCCATGAGAGATTTTACAGATTCCCAGAACTCCCTCCCTCCCTCTACCCCATGTCTTTTCTAGGAGGTCATTGTAGTAAGTTGCTTTTGCCAGACGTATGAGATTTGTGCAGGTATTTCTAGCTGCCTTACACGCTTGGGAGTCAGCTAGATTCCCAGAGGCTTTGGCCCTATACCACAGGTGATCTCTAAGTCACATGAGTTCAGTTAGAGGGCTGGACAGCCAGGGGTTGGGGATTCCTCTGGCTTTCTTTGTTTTGTAAGGAGCAAAGATGTCACAGGCTTTAGTAAAAATACTACAGAAGTAATCCAGTGCTTGGTTTCCATCCTTGACTCTATCTAGTGGGGACCAGTCAATCCCTTTTAGGTAGTGTCTGAAGGTGTCTAGTTGACCAGGCCTTAGTGATCTGTTCCTGGTGGTCTTAGGCTTACTCTTGGTGAACTTGTTTGTCCAGGTAAGTAGTACAGGGAGTGGTCACTGATTGTGTCAGGTAGGACTGTTACCTCTGCGATATGTTCAGGACAGGAGGAGAGTAGCAAGTTGACGAGGGTGCTGGTTCCTGTATGGTAGTTTTGTCTGGTGGGTTGTGTGACCAGTTGGGTCAGGTACAGTCTGGCTATTTGGTCTCTAGCTGTCGCTGCATCCTGTGCTTGCCAATTAATGTTGAAGTCCCCTAGGATTATATGTTCCCAGTTTAGTTTGTTCTATTTGAGGTTGCTTATGAGCTGTGGGAAGTCAGTGAGTAGTATCCCAGGAGGCAGGTATACGGTGGTTAATAGTAGCACTTTGTTTTGTTGGCCAATACTAAGTTTTAGTGATAGAACCTGTGCTTCCTTGGTGTGGAAGCTAATTGGTAGTATTTGCCTTTGATGTCACTCTTGAGGTAAACCAGACAACCCCCCACCCCCTTTTAAGGTACGGTCCTGCCGGAACAGGTTATATTCAGGAAGGGCAGTTGCTGTGTCTGGGATCTTTGGTGATAGCCATGTTTCTGTTAGGGAGATGATGTCAGGATCAATCTGAGCCACCCAGGCCTGAAATTGTGGCAGTTTGGAGAGAAGGCTGCAGATATTCAGAGATATAATGTTTAGATGTCCTGGGCTATTGGTACAATTCATGATACAGATCACCCAGGGTCACAGCTAGGCAAGGATTTGACAAGAGGCTTTGGCTATGCAAGAGTTTGCAGACATGCACTCCCCTACCCCATTACATTGATAGCCTGGGGCACACTTACTCAAGTACAAGAGCAGAATGTGAAATCCTTTTGTCCTTATGCTTCCTTTTGTTATTTAAAGAGGTTGTTTAAAAGCCCACATGCAGATCCCTCAGGAGAAGGTCAGATGGAAATGTGGATTCAAGCAGGACCCAGAGTCACTGAATTTGTCAGACTTAGTTGCTTGACTTCTGCTTTGCTTGGGATAGCTTCCAAAAAGTTGATTTTAAACTGAAAATGCAAATACCTGGTGGTGATGTTTTGCAGAAATCCAGTCCAGGAGACCTTCACAGATGTAGTGAGCAAGAATGGTGTAGTTACTCCAAGCAGAAAATCTTGAAAATACCAAAAAAACTAAACTACAGACACAAACAAACACAAACGGCCACCCACACAGACCTAGGAGGTGGGGCAAGAGCTTTACATATGTGACTCCCTGCCTTACACAGTCATCCTTCAGGAGGCCTCCCCAGGTTCCCATGAATTGTTACTCTTTAAACTAACCCTCCCATCCACATCACCCATTTTTATAGGGGCCTGCTATTTCTCCACCATAGCCAAACCCCTTTCCATTATTGCCAGCCTTGCCAACCTTGCCCCTACTGCCCAGTCTAGTGAGCTTCTCCCTCTGGGTGACAATTGGCTTGCCCCTCAATCAAGAGCCACTACCCACGAGATAGAAGCCATCAATCTAAGCCAACTCATTGCTGATCCGACCAGGCTACACCCCCGCTCCAAAAAACATTCTCTCATAGACTGAGTTTTAATGACCCACCCTCTCAAGTATCCCTCTGCAGGAATCCTCTCTGATGCTTTTAGTGACCACTGTGTCACCTATTGCTGCAGGAATTCCCACCCCTCATGCTTCCCCTCTAAGTATATGTTCTTCTTCCTTCAATGGTCCCTCAATGTCTGAGCACTTCTGTCAGACCTGTTCCTAGCTGATTGGTCTGGGGTTTTCATTGCTCCTAACGTCAGCTCTGCCCTAGCAGCCTTCACTAGCATCTTCATAAACACATGGGACACTTGAGCCCCCCCAAAAGGCTATGACTTCATCATAAGCACTTCCCCTGAGTTACACCCAACTGGATCAACCTCTTTAAAACCAAAGATCTTGTTTGTGCCACATATAAATCTTCTTCCAATGTAGCTGACCTACAAAGGTACAGAGCCCTGAGGAATGCATGCACCAAGGGAGTGCATGCAGCCAAAGACAATTTCTTCAGAAACCATATTGATGAAAGTCACTCTACCCCTGCCGAGTTCTGGAAGACATTTCACTCTTTGCTAAGCTTCTCCCCATCCCTCCTTCCCCCATAGTATCAGGTTCAAATGACCCTGACCCCAGCTCAGCAGCCTCTTCCATAAACCTTTTCTTCACCATCTGCACCCTTCCAGCTGGACCCCCACCATCCCCACTTTTCCCCAACCCGCAGTCATCAAACCTCTCCCACCTCCCCAACTAGGTACTCATTTCCCCCTATCACTACTATAGAGGTTCTACATGCTCTCAAATCCTTGAACCAGTCCAAGCAAAGTCCTGATGGGCTCAATCCCAACCTACTCAAAATTTCTGCCCCAGAGATTACCCCATCAATCACGTACATTTTCAACCTGTCTCTCTCCCAAAGCTCAATCCCAAAAGCATGGAAGCTAGCTAAGGTCATCCCTCTTCATAAATGTGATGGCCCATCCTTACCAGACAACTACAGGCTCGTCTCTCTACTCCCCTCTCTTGCTGAAATACAGGAGACTCTTATTTCCAACAGGCTAAATTCCTTCCTGGAAACCAATGCCATCCTTAGCCCTTATCAATCTGGCTTTTGCCATGATCACTCTACCTCATCCTCTCTGCTTCACCTCAAAAATAATATTCACTCTGCCATGGACAGTGGACACCTGACTCTGGCCATCTTTGTAGACCTAGTCAAGGCATTTGACTCAGTCGCCCATTGGCTTCTACTGAAAATTCTTGTTTCCATTGGCCTTTCTTTCTCATCCATTGAATGGTTCTGACTCACCTATCTGACAGATTCCAATATGCGCAGATGGGCAGCATTTCATCCCCCATCCACACTGGTGTCCTCCAGGGATCAATCCTGGGACTAATTTTATTCTCCATTTTCATTAATGATCTCCCCTCCTCCTGCTCCACCTCATACATCCATATGTACACCAACAACATGGTTATCTATGCATCCAATGCCTCCCTCTTGCATTTATAGGCCTCTCTTCTGGCTGACATTGAAAACACACTAAAATAGTTTGAAGCAAACCCTCTCAAATGTAATATAAAGAAAACTGTTGCAATGGTCTTTGGCAATGCACAAAAACTTGCTAAGCTCCCTTCCCCCCTTTCCATTTCTTAGATGGCTCAAAATTAGAAACCATGGAGTCCTTTCAATTCCTGAGTCTATGGCTTGATCCTAGGCTGGATGTCTCCCACCACATTGACTCTATCCATGCTAAGCTCCAGACCAAAATTGGAGCCTTGTACTGACATAAGGACTCTCTCACTTTCTGGACCCAGAAAGAGTTTGTTACCAAACTAATTCTACCCTCAATAGCTTATACAGACTTTATGTACAGTGCCGCTCCCCTATCATCTCTCTCAAGGCTAGATCCACTCTACAATGCTTTCTGTTGCTTTGGAACAAACTTTCCCTACAAACACACCACTGTACCCTGTACTCAGCTCTCTCCCTCACCTCTCTAGCTGGTTATCACCATGCCCATTGTGCCACTTCCATCACAAGTTTTGGCTTGGGGCTATCCCCTCCTACCTCTCAGGTGATCTGAATATGACAGATGTTAACTGGAGTGCAGTTGCAGCAGCCACTTCGAAGAGTGGGGTTATTCGAGATGCCCTACAGGGGGCATGCCTTAGACAACTAGTATTGGAGCCCACTCGAGAGGGAGCAATCTTAGACTTGGTTCTCTCAAATGGAGATGGAGAGAGGATCACAGATGTAGAAGTGGGTAGCCATCTGGGAACTAGCGACCATCCAAAAGTATGGTTCAAAATAAACACAGCAATAGAGTCAAGCCATACAAAGGCAAAAGTACTGGACTTTAGGTGGGCTGACTTTGCCAAAATGGGTGAGTGCCTAAGGAATGCATTAGCAAATGGGCAGGAAAGAGGGGTGGAAGAACAATGGGGAATAATAAAAACTGCCATCACAGAGGTAACAAGCCTTTGTGTGAAGCAAATAAACAAAATGAAATGATGTAAGAAACCACTATGGTTCTCAAAGGAAGTGGTAGTGAAGGTTCAAGAGAAAAAGAAAGCATTCAGGAAGTACAAGAAATCACAGAAGGAGCAGGACAGAGAACTGTATCAGTTAAAGCAAAAGAAAGCTGGGAAGGCAGTCAGAACAGCAAAGGCCCAAACCGAGGAAAAGATAGTCAACTCAGTTAAGAAGGGGTATAAAACCTTTTATAGGTACATCAGAGGCGAAGGAAGACCAAGGGAGGATAGTGAGGCTTAATAAAGGGAGGGAGGGAGGAAGGGCAGGAGAACGACTGTGGAGGCAGAAATACTAAACAAATATTTTGCTCAGTATTTACAAATGAAGCAGGAGGTACCTAAAACAAACAGTAGAAACACTCTGGATACAGAAGTTGATACCAGCCCATTTACAGAAGAAAGGGTTCTGAAAGAACTCTTAAAACTGAAGGTGGACAAAGCAATGGGGCCTGATGGGATTCATTCCGAATTCTAAAAGAACTAAGGGTAGAACTAGTGACACCACTGACTACCCTCTTTAACAAATCATGGGAGGATGGGGTGGTACCCGAGGACTGGAGGAGGGCAGATGTGATTCCCCTTCACAAAAGTGGGAGCAAGGCAGAAGCAGGAAACTACAGACCTGTTAGTTTAAGCTCAGTAATAGGGAAAATGATGGAATCACTTCTGAAGGAAAGAATTGTCAAGTATCTAGAGGCCAGAAGGGCACAGGACCCAAGGCAGCATGGATTCACAGTGGGAAGGTCATGCCAGATGAATCTGATAGATTTCTTTGACTGGGTGACCAAAGTAGTAGATCAGGGAGGGGCTGTGGACATGGCCTACCTAGACTTTAGCAAGGCATTTGACACAGTCCCACATAAAAGATTAATATACAAGTTAGCCAGCCTTGGAGTGGGTCCCATGATGACAGCCTAGGTAAAGAACTGGCTGGAGAATAGGACACAGAGAGTAATAGTAAATGGAGTCCACTCTGAAGAAAGGGGGGTTACTAGTGGGGTACTGCAGGGTTCAGTATTAGGACTGGTCCTCTTCAATGTCTTTATAAGCGACATTGCAGAGGGACTGGAAGGAAAAGTATGTCTCTTTGAAGATGACACAAAGATCTGCAACAGAGCTGATGCACAAGATGGAATTGGAAAGGATGAGAAGGGACATGGCAAGGTTAGAGGAATGGTCAAATGTATGGCAGCTTAGAGTCAATGCTAAGAAGTGCAAGGTAATGCACCTGGGAAACAAAAACCCAGGGGAAGAGTACACAATGGGGGGTGAGATACTAACAACAACAAAAATGGAAAGGGACCTGGGGGTAGTCATATCAGATGACCTAAAGGTGGGCAAGCAATGTGAGAGGGCAGCAAGGAGGGCTGGGGGGATACTGGGATGTATAGGGAGAGGCATCACCAGTAGAAAACAGGAAGTTATTATCTCTCTGTACAGACAGCTGGTGAGACCCCATCTGGAGTACTGCGTGAAGTTCTGGAGATCCAATCTCTGCAAAGACATAGACAGGATGGAAGCTGTCCAGATGAGGGCAACTAAAATGATGCAGGGTCTGCACCGGAAGACATATGAAGAGACTTAGGGCTTAATATGTATAGCCTCGAGGAAAGAAGGGAGAGGGGGACATGATAGAAACTTTCAAGTACCTCAAGGGTATCAACAAAGTCCAAGAGGGTAGCATCTTTCAAAAAAGAGGTGCACAAGAACAAGGGGCACAATTTGAAGATGGAGGCGGCTCAAGTGGTGGGAAGTATTTTTCAGAGAGGAAGTGGATGCATGGAGCGGCCTTCGGAGGAGGTTGTGGAGTCAAAAACAGTGGTGGAATTCAAGCATGCATGGGGCAGTCATAAGGCAATTCTAGGGGGTGGGGGTAGGAAGAAGTAGGCTGCTGGTTAACTAGGATCTGCAGCTTATCCATTAGGTAGGGAAATGGGTAGACTGGGTGGGCCAAGCGGTCCTTATCTGCCATCAAATTCTATGTTTCTATGTTTCTCTCTAATCACCTGCCCCCTTGTCCAACCCTGGTTACTCTCTTCATTCCTGAGATCCTCGCTCCCTCTCCCTCCCTTCCCCACATTCACAATCAGGCAAGTTATCCTTCACCTTTAGGCTCCCTGCCATCTGGAACCATCTCCCCCACTCAGCCCACTTCTTGACCACTGCTGCATCCCACAAAAAACACCTAAAACTCCTTCTCTCCACCTGCACTTGTTTCCCTCCCCATCCTCCCTGAACCCCTCCTCATCTCCCCTGAACTTGTTCCCTCCTCCTTCTTGAACCACTTCTCACCTCCCCTTTGGCCTCTCTGACTTCCAACCCCTCCCACTAACTTTAGAACATTCATATGTGATCCCCTGCTTTTGCTCCAGTCAATTTTGAGTGTAAACATTGTACTTTCAAATACAATTATTGTATATATTGTATACCTTTGATGTATTCCGGTACTTTATTGTATATAGTTGTAAATGTCTACATTTTATTGTCACTAATGCTAGGCAATTGCCTATGTACATACTAATTTATTTATTGCATATATGGTATATACATGCATGCACTATTCTTGTACCTTAGTGTATATAGTTTGTAAGATTATCATGTGTCTTATTGTGCCTAGTGCTCTATAAACATGAATGATTTCTTGATGTATTTTTTCCACCTCCCTGACCCTGGGTCGCACTGAAAAACAAGCTCTGGCTTAGAGTGCCTTTCCCAGTTATCAACATTTTAAATAAATAATTTGCATGTTGCATTCAGCCACTTCTAAATATGGGATCCAGTTTCCCTAAAAAGATACAATGACTATGTTTATACTAATAAATAATTTATGGGGAAAATCTAGCCATATACACACACCCATAAGTATAAAATTGCCCTACCTAGAAACCTCAAATTGTAAATAATCAGATAATTGCCAATCAAGGGAGCTTGTTGTCTAAACTCAGACTGAGAATGTAATCAGCAAGGGGTGGTTTGTATGACCAAGATATGCTGTATTGAGTGGCCCAGTTTTGATGTAATCCCCAACAGCAGAAAAACAAAATCCCACATTTGTGAACTGCACAAGAATTTCAGTGACAGTACCATAAGAGAATTGACCATGTTTGCCATCTTTGCTGTTTTTCTGTCAAAGACGTATTTCCCCACAAATTACAGTAATTAAGAGCTACTGGAAATTGTGTGAGTTCTTTTAAACATCTGTACTATATGTCAGAAAAACTGCAGCTCTAAAAGTCACTTATTTTTTTCAATGCAGACAGCAGGAGTTTTAACATCCTCCAGAAACCTGGCTCCATTTGGGCAATGCCATTTATTTATTTTTAACTAGGGGAGACACACTAAGCTGAAAACTTGTTTACAGGTGTGATCTGGGTGCACAAGGAAGTTAAGTGACTTGCTCAAGGTCACACAGTATGCAAGTGGGGGCTGTGGGATTCAAACCCAGGTGTCCAGTTTTGCAACGCAGAGCCTTAAACCACTGCACTATACTGCCTGCTATACTGCCACCATTTAAATGTAAGTCACTATGATACAAAATACAGATCAAAACATACTATAAAATGTGCTGTGAATTTAAAAAATACTATTCAGTTTACACAGGTCACACTGAGGTGTAAAAATGTTCCTATAACACATTTGACAGTGCCATCCCATGGGATAGAGTACAGTATCATGGGGACACATCAATTTGACCTAGTCATTCCACTCCATGACAACTCACACGAGACTATTAGCTCCAGTGTCATTTGGCTGCCTGCTCAATTCATTCCCAAATTTTCCCCACCTGGAGTTTATTTTATAAAACTTATGCTGGGGATGAAGTGTCAGGGGACGATTTGTACAGGGGTCTGACTGATGCTGGAGCTAATATTATGGGGCGAGTTGTGATGGAGTTAATTGACCAGGATGAATTGACATGTAGCCCAGTACCACAGTTCAGCAAGTGATGTGTTGCAGGAACCAATGTAATCCAATGGTAAACACTCCAGTTTGTCACACAGGAAAATGTGACATCTAATTACAAAGTATATTATCCTGATGCATGCCACTGTAGATGCATGTGGATCTTATGATCAAAACTGAATCCCTATATTCACTGTAGAACTAAAAAAACTTATAGCAGTGTTCCACTTTAACAAGTTACCACAATTTAAAATGAAAAATACTGTCCCCATATGAATATAGCAAATGACTGTACTCACCCAACCACTCAACTACCAAACCTACCTTAAAGAGCACCTTTTCTGGTGCTCACCCCAAAAACCCCGAAGGACCCTTACCTGCCACCAATTGCAATGGTGCCAAAATCTGAATTTTTATATGCCCATAACTTGGAGGAGATGGGATTGTATTTTGGCTCAGTGGTGCCGAGCCACTTACCCCTTCCACTTCCTGATGCTCAGAGCGCTCACTGCGCTAGCACGTTTTGTGATGTCCTTATATGGAAATCATGGGAGTACACTCCATAGCCATTGATGTGGCCATTTTTTAAACTCTGTTTTTCCATTTTTCATATTTTGGATGACCATTCAGAACAAATCAAGGCCACTGCTTAGCTAACAAGGTCCTTGTTAGTTAAATGGAAGCCATCATGGAGAAGGCTAGCTTGGATTTGGTGGCCATCATGGAGTCATGGTGCACTGGTTACTCTCTGTTCAGGAAAGCCAGCAAATGAATGAGAGGATGGGCTGTACTACAGGACAAGGTGGAAATCAAGGCTATGGGATTACAGGGGCTCCCAGAGGAAAAGGAAACAGTGAAGGTACTGTAGGTCATCCTGTAGACAGGAGTTGAGACTGCTATCCATACAGGGGCTATAAGGAGACCTCCAGCACAGGGAAAGGTGTTGGATGAGACCCTTAGGGAAGGCATCATCAGGATGCACATAAGTGTGAGGTGCTGCTAGTTGGGTACTTTAGTTTGCCAGATGTGGATTGGAGCCTTCTAGCTGCAGTATCAGTTAAGAGCAGGGACATCCTTGACTCCCTACAAGGGGCTTTTTTCATGAAGTTGGTCAATCAGCCTACTACAGATGGGGCAGTGCTGGACCTGGTGCTTACAAAAGTGGAAGCACTGCAGACATCATGGTGGGCAATCCTGTGGGTACCAGTGATCAATGTACACTTTGGTTTAACATTGAGAGAGGAGCAGAGGCAAACCAGACAAGGATGAGGGTCCTGGACTTTAGGTGGGCAGATTTTAGAGAAATGGGAGACTGCCTGAGAAACTGCCTAGTGGGGGAAGGGGATTGCAAGGATAGCGGAAGAGGAACACTAGGAAAAAATAAGGGAGAGCATAATAAAGGCAAGGACTGTAGGAGCCCACTGGCTCAAGGATTATATTTGAGACAAAGTTGTTGTATCATCAACAATATTACTGCAGTGGTAGGTAGAAGTGAAGATATGTCAGTTTAAAAACCATGTACAATTAATTGAATCTGAATCCACAACAAACTTGAATAACAGTCCAACAAGGATCTTTTATTTTAGGGGCAGGACCCCCCCCCAAAAAAAGAAACAGCATACAGAAATCCCAAACAACAAAAATATCCAAAGCTGAAGACACACTGAGGAAGGTGATGAAGCTAATCCAAGTGAAATAAATGAGAGGAATCTACAAGGAAGAACCTACAATAAAACTTGTGAATTTAACAGAACTGCAACTACAAGTACTGAGTAAGGGATTAAGTGTTGTGCCAACCCCACAAAGTGATGTATTCAAAGGGAATATGGATATTTTCAAGCTGATTCACAATCTAAAACTAACTATACCCCTGTATTCTTTGCTAATCAAAAAATGCTACAACAGAAAACATGGGTCTGGATGACTTGAACACACGGAGGAAGGTCATGGACTTTGACTCTGAGCATACCATCTCCCAGCACTTATTGACCAATATGGAAATTGAACTATTAGAACACAGCGCTGTATAATAGACCCACAGTGGAGTAGGGAAGAGGCATAGTTAAATTGGGATTTGGGTTGCTCAGAGCATGCTCTGCATGCTGGGACACTTGAAGAGGAAATGAAGGTTTCAAGTGATGACATCAATTTGCTTGACCATATTAATCTTGATGAACTAATAAGAATGCAATATATGCTGCAATTGGACACTAAATTATAAAGTTTAAAAAAACTGAATAGAAGTTGTTTCAAATTAAAATCAGTTTTCTGTATGAGCATAGGATTCAATACTACAATAACTGCATTTCAGAAAACTTTAATCATGGAGCCTGAAAGAAATGTATAATGAAAAAGAAAGGACCAGGGTACAGTAACCTCTCCCCTCCTAGAAAAACAAGCTTTGTAAAAAATTAAAAACAAACAAACAAAAAAAAAATAGAGGGGGTTGTCATCAAACCCTCTGATGAAGGTGGAAATATTGTAATCATGAGAAAAGATTTTTAAGTGAGGAAGGTAGTGTAATTGTTAAGTATACAATTATGAGGAACTGAATGGTGATTCAAAAAGTGTTAGAGATGTGTGAAATTGGAAAATTTCACCCATCAAAATATTTTGTGAAATTAGCACATTTCGTGAAATATTTTGCTGGGTGAAAAGTGAAATTTTGCCCATGGTTGTGAGTGAAATTTCACCCCCAAGCCAGTGAAATTTCACTATCTGTGGATGAAATTTTGCCAACCACTGGCGAAATTTCATTTTTTATCAACATGATGGTGGTCCCTCCCCTGCCGCTCACCGGCCCAAAAAACAAAATCCTCCCTTATATCCAGTGGACCCCCCATCAATCTCCAGCCAAAATAAATTTTAACACATTAGCTGCCCAAATGCATATAATATGCCACTGGATAAATTCGTATTATCATGCATATTGGAAGACAATTGAATTTGTCATAAATGATCTCCACAATAATGATAACTATTTATTTTCTCACCCTTTAACAGAGTTTTTCTTGGTCAGCATTACTACATACACAGCTATCCCCTTAAAATACTGGAGGCTTTGTTGCTGGAAAGATATTCCTAAGAAGAAAGTGAAATGGCTTAGGGCAGTATCCTATTATACAGTTTACAGCTAATAATATAGATGCCGGTCTCAAAACATGGATGGAGAACTGTTTAAAATACATGTACCAATGTTTTTACTATACAAGCAATGATTTTACTTAAAAAAAACACTCCCTGGTGTCTAGTTGATCCCCACCCCCACACCTTTTTATCAGCACCCATACTGCTTCCCCGCACCCTGCTCAGGCCACCGGCACAGCCCACCACTTACCTCCATGGCTGGCAGCCTGACTTAGCTTCAATGAATGAGCACATGCTTGTACAAGCACATGCTCATTCATTAAAGCCCTACCGCACTTCAATGAATGAGTGTGTGCTTGTATAGTGCATGCATGCACTCATTCATTTTGGCACTCAGTCAGGCCACTGGCCATGGAGTTGAGTGGAGGACTGTGCCGGTGGCCCGATCAGGGTACAGGAGGTAGTGGGGTAGGTGCTGATAACAGGGTGGGGGTCCACTAGACACCAGGGAGTGAGTTTTCTTAAATAAAGTTTGAGGGTTCTAGGATCTGGACTAGGGGAATGGAGGGTAGGAGAGAAATATGTTTACTTGGGGGGGGTAATACTTATTTGGGCCAGTGATTGGCCAGTGAGGGGAGGGACCACTGGTCACCAGGGAGTATTTTGTTTTTTGGGGCCTGTGAGCAGCCGAGGGGGAGTAGCCCACTAGACACCAGAGCTGAGGCTCAGAGATTGGTGGGAATCTTTTGTGGCAGGTGAAATTTCACAGCAATTTCATGAAACATTTCACCCAGTGCAAGTGCTGATTTCGACGCAAGTTTTTAACATGGTGGGTAAGGCTGTACCTTTTTTTCAATTTACACAAGGATCTCATTAACCAAACCTGGCAGGCCCATAATATTGGGAACTGAGTTACTGTCACAAAATCTATCTATACAGATGCCTTCTTACAACCACTGTTAAAAAATCTAACATCTTACATACATGACAGTATGGATCTGAAGGACAAATTGAAAGCTAGTATCTGGCATGAAAATAACTATTGGCTAACAATAGAGGTCTGTAGTTTGTACAAATGCATACCCCACCACCAAGGTATAACTGCTGTGGAGTATTATTAAAGACAACATCCATCTCACATCAATGTCCCTACTGAGTTTTTGTTGCAAGCATTGGAGTTGGTTCTCAACAGAAATTACTTCCTCTTCAACAGCAAATATGTGGTGCCACCATAGGGTCAAGAGTAACACCTTATTTTACATACTCGTACATGGGACACTAGGAGAGGACATAAATCTGGAGCAGGAAGAACAACCCCTCTGTAGAAAACCTATTTTTTTCTGTTGATTTATTGACAATATAATCTGTATCTGGTGTGGTCCCTGTGGAAAATAAAATCAGTGATTTTGTGGAATACCTAAATGAAAACGCTGGTAATCTGAAATTTACCCATGGGGTTTAGAAACCAAAAATTAGATTTCTGGATTTGAAATTAAAGGGAACTCTAGAACAGAGAATTGTAATTGAGGGCTATAGAAAGCCCATAGCAGGGAACACTTTCTCCATGCTATAAGCCATCATCCAAAACCACCTAAAGGACTAAATTTCTTTTATTCAATTTTTGTCAATTTTAAGAAATTGCTCAACAGATGACACCTTTTTGAAGCAATCAGAAGATCTAATGGCTACGTTTAAACAGAGCAGATATGACTAATAATGTTAGAAGGAGGCACGAGAAAAAGTAAAAAATCAGAAAAGAGTAGCCCTGTTAATTCCAAAGCATAGGGGCATGGAAGTGTCAACTGAAAAGAGGGCTATAACATTCTCTATGGACTTTAACCCATTATATGGACAGGTGGAGGGTTTTGTACATAGGCTTTGGCTGGTTTGCTGACCGTAGGGTGACACCATGACTGCAAAGACCAGCACAGCGACAGATCGCTTTGGCCTATATTAACATCAGATCTCACATTTCTGGAAACAAACCAAAGATTACGTTCCACAAAACCATATGTTTAGGAAACCAGCTGACCTCAAGTCACTTTGAAAAGTGTGCACCAATACAAACCACCACATGGTTGCCATAAACCTTTGGGTTTCTATAGGTGTGGTACATGTAATATATGTAAATTATTCAGGGAGGGTTAAAATGGGATTATTAAAAAAAAACAGTGGAAGTCAGGCAATTTATTACATGCACCACACCTTTAGTGGTATATATAGCTTGGTACAACTGTGACACACATACTACATTGGAAGAACTATAAGATCATTAAAAAAGAGAAAACAGAAGCATGTTTAGGCCATAATTAACAAGGACAGAAGCAAAGCTCTGGGGCATATTTTGAAGCCTGCCATAATTCAGACACCAGGGTCTTCAAATGCATGGCCTTGGAACATGTTCCTGTTAGTGATGCAGTGAATTTTAATTTCACCCACATAGTGCCAGTGAAGTGAGCAAATTTGCATCGTGGAGCACTTCACGAAATTTTCCTGCAGAAGTCAGAATTTCGCCTAGGCGAAATGTTGCCTTTCTCTGGCAAAATTTTGCCTTCTGCAGCGAAATTTCACCTTCCCTCCATGGGCGAAATTTCAACTTAGACAGTCTTTTAGACTAGTATGATAGGTAGATCCCTGGTCACTAGTGGTCCCTTGCCCCACCTACCGTCCCACATGTAGATAAAAATCCTAAACCCCTCCCAGCCTATGGATTACATTCATAAATTACATATAGTTTGCTAACCCCATCCCAATCTACGGATTATGTGGGTAAAATAATGTAGCAGCACATACAATAAGTTACAAGAACTTGCATACAGTGTGTAATAACTTCCTACTCCCAGTTTATATGGGTGATATGGCAATAAATGGCATATAGGTTAAAAGATATATCACATTCACACATATGGCTAGAGGTTCCTCCCTCCACCATCCCACATGTAATTCTAATTAAATAATTAAATTATCCATGGTGGCTAGTGGTTCCTCCCCTCCACCCGGTAATAACCCACCCTGCCACCCACTGCAGAAATGTACAGTGACCCCCCATCCACATCCCTCCATATGTCCTCCTTTAGTCCACTCACTCCAGTCCTTATGTATCCTGTTAAGAAAAAAAATCTCTGGTGATCTACTGTTTTTTTTTTTATTTTAACACCCTCCCAAATCAAACCCAGTCCAGTTCCCAATTCCATTCCCAGGTGATCCAGTGCCCCCACCCAGCCTCCCCAGCAGCCAGATGTCCCCACCACAACCCCTCCCACCCCATCCTAAATCACGCGGCAGCAGTAGACCGACACAGCCCTCCTCTCTCATCCATGAGCCCGCTGACTTAGCTGTCATTGAAGTTCCTAACTTCCTAAGGTGAAATTTAACCCTTGGACAGAAAGTGAAATTTTACCGCGGAAGGCGAAATTTCATCATGGAAAATGAAATTTCGCTACCGAAGGCAAAATTTCACCATTCTGCCAGGTGAGAATTTCGCCACGCCGCCAGGTGAAATTTCGCATTCTGCTACATAAAATAGGTGGAATTTTGTGGATTTCTCCTCGAAGTGAATTCCCCCACTTCGCCCACCTCTAGTTCCTGTATATAAGAGAGCAGGGGATTAGGTCAGAACACTTTTACAAAAGGAGTCATGCTAGGTAATGACATTAAAGCGTATAGCTTGCTTAATTGGATAGAAAATATTGACATTGTTCTCTTTCTATGAATTGTGATCATAATTTAATGTCGGAACCTTGAAATGTGTCACCTGAAGACATTTTTGAATTTTTTTAAGTTATGAAATTGCAATATGAATTATTTTTCTTTCTTGTATGTTTTTTAATTTTCAGTCTGGGTTTTGGAGAGGTAAAGAAAGCCTGAAATTGGTTTCAGAGGAGTCTCTGGGTTGGGACCTTTAAATATCTGATGCCATCTTTTTTGAACCTCTAACTATTTAATCAAATATATATAATTGTGTTGTGTTGTTCGTGTTCCTTGTGTTGAGTTGGGGTTGTGCTATATTTTTAGGTAATGGGGAGCATATTAATGGACTACTTAGCCCAGTTCATTTAACCAATTGTAGAAGGATAAAGTAAAAATGTATTTACCATTTATACTACTTCAATGTTCTCATCTCTCTCTCTCTCTCTCTCCCCTCCACCAGCCTTTCCTGCTGTCAATCAGCCTTCTTAAAAAGCTCCCATACAAAAATGCATTCCAAAAACTGAAATAGTACCTTTATGTAAAGAGAAATCTTTATCTTTTTGTATTTTGATGTTTTTTACATTGCTATATCAAAAACTACTTTGGAAATTTAGTTCATAAAAATGTGAACCATATTTGTTCCCATTCCCAACACACTTTTCTTACCCCCTCAACCCCCCATCCCACTTGCCTTTTAGTATTAATATTAGCACTTTAGATTGTGGAGGTGAACTGGGTCTATCTGTCTTATGTCAAAACTACTCTAAGATTACCTCCAGTATTTTTTCTGTAGACTAACTAAACATGTTTTGTATTAATGAATAAGAGGTTTCTTATGATGTATGTATCATTGCCTTACCCAAGATTTAAATTGCATTTGCTTAGAATGTCGCTTTCTTTTCATTTGTCATATTTAGAAATGCACATTTGTTTTTTTTTAATTGGAATGTGGTGTTTCTATTGTTACCTTTGTCTTTAAGGGCAGGATATCTAACAACTGCCCCCCGTCTGTTGGTTATACCCCCTGACTAAGACTAGTGGTGGTCGAGGCACCGGACTTCATCTCACCCTCAGACTAGTTTTCTATGTAAGCAATAATACCTGACAGGGTGAGCTTTATGGTGCAATACCAGACTGCCCAGGGGCATAATGAGGTCCAATACCACAGGCAAAGGGCCTTATAACCCCTGGAAGGTCCAGTATTGCACAATACCACCCATCCTGGAGGGTGTTATTATGCTTAGAAAATGGCACATAAGTAACATTTTCATAAAATAAAATGTAAAAAAGTCTAATGTTAAAAAAAAATAAAGGTACATTTTTTCTGTAAAGTAGTCCCTCTACTGTGCTATACTTGCCAGTAGAGGGCCCTGTAGTTTAGAAGATCCTGTTTGACTGAGATGCATAGCTGCCCTATGGTTTCATGGGAGTTGCAGTCCTATGTGACAGATGGGAAAGGTATCTGATGCTGCAGTAGGGAGTAACAGCTGGAGAGGAACACTTGGAGACTGACCAGAGGATGTATGAGTTATTTACTGAGCAGGAGTTGTCTGAAACGGGTTTGGAAAAGGAGTTGTACTGTCAGCTAGTGGTGCTTCAGTCAACGATTGGGGAATCAGATGTCGGGAGTGTTGGCAGTTGCTGGGTCGGACCTGGTTTTTAAAAATGAATAAAAAAAAACAGAAGAGGAACTCTCTGGTGACTAAGCAGAGGATGCAGAAGATAAGCAATAATACCCAACAGGGTGGGGGTTACCAGGGCTACTATTTTAATAGTTATGTGATCGGGACAATGGGATTGAGGAGCAGAGGTGGCACTTTCTTAACTTCAGCTCCCCGGACATGCAGACTCCTTGCCAGTTTGCACCAACAACTACAATAGCTAGGTTTTGAGGGAACAGGAACCAAGAGTACCTTTATCTCATTTTAAAAGTCTGCTGTGGCTAAAAAGCTGTTATTTTAGTATAAGGATGTGTTTTTTTTGTTTAAAATTCATGGTCTGGCTATATGGGATGTGTAGAGGTGACTTCTCACACTCGGGGGAGGGGGAAGCCTGGGTTGTTCGTCTGTTGGTGAGCAGAAAAAAAATTGCAGCTAATTGCTTTTGAATTTTCACATGGCACAAGGATAACAGTTTGCCTTTGGGGCATTCAGTTAGCACTTTTTTTTCTTTCTTCATTTGTTTATTCTCCTCCTTACTTCCTGCTGACCCCCACTCCTTCAGGCTCCTGCAAGTCCACCCCTGCCCCTGCCAGCCCTACCCGAGCTCTCTCAACCTTCACATCGCAGCCAATTCCTGGGATATCCTGGATGTAACCCTTTGCCGGTGAGTCCCCATCCTCCGAGGGGAGGCACTGGGTGGAGGATTCCAGTGCACTACTCGATAGGGCCCAGGGATGCTGCTGAGGGAAAGAGGCTCACCAAGGCACCGGAGGTATCAGGCGATGGGGAGCCATCATCTGGCGGCCACCAGATGGTATGTCTGGTTTTTATAGGTCCCCTTCATTGTGCTGCTCATGTAGTGCCTCCAGTCTCCACTGGAGGATGCAGTCAAGCGAGGCATTCCCCAAGCCCACCCCAGGATAGGAGAACAGTCCTTTGGACAGTTTGCACTTGTTTTCCATTGAAAAATAGATGCATGACTATGGAATCTTGATAGCCAATCAGGACACTGGGATTTCCATATCCATTTTCTAAAACTGCAGTAAATGTTGTTGATGAAACAGCAAGTTTGTCTCAGATATAATCCTTGAGCCAGCGGGCTCCTAGAGTGTTGGCCTTTGGTTTTTGTCTTTGTATGCAAAACTGTGATTAGTCTTAGTAGCTTTAAGCAGCACTTCACTTCTCTGGACATGCTACATTAGTGGCTATTTAACTAATAATTAAGATAACCAGCCTTGGCATGAAAGAAGTGAGTATAAGCAAAAGGAAAAAGCAACTGTTATGGTACTGTAAGGAAGCGGCCAAGGTGGTAAAGGAAAAGAAATCGTTATTCAGAAACTATAATGAGAAGCAGAGACAGGAAGACAGATAGGTGTACCAGGTAAAACAGAGAGAGGCAAGTATGGCAGGGAGGAGGACAAAAGTGCAGACAGAGGAGAGGATAGCCAAAGGGGTAGCAAATAGGAATAACACTTTCTTTAGTTGCATACAGTAAATGAGAAGAGAAAAGCCAGGAGAGGGATAGTGAGGATACAGAGGACAGCAGAAGAAGATTGTGTGGAAGGGGACCAAGAAAAAGCAGACATCCTAAACAGGTACTTCTGCTCAGTCTTTATGGTGGAAGGAGGGGGAGGACTACCAGGAAGCAGCAAGAACATGGGGAAGGGGAAGATGGACTCAAATCCATTTTCAGAGGAAAGAGTCCTGAAGGGACCTGCATCTCTGAAAGTGAAGAAGACTTTGGGACGAGGAGAGATACATCCAAAGATACTAAAATAACTCAGAAAGGTACTTGCTGCCCTGCTGATTGCCTTATTAAACAGCTCACTGGAATCAGGCATGATTCTAGAGGACTGGAGTAGAGCAGACATGGTCCCTCTACATAAGACTGACAGCAGGAAAGAGGCTGGCAAATATAGGTCAATGAGAC
The DNA here is from genome assembly GCA_016271365.2 of Neoceratodus forsteri. Taxonomy (NCBI): domain Eukaryota; kingdom Metazoa; phylum Chordata; order Ceratodontiformes; family Ceratodontidae; genus Neoceratodus; species Neoceratodus forsteri. The sequence goes on along the minus strand of CM028129.1, from coordinate 807,825,020 downwards.
TCACCTCAGTAGTGGGGAAATTAATTTCTGTTAAGGGAGAACTGTAGCAATTGATTAGCTCCTTACCCTGTGAAGCTTATCCTCTGGTTTAGTTTTAGCCCAAAAAAGTGGCATTTTTATTGCTCCACAAGAGAGTTTAGTTCATTTGGTAAAAGTCTGTGAATCGGAAGTATGGCTGGCACTGGGGGCTCCATTAGGTGTAATAGTGCGGCGCTGCTCCGCTCACTTGTACTAAGCAAGCGGAGCAGTGTCACACTATTATACTTAATGGAGCCCCCAGCACCAGCCATACTTCCAGTTTACAGACTTTTACAAAATAAACTAAACTCCCTTGCGACGCAAGAAAAAGTCCGCTTTTGTGGGCTAAAGCTAAACCTGAGGATAAGCTTTACGGGGTAAGGCGCTAACAGATTGCTACAGTTCTCCTTTAAAGAAAAGGTTGATAGAGTACCTTGAATCAAATGGATTGTGAGACCAAATGCAGCATGTATTTATGGGGGTTAATGCCTGATGAATCTGATTGATTTTTGACTGCAACTGGGTGACCAAGGAAACAGATACTGGGGGGGGGGGCAGTGGATGTGGCCTATCTGAATTTTGGCAAGGGCTTTAACAATGTGATGCACAGGAGACTGATTAAGAAATTAAGCAGCCCAGAGCTGGGATCCAAAGTTGTGAATTGGATTAGAAAATGGTTAATGGCTAGGAGGCAAAGAGTGGTTGCTAATGGCATTCACTCTTAAGATGAAAGAGTGAACAGTGGGGTGCCATAGGGCTCAGTACTGGGAATGGTCCTCTTCAGTGTCTTCATAAGTGAAATTTCAGATGAACTGGAAGGGAAAGTACCCCTTTTTGCAGATGACCAAAATCTGTAGTAGGGTGGACAATCAGAAAGGAGTTGGAAAGGATGTGTAGGGATCTTGGAAAACTTGAGGAGTGGCCAAAAACATAACAGTTAGAGTTTAATGCCAAAAAGTGCAAAATTATGGTCCTAAGGTGTAGCAATCCAGGAACTGAGTATAGGAAGGAGGGTACTGTCAGTCACTAAGTAGGAAAGGGATCTTGGAGTTTTCATGTTTGGTTACCTCAAAGTGGCAGGACAATGTGACAAAGCAGCAGGTATGGCCAGTGTGATGCTGGGATGCACTGCAAGAGATTAAATCGGAAATGAAGATCTCTCTCACAAAGGATAAGGGAGCTTAATATGTATACCCTTGATGAAAGGAGGGATGGGGGGGCATGATAGAAACATTCAAGTACCTCAAGGGAATCAACAAAGTCCAGGAGGGTAGCATCTTTCAGAAAAAGAGATGTGTAAGAACAAGGGGACACAATTTAAAGATAGAGGGGGGATGGCTCAGAGGTAATGTGAGGAAATCTTTTTTCACGGAGAGTGGTGGATGCATGGAACTGCCTTCCTGGGGAGGTTGTTGGGGCTAAAACAGTGGGGGAATTCAAACATGCATGGGACAGACACAAGGCAATTGTAGTGGGGGGGTGGCAGGAAGTAGGCTGTTGGTTAACTAGAATCTGCAGTTTATCCAGTAGGTAGGGAAATGAGCAGACTGGGTGGGCCAAGTGGTCTTTATCTGCAGTCAAAGTCAATGTTTCTATGTTTCTATATCACCAGCAGCAAGAGGGAGGTTGCGCTACCAGTGCATCATTCATTGGTGAGACCCCACCAGGAGTATTGTGTCCAGCTCCGGAGGTCACACTTCAGAAAGAACACAGACAGGGTGGAGGCAGTCCAAAGGAGGGCAACCAAAAAGGTGCAGCAGGGGTTGCACCAAAAGTCCTACGAGGAGAGACAAAAGAATCTCAACATGTACACCCTGGAAGAGAGGAGAGTGAGAGGGTACATTGTAGAGACCTACAAGAACAAGGAGTGGGCATATACCAATTTCAAAAAGAACCTTTACTAGTAAAATAAAATTAAATATCAGAAAGAACAGAGATTGACCAAATATATGATAAGGAAAGAAAGATACAAATCAGAAATGAAGATCTCCCTCACAAAGGATAATCAAAAGTCTTTCTTTTCATATGTAAACAACAGTAGGAGAGGGGATAGGTCCATAGGACCCTTAGTAGTAAATAATGAAACAATTACCCGACCATCCATGACAGCTGTTGCCCTTCACTATTTTTGTGTGGTTTATAATGAGAAATCCACAGTAAAGGTATATGATGGCCTAAATATAACTGAAAAATGCTCCTTCAACAATGAACAGGTACTGACTGTTCTAAAAACTGCAAAATCTGAAGCATCGCCAGGACCCAGTGGTATCCACCCCATATTTATCAAAACCCTTGCGTCTTCCCTGTGTTTACCCATTGCAATTTTATTTAAAATATCTTAGCAGTCAGATTCAGTGCCTCAGGACTGGAAGGTAGCATTCCTCACACCCATTCACAAAAAAGATAGCAGGGCAATCATGGGGAATTACAGACTTTTAAGTCTTACACCAGTGCCATGCAGTATCATGGAAAGATTAATAAAGTCAGATCTAGAACAAGAAATAATACTGAAAGGCATTAGAGATTCCTCATAACATGGTTTCACCACAGGAGGATCATGCACAACCAATCTCATATCCTTCTGTAACAAAGTTAGCAGTAGTCTAGACAGGAACAGTGTGGTAGATGTGATTTTTCTGGATTTGGGTAAGGCGTTTGACACACTGCCACACTATAAATTGGTGAATAAAATACACTGTATGTGGCTGAACTCTATGCCTGTAAGATTGGTTGAGGATTGGCTCTCCAACAGAATAGAGAATGTTAGAATAAAGGGACATGTACAGGAGGAGGGACGGGTTACTAGTGGAGTGCCCCAGGGATATGTCCTGGGACTGATGTTGTTTTATCTCTTTATAAGTGATTTATACCAGTGTAATGTTTCAAAGTTGGTATGGGCCTCCTCACAAGGGTGCTCTTGCTGGAGGTAGTTTAATTACCTCTTAGGGACCTGGCTTGACTGTCCGCTCCAGGAGGAAGCGCTGTGTGTGGGTGGCTGCTGCTGCTGGCGTCTGTGGGGCCGAGGACTTGTTGGGGCCTATATGGGAGAGGAGACAAAGGGTTAAATTAGTATGCAGTGGGTGACCAGGATCGCTACTGCACATGCACATAGAGGCCCTATAGCAATTAAGGCATTCAGGTCTTTAGTGTTCAGGGCAACTAGTATAGGGCATGTGATACACCCTAGTATAGTGATTGGGGGTATTCTTAGCCAAACGTTTAGGGGTAGCCAGATCCTATTCAAGTAATCCCTTCAGTCAGAAAAGGGTCCATTTAAGGGTGCTTAGCTCACGATATGCTACAAAGTAACTGTTGTCGCCATTCGTACAAGTTGCACCAGCCATTTCATTTGTTCTGCAGTTCGAAATTACATTCACTGAAGTTGAAACACATCGCGAACGCTGTGCCAGTGTCGTTTTTGTTTGGTTCCTGATCCGGATGTTTTGAAGTTGGTCGCTCTCCACAGAAGAGTGTGCACATCCTGGAAGAACCTGGTCTGCGTCCCCTGCTTGTTCGCCACAAGTCGAGTCCGTCGAAGCCCAGATCAGGACATATCCATCATTTCCTTATGTTGTTCTAGTTCCCTGTGACAAGATTACAGAATCAACCATCTTCACTTGAGATCCTTCAGGTTCCTGATTGCATCAGAGAGTCATCTTCACCTCAGATCCTTCAAAGTCTTGCTAGCCCTTGGAGTGCTGCAGCATCATTCAGGTCAAGGTAGTCCTACAGTGGATTTGTCGCCATGCATCTCCTGGTTCCTCTTCTTCTTCTTCCTTGGTGGCCCTGGAAGTGGGTTTTGGCTGAGGAAACCTTTGCATCCAATGTGGAATCTGACAGCCCATAAATGGGTTCATTCCAGGAACCAGCTTCTCTGGTTCATTCTTTCTGGCAGCCTCGGAGAGAGTGGCCTTTTGCCAAGAAACCTGTGGTCTGTTCACAAAGTCTCTCACCTCCCCAGTGGCCTTATCTATGTCCTTGCTGGGAATTGCACTTAGGGTTCTACAGTTCTGTTTTACTTCCCTTGTAGCTACCAACAGAGAACAACGGTGCACACAAAGACTTCAGACACTCGAACTTGTGAGAATTCTGTGGTCATTGTAAAACCAATTATTGTGGGAAGTGAATTACACCAGATTTTTGTCAAAGTACTAGTTGGACTTACAGGTTACTGCTAAGGAAGTTTAGGAGAATAGAGGCAATAGGCCGTGGTGCACCCATAGAGAAGAATAACCAAGAGTTTAGATTTTTTAGAATTTAGTTGTTACTGTTTAGATATCCATAATGCTGTCCATACTCCCTACTGTTTTTGTGGTTCGTATTTTTTCTGTACAACCATGTCCTCCTAACCCTCCTGTCTAATAAATGTCTTTGATTCACCCAATCTCTGTGTATGACTCCTGCCTCTCCTTGTCAGGTGATTCCATCAGCCCAACCCCATTCGGACCGTGAGCGGCCCCTCGCCATCCCAGCTACTGAGGGTGTCACTGGCACTGCTGGTAGTGAGACAGTTCCCTTCACCACTCTGAGTGAAGAACCCTGAGGTCTACCATTTCAGTGACCATCACAAAATTTTTGGTGTAGTCGGCAGGATATAGAAAATGTTCCAAGGTTTCCAAAGATGGAGAAGACACAGAGCAAGATGTCACTGGGAATGGAAGGCAGTAGTGGACTGTGTAGAGGAGCTGGAGAAGGTCCAGATCAGGTGCACTGGTCACCTTTATCCATGCCATATTACTTAGGAGCACCCTGGCTTCCGCTGTATACTGGGGAACAGGCTAGTGAAGACTCCAGTAGATTGGAAGAGTTTTGCTCCAAGATGCAGTCCGTGTTCTGGCTGTATTAGATTCCAGAAGACCAAAAGATAAAGATATTAATTGGGCAGTTGAGGTAGTTGCCCATCATGAGGTCCAGTCCTGGCCAGAAAGGGAGGGAGCCACTGCTGACCAGATCTTTTGTCGCTTGCAGTACATATTTGATATGCAAACTATCTCCAGCCTTAAGTTGCAGTTCATGACACGCACTCAACAGCCCCAAGAAATGCTACAGGAGTATGCCTTAAGTCCACAGGAGTCACTGAGAGCCATTGAGAAGATCGACCCAAGGGAGGTTCAGGACCCTGATTGTACCTTGATGGAGAAGTTCACAGAGGGATTGAATATTGAATCCCTAAAAAGAGAGCTCCATTTGCTACATTGGCAAGATCCCAATGCTCAGTTTCAGGATTTTAAAGAAAAGGTCATAAGGATGTGGGGATCCAGAAGGTTGGGAAAGGAAGTGGCAGCCCGCCAACAGAAGATAATTCCCCTAAATGCAGCGTGGCCGGAATACCCTGTTGAACGCTTGGTACGGGAGGATCCGTGGCAGTTGGAGGCATGTTCAGCAAGGCTACTTCACCCAAGGTTCAAGTATGAGGAAGCACACCACTGGGGAGTTATCAGAGCCATTTCCCGGACTCCAACAAGGCCTACACCCAGTAGTCTCAGCCCCAAGAGCTTCACCAGAAAGTGAAACAGAACCCAAACCAGGAATGGACAGAGCAAATCACGGCTCTTATCCATAAAGTGACTGAAGTCTGCCAGGAGGTGCAGGACTTTAAAGACGGCTGGAAGAGAGGACTCTTTACAAGACAACCGAAAAGACGAAGAAGATGTCCAATGGATATGTTTGATGGCCAGAGGAGACCCATTTGCAGAAGATGTGATGTTGATGAATATGAACAACAGCGAGGCCTTAGGAAAACTGACAGATCAGAGACCGAAAGGGCAAGGCGCCATCTATATGAAGACACCCGGAGAGAAATCGAAAGAATAGATCACAGCAATGCAACAGTAAGCATCAACTTGAGAAGCCAACCAGAACAGCAAGCTGAGGGAGTTTTACACAATAGAATGGAACTGGTGCAAGAATGCAAATTCCTCAGGGAAACTTTCCAGTGGCAAGAAAAGGAGGAAAAAGAACAAACCACATGGCTCCCCCAGAATAACAGAGAGAGAAAACAGCTCCTCAAAGAAATTCAAAAGCTCCAGTATATAGTTGAGGATAGGCAAAGAATACAAATCCAGCCATGAAAGGTTTTGCCTGAAGCCGAGTACCTCCAGCAGAATGATGCCTGGAGAAATTCAGATTGTCTTGCCCCTGGAGTACAGTCCAAGATTAAAATGGTTGCCAGCCAAACAGAACCTGAGATGATGACTGAACCAGAAGAATGTGTTAACCCTTGGGGAGCAAAGAAGCTGGACGGTGTTACACCACAAAGCCTTTCATTTTCTGTGGGAGAACGTGTCACGGTGAAGAAAACCAATCAAGGGAATGATCTCCTTGTGGAATGGGAACCTGAGCCTTATGTTGTTGTAGCAATTCCATATCCTGACTTCACAGTGTACCAGATCCAGGCGGAAAATAGGAAGGGAGTTGAAAAGTTGGTACATCAAAACAAACTCAAACCCTGTATACTTCAATGAACTGTGGAAGAAAATTTTGACTCAGTGCCAAAAGAGAGGCAGGAGCGTACCATGGATGGACCCATCGACATAGGGACCTCAATGCAGTGGTGTGCTGATCCTTGGGTTCCCGCATCGCATATAAACCCATCTTACCATCCAGTTACTAAGCCTACAGCAAATCATAGGCCCCTAAATTTCCAGGAGGTAGAGTGTATTTCTGATGATAACATGGTTCCCCAGATCAATAGGTCACAGAGTTCCAATTTTGGTGCTCCCCCAAAAAGATACATATTAGAAGCTTATCAAGTAGCACCTTCCTTTTCTGGATAGTCCTGCTAAAAGTAATCCACAGACATGGTCACTTAAATAAGAAAGTTTTCTGAAAAGTTATAGATGTTTAAAAAATGTTTCAATTAACGTACATAAAAGTTTAAAGTTGAATGTTAAGGTGGTAAGATATATTCTTAGAAAACTATAGAAGTAATGCTTAAGAAATGTTTTTCGAAATGTATAAAAGGAATACATGGGGACGTGTATTTTCAGGCGGGCCTGAATCTGTAATGCCCCAAAGTTGGGGCATCACAGAAAAAAAAGGGGCTCCTCTTAAGTGAATTTCCCCTCCCTATAGTGGGGAAACTGTAAATAATAAAGAAAAGTGCACTGTGAACTTAAAACCATGTCAAAAAGCAGATTTAATGCAGCACAAGAGACAATGGTTTGGATGGAATGCTGTGCTGAGCTGCTCATGCACAGCATTCCAGTCCAAACATTCTAGAATCAGAGGGTTTGTTTTTTTAAAAAATAAACTGTTTTAGTAAGTAGTTCCTGCCAGGCTGTGGAGAAGAGAGGACACCCCAAACTAAGGGGAACCTGTTAGGGCTTACCTGGTGGTTGAGGCCATTTCCCAGAGCATTTGGTGGTGTGCCTGCTCTGGTCTCCAGTTGGTGAAGACCCCATGAAGCTCCAGTTCAGTCTGCGGTGCCATCGGGGCACGGAAAGTGAAGAATTGGCCATTTATCACAGTCTGGGCTTACAAGCCCCATAGTTTTATTATTTTGGCCCCTTGTTAAGTTTAAAAGTTCAATTTAGATCCCACGGCGGCGGCATTGAAGAGCTGCATCATGCCCGTATTGCTGTCGGCCATCTGAAGCCCCTCAACCTGTCCCTCTCATCACCAGCTTCCTTTGTACTCCCTCCCATTGCCAGAACACCTCCCACCTCCTGGATGCCTCCTTGATTGTCCATTGGAGTGGGTGAGTAGGTGGCAGCATGCTGCATCATGCTGTCCACCCATTTAAAAGAGGAGAGACTGTTTATTTTTATTTAACCAAATAGTGCAGCAGGTGCAAAGAAAAGCGGTCGAGTGCCGAGGGAGCATTGGGTCAGTAGGACCATGAATTAGTTATTCCGAAGGGGTGGGGTAATGTAGCGATGCCCAGGAGAGGGCCAGCAGCACAGAAAAGGGGGAATTTATGAATATTTATGAGACAGGTGGGGCTAAGTGTAAAGGAGTGACAGCAAGTTCTCAGTGAGCCATAACATTTAAAGGGGCCCTGTCCAAGTTAGGCCTGCAGAATTTAAAGGGGACCCCGCAGAATAAAAAGGGTGCCAGACCCATAATTAAGAGAGAGCACTAGACCCAGTTCAGAGAGGGTGCCAGGCCAAGTTCAGAAAGGGCACTAGGCCCACAGGTTTGAAACAGTGCTACCTGGCCCAATGTAAAATAGTGGGCACCAGGCCCCAAGTAATCAGGGCAAGTCAGGCCCAGAACAAGAGGGCACCAGGCCCACAGCATTTAGGGCTACCAGGCCCATGATATGTAGAAGGGCACCAGGCCCGAGGTAAATAGGGCATCAGTCCCAGTTCTGAAAGGGCAGCCAAGGCCCAATAAAGTAGTAAAGGGCATCAGGCCCGAGGTAAATGTAGGGCACCAGGCCCGAGGTAAAGAGGACACCAGGCCCCGAGTAGTAGAAGGTACCAGGCCCACAGTGTTAAAGGCTACCAGGCCCACAGTAAAGTAGGGCACCAGGCCCAATGTGAAACAGGGCATCATGCCCGAGGTAAATGTAGGGCACCAGGCCCCAGATACTGCAGCAAGCCAGACCAGTAGTAGTAAAGATCCCAGGCCTAGCCAGCAAAGGCAAGCCAGTCTAATAGTAAGTAGGGCATTGAGGCACTATAGCAATTAAGGCATTCAGATCTTTAGTGTTCAGGGCAACTAGTATAGGGCATGTGGTACACCCTAGTATAGTGATTGGGGGCATTCTTAGCCAAATGTTCAGGGGTAGCCAGATCCTATTCAAGTAAGCCCTACAGTCAGAAAAGGGTCCATTTAAGGGTGCTTAGTTCACAATATGCTACAAAGTAACTGTAACATCTGCACTGTTTATGCCACTGTTTATTGCTCCAGTATCTGAACAATTGTGTATTGGCTAGAAGCACCAAGACTACATTGTACATTAGGATTGTGGTTATCTGCCCATGGTTGTCTGAACTATTGTCCCAGCAATTAACTATTGCCCTGTGTATCTGAACAATTGCCCCACCAGTAAACAATTGCCCCAAAATGTATAATTTGCCCTTCTCCTGGCAAATTATCTGGTCATTAAGCAGTTCTCTTGGCATTGCAGAAAGGTGTATTTCATAGCTACGCTATTGCCAGGGTATGGGGACAGTCTCAGTCTTCTACCACATTGATGTTTCCTGGTGTGGTCTGCTGTTCTGCCAGTCCAGAATCAGTCTCTATCTGGAAGAAGAAGTCTGCATCATTGTTCTTCACCAGAAAATGTTCTACCATCAGATCACCTGCTCCGTCCGTGTCATTTGCTGAAGTCGAGTTCATCGCCATTTGTACAAGTTGCACCCGCCATTTCTTCTGTTCTACAGTTTGAAGTTACGTTCACTGAAGTTGAAACGTATCACGAACACTGTACCAGTGTTGTTTTGTTTGGTTCCTGATCCAGATGTCCCAAAGTTGATCACCATCCGCAGAAGAGTGTGCACATCCTGGAAGAACCTGGTCTGTGCCCCTGGTCATTCGCCTCAAGTCGAGTCCATCAAAGCTCTGTTCGGGACACATCCGCCGTTTCCTTATTTTGTTCTAGTTCCCTGTGACAAGATTACAGAATCAACCATCTTCACTTCAGATTCTTCTGGTTCCTCATTGCATCGGGGATCCAGCTTCATCTCAGATCCTTCGAAGTCTTGCTGGCCCTTGGAGTGCTGCAGCATCGTCCGGGTCATGGTAGTCCTACAGTGGATTCATTGCCATGCATCTCCTGGTTTCTCTTCTTCTTCCTTGGCAGCTCTGGAAGTGGGTTTTGGCTGAGGAAACCTTTGCATCCAGTGTGGAATCTGACAGCCCGAAAGTGGGTTCATTCCAGGAACCAGCTTCTCTGGTTCGTTCTTTCCGGCAGCCTCGGAGAGAGTGGGCTTTTGACGTGAAACCTATGGTCTGTTCACAAAACCTCTCACCTCCTCAGTGGCCTTATCTAGGTCCTTGCTGGAAATTGTGTTTAGGGTCCTACAGATCTGTTTTACTTCCCTTGTAGCTATCAATGGAAAATGATGGTGTGCATGAAGATTTCAGACACTTGGACTTGTGAGAATTCTGTGGTCATTATAAAACCAGTTATTGTGGGTAGTGAATTACACCTGATTTTCATCTAAGTTCTAGTTGCACTTACAGATTACTGCTAAGGAATTTTAAGAGTATAGTGGCAATAGGCCGTGGTGCCCCCATAGAGAAGAATAGCCTAGAGTTTAGACATTTTAGAGTTTAGTTGTTACTGTTTAGATATCCATAATGCTGTCCATTCTCCTTACTGTTTTTGTGGTTGGTGTGTTTCTGTACCACCATGTCCTCCTATCCCTCCTGTCTAATAAACGTCTTTGCTTCATCCAATCTCTGTGTATGACTCTTGCCTCTCCTTGTCGGGTGATTCCACCAGCCCAACCCCATTCGGACCTTAAGCGGCCCCTCGCCATCCCACCTGCTGAGGGTGTCACTGGCACTGCTGGTAGTGAGACAGTTCCCTTCACCACTCCGAGTGAAGAACCCCGAGGTCTACCAGTTCAGTGACCATCACACCAGGATGTAGAAAGCAATGTGTCCAGATTTGCTGATGACACAAAAATAAGTGGAGAAGTAGATACAGAGGAGAAATACCAATGTCTGGTCAGAGATTTTGCTAACATTGAAACATGGGTCAAATCTAATAAGATGAGTTTAACTCTGACAAATGTATAATCCTCCACTTGGGTAGAAACAATCCTAAAATGTTTTATTCCTTAAATGGGGTTGTATTAAAACATGTACAAAATTAACATGATACGGGAATAATCCATAATAATAACTTCAGTTCATCCAACCATTGTAGAAGTAAGGAAGAGGAGGGGGAGTTGCCTAAACCAAACAAGAGAAACACTCTGAAGATGGGGGTCGATACCAGTCCATTTACAGAAGAAAGGGTTCTGAAAGAATTAAGTAAATTGAAGGTGGACAAAGCAATGGGGCCTGATGGGATTCACCCAAGAATTCTAAAAGAACTAATGGTAGAACTAGTGACACCGCTGACTACTCTCTTTAACAAATCATGGGAGGATGGGGTGGTACCCGAGGACTGGAGGAGGGCAGATGTGGTTCCTCTTCACAAAAGTGGGAGCAGGACAGAGGCAGGAAACTACAGACCAGTTAGTTTGACCTCAGTGGTAGGGAAAATGATAGAATCACTTCTGAAGGAAAGAATTGTTGAGTACCTAGAGGCCAGTGGGGCACAGAACCAAGGGCAGCATGGATTCACGATGGGACCAGGGAGGGGCTGTGGACATGGCCTACCTAGATTTTAGCAAGGCATTTGATACAGTCCCCCACAAAAGATTAATACACAAGATAGCCAGCCTTGGAGTGGATCCCAAGGTGGTAGCCTGGATAAAAAATTGGCTAGACAACAGGACACAAAGAGTAGTAGTAAATGGAGTACACAGTGAAGAAAGGAGGGTTACTAGTGGGGTACCGCAGGGTTCAGTACTGGGACCGGTCCTTTTTAATGTCTTTATAAGTGACATTGCAGAGGAAACTGGAAGGAAAAGTATGTCTCTTTGCAGATGACACAAAGATCTGCAACAGGGTTGATACACAAGATGGAGTGGAAAGAATGAGAAGGGTCTTGGCAAGGTTGGAGGAATGGTCAAATGTATGGCAGCTCAGATTCAATGCAAAGAAGTGCAAGGTATTGCACATGGGAAACAAAAACCCAGGGGAAGCGTACGCAATGGGGGGTGAGATACTGACAACAGTAAAAATAGAAAGGGACCTGGGGGTAATTATATCAGATGACCTAAAGGTGGCCAAAAAATGTGAGAAGGCATCTCTGCAAAGACATAGACAGAGTGGAGGCTGTCCAGAGGAGGGCAACCAAAATAGTGCAGGGTCTGCACCAGAAGACATACGAAGAAAGACTAAAGGAGCTTAATATGTATACCCTTGAGGAAAGAAGGGAGAGAGGGGACATGATAGAAACTTTCAAGTACCTCAAGGGAATTAACAAAGTCCAAGAGGGTAGCATCTTCCAGAAAAAGAGATGTGCAAGAACAAGGGGGCACAATTTGAAGATTGAGGGGGGACGGCTCAGAGGTAATGTGAGGAAGTATTTTTTCACAGAGAGGGTTGTGGATGCATGGAACAGCCTCCCTGAGGAGGTCGTGGAGTCAAGAACAGTGGGGGACTTCAAGAATGCATAGGACAGGCATAAGGCAGTGCTAGTGGGGGGTAGGAGGAAGTAAGCTGTTGGTTAACTAGGATCTGCAGCTTATCTGTTAGGTAGGAAAATGGGCAGACTAGGTGGGCCAAGCGGTCCTTATCTGCTGTCAAATTCTATGTTTCTAGGTTTCTAAGTATTATTCGGATAGCAAATAGACTAGGGTTCTATGTGATCTTGGCGAACCCGAAAGGGCAACCCACAGAACAGTGATGTCAGGGTGACAAAAACAATTTCACTACCCTGACAACCCCAGCACATGGAAAAATGGTGCCGGGAACTAAAAATGCTTGCTCTCTGGTGGGGGGGGACTATGCCCCCCCACCCCCCGCCAGCAGAGGGCTTCACCCCCTACATCCCCCTACTTAAGGATTCTCAACTCCAGGGGGGTGCATGTCGGTTGGGGGGTATAAAAGTAAAAAAAAAATAAGATTTTGTGCTGGGCATAAGAAAAGTACAGTAGCACCGGGACCTGGACCCAAATCTGGAACCCCAGCAATGCAAGCAGAGGCCAACCCCTGATGCCATGCCACAGCTCTGCAGCCAACTGCAGTGCCACCCCCTACATCCCCTCTGCCCCCTCCCAGGCCACGCTCGCCATGCTCACTCCCCCCCCCGTGCACATACATGTAGCAACATCCTGTCACTAGGGTCACCCACCCCACCACCTCCGGTCACACTCCCTGCCCTCGCCTTTCAGGCTTTCACCCATATTGCATCACTGTTTCAGACAGCACCGTGATTCAGGTGTCCACCTCACATGCTACCATAGACTAGTGGGCTGTGTAAAAAGGACATTTGTCTCCAGAAATTATCATTGCTTAACCAGCTTGTATACAACTTATATAAGGCCTCGTCAAGATTATGGGTCTCCTTTGTGGTGTCCTTACCTACAGAGAGACATTAAACTAATAGAGAGTGCCCAGAGGAGAATGATCAGGATGATTCCAAGACTCAGGAATATGTCATATGATGGGAGACTGAGAGAGCTGGATATGTACAGTCTTGAGGAAAGAAGAATTGGGGGGATTTACTGCTTGTGTATAAAATCGTAAAGGATCATGAACTTGCTGCATTGTGTGGAACTGAATATAAGAACAGAACAATAAATCTCAAATCCCACGACCTACAGTTAAAAGTACCCAGAGCCAACAACACTAGAAAATAGGACAATTACTGCACAGTAAGGGCTACAAAGCTATGGAATAATCTGACCCAGGATTTAGTCATGATCACATTTGACAGATTCGAACTAGAGCTGGATAAGTTCTTAAGGGAAACATGTCCCCGCTATGTAGTGGGAGAAAGTCGCGAAGGGCTCACATCCTTCTTCTGTCTGAACAACCAAGTAATACAGAGTATCTTTATAGGGGTGAACAGAGGGTAGAAGGGGAGAATGTTTCAAAGGAGAAAGAGCACCAAGACAAAAGGGCATGTGATGACTCGGGGTAGGGAGTTAAAGAGGGATGTGATGGCGAACTACTTCACTGAAACAGTAGACGGTAGTGGGAATAGACTCTGAATGGTATGGTAGAGGCAAAAGCAGTAGTGGACTTCAAGCATGCATGGGATTGACATAAGGGAATATTAGGGAATAGGCAGGGAGGAGGGAGGAAGGGTTGCCAGAGACCAGTTAGGGTCTATAGAGGCAGACTGTGCAGGGACCATCTTGGCAGACTGAATGGGCCAAGTGGTCCTTTTCTACCAACAAATTCTGTGTCTCTATTATATACACTTCTTATGTGTTTGAAAGTGCTCAGCAACACCTCTCACCTAACAACCACCCAAGGCATATGTATTCTCTTTTACAGCCAACCACCCTGATATGTGTCATCCCTTATGTACTGAAGGCAGTGGGCGAACAAAATAAGTTACTTTTCTTGTAGGGAAAGCAGTAGCATTGGACACATTTTCTTTTTAAGTTTATTTTTGGCAAATGATGCTACTGTTTAAAATATCACTGAAAAAAGTAAGAATGAACTAACCTTCACACTGTTTCAGAATATAAAACGAACCTCCACTAAAAGTAAAACAATTTGATTAGACATTCCTTTATTCTCATCAGTGGTGGATCCAGCTGGATGCAACATTAATAAAGACTTTGCAGCCCCCTTATTAGACTTTTGCATGGAACAGAACCAATCAAACATAATACTTTTCCAACACAGAAAAAATTAACTGCACCATGGCTCACTACCAACAGTTACCACGTTCAGTGCAAAATAATAGAAACAGAAGTTTTCTGACTACTTGGTGTCAGATCATCCCATTTTTAGCCTATTCCCACTCATTATTGCCACAGGGCCCTTTTTAAAATCCTGAATCCAACAATGATTCTCATGTCTGTCACAAGAAGTGGCCACATTTTTTTCTCATGTAGACATTAGGAAAAATAGTGTATATAAGAATTATTTTACTTTTTATCGGATTTATCTAACACATTTCACTTCTCATACTGTTTATAAATACATATACCCCCTCTACAACTATAAAATACCTGCTTCCATGACAGTAGCCAGAGCCCAACTAGTCCCCTTTCCTACTTGCCAATGCCTCTGAAGCTCCATGCATTCCCTCTATGCAGTCTAGACAGATCCGGCATGCTTGCAGGAATGAATCCAAAAAGGGAAGAAGCCAGGGAGAGAAGATGGGTGGGATGGTTCCGAAAGCCATGGGAGGGAAATGAGCTTTATCTGCCTCCTCAAGACCTGTCCATTTTTCACATGGATTTTCTGTCCTTGTGCCTTCAGAAGCACATCTGCAGGTCACTTCTGATGTGCTAGCATCTTAATGACACCCTATCCCACACATACTCTGCCTCTCATGTTGTAATACCCAGCTGCCAGCAGGGATTTGACAATCAGTGGGATCAGCCATCAACCCACCCAGAGACAGAGAACATCTGAGTTTATGCTTAATCAACCCCTGTCAGCCCTTCTCCTGACATTTCAGTACTAAAAAATTCTTAGATTTCACATTACTTTGAATTTTTCAACATGCAAATACTTCTTAAAATGTGTACTTTGTAAGACATAAAACAATTACAATATGTGGTTTATAGACAACAGCATAACCCATGAATATTTCACAAGGAATTATAACTACTAACCTGAGAAACATTAAAAAAAAACATTCATACATATCTGCACATCTCAAAGGTAACCAACTTTTAATTCACGTTACTGTGTGTTCTGTTGAAGCTGAGATAAAGAAAATATTTTTATTTAAGATTCTCCTAAAAGATACAAGCTATTTTGTTAAACAGTATTTGGCTGGATGTATGTGTTTCTCTTGTGTCTCTGTTTTTACAGACAATTAGGCACATGTCTGTTGGAGGTCACTGATAGGGCTATAAATAGCACCAGCCATCCAAAACATCTACTAAGCTGATGCTAAGCTTTGATGACTTTGGAGCACAATAGGGTGTTCTTTACTGTTCACATAATTTAACATTAAAGGCACACTCATATGATGCTTGAGTGTTTGTTCAGATAGTGTTGTTAAATTAACATTTTGTTATAAGTCATCGTGACACAACCTGCCTTGAATAGCAGAAAGGGAGACTATATAATGATACAAACACAATATAACATTTCAGACAAGTTATTACTTGATTAAGTAAATTTGCAAGAGTAAACTTCAGTAATAACCTGGTGAAAAACAAGTCCACCATTTAGAAATCAAAATACTGCTGGTGCTTAAAGGTTAATGTTTATCAGGACTTTCATCATTTTTAAATTTATTGACATTTTTATGCTAATGACAAAGGCTTTGAGATGTTCAGGGTGTTAAAAGTGTTTGCATGCTGGCAAGATCAGCATACATGTGTCACACAAAACAACAGAGAGAGTTTGCATGTCTGGCACCACAGGTAAAAGGGTTGTGAGCCTTATGTTATGAGCCTACTATTATGTCTCTTTGAAGTTAAGATCTTGCAGAAAATGATGGTTAGTTAGTTAAGTTACTGATATCAGTTCATCTGATGTAATCCTGTATTTCTGGAAAGGATAGCACCCCATATCCATAGCAATGCTACAGACTATAGGACCCCTCCTCATGATGCTTTTTAGAATCCTTCTCATTCAAATGGCTCTATGATGCTGGTTTGACAAGAAAAACGTTGACCATCATCACAGTGCCAGGCTCCATGTTGACAGCGATTTGCAGTTGGCATGGAGCCTCACACATCGGTTTGTGTTTTTTCTTCTGGAGGAATTGCCCCTGCCCCCCCCAATACTTTAGAATTCTAATTCCAGGTCAGAATTAGTTCAGGAAGGGGGTGCAGGTCAGGGGAAGGGGTTTCCCAGTCCCAGCAATGCTTCTATGGCGACATGACGCTGTTATCAATATCAACGTATGTCGCCATAGAAATGTCGCTGTTCAGGGGGCACACTCATTCGGCTCACTTATTTTGATGTATATGATACAGACACTTACATAGAAACATAGAAACATAGTCTTTGACAGTAGATAAGGACCGCTTAGCCCATCTAGTCTGCCCATTTCCCTACCTACAGGATAGGCTGCAGATCCTAGTTAACCAACAGCCTATTTCTTCCTACTCCCCACAAGAATTGCCTCATGTCTGTCCCATGCATTCTTGAATTCCCCCACAGTTTTAGACCCCACAACCTCCTCAGGAAGGCTGTTCCATGCATCAACTACCCTCTCTGTGAAATAATACTTCCTCACATTGCCCCTGAACTGCCCTCCTTCTATCTTTAAATTGTGTCCCCTTGTTCTGCACGCCTCTTTTTCTAAAAGATGCTACCCTTGGACTTTGTTGATTCCACTGAGGTACTTAAAAGTTTCTATCATGTCCCTCTCCTTCTTTCCACAAGGGTATACATATTAAGCTCTTTTAGTCTCTCCTCATACGGCTTCTCTTGTAGACCCTGCACCATTTTAGTTGCCCTCCTCTGGACTACCTCTATCCTGTCTACGTCCTTGCGGAGATGGGGTCTCCAAAACTGGACACAGTACTCCAGATGGGGTCTCACCAACTGTCTGTACAGAGGGATAACAACTTCCTGTTTTCTGCTGCTGATACCTCTCCCTATACATCCCAGTACACCCCCAGTCCTCCCTACTGCCTTCTCACATTGCTTGCTAACCTTAAAGTCATCTGATATGATTACCCCCAGGTCCCTTTCCTTTTTTGTTGTTGTTGTTACTACCTCCCCACCCATTGTGTATTCTTCCCCTGGGATCTTGTTTCCCAGGTGCATTATTTTGCACTTCTTTGCATGGAATCCTAGCTGCCATACTTCTGATCATTCCTCCAACCTTGCCAAGTCCCTTTTCATCCTTTCCATGCCTCCTTGTGTATCAACCCTGTTGCAGATCTTTGTGTCATCTGCAAAAAGGCATACTTTTCCTTCCAGTCCCTCTGCAATGTCACTGATGAAGACATTAAAAAGGACTGGACCCAATACTGAACCCTGCGGTACCCCACTAGTAACCCCTCTTTCTTCAGAGTGGACTCCATTTACAATTACCTTCAGTGTCCTGTTGTGCAGCCAATGTTTTACCCAGGCTACCACCCTGGGACCCACTCCCAGGCTGGTTAATTTGACTATTAATCTTTTGTGGGACTGTGTCAAATGCCTTGCTAAAGTCTAGGTAGGCCATGTCCACAGCCCTTCCTGGTCTACTACTTTGTCACCCAGTCAAAGAAATCTATTAGATTCATCTGACATGACCTTCCCGCTGTGAACCCATGCTGCCTTGGGTCCTGTGCTCCACTGGCCTCTAGGTACTCAACTATTCTTTCCTTCAGAAGTGACTCCATCACTTTCCCTACCACAGAGGTCAGACTGACAAGTCTGTAGTTTTCTGCCTCTGTCTTGGTCCCACTTTTGTGAAGGGGATTCACATCTGCCTTCCTCCAGTCCTCAGGTACGACACCATCCTCCCATGATTTATTAAAAAGAGTAGCCAGTGGTTTCACTAGTTCCTCCCTTAATTCTTTTAGAATTCTGAGGTGAATTCCATCAGGACCCATTGCTTTGTCCACCTTCAGTTTTAGGAATTCTTGCAGAACCCTTTCTTCTGTGAAAGGACTGGGATTGACCCTCCTATCAAGAGTGCTTCTGTTAATTGGATTAGGCACTTCCCCTTCCTCTTTTGTGAATACTGAGCAGAAATATTCATTCAGCATCCCTGCTTTTTCACTGTCCCCCTCTGCCCACTGACTGTTCCTTCTATTCAGCCCCGCTATCCCTCCCTTTGTCTTTCTACGCTCGCTGATGTACCTATAAAAGGTTTTATCTCCCTTCTTAACTGAGTTGGCTATCTTTTCCTCAGTTTGGGCCTTTGCTATTCTGACTTCCTCCTGCTTCCTTCTGCCTTAACTGGTACAGCCTCTCTGTTCTGCTCCTTCTGTGTTTCCTTATACTTCCGAATGCTATCTTTTCTTCCTGACTTTCACAGCCACCTCTTTTGAGAACCATAGTGGCTTTTCTTTCATTTTGATTTGTTTATTTGCTTCACACAAAGGCTTGTTGCCTCTGTGATGGCAGTTTTGATGATTCCCCATTGTTGTTCCACACCTCCTTCTAGCCTGTTTGCTAGTGCTTTTCTGAGGCACTCTCCCATCTTGTCAAAGTCAGCCCTCCTAAAGTTCAGTACCCTCACTTTTGTATGGCTTGACTCTGTAGCTGAGTTTAACGTGAACCACACTGTTTGATGGTCACTTGTCCCCAGATGGCAACCCACTTCTAGATCTGAGATCCTCTCACTGCCCTCATTTGAGAGTACGAGGTCTAAGATTGCTCCCTCATGAGTGGGTTCCGAAACTAGCTGTCTGAGGCCTGCCACCTGTAGAGCATCAAGAATGGCCCTGCTCTTGGATGTGGCTGCAGCAAATGTGCTCCAGTTAACATCTGGCATATTCAGATCTTCCATCAACAGTATCTCCCCTTTCTCTGCCATTCTAAGAATGCCTTCTATCATATCCTTGTCCATTCCCTCCCCCTAACGTGGGGGTCTGTACACAACCCCTGTGCGGATTGTGGTGCCCTTTCCAGTCTCCAAGGTGACCCACAGTGCCTCCTCTTCTCCCTGTTTACTCTTTTGTTCAGTTGCTTTTATCCCTTCCTTTACATAGAGAGCTACTCCTCCCCCTCTTCTCCCCTGCCTATCTCTCCTGTAGGTTATGTACCCTGGTATGTTAACATCCCAGTCATGGTTCTCTGTGTACCATGTTTCTGTGACTGCTACAATATCCAGGCATCCCTCTTCCATCAAGGCCATCAGCTTAGGGAGCTTGTTGCCCAGACTATGGGCATTGGTACTCATTACCCTCCATTTCCTGATGGCCTTACTCCCTTTTTCCCCATCCCTGTCCTTCTTGCCTTTGTCACTTTCTCCATTTACCCCAGACCTTCTCCCTATCGACACCTCTATGTTGGTGTTTGCCACACTTACTACCATGATTATTTGTGGGGGCTAGGATTTCCCTGCTCCTTTCTAGTGCCTCCCCCCTTGGCTAGTTTAAATGCTTGCCAAAGAAGCATTTAAACCTATCACCTAGGATCCTGGTTTCCATCCCGGACAGTAGCAGCCCATCATGCCTGGAGTGTAGGCTTGCATCACTCCAGGTGGACCCCCAGTCCCCAATGAAGCCTAATCCCTGAGCTCCACACCAGTTTTTCAACCACTGATTGAATCCCATGGTGCGGAACACCCTAGCCTCTCCTATGCCATAGATGGGCAGCACCTCCGTGAAGGTTACCGTGAGTGCTACTTGACTAAGGCCCTTCCCCAATTCCACAAACTCTTCCTGCACTTCTCTAATCCCTTTCTTAGCCAGGTCATTTGTCCCTAGGTGGACAATGACATCCAGCTCCCTCCCCTGTGCAGCTGCTCCTGCAATCCTGAGGATTTGCTCCCTGTCCCTCTAAGCCATGGTGCCAGGCAGGCACCTACCTCTCTCCCTTCCTCCCCAGTTCTACCTTCCTATCAATGGGTCCTCCACCAGGAGTTGTTTCCTTCCCCTGCAGGGTCCTCTGCCACCCTCCTGTGGGTCTCCTTTGTGGAGGTTCCCAGCATCCTCCTTGGTCTCCACTGTGAGTGCCTCCATAGAGGAACCACACTTTGCCAGAATGGCATCGGAATTGTGGAGAGGTACAACTGAAGGGTTGCACCTCTGTTCCACCACCCTCACCCTCCCTGAGCCCACTGTGGTCCAACCACTCCTCTTTCTTGGCAATCTTTGAGGCAACGGCAGTGGCACTGGTGGTCCCTGGATGGAAGAGGAGGTCCCACAAATCCTGGCCAACTCAGCCTGGAGATGAGCAACCTCCTCCCTCAGCCCAGAGAGGTGCCTGCAGATGGGACAACACCGCATCCTCCAGAACATCTCCTGAAAGACTGCTGCTCTATAGCCACTGCACTGCACCACTCCAATCATGTCTTATTTCTGGCCCCTTAACTGTTTGCAATCCTTACTCTTTCTTCTGTTTTTTTTCTCTCCTTACTTTCTGCCTGTGTGCCCTTTAAGCTCCTGATTGTCCTGTTCTGAGACAAGAATATCCTATATTTCTCAGTAGACCACTTACTTGCTCAGAGGCAGACCTCTAGCAGCTAGAGGGGGCCGAAGAGCTACTCTTGCCCTTCTAGGATGGTGGGTCTTTGGTGGTTCAGTGATCACTCACTTCCTGCTCCCAAACAGGAAGTTCCTGTTGTCAGTCAAATCCTGTGCCTATAAAAATAGAACTAGCTTTTGTGGGGGGTGGAGGGGAGGGAAGGAGGGTGATATAGTTTCAGTAGAGAAGTTCAATCACACAGCAGTCCTTTCTCCTGGTGTCTTTTGCCTAGTTATTAGCAGAATCTTTCTAAGGCAGTCTTTAAATGTAGCTTCCTTCTAGCTAAGCCACTCCCCCTACTTACTAGATCTTTCTACAAGTAATTTAAACCTCACAGCTATTAAGTCATTTCAATCACCTGAGATTTACACCTAGATAACTGTTCAGATACCCATTCAGTTTAGTTAACTCAGACAAACACACACTTTTTTTTTGTTTTGTTTGTTAGTTTTGTTTACCCTAAATTAAAGGTCCAAGTACAAAAGTTCTTCTTCTTTAGTCCCAGTAGAGAAGTTCAGCCACACAGCAGTCCTTTCTCCTGGTGTCTTCTGCCAAGCTATTAGCAGAATCTTTCTAAGGCAGTCTTTAAATGTAGCTTCCTTCTAGCTAAGCCACTCCCCTATTTACTAGATCTTTCTACAAGTAATTTAAACCTCACAGCTATTAAGTCCTTTCAATCACCTGAGATTTACACCTAGATAACTGTTCAGATACCCATTCAGTTTAGTTAACTCAGACAAACACACTTTTTTTTTTGTTTTGTTTGTTAGTTTTTTTTACCCTAAATTAAAGGTCCAAGTACAAAAGTTCTTCTTCTTTAGTCCCAGTAGAGAAGTTCAGTCACACAGCAGTCCTTTCTCCTGGTGTCTTCTGCCAAGCTACTGAATGTACATGACATGTTGTTAACATGCTCGATTCAGATCAGCAATATGCTGCTTTAATGCTACATGCATGTAACACACATTTGGCACTGTATCTTCTCAGTCACTGTGATGGCAAGGCTTCAGAACCTTGCATTATATACTGTTAATTTTGTAATGATTGCTTTGGAGATAATAATGGGAAGAACCAACAGGAAGATAGCTTACCAAATGACAGAAATATGCTTTTTGGATAGTGTGCAGTAACAGTAAAAACCTGCAAACCTCCTGCTTTTAATTATGAAGTGAGGATCTAAAAATAAAAGTGTTAAAGCAGCAGTATGTGTTAGCCAGCAGACAGTGTTATTATACAGTTTTTCAGCCAAAATGTATTTCTGACATCATTAGAGTCATCCTCAGTGTAGTTTTAGTTTTGTCAAATATTTTTAAAATGGCTTTTACAGCTTATTTCTTAACAAATGACTCTTCATTAAAGATGGCTGCTACTCACAAGTTTTAAAAATCTATTTCACTGAGGTTACTTATTGAAAGTATATCCTAGATTCATACTGTGGATGTGTACAGAAGCTACCCATGAACTGAAGCAGCTGGTCATTTGTCTGGGGCCCCTCCCCTCAGGATCTGGTCAGAGGATTGGATACTGCTTCCTAGAGTGATCAGTAGGCCCTGGGAATGCCCAGGAGGAGGCATCACCAGGCTGCCCACAGGGTGGTGGCATCTAGCTGGGAGGAGTCAGAGGGGTTATCTGGATGGTTGACCAGTGATTCCCCCTCCTTCCTCTCCTTCCATTGAATAGAACATATCAGGACTGTTTACCTCTGCCAGGTAGGCCTATGCCTATTGTCTTTGTGGGAAAGCTCTTTTGTTAAGTAAAGCTACAGTCTACTAAGCAGTAGAGAGGAGCATGCTTAGCTTTGATCCTCAGTGTGGCCCTAGCTCCCAGAGAGTTTGTGCTCGCAGTGGTTGCAGGATGGTGTCCTGAGTCTGCTAATTTTATTTGGGAGCCCAAATTCTTCTGGGCCCACTCTTGGCATTAGAGGACCTCATTGCCTGTCACTCAAGGTCTCCATCCAGTGCCCAACACCCTGCAGGGCCCATCTCCTCTGGGACCTTTTTCTTGTGCTTGGGATGTATTTGTACAGGTAGCCACAAGCTAGCACAGATGGCTTTCCTTCTCCCTCCCTTTGCAGTAACATGGGGTGGCCACGGCTCTGGCTAGCAGCTGCTCGCTACTAACCTGGCAGCCAGTCCTCCTCATGTGTGGCCTGTCATCAGCTGTGCTCAGCCACTGTCATTGGGGCTGAATGCTGAGGATCCGGCAGTTTATCTCCATTGGGTCAGATGACTGGGGAGGGTGTGGCATGGTCCGGCCATTGTGGGGGTTTGGCAGCAGGGATTCCTAGTGGTGGTCAGCAGTCGGGATTCCAGAATGTCTTGTTTTGTCTCGTACCCTGAGACTTCTCGTCGAATTGTGAGGAGAGAGCACACCACCCACTGGAGACCACAGCCTCACCAGGTTTGAGATCTCGGTGGCTATTTTTGTCATTGCAGTGTAGCTGCTGCCAGGGCCAGTTCTCACTATCCGAGTTGGCGGCTTAGGCAGAGTCAGGCTCAGATGGCAATAGAACAGGGAACAAAAAAAAGTATATGTAATATAATACATAGAAGCCACGCAGATTTGTCTATTGAGCCACCAGCTAGATTATTCAATAGGTGTCACCTAAGATGGTGGATGCCATGTGAAGCCACCATTTTGGGAGTGGCTAATGTTAAAGAAAGAAAGAAAGAAAGAAAGAAAGAAAGAAAGAAAGAAAGAAAGAAAGAAAGAAAGAAAGAAAGAAAGAAAGAAAATAAATAATAAGCAGTTTGGCCACCGTTGCTTCAGCCCCACAGGTCTTGACAACTATCTACCTGAGGGAGGTTGTGGGGGGAACCTTCCCCAGGGGACAGTATAGATGTTTAGAGCTGTGTCATAGGTGGTATACCCAGTTGCCCTGGGTTTGATTCCCACAACCTTTTTCTTGCATCTTAGTGTCCATGAGCAAGTCTTTTAACCCCTGAGAGCTCCCAGGTTGCCTGGTTCCTAGGCCTTGTAATTAATGGACTTTACCCAGCCAGCAAATAAAAAAAAAATTGAAATAAATCCCAGGAGGCAATATAGGATAGTGGCTTAGGCAGGGTTGTGATCCTCGAGTACCTGAGGTTTTCTAATCCCGCAGTCCAAATTAATTTGGTAAAAAAAAAAAAAACAAAGTTGTGGCAGATCTAGGCCAGGGGGCCAGAACCAATCTGGAATTGTCTCAGGCAATGACTAATGATGTTTTGGGGGGGTAGTCGTCATTTCAGGAAGACGCCTAATAGACAGAAGAACCCCTCACTGAAAGTGTTGGCATCCATGGAAGAACAGCTTCTGCAGTTGTACCTGAGGAAAGAAGTGGCATGGTTTGAGGCCTGCCTGGACGGAGTAGAAGGCCCATCAACATCCACAGAAGGAACCCAGAAGAAGAGGCTGGCCAAAGAGAAGAGGTGGCCCCCCATGAAAGTACCATGGGCAGCAGGTAAGACTTGGCCTAGTGGGTCACAGGTCAGGGCCCAGGTGATGAGGCAATTGCTGGGGGTAGTGAGGGTCAAGGAGTCAGATAGTGAGGTAGAGAAATCAGATGAAGCTGAATCCCTGGCAGCCAAAGATCCCCAGTTGCCGATGGCTCAGTATCTCCTTGGTGGGGCGGGGCTGCTGGCAGATAGAAGGGAGCCTGAGGAAGACTTGCTTCTGGTGTCTCAGGCAGGGGGACATTCATGGTCATTACAGATGAGTGGCTGGTGCAGCTCATCAAGGTTGTGGCAGAATTGGCTGCAGGAGTCAAGAAACAGATGGTTGCAGGGGCAGCAGTGGAGGCAGGCCAATCAGCAGGGAATGAGACTCCCACAAGCCAGGTGGTGGCACCAGCAGTGACCACTTATGTGGGGCTCGACTTGCCAGTAGGGATGGATCTGACTGATAAGGTTAGGCAGCAGATCAACAATCAGGATATGTGGATACTTTCTCTCTCCTCAATTTACCAGCAGAACCAAATGAAGGCAAGAAGAAGAAATAGGATGATCAGGAGAAAAAGAAAATCAAGATACTGCAGAAGTATGAAAACTGGATTATGGCATTTGCAGTGCATGCCCCAACCATTCTTCTGGTGGATGAGAAGCAGGGGGAGGTAGTAAGAAAAACAAACAAGCATTTGTCAATGCCAAATGTTTGCTTGCTGGCATTGGCATTGCTAGTGTAGAAGTTACAGAGCTGCATAATAGGAATGGCAGCGAAGTATTGAACTGAAGCCAACCCCACCACCACCCTGCAGAGTAGAAAGGAGGCAAAGGCATGGTATACCTTTTGGGTCGTCCAGGCATAACGACCACGCCATTTCACCACACCCTACCCTGCAGACACTGACAAGTGCAAGGTGTGCCTTGGGGTCTTTAGCCCTTATGCGCACCCCATTCCATCAGGAAATACGGTGAGATGGGTGTGGTATAGGAGAATGGGGTAACATTTGGGCCTGAAGAGTCTGAGGTACACCTTGATGCCTCTCACTGGCTGCAGGGTGTGGGTGGGGGTGGAATGGCATGGGCATTACAGGCAAGAAACCCAAGTCACACCCCTGAAGCCTGTCATTCTCTACAGGGTGGGGCGTTATGGTCAGAAACCCTAACGCCTCAGGCATTCGTTGGTATTTTCACTCCAAATTTTTAACATGTTTTTTTTTGTGACCCCCATCTCATGAACAGAGGCAATATCAGTTTGTTAGCTGAAAACTGCTTTTGCAGTGACTACGGCATTTGGCACCACAGGTGCAAAAACACATTTCGAACAGGATGTGAAAAATGACAGCGGTACTATTCATGGGGAGGTGTAAAAAATGGCAATGTTGAAAATTGGTGTGAAAATCTTAAAAAAACTGGTGAAGTCACAAGCATGCATAGAAATTGTGCAACGCACACCCGTAATGTAACTAGTTTGGTGATTTTTTTACAGCAGATTGTTAACACAGGCATTTTGGGATCTCCGATCATGAACAGTGTCAGTGTGATTTTCTTTATCTGTCCCGAGATATAATTTCCCACAGTGACCATGCATTTCTGCGCTGAAAGTGTGAAAACACATTTCAGCCATGTTGTGGAAAATGACAGCTGTACTGTTCATAAGGAGGTGTGGAAAAATGCCACAGGTGAAAATCTGGACTGAAAATATTACAAATTCAAGAACTTACGAGGGTGCGTGGAAACTCCGTAATGCTCACTTGTAACACAGTCATTTTATGGAGTTTTGTCACGAAATTTTCAACATAGCCATTTAAAAACCTGTGCTCATGACCAGTGTCACTGTTATTTTCTTAATCTGTCCCAAACATTGTTTTCACATACCGACTGTACCATTGTGCGCTACATGCAGGGAAACAAATTTTGGGCGAGATGTGAAAAATGGTAGCTGTACTGCTCATAAGGAAGTGCGGTAAAATGGCATTGTTGAAAATCTGGTGTGCAAATATTACAAATTCGCAAACTTGCCAGCGTGCGTAGGAACTGCTCAACGTGCGCTCCTAAAACAGTCATTTTTAGGAATTTTTTCACCAAATTTTCAACATAGCTATTTTAATACCTCTGCTCATGACTAGTGTTACTGTGATTTTCTTAATGTGTCCCATACATTAATTTCGCAAATCGACTGCGCCATTCTGCGCTACATGAGCGGAACACATTTTGGGTGAGATGTGAAAAATGACAGCTATACTGCTCATAAGGAGGTGGTAAAATGGCAATGTTGAAAATCTGGAGGAAAATATTGAAAATTGCGAACTTACGAAAGCGCATGTAGGAACTGCGAACGCACTCAGAAACAGTAATTTTAGGATTTTTCACCAAATTTTCAACATAGCAATTTTAAGACCTCTGCTCATGAACAGTGTCACTGTGATTTTCTTAATTTGGCCCATACATTGATTTCTCAAGACACCGATCTGCGCCATTGTGTGCTACATAAGGGAAACACGCTTGGGTGAGATGTGAAAAAAATGACAGCTATACTGCTCATTAGAAGGTGTGATAAAATGGTAATGTTGAAAATCTGGAGTGAAAATATCAAAAATTCACAAACTTATGAGTGTGCATAGGAACTGCGCAACGCATGATCGTAAAACAGTAATTTTTGGGGATTCTTCCACCAAATTTTCAAAATAAGCTTCTTGAGAGCCCACCTTATAAACACTGGCAGTGTCGTTTTGTTAATCGGTCCCAAAAGCTAATTTCACGCAGTGACTGTGAAATCACCCTTCGGGCCCGAATAACACCATGACAGTGACAGCATTCATGAGAAGGGGTCCCAAAAACCCCATGTTGAAAATTTGTTGCAAAAATTCCAAAAAATGCCAGAGATATGCAGCAAAGTTGAAAAAAACCCTGTCTATTACATTATACAGCTTACCAGCATTTCCTAAGTTTGCGGTCAGCTTTGAAGACTGCAGACGTGTTCCCGGTCCACCGAAGATCACCGCGCCAGACTCTAGAGGTTAGTATGGTGAGGGGGTGGGGGAGCAGGGTGTGCAGTGGGTGGGCACGGGTGGGGCAGAGAGACTGTGAGGTACCGTTTTTAATTTACAGTTGTTTTTTAATTATTAAGACGACGTGGGCGTTTGCCACGCTGGGGTGGAGCTCCAGCATGGCAGCTGTAAGGCTGTTTTGGGGGCTGAGCCGACGGGATTGGGCACCCCGCCGGTCATACGGGACGTGCGCCAGCTGGGGTGGGCCCCAGCGTGGCAGCTGTAAGGCTGTTTTGGGGCTGGAGCCGCGGAGTTGGGCACCCCATCGACCAAATGAGCGTGTGCCGCGCTGGGTGGGCTCCAGCATGCACCAGGAAAGCTTTCTTTTGGGGGCAGCATGGGCTGACGGGGCATTGGGCACCCGGCTATACTGCATGCGTGGGGGGGGGGAAGCGGTTGTGCACGCAATATGCGTGGCGCGCATGTTGAGGGAGGAGCTCTGCTCACTGAAGTGGAGCTCTCCCTTTCCAACTGTATGTCACTGCATTTTCAGCTGTCATAGACAGCTGGAGCAGTGATTGCGCCTGCGACCGTGCCTGAAAACACACTGACTGAATTGGAAGAGGCTGACCGCCCTGGAAAACTCGGATGATGGCACTATGTTTCTTGCACATGCAAGTGAGCAAACATAAAAGGAAAGGACCTGGGTAATCTCACATCAGATGACCTTAAGGTTAGCAAGCAATGTGAGAAGGCAGTAGGGAGAGCTGGGGTATACTGGGATGCACAGGAGAGGCATCACCAGCAGAAAACAGGAAGTTTTTATCCCTCTGTACAGACAGTTGGTGAGACCCCATCTGGAGTATTGCATCCAGTTCTGGAGACCCCATCTCTGCAAGGACATAGACAGGAAAGAGGCAGTCCAGAGGAGGGCAACTAAAATGGTGCAGGGTCTGCAAGAGAAGCCACACGGGGAGAGACTAAAAGAGCTTAATATGTATACCCTTGAAGAAAGGAGAGAGAGAGGGGGTACATGATAGAAATGTTTAAGTACCTCAGTGGAATCAACAAAGTCCAAGAGGGTAGCATCTTTCAGAAAAAGAGACATGCAAGTACAAGGAGACACAATTTAGAGATGGGGGGTGGTTCAGGGGCAATGTGAGGAAGTATTTTTTCACAGAGAGGGTAGTGGATGCATGGAACAGCCTTCCTGTGGAGGTGGTGGGGTCTAAAACAGTGGGGGAATTCAAGAATGCATGGGGCAGACATAAGGCAATTCTTGTGGGGTGTAGGAAGAAGTAGGCTGTTGGTTAACTTGGATCTGCGGCTTATCCTGTAGGTAGGGAAAAGGGCAGACAAGGTGGGCCAAGCGATCCTTATCTGCCATCAAAGTCTTTGTTTCTATGTTTCTATGGAATTATTCAGTTAATATGCACCGCAGCTCATTAACGCACAGACACAAAGGGCGTACTGCATGGCTCAATTACGATGAAGAGTTCCATTGGAGGAGGCAGGTGGACACCACCCTCGGATAGGGAAAAACAGACAAGCCCCTCTTGGTGAATGTCATGCAAGATGGGGGAGTGACGCATACAGACAGGTGGCTAAGTATCAAGGTGTCCACATTGCAGCAGCTGGAAGGTTCCACTCAACAAATGTGCTATGCCTACAATCAGAGAACATGTATATGGAATAGCTGCAGGTTTCACCATGAATGAATGGCATGCAACCGTCAGCACCCCTTTCTGCAATGCTCACCCCCATGCTCATAAAGAGAGGGCTTTCGAGGTGCTAGATGTAAGCTGCCCAGACCGCAAGATGGGAAACCTGTCCACCCTGGTGTGGTAGAAAAAGAGTAGGCCATGGCTGGACCAGTACCCAGACACAGCATTCACCTGCTTGCTTCATGATGGGTTTTCTGCAGGCTTTAGGATTCCATACCTGGGCCCTAGGCGCAGTTATAAGGCTGAGAACTTGGCATCTGCTAGAGACCATCCACAAGTGGTCTGCAATAAGCTGGAAAAAAGGTGGCTGGGGTGGGTGAGCAGACTGTTCATGTTGTCTCCATGGAACAATTTGCAAGTGTCCTCAATTGGTTTGGTACCCAAGAAGGTGCATGGAGAATTCAGGTTGATCAATCCCCTGTCTTACCCAGAAGGGGACTCAGTCAATGACTACATAGATTCATCATGTACCTTGGTGCAATATGAATCATTTGACAGGGCAATAGAGGTAGTTCAATTGACCGGTCCGGGAGCACAGTTGGTGAAGGCAGATACTGAGTCAGCCTTCAGGCTGTTACCAGTGCACCCTGAGGACAGAATCCTCTTGGGTATGAAGTCTGAAGGGAGATATTGTGTTGACAACACATACCAATGTGGGGTGCAGTGGTGTGCATGGTTTTCAAACAATTTAGCACCTTCTTGCTTTGGGTGACAGCACAGATAGTTCTTAACGAGGCCATTGTTAAGGACATAAGATCATAAGAATTTGCCAGCAGAAGGAGACCGTGTGGTCCATCTAGTCTGCCTGGGTTTTCTACCCCCCCACTATAAATTTGTCTTGCTAAGGTGACTATACTGTCTTTCCCATGCCTGTTCGAAGTCACTGACCATTTTGGCTGCCACTCCCTCCAATGGAAGGCTGTTCCAAGGGTCCACCACCCTCTCTGTGAAAAAGTACTTCCTAACATTTGTTTTGAATTTAATTCTCATAAGGCACATGTTGTGTCCTCTAGTATGTGGTATGAGTAGCTGTTTTCCAAGAAGAGGTTCCTGGTTTGTGCTGCATTGATCCTTTTAACAAATTGAAATGTCTCAATCATGTCTCCTCTGTTCCTCCTCTGCTCGAGGAAGAATAAATTTAGCTGGCTGAGCCTAGTCTCATACATTTCAAGGTACAGACCCCCGCACCATTTTGCTGGCATGTCTCTGCACAGTTTCCAGATGGTCCATATCCTTTTTTCAGGTGAGGTCTCGAGAACAACACACAGTACTCCAAATGAGGGACCTGTACAGCTGCAGGATTGCATCTTGCTGCCTACTGGTAATACCCCTACCAATACGACCAAGGATGCTGCTTGTCTTTAGTGCCACTTTTTCACATTGCTTCACTACCTTTAAATCATTTGAGATCATGACATCACGATCCTGTTACAGCTTTGTTTCTTCTAGTAGCTGCCCCTCCAGGACATACTTCATGTATGAGTTCCTTCTACCCAAGTGCAAGACTTTACATTTTTTGGCATTGAATCTCAACTGCCAGTTCCTGGATCATTCTTCTAGCATCCTGAGATCTGCATCCATTTCTGCTATCCCTTCCTTTGTGTCCACCCTGTTGCAGAGCTTCATATCATCTGCAGAGGCAGACTTTCCCTTTCAGTTCTTCAGCGATGTCGCTGATGAATATGTTGAAAAGAATGGGGCCTAGTACTGACCCCCTGTGGCACACCACTTGACACCTTCCCCTCTTGGGACAAGGTGCCATTTATCATAACCCTCTTTATCCTGCCTTGCAGCCAGCTTGTGATCCATTTAACTACTTTGTGACTGATGTCTGCTTGCTCCAGTTTGTTGGTTAGCCATCTGTATGGGACTGTATCAAAGGCTTTACTAAAGTCCAGATACACCACATCCACTGCTGCCCCAGTCTACTTCTCTTGTAACCCAGTAGAAGAATTCTATCAAATTTGTTTGCCATAAATGCCCTGATGTGAAGCCATGCTGCTTTGGGTCAAGTTGTCCACTTGCTTTCAGACAGTTCATTACCCTTTTCTTAAGCAATGTCGCCATTATTTTACCCACCACTGAGGTTAGAATTACTAGGCAGTAGTTTCCTGCTACCTCCCTGCTACCACCCTTGTGCAATGGCACAGCTGTGGCCCTTTTCCAGTCCTGTGGTACTGTTCCAGTGAACTCTTAAACAGTTCAGTAAGTGGGGAGGCAAGTTCATCCCTAAGTTCTTTTAGAACTATTGAGTGTATTCCATCAGGGTTCATTGTCTTGTCCACCCTTCTTTTAGACAACTCCTCAAGGATCCTTCCTTTCGTAAAGGGGGATATGTCAGCTCCCCTGGTATAGGGAAGTGTTCTGGCTGGTGCTGGACCAGTACCAATGTCTTCTGTGTGAAGACCAAGCAGAAGAATTTGTTGAGAACTTCTGCCTTGTCTTGGCATTTTCTACCAGGTATCATTCCTTGTTTGCCAGCCATTTTATTCCTCCTTTGCTCTTTCTTTTTTCTCAAATGTATTGATAAAATGTTTTGTCCCTCCTTTTCACTTCTTGATTCAGTTTTTTATTTGGTCTGGGCCTTTGCCACCCTGATAGCTTTTCCAGCTTCCTTGAGTTTCTTTCTATAGACTTCTCTATTCTTTTCAGACTTGGTCTCCTTGTACTTTTGAAAAGCTTTTCTCTTTTCTCAAACTATAGTAGCTACCTCTTTTGAGAACCAGAGGAGGTTCCTTGCCCTTTTGGACTTGCTGATTTGTTTAGTACATAGCGCTGTTACTGACGCTAAAGCATCTTTCAGCTTTGTCCATTTGTCCTTCACATTCCATGTGGTATCTATTGCCCGCAGGGGATTAATCCTTTCCCTCATTTTCAGGAAATCTGCTTTCCTGAAATTGAGCACCCTGATTCTGGAGTGGCAGGGGTCTTCAGTCTTACTAATGGGGAACCAGACTGACCTGTGGTCACTGATACCCAGATTGATCCCCCATTTGTATAACTGATACCCTGGCAATGTTAGTGAGTACCAGATCCAGGATAGCTGATTCTCTGGTGGGGGAAACCACCATAGAATTTGACAGCAGATAAGAACCGCTTGGCCCACCTAGACTGCCCATTTCCCTACCTGATGGATAAGCTGCAGATTCTAGTTAATCAACAGCTTACTTCCTCCTACACCCCACTAGAATTGTCTTATGCCTGTCCCATGCATTCTTGAATTCTCCCCACTGTTCCTGACTCCACAGCCTCCTCAGGAAGGCTGTTCCATGCATCCACAATCCTCTCTGTGAAAAAATACTTTTGAACATTACCTCTGAGCTGTCCCCCCTCTATCTTCAAATTGTGACCCCTTGTTCTTGCACATCTCTTCTTCTGAAAGATGCAACCCTCTTGTACTTTGTTAATTCCCTTGAGATACTTGAAAGTTTCTATCATGTGTCCCCTCTCCCTCCTTTCCTCAGGGGTATATATATTAAGCTGCTTTAGTCTCTCCTCGTATGTCTTCTGGTGCAGACCCTGCACCATTTTGGTTGCCCTCCTCTGAACAGCCTCAACTCTGTCTATGTCTTTGCGGAGATGGAGTCTCCAGAATTGCATGCAGTACTCCAGATGGGGTCTCACTAACTGTCTGTACAGAGGAATAACAACTTCTTGTTTTCTACTATTGATGCCTCTCCCTATGCATCCCAGTATCCCCAACAGCCCTCCTTACTGCCTTCTCAAATTGCTTGCCCACCTTTAGGTCATCTGATATAATTACTTCTAGGTCTCTTTCGACTTCTGTTGTTATTAACTTACCCCTGATTGTGTATTCTTCCCCTGGGTTTTTGTTTCCCAGATGCATTACCTTGCACTTCTTTGCATTGAATCTGAGCTGCCACATATTTGACCATTCCTCTAACCTTGCCAAGTACCTTTTCATCCTTTCCACCCCGCCTTGTGTATCAACCGTATTACAGATCTTTGTGTCATCTGCAAAGAGACATACCTTTACTTTCAGGTGCTCTCCAATGTCACTTATAAAGACATTAAAGAGGACCGGTCCCAGTACCAAACCCTGTGGTACCCTGCTAGTTACTCTCCTTTCTTTACTGTGGACTCCGTTTACTATTACCCTTTGTGTCTTGTTGTCCAGCAAGTTTTTTATCCAGGCTACTACCTTGGAACCCATTCATAGGTGCCGGAATGGGGGGGCCATTAGGGCCATGGCCTTACCACTTTCATAAGTGGCCCTATCAGTTTTTGCAATTATGTTAATGTATTTAATAGGGGAGAATTTACCCCTTACATCATTGGCCCTACCACTTTTCAAACCGTTCGGGCACCAATGAACGCATTCCAAGGCTGGATAACTTGTATATTAATCTTTTGTGTGAGACTGTGTCAAATGCTTTGCTAAAATCTAGGTAGGCCATATCCACAGCCCCTCCCTGGTCTACTACTTTGGTCACCCAGTCAAAGAAGTCTATTAGGTTCATCTGACATGACCTTCCTGCTGTAAAACTAATGCTGCCTTGGGTCCTGTGCCCCACTGACCTCTAGGTACTCAACAATTATTTCCTTCAGAAGTGATTCTATCATTTTCCCTACCACTGAAGTCAAACTAACTGGTCTGTAGTTTCTTGCCTCTGCCCTGCTCCCACTTTTGTGAAGTGGAATCACATTTGTCCTCCTCCAGTCCTCAGGTACCACCCCATCCTCCCATGATTTGTTAAAGAGAGTAGTCAATGGTGTTACTAATTCTACCCTTATTTCTTTTGGAATTCTTGGGTGAATCCCATCAGGCCCCATTGCTTTGTCTACCTTCAGTTTCAAAAGTTCTTACAAAACCCTTTCTTCTGTGAATGGACTGGTATCAACACTCCTATTCAGAGTTTCTCTCTTGTTTGGTTTAGGTAAACATGGAAAAATAGAATTTGACGGCAGATAAGGACCGCTTGGCCCACCTAGTCTGCCCATTTTCCTACCTAACAGATAAGCTGCAGATCCTAGTTAATCAACAGCTTACTTCCTCTTACCCACCCCTAGGACTGCCTTATGCCTGTCCCATGCATTCTTGAAGTCCCCCACTGTTCTTGACACCACGACCTCCTCAGGAGGCTGTTCCATCATCCACAACCCTCTCAGTGAAAAATACTTTCTCACATTACCCCTGAGCCGTCCCCTCTATCTTCAAATTGTGCCCTTTGTTCTTGCACATCTCTTTTCTGGAAGATGCTACCCTCTTGGACTTTGTTAATTCCCTTGAGGTACCTGAAAGTTTCTATCATGTCCCCTCTCTCCTTCTTTCCTCAAGAGTATACATATTAAGCTCCTTTAGTCTTTCTTCGTATGTCTTCTGGTGCAGACCCTGCACCATTTGGTTGCCCTCCTCTGGACAGCCTCCACTCTGTCTATGTCTTTGCAGAGATGGGGTCTCCAGAACTGCACACAGTACTCCAGATGGGGTCTCACCAACTGTCTGTACAGAGTGATAACAACTTCCTGTTTTCTACTATTGATGCCTCTCCCTATGCATCCCAGTATCCCCCCAGCCTTCCTTACTGCCTTCTCACATTGCTTGCCCACCTTTAGGTCATTTGATATAATTACCCCCAGGTCCCTTTCTATTTTTACTGTTGTCAGTATCTCACCCCCCATTGTGTGCGCTTCCCCTGGGTTTTTGTTTCCCATGTGCATTATCTTGCACTTCTTTGCATTAAATCTGAGCTGCCATACATTTGACCATTCCTCCAACCTTGCCAAGTCCCTTCTCATCCTTTCCACTCCATCCTGTGTATCAACCCTGTTGCAGATCTTTGTGTCATCTGCAAAGAGACATACTTTTCCTTCCAGTTCCTCTGCAATGTCACTTATAAAGACATTAAAAAGGACCGGTCCCAGTACTGAACCCTGCGGTACCCCACTAGTAACCCTCCTTTCTTCACTGTGTACTCCATTTATTACTACCCTTTGTGTCCTGTTGTCTAGCCAATTTTTTATCCAGGCTACCACCTTGGGACCCATTCCAAGGCTGGCTATCTTGTGTATTAATCTTTTGTGGGGGACTGTATCAAATGCCTTGCTAAAATCTAGGTAGGCCATGTCCACGGCCCCTCCCTGATCTACTACTTTGGTCACCCAGTCAAAGAAATCTATTAGATTCGTCTGACATAACCTTCCCATCGTGAATCCATGTTGCCTCGGGTCCTGTGCCCCAATGGCCTCTAGGTACTCAGCAATTCTTTCCTTCAGAAGTGATTCCATCATTTTCCCTACCACTGAGGTCAAACTAACTGGTCTGTAGTTTCCTGCCTCTGTCCTGCTCCCACTTTTGTGAAGAGGAATTACATCTGCCCTCCTCCAGTCCTTGGGTACCACCCCATCCTCCCATGATTTGTTAAAGAGAGTATTCAACGATGTCACTAGTTCTACCCTTAGTTCTTTTAGAATTCTTGGGTGAATCCCATCAGGCCCCATTGCTTTGTCCACCTTCAATTTTATTAGTTCTTTCAGAACCCTTTCTTCTGTAAATGGACTGGTATTGACCCCGTCTTCAGAGTATTTCTCTTGTTTGGTTTAGGTAACTCTCCTCCTCTTCCTTTGTGAATACTGAGCAGAAATATTCGTTCAGTAACCCTGCTTTTCACTGTCACCCTCTCCCCAGATTCCCTCCCTTTATTAAGCTTCAGTATCCCTCCTTTGGTCTTTCTTGCTCCTAATGTACCTATAAAGGTCTTATCCCCCTTCTTAACAGAATTGGCTATCCTTTCTTCGGTTTGGGCCTTTGCTATTCTGACTACCTTCCCAGCCTCTTTCTGCTTTAACTGATAAAGTTCTCTGTCCTGCTCCTTCTGTGTTTCCTTATATTTCCTGAATGCTGCCCTTTTCTCTTTAACCTTCCCTGCCACCTCTTTTGTGAACCATAGCGGTACCTTCCCCTCCTCTTCTGTTGTGAATAGAGAGCAGAAATATTCATTCAGTATCCCTGCTTTTTCACTGTCGCCCTCTGCCCACATTCCCTCTCCTTTATTAAGTCTCCGTATCCCTCCCTTGGGCTTTCTTCACTCCCTAATGTACCTATAACATGTTTACCCCCCTTCTTAACAGAGTTGGCTATCTTTTCCTCAGTTTGTGCCTTTGCTATTCTGACTGCCTTCCCTGCCTCCTTCTGCTTTAACTGATAAAGTTTTGTGTCCTGGTCCTTCTGTGTTTCCTTATATTTCCTGAATGCTATCCATTTCTCCTTAACCATCCCTGCCACCTCTTTTGAGAACCATAGTGTTTTTTTTCCTTCATTTTGTTTTGTTGATTTGCTTCACACAAAGGCTTGTTGCCTCTGTGATGGATGTTTTGATTATTCCCCATTGTTCCTCCACCCCTCCTTCTTGCCCATTTCCTAGTGCTTTTCTGAGGCACTCTCTCATTTTCCCAAAGTCAGCCTTCCTAAAGTCCAATACTCTTATTTTGTGTAGCTTGACTCTATGGCTGTGTTTGTGAACCACACTGTTTGGTGGTGACTTGTTCCCAGATGGCTACCCACTTCTAAATCTGAGATCCTTTCTCCTTCCCCATTTGAGAGTACCAGATCTAAGATTCCTCCCTCCCGAGTGGGTTCCAACACTAGCTGTCTGAGGCATGCCCCCTGCAGGGCATCAAGAATGACCCTGCTCTTGGATGTGCCTCCAGCAAAGGTACTCCAATTAACATCTAGAATATTCAGGTCCCCCATCAACAATATCTCCGCTTTTTCTGCCATTTTAAGGATGCCTTCTATCCCTTCAGAAGTGATTGCATCATTTTCCCTACCACTGAAGTCAAACTAACTGGTCTGTAGTTTCCTGCCTCTGCCCTGCTCCCACTTTTGTGAAGTGGAATCAAATTTGCACTCCTCCAGTCCTCAGGTACCACCCCATCCCCCTATGAAACCAGCCTCTTGAAATGGGATACGGCCTACAACAGCATTTGCTGCTTTGGCTTTCTGCCCCTCCCCTGACACACCTCTGTGACCTCTACACTTGCCTTACGTGGATCCCTCCTGAGAAGCACCGCATCTTTGTAGTAGGGAACATCATTGACAACATCATTAGATCAGCCACCCCTGCGGCCCTTGCCCTTCCCCTCAACCCTAACACCTCTACCTACTACCTTAGGTCAAGGGTGGCACTCAATCACCCGGTTCCAAGGATGCACACCCTTGCGGGTGATCGGGCCTTCACCAACTATGCCCCAAAATTATGGAATTCGTTCCCAGCCCTTACACAGCCCACCCCCCATTCAGGATTTAAAACTTCCCTTTGGAACTTCCTGAAGGACTCCTCCACCTATCCATGCACCCCGTAGCCCCCTCACACTAAGCGTGCATAAGGGGCCTCTGTGCCCTCAGGGCCCACTGTACTTACTCTCCTGACAACTGGTCAAGCAATGACTAAATGGAATACCATAATTGGTATCGCCTGCTCTCCCATTGTATGTAAATTTGACTTACTCACTGTTTGTGTATGCTCTAGCTCTTAATTCTCCAAGGTCGTCTGTAACCCCCCCCCCCCCGGGTTTGTGTGTTTTTTACTGGTTGTCATTCTTCTTTACATCCTGATATTTCATTGTATGTAAAAGTTGATTCGTCACTGTACCTGTATACTCAAGTCTGTTACTTTCCCAGGCCACACCTGAAAATAGGCACTTGGCTGTCTAGTGTGACTTACCCGGTAAACAAAAGCAAATAAATAAATAAATACATTTCCTTGTCCATTTCCTCCACCTTAGATGGGGGTCTGTACACAACCCCCATGCGGATTGTGGTGCCATTTCCTGTCTCCAGGGTGACTCATAGTGACTCATCAACTTCCTGTTTACTCTTCAGTTCTGTTGCTTTAATCCCTTCCTTTATATAGAGAGCTACTCCTCCTCCTCTTTTGCCCACCCTGTCCCTCCTGTAGACTGTGTGTCCTGGTACGTTGACATCCCAGTCATATGAACATACTGAATTTGCCAGCAGATAAAGGCCTAGAGGTCTATCAAGTCTGCTCGAATGTGCAGCTAGCACCCCTTATTCTGCATCTGCCCCTCCCTAACCCTCCCCCTTGTCCTGTCCCATCCTCGTTTGAAGCTGTCCACTGTTCTACTGTATACCACTTCGGCAGGTAACGCATTCCACCCAGCCACCACCCTCTCTGTAAAAAAGTGTCTCCTCATTTCCCTCCTGAACCTTCCTCACTCCAGTCTCATATCATGGCCCCTGGTGGCCCTCCACTCCCTTACTTTGAACAGCCCCTCTGTACCAGTCTTGTTTATTCCTTTCATGAATTTAAAGGTTTCAATCATGTCACCCCTGTCTCTCCTCTCCTCCAGTGAGTACATGTTCAACTCCTTCAACCTCCTCTCGCATGATAAGTCCCCCAGCCCCTTGATCATCTTTGTCGCTCTGCACTCACCCCCTCCAGTAACTTAATGTCCCTCTTCAGATATGGACGCCAGTACTGCATGCAGTACTCCAGGTGTGGTTTAACTAATGACCTATACAGTGGCAGAATCCCCTCCTCCCTTCTCGAGGATATACCCCTTGCAATACAACCCAGCATTTTGTTGGCCTTTGCAGCTACCTTCCTACATTGTGCCGAGTTGTTCATTGACCCTGTAATGAGCACACCCAGATCCTTCTCCTCCTCTGTCTGGACTAGCTGCACTCCCCATAGCTGGTAACTCCTCCTTGGGTTCTTCATCCCAAAATGCAGCACCTTGCACTTTTTGGCATTAAAGCCCAGTTGCCAGGTGTCTGACCAGGTTTCAAGCTTTGCCAGATCATCCTGCAACCCTTGCCATCCCCCTAGGTCATCCACCACCGTGCCTACCTTGGTATCATCAGCAAACAGACTGATCTTGCTCTTGATGTCCCATGATATGTCTGTAATGAATATCCCAAACAACACTGGTCCCAACACTGAGCCCTGTGGAACACTGCTCATCACTGCCCTTGGGTATGAGAGCTCCCCACCCACCACCACCCTCTGTTGCCATCTCTGCAGCCAGTTTCCTACCCATCTCACCAGCTTTGCACCCGCCCCTGTGCCTACTAACTTCCTTCCCAGCCTTCCATGTGGCACTGGGTCGAATGCCTTACTGAAGTCCAGATACAGGACATCACTGCATGCCCCTGTCCAGTTGCCTAGTTACCCAGTCATAGAACTCAACCCAGGTTGGTTTGGCAGGATCTGCCATGTATGAAGCCATGCTGTCTGCTGTTCTGTAGTCCTTGGGCTCTAGGAGGGCCACCAGCCTCTCCTTCAGGATAGTCTCCATTAGCTTACCCACGATGGATGTGAGGCTCACTGGTCTGTAGTTTCCCGGTTCATCGTTGGGGCTACTGTGTGGAGGGCACCACATGAGCCATCCTCCAGTCCTGAGGTACACACCCTGAATGTAGTGAGGCATTAAATAGGTCTGCCAAAGGTCCTGCAAGGACCTCTGCTAGCTCCTTCAGTACCCTGGGGTGGATGCCATCTGGGCCTGGCGCTTGTCCACCCTCAATGTCTTCAAACCTCTCGAACTCTGCTCTCCATGATTTCCCATCTGTCACCACTTCCCCTGCTTCTGCCATTTCTCACACCTTGGGTGTCACCCCCTTCTCTTTAGTAAATCACTGAGCAGAGTACTCATTTAGTGCTTCTGCCTTATCGCACCTGCTTCCACCCAACCCCCTCCTTCCTAATCCTTACTATGTGGTCCTTACAGCTCCTTTTCTCCTGATGTACTTAAAGTCCTTCTCCCCTTCTAATGCCTTGTGCCAGCCTGAGTTCCATAGATGCTTTGGCCCCTTACTGCCCTTGTCACCTCCTTCGATTCTGTCAAGTACTCCTCCCTGTCCCCCCCTTCCTGTTTTCTTGTACTTCCTAAAGGCAGCTTTTTTCCTCCTTACCTTTTCCATGACCTTCTTACTCAACCAGATCGGTTTCTTAGCCCTAGCCTTCTTTCTCTGGGCCTTGCAGCAGGTTTTGGTTGCCTCCACTATCCCCAGCTTTATGAGCTCCCACCTCTGGTTAGTGTCCATACTAGATTGAATTCTGGCCAGGTACCCTCTTACCACTTCCCCTATCCTCCCAAAGTCAGCCCTCCTGAAGTCCAGCACTATTGTGCCAGATTCCACTCCTTCCTTGCCCGTATCCAATGTGAGCCATACTGAGCGGTGGTCACTCCCTGACAGCGGTTCCTCCACTGTAAGTTCTCTCACAAAGTCCCCATTGCCAGCACAAGATCAAGGGTATTTCCTAACCTGGTTGGTTCACTGACCATTTGCAGCAGGAAGCTGTCCTG
Organism: Neoceratodus forsteri; assembly: GCA_016271365.2. Lineage (NCBI taxonomy): Eukaryota > Metazoa > Chordata > Ceratodontiformes > Ceratodontidae > Neoceratodus > Neoceratodus forsteri. Next base: position 807,784,787 of record CM028129.1, on the reverse strand, counting down.
GAAGGCAACCAGCAGTACCTGCTCCCTTCTATTCCTGGTTGTTGGGGTGCTCCAGTCCACTCCTGGCATGTTGAAGTCCCCCACAATCACCACACTACCCTTCTCGCAGGTCCTCCTGATCTGTCCTGCTAGTTCCCTGTCTAACTCCTCCGTCTGAGATGGTGGCCTGTACACCTCCCATTCTAAGAATCCTATTCTTGAATCCTGGATTTGCATCCAAAGTGACTCCATACTACCCTCCTCCCCTTCCTCCTTTACACACTTCAGTCCTTCCTTCACATATAGTGCCACCCCCCCCTCCTTTCCCAATCACCCTGTCCCTACGAAATAATGTGTACCCTGGTACAGACAGGTCCCAGTCATTTTGGGTGGCCCATGTTTCCATGATAACTGCAATGTCCACCTCCCCCTCTGAAATGAGAACCTGTAACTCTGCAGTTTTCCTCCCAAGGCTCCTGGCATTAAGGGTAACCACCTTCCACCTCCCCTCCCATCCTGCCCTCCTTTCCTAGCATCACCAAGAGTACTTGCCATTTGTCCTTTGTCACTGTTATGGGGTAAGCTCATATGGTTTCCCAACCTGTGGTCTCTGCATATCTCTTCCCCAACTGCTACCCCCACTCCTAGTTTAAATTCCCAACTTCCTCTATGTACTCCTCCATCCTCTGTTTCAACACTTTCTTTCCCTCCTCACTCAAGTGTAGTCTGTCCTTGGCATAGACACTACTGTCCTCCCAGGTCCCTCCCCACCACCCTAACAGCCCATACCCTTTAGCACAACACCAGGATCTTAGCCATCCACTAAATTCCTCTATTCTCAGCTTTCTTGTTGTGCTTGCCTTTGGCAATTTGGTGATTTGTACTCTGTGTACCATGTTTTAGTGACAGCCACAATATCCAGGCATCCCTCTTCCATCAAGGCCACTAGTTCAGGGAGCTTGTTGCACAGACTACGGGCATTGGTATTCATCACCTTCCATTTGTTTTTTATGGCCTTATCCCTTTTAGCCCCATCCCTGTCCTTACTGTCTTTTTTCTGCATTAACCCCTTTCTGCTCCCTACTGACTTTTCTACCTTGGTGTTTACCTCTCTAACTACTGTGTTTTGTGGGGAGAAGCTAAGGATTCTCGCTCCTTTCAGCTCTCCATCCTCATTAATGAAATGTCACAACCACACGTAACCTGTCACCCACTGTAGGATCCTGGTTTCCCGGACAGATGAAGACCATTGCACCAGTATAAGGCTGCATCCCTCCAAGTGGCTACCCAGCCCCAAATGAAGCCAAAACCCTTAGCTCCACACCAATTTTTCAACCATTCATTGAATCCCATGGTGTGGAATACCCTAGCATCATCCTTGCCATAGACAGGCAGCACCTCCAAGAAGGTTACCGTACACGCTACTTATCTAAGATCCCTCCCCAACTCCACAAACTCCTCTTGCACCACTCTGATCCCATTCACAGCCAGGTCATTTGTCCCTAGGTGAACAATGACATCCAGCTCCCTCCCTCGTGCAGCTGCTCCCATGATCCTCCTGTCCTCAAGCCAAGGCACCAGGCAGGCACCTTACCTCCCTATCCCCTTCTTCCCCCATTCTAACCCCCTAATGATTAAGTCCCCCACCAGAGGTGTTTTCTTCCCCTGTGGGGTCTCATGCCACCCTCCTGTGGGTCTCCTTTGTGGAGGTTCCCAGCATCCTCCTTGGTCTCCACTGCAGGTGCCTCCATAGAGGAGCCACTCTTTGCCAGAACAGCATATGAACTGTGGAGAGGTATAACTGGAGGGATGCACATCTGTTCCATCACCGTCTCCCTCCCTGACCCCACCTTGGTCCAACCGCTTATCTTTCTTGGCAACCTCTGAGGTAATGGTAGTGGCTCTGGTGGTCCCTGGGTGGGGGAAGAGGCTTCATGAATCCTAGCCAGGTCAGCCTGGAGATGGGCAACCTCCTCCCTCAGACCAGAGAGGTGCCTGCCTACAGGTCAGCAACACAGCTTCCAGGATGTCTCCCAGAACACTGTGGCCCCACAGCCATTGCACTGCACCACTCCCATCTTGACTTATTTTGTGTCTCCTCTACTGTTGCTTTGTATGCGTACTGTCTCCTCCCTCTATGCATTTTTACACTTATTTTCCTACTGCTTTTGTGCCCTTACAACTCTCGCCCTTCCTGTTCTGGGACAGGAACTTCCTGTAGTCTTCAGTTGTCTCCTTCTTCTGTGCTTGGATTCAGACCTCCGGCAGCCAGGTGGAGAGAAAGAGTTATTTTGTAGGTTCCTTCAAGGTTGATGAAACTAATGTGTCTCAGTGATCCTTCCCTTCATACTGCCAAACAGAAAGTTCCTGTTGCCAGTCAAATCCAGTGGCTATAAAAGCAGAACTGGCTTAGGGTAGGAGGGTGGAGGGGTGGTAAGGAGGGCAATTAGTCAAGAAATCTGTAAAAATCCCTTCCTCAGAGAAACACACAGTGATTTATTTATATTTTTTACTTAAATGAGACCTTCTTCTTCTAATAAAGTGTCTGTTTACTTAATCCAAACAGGTACTGACTCATGCTGAGATAGAAGGGATTTATCAGTAAAAATCTGTAGTTCTAGACTGTTGTTTCTTGTTTTGAAACCATAGTTCTCCTCTGTCAAAAACAGCAGGAAGTTGTAATTAGAGACACCTGCTTTTGTACTCCTAAGCTCCAAAGCCACACCCCCAATTAGATTCACCCTCTACTCCTGACTCAGTAAATTAAGCTGATACAGCCCCCTTCGTCAGAGAAAAACACACAGTGACTTTCTTTTTTTTACTTAAATGAGACCCCCTTCTTCTAATAAAGTATCTGTTTGCTTAATCCAAATAGGTACTGACTCCTGCTGAGATACTGTAGAAGTGATTTATCAGTAAAAAATCAGTAGTTCTAGACTGCTGTTTATTGCTCTGAAGCCAAAGTTCTCCTCTGTCAAAAACAGCAACTTTTGATTCATTTCATTCAATCTTGCCCCTCTCAAAGCCATGAGGAAGTCTGTACTCCTCTCTGAGGAGGCTGTGAAGGTGGACCATTCTACAGCTGGCAGATTGAAGACCCTGAGTAGTAATAGCTCACCTTTGTTGGCCATTCTTATCATGTTTTCCAGGAGAACCTTGTCCTTTATGATCTCCTGGTTTGGGGATCTATAGATAATGTCAACCCTGATAGGGTTCCTGTTTCCAGCTCCCAGAGAGATCCATATTGCTATGTATCACCTTGTGTTTCCTGGGTCTCAGTAGCATTTATCCCTTCCCTGATATAAATAGTGACCTCCTTTCCTTTATTACCTATGCGGTCACTTCTGAAGAGAGTGTAACCAGGGATGGTGACATCTCAGGCATGGTTCTCTGTGAACCAAGTCTCACTAACTCAATGATTTCCTGAGTGTAGGGCTATCCAGGTCTCAAATATGTGGGATGACCTTGGTGGCCTTTGAGAACGTGTGCCGAGATTTTGGAGTGCCACTAGCGTCAGGTAAGGTAGAGCCTCCCCGGGTACAGTGGTGACTTTCTTTGTCACTGAGAGTGATACAGATGGACAGCAATGCTGGTTGCCCATAGACAAACTCGAGTCCCTATGGAGCCTTTTGGAAAATGCAGAGTGGGCCAAGAAGGTTACGCTGCTGGATGCGCAGCAGCTGGTCAATCACCTCAGTTTTTTGTGCCGGATCATCCCCACTGGTAGAACACTCATAAGGCACCTGGCAAAGAGAGAAAAGAGTTGCAAGAAGCCACATCATAGGATTCAGGTCAGCGAGGAGTTCTGGGAAGACCGCCAGGTCTGGCATATGTTCTTGAATCACTTCAGTGGGGTGGTCATGTGGCACAATCCTGGGGAAGGTCAGACTCTAGAGTTGTATACAGATGCTGCAGGAGGGCTGGGGTTCAGAGCATACTTCCAGGGATAGTGGTAGACAGGGCAGTGGCCACCTCAGTGTATTGCAGCAGGATTGGTCACACAGGTGATGTTATTGGAATTTTTTCCAGTTATGGTAGCCCTCTGCATTTGGGGAGTGAGACTGAAGGACTGGAAAGTTCATTTTAGGTCTGACAACATGGGTGTGGAACATACCATTAACCACCATTTGGGACTGAAGGGACCCTTGGGTGATTTGATGTGGGTCTTTGTCCTAAAATATATGCTGCTGAACATTCATTTTAAAATGGTTCATATATCAGCCACTGACATCAGAATTGCTGATGCTTTATCTCATTCACAGTGGCAGATAATCAAGCAGCCGGATCCAGTAGCAGAACAACACCCACAGACAGTCCCACCATTCCTGTGGGAGGTGGTGACCATGAGACATGGAGATACATAGGTAATTTCATCCCTCCATGGACAAGGGATGCCTACTGTTGGAGGATGCTACAAGAAACAGCAGTATGGCCAGATATTTGGCCTGTTCTGGTGGATCAATTGTGCACATACACAATGTGGGCAAAAAGAGAAGACCTATCACCAGGGACAGTGGGGCACCATCTTTCAAGGTTCTCATGGGTGGCTAAGGTTATGGGATTCGCTGACAGCACCAAGGATTTCAATGTGCAGAAGGTGTTGGAAGGCTGGTGGAGGTCAGAAAACAATCACTCGGACAAGAGGAATCCCATTACTCCGGCGATACTGGCCCACATCTGGGCAGCCTTGCAATTGGTTTGCTCAAGTAGTTATGAGGCAAGACTGTTTGAGGCGATGTTCCTGATGGCTTTTTGTGGGGCATTCAGAGTCTCTGAACTGACCCAGCTGGGGACATCAAGAGGAACATCAGGCCTGCAGAACTGGAGATGTGGTGTCCTTGTCAGATGGCATATTTGTCCAACTAAGGAAAACCATGACAGCGCAGAATGGGGTGGGACTTGGTACTTTATTTTTAATTTTTTTATTTTAGTGTTTGGTAACTGGGTAAGGCCCACTAGGCACAAGTGCCTGTTTTCAGGGGCAACCTCTGAGCAATGGGGAGGTTAACTGACTTGCTTAGAGTCACTCAGTATGCAAGTGGAGGTTGTGGGAATCAAACACTGATCTGGTGAATGTACCCAGCTCATTAACAGCTCGTTACTCTAACCTCTAGGCTGTGCTGCCAGCCCATAGTTGCTGAAGGTCCCAGCCCCAGGTACTCATTGAAGGCCCTGGATGGGTCCACCTGGTGGGTGGTGGACAAGATCAAGGTGTGGTTAGCAGCCTGTCCACAGCAGGGGGAGTCCTTTTTCCATCATGCTAATGGCAGGCCAGTGTCAGCATATCAGTTCTGGTATATCTTAAAAGGACCATCCTACAGGTGGATTGGACAGGCAAGAATGTGGTACCCATTCCTTTTGGATAGGGGTGGCAATGAATGCCAGGAGCCTGGGGTTATCGGATGAGAAAATCCAAGCTTTGGGGTGATGGAAGACCCAGGCATTCTTGTACTACATCCAACCTCACTTGCAGTAATGTCTTTTGTTGTACTGCAGGTCCCCCAGGCAGTCTATGTGCATTCCTTGATCTACTGGACAGTGAGAAGAGTGGCCAGCCAGCCTGGGGGGGAGCAATCTATTGATGTCATGACAGGCAGTGCAAATTCATTGGTTTGGCAGGAAGAGCAAGCACTGGTGGGGGTTGCTTCCATTGCTCCAGGAGGAAGCCGGAAGGTGAAAGATCCCAGATATGTTGCTGATACACTTAGGAGGGGAGGACCTGGGACACAGGATGATGATGAACCTGCTGCTGGTGATGAAGGAAGATTTACATTCCATTAGGGACTGGTAGCCCCCATACAGTTCTCATCTGGTCACATCTGCTGATGAGGGAGTATTGGCCACATGCAACGGATGTAAAAGTGCTCAACAGAGCTTGCATGAGGGTTAATCGAGAAATGAGAGCCTTTATGGAGTCCATGGGGGTGCAGTAGTAAGACATGAGACAATATATGCTTCCCATTGGGGCCTCTTTATAGGGGAGGAAGGGAAGAAGAGCACATGCAGGCTGAAGGTTTGGATAGCATGTTACAGGCTTTTAGACATGTCTTGGAGGAACAAACTGTGCAAGCAGATTGGGGGGGTCAGACGCGGTCCGGCTTGTGGCAGCTCAGAAGGACAGCAGACTGAAGGTATTGGGGGAAAAACGGGGACGAGGCCAATTTTCCCAAAGGACTCATCACCCTTGGTCAGCATGAGGGAATGAGACCATAAGACTTGGACCCAAAGGTGGGGGGTCTCGGTCTAACCTCATCAGTGCATGCTGCAAGCAGTGGTGCAGGGCGGGGGAGTGAACGCATGGGCCTTGGCCATATGACCTTCCAGAAGTTATCTGAGATACTTCGGCATACACCTGAGGTGGCCCAGGATTAAGGACAGTTGTGGGGTGTTGGATGTACTGTGCATCTTCCTGGCAGTGCACGTTGCTCAAGTAACTGTTATGCAACAATAAGGGATGGCTAAAGCCATTTCCTCCAAGATCTGTGTTTATCTTGATTTGGAGAAAAGGGGGAAATTAGGGGCTACAGACAATACAGAGGCTGCCCAAGAATTGAAGCAGATGAACATTTTTCTGGGGCCCCTCCCACCTTGGACATGGTCAGAGGAGAGGATACCTTCTCCTGGACTGATCAGTAGGCCGCGGGAATGCCTCAGGAGGAGGTATCACCAGGCTGCCCACAGGGAGGTGGTATCTAGCTGGGAGGAAGAGTCAGAGGGGTTATCTGGATGGTTGACCAGTGATTCCCACTCTTTCTCCCCCTTCTGTTGGATCCTCACCCTCCCACCCTCGTAAAAGCAGGGTAAGTGGGCAAGGACAGACAGGGCCCCTTTTGATCCAATATGGGTGACTGCAGTAGGAGTCAGGGAGTAACTTTTCCCGGTTTTCCCCATAAAAGAGGGTTTTTCCAGGTTTCTTGACACTTCCAATGGGAGGTAAAACAAGGAAGTAATAAATAGTTAAGTCAAGACATTAAAGTGAATTGGTATTCATCAGTCATGGGTGTCTTATTCTGTCTCAGCCAGGTGAGGCGGCTCAGGAGGAATGCAGACTGAAGATATTGGGGGAAATCCAATTCTCCTGAAGGACTCATCACCCCTGGTCAGCATGAGGAAAGGAGACCATAAGACTCTAACCCAGAAAGGGGGGGTCACAATCTAACCTCATCAGTGCATGCTACAAGGACAGCAGTGCTGAACGGATGGGGTGACCACAGGGCCTTGGCCATATAACCTTCCCAGAAGTTATCGGAGGTACTTCAGCATGCACATGAGGTGGCCCAGGACTGTGGATAGGTGTGGGGTGTTTGACGTTCTGCTCAGCCTCCTGGCAGTGCACACTGCTCAATTAACTGTTATGTAACAATAAATGCATGGCTGTGGCCATTTCTGCACCTGTCAAAAATTACAGACCAATTTCAATTCTCTGCCACTTTGCTAAGGTTCAAGAAACAATTCTATACAACCAATTGCAAGACTACCTCAAACATCACCAACTCCCGCCACCCTGCCAGCATGGTTTTCACAAAAATCATAGTACTCTCTTTGCATTCATCAACGTCACTTCAGACATTTACCATGCCTTTGACCTAGGACTAGCAATGGGGGATATCTTTATTGACCTCACCAAGTTGTTCAACCTGGTGAACCATGCACTGCTGTTAATGAATTTAGAATCCCTGGGTCTTGATCTACCATCCACATCCTGGCTCCATGACTACTTATCCAGTTGCACCCAAAGTGTAAAATGGGGTAACTGTCAATCCCCATTCAGACAGATTACCCATGGAGTCCCCCAAGGATCCATTCTGGGCCCCCTACTCTTCTCATTATTTATTAATGAGTTGCCTGCTTTCTGTGGTGGGGCGTCTGATCAGCTCTACGTGGATGACACCATATTATACCATTCCTCAGCTGACACCCAATGGCTCAGTCAGCTCCTAGAATCCAACTTCCACCAATTCGAAGCATAGTTCTTCAAAAATAACTCACTACTAAACTCGAAAGAAACTAAGTCTATGCTTTTCCATCCCCTCTCCTATAAAACTGCTCTTAACCAGCAACTCTCCATCCGCTCCAGCAAAGGGGAACCCCTTGAAATGGTACATTCCTTTAAATACCTGGGCATCCTGCTGGATCCTAACCTCTCCCCTGAGGCCCATGTCCACAAAAAATTCCAAAACCATACACCAAAAGACTGGGCTGCTATACCGTCTCCATCCTCTGCTATCCACATCTAAAATTGCTACTGCCTCACTGCTACCTCTGTTATCTTATGGGGCTCCACTATTCCTGTCAATCAAGGCCTCTCTAACAAACCATCTGAAACAACTATATCATAAGATTGGATGCTTTGCTCTTGGAGCAGACCCCACCAACACCATTACACTGTACTAGCATCTCTGGGCTGGCTACAGTCGAAACACAAATTCCTGTACTCCTCGCTATGCCTTACCTATAAGCTCATACATCTCCGCACTATACCTAGCCTTTCTGATATCATAGTACAAAAGCAATCCAGGCGGTCTCTCTGCTCTACCTCTCTTCCACCATTTGACATACCTAAGACACATCTATCAGCAGGCAGAAGATCCTTTGCTTATGCTGCCCCCTCAGCTTGGAACTCCCTCCTCCCATCTATCCTCTCCTGCTCTACCCTCCCTCACTTCAAACTTTCCCTGCATAACTACCTAGCTGTTTCAGGAACCTGTACCTGCCTCACCTGCCTTACAGGCTCCTGCTCTTATCCTGGTCCTCCCATAACTTTAAAGCTTAATTCCCTTAACCTCAACATCCATTGTACTGTAACTGAATTGCAATAAGTACACTGCTTTAGATAACATATTGTACTGTGACTGTCTTTGTGAATCTTAGCCCTGTTTGTTGCGCAACCCTGAGACATTAGTTTTTATGTTAATTTCAATTTTGTAAATATCTGTGCCTCTATGTTTGTTGTAAACTACTTTGTCCTATATACCCCCCCAGGTCACCCCTGGAAAAGGGACCGCACGGTCTCAGTGGGCTTACCCAGTTACTAAATGCAAATAAATAAATACATTTCCTCCAATATATGTGTGTGTGTCTTGATTTGGGGAAAATGGTGGAACTGTGGGTGTACCCAACAATTAGGATGGTGCTTCCACTTTCCTGATGGTAAACAGCACAGCACTGTACCAAGATATCTATTTTTTTACATACTGGGCTAGTAATTAAAATGGACCAGGTAACAGCTGCATCCAATCTGACAACAGATGCCATACAAAATATTGAAACCTGACTATTCCAGACCAAATGGAAGATCCAAGCACACATGATTGCCATCCAGGAAATGCACATGGGAGTGAGGGAGCACTGCAGGATTATACAATTGTTACTGAATAAAGTAGATGACCTAGAGAACCATAATAATCTCTGGTTCCTAGGTTTTCCCAACGGGGCAGAAAAAAATGATGCAGCCAGCTTCCTGTAGTCGGTTTTGTCGAAGATACTCCACTTGCATGGCCAACCCCCACTGCAGCTAGAGCTGGCCCACCGTTCTTTAGCACTGAAGCCTAAGATGGGGGAAATGCCCAGGCCTCTACTCACCAGGTTTCTCGACTATCACCAGAAGGATGCCATCCTCACTGTAGCCCAATCAGTTGATTCCTTGTACTGGCAAAACTACAGAATTTTAAACTTCCAAGATTACTCTAGGGACCTAGCTGATCAGTACAAAGCTTACATGGAGTCCCGTAAGCATCTTCATCACCTGAGGGTAACATTCTCCTTGAGGTATTCAGCTACCATGCGAGGGATACATAACTGTACCCCGCTGAACTTTGAATCCCTGGAGCACCTCATGGATTTCTGACATAAAACCTGGCCACAAGAGATGAGGTGCCCTGGATCACTGAACCCTGGTAAATATGACCACAGAGGACCCAACACCAGCACCCTTCCAGTACAGAATAGCATAGAGAGGTACAATACCTGGTCGACCCAGATGGAGCCTGGTCCCTTCCTCCAAGGAGCCATAAGTGGCAGACCCCCAGGCAACTCCAATGAGGAGATCACTTGACCGCCATATCTGGATCTGGCAGTCCTGGTAAAGGAGACTTCCACCAGTGAACTGAGGATGGAGAGGAAGGGCTGTTGGGGAACACTAGATGCTTAGTGCTCTGCTCAGCTTCTCCAGGCCCAGGAGATATGGATTTGGGTATATTGGACAAACCAACTCCCCCTAACACACTCTTGGGAAAGCCATCTACTGAATAGGAAGACAGTGCTACAGTGACTTTGCCAGCTGAGGACTCTGTAAACTCTAAGACTATGGCAGCTCAGATCTATGGCCCCGAGTTGATGCCCTCCCCCGACTCTGTTGGCTGCAGCAGACATTGCACAAGGACCATCATGGAGAGGACTGACGACTGAAAAGACAGATTTCAGATAAGTGCCTGGATGGGGTTATTTCATTTTGGGTTGGGAGGGATGGCAGACGTTTTATGTAATTGTCTGGGATTAGCTATCACAGAGCTGTGAAGGCCGCCACTGCAAGGTACTGGTTTAGAGCGATGGTAGGCGCCCCCCCCCCACTCCATCCAAGCCTCCAAAGGCCAAACCAGGCAGAAAATAAGAGTTATGTGGCAAAGGACTGCAGAGTCACTGTATGTGAATATGTTTATGAGCATCATTTGATGCAGTTTAGAATGTAGCAGTAGGGCAATCAATGAGGTGAGCAGGCATAAGGATGGAAAATGGGAACCCCCCTATCCTCACTCTCATAACTTGCACATTAATGTTATGAACAACTGAGCTGGACTCACTGCAGTACCATGGGGCATAGTCAAAGCTCAGAAGTCCCCCCCTCCCCTCTCAGGTGCCCCCCTGCTAAGCATATAGTCCTACAGCAGCTGAAGTGAGGGGTGTCTTATCAGTGAGGATTCTGATGTGAAAGGATGCAGATTCATACTTAATGTAGCCATAGTTACAGCCCTCTGCGAGCTTCTCCCCTCAGCTATCCTGTGTGACCTCAAGTGTGGATCCCTTAAACATAGCATATATGCAGGTGATCACAGAGTAATGCAAGGCAATCCCCAAGCCTCTATGACCCCCTCTATGATTCTAATTATGGGGATATTGCTGGAGCGCACCCCCACTGGCATGCTCCGTTTCCCTAAGTATCTCTCTTGACCCCCCCACCTCCCTGGTGTTACCCCTGCTACCCCTCCTTTTTTCTTCTCATCCTTCCTTCTGCAGAAACGTTTGGTAGACAATGGATGATGACCCTCCATTAACTATAAGGCACCCCCTCATTTCCTTTTCCTATCTCTCCTTTGGTATGGCCCAACCCCCTAAGGGTTAAGCCCATATACCTTAGGGGCAGCATGCTCCCCCATTACATTATGGCAGTGGAAAGCCTTGCAAGCAGCTGCCATTGAAGTGGGAGTGTATTCCAGCCCACAAATCACCCTCCCTAACAACTTTCAATTAGTTGTTCTCAGCTGACTCAGGCTAGCCCCAGTACCTGTGAAGGAGGAAGGAGAGCTACTCTCCACCCCATCCGGAGAGAAAGGATGAGCCCTGGGTGACCTAGGATGCCAGGCTATGAGTCCCTCTACTCCTTAGTATTTCAGGCTTCAGCCTTTGTAAATAGTTTTAGTTCTGTAGATAGTAGTGTTATTTAAGTTATGGTTATAGTGATGCTGCACAGTAGGTGAACATGATAGAAGTACATGCTGAAAATGTTTTGTATTAGTGTGCTCTTACAAGGGACAATGGGAATGGTAATGGGTATGAATATGTCACTGGTCAAAACAGAAGGATAAGATCTGACTTCAGGCCCCTCTTTCTTACTCGCACTCTATGAGCCTGATATTTAGAATTGCACCTGGCAATGGCACAAGTGGTGGTACAGCACAACTGAGCTGCACCGGAGCAACCAAGGGATGTATTCAAAGGAGATGTGCCATGGCACATCTCTTCTGAATATAGAAAATAATGCACATGGCACAAATACAATACGCCAACACATCCCTCAGACAGGCCTGAATACCTGGACTGGGAATGTGCTGGCGCAACTGGAACTGCACCGGGCACAACTTCCAGATATTCAGATGTGGATATGCAGATGGGGCCATTATGCATGCATGGCACAAATGGGGCCATTTGCCTGTCATTATGGGCCCATTTTCATGTGTTGTGCAGGGCTGGCCAGCAAAATGCACCTAATGCCCTGCACAGCATGTGGTCCCTGTACCAGGGACTGCAGTAGTACCCCAACCCCGTCCTGTAATCCCGATCTCCCATAGCAATATGTATGGATGATCCCTGGTGGCCCAGTGGTACCCCTCTGTCCTTCCATAACACTGATCGTGTTAGAATATACTTTCAAACCACTCTGTTGGTCTGGTGGTACCCCCCCTCCCCATTGGTAACCCTGATCGCCATATTAAAATCTATTTACAGCTCCCTGGTAGTCTAGTGGTACCCTCCTCCCCTCCCATACCTCCAATCACCTGTAAAATTGAAAATGATATCCCTGGAAATCTAGTGGTACCCCCCCACCCCGCTAGTAACCCTGATCACCCGTAAAGTAAATCAAAACATTTCCCTGGTAGTCTAGTGGCATCCCCCCCACCCACACAGGACCCCCAGCTCACTCAGTTCTCCCCCATCATCGGTAGGCAGCAAACTCACCCAAACACCTCTGCGGCTGCCCACCGAATGACAGCAGACAGCCATGGAGGTATGCGGGTGGATTTGCTGCCTGCCAGTGATGGGGTGAGCTGGGTGGGCTGGGGATCCTGTGTGGGTGGAGGGTGCCACTAAACTACCAGAGAAAAGTTTTGATTTACTTTACTGGTGATCGGGGTTACCAGCGGGGCGGGGGGTACCACTAGACTACCAGAGATATCATTTTCAACTTTATGGGTGATCAGAGGTATGGGAGAGAAGGGGGGTACCACTAGACTACCAGGGAGCTATAATGTAAATTATTTTAATATGGAGACTGGGGTTACTGGCAGGGAGGGGGGGGTACCACTGGACCACCAGGTTAGTTTGAATGTATATTCTACCATGATTGGTATTACGGGCAGGGAAAGGGGAACCACTGGACCACCAGAGTGGGTCAAATGTGTATTTTACCAAGATTGGGGTTGGGGCAGGGAGTGGAGAACCACTAGACTACTAGAGAACTATGTGGGTGTTTTGGAATGGTGTTCGGGGGTGGGGGTTGCAACTCACGGCTGGTGTCTGCTGTGTTGCACATTGCAATACAGCAGCACGCCTGTGGGTGGCTAGCAGTTGAGACATTTTTTATGGGCTCAACTTTGTGCCCAGGTAAGCAGCACATTTCTGGGATGTGCCAGCAGATGTGCCACACTTCCCGGGCTAAATATCGGGATTTGCCACATATGCATGAGCATGTCCCCTGGAGATATGCCTCATACATTATCTTTGCACTCTGGTGCATTGGGATTTGCGCTGCATAAGTCCCCCTTTTGAATATTGCCCTTGGGGTGCGATTCTGGGGTTGCTCTGGCACTACTCAGTTGCACCAGGTGTAATCCCTTTGAATATCTCAGCCTTTATGTACAAGCTCCCCAGCACTAGAGGTGAGTGAGATCTCCTGCACTACTTGGAAAGTGAGAGGTCTTAACACCCTGATCAAGAGAAAATAGGTGCTCTCCCACCTTAGGAAACTGAGTCAGACCTCACCTTCCTGCAAGAAACCAAGTTAACTCAGACAGACCATGCAAAACTGGCAAGAGAATGGGTGGATCAGGTGTTCCACTCCTCAGCCCCAACCTGTAATAGAGGGGTAGCCATTTTGATCCATAAGAAGTTAAGGTGGACACCCATGACCACAGAGAGTGACCCACTGAGCCGCTGGGTTCCGGTCCTGACAGACATCCCATAAGGTCTTATATTGTTGGATAATGTCTATGGCTCCAGTATAGGTAACCCAGGTTTTTTCATGGCATTGCTCAGAAAATAGGCTCCCTCAACACTGCTCTGACCCCGATTATAATAGAGGGGATTTTAAACTCACCCTCAACCCCCTACTGGACAGGAACGCCAGTTGAGCAGAACCACATAGCAGAGGGGCAGCTGCCCTACTACATTTGATGAAGGATGCTGTGTTAGTGGACATTTGGTGAATCTTCCACCCCCAGGACCGGGACTACTCCTTCTATTCCCTGGTGCACAGATCCCACAGCCACCTGGACTATTGGCTGACCTCCTCTGCCGTGACCCAAGCCTCACTGGGATCCAAAATAACCCCCATGGTGATATCTGATCATGCCCTAGTGCAACTACACCTCCTGTGGGCACTCCCCCCCCACACACACAAATCTCCCCAGCCTGGAGAGTAAACCCACTCCTCCTCCTCTTTAGAGACCCAGGTTTTGAGGTGTGGCTGATGAAGGCCACCGCCCTCTTCTTCAAGGAAAATCCCACGGAGGACAAAACAGTGGGAAACACCTGAGAGGCATTTAAGGTCCCCCTCAGTGGTGGGATAATGGGGTATGCAGCAGCCAAACAGCTTGTAAGAGAGAAACAACTGTTAGACCTGAAAGGGGAACTCTGGACCACTGAACTCACATTTAAAGTGACTCCACATGTCCATTGACACCCCCTCCTTGGACCACAAGATACTTAGGCTGAGGATGCACATTAATGATATATTTGCCTGGAAGGCAGAGAGTTCTATCCTAAGATTAAAGCATAAGTACTGGGAGGCAAAGGAAAAGGGCGTGAAATTCCTGGCTTATAGATTGAGGAAGCAACAGGCTGAGTGGTTCATAACAGGCCTGCAGGACTCCAGTGGACATATCTAAATCCAAACCCAGGAGATTAATACAATAATGAAGTCCTTTTATGGTACCCTATACTCGTCATCCAGAGCCCCAAACCCCCCATGGATGGAACACTTCTTAACCCTGTTAGAGATCCCTCACCTTTCTGGACAACAGGTGGCCCAGCTGGATGCTCCTATAACAGAGCAGGAGGTAATCAGAGCTATAAGTACGCTCAAGGCAGGTAAAGCCCCCCAGGGGGATGGGTTCCAAGTATAGCTGTGGAAACAACTGGCCTCAGTAATTGCCCCTCTGTGGAGTACAGTGTACACTGAAGCCCTAGGGCCCAGGCAATTTCCTCACACCCTCATGGAAGTGATGATCACTATCCTGTCTTAGAAAGTGTAAGGACCCCACTCTCCCGGCCAGTTACAGGTCCATATCCCTAATAAATGTAGTCATCAAAATAGTCACCAAAATACTTGCCCTCCAGCTCAGCCCCCCGGCTACCACAGCTGATACAACCCTCACAAGTAGGAATCATGCCTGGGCGATTCAGTGCCAATCACATCAGGTCACTGCTTAATATCGCCATGGTAGCCAAATTCCTACCCTCTCCAGCTGCGGCACTGGCTGTAGTTTTGGAGAAAGCATTCAATTCCGTAGAATGGGATTATCTACAGTAAGTGCTTGAGCTTATGGGATTCAGAAAGAGGTTTCTGGTCTGGATCTGTGCCCTATACACTTCTCCCACTGCAAAGATCCTTACCAACTCCCTTATCTCTGACCCCTTCCCCTTAAGCAGAGGAACCAGACAAGGGTGCCCCCTATCCCCACTCTTTTTAGTGCTTGTGGTAGAGCCTTTAGCTGTAGTTATTAGGCAGCTTGCACAAACTCAACATGTCACAATAGGGGGCAGTAGCTGTGCCACATTGATGCATGCAGATGAACTGCTGGTTCCGCTAGTGGACATTAAAAAGTCTACAACTCCCCCCCCTTCACTTGAGCTGCTTAACTGGTTTGCATGTCTGTCAGGCCTTAAAATCAACCAGAGCAACACTAAGGTACTCCCCTTGAATATGCTCTGCAAGAAGGCGATGGTCACTTCCTACAATCTGTGATGGTCTTCAAATGGGATCACATACTTAGGTATCCACATAGTTGGTGATGTCTCCCAACTATGGGACTTAAATGTCAAACCACTCCTTCAGGGGTAAGTACCGAACTTGCAAGATGAAAGCTACTTCATCTTACAATGGCAGGAAAAATAGCCGCCATTAAAATGACCTCCCCTAAACTCCTATATATTATTTCTCACTTTGCAATCTTTCTCTCCCCTTTGTTGGCACGCCCAAATTGACAAAATCATTGGTAATTTTCTTTGGGAGGGGAAGAAGCCAGATATAATCATAATAAGCTAAAGACACATTGGAAATCGGGGGGGTGGAATCTCCCCTGATTTGAGGGGTATACCATGGCCTACCATACTACACAGACTAGTCAATGGTACAGTCCCCATTCCCATACTTCCCTGCAATAGTTTCAGATGGAAGAGGAGCAGGCGGGGCTACCTACACTGTTCTCTCTGCTTTATGGCAACCCTTAAAAACTCATCTGCCCATAGGTGCTTCTATTAGATACAAGGCAAAAATCCATAACAGGCTAAAGACAAACCCTGACACTCTGATATATGCTCCATTGTGGGAGAACAACCACATCCAAGTTGAGAATAAGCCAATAATATGGTATCACTGTATTGAGAGAGGTATCTTTTATATCCAACAAGCGCTAGACCAAGTGCATGGCCTAGGTGCCCTATTCCAGAACCTCAAAACACTATATCATATTCCCCAATTAGACTTCTGGAGATATTTGCAGATAACAGTTCAGGCCTACCTCCACATGTCTCCTGGTATCCATAAACCTGGTAGCCTTCAAGGGTGGCTATCTGTCAAAAAAGGGTTGGCCAATCAAGTAAACTCTGATATCAGGAGCAGTGTCCCCAGTGAATCACAAGATTCCAAAGGAAATTGGGAGAAAGCTGTAGGCATCTTGATCACTGATCAACAGTGGCAGACCTGTTGGACTGCTGCACACAGATCATCCCTGGATCCCAGGAGTCAGCTCATACAGAAAACAATTTTACATTCCTGGTACAGGACCCCTGAGATATTGTATAGAGACAAACTCCTCCCTAATGACCATTGCTGGAGATGCAGATCTGGGCCAGCGGATCTCCAACACATACTTTGGTCATGTCCTGATATACAGCCCTTTTGGACACAGGTTCAAGAACTAGCAGCTGATGTCATACATAAACGTACCCCACCTATGGCAGAATTCTGGATACTGGGGATTCTCCTTAATATGCCCCATCACCCAACCCCTGAGAAAAGATTCCTACAGTATCCAAATTACTTAACTCCCTTGTGGCCATAGCCTCCTTAGACAGAATCTCCCAGAAGATGGGGGATAATATGACTGCATATTACAAATACTCGGCACCCTTTTTGTAGCATATATGGACCCCAGGAAAGGTATAGGTTGACGCCTATGTTCCCCACCCTTGCTTTACATGTCTGAATGCTTAGTTATTTGGGCAGATCACCAGTACCAAACACCCTGGCTAAGGCAAATGCTCAGTGCTATGTAGGCATCATAAGGTTTTGTACAGAATGATGCTTTGTGGTTACATAATTCCCTTCCAGAACAGAAGGATAGAATGTCTCCAGAAAGTAGTATACTCAAGTCACGACAGCACCTCTTGAAGGAATACGGAGCAGCTTTCTGGTAGGACCCTGTCTGGTATTGTGTTCCAATTGGTACTAAGTTGCAACATATAACAGATAAGCTGAAAATAACCTTGGTATTCTTTTAACTAGTGGTAAATGAGATAGGGCCTGATTTGTGTGGTAAATATATCATCACTGTATGTCTATTCTTCAATTTACATTTACATTTTGAAAACAACAAAAAAAATTCAAATACAATAGCATCAGACATATATTGGGGAATCCTCAGTTTAGAACATCAGAATGTTATTATTACAGAAACTTGTTGATATAAAGCCTAATAAGTAAAAAAAAAAAATACCTCCATTCAGAGAAATGAGTTCACAAAATTAAAAGCTGAACAGGCTTAGTGACACCACAGAGCCCACAAGCTTGACCAGAGAATGCATTCTCGGTCGAAGCTCGTAATATCTTAATCTAACTCTTTTCCTTTTTCAAATATCTACCAAGCCATTTGCTGTGATTCTTTTAAATAACATGTAAAGCTATTAACTGAAACTGTTTCCTTTGCAAAGCATTGTTAATTAAAACTGTATTTTGGGGATTCTACATTGCTTCTCATGTTTGTATTTCTCATCTGGAGACAGTCTTACCTTACCTTACAATGTATATTTATCACAAAGGGAAATATAATGGAAAGAGGTAACCTGGAGAGGTTGGGTAACCTGGAAAGAAATAAAAACAAAACAAACCAAATCCAGAGAAGAGGTTCAGGTGTGGGGGGAGGGTGAGTGACAGGGGTGCCAGTCCACACCTTCAGAATTCCAAGGCATCTTCTGAGGCACGTTTCTATTTGATTATTTAGGTCCTTTTCCTATAAAACATAAGATGTCTAAAAGAGAAAAACATGAAAGTTCACCATCTTCACTGGGGTCAATCTTTCTCCTCTAACCTAAAGTGTCAGGGGGTTGTGATGGACCCAACTGTGTGGCTTGCCAGTTGTCCCATCCTCTCCAGGGCTCAATATGCTTTTCTTGCTGTAAGCATAACCTTGCTGTCATTTGTTTCATTTCCTGTATCTTGACTATTTTGCTCACCCATTCTTTCCTTTGGGGACATGAGTTGTGAGCCAGTGGGAAGTTATGCTCCTCCCCTCCTCACTGGATTCTACCCTCACATCTTGGTATACCCAGTGCTGCACTTTTCACCCTCTCCCCACCCTTCCTACATTCCTTCTCCTCCCCCATGACTTTGACACTTCTTATCTGTTGTCTATTTTCTCTGACAAATGCCGCTAGCTGCCTTTCTACAATGCTACCCTTGAATTGTATTAATCTGTACTCTGTTTGCAATGTCCACATTGTTGTAATGTCTGTCTTGATGTTCCCCATAATTTGTATTTCTATGATGTGGAACCTTTGTAAAAGAGCCAAGGCTCAAAGGTATTTGTAATCCTAGACTTGATAAATAATATAAGAAAAAAATATATACATTTCAGGGCTGACACCTTGCTTATCAACACCATTCTTCTGGTATCAGGGCTGAGCCTGGCTACCTCTGGGAGACCCATGATCCATTGTCTACATTCCAGGGGTATGAATACACCTGTTATTTCCTATGTTAATTTTTGAATCATAGCCCAGAAGGGAACCAGCACTGGGCAATGCCAGAATATGTGGGAGTGTGTGCCCTGGTATCCACATTCTCTCCAACATCTGTCAGTATTAGCAGGTTAGTAATGTTTAGTGATTACTGGTACTCTAAAGACGTAAGTTAGGGTTTTCCAAAAGAATTCCAGCCACTGGGGGAGACTGTAAACTTCCAACACATTTTGAGTCTCTGTTCCCTTTCAACCTCTGTTATTATTGTATCTGTCTCCCTTTCCCATGCTTCTTTTATTTTCATTAATGCGCTGATCTGCTGTTTTTCCAGGATGGCATATATCCCTGCAATATATCTGTAGGGATCTCGCAGTTCAACCACCCAGTAGATATATTCTTAACATTCTGTGGAGGGTCTGGTCAGTCTCCTTATGTTCTCCGGGGTGTTAGTAAAATGCCTGAGTTGCATCAGCATTGTTCCACCCAAACTTATCTTTAGCTCTGCTAAATGTGATACACTGCTCCTGCTCTATGAACTGTATAAATCTGGTTATGCATGTTCTCTCCCATTTCACAGATCTCCTATCCAGTCTCAGTGTGATGAAACCAGCCTCATATCTATTAAATGACATGGGCCCTAATTCTAGGGGGTATTAATAATTTGCTGAATTTGTTTGTGTCATCCTCCATCTGTGTTCCACCCACCTATTCTTGATAGTGCTTATTACATCTGGAGGAGTGGCGGTCAGGGCTAGGGTGAAGAGTGGTTGTCCAGACACTGCTGCATCTTATATGTCATATCACCCAGAGCTTGACCTCTGTCTGGCCTATGTGCATACTGCTGTTAGCTGAGCAGCCAAGTAGTATTTTTGAAAATTTGGGAGAGCCAGCCCTTCCTGCTCCCTCAGGAGTTGCAGCACCTTCCTCACAATGCTGGGGCATTTTCCATTCCAGATTAACTTTAAAATATGTGTATTTATTTTGTTCCAAATTATCTGGGGAACAGGGATGGGGGGATTGGAAAAGGAAAAGGAACATGGGGAGGACATTCATCTTTAGTGTGTTTATTCTACCTATGAGGGACAGGGCGTAGCAGCTTCCATCTTGTGAGATCTGCTGTCACTTTGTCCCAGAGTCTCCCATAATTTGTCTTTATTTATTTATTTTATTTATTTATGACTTTGATAACCGGGTGAATGCACTGATCCCAGGGACCATTTTCAGGCACGACCCGGGCCAGAACACATGGTGCAAGGTGACAGTAGAGTACAAGGTAACAGTAATACACATGAAACAGATTTGATACAAGCAACAATAGTAAGCACAATATACAGGTCTGATGCATAGGTCCATTTGAGAACAGTAAATATGAGGTTTCAATATCAGACATGAGAAGACTTGGTACAAACAAACAAATCGTAGGCACAGTGTACTATGTGAGACTGCATCATCCAGTGAGCAAGTAATACAACAGAATACTCAGTAAAAAAATGTATTTACAATATGTACAGGCAAGGAATTGGTGCAATTGTTTCAGGTTGGTGGATAAATGGATCCCCAAATATTATATCTACCCACTTGGAGCCCAGAAAAGTAGAAAGTCAGCGGAGAATCCCAGGGTTTCTTCCCCCATAATTACTAAGGCTTCAGGTTTGTCAAAATTGATTTTATAGCCCGATATCTGACTGAAACTGTTTGTTTGGGGTGGCTAAAGAAAAATATAGAATCATCCATGTAGAGTGAAACCTTCTTCTCTACCCCCCCCCCACCGTGCTGCCCATCACTTCCTCATCTTGTCTGTTTTTAATTGCTAGTGGCTCTAGACAGATTGCAAATAGGAGGGGTGACAATGGGCACCCCTGCCTCATACCCCTACTAAGATTAAAATATGTGAAGTTAATCCCATTAACCCTAACCAGGGCCTATAGGGAAGTATACAGGGATTTAATTACTCCTAGAAATTTGGGGTCGAATTACATTTTCTCCACTGTTTTCAACACAAACTTCCGATTGATCCTGTCAAACGCCTTCTCCACATCCATGGATATAGTTATCTAGAAGGATTGAGCTTCTCCTTTTCTCTCCATGATGTTCAAGAGCCTCCTTATGTCGTCTTGCAAATACCCCCAGATATAAACCCTGTCTGAATTTATGTATCACCTTTTGTATCCTATTGGCTAAGATCCCTGTGAACAACTTGCGGTCCTCATTTAGGAGGGAAATGGGTCTATATGAACCTGGCAATATAGGGTCCTTGTCTGTTTTAGTAGGACTGAAATTTGTGCTGATCTCCATGACTCTGACATAGTCTCACCTTCTTGAATCTCCATACACATCTGGAGTAACAAAGAAGCCAGTTGTTCTGCAAACACCATGTAGAACTCTGTTGGTAGGCCATCTAATCCTGGGGATTTACTGTACCTCCCTTCACATTCTTAATTTTTGCCAGGAATTCTTATAAACCTATCCCCTTTTCGATTACTGCTATCTCTGGTTTCCCCTGGCCTAGTATAGTTACATTAGTAAGAAAGGTTTTTACTTTTTGTTCAAAACCTGAAATAGTGTCTTGGGGGTATAAATCTTGGTAATATTTGGCAAAAATGCCTGTCACCTCCCTTGGGTACCAGGAGGGCTACCCCTGATTTTGTGAGTCCTTGAGGCACAAAACAGCCCTGTTACATTGCTGTTGTCTGGGGATGTAGGCTAAGAGGCATCCAGCTCTCTGCTCCCCCTCATAGTATTGCTGTTGGGTCCTCCTATAAATTCCCTCTATTTCTGCCATCAACAGGGAGACCAGCTCTTTTATTTTTATTTTTTCTGTTCTCTAGTCTGTGGGTTGAAGGAGATTTTGTGCTGAAACTGCAGATCAGTTATGGAGCTCTCTAGTTCTCGTTGTTATTGTTCACTTTGTTTTTTCTGATGGGAAACATAACTAATAATCACCCCTCTTAAGACTGTATTTAATGTATCCCATCTAACAGCATGTGAGATACCCCCCTTCCGGGCTGCCCTGGAGATAGTTTTGTATGGTGTCTTCAATGAGGATCTTGAATTCAGGTGCATTCAGGAGCCCCAGATTTAACCTCCAGTTTAAATTCCTGATTGAGGGTGAGATGGCCAATTTTAAGAGGACAGGGCATTATCCGATAGGGTGCATGGCAGAATAGCACACTCCATCACCAGGGTCCATTCCATGGCCAAGAAAAACATATCTATGTGGACATAACTTTCATGTTGGTCTGAGTAATGGGTAAAGTCCCAGGAATTACCATTCACATATCTCCATATGTCCACTATGCCCAACTCTGTTGATAGTCTCTTAAGCAGCTTGTCTGCCCAGCTGTCTGTTCTTGCCCTTCCCCTACTATTTTGTGACCCTGAAATATCAGTATTGAAATCTCCCCCTACTATGTACTGACTATTTAGGTATATTATTGTATCAAGTAAAACCTTTTTCAAAAATGAGCAGCAGTCTTTGTCCTTGTCGGGGGCATAAATGTTTAAGAGGGTGCACCTGGTATCCCTGTAGTTCCCTTGGAGCCTAACAAACCTCCCTCCCAGGTCCAAGTCAACCTGCATAACTTGCAATGGCCTTGCCTTGCAGACATGATGTGTACTACTGGAAGAAGAAAGCTTACTGGATCACAGGGGTCTGCATATTTGCATACTTGGTACTGTGGTGCCGTTGGGCAAATACCAGGAACATAAGTGTGGAAAATATAGGTAGAAAGAAGAAGAAATAGATGGTGTCAAAAAGATGTCAGTGATAAACATGGTCCCCATGCCCTCTACCTGTTCTTCGCTGAGTTGCAGACTGCAAGGGTGGAGTGCTGCCCTGAAGGCCCCACCATAGGGGCTGTGTCATAAGAGAACATAAGAGGTGGGTAAGGGGCTGTTGGGTGTTCTGAGTGATATGTCAGGCATGAAGGAGAAACCCCTTAAGAAAGAAAACAAAAACAAAAACTGAACTACAGCCTGAAAAAGGTTTAGGGCCTGATCCATAAAGAAGGCCTGGCTATGCACCAAAAGCAGATATCTGGGCTGTACAGCTCTGCAAAAGGGTAGTGTAGCACAAGTGGTGACATTCATAACCCTCAGTCTCCTCCCTACACACACAAAGAACCATAGATGGGCCAGATGTGTGTTGGGTTAGAGCATGGCCAGATAGGATTCCTGTGTTGATGGAATGTGACAGTCCTTTAAAGAGTCCCATATTGTCTTTTACAGCATTTATTAATAATCAAAAAATAAATGTGCTTCATGTCTCACAGCCTGTGGTTATATATTCAGGGTTGGTTCAGGCCACACTGGATGATCAGGTGAGCTTGTGAGGCTATGCACATAGAGGGTGGAATGCCATTTCTGCTGAGTCCCATCTTGTGCAGTGCCACTGTCCTCTGTGTCATTCCAAACATGCAAATAATTTTGAGTGTCACAGTGATGAAACTCCACATCCAAGCCTGGCCCTGACCCAGCTACTCATGTAATGGTGTGGATCAGGTCAGGGAAGGCCTCTGTAGGGGCTCCATTGAAGGTCTGTACATGTGCAGATGGGGAACCTATGCATACCCATGGGTTCCCTATGCACCTCTATGCTGGTATGGAAGGCCTCCTGGGACCTTAATGTATCCAGCCCTGTAGCTTTAAAACATCAGTGTAAGGTATTCATTTTTCATTTTATTTCAACAGTTTCTACTAAGGATAGCCCAGCTGAGATGCCACCTCTACTTCCCAGCAGGATCCTACTTCAGCTTATTTCCACAGCTGGAGGGCTGGAGCACTGGGATGTTAAGTAGCTTGTCCAAGGTAACAATAAGTAAGTCAGTGGCTCAATAGGTAGCACATGCTCCTCTGAGGCTGGGAGATCAGAGGGCTGTGGTTTTAGTTCCCACATCTGGCACTTGGGTTAATATCCCAATACTGACACTGTAGCACAGCATGAGAGGGGTGCTGCACATGTGAGGCGTCATCTTTCAGATGAGACATTAAACCAAGGTCCCATCTGCCTGGATTGGTGGTAGTTCAGGTGGATGTTAAAGATCCAATGGCACTTATTGAAAAGAGTAGTGGGAATTTTTATTCAAAGTTCAAAACCAAAAAACTGAAAATGCACAATATCATAAAGAGAAATAACAATAGTCCAAAAACAAACTCTCATAATGCATTTTTCTGTGTGGGACAATTAATAAGTTGGATTCCCTAACAATCTCCCAGAACACTTTTGTGAAAAAAAAAACAATAAATCCCATCACCAAAAAAAAAAACATGAAAAGAAAATTAAAAGAAACCATATCCTTCAGAGAGGGTATAACATGTTTTTTTCCACTAACTAAAAAAAAAGAAAAATAGGCATTAGTATAGCATATCAACCCACCCAACATTTTTCCATAGAATAGAACTCACAGCCTGTCCCAATGTACATTTTTCATAGTCATATATCTTGTCAAGTTCTTTCTGTATATCAAAGAAAACATCTTGTGGCATAACCACTTTACCTTGCAGGAACCTGATACATCTTGCCTGCCAAATGAACCACTTTATGTAGGCTAGAAGAACATAAATAGTGCTTTTTGTCCATTTTGACCAAGATACTGGAATTTGCCCTAGAATTAAAACATCATAAGTCATATATTGAAACAATTTTTCTCTCCACCAGTTGCACAACAAAGTCCAAAAACCTAAAACATGTATGCACTTGAAAAAACAGATGTTGCATAGTTTCCACTTTACCATCACAAAGACTTTCTCCACATCCTCTATTCTCAAGTTGTTTGTGTTTCTGATTACCCCTCACCTGCAATTTCTGATGGCCACCCAACCAAATAAAGTCTTGCATCTTAAGGGGAATCCTTGGTTCTATCATTCAATCCAAAAGTAACCCTGTTTTAACTGTCATAGCAACATGAAAACAGGCTCCTCCCAATACGATCTATCAATAATAAAGTTATAAAATTGATTTTTTCCTTTTTCCTAGAAACCATGTAAGTTCTATTTTCCATGTCCTGATGTATCACAATGTAGTCTGCACATAACCTGAGAGTAGTTTATCCACAGGATGCCATTTACCTCTGCCCCAAGCTTCCAAAAAAGGACTGCCCCACAACTGCATACATACTACACCCATCCCTTCTGTTTCAAACAGTAACGGATGAATAGAACTATAAAAGAAATTCCCAAATAAGTATACTAGCGGATGAATCATATTTAACCTCCCTACTTCCATGCCCTATAGGTGTGTAATCTTTTGACAGGATTCAATCTATTGTCCCACAAAAAAGGAAAAAATAAACCCATAACCTTAGTATGCATATGATAAGAAAGTGGAAAAAATGTGAAACATATAGAAAAATGGGAGATATACAGTATATCCCCTCAGTAAGTAAACACATTTTTCCTAGTCATCTTCCATGACAACCAAGACATAACTTTAAGCTTACCCTATCGTACATTGCATTCCAGTTGTGTTCTTCTGAATCCTTAGTTCAAAAAACAAACCCCAAGTCTTGACTTCATCCGTAGTCATAGAGATTGGAAAATCTGATACCCTCCCTACTGTCCCTAAAACCAAAATTACCTGTGGTAGCATACACTTTTTTGCAATGTGTCCAAAATTCGTATACCAGACTCCACATCAGCTACTGTAAATATACAGTCATCTGCATAAGCAGAAACTTTGTTAAAGAAAAATCCATCATGATTCCTAATAGCCCTAATTTCTGTGTTAATTTCAATAATCCTTAACAAGGGGTTCAAACCAAATACATATAATAAGGGGCTCATCGGACATCCCTGTTTCACCCCATTTTTTAAATATATTGGAATACCCAGATAACCATTCACTAATGGAGTGGCCTGAACCTCAGTATATAATACCTGTATTAAATCAGAAAGGATTTAGGAATTCCATAATAGTGCAATACCATCCAAATATATTCCTGTCGTACTACGTCAAAATCAGTCTCCTGATCTACTGACATTAAATAACCACCTAATTTCATCTCTAAACATTGCTCTATAATTTTCCTAATGAAAGACAATTTCTGAACACTATTCCTGCCAGGAATTGCACAAGTCTGCTCTGGGGTAATTAGCTTCTGAGCAATTCTAGCCAAACAAGTAGTTAGAATCTTGGTCAGAATTTTATAATCTGAGTTCAATAATGTTAATGGTCTACAATTCTTAATTTCTTGAGGTCCCCCTTTTTATATAAAAAAGTCATGATCCCCAGTTTCATACACGGAACTAATCTATTTTCCTCTCAAATGGCTTGATAAATCAATTTCAACTATGGAACCAGAGTATCAGAAAACCATTTATAGAAATCATTTGGGATTCCATCATACCCCAGAGTAGTCTAAGAAGTCAGTCTGGAAATTGCTTCTCTTATTTCCAGTTCTGTAATGGGTGTAACCAAGCTCTCTACTTCTGTATTGTTTAAATTAGCAACTACTAAGTTATCAAAAAACATTTCCTGTCGCCCCTTAATCTCCTTCTGAAAAGTGGCTACAATATGACTTTGAACTATGAGCATAAGCTCCTGATTGTGCGTCCTCAAGGTACCCTGCTTGTCTTTTAAAACAGTCATAACCAACCTCTGAACCCCCTGTAGACTTGAATCATATGGATTCACTACTTCTTTTGATCCCTTGGTTTGATATTTTTGTTGGCAGGCTGCCCTCTTAGTAGCTCATGTAAATACCTACACATCTGTTCCTTGAGATTTTGTAATTGTAATAAAACGTTATTAGTTTTATCCTCCACCTGTGTCAAGACTTGCAAATATTTTGCTCTCAGCCCAATATTGAATATATTTATCCTTAGCGTTTGCCCTCATAAGATTCATATGTAAATTTTGCAAATCCCTTTTCATAACCTCCCACCAATCTATGGGGCTATCATGTAAAAAACAAATATCAACCCTTAATGCAAAAAAGTCTTTCACTAAATCTTGTACCAAACTTCCTGCAAAATTACAATATTAATTTTCCAATAACCCCTCCATATCGTTATCTTCTGCTTTTCTCCTAAAAACAGTTTAACTGCGAAATGATCTGATGTTTCTAAGGGTACATGCACCACTTCTTCACAGGTCAGACGAGCCAACACAAACCAAAAATCTATTCTCATGGATAAACGACCCTTATAAAAAGTATGCTTAGGTACCTGATGTAAAACATCATAAACATCTCTTAAATTATTATCCCATAGGATTGCAAGTAAAGTGTTTGAATCACTATAAATGTTCTTCATAGCCCTCCCCAATACCTATGCGAGAGACCACAATTAACGTCCCCTCTCCATAGCACTAATTTGGAGGTGTGTAGATAGGGTTCAAGTTTCTCTAAAGAGAGAGTACCTTTCTGCCTTAGTCTGCGGAGCATATATATTTATCATTCTAAATACCACATTCCCCAAGACAACATCTATTATCATAGCCCTCCTTGCTTGGATATCAAAAATATGTAGCAGTTTAACAGATATCCCTGAAAAAAGAAATCCTAAGCCTGAACATTGTTCCTCCCCTAATGACCAGTAGGAGACACCCCATCTCCATTCTTTCTGTGCTGCATGCATTTCTACTAAAGAATGTAATATAGTATCTTGCAATAGTATTATTTGTCCTCCCCCTTCTCTAAGACTTGTAAAAGTATGTTGTCTTTTCTCAAAAGACTGTATACTATTTATTTTTACAGTGAGCAAAGAAGTAGTTGTATTCATGGGAAATACCTTAAAAAGGAAGGGGAAAAAAATATCAAAAACAGCTTATCACAATCATTTCTTTCTTTTCCTCGTCCTTGTTTTTGGTTAATCAGGAGGACCTATATATGAAGCAACATCCGCCTGTGAGGAAGCAATGGAAGAAAAATCTGAATCAATACCATCCTCCTGTACCCCCTGCTCAAATAACAAAGCATAGAAATTCTGGACTGTAATCCCTTCCAGTTCTTTATATACTGCCTGATAGTCTACAAGAAGTTTGCCTACTTTTGACCTGGTCACTTTATGGAATACTGCCTCTTGTTGTGCGGGGTGGGGCATGGAGATCCCTTCCTCCACCATCTCAACACAATTAACTGTGTCGACCAAGGCTTCTGTCCCCCTGTTCTCCTCTTCAGTCTGAAGAGGGAGATCCTCCTTCTCCTTGTCCACCCTGATTTTGTTCACCATCACGCCCTACTTCCTACCCAATGGTTGTTCCATTAATAAAGCTTTCTCCAATCCCTTCTCATGTGTGCACGATTTATTTGGTTTCCTAGGGTTTGTCTGAGGCAGGGGACTCCTATCAGTAACAGAATGTAATAATTCTACCATTCGCATTTTTTCTTTCCGTGCAGTGGTAACATATGCATCCTGTTCAGCTCGGAGAGATACATCAATATTATTATGGGAAGCTCAAGAACATATACAAAACTAATGCCCTTGTTCGTCACATAAATTGCATCATAATGGCTGTTGACAATGAGCCCCAACATGATCTAGCTACCCACACAGACCACACTTTTGTTTATCACACACATTATTAAGGTGCCCTATATCTCCACATTTAAAACAAGCCCGAGGTTGACCTGGATAAATGATCACCCCCCTGTCCCTGCCCAAGGAAAAACAATTAGGTAAATGTTTGGTCTGGTCATTTTCTAATTTCAAAACTATTTGATACTTCCAGCCCCAGTCCACAATTATTCATCATCTAAAATAGGTTCTAGGTAACCTTTAACAGAACAGTGCTGCTGCAACCAATAAGTTATTTCAGCAACATTCACCCCTTCATTTCTGAACAAAACAGTCATTTTCTTGGTGAGGGGTTTAGTTAGGGGAATTGCCAAGAAAGGCCTCCATAAAGGAGAGAGCTTTAAAAGCCAATACTGTTTCCAAAACCTGTCTAGGCCTGCAGGGTGTTTGAAGCTAATATCAAATAAAGAATCCCCTGGCATATGTATATGGGCATATATTTCGTATACGTAGTACTTCATACTGTCCTTCATTAAGGCCCGGCCAAAAAGATGCCTGTCAGGAAGAGTGGAAATATCACCCCAATATTTCAAACAAACTGCATTTCATCTTACTACTGGTTCTGATAAAGGGCCTCTCTCAGATGGAAACAAATGATCCCTCACTTTATCATGCCATACTGTTGCAGATGTTTGCACAAGGGGATCTAAAGCCATCTGAGTATCAGAAACAATGCCCTGATGCAGTGGGACAGGGTTATCCTCAAGGTCCTCCCCAGGTGATATTGAGGAAACAGTTTCTTGCAATCTAATCTCTTCCAGTAAAGGATGAGGCCTGTATTGTTGTTGAACTGAGAAACTCCCTTTAGGAGATTGCTGTCCTGGTAATAGTGAAGAAATACAATTATTATCAGAGTTAGAGATCAAAACGCTAGGGGTACAGGTTGGGTAGGAACCAGAAAAATCTTCATTTTGCAGATTTGCAACCCATCCTGTCCCTGTATTACTTTTCACCCATCCTGCAGCTTGTAAGGCTTTGGAAAACCATTTAGCAGGGCTAGGTACCAAGTCCTGGGAGTTGATAGTAGGAACTTTCAGAAAGGGAACTTCAGACATGTGAGATTGCTGTTTCCTACCTTTCCCCATCCCATCCTTCACAGGCTTTTTGTGCCACCAGGCGAGGTCCCAATGGTGAAAGTCACAGCAGGCATCAATTGGGAAGCAGGACACTCTGACGGCAAAGGATGCAATTCTTTGTTATGTACATCAGGTGCCTCAGTGCTATGAGGAACCGCCAAGTCACTAGATGCACTCGCTCCCAGAATCAGAGCCCCTGCAACAACAGCATCTTCAGAAGTAGCAGAATCGGTTACCGTAGAAACTGAAGATGCTTCCTGAGGCAAACTCTCTGGGGGATTCCCTGCTGCACTCAAAACTGCTGTGGATATCGCAGTTTCCATCATCACAATCGGAATGTCTGGTTCCTGTGTTCCACTATTTTCTTCCTGTCGTCTCAGCTCCTCTTGTAACTACTTCCTTGTTTCCTTATAAGTGCGTTCCACCAATTCAAGCTTGACTCATAAGTCAGCTGCTGTATCAGGCTTTGCAGACATACCAGCATTAGGCGACACCTTATTTATTTATTTTATTTATTAAATTCTTGGATTACAAATACCTTTGAGCAGAAACTGCTAGTTTACAAAGGTTCCACGTCAAAGGATGAGGGTCAACATACATACTGAGGTAGTAAAAGAATGCACAACAAACAACCAAAACAACTAAAGGAAAAAATAAAGATACTCAGTTATAGCATACTTTGAGATAATATTCATATAACCTTGGCTCCTGACTCCAAATCCTCTTGCAAGTCGGCATCAAAACCGTCATCCTATTGTACTACGGTATCCATGCTCTCTTCAGCCAGCAAAGTCATAAGATTGTCGGTCTCCATCAAAAGGGAGGCCAAGGAGGAGACCAACTCCTTAGCCACCCACACGTCCATCTCCTTCGAGTTTTCAAGCGCCATTGAGCAAACGACTCACAGACACACAGTGCCCTCTGTCGAAAAAAGTAGGGGAATTTCCCCGGTGTCCTGGCCAAATTTCCCTCATTCACTAAAAATACCACCAACAGCTTAATCTGGTTCAAGGTCAGTTGGCATTCATCTGTATCCCCCTCCCCCGGGTCGTGTCTGCCTGACAATAGGCAGGATTTGTCTAGTGCACTTACCCGGTCAACAAAAAAAAAACTAAAGTCCAAGGTAAAAGTAAGAATTTCACTCTGGTTAGACTTGAACCTGTGACCACTAGGTTCCCAAACCAGTGCTCTAACCACTTTACCACACAGTCTTGAAAGCACAGTATGGATTTTAACTTCTAATATGCAGCACTTCCATAATTGTTCAAGGTTGATTCGTGTGGAACTATTATGCAAAAATCAGACTGTTGCCAAAGTTTATATCATGATAAATTTCAGCAAGCCATCTATAGACAAATAGCTTACTATGGATTGCAGGCTATTATTAAACACTCGAATCCTTTTTCTAAGAAATGGTTCAAGTGGGTATGTCTCCATTTTTAAGAATAGTTGCCCCATTTCAGGTGGCAATGCAATCTAAATGCTGCACATTTACAATTCGCTTACCTGCCTCCAAGCTGCTGAAGGAGCTAGTAGAGCAGACATTTTTAATTTCAAAATAATTATCTTCTGACAGTTTTGCAGGCAAAGTCTGTGAAATCAATGAAGATTAGAGGATAATTGAAGGTAGTGTGTAAATGTCTGCAACACAATGAAGGACTTAAGATACAACAAATGCATATTAGCTTGCAAACTGAACATATTCTAATTACAGTAAAGAAGGTGTAGTACTACCAAAAATCAGAAAAAGTTAAAAAATATTTTTCATTTTTATTCGCTTTTTATGTTTGCAGAAACATTATTCGGCAGCTTAGGAGAGAAATGGGTTGTGGAGGTGCTGCACTGCGGCAGCCAACGGCAGCACTGCCTTCCGGGGCTTGACACTGGTGGACCAATGCAGGCACACTGTGCTGATGAAGACATTGGTTTCCAAAAGTGCCACCAAGCTGAAACGATTTTGCCGCTGCAACCAGGGACTGCCTCGTCATTGCAGTGTCAGCTATTCCACTGCAATGAGGGAGCAACCCGTCATTGCAGGGCGGTACCTTGCCTGGTGTAACATTTCCCTAAACATGGCAATGGCTTATGTGACTGCCTCACAGCCCCATGAAAGCCAACTGACTGGGGTGCCCAGTCCCTCTGTTGTCATGCCCCTGACCCAGTTCATTTGCCGATGGGGGAACCCACTCCCCATCGGCATAATGTAACCCCTCCCCCATTTGTTGTGTGCCGAGGGGGTGTCCAATCCCCCTCAGTATCATGCCCCCCAAAACAGTCATTCCCTGTCAGCTTAATTCCCCCACCCCAAAAGGCAGGTGGCACACTGGGAGCCCACCCCAATGTGCTGAAAGCAAGCCTGAAAAAAAAAAAATTCCCACAATGTCTTTTTTTTTTCTCCCTGAAAGAAAGGAAACAGCCCCATGCCGGTTGGGTCCCCTCCTCCAACCCACACCCACCCACTGTGCACCCTACCTCCCCACACCCCCCATCACCCCATACTTACCTCCAGAGCCTGGCACGACGATCTTCGGTAGACCAGGAACACGTCTGCACTTTTCAAAGTCGACTGCAAACTGAAGAAATGCTGGTAAGCTGTGTAATGGCAAAATAGGGTTTTTTCAACTTTGGTGCATATCTTAGGCATTTTGGGGAATTGTGGCACCAAATTTTCAACATGGAGTTATTGGGACCCCTCCTCCTGAATTCAGCCACTGTCAAGGCGTTATTCGATCCCAAAAGGTGATTTTGCAGTCTCTGCATAGAATCACCTTTTGGGACTGTTTAATGAAATGACAGTACCAGTGTTCATGAGGTGGGCTAGCAAAAAGCCTGTGTTGCAAATTTAGTGGAAAAAATCCCAAAAATGACTGTTTTAAAAGCATGCGTTGCGCAGTTTCCACACACGTTCGTAACTTCACGAATTTGTAATATTTTCATTCCAGATTTTCAACATTGGCATTTTTCCACACCTTCTTATTAACAGTACAGCTGTCATTTTTTACATCCTGACCAAAATGTGTTTTCGCACTTACAGCACAGAATAGCACGATTGCTGTGGGAAATCAGGATTTGGGACACATTAAGAAAATCACAGTGATACTGTTTATGAGCAGAGGTCCTAAAATGCCTATGTTGAAAATTTGGTGATGAAATTTCATAAAATGACTGTGTTACACTCATGCATTGCACAGTTTCCACATATGCTCAGAAGTGCGAGCATTTCTAGTATTCCCACTACAGATTTTCAACATTGTTATCTCTTCACACCTCCCTACGGATGGTACAGCTGTCATTCTTCTCATCCTGCCCGATCTGTGTTTTCATACATCTGACACAGAATGGCACGGTCGTTGTTGGAACTCAAAGTTCGGGACACATTAACAAAATCACACTGCCACTCTTCATGAGAAGAGGTCCCAAATGCTTTCATGAGGTGGGTTCACAAACAGGCCATGTTGAAAATTTATGGTGCAAATACCAACAAACACCTGGGGCATTAGGGTTTCTAATCATAACATCCCACCCTGTACAGACTGATAGGCATCAGGGTGTACCTTTGGATTACTGACCATAATACTCATGCCATCCAACCCCCACCCACACCCCATCATCCAGGGACAGGCATTGAGGTGTACCTTGGACTCTTCGGCCCCAGAGTTCACCCCATTCTCCTATACTGCACCCATTTCAGCATATGTCCTTATGGAATGGGGTGACTGTAAAGCTGAACATCCCATGGCACACCTCAACACATGTCGGTGTCTGCAGGATAGGGTGAGGTGGTGTAGCATGAACGCCATGGGCGATGACCCAAACACATACCCCAATGCCTGTCATCTCTGCAGGATGGAGATGGGGTTAGCGTAAAGTTCAATACTTCACTGCCATTCCTGTTCTGCATCTGTCTAACTCCTGCATTTCCAATGCTAATACCAGCAAGCAAACACTCGGCATTGAAAAATGCTTGTTTATATAGATACATAAAAATTGTTGCAGCAGTATATACTGATATAAAATGTTTTATATCACAATAGGGAAATAGCTGAATTTGTACACTGTTGGTATGAAACTACAATTTACCCTGAATTATCTGTAAACTTTGGTACATTACTAAATTGGGGGGATAATCAAGGGTGGTCAATAATGGTGGCAATAACATACCAGGCAATTTGTACAGATTAATTTGCCAATGGTGTGTGATGGTAGTAGATAATAGGGTGGCTGGCATGCCTTCACCTGCTGTTGTACTGTGCTAAACATTATTATTTATTCATGCACATGCCCAGGTCACCCCTTGCAAATGGACCTTGTCCCAGTGGGCTATAGCCACATATTAAAGTCTAGATGAATAAAATAATGAAGGGAGCACTGCATATACAGTACATTGATACAAGCTTTGAAAAGTAAAAAACAAAGTGTTATTGCTATGTGTATTTTTCACCAATATAGTATATTAATATGTGTAGACCTGTAGCAACAAATAAAAACTGTATTGCAATGATCGATTCTTATTGATCTGTTTCCATGCTTTTAGCTTAAACTGTGATTTTGTTTCATTTTGTTTGTTTGGGGTGGAGGTGGGAAGTTAGGATTGGAAAATCTAATGCCACATTTTGCTACTTTTGTCACTTCAGTCTGAACCCTAACTGGTGCATTAATGGAGTTTTTTGCAAGGAATGTACTTACTTTTTAAGATGGTAGAATCATATCCTCATTCATGCAGGTCCCTTCGGGACTTGTGTGAACACATCCATGTGATTATGGAGGCACAGGGCCCTGTGCTTTCATGCCAGCACTGATGCAAAAATGTATGTGGGTGTGGAAAAGCAATTTATCTGCTTCTTTGCCATTTTCAGGGCTGAAGTGGGTGGAGCCCTGTAGACCTCGTCATATCAAGAAAGGACTCTGCATTCTTTCTGACTGAACAACCTGTTGGAGTTGCACCACAGTCACCTCTGCATCCATGGAGTACTCCACTCGTACTGCACTATTTTTTATTTAAAAAAAAAATCAGCACCATCCTGATCATGACACTGGGGGATTGGGCACCCCCAGTATCACTCTTATGTTTCTGGGTGGGGTGGGGTGGTGGGTGCTGAGAGATAGGGTTGGCTTGGGGGGGCTATCTCTAATTTTAAAGAAAAAGCAAATGGCGGTCATGACAGAACACAGCACACTCAGCCATGTCCAAGATGGCCTCCACACTCTACTGAGCATGCACTGGTAGTAGCGCATGCTCAATGGAGTGCAGCAGCCATCTTGGACAAGGTGGAGTGTGCCGTGTTCTGCCATGACCACTGTTTGTTTTATCTTTAAAATTAGAGATATCCCCCCATGTGACCCTCACTGTCAGCACTTGACACCCCACCCAACCCCACCTGAAAATCATAAGAGTGACACTGGGGATGCCCAATTCCCCAGTGTCACAATCAGGATGGTGCCAACTTTTTTTATTAAATTATACATACCCCCAGCTGACCCTCTCTCTCAGCACCCCCCAAACTTAAGATTGACACTGGGGCTGCCCAATCCCCTAGTGTCCCAACCAGGACTTCTGCATTTTTGTTTTTTGATTTTTGTTACATATTCCCCCTATCTGACCCTCCTTCTCAGAGCCCACACCCTCAGAAACATAAAAGTGACACTGAGAGTGCCCAATCCCCCAGAGTCATGATGGAAATAGTTGGTCCTGTGTTTTGCTTTGTTTTTGACACCTGTAGAAAAAATTGACCTATCGATGTCTTTTGCACCATTCCTTACCCCCCACATGACCCTGCCACTCAGCACCTACCACCCCGTACCTTTCCAAGCCCTTACTTACCCATCAGGGGTCCAATGCCGTAAACCTTTCTGGACCACAGACACATCTTCACTCTTCAAAGCTGGAACATGAACTGAAGAAACAGGTATGCAGTTCAATGTATTTCAAAGGGGTTTTGAACTTAGTGGCATAACTTGGGCATTTTTGCTGATTTTTGCCCCAAGTTTTCAACATGCATTCTTTGGAACCCTACCTCATGAAAAATTGAACTGATCTGTCCCAAAAGGTGATTTCTTGGTCCCTGTGCAAAAACTTACCTTTCAGGCAGGAGTTAAACATTTTCTCTGCCATTGTTCATGAGATGGGGTCATAAGAAGGCTATGTTCTCAATTTGGCGTAAAAATATTTAAAAACAATAAAGTTATCTGGCTACATTATGTTGAATTTTGCAAATGCAGGCTCGTGAGTTTGGTAATATTCAATATTTTTACCCCAAATTTTCAACAAAGCTATTTCTTTGCAGCACCTCATGAATGTGACAGCTGCCATTTTTCAGCTCCTGCCCAAAATGTGTTTTTGCATCCCGAACATTGATTTCACAGTCCCTGCACAAAATCACCTTTCAGGCAAAAACTGTACATTTGCTCTGCCATTGTTCATGAGGTGGAGTCATAAGAAGGCGATGTTGAATATTTGGTGTAAAAATATTAAAAAAACAACAAAGTTATCAGCCCACATTGAATTTTGTGAATACAGGCTCGTAACTTTGGTACTTTTCAATATTTTTACCCAGAGTAGCAACAAAGCAATTTTTTTACAGCACCTCATGAATGTGTTACCTGTCATTTTTCAAAACCTGGCCAAAATGTTTTTTTTCACATCCTGGAAGGTGATTTTTGTGGTCCCTGGGCAAAATCACATTTCAAGCAGGAGATGAACATTTTCTCCACCATTGTTCATGAGGTAGCATCATAAGAAGGCTATGTTCTCAATTTGGTGTAAAAATATTTAAAACCAAAAAAAAATATCAGGCTATGTTGAATTTTGCATATGCAGGCTCGTAAGTTTGGTAATATTCAATATTTTTAACCCACATTTTCAAAATAGCCTTTTCTTTACAGCACCTCATGAATGTGACAACTGTTGTTTTTCAACTCCTGCCCAAAATATGTTTTTGTATCCTGAAAATTGATTTCTCAGTCCCTGCGTGAAATCACCTTTCAGGCAGGATTTAAAAATTTTGCTCTGCCCTTCCTCACAAGGCAGGGTCATACTAAGGCTATGTTGACAATAGCAGGGTCATACTAAGGCTATGTTGACAATCTGGTGTACAAATATTACAAAACAACAAATTTGGGTACCTACATTACAGTTTACAAATGAAGGCTCCTAATTTTGGTAATTTTCCATATTTTTACACCAATTTCCTCACCTGCAGCCCTATTGGCTCTGGCTACATTTTATTTTTGTGGGGACTGCATCAAAGGAAAAAAATATATAAGCTGTGGTTCTTTACACCTGGCGGTTGATTATATATGATAAAAATGTGTTTGGGTGTTTTAGCCATAACTTGTTAAATTTCTTTTGTTTCAAAGTTGCTAAATCTCCAGTGCAAGATGAGATACACCCTTGGTGCATATTCAATGATCATTGTGGATTTGGTACCATGGTGAAGTTTAGAAGTAATTTTAGGGTGTTGTGCATACCCTATGAATTTGTCCCTTGATATTATGTGTTATTCTTGTAGTACTCACTAAGACCTTTTTATTTTTTTGATATGATGAAGATACGGCTTCTTAAAGTTGCAAAGTTATCCTATGGTAATTTTTATTTTCTTAATTTTTATGTTTTGTAAATGTCTATTTTCAGTTGGTATTTCTTATGTGATTAGTCTTGCAGTGCTCAGTGAGACCTTTCTATTGATATATAGATTGTCCCTTAACTCCAGACATTTAAAGAGTTACATTTTGTTAAAGTTGCAATGTTATCTTACGAGAATTTTAATTGCTACATTTTTATGTATTTTATGTGGCCCTTGAATTATTTTGGAGGGTATTATGTGTTAGTTTTGTAGTATTCATTGAGCCCTTTCTTTTAATATAAAGAGTGTCCCTTAACTCCAGATGTTGATGGCATTATTGCTTGTTAATGTTCAAAATATCACGAAACAAGCTTGGCTTGGGAAGCAGTATAGTGCAGTGGTTTAATGCTCTGAGCTGCAAATCTGGTGACATCCAGCAGAACAGACCTTGGTTTGAATCCCACATCTTCCACTTGCATATTGTGTGACCCTGAGCAAGTCACTTAACTTCCCTGTGCTCCCAGGTCACTCCTGTAAAAAAGCTTTCAGCTTTGTGTGCTACTCTTTGTTAAACAACTAAATATAAAAAAAAACAAGAATTGGAATTCATTTTTTTATTAAGTCCAGATTCTTGTTTTGTATGTGACAGTCCTGTTTTGTGAGATTGTGTTATTCCTTTGATAGAGGATTGCTTAATAAGAAACAAGAATGTGAAAACAAATTAATTACAAGTTCTTGTTTTGTACGACCTCGTATTTCTTTAATATGGTCCTATTCCTGTTTTGTGAGGCCATATGAAACAACAAAATTGTCTCATGAAAAAGATTTTTACAATGTTTTAAAAACACATTTCTGTGTCCTTTCCCAAAAACGTATCCACAGAATCCAGCTAATGGTGTCACTTTTAGTAAGTTACCCTGTACATGTGTTGGTGGCTCTCAGTCTCCAGGGTATGCTTTTTATGGGTTTTCAAAAACATTTTTTTTTAAATAATGGAAATAAGATGGCCACCATACAAAAGAAGAACTTTTCCTCATGAAACAGGATTACCCCCTTATGAAAGAGAATCCAGTTTCACATGGCCAAATTCTTAGTTCATATGAAACAGTTATTCATAAGAGTGTGCTGAGCATGCAAAGAACTGAAATTTCAGATCCTTATAACACTGGAATGGGTTAATATTCTTTCACCAAACCAATGAAACTCACCATTCTGGCAAAGCACATTGTGCTCTGAAAATTTCAGAGAAAAATTTCAATCTGTCTGGGCACTAGATGATGATAAAAAAAATGTTTTCACTTTTCTTCACTATCTGGCTCTCAGAATCTGCACATCTAACCAGAACAAAACCTGGCACATAAAGAGACCTTGCCCCCAAACCACAGCATGCATGATTTGGTGCAAATCTGTTGAACAGGGGCAAAGCTATTGAAGTGCAAAATTAGTGACTTAACATTAAACAGTTTGCTCATCCCTAATGATAGTGGCGGTAGAGTGTTACTACAAATTCAATACAGTACATTGGTACATTGATATATAAAAATGTGTAACAGGTTAAAGTTAAAAAAAATTATTGATAATTACTGGAAGATTCTAACACATGTTCTTTAACAAAATAAACATACTTTTTTCCTGGTTTTTAATGTTTTCAAATATTTCAACTACATTTTTATAATCAACATGTTGCTTAAGTTAGTATAAGTTCTTTGCAGCTGCACAATACTCTGATAAAGAACAAGTGCTTTTATACAAAGCTGACTGTACTGAGGAAGCTCCTGTCGATACAAATGTAGTCTGTAGCACCAGACAACTCTGGTAAACTTCACTAGTTAATTGTCCTCCAGGATTTTGTTAAAACATCAAAAAGTAGGTCAGACCTTGTTTAACTGTGCCCTGTTTGTCCATTTTTCTTACAAACCATTTGCTACTAAACTGTGACCAAAAAACTACAGTGCTAATTGCCTCAATTAACCATCATTATTGTTATCCGTAATCGGTTATAGGCTGTTGTAACAAAGCTTGTATGGGTGCTGGCCTGCCTTGTTATTCCTTCTGTTTTCCACTCTGGCAGCCAGGTGTTAATTATGTGCAGGAAAAAGCCAAGTGAGGACCACAAAGTGCACGAAGTGTTAATGAGTGTCGATTAACAGCCGCTGCTGACAATACCCTCTACCACACTGCCCAACCAAACAAAAGGAGAGTGCTAATCACAGGCAATTAAGTGGTACATGTGATAAGCCCTCTCTACTTCTCATTTCATTATTCTGCATTCCTCACAGAATGGCAGCCACAGAGAAGTGGGGGAGGAGTGAATTTCCATCTCACAGAAATGGGACCTCTACCTGCAGAAACAGGCTAACCAAGCTGTCACAAACAGAGACATGGTGGCATATGCTCAGGCTTATGGCCTGAAAATAGGCACTAACACATGCAGTGACATTTGGAGATCCAAAGAGAAGTGGCTCTGTGCTTTGAGTGAATCCAAATCACTAACCCATACAAGGCTGGGGCAGCACCAAGATGTTGAAACTGCACTCAGCCTCTGGGTCACAGAGATGAACAGCCAAGGTGCTGCCATGTCTGACAACATGGTGGTGGAAAAGGTGAGTTTTTTTGTTGAGCAGATGGGTGTTACCGATTTTGGCTACTCTAGAGGGTGGATCCATGGTTTCAAAAAAAGGCACAGATTGATCAGTAAAGTGTACCATGGGGAGTCTGCTAGAGCTGACCAGAGAGCAGCAATTTCTGGCAGAATCAGCTGGGTTCTCATTAAAGGGCATTTATAAAATTGATGAAACTGGACTTTCCTTACACTACCTTATCCTCATCCCCTGTGTCTGGTACAAAAAAAACAAAGGACAGACTTACTGTAGCACTCTGCTGCAATGCTGATGGAAGTCACAAATTAAAACATTTTGTCATCAGTAAAGCAAAGAAACCAAGATGTTTTTCAGGTGATTTTGATCCAGAGATTTATGCCAGGTATCATGCTAACACAAAGGTATATGGATGACTCTGGAGAGTTTAAATAATGGGTTGTGGATTTCAACCGAAGCATGGGACTTCGGAGAAGACATGTCATTCTTTTGGTTGACAATACGATTAGCCATGCTGTGCCTTCTAACATATCCATTGTTAACATTCACTTCCTCCCCCCAAACACAACCTCACACATACAGCCGATGGATGCTGGCATAATTAAAAACTTTAAATGTTTCTACAAAAATGAACTCTGCTGTCATTTCATAGCATGTGCTGAGGCAGGTACAGAACTGAAAGTGACTGTCAGACAGGCTCTACTGTTTATCCAGTCTTCTTGGCTTTCAGTGACTGAGACAACAATCAGAAACTGTTGGCAGCATGTGGAAATCTTGCCTGATAATGATGCTGTAGAAACTGATGATCCTGATGTACCTGCAACTGAGCTAATGGAACTGTAGGTTTTAATACAGAGGCTGCCAGCTTCTTTTTTGAATGCCCTAACTGCTCAACAGTATGTCTCAGTCAAGGATGATGTTGAAACTCCCCTCCTCTAACTGATGTGGATATCTTGGATATTATGTGCCTGAAAGAAACAAATGAAAATGATGAAGATGAGGACTTACAGGACTCTCAAGATGCCTAGTCTGATGACCCCCCTTCACCAGTTTCAATTTCAGCTGCATTCACCCATATTGGAATCCTGTTGAACTATCTAGAGCAGTATCCCAATGAAGACACTGGGAAGCATATTAATGCATTGCTGAATGTAAAAAAATTCATTACAGCACAGGCAGCCGGCTCATTTAAACAGAGACACATCACAGAATATTTTTCAAATGAGAATGATAATGTTAATGTTTGAAATCATGTTATGTTTAGTGTTTGGTTTACGGCTGTGATGTATAGGCTTGCCTGCCCCCCCCCCAAAGTGGGTAAGCTATCAGTCTTTGCACTCTGTGCACCTACATGCCCTCCCCGAAGTAGGCCTGCTGTCAGCCTTTGCACACTATGCGCTCAGTGCTAACTTCCTTGAAAATTCCTCTCTGTTAATTTTGCTCCTCCTGTGTACCCCTCGAGGTGACAGCCATGAATGAAGCCTCCTGGAAGCAGCCAAGCTAACAGCCCTCACACTCGCATTCCCTCTCACAGGGCAATCCCTGTCTGAGAGTTGACAACCTTTGCTCCATGAATGTCGGCCCACCCTCCCTGAAGTAGGCAACTGTCAGCACTCAAGCTATCTTCCGGGTGAGTCACCGATCACTGATCACCGATCCTTAAAGCTACAGTGCAATATTAGTCAGTATGTGCGTATACTGTTTAAAAGTGATTAGATACAGCACTGTACAATAAAATAATAAACTGCTTACAGTGTTAAATTTTAAAGATATAGTAAACAAATGTGTGCAATAAAAATTGTATTCTTTTACATATCGTGTGCCTTTGTTGTTAATGTTTTGTGCTGTACCAGAATCAACATATGTTTTATTTGTCCATTGTTTTGCAATCAGGCCAGCATTTGAGCATTACAAATGAGGCCGGATTAACAAGGTTTAACTGTACTCAGAAAATGTAAATCTTTTCCATATTAACTGCTTTGAACTGGTAAAGGCAGGCACGTAAACTGAAAGTATGCTACTTTCAGATTTTGAAGTCAGTTAAAAATGTGTCAAAAAGACTGAAAACAATAACTGTACCTCTTTCAATATACTGTAATGACATATGATAAAATTCACAAAGTCACCTACACCTTAGGAAGGCCAGTTATAAAAACAGAATTTCCCTCTGCACATGTAGAGCAGTCTATGGCATACATGAACACCCCTGCACAAATAAAGTGAGAAATGCCAAGGCTGCCTTCTATACAGCAGAACTGGATGCCTCCTACCATAACCCTGCCAGATTCTGGGGGACCATAAAGGGGATCTTAGGACAAGATTCTACCCCTGTCTTACCACCCAAAGTGCACCTAAACAATGTGGATATCACTAACAAGCAAGAAATCTTGAATGCCTTCAACAACCATTTCACTACAGCCGGCCTAGCATTCGACTCCTCTCCAGCAAATCTATTGCGGTCACAATTAAACTTCCCAGACTACTGAGGCACATAAGGCTACTTCCACATTTTCCTTTAAGCCTATACTTCTAAAACAAGTAGAAGACCTACTACTCCATTTGGATACAACTAAAAGCGCAGGTGCAGACTCTCTGGACCCCTATTTTCTAAAAATTGCTCTGCACGCCTTAGCAGCCCCCCTAACTCACCTTTTCAACTTGTCACTAGCCACTGGATCTATTCTGCAACTTGGAAAACAGCTCAGTGTTTCCTCTACTCAAGGTAGGTGACCCCATGGACCTCAATAACTATAGGCCCATATCCATCTTACCAGTATTGTCCAAAATGCTTGAAAACTAGTGAACAGCCAATTAAGTGCCTATCTAGACACCAATAATCTGCTTAATCCAGCTCAATCTGGTTTTAGATCCATGCACAGCACCATCTCTGCCTTAGCAAAAGTCACTAATGATTGGCAGACTGAATTAGACAAAAGAATAATATCTGTGCTGTATTTCTGGATTTAAGCAAAGCCTTTGATACTGTGGACCATGAACTACTAATCTCCTCTCTACACTCCATAGGCCTCGACTCAGTCTCTCTTCAATGGTTCAGATGCTACCTCTCTGGTAGATTACAGCATGTAAAAAATGAAGGTGACCTATCTACCTCAAAACCACTCCTAAGAGGTGTACCACAAGGTTCCATCCTGGGCCCTATCCTCTTTGCCATTTATATCAATAATATTGATTCCAACCTCACCACATCTAATATTCACCTTTTTGCAGATGATA
The DNA here is from genome assembly GCA_016271365.2 of Neoceratodus forsteri. Lineage (NCBI taxonomy): Eukaryota > Metazoa > Chordata > Ceratodontiformes > Ceratodontidae > Neoceratodus > Neoceratodus forsteri. The sequence continues at coordinate 807,741,716 of CM028129.1, read as the reverse complement.
CTGTCCTATATGTCAGTAGTCCTACATCATCAAAAGCCTGTGAACTTTTACAATCTGAGTTCTCTCTGCTGCAGCACAAACTACTAGAAAAGAAACTCCTACTGAATGCCAAGAAAACGAAAGCCATGTTCTTCTCCTGCAAGAGCTTTTCTTCCACTCTCACACCAAACACCCTTCCCCAACTATCTACCATCCTTGGTGAAAGTCTGGACTATGTAGATAAATTTAAATATCTTGGGGTTTGGATTGACAATAGACTTGACTACACTAGCCACATTAAAGAACTCCTGAAGAAGCTCAGGCAGAGACTTGGCCTATTCTACAGAATAAAACATTACCTAACCAAAGACTCTAAACAAAGATTAATTCTGGCATCATTCCTATCCCTCATTGATTATGCTGATTTCCTGTACAGTCACTGCTCCCTTTCCCACTTAAACAAGCTGGATACCTTGTATCATAGAGATCTTAGATTCATTACAGACCTTCCTTTCAGCACCCACCATTGCTCTCTCTATACTGCAGTCGGCTGGACATCCCTATATCATAGAAGAAACAAAAATGCTGCTCTATGGCTCTACAAAGCTCTAACAAACAAATTACCATCCTACATTTCAGATTGTTTTACCCAGGTCATATCCAGACCATATGACCTAAGGAACAACAAACTCATCATGCTGAAGATACCTATTACCTGTACCCGGCATGGGAGGCTGCAATCAGCTACTCTCTAGCACTTATTTGGAACTGTCTTCAAAAGATCCTGAAGTTGAATACCCTCATTCCATTAACATCCTTCAAAAGCTATACACTAGTCTCTTTCCAGAGCCATGCAACTGTTTTCACAAGGCCTAGTCCTATCACAACCCACTTTTCTCCCACACCCTTTTTCCTCACATTTCCACCCTTAATTTGTTTTTGTAGCCTTCATCCACTCAACTCATACCTGACCTTATTCCCACAATCCCACCTCCCTCGCTTTAATCTCTCATTACTGTCTTATTTTACTCCTTTTTATTATAACCCAGTTTCTTTGGCTCATTGCCTTGTATATATGTAAATATTCTTGCTTTTTGTTCATTTATAATGTCCTTGTTTTTGTATTCAGTCTATATCTTGTATTTGTGTAAAAAATTGTACCTTTATATTGTTATGACCAATCAGGTCCATCTTGTAAATGAGCTATGCTCAATGATGCTCGCCTGAATAAATAAAGATTTTGATTGATTGATTGATTGATTGATTGTATGCCATAGATGAGTGTGCATAAGTACAATTTGACCAAATCATACTTAATTTGTTGAGCAATGCAGGTGGTCAGGTCTAGAGACAGACAGGGGGAGGAGACACAATCTGCATAACCTAGATCACAAGATGGGTGCTATTGAGGTCTGCAGAACAGCATGCGATAGTACCAAAGGGACACCTGAAATAATTCCTCAGCATCTCCTGATCCAGCTGCTATGACTGTGTAGGATCTTGAACAATCACCTCCAATCCAGTTATTTATCGAACCCTCTAAATCAGCAAAAAGGTTGGGGGTGGCAAATTGGAAGATTTTATTTTTAATTTAAACTTGAAGTAAAGGCTATATTTCAATCCAAGTGTACTGCCATATTTTATAATCCCCTGCTTCTCATTAACAGAGGAGTCCTTTTATTTTTTACCAGCCTTCCTTTTGGAATACTAGTGTTTCCCACAGCCCCATCCCCAGGCAGTGGTCCTGTGCCCATATGAAACTATACACTCAGATGTGCAGCTGGGAGCTAAAGATACAGATCAGTAAGCTGATGTGGAGCTCCAGGAGCCCGCTACACTCATATCATACACATGTCATCCTGACTGCAGGTCTGGTGCATAGTCATAAAAACAGGAAACACAATTCTATGTTTCATGGAGACTCAGATCTCTGGTTATAGAAAAATGGAAGTTGATGACAGGTAAGGACCACAAGGCCCATACAGCCTGCCCATTTTTTCTACCTTGTAAATGTGCCATAGGCCTGTACTCTGTCAATGTCCTATCTATTCATACTCATCTGTATTGCTCCCTTATGCCTATCCCATGCCTGTTTGAAGCCCTGCACTGTATTCATATCCACCACTTACTGAGGTAGGCCGTTCATACATCCACCACTCTTTCTATGAAAAAGAACATCCTCACATTACTCCTTAATTGGCCTCCCTCTAATCTCATGCTGTGTCCTCTTGTCCTGCTATTTTTCTTATATTGAAACATGTTAGACACTTTCACCTTGTTAATGCCCCTAAGATGTTCGAATTTTTCAATCATATCACCTCTCTCCCTCCTTTACTCTAAGGTATACATATTGAGCTCCGTTAATCTGTCCTCATATGTTTTCTGATGCAGTCACTGCACCAGTTTGGTTGCCATTCTCTGAACTGCCTCCATTTTGTTAATGTCCTTGTGCAGGTGCAGCCTCCAGTACTGCACACATTACTCCAGATGGGGCCTAACCAGTGTCTTGTAAAGAGAGAGATTATTACCTCCCTCTTACGACTTGTGATACCCCTACTAATACACCCCAACATCCCTCTAACCTTACCTACTGCTTTAGTGGTCTGCTTGGATGATTTCAGGTCATCTGTGATGATGATGCCCAAGTCTCTTTCTTCCCTTGTGATTGCCAGCAACTCCCTTCCCAACCTATAGGTGGCTTCATGGTTTCTCTTCCCTCTGTGCATCATCTTGCACTTCTTTGTGCTAAACCCCAGTTGCCACTCTTGTGACCATTTTGCCAGTTTATCCACATCCCTTCTCATTCTGCCCACCCCACCTGGATCATCTCTTCTGTTGCAGATCTTGGTGTCATCTGCAAACAGACAAACCTTACACTCCAGTCCATCTGCAGTGTCACTGATGAAGATATTGAAGAGGACTGGCCCCAGGACTGATCCCTGAGGTACCCCACTTGTAACTTGCATCTCTTCTAACTGTATACCATTTACCACCACTCTCTGTTTTCTGCCCACCAACCAGTTTGTCACCCAGCTGACCAACTTCTGACCCACCCCGAGCCTACCCAGTTTATTAATCAATCTTCTACAGTAGCAGCCACAGACACTGCCAGATATTTCTAGAAATTTCTGTGATATTTCCAGAAATATCTCCTGCTTTCTGCATTTCCACAGTAGAGGCAGCAGATAGAAACTCTTCAGAAATTTCAAGAAATATCTGGAAATAGCTGGCAATGTCTATGGCTACTACTGCATGTGCAACGGCATCGAAAGCTTTGCTGAAGTCAAGGTATGCAACATCAACTGCACCCCCTTGGTCCACCACTCTGGTTATCCAGTCAAAGAAATCTATGAGATTAGTTTGACAGGACCTTCCTGTTGTAAACCCATGCTGTCTTGGATCCTGTGCTCCTATGGATTCCAGGTGTTGCACTATCCTTTCGTTAAGGAGTGTCTCCATAATCTTGCCCACTACTGAGGTAAGACTGACTGGTCTGTAGTTCCCTGCCTCCTTCCTGCTACCACTCTTGTGGATTGGGATCACATGAGCCCTTCTCCTGTCTTCTGGGTCTCCTCATGTGCTCAGAGGTTCACTAAACAGTTCTGATAATGACTCTGCTAGTTCCACCTTTAGCTCCTTTAGTACCCTGGGATGTATGCCATCAAGTCCCATTGACTTGTCCACCCCAAGCTTAGCAAGTTCTCGTAGGACTCTTTCTTTTGTGAAGGGACTAGCGCACACCTCCCCCCCCCCCGTGTTCATGGTGTTGAGTTGCGGGCCCTGCCCTATCTTCTCCTCATAAAATACTGAGCAGAAGTATCTATTTATGATAGATGCTTTTCCTTGATCCTCCTCCTCCACACACTCCCACTTATCCCCTTTGATCTTAGCAATACACCCTCTGGACTTTCTCCTTTCACTAATGTATCTATAGAAAGTCTTGTCCTCTTCTTTTATTGTTTGTGCTAGTGTTTCCTCAGTTTGGGCCTTTGCCTGCCTTAATGCCTTCCCTGCTTCCCTTAGTGAAGTTTGGTATGCCTCCTTATCTTCATCCCTCTGCATGCCCTTGTATTTCCTGAAGGTCAGCCTTTTGGCTCTGACCTTTTCTGCTACTGTTTTTGAGAACCAAAGTGGTTTCCTCCTTCTTTTGCTCTTGCTTTTCTCTCTAACACAAATGAATGTTGCTTCAAATATTGTATCCTTAATGCTTGCCCACTTTGCCTGTACCCCCTCACATGTATTTCTTCTTGCTAGGGCCAGCTTAACTCTGTTGGCCATCTTATCAAAGTCATATGTCAGTGTCAGTGGCTCAGCAGGTAGCACACTCACCTCTGAGGCCGGGAGATCAAAAGGCTGTGGGTTCTATCCCCACACCAGGCACTTGGGTTAATATCCCACTACTGACCCTGCAGTGCAGCATGAGGGGGGTGCGGCACTCCTGAGGTGCCGTCTTTTGGATGAAATGTTAAACCGAAGTCCCATTTGCCTGTTCTGGTGGTAGTTCATGTGGATGTTGAAGATACCACAGCACTTCTCGAAAAGAGTAGGGGAAATTTTATTGCAAATAAAAAGTACAGGAACTGGTACCAATCATGAAACATACAAAATTGCAAATCCCATAACAATATAATACAAAGGAAATTAATTAGGTATGATACCGCATATTCTGTACAGAACATCATAAGGAAACATAGTAGTACTGCTTCTGGAGGATGTCATACCTAGAAAAGGGAAAATGAAGAAAAAAAGGAAAAAAGGAAAAAAAACACACAGATAGTAAAACACACAGTCCACAATGAACAATTAATCTTCAGGGTATCGCGTTCTGATATCTGACAACCCCAGCAAAAGCTTCTCTTCCTTACGCCATTAGTCCAAACTAAGAAAGTGCACTGCCTTCCATCTCTTTTTTCCACTGTTACCAAGTCAAAAATTTTTTATCATATTGCATCTGAGTAACTATTTCTTTCTCAATCATTAAAACCAAAATTTCAGCTGCAATAGTTTTTTGTTGTAAAACATAACTACAGCAGTCTGCCATAAAAGAAACTTTATGCACGTAAACAAGAATCAAATAGTGCCAGCTTCAATAGTAACAGACAAAGTAATAGTGCCTGTAATGACATTTTGGTAGGTAGTTGAAATCCAGGTCTCATCCTCCCACCTTTGAGCAATCACTCTCCACATTTCCTTAGCGTAGCTACATGTAATAAAAAATTGTTCCATGGTCTCAAGCTGTACATCACATTGCTCCCTAGAGCACATCCATTCTTCTATGCATTTGTGCTTTTAATTACCCTTTACCCCCAAAGGGCCATGCACACTTAACCACACCACGTCCCACATATGTGGAGGGATGCGTTTATCTACAAGATAAAGTTCCATTAATTGATGCTTCTTCTGAGAAACATTGGGATAAACTACAGGGATCAAGTAGGAGCCAGATTGTATCCCCTCATAAATCAGTTTACTGTGAAGGACAGCCACCTGCGAAAAAGTACGCTTCCAACATCTCAATTTATCTAGTGAATATACCACAAATAGAGGGCAGTGGTCCTGCTTGTGCACTTTTAAAGGACCTTGTCTCCATAACTGAAGCAAGGGGTTCAACCATATAGCCACTACTTGTTTCCAGGTCTCCCCCAGCAACAAAAATGTTGAGACTGTGTTATATAAAAACAAACTGAAAAAACAGCTAATCAGATTCAATAAAGTCAGGCCCCTAAGTTTGTAATCCTGATACAATACCTCTGCTTTTATTGGGTTTAGCCTGCTACCCCACACTAGCTGAAACATTTGGCTAAGGATAGTAACATCCAAAAAAAACAGGGAGTGGGAACACAGCTCCCACATATGTCAACTGTAGTAAAAAAAGGTTTTGATTATTGACACTTTTTTTTTCTTTGCCTGCTGCCATCTCTTCCATATCTGAATTTTTTCTTTACTTTTGGCCAATACATCTTGCCAATTATCCTTAACCATATCTATATTACCAAATTGCAGCCCCAAATAGTAATAAAAGTATTTGTCAGAGAAATATTTTGTATGTCTTCCAGCCATACAGTATCTTCACTAAAGACAAACCCCCCTGCATTTACTATGATTTAAAGCAGATCCCGTCAATTGAGAAAAATGGTGAACCACATCCAGTGCACATTCAACTGAACTTCTATCCGCTATGAGAAGACACACGTCATCTGCATAAGCCAAGGTTTTTGTCAACCCCACTACTCCCAGTATCTGAAGACTCTTAATCTGGCTGGTGCACTGTATCAATTTTAATAATGGGTCTAAACAAAAAATATACAAAATCTGACTCATCGGGCATCCTTGTCTTACCCCCCAATTGATATGCACAGGTCGTTCCATAGGTCCGTTTATCAGCAGATTCGAGGAGGCTATCGCATATAACCTCATGAGCCAGGTAACAAAAAATTTTGGAATACCCTATTTTTCCAATACCAGTTGTAAATAAAGATGGGGAATCCTATCAAAGGCTTGCTCTTGATCAAGTCTGATTATGTACCTGTGTAATGTTTTTTCTTGTCTTTGTGAAAAAATCTCCCACAACAAAATGAGGTTGTCAGTAATCTTCCTCCCCTTAATAGTACAAACTTGGCTAGGGTCAATAACAAAAGGAGCAACAGTTTCCAACTGAAGAGCTAAAATTTTCATCAGAATCTTGAGATCTGTATTCATCAAACTAAGTGGTCACCAGTTTTTCAATAGTTTCTTATCTCCTTTTTTATAAAAGGAAATTTGAATGGCTTGTCCAAATTGTGGTGCTATGTCAATTCCATCCAAGACTGAATTGAAAACAACACGGACAATCTCCACTAAATCAGACATGAAGATTTTATAAAATTCTGAGGTGATGCCATCTGGTCCTGGAGCAACATTGTTTTGCAGTGAACAAATAACTTCTCAGATCTTTAAATCTGTGATAGGTTGTATAAGACTTGTTAGTGAATCCTGTGGAATCAGTGGAACATGACAAGAAGCCAACATTTGTGAGACCATATCCCTTGTAACATCTGCTGTGGCATACAGTTGTTCCATATAAGTAGTGACTACAGTCAGTATATCTACTGTACTCTGTACCACCTCCCCTTCCCCTGTAATGAGGAAGTCCATGGATCCCCGAAGAAGTCTTGCATTACAGCTTTCATAAATATCTTCTACTGTTGATTTTCCAGGTGTACCTATTCTGTGTTCATACAGCAAAGATGTCACTCTGCTGTATTGTAAGGCCTCCATTTGTTGTTTTAACAGCTTTAACTGGTCACCATATTCACCATAACCTTCTACTGACCTCATAGTGGAAAATACTATGAATATTTTTCATAGTGGATGTGATAGCCCCATGATTTCAAAACATGTTTCATATCACATTTTATCTGAATCCACAATCTAGTAATACTATCTTCTAAAAATGCGATAGACTGTCACACCCACAATAGGTCTTGTACCTTTGCAGCACCCACTACATCTGTCAAGATGGTGTTGTTCAGTTTCCATACACCCCTGGCTCTCTGAACCTCTCCCCCCAAGGAGAACCAAACCTTGACCATTAGGTGGTTAAAAGTTTCAAAGGGTACAGTTAATGTAGAAACACATCTCATGGAAGGAAAGAAAAAACATGATTGATCCTGGTCGCAAGATGTGCCCTATAAAATGTGTACCCCCCAGTAGCATGAATACTCCAATAAGCATCAGTCAGACCAGTCAAAGTAAGAATACTTTGTAGCACATTAACATCACAGAAGGTTTTTTTTTTGTGGTACCCCCTTTGTCCAATGTTGTCAGACCACAATTAAAATCCCCTGCCCAAATTAGGAGACGTGAGGTAAACAAAAATGGCTTAATTTGCATAAACAGATCTATCTTTTTTTGTCTGAGGGGCGTAAATAGTGATTATACACCACTGTCTATGAAGATGTGTAAAGTTTATTAGCCACATTTTACCAATACACAATTCCAGCACCCTCATGATAAAGAAATCCCACCCTGAAAAAAGCATCCCCACCTCCCCCACACAGTTCTTAAGTGAGAGAAAAAAGGGGGACCCCAACACAATGACTTTCTAGCATTTTCAACATCATTAACAGCATATAGATGAACATCCTGTAAGCAGGCAATATCAATGCAATACATTTTCAGAATAGAAAAGGCAACCAGGCATCTCTGGCTATTCCTAATGCTGTTCACATTAATAGTGGTAACGTTATAATTATAAAAATCAGCCATGGAGACAAAAAAATTAAAACTTTCTTTACAGATACTCCAACCCCTTTCAAGTCACAGCCTGTTTACCCAGGTGTTGACTACATCTGGGTTTCATCCCTAGCTGTTTAGATATTATCTGAAAAGCTTGGACAGTTGCCATAGAGCACTCCTCATCTGAATCAGTTGAAAAACCTTTCTGAGAGGAGATCATAGATGAAGATTCAGAGTGGTCACCTCCATCTGAATCATAGGTTTGTAATACCTCATAGGCATTGGAAAGTTTCATTGTACCTTTTTGTTCTCCCATATGTTGCACTTTGGCTTTAGGTTTAATATTCTTCAGCTGTCGTTTTTTGGATGCCACTACTGTGGTCTCAGGTGGTGGCATATCTTGCAAAGTCTGTTCTAAGTCAATCCATGGACCTGCAGCTCCCACAGCCTGAGAAAGTCCATTTGGTACTAAAATCATAGCACAGTTTGCTCTATTGCAGTCTGGGTTGAAGGCTCGCATGTTACTGCCTTATCAACATCACCAGTGGGAAGGGAGGGGGTATTACAAGGAGCTGGGGCTAAATCCATTACATGCGTCAGGTTTGATAGTTGCACTTCTTTTGGCACAGCCACTGCATTCTGTTCATGGACCTTTTTCTGTGCAGAGATGCTAGAATTTTGGGCTTTTTCCACCATAAGTTCTTGGTTTGGTCTGTCTGATCTGCTATGCATATCCCACTCACAAGAGCGTTATATAGGGCCTGAAAGGTCACAAAGGTTACAGGCTTGGTCGTTCGTACAGTCTCAGTTGGAGTGGCCACACTCCATGCACAGAACACACTTCACGCTGTCACAAACACTACTTAGGTTCTGTTGTGATCCACAGCAGAAGCAAGTTTTTGGTCGCCCTTGATAAAAACAATGACCCCTCTTAGTACCCCAAAAAAAGGCACTAGAAATCTGCTTTGGGCATTGTGGGACAGATTTAAGACACACCTTAAATTTCCATCCACCCGTCCAGATGTGTTCATCATCCAGGATTGGGGTAGGACCTTCTAGAACATCGCATTGTTTCTGGAGCCAGTAACTAACATCATGCACTGATACCCCTCATTTCAGAACAGCTCAGTGATGTGTTTAATAGTGGGTCTGGTAATTGTAATAACACGGAATGGCATTCATAAAGCAGAATGCTTTTTCTTTTCATACATGGACCAAAAGTGATCCAATCCAGTTGGAGTTTTAAAACTCACATCGTAATTCATGTCACCAGAAGCATGAATCAATGCATAAATTTCATTGGAAAAGAATCAAAAAGAATCTTTAAGCAGTATTTTCCCAATACACAATCAATCTGGTGGGAGAGGCAGGCCACCAGTATATTGAATGTGGACTGCATTCTTCCATTGTGCAGGAATTACATTAGAAAAACCAGCATCCTTCCTCCTGAATTGTCTCCATAATAAGGAAGGCTGTGTAGGTACTGACTGTGGTTCAGGGATAAGGTCTGAGTCATCTGCTTGATCTCCCCAAGATGCCTGTTCTGTGGGGGCATGAGATGGGATACAGGAGAGGCCTCTAACTCAATATGGGGGGAGGGTTCAGCCTGTGTTACAATACCAGAGACAGTAATGTCCTGGTTTGCAGATTGCACTCTCACAGGTTCTTGCATATTCTTGCCACTCAGTCCAGGGATTGGTAAATCTGTTTCATCCAGAATCCACGCCCCCCTTCACCCTTTTTCCAACTGCAGTGATCAGGGTTGAATCAATATTGTTAGCTTCTGGTCCAAGATATCTTGAGTCAACAGCAAAACATCTCCTCCCTGGATCTTGTGCCTTCCCCCCGGGCCTAGCCATATTTAACACAGTTTCAGCAAGCAAGTCATCTGCATTTTCAGTAGGTGTGGTAATTTCAGAGGTATCTACACCCAATACAACAGTATTGTGGTTTGTACTCACTGTGGGAGATATGTCCATGGAAACCTTCACTGTATCAGTGATCTCCTCTAGCCCGCCCGCTCCCATAATAGTTGCCGCATCATCAAGTGGCCGCTCCATAACCAGACCTTGAGGAGGGCTTTCCCTACACAGATTGACTGCTTCCACAGGTTTTACCTGTGAATGGGTGTTTGCAGCATCCATAACCTCCATCTGTTCCACAAGCAGCTGCTGACATCAGCAACCAATGCTGCTGTTCTATGCTGAGGGCCTGAACGAACTCCACTTCATGCTGCAAGCCTGCTGCCTGGAAGTCCAGAAGTCCATCATCAGTAGTTTCACCATCCATCAGCTCTACACATAGATCATCCACCACCATTTCTTCCATGATCATCTCCTGCTCCAGACCCACAGGAAGGGAGATCTGCACTCCTGTAGGTCCATGCTCCAACTCAGCATTCTCAGGATCATCAGCCATCACACACAGTGCCCTCTACCACAAAGTAGGGGAAAATTTTATTGAAGTACAACTGAACAAAATAGACAACAATATCATTTGAGAACAAAAAAAAGTTACCATAAACTCAGTTAAATTTCAAACATTCAGAAAAAATAATATACTGAAACAATGTTCTAAATAATAAACTAAGGCAATCATCCAATCTTGTCTTTTAAAAATGGGACCACTGACCACCGGATGATCCACACTGAATTCATCATATGCTGTTGTTCAAAAAAACATTGTTTACTTATTTCACATTCAATAAGTCTCACAACAGTATTTGGATCCTGAATCAATTGTTGTAATATGAATTTACACTGAACTCGCCGTAAGACAAACTTAATAAAAGAGAGAAAAAGGTGGAACAGAGAGGCAGATAAACCAATATCAATTGTACTATAGCCCCCTACAATCTCAGAATAAGTCTGTTTTCCCCAATGGGCATGTTTCCACCTTATTGCCAATAATTGCCATACTTCTTGCACAAAACGGCAAAGGATCAAGAAATGTAACATGGATTCCTCCTGTCCTATACAACACTGTCTCGGACACATTCTGTCTTCCCTCATTTTATGCTTTGCATTCCCTTTTATGTTTAAATGCCCATGGGCACAAAGCCAAGTCACATCCTACAATCTGGGGTTGGGGGGTGGTAGCATCCTTTAATGTATTTAACACATGAAATACATTCTGTGACCCAACCTCTTTAAATTCAAACTGAGATACTGTAATCCCATTTTGTATTGTTTTATACATAATCTTGTTCATCAAAAATTGTGAAATGTCTAATCCCAACCTCCACTGCTTTAATTTCCCCAATGCAGGTCTAAAAAAAACATGTCTTGTTTTTACTTGGGCCTTCAAAACTCCCTGTGTATCCCATGTTTGATATAAAGGTCACATCCAATATTCTACAAATGAGATCCTTAGATTGAGGTTTATTCAGATCCAACAGATTGTGTCTAAAAAAATACATAAAATAAAATACATTGGGATGTATTAAATGTAACCCTCCTTTGTCAATTAGCAAATATAGAATCTCTCTTTTAATGGGATTCAGCCTATTACCCCAGATAATCTGGAATACTAATCCAGAAGTGTGGATTCCAGTTTATCAGGCAATGGGTTAACTGCACTAACAAAGACAAATAATGGTAATAGTTAAGTTTTGACCATCATTACTTTTTTCTTTTTAGTTTGGTTCCATTTTTTCCAGATAGCAACCTTTGTGGAACCTGAATCCAATAGTCTAGTCCAAGTAACCATACCATTGTCTTCCGACCCAAAAAAGACCCCTAAATATTTGAAAGGCTCATTAGAGACTACAATACTGTGCCAATTCAACAGTATTGAAGTTGTTTTTACTAAGGGGTAAATCACACTATTCTGTTTGTTTAATTGTGCCCCCATAGCTAGGGATATATCATTAATTAGATGTAGTGACCTATCACCAGACTAAGCATCAGCCACAATAACACAGATGTCATCTGCATAGGCTGTAATACGTACCTCCTGTCTACCCCCTGTTGGCATATACCTCTAATATCATTATCTTTTTATACTGAATGTAATAATGGATCTAGACAAAATATATAAAGCAGTGGGCTAAGGGGACACCTCTGTCTCACCCCTTTAGCAACAGAAATATAGCCTCCTATGTGTCCATTTACCAAAGGGAGTGATTTAGCATGCCCATAAAGTACAGTTATCCACCATATAAACCTCTCTGGAATTCCATACATCTGCAAAATTTGAGAAATATATGAATGAGGAACTCTATCAAAAGCTTTCTCTTGGTCTAATAACATAAGGAAGATGGTGAGTTTACCCTCCTTACCCTGTTCCACAAATTCTCTAATTAGTAATAGATTATGTTGAATAGTACGGTTAGGAATTGTACATGTCTGAGCTGAGGAAATCAGGTATGGTGATAAAAGCAAAAGTCTGGAATGAAATATTTTCATCAGAATTTTATAGTCCGTATTGAGCAAACTTAATGATCTCCAATTGTCAAGATTAGTTTTATCACCACGCTTGAAAATCAAAATTTGTATTGCAATACAAAAATGAAAATCCACATGTAAAGTCAATAAGACCCAATTAAATACAGCTTCCAAGATTTGCGTCATGAAGTCAATAAACTTATAATAAAATTCTGCTGGCAAACCATCTATACCAGGAGCTGTATTCTTTTTTAAACTACCAATAGCTTGCTTCAATTCCATTACAGAAATAGACCTTTTCAAGGTGTCTAATAAGTCAGGAGGAACAGTAGGAATATTCATATGAGAGAATACTGTGTTAGATACGTCTGGCAAAAAAAGGAGGCAGAATACATATCTGTGAGATATTTAGTTACTGTATCAATAATACCACGGCCATTTTGGACTAAAACACCCATACTAGATATAACTGAATGCATTGTTCGGGTTTCAGACCTCTGAAAACAAGTCTGAAAAGCATCTCCAAGACACTGTTTTCCAGGAGAACAAATTTTATGTTCGTGTAACATTGCTGCAGCCCTATTATACTGCAAAGCAAACGTCTCCTTCTCAACATTCAATGCCTATGCAGTCAAAGGAATATGGTATAGGTTAATACTAGAGTATATTTTATTTAGTTGCATTCTAAATTGCAAATATTGTTTGTACTGGTCTTGTTGTTTATTAATAGAAAACCTCTGAAAAGGCTTCTGTAAACCGTACTTAGATTTTTCCCATCATTCGCTCATATTATCTTCCAGGCCTGCTATAGACATGTGTGATCTAAGGAAATCAATGACCTGTTTCTGAAGAATTTCCTCTCTTAACACAGTGATGTTCAATTTCCAGTACCCCTTCCGATAAACAGGACCATTCAGGGTATTCAGAGTAACCTGCAAGATAACATGGTCAGAGGTTTCCAAGGGACTGAGCTGAACTTTCTCCACCCCTATAGTAGATTTGGTAAAAATAAAGTCTATCATAGAGGATAGAGAACCCTGAAAACAAGTATTTCCATTATTTTTATGAATCCTTCTATATGAGTCTTGTAATGGACTTTGGGATAGCAAAGTTAGTAGATAATTGGAATCACAATAGATTTTAGTAGTCTTACCACCCCTATCATTAACATCCACCACACAATTAAAATTACCACCCCATATTAGTAACCTAGTTGTAAGTAAAAAGGGTTTAATTGAACCCAAAAATTTGATTCTCCCCTTCTTTGTTAAGGGGGCGTACACATTTATAACTCTCCATCCACCCCCCCATACTGGAAATCTATTAGAAGTGCCCTGCATAAAACAATTTCTATCAGCTTTGACACTCTGAAGTTATCTCCCCTAAACAATATACTGATGCCTTCACAGACATCTATGTCAAAAGAAAAAAAGGATGGACCCCAAAATCACAACTGTTGAGCTGATCTAACTAAAGGAATAGTGTTCAACCTAGAGTCCTGTAATGGACAAATATGGCAGCCAAGATCCTTTAGAACTGAAAAAGCTACCAATCATCATTTAGCATTTTTTACACTATTGACATTCATGGTTGCTATCCTCAGCTGAGGGACAAAATTTAGGGACATTTAACAAAATAGAGACTCAGGGTGGTTTCCTAAGCCGTGTACTCCTGCAAATTTTTGTCTTAACCCTCTGATCACTTACTATGCCAATACAAATACTCTGAGTTTCACCATCTGTATCTGAAGAGGGAGGAGCCAAGGATGAGGCCTCAGAATCACCTCCTGGTTCTGAGTCTTGAGAGTGAAACAGTAACAACTCATATTTGTTGGATAACACCACAGTCTCCTCCTCTGCCTTATTAGCTTTGGTCACTTTAGGCCTCAGTGTAGATTGTTTTAAGCTACATTTTTTCCCCTACACTTTTAACCACTTGAGAGGGAGGGAGCATTTCAGGAAGGTCCTGAATAGAAACAACCAGTAGATCACTCAGGTCCTGAGGAGACCGACCTACAATAGTTTCAGTATCTTTTGCTCCAATATCAGTTATTACCACAGCAGGAGCATCCTCCACTGACGTAGGACTTTTGGGGGGTGGGGGAAGTGGTGGGGATGGTGGTGGGGGTGGGGAAGATGGCAGGGGCGGGGGTCAATTATCAGGAGGCACAGTAGAAGTGCATTTGGGCTGAGTTTTTCTCTTAGACATTTCCTTCTTCTGGGCTTCCTGAATAATCACATCCTGATTCCTTCCATCTGTCCTATTATGGGTAGCCCATAGAAACATAGAAACATAGATTTTGATGGCAGATAAGGGCCGCTTCACCCACCCAGTCTGCTCATTTCCCTACCTAATGGATAAGCTGCCGATCCAAGTTAACCAGCAGCCTACTTCTTTCTTCCCCAACCCCCTAGAATTGCCTTATGGCTGTCCCATGCATGCTTGAATTCAACCATTGCTTTGACTCCACAACCTCCTTTGAAAGCCTGTTCCATGCATCCACAACCCTCTCTGTGAAAAAATACTTCCTTACGTTACCTCTGAGCCCCCACATCTTCAAATTGTGCCCCCTTGTTCTTGCACACCTCTTTTTTGAAAGATGCTACCCTCTTGGACTTTGTTGATTCCCTTGAGGTACTTGAAAGTTTCTATCATGTCCCCCCTCTCCTCCTTTCCTCAAGGCTATACATATTAAGCTCCTTTAGTCTCTCTTCATATGTCTTCCAGTGCAGACCCTGCACCATTTAATCTGCCCTCCTCTGGACATCTTCCATCTTGTCTATGTCCTTGCAGAGGATTGGGTCTCCAGAACTGCACACAGTACTCCAGATGGGGTCTCACCAGCTGTCTGTACAGAGGGATAACAACTTCCTGTTTTCTACTGGTGATGTCTCTCCCTATGCATTCCAGTATCCCCCCAGCCCTCCTTACTGCACTCTCACATTGCTTATCTGATATGACTACCCCCAGGTTCCATTCCATTTTTGTTGTTAGTATCTCACCCCCCCCATTGTGTACTCTTCCTCTGGGTTTTTGTTTCCAAGGTGCATTACCTTGCACTTCTTAGCATTGAATCTAAGCTGCCATACATTTGACCATTCCTCTAACCTTGCCAAGTCCCTTCTCATCCTTTCTCATTCTTTACACTCCCCCCTTGTGCATCAACTCTGTTGCAGATCTTTGTGTCATCTGCAAAGAGACATACTTTTCCTTCCAGTCCCTCTGCAATGTCGCTTACAAAGACATTGAAGAGGACCGTTCCTAATACTGAACCATGCGGCACCCCACTAGTAACCCCCCTTTCTTCAAAGTGGACTCCATTTTACTATTACCCTCTGTGTCCTATTCTCCAGCCAATTCTTTACCCAGGCTATCATCTTGGGACCCACTCCCGACTGGCTAACTTGTATATTAATCTTTTGTGTGGGACTGAGTCAAATGTCTTGCTAAAGTCTAGGTAGACCATGTCAACAGCCCCTCCCTGATCTACTACTTTGGTCACCCAGCCAAAGAAATCTATTAGATTCGTCTGGCATGATCTTCCCGCTGTGAACCCATGCTGCCTTGGGTCCTGTGCCCCTCTGGCCTCTAAGTATTTGACAATTCTTTCCTTCAGAAGTGATTCCATCATTTTCCCTATCACTGAGGTTAAACTAACAGGTCTGTAGTTTCCTGCTTCTGCCCTGCTCCCACTTTTGTGAAGGGGAATCACATCTGCCCTCCTCCAGTCCTCAGGTACCACCCCATTCTTCCATGATTTGTTAAAGAGGGTAGTCAGTGGTGTCACTAGTTCTACTCTTAGTTCTTTTAGAATTCTGAGATGAATCCCATCAGGCCCCATTGCTTTGTCCACCTTCAGTTTTAAGAGTTCTTTCAGAACCCTTTCTTCTATATATGGGCTGGTATCAACTTCTGTATCCAGAGTGTTTCTATTGTTTGTTTTAGGTACCTCCCCCACTTTGTTTGTAAATACTGAGCAAAAATATTTGTTTAGTATCTCTGCCTTTTCACAGTCACTCTCTTCCCACCCCCCTCCCCTTTATTAAGTCTCACTATCCCTCCCTTAGTCTTCCTTTGCTCCCTGATGTACCTAAAAAAGGTTTTATCCCCTTCTTAACTGAGTTGGCTATCTTTTTCTCAGTTCGGGCCTTTGCTGTTCTGACTGCCTTCCCAGCTTCCTTTTGCTTCAATGGATACAATTCTCTGTCCTGCTCCTTCTGAGATTCCTTGTACTTTCTGAATGCTTTCTTTTTCTCTTGAATCTTTACTGTCACCTCCTTTGAGAACCATAGTGGTTTCTTCTATCATTTTGTTTTGTTTATTTGCTTCACACAAAGGCTTGTTACCTCTGTGATGGCAGTTTTTATTATTCCCCATTGTTCTTCCACCCCTCCTTCCTGCCCATTTGCTAGTGCATTCCTTAGGCACTCACCCATTTCAGCAAAGTCAGCCTTCCTGAAGTCCAGTACTTTTGCCTTTGTATGGCTTGACTCTATTGCTGTGTTTAATGTGAACCATACTGTTTGATGGTCGCTAGTTCCCAGATGGCTACCCACTTCTACATCTGTGATCCTCTCTTCATCTCCATTTGAGAGGACCAGGTCTAAGATTGCTCCCTCTCAAGTGGGTTCCAATACTAGTTTTCTAAGGCATGCCCCCTGTAGGGCATCTAGAATAACCCCACTCTTAGAAGTGGTTACTGCAACTGCACTCCAGTTAATATCTGGCATATTCAGATCACCCATCAGCAATATCTCCCCTTTATCTGCCATTCTAAGTATACTTTCTATCATTTCCTTGTCTGTTTCCTCCCCCTGAGAGGGAGGTCTGTATACAACCCCTGTGCAGATTGTGGTGCCATTGCCTGCCTCCAAATTGACCCACAGTGCTTCTTCTCCTCCCTGTTTACCCTTTTGTTCTGTTGCTTTGATTCCTACTCTTATGTAGAGAGCTACTCCTCCTCCCCTTTTACCCTCCCTGTCCCTCCTGCAGATAATGTATCCTGGTATGTTTACGTCCCAGTCATGGTTCTGTAGAGGCTGATGGTCATAGGGTTTCATAGTTACAATTTGGTATGGGGAGTCCGACAATAGTTAGTTTGATAGCTACATATGTCAATCTAGTGTCAAGGGCAGTCACATTGGCTAGAAGCATGAAGGTATTACCGTATCTGAGGAGGGAGGAGCCAAGGAAGAGGCCTCAGAATCACCTCCTGGTTCTGAGTCTTGAGAGTGGATAACACCACAGTCTCCTCCTCTGCTTTATTAGCTTTCATCACTTTAGGCCTCGGTGTAGATTGTTTTAAGCTACATTTTTTCCCTACACTTTTAACCACTCGAGGAGGAGGGGGCATTTCAGGAAGGTCCTGAATAGAAACAACCAGTAGATCACTCAGGTCCTGAGGAGACTGACCTACAATAGTTTCTGTATCTTTTGCTCCAGTATCAGTCACAGCAGGAGCATGCTCCACCGATGTAGGACTTTTGGGGGTTGGGGGAAGTGGTGGGGATAGGGTGGGGGTGGGGAAGGCAGCAGGGGTGGAGGTGGGGGTCGATTATCAGGAGGTGCAGTAGAAGTGCATTTCGGCTGAGTTTTTCTCTTAGACATTTCCTTCTTCTGGGCTTCCTGAATAATCACATCCTAATTCCTTCTGTCTGTCCTATTATGGGTAGCCCAAGAGCAGGATCTGTACATATGCCCTGTGTCCAAACATACATTGCATTTTAACTCTGCATGGCAATCTACATTTTTATGTTCATACTCCAAACAAAAGTTGCATCTCAATCACAGACCATACCCAGACGAGTAAGGGATCCACACTTAAAGCATGCCTTTGGCTGCCCTGAATAAAAACAGTGTCCCCTCTCATTCCCCAAAAAGATACAGTTAGGAAAATGAACTGGGCCCTGGCTATTATTCCACAGATGGACCTTAATCTGCCACCCTGCATTCCATATACACTCCTCATCAAAAATGGGGGTTGGAAAATCTAATAAATCTCATTTCTTGCCCAACCAGTAAATTATATCATGGGCCAAAACTGATTCATTGTGAAACAGTACAGTAATGAGTCTAAACAGCATCCAAAGTTCAGTATATTTGAGGGAATCAAGTTTAGTCCAGAAGCGATCTAAACCCTGAGAAGTAGAAAAGCTAACATCATAAGTTAAAGCTCCGGAAACATGTATCAAAGCATGGAACTCATTGGAAAAAAAACTCATTGAACTTTTCAGTAACATGCGTTCTACATATACACGGTCTGGGGCAATCTCCAGACCCCCTTATATTCCAATCTAACAGCATTCCGTCACTGTAAAAGTGGGGGGGACCAGAAAAGGGATCATTCCGTCGGAAGGATTCCCATGCAGTTTTTGACTTTTGTAAAAAGGCAGATGAAGTGTTATCAGGTATTGTATTCTGGTCAAAAATGTCACCCCACATCTTAGGGACACAGTTTGGATCCTCAGAATCTGAGGAGAGAGAAACAGGTTGAGCCAAATCACAAACAGGAGACTGTGTACTTGCAGCAAGCAAGTGACCATTTGTAGGTAAACACTTAGAGGTCACGGACTTCACAGTTCCAGTGAACCTTCACTTACAGGGCCCCCTCCTAGACTAACGCCCTCCCAAGTCATATAACAAATGAATTAAGGCTTGGCCCTTATAAATCCACGCTACGGAAATACCTTCATGCCTCTAGCCAATGTGACTGCCCTTGACACCAGATTGACATATGCAGCTATCAAACTAACTATTGCCTGACTCCCCATACCAAATTGTAACTATGAAACCCTATGACCATCAGCCTCTACAGAACCTCTGTAACTATTATGGCTGTACTAAGAAATGAAATTTGCTGTTATTCAACAACTGCACAACTATGTAACCTCACTGGCTGTTATTTGTAATTGTACTGTAATCTGTATTCCAAGTTCTGTCCATGTATCCTTTTATGTATGACATGGAACCTTTTTAAATGAGTCACTGACTCAAAGGTCTTTCTGAATATTTCAATAAATAAAAATTAAAAAAACAGTTTTTAATTCTTCAGTAGCAGCCACTAGTTCAGTCTGTTGCCCAGGGATAGGGCTATGGGCTGGGTCAGGAACCCATACACCTGAGTCCCCATGTTTCCACCCTGCACCCAGTAATGTTCACTCCAAAAAAGATGCTGAGTGTCTGCGAGCAGCAAGAGGGGAAGATTCCACTCCTCTGCCTTTCCGCATACCCTAAGTAGCAATCGGGAATCCATCTGGTTGTGAGGAAGTAAGAGGCATACTCACAGTATCTAAAATAGTGTCAAAACAAAATCCAGGAGAGTTCGGTGCAGCAGACGCAGAAGTAGTTAAAACTGGCAGTTTGGGGATATCCCCTGTCAGACCATCACCCTTTGATGAGCTATCATCGCTCTGCTGACTTACTGACTCTGTCAGGGAAATATTGTCAGCCGCAGTTTGCAAAAACTCCGCCTGCATCATGAGAACAGCATCCTGCAGCAGAACTGAATCAATTTTAGGCAGTGAAGAAAGTGCTTCTCCAGGTACTGTATTCTGTGCAACAGCTTCCTCACTGTTGAGTTGTAGATTTCTGTTTTGTCTCATAATCGAGTCTAACCATGCCATATCATTGCCAAATAGCCCAGATGGTTCCATTTGTATAACAGTACCCAAATCCAAGGGACTAGATTCTTTCTGTAAATCCTGTTCCATAAAAAAAGCAGTCTCCAGAGCTGGACCTGAGGGAGGGGAGACCTGCTGTCCATCAGGTACACCAGCAGAATGAGCCTCAATAACATCAGCTTCTATGACAGCAGCACCCCTACCGACAAGAGTAGGGGAATTTCCCCAGTGTCCTGGCCAAATTTCCCCCATTCACTAAAAATACCAACAACAGCTTAATCTGGATCAAGATCAGTTGGCATACATCTGAATCCCCATCTCCCCTGGTCATGCCAGAAAATAGGCATGAATTTGTCTAGTGCACTTACCCAGTCAATAAAAACTAAATAAAATAAAAAAATACATAAATATATAAATAAATATGTAAAAAACTGCCTTTTAATGGCTGTGGGTGGAGCCTACAGCCCTTCTGTCATTGATCAAATTGTAGCTCTAAAACAGCTGATCTTGGAACTCCCTTTTTGGACATTTGAAAGTATTCCTCCTCAACGGCAAAATGGTGCACTCCCACTCTGTTTTTTGCTATTTACTGTTCCATGTTAAATGCATCTGAAGGGAGTGGGGATGCTATGCTGTTGTACCTCAGAACTTCTGAGGATATTAAAAAAAACTTTTTAAGCTACTGTTTCTATCATCTGTCCAACTCAGTCTAACAGATTCATTATCTTTCTTTCAGCAACCTAGGGGTTAACTCATTTTGTCTGGCATTTGTGAAAGTGAAAGTCAGACTCAGTGTCAGATTACAGACAGTGTAATTGCAGTCTGTTAGCTGTCATTCCTAGGGCAGGACCGGTTGCGTGCAAGCACGCTCGTACACACACACACATATGCATGCAGCATTTTCTCTGACTAAATAAATTCAAGAGGACTGATTTAGAAGCATGGCAATTTTTTATAATTGTGACTAAACAGCACTATATGGCACCAACAAGAAAATAACTTTGGTCATTTGGTAGCTTTTCACAGCCCAAGCGCACACACACACAGCACCCAGATCTAAGGGGATTCCTGTATTTTACAGGGATTTAGAGCCTTCTACAGGGAAATCCTACCCACAGACTTGCATTAGTTATACAGGAAAACAGAGGAATTTGGCTTCCATCGGAAATAATGTAATCTACAGGAAAACATTGGAAAATTGCCCTGCAGTTACAGGAAAAAGGTAAACTTAGTCTGGGAGCAGTCACACACACACACACACACACACACACACACACATGCATGCACGTACACACACACACACACCAGCAGCATTTACTTTGACTAAATAAATTCAAGAGGTCTGATTTAGCAGCATGGTATTTTTTTGATGATTGTGACTAAATAGCACTATATAACACCAACAAGAAAATAACTTTGGTCATTTGGTAGCTTTTCACAGCCCTATCGGCTCTGGCTAGAATTTGTTCAAGTTGCTGTGTATTTGGGTGAGGGAGGTGAAGCTGTCTACAGTGCCATGTTCATTAAGCTACAGAATACTAAGATTTTGCTAAGCAACAAGAACAAACAGTACCCACTTAGGTGATTTGCCAATCAAGGAACAGTTGTTTTAATTCATAAAATAACAAAGGAAATTAATTTTTTTTTTCACAGCTTAGGATCTAGAGAATTAAAGAGCTCTTGCACAGACTAAAATGAACATTCACTTTGAAAACAAATGAACTATTATTTCTCTTATCTGAAGCATTTTTGCTTTCCACTGTTGCTACAGTAATTAGAACAAAGGCAACAGGGCAGCTCCCTGGGGATAGTATGTGCTAGGTAAACAAATATTGAATACAAGGTTTGTAGCAGCTCAAAAACAGTTTAAAGTATTATGTGCAAAATTGTAATGCACACATTTAGCAAGGAGCAGTAGTTCATTAACAGATGGTGGCAGAAAAAAGACAGGAACCCCCAAGCCAGCAACTTAACTGGTTTCACAAAGGTGCTTTTTCAGGAGTCCCAGTTGTAACTGGTACTCTAAAAATGTGCTTTGCTTAAAGATATAGTGCAGCTAAAGTGCAGTATAGTGAAATACAGTTTAAAAATATCATACTTTATACAGAGTAGTTACAAATTTTTCATGTGCTGATGCTTAATAAATGAAATCCTGAAACTGATTTAGTTATTAACCTAAACAGACAAGGGACACGGAAGTTCAGAGTTTCCTGTACTGGGTCCCAGGACTATCAACATGCTACCCCACATATAATGATTGCTTGCCAGTGGCTCCTCTAGCTCTGCAGCCTGGATATGACGTCACCCAAGGATGTAGGTTTCTGGAAAATAGGAAAAAAACAGAAATATATTAACATCAAGTACTGTATGCATACACAATCATCATTTCTTTATCAAAGGCAAATCAGTTTTCTAATTCAGCCTTGGTAGAAAATGACCCCCCAACTGTACTGTCCATAATGCATACCTCTTTAATAGAAGGATGTTTAGGTCACCTCCCCTCCTGCCCAGTTTTACTTTCTCTAGATCACAAAATTTATATTTGTGGTCTTCAGGCTTCAGATGTGATTTAAGATGAAGAAAGAGGACATTACTGTCATATTTGTTTGTATGATTCTAATGTGTTTACCAATATGGATCTTGAAAGGGTGAATGGTTTTTCCCACATAGAAGGACCCTCAGGAACAGGTGGCCAGATAAACAATGTTATTGGAGTCACAGTTAATGAAGGCTGTTGTTCCAAATGACTTCCTAGCATTAAGGAAAATAAAACGACCTGTTTTCTCAACAGTTGGACAGTGTTTATATATTCTGATTGGGAAAGCCCTCTTGGGTGGTCCTGGCATTCAAGTTTGGAGTGCCTCTTTTTTTTAGTTCTAAGCTGTGCTTGATCTTATCTGCCAGATTGGGTGTTTGCTTGTAGGACATCCTAGGGAGGGCCAGACAAACACTGTGTAGTGCTGGTTCTGAGCAGATTATGCCCCAGCGTTTGGTCACTATCTTTCTAATGTCTGCAGACTGCCTACCATAGGTAGTAACCAGGCTGAGGGTTTGTCCTTTAGAGTCCCTGTGGGTATTGACTACCAATCAACTCTCACAACTGATTGGGTTCACTTGGGCCTCTGATTGGTCCAGAACATTTGTCTAATAGCACCTGTGCTGGAACTCACATCTTATCTGCCTACTTTATTCAAGACAATCACATTCCTCACTGCAGTTTCTTCTAACATGTAGGTACTGGGATTTAAGGATGTTTCTAATCAGATGTTGTGGGTGGCAGCTAGGGGTGTGTAGGAGGGTATTCTTGTCTGTAGCTTTGAAATATTAATCAGTTTTGACTGTTCTGTCTTCTTTCTTCGAGATGCTAAGATCCTAGAAATTAACCCCTTCCTGACTGGCATGCATTGTGAACCTGAGGTTTCGATTAGTGTTTTAAAAAAATCCCCAAAACACATCCAGTTTATCTCTATAGCCACTCCAAACCAACAAGATATTGTCTATATAGTGACTGTAGATGTCTATCTCATGGCAGTAGGGATTGGTCTGGAGGCTATAGACTACTTCTCTCCCCCAATAATCCAAATACATGTTTTCACAGTTGAGGGCAATTGCGGTCCCCCATAGCAGTTCCTTTGACCTGTAAATAAAATGTGTTTGAAACAGAAAAGCATTTAAGTACAGGGCTGGCTGGACGCATTAACACAGAAATTCAACAAGATGTGCCCCATAGTCAGTACTTGTTTTCAATCCGTATCATTGAGTGCTAATACCTTCCCCATGGAGTATATTAGTGTATAATGCTCCAGAATCAAGTGAGACCACTATTGTGCATTCTGGAGGATCTATTAGTTATTTGTCAACCTTAGGAAATACATAAAACAAAGCTCCTATAGGATGTTCAATCAATAGGAATCTGTATAAATCTTGCATGATGTATACATCTTCATTTTGAAATGTATCAGCCAGTGTTTTAAACCCTAACCCTAGAGTAGGGTCTGACAGGAGGGGCCAATATAAACTAATTTGAGAGTTGTCTATTGCATTCTTCTACTTACTTAGTAGTGTCCAAAATAATGACAGCACCACCCTTGTCTGCTCTTTCAATTGTGATGCTTCTCTTTCCAGATTGTAGAGTGCCTCTTGTTATTCCTGCAGAAATGTTGCTGAAATAGTGCATCACGTTGGTTGTTGCTGGTAAGGAGTTTATTAAATTCAGCTTCACATGCATGCTCAAACACTAGCACGCTATTATTATGATGACCCCAATTTTTCTTCAGCACTTCGGGACTGAATTCTTCAGCAGGGTTACCATTTGCCCCAGAACTTCTGTTGTGGTGGTGGTTTGTAATTTCTGCAGCAATTCTGCAGCAAGAATGAACTGCCACATCATGGCATTGGCTCATTATCTGGAGACCATGTTCATGACAACAGCTATGGCAGATGGGACAAGGGAATGTCAAAATCACTAATTCACAAAGCAAGCCCACCAATTATTAAAAATAATATTTTTTTTAAAAAAAGCTTAAAAATAATCTATCATGCACGGTCTTATCCTACTGCATAAATGAAATATACAGAGGGGTCACTGTGTGATAAATGATTTATCAACACTCATTGTTTATGCCAATCATGAGGTCATGCATGGTTAAACAGCACTTGTATGGATAAGTAATGTATCACACATGTCAACATTGCCTATCTAAGATGTCTGCATTGAGATAGTTTTTGTAATTAATTTCTCATCTTTTCCCGATAGTTGAATCATATCCTCATTCACACAAATCCTGAATAATCCTTATCCAGTGCATGGGCCCAACAGGCCTCAACATACATGTCAATAATTTGTGAGGGACAGCTCCCTGGCCTACCACATTGTGCTGTGTGTATGCCAGAATGCTAGAACACTGCTCTGTCCCTCCCTAGGTTGGAGCCAGTGCAGCATACCACAAAGCATTTCTCCCAGACTCAGCCCATTTAGCTGGCTCTTTGAGCTCACGCTTGAAATCAGGTCACTGGCATGGGAAGGCAATGTGGTCCCCTCTAGCCCAACAGATGCCCCTGCAAACATTACTTCATAATTATTTTTGTGACATTTTAACACAAAAATTTCAATAGTCTTTTTATGGCCCACATTTCTTCTGAACATGGCAGGCGTTATTCAATAAAATGCTGGATGAAATGTAATTTCATGACACAAGTGCAAAATAACATTTCTTCCAGGATTTGACAAATGCCAGCTGTCACATTCATGAGGTGGTGTGAAAAAAGACTATGATGAATATTTGGTGTTGAAATATTGAAAACTTACTAAAGTTATGAACATGCATTGGAAAATGTTCAATGTACACTCACAACGTTGTTGCTTTTTAATATTTTGGCACCAACTTTTTCAACATAGCCTTCGTATGACCCTTCCTCTTGAACATGGTATGAAATTATTTTTTTGACACCACCTGAAAGGTCATTTTGCAGAGTAACTGCCAAATCACCTTTCTAGCTAGATATGAATAATTTCACTGAGCTTCCTCAAGAGGTGGGATCCAGACAGGGCCATGTCAAGCATTTGGTGACAAAAATATAAAAAAATGACAAAGTTATAATTTAAGGGTCAAAATGCATTGAAAATACATTAACCTCACTTACCTTGTTTCTTCAGTTCCTGGTTGGTCTTAAGGAAGAAGGACGTGTTTTGTGGAGAGCCACGTTGGACCTTTACTAGGTGAGTAAGGGTGCAGGGGGTGGGGTAGTGGGTTCTGATTGGGGAGTAGGGGTGGGGTGGGTGAGGTTAAACTAAAAGCCACAAAATACATTGTTGGATGGTTTTCTGTTTTTCAGGTACTGTATATAGTAACCAAAGAAAATACCTTAAGTACCTAGGGTGACACTGGGGATTGGGCACCCCATGTCACAATGGGGGGGGTGTTTCAAATTTCAGGATGTGTTGCACTGGGGTCTCTGCAAGGTCTCTGAGCCCAGGGGGACTTTTCTGCATTTGATATTCCCTGTCAAAGTGGGTCTCAGCCCAGGAGGGCTATTTTCTTTACATAAATTCCCTGCTCCTGGTGGGGCTGTCTACAGGATGGCACATTGATTGAAGTCCTGCTGTGAGCAGGGCATAGACTAGCTAGGTGGGTAAGTTAAAAATAATTTCAAACACAAAGGCTAAGACCGATCTCAAGAGCTACCTGTGGGTGAGGTACAACAAGATGAAGAGGCTGATGCTAGGTAAAGGATGGGGAAGAGGGAGATAGCCCTAGCGAGTCAGGTATTCAAACACACAAACTCGATTTAGTTGCTGCAGCAAGTTTGCAAACCTTTTTTCTGAGAGTTGAGGTACCTGTTTGCACTCTAATTTCTAAAAGTATACTATTACCTCATCATGCAATAGTTATAGATGTTTGTGCTATCCATATAAACTGTGCAGCTGTTTTCTGCTCCCCAAAATGTTAGAAATTTCCAGGGGTAACTAAACTGCTCAGGGCCTTAAGCATTTCTTAGGCACCACTGCCATATATAAAAGGCAAGTAAGGGGTAATTGTTTATTCTTGCTCAGAGCGGGTTTCACACTGAAGTACGTATCTGCTTTTAGCAACATGCTCCAAGTGGGTTATAGTGTCCCACTTTGTCAACAAGTCCCATGGTCAACAACAAACTTACACAACTGGCATTAACTTCCACAATGAGCTGTAACTTCTGTGGTTATTGTGAAAATCTTGGAGCCTTGGTTTTTATATAGTAGGTAGAAGGTTGAGGGTGGTTTAAACCTGGAAAGATCAAGGTCATTACTGCAGATACCTTGAATATCATCTTGATGAGTGTTCAGAGTGCTAGATTCCAGAGTCCATTACTGAGTCCTGGATGTTACTGGTCTCAGTGCTACCACATTTAAACTGTACCAGTGTTGATTGATCTCAAATATGTTCTTGGCCCATTTCCTGTCTGTTCCAAAATTATTTTAAATTAAGATTTCTTTTTTTTCTTCTTGTATTTCTGCCCCTGGATCTTGTGGGATGCCTTCAGACCTTCTCTCAGAGGACTTGTTCTTTCCTGGTTGCCCCCTGACTCAGCCTTTTCCCGAGTTGTTTCCCCCATGGATTTCCCTCCATGATGGGGCTAGAGGGGGACCATCCTCCAGAGCACAATCCTGATTACACCGGGGATTGCCGAGCCGGGGTTGCACAGCCAAGGCTTCATAGACCCTGCTAGCTCCTTTTTCCGTTGGCTCCCTTCAGCCTTTGCTGATATGCACATCACTGTGTGCCGATGGAAGCATGCACATGCTGCAGCCCTGCATCACCCTGGTCACTCCCCAACCCACACTGCCACCAGGCCTCCACCTGATGGCAGTCATTCAGCCAGAGCAGCACACCACCCACATAGGGAGATGAGATCTCTCCTTCTGATGCTTAATCCTCTCCTTCTCTGACTAACCCCCAATTACCTGTTTGCACCACAAACATGGGTCACCAGCATGGCAGGAGGTAAGGCATGGATGTCTCTACCCTCCATACCACTAAGTCGGACCCTTAAATTAAGATTTCTATTGAACCTTCTGAAGTCAAGGATAAGTCTGTGGGGAGAAATGACAGACCTTTTTACAATGTGCCTGGCAGGTCCTGCATGCAAATGCTTTTCTGATTTAAGACACATTTTATTTACATGTCAAAGGAACTGCTATGGGGGCTATTTGCCACCAAATCCATGAACCTGTATTTATGTTACTGGGAGACAGGAGTAGTCTACAGCCCCAAGGCCAATTTCTACTACCGTAAGACATGCCTCTGGAGGTGTTATATAGATAACAGCTTATTGGTTTGGAGGGGCAGCAGAGATGCACTGGATGAGTTTGTGTGATTTCTTCAAAACACTAATCCAAACCTCACATTCTCAACTCATGCCAGTCAGGAAGAGTTAATTTTCTGGATCTTAATATTTCTAAGAAAGAAGATGGCACAGTCAAAAATGACTTGTACCACAAAGCTACTGACAGGAATACCCTCCTACACACCTATAGCTGTCACCCACAGTGCTTGATTATAAACATCCCTAAATCCCAGTGCCTACATATGAACAGAAACTGCAGTGAGGAGTGTGGCCATCTTGAACAAAGTAGATAGACAAGATGCAGGTTCCAGCAGAGGGGTTGTAAGGCAGATGTTTTGAACCAAGCAAAGGCCCAAGTAAACTCCAACAGCCATGAGAGTTTATTGGTGGTCAGCACCTGCAGGGAAACTGGAAGACAAACTCTCAGTTTTGTCATTACTTTTGGTGGGCAGTCAAACATTGTGATCAAAAATTGGGGCATAATCTGCTCAGGCTCAGTACTGTGCAATGTTTTTATTTATTTATTTTTATTTATTGAGTTCTAGGAGTACACCTCTGAGTTCGAAGCTCATTTATAAATGTTCCATGTCAGCAGAAGATAACAAATTACATACATTTCAATAACAAATAGACAACAGTACATGAATTTCAAAAATGGGCCATACAGAGAATATAAGTGAAGTGAAGAATGAAACAGTTAACAATACAGATGAATGTAAGGTTACATACAATGTGAGAACAGAGCTGTAATACTTGACCTATTAAGAAGAATAACAATTCATTGTCAAGGTATAGGGAGGGATGCAGAAGGGGGAGAGATGGAGGGGTGGGAATAAGTGCATCAAGTAAGTGCAAAAGTGACAGGAATACCCTCCTACACACTTCTAGCTCCCACTCACAGCGCTTGATTATAAGCATCCCTGTCCAAAGCCCCCAAGATGTCCTACAAGCAAGCACTCAATCTGGCAGGTAAACTCACGTACAGCTTGCAACCAAACATAGAAGAGAGACCCCAAATTTGACTGCCAGCACTACTCAAAGTGACTCTCCTTGCTGATGGTGTAAATACTATTTAACCATTTAAAAATGGGTCACTTTGCTTCCCTTAATGCTACAGTAGGAATTCATTTGGCACAAGAGTCTTCATTAACTGTGATTCTAGTAATATTGATTATCTGGTCAACTGTTCCTTTGGGTCCTTCTATGTGGGCAAACCCACTTGTCCTTTCAAGATCCATATTGGCAAACACCTTAGAGCCATAGAAAAGAAGGATGATACTGATGCCCTCTGCTTCATGTCAAAACCCAGCTGAATCCTGAGGACCAAAGATTTTATTTTTGTGGTCTACAGAAAGTAAAACTGGACAAGAGAAGAGGTGATCTAAACACCCTTATATTAAAGAGAGAGGCACTATGGGTGGCACAGTTGAGGGGTCATTTTCTACCAGGGCTGAATGTGAAAAATAAACATAATGCAGTTGATAAAGAAATGATGACTATGTATGCTTACAGTACTTGATTAATATGTTTCTTTTTTTTATCACCATTCTATTTTTCTCACCATGCAGCCACAGTCCTGCTGTACATTCAGCCACCGCTCCTACCTTCACCTCAAACCCTGAAACCGACATGCCCAGCTGGCATATGTAGCTATGACTGTCAAGAGGGGCTCCCCCTTCAGCCCCCGCAGCCGGCTAGGATCCACTACCGGCACATGCTTATTTCAGGCATCGTCGGCCGGTGAAGAGAGTGGCCATCAAGCTGCCTCGGACCATGCTGCCTTTACCCTTTTTCTCCCAATGGGATCACGGACGTGCAAAGACGTCCATACACAATGTGCAGATGTCTACCATGCTCCCCCCCAGCTGAGCACCCACGCCACTGCAGTTCCTCCAGGCATCTCCAGCGACTGCCAGAGCATGGTGTGCACCCACCCCTTTCCCCAGGACTAGGAAAGCTATCATCAGATGCTGGATCCTAGTCCTCCCCTGCTGACACCTGATGACCTGGGTTCATTCCCAAACCTGGATCATGGGTGTGGAGCTAGGTGTGGTGTCCAGTGCCTCAACCCTAAGCACCACTGGGCCAGCCGATTAATATGTTTCTGATTTTTCCCTTTTCCAGAAACCTACATCCTTGGGCAACCACATTTCCTTTCTGCACAACTAAATGAGGCACTGGCAAACTATCAGCCTGTGCATCAGTATGTTAGTGGTCCTTGAACCCAGTACCTGATACAGGAAGATATGAATTTTAGTGTCCATTATCTGTGTAGCTTAGTAACTAAATCTGTTTCAGGATCTAATTTATTAAGCCTCAACATGTGAAAGACTGGTAACCACCCTGTATCAAGTATGATGTTTTTAAACTATAGTTCACTCTACTGCACTTTTACTGCACTGTACCTTTAAACACAACAGGCCCGATTCACAAAAGGGGATTAGAGGAGCACAAGCTGTGGCAAATAGAAGCTTGTGCCAAGGCCCAGTACACCAGGGACCCTGCACCAGTTTCAGGTACAGGAGGGGTCCCAGTGCCTAAGTCCCCACACTTGTGGCAACAACTCCCATGTGATAAACACCTAGTGCATGGGAGGGGTTTGCTGAAAGCCCCTGCAGCAAAGGCAAGAATTCTTGTCCCCTTCCCTGGTGGTCTAGTGGTCTGCTCTCTCTGATCCCCGATATCACCCTTTTGTAAAATAATATATAATTTGCTCTGTCCTAGTGGTCTAGTGGTCCCCCTTCCCTGATCCCCACTATCTCCCACTCCTAAGATAATAATTAATTTGCCCTGTCTGATGGTCTAGTGGTCCCCCCTCCCTGATATAACTCATTTCTAAGATAACATTTAATTTGCCCCATCCTGGTGCTCTAGTGGTCCCCTCTCCCCCCTCCCCAATCCCTGATATCACCCATTTCTAAGATAGTATTTAATTTGCCCTGTCCTGGTGGTCTAGTAGCCCCCTACACTAGCAGGCAGTGCCCACCACCCTGCTCCATCCAATCCCAAAATGCAGCCAGCAACTGGCACAGCCCACCTCTCACATCTGAAGCTGGCCCGCGGACTGAACTTTCAGTGATCGCCTATTGTATAGTGTATGCGCTCAGGATTATTGATGAGTGTGTACACTGTACAGCAGGTGATCACTAACAGTTCAGTCCAGCGGCCAGCCTTGGAGCTGAGAGTTGGGCTGTGCCAGTTGCCAGCTGCATTTCGGGATTAGGGAGTGGAATGGTGAGCCACTAGACCACCAGACAGGGCAAATGAAATATTATCTTAGAAACTGGTGGTATCAGAAATTGGGGATGGGGGACCACTAGGCCATCAGGATGGGGCAAATAAAATACTCTCTTAGAAATGGGTGAAATTGGGGATCAGGGAGGGAGAAGCACTAGATCACCAGGACAGGGCAAATTAAATACTATCTTAGAAATGGGCAATATTGGGAATTGAGGAAGGAGACCACTAGACCACCAGGATGGGGCAAATTAAATATTATCTTAGAAACGGGTGATATCGGGGATCAAGGAATGGTGACACAATGCTGCAAATTGCCCAACTGTCCCAGAGGGACATATTCTAAGTACCCTTATACCAGTCCTGGCCGGTCTAACCATATTTAGAAAAGTACCCTCAGGAGCAGTTTTGGGAATCACATTTTAGGGAATGTGGCAGCTTGTATCAGCCGCATGCCCCCTAGTATCATGCTGCTGCCAGTTTAGTAGCGTAAGTCTGGCACTAGCCCCCTTTGGTGCAGGCAGCCTGTTTTTGACACAGGCTGCCTTTCTGAATAGCTCCAGGGGCATCTTTTGGTGCAGGGTGCCACTTGCATCATTTATGTTTGATGCAGGCACCTTGAATCCTTCTGGGGACTTTGTGAATCGGGCATAGCACATTTAAAAGTACCAGTTACTTACAACTGAGACTCTTAACAAAGCATATTTGCAAATCCGGATGACTTGCCAGCTCAGCAATTCCTGTCTTTTTGCTACCACCACTGCCTGTTATAACCTGCTGCTCTTTGCCGCTGCATGTATGTATTGCAATTTTGCATGTAAGCAGCACTTTAGAATATACTGTTTTCACACTGCCAGAAACCTTTTTGTATAATGCCAGTTTTTTGCTCTTGGATTTGCTACAGTAATTAGAAGATTTTCTACCTGATGAAACTTGGTGTAATGTGTGGAAAAATACACTACCCGGAGACAGACATAGTTATCAGTTATATTCCT
This sequence comes from Neoceratodus forsteri, assembly GCA_016271365.2. NCBI lineage: Eukaryota > Metazoa > Chordata > Ceratodontiformes > Ceratodontidae > Neoceratodus > Neoceratodus forsteri. The sequence goes on along the minus strand of CM028129.1, from coordinate 807,709,460 downwards.
TCTCATACATCATCAGTCTTGTAACCTTACTGTCTGTGACATCACAATTGGTTTTACTATAGTGCTTTGACAGCGCTTGCACCGACATCCCTAACAGCAATGGACACAATGCCAAGTGTCAGCTTTGTACCATCAGGGATGTCAGTGCATTTCCACTGGGGACTCTGCCCCCCACACCCACTGGTCTCTAAATATCTAACTCTGAGTGAGAGTTGGACTGGGGGGGGTGCAACACTAGAAAACACACTGCCAGTGTCTTCCTCGCACCAGCACACTGACTCGCTGCAGACAGGCAAATTATGTCACTGTGCTGGTGTTCACTGTGTGGGTGTCGACCTTACATCGGCACACCATCATAATTGATCAAGAAGAGTCAGTCAGCCACTGTAAGATCAGGCAATTGTGATGTCGCAATAATCAAGGTCACAATGCTGAACGGGTGTAAAGTGCGAAAGAACAAGATGTGTTGTCTACAGGTAATCTACTGGTCTGTATTTCACACCAAATACTGTAAGATAGAAAACCTTCCTGTGATGCAATAGAAAAAGAAAAATTCTTCATAATCAAAAAGTTGAAACAAGTATAATGAGTCCTTCAGCACTGCTAACAGGATGCTAGGGTGCATTGGGAGAATATTCGCCAGTAGGAAGCAGAAGGTACTGTCACCTCTGTTTAGGTCATTGGTGAGGCCACACTTTAAGTACTGTGCCCAGTTCTGGTGTCACCACCAAAAAAAGGACAAGGACAAATCAGAGATGGTACAAAGCAGGGTGACCAAAATGGTTCAAAGACAATGAAACAGATCCTATGAGGATCAACTAAAGGCACTGAAAATGTATTCACTCGAAACCAATGGCAGAGGGGGTATATGACAGAGAACACCAAGTTTCTGAAAGGATTAAACAAAGTAAACTGTGAAGGGCTATTTACAAGAAACAAAGAAGCTAGGACAAGGGGTCACAAGTGAAGGTTAATGTGGAAAGGTTTAAAAAGGATGTGAGGGAGCAATTTTTAAAGAAATATTGTCTGAGCAATGGAATGGTCTGCCAGCAGAGGTGGCAGACCATTCCAAAATGGCTGGGGTAGAGTGAAGGGTACAGTAGCTTCTCAGTGGGATGAAGGAGGTGGAAACATACAGAACAAAGACTGCACAGATACAATAGGTCCTGGGATATGATAGGTTGATATGGCAGACTAGATGGACTCTCAAGTCTTTTTTCTGTCATTATCATCTACAGTATGTTTATACAGTATGTTTCCAAATTACAACTATTTCTAAAAATTATCATTTTATACTTGTTATTTTGGGTGCTACTTGCTCTTTAAAAATTATAACAGACAGCATCACAGAGGAAGATCTATTGCCCATCAACCTTACAAACTACTGCTGTCTAAAGAGAATTTATAGGGCATGAGAAAGAAAGAACATTTGGTGGCAGAGACTGAATGGTCTGGCTTTCAAAGTCACTGCTAGCTCCATTGCAAGGAAGCTCTGCATGACATTCAGAAACTTGTTATGCCGGCAACATTTGAATTGTATGATGAGTTTGCTGAACTAATCCTTTCAAAAATGCTGCTGGGAGTACAGTACATTTTAAAAATCAAGGTCTTTGACATTCTGACACTGTTAAAGTAAGAGTCTAAAATGTGCTGGTAATATATTATAGACATTTCTTTGAATTCACTTTCAGTGAAGAATAGTCAGACCCAACATAAGACGTCATTGTTCTACTGCAGAAAGAAAAGTTTCTTGCTTGCAAGATGTTTTTCAGCAAAGCTGTCACTTTCCATAACTTATTGTCTCAATAGCTTCCAAAAGTTATAAGTGAGGCCCATCATTTATGTGGATTTGTGGCCACACAACTTGTACTGTGACACAAAATACATGTACTGCCATTAACATCACTATTATTGATGTTAGTTTTTTTTTTCAATCAACATTTTCTTTTTTATAGGTTCAGACAGCATAAATTTAGCTATGGAGAAAATTACCAATTTAGAATAGCTTTTGACACGTTTAAACATTCATCAGCAAATGGGCTAGAGATATTTTTCTTAAAGAACTATGAGAAAGTCAATCTAATTGGACATATATTGAGTTCTTCTTAGTTCCCATTCCAAATGGGCAATATCTGTTTTCTCTTTAAATCTCAACATACTGTACCTTCCAATTGTTACTTAAGATTTACATGGTTCTCCAGGAAGAGCTGTAAGAGTTTTATGTCCATGTTTTTAATAATATACAAATATAATTCACTGTCTACCATTATTTGTCAGTTAGATGGATGTCAAGGCTTTGTCAACTTTCTATCTTTTGTTTTTCTAGTGCTGTCCAAAAAAGAATGGTTAAGTTGTTGAGAGGTTCCACTTTTTTAAAGTGTTGTAATCATGTCACCAAAAAGAAAACAACTGTCCACTGACTCACTACATAATCTATGTTTCACAAACTTTGCCTCTGAAAACATCAGAAAATAAACAATATGCTGCACTATTCCCCCCCAGCTTAGCTGTGCAGAGTACCTGCCTTTGAAGTGTTCTGATAGGAGAGAAGAGGTTGCAAGGGCAATATGGAAGTAGTAAGGAGGATCCAGAATGAGAAGGAGGAATTATGGAGAAAAATAAGAAAGACACTGTTAAAAAAATGAAAATAAATAAATACACAGAAACGTGGAAAAGTTACAATGAGTGTAAATGACTTACTACTATACATGTAAAAACAACTGTAATGAACACAACACGTATTTATGTTATACTGCTAATTTCTAAATTAATAAATAATGCATGAGTGTATTGCTATACTCAGCTGTATCACACATTTTGGATAAATGATCCAGCACTGGATGTATACAGTATCATACAACAAGCATTTGTCAATGCCGAATGTTTGCTCGCTGGCATTGGTAGTGTAGACCCCTGATGCCTGTCAGTCCCTATAGGGTGGGGCATTATGGTCGGAAACCCTAACACCTCAGGCATTCATTGGTATTTTCATTCCAAATTTTCAACATGGGTTTTCTGTGACCCCCACCTTATGAACAGTGGCAATATCAGTTCAATAGCTGAAAGCTGATTTTGCACAGCGACTACGCCATTTGGCACCACAGGTGCAAAAACACGTTTCGAACAGGATGTGAAAAATGGCAGCTGTACTGTTCATGGGGAGGTGTAAAAAATGTCAACGTTGAAAATCTGCAGTGAAAATATAAAGAAAACTGGTGAAGTCATGAACATGTGTAGAAACTGCGCAACACACATACGTAATGTAATTAGTTTGGGAATTTTTTACAGCAGATTGTCAACAAAGGCATTTTGGGACCACTGCTCATGAACAGTGTCACTGTGATTTTCTTAATCTGTCCCAAACAGTGATTTCCCACAGCAACCACACATTTCTGTGCTGGAAGTGCGAAAACACATTTTGGCCATGGTGTGAAAAATGACAGCTGTACTGTTCATAAGAAAGTGTGGAAAAATGTCAGTGGTGAAAATTTGGACTGAAAATATTACAAATTCATGAACTCACGAGGATGTGTGGAAGCTGTGCAGTGCTCGCTCGTAACACAGTCATTTTATGGACTTTTGTCACCAAATTTTTAACATAGCCATTTTAAGACCTCTGCTCATGAGCAGTGTCACTGTGATTTTTTTAATCTGTCCTGAATATTGATTCGCACACCAACTGCGCCATTGTGCACTACATGCATGGAAACACATTTTGGGTGAGATGTGAAAAATGACAACTATACTGCTCATAAGGAGGTGTGGTAAAATGGCAATGTTGAAAATCTGGAGTGAAAATATTAAAAATTCGCAAACTTACGAGCGTGCATAGGAACTGTGCAATGCACGCTCGTAAAACAGTCATTTTTTGGAATTTTTTCACCAAATTTTCAACATAGGGTTTTTTGTGGCCTACCTCATGAACTGTGACACAGTCATTTCATAAATCAGTCCCCAAAGGTGGTTCCATGCAGTGACAGCAAAATCACCTTTCGGGATCAAATAACAAAATGATGGTGTCAGAATTCGTGAGGTGGGGTCCCAAGAACCTCATGTTGAAAATTTGGTGAAAAAATCCCCAAAAATGCCTGAGATATGCATCAAAGTTGAAAAAAAACTATTTATTCCATTATACAGCTTACCTGCATTTCCTCAATTCGCTGTCGGCTTTGAAGAGTGCAGACGTGTTCCTGGTCCATCGAAGATCATCACGCTGGCCTCTGGAGGTAAGTATGGGGTGAGGGGGCCGTGTGAGGAGGCAGGGTGAGCAGATGTTGAGCGCAGGGTCAAGACAGTCAGCAAGGGTCCATTTTTTCTTACTGAGCATGTTTTTTTTAAAAGACGATGCAGGACTTTTGCCACACTGGGGTGGGCTTCCAGCGTGGCAGCTGGAAGGCTGTTTGGGGCAGTGAAGCTGACAGGGGATTGGGCACCCCTGTCAGCCATATGACTGTTGCCACTCTGGGGTGGGCTCCCAGCATGGCACCTGGAACTCTGTTGGGGGGAGCGCAGTGGAGCCAAAAGAGGACTGGGCACCCCCATTGGCCATACAGTGTGTGTGAAGGGGAGTGCATGAGCACGCTGGGGTGGGCTCCCAGTGTGCTACTTGTTATGAGGGATGGAGCTGTCTATGACAGCTGATTCAGTGTGGTGCTGACATGTAGGCACTTTGCATACTGCCGACGTAGCAGTATGCAAATTGTCTACATGTTACCACTGCTGATTGCAGTGTTTTTTTTGCCTTCAGCTGTATGCCACTGCATCTGAAGGGCTGTCATAGACAGCTCCGACATTCATTGGTGGGGTGCACCCGCACCTGCAAAAGGTAGCAGGGCATTGGAAGTGGGGGAGGCAGACCTATGAATGTTTGTATGGTGGCACTATGTTTCTTGCACACGCGTGCAAGCAAACATAAAAATGAGCTGCAGGTCATCTTTATTTTGTTGTTTTTCTCCTTTCTGCCACTTTCTTTTGTATGCTAACAGTATGGCTGCAATGAGTGTGTCAGTCTTGTCATTGTACCGAAACAAAGATGGCATGATACGATATGGAATATGAGGTGTGATACTAACAGATTCTGCCACAATGAGACAAGGTCCACACGCTTCCCTTCAGTCAAAGGTTTCCTGACAATTATTTGGATAATCTTAAAAATCATACCCTCTGAAAAAGACATGAGTTTAGGAAAAAAACTGCATGATTTATACAACATGGGGTGGTTTTGTTTACTTATTCCCAACTTTCATGATTACTGTAAGGCAAATACTGTTTGGATTCTAAATGTTAAAACATAACATAAATTATCTTTAAAAATGCCACAGTAATGGAGGTGCCAAGGAATCATAATACATGGAGCAGTTTGGTGTGGGATTTTGAATGCCTTGACAGAGTTAGGTAGGGTACTTTAGTGTATATATTTAGCCTACATCTTTCTGGTCCTTAGGTGAATTAGCGTATACTACTATAATATGGTTGCCATTATTTCTTATTAATTTCCCATTGCTGAGAAATCCTGTTATCCACTCTGATCACATCACTGAAATAGGCAACAGATGACTGACATATCAATTCACAGACTGTTATTTGCTGAAGTGACATCACTGTGGCAAATAATGGGGAGGCAACTGACATATCAATCATCCATTACCCACTACAGTGATGTCACACATTTGTTCCCAGCTTGTAAAACGAAAGTAACAGAACCTTTTTTCAACACAAAGTATGGTAATATGCCAAACTAAATGAAACTGACAGTCCTAAAACAATATGTAAAAAAAAACACACTAAACCAAAATAATTGAGTAACGTAGCCCCCAACTGGTGTCATACCATATAACTGCCTGAAAAATTTAAGTAACAGGAAGCTCCTCACAACACACAGTAAGACTGACTCCCATGACCTCATACTCTACAACCCTGCCTGTGAAACCAAAGAAAAAGGACCTGCTAACAACAAAACCAAGGTACTGTAACACTGCCCATTACCTTAACATACCCAAACTAAATGAGACAGTCCTGAGGAACACATGTATGAAAAATATAGGTACTTACATGAACTTGTAAAAAAACTCCTTCACAAAGTAAAACAAACTAGAGAAATCTCAAAAAACAGAAGTGCACGGTGCTGGATTTTCAAAGGGTCCTTAGATTCACATAAGCTGCATCAAGCAACCACCTTGTGTCAAATCTAGGTGCACCAAATAATGTGCACTGTATTTTGCAAGAAAAGCATTCTCCATGGTAAAGTCCCCCAAACTGATGCAAGAAGTCCACTGCATCAAACAATTAACTTGTGTTCAGAGCTCAGTGCTCATGTTACATACTGTAGCTGGATGCTGTAGGTTGTACTTGGATACAGAGTCCAGACCAGTAGGTAGGATAATGCTTGCAAGGTACTAGTAGTATGAAATGATTCATGCTTAGATACTTTAGCATAGACATGAGCAAGTCAGTGATTACAGCACATATGAACTGGATAGCATATGCAAGGTGCTTAGATGCTTGAACTGATGAGTCACTTGTTGTGATTTGATAGTTTTGGCCTTTCTCTGTATCCCACCATAGGAAGGATGCTTAGTCCAGTATTATGAGACCTCCCAAAAATAATATCAATGATTGTTCTGTATTCAACTGTTGAAGGTGTCGAGTAGGATGACACCCCCAAGAAAAATGAGTAGCAGTATGATCACCTCCTCCAACTCCGGAGGTTGTGACCAGTAGCATGCAGGACAGGAAAACCCCTCTTGGAGGGAAACCTCTGAAGACCCATGGCTACTGACTTGCCTGTCCTTCTGTGCATGCTAAAGGAGTGCAATCCTAAACAAAATGTTTATTTAATCGGCTAATCTGAACCCCAAAGTTGTACAACCTGGTCCAGAAAATGGAAAACTGAAGAAGTATTGAATCGTGACATATCAGGTAAACACAGCAAACATCATCCTAGTAAACTCCAAGGTCAAGAATTCATGTGCAGGTCAGAATGATAGTAGAGTGGAATCCATGATCAATATAAGTTGAGAGTGACGAGTTGCAGCAGTGAAGCACTCCAGCAGATGAGGATGACCTCACTTTCCAGAGGAGAACCAGGAATCAAAGGCTCAGCATCCATGTCCAGAGATGGAGGACTGTTGGGTCATGTTCCGCTTGCCAAGCGTAGTAAATGAAGGCCGGGACGATGAAGCACAGGGACTGGTGTAAGCTGCTGATCAGGGAATGGAGTAGTAGGAACCTCCAATCTGGAGAGGGGAAGCAAGTACATGAAGTAGGTAGAGATCATAGTGCGAATAAGTAGATATATGTCAGATGTATTTCCAGCTCACGAGGAGTGACGTAGGTTGTAAATCGGAGAGTTAGTCATGCTGACTTCTAGGCCCTGTAAAGGTTAAGCAGATAGTATGAGCTAGTAATGTAAATAAGTGGACCTGTACGTAGGTCAGTTGTAGTAGTAAGTAAAGCTGCATGATGCAGGCATAGTAGCAGGGAAGCAGTATTGCATATCTTATGTGCGGCATACAGGGAGAAGCATGAAGAATAGTTTGATGAGTCCTGCATGGTCGAGCTTATGAGTCGTAGATGGTGATAATAGAAGAGGCTGAGACAAATGAAGCAGCATCATCACAGGATCCAAAGCCTTAGAGCATAAATCAGGATAGGTAGGTCTTCTGGATAAGCTCAACTAAGAGTCCTGATAAGAGTGTAGTAGTAGTAATTTCATATAACTGAAGCAGCAGGGCAGAAGCATCCACACATAGATGACAAATGGCTAAGCAATCCAGATATGAGTCCATGGTTAGGGGCTTTCTAGGGCTGGCTGACACAGCAGCAGGGTAGGCATTTAGTAGAATATTAGAATCTCCAGGCCCAAAGCTGGGCGAGGCAGGTGTAGAGTAGAAATAGTTAAAAACCCCAGGCCCGATAGGCAAAAACAGGTCATAGAAGTAGACGATAGGAGAATATGAACTTCCAAGGCCTAAGCAGGGTGAGGCAAGTGTAGAATAGAAGTAATTAAATCCCCAGACCTGATGGGTGAGGCAGGTCATAGAAGCAGGCTAATATGATGTAGTAGAATAAGTTCAATGGACCTCCGGGCTCCTAGGGGTGCAGGTCTGTCACGGTGCAATACGGTGAACCTCTGGCCCCGCAGGGTAAGGCAGATTGTAGACAAGTGGGAGATAGAGTAATAGTAATGTCTAACTGCATGCAATGCAGAATTAGTAGCGACATAGTAAGGAATGGATTGCAAATGGCATTGTAAATGGCAGCATAATCCTGAACCCATTCTGTGCAGTGTAGAATTATATTTTGAGGCAATTTATGAGCACAGTAGAAAGGTGCTGTAGACTGGGTTTCTGAGGATTGAAGATGCAATGAAAAGACCTGGGTGGAGAAGTTGGCAACTTGACCAGAGGTATTAAGAATCATGATACCTTAGAAGATTTGTGTCTTAAGCTTAAGCCATGATAAGGAAGGCAGAATGGAATAACGCTGGGGGCTGGAAGTTCTGACAGGAGACAGCAGTAGTAACTCCAAAGGATTTGAAGCAGTATAGCAAGAAACATCCAAGGGAATTGAGGTGACTATCCTGAAATGCAGTCCAGAAAGAAATCCAGTGAAACGAAGGAGCTCATCCTTGACAGGAGGACATACATGGAGCAGGCGGGGTGAGGGCTGCATGCGTCCAGGATCAGAGTAAGACTGAAAGTGAGGAATAACTGGCAGTGCATTCGATCTTGGGAGGTCGAATGAGTAAGTGACCTGGAATGAAGGCATCTGGCAGATGGAGATCCATGGAGAGTAAAGGCAGGAAACCAGCTAGACCCATATGCAGGGTAAGATAAATGGCTGGACCGCATAGGTCAGCTGAAGGAAGGGGTAGAGAGTGAGCAAATGGGCTCCATGAAGGCTGGCAGACCACGATCCATACACAGGGCAATGAGGAGCAATGAAGCATGCTAGGCGAAGCCCTCGCATGACTAGCGATACAGCCAGACCACATGTAAGCCAGGCGGAAGGAATGAAATGAGTCAAGCTAGACCCCATGTAGGCTAGCAAGACCAGAATGTCACCACTGAGGGTCACCCAGCAGCACATGCATCCTGGGGCCAAGGTGAGTAATGCTGCTAGAATGTCAGGAAAGCCTCAGCCATGTGAAGAGTTACGACTGGGGTAAGCAATAAGACTATGGCAATCATGGTAAGCTGGATAGCAGCATAGTGCATAGGGGTAGATGCAGAAATTATATAAATGTAGTGGGATAGTGAAGCAGGATGCTTGGCAGCATGCCATAGAATGAACCTAGTGTCATTGCATTTCAATCCGATTCGGAAGCCAGCTAGCAAGCCCATACTGGCGTAATAGTAGCAATCCATGTTACCACAGCTAGCAGGTCTCAGTTCCACATCACAGACTTTTAAATTGCTCCAGAGGTAGTAATGAAGATGCAGCATAAGGCCTGCAGTACCGGTATAGGTTGAAATAAGGACCAAAGTGAGGCAGGGACAACGAGCTAGTTGGCAGCCAAAAACCAGAAATATGTATGGAATAGGGACTGCTGTAGAGATTAGCCGAGGCAAGTTCCCAATGAGTAGCAACACCATTACATGCTGGAACAGCAACAGCGGCAAATACAATGGCCTATAAAAAGGGGATAGTAAGAAAGGGGAAAAACAACACTGCAGGCATCCAAAGCAGTATGGAATAAGACTCTGTATTGTTGCGTTTGCATTGTGCCAGCCAAAGTGACAACATAAGAGGTCTGTCATATTGCAAGTAGTGCATGAAATGCTGTAAAATAGTGGTATACCGGTATAGCAGTCCCAAGTATTTATCCAGGTATTGTGAAGCTGACAGCCTTTGCCAGATGCTTGGTTTATGTGCAATAGATGGGGAATAACCAGCACTGCAAACCTGCACAGCCCCCAGAATAATGAATAGTGGTAAGCAGGAGTGCTACTTCAGATATTTCGGTAGGTACAGAAACGCGAAGGCGAACTCAGGCTGCTCTGAGACGAATCCGTACGATGTGAGGAAGGAGAATTCTGAAGAGGAGGGAAGGCTGATAGGTTCCAGAAGCAGATGGTCGAGCGACGAAGGGGAAGTAGCCCAGGACCTCAGTGCAGCAGCTAGGAACGGAGCCTGTCTCAGCATGGCATTGGCCACAAAAGGGTGAGTGGAGCTTGCAGTAGAGTGGACGGAAGCTCACTGGGTAAGGGAACGCAGACTGAAATGTGCATGACTAGGCGGTAGCAGGGCAACAGCTCCTTGAATTGAAGAAAACAAAATACAGAATGAGTGCAGAAAGAAATGAGTAATGCAGAGAAGCAGGCTAGGAGTCATGCCAGAAGGTGGAGGAAAGTGAGTGGTCACCGAAACATAGGCAATAGGAGAGGAGCAAGTGAAAATCCCCAAAAAGAAGGCATGAAAACACAGCAAGCAGGGGTGGGAGAGAGCAGAGGACAACAAAACCAGCAGAGAGCAGGAGGCAAGGGGGAGGGGGGCAGCAGAAGGAGGAAAGAGCAGCTGAGCCCCAATACCACCACTAGTGAGTGCGACTCACTCTAAGCAGGGCGGTGTACAGCCTACTGGCTTAAATAGGATGTGGGGGAGGTGCTCTTCCCCCACTTAACTTCAAGCATGGCTCTACATATGATGCAAAGGATGAGAATGACACAAGTTGCACCAATAAATGGTGCACGCTGAGTCAAAAAAATGACTCAAGGGTAAGCTTGAAGAGGGGATGTGGGATAACAGATGGACCAGCCACACAACTTCAGCTTCAACACACAATCAATGTGTGATGTTTATTTAAGACACAGGGAATAACCTTAAGCAATGGCATATCCCTTCTTCAGTACATCAGGTTGCAGCAACAGACAATACATGTCTTTCCGCTGCACTTAATCAGCACCTACTGACCCACTGATCTCCTGATCTAGCTTTTAAGTGAACATTATTTCATCCCTGTGTTGGTCTTGTGTGTTTGGGTGATGGGGAGCTCAAAAAAACAAAAATAACAAAAAAAAAAAACAAGCTAAAGACAAATATCCTTAGTATAGAAGGACTGAAGCAAGGGTTACCCCAAAGGAAATTGGTAATAAAGCCAAGTTATAAAGAAACACAACATCATAGATACCTGCATAATGCAATGGGATGTATATGCAAGTCACCATGAAATGTTAGGCTTGTTCAGCTTAAAGTAGGAATGCATGGTGCCAAAGGGCCTATCAGACAATCTGTAATTTACATGTATTTTAAGTAACACAACTAACTTAATTTTTATAATACAGTCCCCTAGTAACTTTTTACCTTTATCAAAAACACCTAGTGCCATAGTATTTTCAGCATTTAGTGGTTTCATACACATAAGGCATATACATCAAGATATTTTATGACATAGTGCTATTGCATAGTAAATCCAACAATGAGGAACACAGCCTTTTGTTTTACATCTGCTCAGAGGTCACCACAATAACCTCCCTCTATGAGGACCTGAGATGGAAAAGAAAGATTAAAGAGGACAGTATAGCATAGCCAAGAAAGGGGAGGGGGTGCCCATAGGTGGCCAACTTTATGGACTAGAAACTGTAAAGGATAGATTAGGCTAAGAAATAGAAGAACTGTTGCAACAGATTTAAGAAAAAGGTTGGTCCTCAAGAGTGGCAGGACCTCCCTGTCACAAAGCTCAGTCAAAAAAGGTGCAAGTTGAGTAAAAAATGATGCAAAGCACAAGAATGACGCAAGCTAAGTCAACACAGCAGATGAAATGACCAAGACTAAACCCCCAAAATGTTGTAAACTAGTCCTGCAGGGGAATATTGACCCTTAAAAGTATTAGCATCTGGTCTGACCACCTGCTATGGGCCTCTTTATATGCTCTAGTGTCCCTTAGATCAGCTCTAGCTTGTCTAACAACGACATGCATTTTAGGCACAAGGACAGGACTCGCTTTCCTTGAAAATCCCAGCTAAGGGGATGGTGCATTATTTTGGTGATGCAGGCATCTCTTCTGACATGGCATAGGCATTTGTTTGGTGCAAGCAAGGCACAAGCCAGTCTGGCATATGCAGACCTGTTTTTGATGCAAGCATCATTTGAAAATCAGAACTGATGCAAGTTTTAATGCATCCTGCGCCTTGAGTCAGTTGTTTTTGATGCAAGCACCCAGTGTCATTCTCCGGCCTATGAAAATACTGGCCACTGTGTTCACAGGGTCAACAAATAATCAACAAAATTAAGCAGTAGCCCTCAAAATATCTAATTATATTTGTAAACTACAACAATATAAGCTGTTGCTCTAAAACACAGCTGGTAGTTTTCATTTAAACAGCTACCAAATATTTACTGTACTTAAGAAAAGAAGAAAACAAGTGTGTTTTTAGAGGAAAAACAGACTCTTTTGGAAAGCAGTTGGGCCCAGAAGAATAAATAACTGCAAAGCATCTGGGCAGTGCATCACACAGGCGCCGAGACAACTTGAACTGGAACTACAAATTGAAATAGGATACTAGATATAATGTCCTAGGTAAAACCTGGAGTAGATTATTTTACTTAAAAGCTGCATTTCAGTTATCACCTGCACTAACATTTTTAAATGCATTTCTCCTATCTACTGTAACTGATTAGACATGGCTGCCTGTGAAGAACTCAGAAATCATTTAATCTCATGGAGCTGAAAGCAAGAAAAGCAACTTAAACTTCAGCCTATGCCTTATTTTGCCCCCATCATTACTACATGACATTACAGTACCACCTTGTTCTTCACAGGCCCCCATTTATAATCCTCTATATAAAAACTGGAGAGCATTTTTTCCCATAGGGAAACCCAGTTATAATTTGCCATTATAACCTGTGGGTTGTAATGGCAAACATGTGACATGTTTCCCTCACTCCAGGCATGCGCAAGCCTTCACTGTCCCCTTTCTCAGTGCTCTCTAGTTCACCACCAATAGCACCCAGTGGTAAGTAAAAAAAAAAAAAAAAAACTTGTCTCTCACACTGAAGATCACAAATCCTTCCTTAAACAGGTGCTCCTACATTAAACCTTAAAATGGAAAGTTTTCAGCAGCTGCGGATGGTGGACCACACTTCATCTAAACTGGACAGCGACTGAACAGTGATGTATTTGTATTTTATATAATTGTAGTGAGAAAATGCTCCCCATCAATTCTTTAAAATAAAAATGGGCCGGGACATATATTCAAAACTTTAAACTGGGTACAAACAGTTTGCGCAGGGTTAGCACCAGGTTTGTGCGTATCTGCTATATTCAAAAGGTCAAATATCATGGGCAAACTGCATTAGTGCTGGGCAGAAGTATAATGTATGTAAGAGGCACACTGAGGGGGCATGTACATGAATGCAGGTGCAATGCTATATTCAGCAAATAATACCACACAAAGTGTGTTTGCGTGACTTAGCGCAACATTTTGCATGGTGCAAATTACTGCCCAGGAAAAGGTACTCTTAACTCTGGGCAATCCAGCTTTGTGCAACCTTTGCATGGCTTTGTGTAACCCTAATCAGTAAGTACTAAACATAGAAATAAACCAGACATAGAAGAAACATGCTGCACATGGATGTCATCCCTATGATGCCATCATCTGCCAGCAGTCCCAGCCATGCTAGGCAGTAAGTGGTGACCCGGCTCCCAGTGGACACCATGGCAGTGTGGCCATACAGCACACACCTATAGACCACCCTTTGGTGGATACCAACAGAAGCCAGCACACATATGCAGCACTGTGGATGTGGAGGGTGTTGAGGGGAGGGGAGGGTGTACAGGTGGCCAAAGCTGTACCACAGACTGGGTGTGGCCACAAGGCTGGGACAAGCCACACAGTTCAAATGGTCCAGTGTTGGGAATACCCCAACACCAGTGTCCCTGTCTGATGGTATGTGCCCCCCAGCCACATACCACACATATGTGCAGACACCACAGCACACACAGCCAGCCTGTATATGTCACTGTGAGTATTCCATGCCAGTGGTGCAGCATCCGTGGGTTGCACAACAGCATAAAAGTAAAGTCCACTGTCAGCACACACCTACAAGTTGGGCCTGTCACTGTGCACAGTACAGTGGTCATTGATACCCTACACACCATTGGCATTGCTGTGTCCCTAACACTACTGGCTCCCTTGCTACTGTAGTGTCTGCTGTGCACTGTAGCAAGAACTACAGTTTGACAATTGCATGCAACACCACCACCTGTGCCTGTTGTTATCCATGGACCAGCATCCCTGATTGACCCCATACCTTGCAGACAGCAATGCCTAGGGCACAGTCACTTATCATATAAGCATAAGTGTAAGGATCTGAGTTCTACTGTATTTCTACTGAGAATCATAATGCATTTGCCATCATTCTAATTGTATCACTTCGGAGACACCTCCATTTATACCATTGTATAATCATTAGTTAGACAATACTGCCATCTTCAGTTCTAGTACAGAACAGCAATTGTCTATGCAATTATGTATGTAACCTCAAGTGGTCTTTACAAATACAGGTCCTTTGTTTAGTTATCTTGTCTTTCTGCTAGCTCAGTATGCTTTCCCAGGCCAGTAAGAAGTCAGGTTATTTGCCACTATCCAATGATAATACTTTTATATATCTTTTTGGTATTTGCTATGGTTTTTATCAGGGGTATAAGACCCTTTGTATTGCAACTTTTTCTCTAAGAAGAAAAGACTGTTGCTGCCTATAGGTAAGAAAGATTGGAAGTGTTCTTCCTGGTGCTTATCACTGTGATTTGGTTGTAAGCCAGCTTTATATACCAGCAATAAATCACTTTATGTGCTGGACACCACTTGTCTGTCGTTTCTACACTTTTGTGCAGTTCCAACAAGAACCTGAGAAAGGTAATTTTATTACCCAGTTACATTGTGCTGTGTAGTCCCCTGGGGCACAATATGCTATGCGCAGTTCTGTACAAATGTAGCCTGCAGCTATCACCATGCAGTGCCAGACTGACCTATAGGTGGAGTTGTAGGCAGACCCAGCCAGCCCCTGTACTTCCAGATTGACCTACTGGTGAAGCTGAGGGACCCTGCAATAGCGTTGGGCAAACTGCATGCAAATCAGGACATAATGAGATGCTAATCTGAATGTTTTCCCACAGACTGCCTAAGTAGTCTCATCTTCATGTCACATTTGAATATAGCAAAATGTTGCCCTGGGCAAATGTGATATCACCAGGCAAACAGCTTACTGTAGCTCTGCGCAAAACCTGCACAAATGTGCTTGCACTATGCAAATGTTTCAGACACATTGTACATTTCTGCACAATTTAATTTCACAGGCACTGGTGCTTGCAGCCTTAATGAATCCACTTCTTTGCTAGCACACACATTGGCCCCATAGTCCACCTCTACCTTCCTTCACATTACTGTGAACTGGGATGCTGTTGTGGTTTGCACTTCCTGGTGCTATATTCAGAGCTGTCTTATTTCCTGGGCTATCTGCACTCCCAGCCCAGTTTGCCCAGCTTCCTTAGCATGCTATATTCAGCAGGTTTAGCACCAGGGCTATCCCTTTTGAATATAGCAGAGTTTTGATTCTGGGCTAATTTACCCCGAGGCAAAGTTCTGAATATCTGGTCCAGAGTGGTGTGTAAAACTTGATTTTTACACACACCCTCAGTTTTGGATGCTTGAATAAACCCCTCAAACTTTGCTCTTGGTTTTTATATAGCATCCAACACCTCAGGTGTGTGTAAAAATCTTGTTAAACACACCACTCCATATATTATTCCATATATAATTTGGAACAACAGTAAAGAATGATAATGAGACATCACTTCAGATGCCATTTAGAGTATTACCTGCCAAAAGTTATTAATGTTTCAGCTGAATGTTGTGACTTAACAGATTTTTTATTTTTATTTTATTTTTATTTTATTTTAAGATGATAGCCTTTTACTTTAGACAGAAATTTTACAAAATTATGTTGAGTGGTATTTTAGGCATACATTTTGTGTTACACAAAAACTGATTTTCCAAGACACCCAAACCAACCCAGTTGCCCTACTAGTACCATATGTGTCACAATTAAAGTCTGCACAAGTTTCTAAATTTCAGAGTTCTGAATGATTTTGAACCCCATTTACTATTTATAGAACATTACAGAGTATTTGTATCAAGCTTTTCAAAAGGTTGTTTGATCAGTGTGGTCCATCCTGTAAAAGTAATATACAACGGCAAGGCCATATTCCAACAGATCCTCGAATATAGTATTATTCTTGTACTCCTGATTTACCATATTTATATATGATTAGTTGTTGCAAAGCTTAAATTCGCTGGTGAAGTTCCAGCAAAGTCAGTAAATAACAGAAAAGGAGAGGGATGTGGGGATTATAGTCTACTCAAACCTTAATGTAGGAATCCAATGTTGCAGGGCAGTGGGAAAGGCCACTGGAGTGTTGGCATGCATAGGCAGGGGCATTACTAGCAGAAAGAGAGAGATAATATTTCCCCTTTACAAAGCCATGGTGAAACCGCGCCTGAAGTATGGGGTTCTGTTCTGCAGGCCACATCTCTGCAAGGGTATAGATGCATTGGAGAGGGTTCATAGAAGGGCAGCCAAGATAGTGCATGGTATGCAGGGAAAGTCATATGAGCAGAGGCGTAAGGAGATGAATCTGTACATGCTGAAGACAAGGAGGGAAAGGGGAGATATGATTGAAACTTTTAATATGTAAAGGGGCTCAATAAAGTGGGAGAAGAGGGTTTACTTAAGAGGAAGGAGGGGGTCAAAACTAGAGGGCACAGCCTCAGACTGCAAGGAAAAAGAAACATGGGCAATGTGAGAGGGTGTTTCTTCATGGAGAGGATGGTGGAGCCTGGAATAGACTACCAGAGTGGTGGGGGTTAAATCAGTGGAAGAATTCAAGAGGGCATGGGACAAGCATATGGGGCTGAGTATTGGGGGGTAGGGTGCAGGCTGGCAGGGAGGAGGAGGTGTGGGGGGGAAGGGCAGACTAGATGGGCCAGTATGGTCCTTTTCTGCCATCAAGCTTCTATAATTCTATGAAATTCGCCTCTACAGAGCAATCTGGAAATTTTTGCTATTAGGCCCAAAATTCACCTACGTGATTTTGCTGCAAGCAGCAGAATTTCACTCACAAGTGGTGGAATTTTGACCACGATTAGTGAAATTTCGCCATTTGCAGTGAAATTTCACCATTCATGGGTGAAATTTCACACTTTGCGGGTGGAGCTTTGCACTTCACTTCCGTGAATTAATACAGGAATTGCACTAAATTCACAGATTAATTTATGAAGCAAAGTTTCCTAACTTCACCCATCTCTACATATGATTCTAAGTTTTTTTATCATGTATGGTAAGGCACTGTTGTGTATGGAAATCCATACATCTGAGAAAGTCATTCTGCTGCAGTAGTGATGTAGCTACTACAGCAGAATGACTTTCATTCTGCTGTAGTAGCTATGACAAAATACAAGCATCGCCATCAGCATGATTCATAAGACAGAAGGTGGTTGAAGCATCATGTGCATGAGCTAGCCAGTAGGTACATGGTGGGATGTGCAATTGGCAGAGGACAGACACTGACTGCTGTAACCACAAAAGGCAAGCAATTGTTTTTTTTTTTTTTTCCCCAGACACTATATAAAACAGTGTATGAGAGCCCAAATACACTACACTATTCTTAAACTTTGTGGTTTTCATGACAACAGATGGACGTCTTGAACTTTGCTCCCATGGTCTTTGTTGTCATGGTAACCACTCAGTGTAAGAATACCATTGTGTATGGGCTCTCCTACACTAGTCCATGTATTCAGTATATTGTAAACATGCCCTAAAGTATCTCAAAACCATTGCTTTGTGGCAAACTCTGCAACCTCTTTAAAATATCATAATTTAGAGGGCTAGGAAAAATCTAAACATATATTTTATTTATATATGATAGGAACTCAGTAGCACCCCTATAGTTAGGACTGAGCAAGCGGTTCTATGTTAAACCCCAAATTTTGCACCTTAATTGCTTTGGCAGCATTTGACAAAATTAGCTGAAACTGTGCATGTGTTGTCTAGGAGGCAAGGTTTAAATCTGTGGACAGTTTTGTGATACAAACATACGAATGTGCCAGCAGAAACAGACCACCCGGTCTATCTAAGTCTGCTCGAGTGTGCAGCCAACACCCCTAGTTTGCAGCTGCCTCAACCCCCCCTCCCTTTTGTCATCCCACTGCCACCCCCCCACCCTCACTCTACCCTGTTCCCTGTCCCATGCCCTTTTGAAACTGTTCACAGATTTACATGATACCACCAATTCTGGTAGGGCGTTCCATTTTGCTACCACCCTCTCTGTGAAATAGTGTCTCCTCATTTCCTTCCTAAATCTTCCCCCCTCCATTCTTAACCCATACCTCCTGGCGACCCTCCCCCTTCTTAACTTAAAGACCCCATCTGCCCCATCCTTATTGATTCCCCTCAGATACTTGAATGTCTCTATCATGTTCCCCCTGTCCCTTCTATCCTCCAGGGTGTACATATTGAGGTCTCTCAGCCTGCTGTCATAGTCTCTCTTCTCCATTCCACATATCATCTTTGTTGCCCTCTTCTGCACCCCCTCCAGCAGCCTGATATCACACTTTAGGTATGGCCTCCAAAACTGCACACAATACTCTAAGTGCGGCCTTACCAGTGATCTGTAGATGGGCAAGATCACCTCACTTCACCTGGGTGAAAACCCCCTCACTATGCACCCCAGCATTTTGCTCACTTTTACAGCTGCTCTCCTGCACTGGGCAGTGTTCTTCATGGTCCCCGTTATCATTACCCCAAGGTCTTTCTCCTCCTCAGTGACCCCCAGCTAAACTCCCCCAGCCAGTATTCTCTCCTTGGGTTCTTCACCCCAAAGTGCATAACCTTACACTTCTTTGCATTGAACCCCAGCTGCCACCTTTCTGACCACTCCTCTAGCTTGCTTAGGTCCCCCTGCAGCTGCTTCCACCCCTCCTCTCCATTTACCACTGCTCCGATTTTGGTGTCATCAGCAAACAGACTTACCTTGCTCACCACCCCATGTCCAATGTCTGATATGAAGAGCCCAAACAATACTGGCCCCAACACAGAGCCCTGAGGCACCCCACTTGTCACTAGCCTTGGAGCTGAGAGCTCCCCTCTCACCACCACCCATTGTAGCCTCCCACTCAGCCAGCTTGTAATCCAGTTCATCATTTTTGCCCCTACTCCTACACCAGTTAGCTTCCCCACAAGCCACCCATGAGGCACCGAATCAAAGGCCTTGCTGAAGTCCAAGTAAAGAACATCCACCGCATGACCCTTATCCAGTTCACCTGTCACCCAGTCATAACATTGTATCAAGTTGGTTTGATAAGGCTTCCCTGAAACAAACCCATGCTGCCTCACATCCTGGAGGCCATTGTCCTTCAGGTACGACACCAGTCTTTCCTTTAGTATCATTTCCATGAGTTTTCACACTACGGATGTGAGACATACCTGGCGATAATTACCCAGTTCATCCCTTGGCCTGCTCTTGTATAATGGCTCTACATGTGCCATCCTCTAGTCCAGTGGCACACATCCCGACTCCAGTGAGGTGCTGTACAGATCCGCCAGTGGCTCCACCAACACCTCTGCCATCTCCCTCAGCACCCTGGGGTGGATTCCATCCAGCCCTGGTGCCTTGTTTACCTTCAGTGCCCTCAGTCCCTCTAGGACTCAGCTTGCCTCAATTCTTCCAACTGTCACCTCCTCTCCTCCTTCCCCACCTCCCAGCCCACGCTGGTGCATGGTCCCTTTTCTTCCATGAACATGGAACAAAAGTATTCATTCAGTAATTCTGCTTGTTCCTCCCAATTTTTTGTCCATTCCCAACCCCTTTTTATCCTCACTCTTGTCTCCTTGCACTTTCTTTTCTCCCTGATGTATCTGAAGAAGTCTTTCTCCCCCTCCCCCATTAATTCCCTGTGCTAATCTCAGCCCCCTCTGGGCCTTGGCTTCTCACACTTTTCTTGTCACCTCCCTGGACCACCTTGCATATTCCTACCTGTTCACCGCCTTCTCTGTCCTCCTAAACATCTGGTGAGCCACTCACTTTGCCCTCACCACCTCCACAACATTGCTGTTCAACCAGCATGGTTTTCTTTCTCTGCTTCTCTTACTCTGTGCCTTAGTGCAGGCTTCTCTTGTCTCTGTAACCCCCCATTTAATAATATCATATTTCAGCTCCATGTCTATCTCATGCCTTATGCCCTCCAGTTTCTCTTTCAGTACTTCCTGCATCCTCCCAAAGTCCACCCCCCTGAAGTTTACCACCCGAGTAATTGATTTCTCTGGCTCCCCACACATCATGATATTAAACCACACCCTCTTCTTTGTGAGTGCTATCCCTTGTGCAATCACCTCCTGCATCCTCTTTTCCATGAGTTTCTAGCAAACTAAATATGCTCCCTATCCCTTTTGCCTTACTATGTGCTTTCTCCTCCCTTCTGCCTACTGCTGCTCCTCATTTTCTATGTTCTACTAGAGTTCACCTTTCATCAGCTGGCTTTTATCTATTTTTCCCCATCCCCCCTCCCTTGACCCACTGTTCCTTCTCTGTGGTGCCCCCACAATACTCTCAGATGTCAGCCCTCCTACCGATGAAATCCTGCTCTCATCCCTCAACCTCCCCAGCTCCCTGCCCAGCCACTGAACCTCTTCCTCTAGCCTCCTTAGCCTGTGGCATATTGGGCACCCTCCCAGCCTCCACAGTATGTTCATTTGCATTGCTGCCCCACAACCATTGCACCCAACCTCATCCTGGAGGGGAATCCAACCACTCAATGATAAGTTTAAATGCTACATTGACAAGCATTTAAACTAGCAAAGGAGGGTGGCAGGCCAGCAAGGAGGGTACCTACTTGCTCACCCCCCACAGCTAGCAGTGGAACCAGTGAACCAGAGGAGTGGCTATCTCTGCAAAGCAGTGTGCAAAAGATGGAGATTAGTGCCCAAGAGGTGGATAGGCAGAAAAGGGGCAAAATTCAGCAGAAGGGCAGACAGCAAGGAGAACCAGGGATAAAGGACAACCAAGGAAGGGCTGGAGTAGAACAGTGAAACAGTCTAGGGAGGTCAAATCATGGAAAGCCATGTGTGCAAATGCCAGGAGCCTTAGCAACAAGATGGAAGATCTGGAGGCTGTCATGGTGCAGTCAGACCTGGACATTGTGGCCATCACTGAAACCTGGTGTAATGATAACCATGACTGGGAGATGGCCATACCTGGCTACAACATATTCAGAAGAGACAGAGCAGGCAGGAAGGAGGAGAGTGGCACTGTATGTGAAAAATGACATAAGGGCCACAGAGATCCAGGAGGAACAAAATGGGGAGAGATACTGTGGGTTAAGCTGGAAAGGAAAATGGGAACAGCCATCCGCACAGGTGTGGTCTATAGACCACCAGCCCAGGAGGAAGAAACAGATAGGGAGCTGATGTTAGTCATCCAAAGGATGGCAGACAAGGGTGGTAGTACTGGTGGAGACTTCAATATTCCAGATGTGGACTGGAGCATCCCAGCAGCAGCATCAACTAGGAGCAGATTTATCCTGGACTCCCTTCAGGGTGCCTTCCTCAAGCAACTGGTCATGGAACCAACTCGGCAGAAGGTAATACTGGACCTTGTGCTCACAAACAGGGACGGTGTGATGGAGGTAACAGTGGGGGAGCACCTGGGGAACAGTGACCACCAGTCATTGTGGTTTGAAATCACAGAAAGAGCAGAACCAAACCACACAAAAACATGTATCCTGGATTTTAGGGGGGGCAGACTTTGGGAAAATGGGGAGATATTTGAAAAGAGGCATTAAGGGAATGGGACAGGAATCAGGGTTGAGGAACAGTGGGCAGTATTTAAAATGGGATTACAAGAACAACAGAATTATGCATTAAGCAGGTTAGCAAAGGAAAAGGAAGAGGAGACCATTATGGTTTTCCAAAGAGGTAGCAAAGAAAGTGAAAGCCAAAAAGATTGCATTCAGGCAATACAAAAAGATGCAGGCAGAAGGGGATAGGGAGAAGTACCAGGAGAAGCAAAGGGAGGCAGGGAGATCAGTAAGGGAAGCCAAAGCTCAGACAGAAGAACACATTGCAAAATCAATGGGTAGAGGGGACAAAACCTTTTACAGGTGCAGAAGTGAAAAAAGAAAGACAAAGGGAGGAAAGTGAGACTGAAGGAGGAGGATGGGGCCACGTGGAGGATGACAACAGTAAAGCTGACATATTGAAGAGGTATTTCTGCTCAGTCTTTACTGAGGAAGAGGAGGGTAATGGGTCTGAAGGAGTACAAGGGGTGAGAATGGTGCAGAAATGGACACAAGTCCCTTTACACGAGAAAGGGTCCTGAAGGAACTGGAAGTAATAAGAGTTGATAAAGCAATGGGGCCAGATGGGGTGCACCCCAGTGCCCTTAAAGAACTAAGAGAGGTGGTGGCTGAACCTCTGGCTATCCTGTTTAGCTGATCACTGGAAACAGGGGAGGTACCCAAAGACTGGAGGACAGCAGATGTAGTCCCCTTATACAAAAGCGGGAACAAAGAGGAAGCAGGGAACTACAGACCAGTCAGCCTCACCTCGGTAGTGGGGAAGATCATGGAAGCACTACTGAAGGAGAGATTGGTGGAACATCTGGTTGTCAATGGACTACAGGACCAAGGCAGCATGGTTTCACCGAGGAGGTCATGTCAGACCAACCTCGTTGAATTTTTTGACTGGGTGACTAGGGAGGTGGATCAGGGGAGAGCAGTGGACATGGCCTATCTGGACTTCAGCAAGGCCTTTGACACTGTGCCACATAGAAGACTATTACACAAACTGGGGAATATGGGTGTGGGCAGGGCAGTAGTGTGGTGGGTAGGTAACTGGCTGGGTGGCAGGACACAGAGGGTGGTGGTAAATGGCTGTCACTCCACAGAGGGAAGAGTGATCAGTGGGGTACCACAGGTATCAGTGCTGGGACCGGTTGTATTCAACATCTTCATCAGTGACATTGCACAGGACCTAGAAGGCAGAATTTCACTGTTCGCTGATGACACAAAGCTCTGTAACAGAGTAGACACACCAGAGGGTGTAGACAGAATGAGAAGGGACCTGCAGAAACTTGAAGAATGGTCAGGGGTTTGGCAGTTGAAATTCAATGCAAAGAAGTGCAAGATAATGCATATGGGGCACAAAAACCCTGGCACAATATATCAGTTGGGGGTGAGGATATAGCATGCACCAAGCAGGAAAGGGATCTTGGGGTTATCATCTCTGATGACCTCAAGGTAGGGAAACAGTGTGACAAGGCAGCAGGTAAAGCAAATAGGATGCTGGGATGTATAGGCAGGGCATCACCATCAGGAAAAGGGAGGTCATAATTCGCCATACAAGACACTAGTAAGGCCCCACCTGAGTACAGTGTACAGTTCTGGAGACTATACCTACGTAAGGACATAGACAGGGTAGAGAAGGTTCAGAGGAGGGCAACAAAGATGGTGCATGGATTGCATCACAAGTCCTA
This sequence comes from Neoceratodus forsteri, assembly GCA_016271365.2. Lineage (NCBI taxonomy): Eukaryota > Metazoa > Chordata > Ceratodontiformes > Ceratodontidae > Neoceratodus > Neoceratodus forsteri. The sequence goes on along the minus strand of CM028129.1, from coordinate 807,685,933 downwards.
AGAAGACAGGTTGAAGGAACTGAACATGTACTCCCTGGAGAAGAGGAGGGAGACAGGGGATATGATAGAGACATACAAGTATCTCACAGAGAGGAACAGGGTGCAGGAATACACTATTGTTAAGTGAAAAAGATGTTCCAGGACTAGAGGGCATGGGATGAAGTTGGAGGGAGAACGATTCAGAGGAAACATGAGGAAGAATTTCTTCACAGAACGGGTGGTGGACAAGTGGAACACCCTGCCAGAGGAAGTGGTGGGGGCTGAAACAATAACGGGATTTAAGAATGCATGGTATAGACATAAAGGAATTCTGGCGGTCAGGGGTAAGGGGCAACAGACTTCTAGGAAAACATAAACTGAACTTACAAACTCAAATGGGCAGACTGGGTGGGCCATAGGCCCTTATCCGCTGACACTGTCTATGTATCTATGTATCTAACAATCCTACCCACGGTCCACGCTACCTATACAGCCTCTGCACACTAACTATCCCTATAGCAAGTAGAATTAAGTAATCCCAGCACAGCCTCTAACAGAAATACCTGACATATTCCAGTTGAAGGCCCCCCACAATATCCACCTATCACACTATCAGCAACTCACTGTTGAGGCTGTACTCCTATTTGAGACCTACCTATGCTTTTTCCCTGCCCTGTGGCTGCATCATTTGATATAAGTAAATGAGCTGCACCTGAAGCCCCTTCCTCTAATTGCAGGGCAGGTGTTCCCCTATAAATGAGCTGTGATCTGGGGAGGGAGGGTGGGGAAGGTGGGATTAGGGCCACACCTGACTCTCACGAGAGTGTATCAGCCCTGTGTCTGCCCCTCACTGCACATCCAAGCACTGCAACCTCCTCTGGAGGAAGGTCCCATACAAACACTGTATTAAACAAGTTACACTACAGCCCTAAAGTCCATAGACTGAAAAAGAATGTAATGCTTATCCAGCAACTAAATCCTTTCCCCAACTACTCAGCAAAAGAAGGTTTAGACTACCTCTGGCAGACCCCAACCACTTCTGCAGTTAACATACATCAAATGCAATTTCCAACACACAGAAATGGCAGCTAAAAAACTACCTTAAATCAACTTACAAACACACTCAGCAGCAAAAGGCCCTTTCTCCCTCTCCTCTAGCTGAAGACTGGCTGAGATGGCATCCATCATATTCTAACAGCACTAATCCCTGTAATATGATGCCTGCACTTACAGACCAGAAAGCAACATTTAAACACACAATCACCAATTTGTCTGCTAGAATCACTTAACCCTGCCCAAACCAAATTTAACAGCACAAACAAAAGGTAGTTAGGAACATACCTCAAATACAATGTCCAACACACAGAAATTGCTGTGTGTGCAATTTCTGAGATCTACATGTCATTTTCCTGTAGACATCTATTTTTTTCCCTTTACTTAGCATGGGATTTGGGCTTGCTGTCACATGCAGCCTACACAGAATGCTATTTTTTTCCTGAAACTCTTTAAGTAAAAACATGCTGTGCAATGGTAGTGCCTTTGCAAGGTTTCATGAAATAATATGAAATGGTTCTACAGTTATAATGATTTAAAGTTTTGTGTTCTTTTGTTCTAAGCATGCTCAGTAGGGTTTTTGGGATAATGTTCTTCTAGAACACCAAAAAATTATCTGGCACAAGACCGTGTATGGTTTATCAACGCTTGTTTTTCACAGTATAAAAATGTGTTTAGTGCTGTGAGAGCAGCCTTCTTGTTTTTTTTTCCCTTTGAACTAAAAAAAACATGGAAAATACATACAAATTGCATAGTTAAAAACAAACATCTGAACCAAGCTCAACAGGACCTGCTTTGCCAGATTTTGATGTTTGTTTTTTTAAAATAATGGTCAGAAATACATTTTTTGGGTACTCCAAAATCCAAGTCGCCCAACTTAGCTAGAGGAGCCTTTCATCCACGTTGTCTATATGAGAACAGTGGAACCTTATGGAACGCTGAAACCTCAACTGGAAGTCATGCTGCTGGTGAGCTGGTTATCTCCTGTTCCCTATCTCTCTGTATGTCTTCCTGTCTGTCTGTCTGTCTGTCTATCTATCTGTCTCTCTCTCTCTCTCTCTCCAATATTTGTTAAGCAGACTCAGGTGCCCACCCCTGGTACCAACTCTGTCTCCCCTCTCCCCTCCAGGTTGCCCACCTGCTCTTCCCAATGTTTGCTTATTTTTATTGGATAAATAAGCAGACTGGTATTCCCACCCCAGTACTGATTCTTTCTCCCCCTACCCTCCAGGTCGCCCGGCAGCAATACCCAAATGTTTACTTTTTCATACAACAGGACAAGGGTGCCCACCCCCAGTATGACTGGGTTATGTGGGTAGGGTAAAACTGAGACACGACACCAAAAATTCAGGTTAACACACATTTTCTAGGCGTGATATTTATTTGTCCGGATGGACTATTTTTTTGTTGAAAAATATATCTTTATATACATAACGAAAAATCAACCATTACTGAAATCAATCTTAATCATCAGACTTCAATATAAAAAAATAAATAAATCAATCAAAAGAAATCAGCTCCTTTTTGAACTCTCAGAACTACCCTTTCCTGGTAGTTCTGCTACAGAGTAGATAACCTTCTCTTACAGTTTCTACTATTGTCTGTGCTTTTGAGATAACCTCTCCTCACTCACTCTTAGGCTTATCTGTCTGATCTGAACACCAGGGGAGCTTTAATACAATGCACTATTACATCATCAGGTCAGTTGATCTGCCCCTTTCCTAGACAATAATCATTCTTTCTCTAATACAGACATTTAGGAGGATAAGCATTACTAGTAACCAGGTGTTATGTTTTCCCCCATCATTATCTCCACATAGTGATTCATTATTACCAGTGCAGTATGAGATAGGAAGAGATAATGGCTAATTGTTTGTATAATGTATAGCTCCTCCCCTATCTCACCTTGAATGACACATGTCATTTACCATAAAACAGCCTCAACATGGGATGGCTGGCTCCTAAGAACTCATTATACAGAACAGCTGTGTACAGGTAGGAACAAGTTCATTTCAGCAATACCAAACAGTGCCAATAAGTAACTTTATCTTATTTGGCCTCATACAGTTCCTAAATCATTGCACCCATTTGACAAAGAATTATAAAGTAAGGTGAATTCACCAAGCACTTATGCTATCAGCTGGCTGATTTTTCAAGCTGTCGGGGAATTGTTTCATTTGGGCCCTTTCTAGTTCCCTTCAGCAAACCTTCTTTTGCCCTTGCAGTGTTAGTGCTGCTTATTGCATTCTCTAACCAGTGTTTATATCTCTTAGCCCTGCCCCTCCCTCGCTTCTACGAGCGAGTGCTATCATTAGTGCTAAAGCAGGAAGTAACAGAGAAAAAAAAAACATACAACTGCACTTCGAGGTCGTTTCAGAGTGTGAGCAGGCAGCAGTCAGGCATCTCCCTTCTTTTAGCAGCCTGCACTGCTGGTTTCCTCGCTATTCTTCAGCTTGCACTGGAACACTATTTCCTTTAAAACTCTGAAAAACCCAGTGCAAGCCGAGAGTCCCTGGAGGCGTGAGTCAGGGAAAGAGATTACTTTCACTTTCCCGACTCTGCAGCACCTCTCCTGACATCGTAACCACTAATTCTCTAGTCTTTGCAGCTATGCGTGAAAATGTCTATTTCCTTGTTCTCCCATAGCAGTTTACTGCTGACTCATTTATTTAAATCTCCACCGTGAATCAGACAATAATAAACACATCCTCTGCTCCTTCTATTTATTCTCTTTGGGGAGTGCGAACATAGCTCTTATCTTTTTAACAGCACCAGCAGTCTTAACTTACATAGACGGCTGCTCTTTTGTATATCTGTTGGACATTTTGGCAAGGGATGGAAAAGGAAAATATAAGAGGGGCAAGCAAGAGAGCAAAAAGATGCCACTATGGGTGGCTTTCCCATAATGGTAGAGTGTGATATAATTAGAGAAATAGGACAGAAGAGTTTTGCTACTGCAGTACACTTAATTAGGGGGAAAAATTGCCAATGTCCTTACTGGGGGGGGGGGAGAGAATGAAGCCTATCTATCACACCCAGTACCACTTCTTTGGACCCCTTCCCCTCCAAGTCACCCACACCTGTTCCCCAAAGAATAGCCCAGCTCTAGGGTGCCTAGGTCCCAGTGTCAGAATGTCAGCTGCAATAAAGAAAACCATCCCTTAATGATTTATTTTTTGTAAAATGTAAAAAAGAAAATGGTCCCTCACCAACATGACCCCCCTACACAGACAAACCCTAACCACCTCACCCTAATCTCCCATGCAGCACACACCATACCACTCCCCCACACATCTTCACTCACCTCAACATGTCCCAATGTGTAGATCCACGTTTTGACTGAAGACATGTGTTGCTGCTGGAACCATCAACTGCAATATGAGAAGATAAGGCAAATGTGGTACAATGTATTTCAATGGGGGGTTAAACTTTGATTCATAGCTGTCATTACTGAATATCTTTACATCAGATTTACAACATGTCCTTTTTGGGACCCCACCTCATGACCAATGGTGGTGGAACCATGCAAATCTGTCCCAAAAGGTAATTTTAAGGTCACCCTGCAAAATCACCTTTTGGGTGGCATTTGAACATTTTCACAACCCTTGTCCATGAGGTGGGGTCAAAAGAAAGCTACACTGAAAATCTGGGGTCAAAATAATCTACTAAGAACTGTATTGCTTAACAATTAAGTCATTAAATATTAAAATTTACAAAACAAGAAGCTTGGGCAAATAAGTATTAAAATTACAGTAAAAGAGATTTAAACAAATACATTAGAAACATAGAAACATAGAAGTTGTCGGCAGATAAGGACCGCAAGGCCCATCCAGTCTGCCCATTTCTTTTTCTACCTTATAAATGTGCCATCGGCCTTTACTCTGTCAGTGGCCTATCTATTCATAGTCATTTGTATTGCTCCCTTATGCCTATCCCATGCCTGTTTGAAGCCCTGCACTGTATTCATAGCGACCACTTCTTGTGGTAAGCCATTCCATGCATCCACCACCCTCCTCTGAAAATTTCCTCACATTCCCCTTAATCGCCTCCTCTAATCTCATGCTGTGTCCTCCTGTCCTGCTATTTTTCTTATATTTAAACATGTTAGACTCTTTCACCTTGTCTATGCCCTTAAGTTGTTTGAATGCCTCGATCATATCACCTCTCTCCCTCCTTTGCTCAAGGGTATACATATTGAGCTCCGTTAATCTGTCCTCATATGTCTTCTGATGCAGTCCCTGCACCATTTTGGTTGCCCTTCTCTGGACTGCCTCAATTTGGTTAATGTCCTTGTTCATTATTCATTATAGATGCTCATCATTGCAGCGGAGCATATCTATCTGCATGTGTATAAATAAATTTCCATATCAAAGTTAATACAAAAGTGCACAATAAATTCTAGAGATATTCCACAGTTCTCCAAATATGTCAGATTAGAACTGATAGTATAATTTGTTGTTTATAGTACTTCAGAGTAATCATCAATTACTGGATTTTAACATACATCATATCAGCAATGGTAATGAAATGTGTCAATATGTCCAAAGTTTTAGCTAACTCATTCAAAAGCTCATCTAATGCTCTTTCTGAGTTTAAATGGGACATTTTATTTATTTATTTATTAGATCCAGGATTACAGTACCTTTGAGCCAGAAACTCATTTACAGAGGTTCCACATCAGCAATTATGTAAAGAACACTAAAACATTGAAAGGTCTGGGTCTGGTTACCTACACCCCTTGTATTTTTTTGTCACCTATAATCTCAATATTCTATAAAGTGACAAGAAAAAATATGAAACACTTTAAAAAAAAAGATTGTTCTAAATGTCCCTCTTAAAATTTATGTTTAGTGTTTTTACTATACTAGCACATCAGTTATCTGAACAGTTTTACTCCTAAACATTACCGCTTCCAATAGAAATATATCAAGTTTCTCCAGTATGTCCATATTTTCAGCACTGAAAGATAAATCTGATATTAATTTTGGTGGTACATACAACAGCCCACATATTCAAAAGAGATGCACGGCACATACCGAGATGCACCAGTGCATCTCCAGACTTGCAAGGGCCGTCGGGTGTGGCAATATTCAGAAGCCACTGATGCACCCCATAAATCCAACTGCACCACCATGCAGAATATTGTGAAGTGGGCATGCAAATAAGGGGGCCCTCATGCATATTCCCTGCATCACAATATTTACTAGTCCCCTGGCAAAGATATGGCCGGATGTGCTGGTGCAAAGATAAGTCAGCCGAACCCTACCATAACTTTGTGTGGGGCAGGGTGGTGCCCCATGCATAGTCCAGGGCCAGTCACATAATCCCTGCCAGCCCCCATCGATGTTCATATGAAAATTAACAGCCATTCATTCCCTGGTAGTCTAGTGGTACCCCTTCCCTGGCCCTGATCACCATAATGTACAATATATCCCCATGCCACTGTTCCATAGTGTAGGAACCCTACTCCCAGCCCTGATCATAGAGTGTCATAAAAGAAATAAATATCCCCATTTCCATAGTGTGAGGACCCCCCTCCACCCCTATCAGAGTGACAGAAAAGAAATGAATATCCCTGTTTCTATAGTGTAGGGACCGCCCCTCCCAAGCACCGATCACTGTATGAAAATGAATAATAAACCGAGTCCCATTTCCATAGTGTGGTGTTCCCCCACCCCAGTTGGCAGTAACCCCCCTCCCCTTACCCCCTCAACCTGACCTGTGCTGGTGACTGGCACAGCCCTCCTCACCCTGCCATGGCGCGCTGCTGACTGACTGGTACCTAATCATGTACAGTAAATAGTACGCGCTCATTGGTTGGCAACTACCAATGAGCACGTACTATTTACTGTATGTGCTCGGGTACCAATTGGGCAGTGGCTAGCTGTGGCAGGGTGAGGAGGGCTGCGACAGTCACTGGCACAGTTCCAGTTGGTGGGTGTGGGGAGGAGGGTTACTGCATACTGGGGTAGAGGGATGGGGGGACACTACACTATGGAAAAAGCACTCAGTTTATTGTTCTGTTTCATTCAGTGATTGGGGCTGGGAAAGGGGGTCACTACACTATGGAAATGGGGATATTTATCTTTTTTTATGGCACTCTGTAATTGGAGCTTGAAGGGGGATCCCTACACTATGGAAATGGGGTTATTTAGTGTTTATATGTCACTCTGTAATTGTGTCGGGAGGGCCCTACACTATGGAAATGGGGATATTTATTATCTGTATGCCACTCTGTGATTGGGGCAGGGAGAGGGGACCCTACACTGGGGCATGGAGATATATTGTACATTACAGTGATCAGGGACAGGGAGGGGGTACCACTGGACTACCAGGGAAGAGATGGTGTTTACCTTTCCTACAGACATGGATTGGGACTGGGAAGGGCTGGCCTGGTGCAGTCAGCACATTGCAGCCATGCTAATGAGCCAATAATGGGCCTTCATGAGGTCCTTTTGCATTGTGCATGCCCAATGAGCTCATTAGTATATTCTGGCTGAATATTTCCCCTGGGGATATGGCCCATCCAGGTATGTGCCCCACATTCCCCCATTGGTGGTCTTCAGCCTCATACCGTGGATGTGCTGTGCCAAACATGGTGGCCGCGTGCTATGTGCCACACATCCAGGGTCCGATATTCAAACAGAATGCATGATCTGTTCCAATTGTGCATCCTGTATAACAATGCATCAGAGTTGGGCAGCCCAAATATTTTGGGTGGCACATCGATTTGTGCATGCATCCAGCCTGCTCTGAATATGGGGCCCAATGTTCCTATTATCTTACCTAAGAACCTTGTTCTAGGTTAAGTATTCCAAGGGCAGAGCAATATGACATGTAATAAATCCTCAGTTTCCCGTATATTATAATGACAATTTCGAGTTGAACCTACTTCTTTCCTATATATATGATTTAAGATATTACTGGGAAATGCCTCAAATCTAAATAAAGTCAGAATGTCTTTGTCTTGTGTTCTAAGTTATGTTTAAGTATAATTTCAATTAATGTTCCTTAGCATTTTTTACTATTTGGAAACTTTAGGTTTTATAATTTGCAGCAAATCCTCTTCTTTAGCTCTTTGTTGAATTAATTTGCTGATGTATTTTGCATAGTCCTGACTTAATCTTTTTCCTTGCTCTGTTATGGTTTTAAAATAAGAAATACTATATAAATTCATGAACTTATAGATGCTAGTTAACCAGACTTCTTTTATATTTCTTAGAATAGATATTTTTTTAACTCTAATACAATCTGAGAGTATTGCTCCTAAAGGTTGTGATATTATTTTTAACCATAAATGAATCTGTCTAATGTGCACAATATAAGTTATGCTTACCTGTCCTAATTGTGTTCTGATTAAAGAAATGGGAGTCCCTTTGGGTAATTTTAACATTTCTTTTATATAGATAAATGTGCTCATGTCTGTAGTTCCCCATACTTCTGCAGCATAAAGTCCCTGACTTACAAGCATAGCATTTATAATTTTTATCATCAACACTACTAATGAGCCTCTAAAGAATTTATTGAATCTCTTTAATGCACCTGTTATAATTGGCATATTAGTACTGGAATGTTTAATTTGCCAATTCCATCTTGCATTACAACTGAATGTTACAGTAGCCCATCAAAATAGTGACTCCCAAATGGCGAGGAGTCAAAACAGCACCAAATAATGAGTGCCATTATCGGCAACCTTTCTGTTCTTCCCTCCCTGAGGTCCACCTCCCTGGAGTTGGTATATTAAGTAAGGGGGGGTATGTGGGGGGCACAGGGGGCAAAACTCCTGGTAAATAGAAAGGTCACTGATAATGGCACTGGCTATTATTTGGTGCCATTTTGGCTCCTCACTGTTCTGAAGTGACTATTTTAACGTGGAACTGAATATTGCACTCAAATATGGAAATTCTTTGACATATTCCAAGGGTTTTCCAGCCAGAAAAGTCATTTTTATTTTGTCTTGGAACCAAAGATCATTATTTTTGCTTTATTTGTATTGGGAGTAAGATTTAATTTTGTGCAAAGTGTATCAAGTTATTTTAAGTCTTCTCTCTAATCCTAATGTATTGATAGAAATAAGTGCCAGATCATCAGCACATGCCATGATGGGTACATACAGCTGTAAAATCTTTGGGGGATAATATTCTCATCTGTTTAATTCAAGTAAAATTTCATTTATGTAAAGATTAAAGAGTTGGAGCAAGGTCACATCCATGTCACACTCCAATGTGGGTTTCAATCTTTATATTTTCAGTCTATGCACTATTCTTGGTCAGTTATGCATGGGAGATGCATACCCAGTCTGAGCAGCTCCACACCCACAGACAGGCACATGGTGGCCAGCATTCACAATCACTGGCTACCGCTGGGCACCTGTCCATGGCCCCATCCCCAGCGTGTTGCTGCACGGGGCAGATCAGAGGACACATGCAGGCATCCATTCAGTTGCCTGTCCTGAGACCAGAAGTGGACCCACTGTTCCATACAAACCAGGGATTCCAGGAAAGCCAGGAGGGATGAAATTAAAGTTTACAGGTCAGTGCCCAAATTGATGCCCGAAGCTCTCTCTCTCTCTCTCTCTCTCTCTCTCTCTCTCTCTGTCTGCTCAGAGATCTGGGGCAATATGGTGTGGGGGGGGTGGTTATGTTGCAGCCAGTGGCTGCAGTTGGGAGGTGCACAATGAATACAGCAGGATCCTTACTTTTATATCCTGTGCTCCCCTTGCCAGGCACACTGCATCTTTTTGAATTCCGTGGCATGTGGGTATGCCCACTGATACTCCCCTGGACCATTTGCAACCATAGTAGCATGAACAGCCAGGTGATCTAGCTTCAAAGGGGCATGTCCCCTTTAGTAAATGCGCAGGGGTCCAAAGGACCACCTGCATTTTCTTCCCTTGAGTCTTTATAAAAAAATGTTCCTGTGTAATCCAGCTAAAATCTTTATTGTTCCTGTTATCAAAGTTGTCAATATATTTCTTATCACTGTCATGGTTTGAATAGACCAAACTGAAGTAGTAAAATATTCTGTCATCTGATCTAATTTTCTCGAATGACCGGGCTTACAGAATATTGCTTTTGTTTTCTCAGTGAGTTGATAGAGCCATAAAAATAGTTTTCATTTGCCCTATTTGCTGATTTTGCCAACTTTATTTCAAATTAATGTTTCTTTCTTAATCAGGTTTTTGCATTTATTTAACAAGCGCTTGTAGTATGACTTGCTTTGTTGGGAGCTATCAGTTTTATAGTTTTTAATTGCTTAATTTGATTTATTTAGAAGCCTTTTAATCCTTTTTGTTAGCCATTTTCATTGCCTTCCCTTTGTATTGTACTATAAGTGTTTATTTTAGGGATTTTCTTTTTTACAGATTTGCTTTATCATATTTTTCAGAATAACCATACGATTTCTACTGTTTGGCCCTCCCCATGCCTCTTGCCAATTAATTTTATTAAAAGCCTCAAGTATTTCTACAGTATTTGCATTTTTGTATAACAGAGTTCGTGAACAACCTATATTCCTAGTTTTGGGTAAGGGGATTCTGAAATAGACCATGGCATGGTCACTGTTTGATAGTGGTTCCTTAGTTGTATGCCTTCCAATATTGCATTTGCTCAAGGCAAAACCCAGGTCTAATATGTTTCCCAATGGGCAATAAAGAATTACACCATGATTAGACATGCTAGAAAAAAAAAATTCAGAAAAACAGTATAAAAATGTCAACACCACCCATCATCAGTGCAACATAACCACAGACCAAATGTATTCAAATTATGCGTAGTTTATTTTTTACAGTGTCAAAACCTCTTACCAGAAAGGGAGTACACCAGTGGGATACCACAGACCTCCTACCAGTTTTGCTAGAGCATCATCAGGGAGGCTGTATATTTCCCCCTTGTAGGTTCAGATACACGATGATCAAGGGAACATTGTTTAATGGTTTCCAAATATATTTTGGAATGCCCTGTTCTCCCAGTTCATTCTTTCCAGTCTATAACTGAATAATTAAAGTCCCAGCTAAGTATCAGGTCACCCAATTCACTTGCTGACTGAGTTTCCTATGTTATTGTTATGTTATTTTCATCCTTAACATTTGGGATCTATAACAGTCCCAGGATAATACCTTCTGTGTTTCATAAGATTTCTTCAATCTATAGTCTTTCAGATTGTTAGATTTTTTATGGTACATCTGAAGCTTCAATTGTCTGTTTAATAAATATTACAATGCCCTTCCATTTTTGTGGGCCTTATCAAGTCTAAATAGTGAGTATCCTGCGATGTTTGTGTCCCATTCATTGTGCACATCCCATCAAGTTTCCATAATAAACACTATTTTTGGTTCTTCTTTATGGATAATGGCATCTAATGTTTCCTTTTTCCAAATGAGGCTATGTATGTTTACTAAAATGCACGATCAGCCCATGTGCTTACTAGATTTATTTACTTTTGTGATTGATGAGGTAGGTGGATCAGATTTACAAATGGACTTGCATCCTCCCTTTGCTGCCGGCTCATGTAGTTTAAATGCCCCACAATTGCTTTGGATATTTTATTGCCCCGTATCCTAGCCCCCATTTTATCAAGATGGAGACCATTGCTCCTTCATGCAGCAGTGCAAGAGCCCTTTGTGCATTCTTCTGTTTGACACTGCTTGTGTAGGTTGGCTCTTGAGACTGGGAGTATTTCAGAAATAACAATCCTACCTGCTCATTTTTCAGCTGTCTCCCCATCCTTGCGTAGTCTCTTTTAACTTGAAAATCTTTCAATTTTCCAGTGTTATGAGTACCTACTGTACATGGACCACAATACTAGGTTGGTTCCCAGTCCCCTTTAGAATGTTTTAAACCTCTCTGTCGAATCACTAATCATGGCCCTGGAAAACAAGTAGTCATTATTTTTAACCAGTCTTCATCATCTTTATTTACTTATTCATTTATTAGTTTGGATAATCACCTTTGAGCTAAAATAGCTCATTTACAAAATTTCCACATCAAAAACAAAGCAACAACACTGCAAGTTCAATTGTAATGTAACAATGTAAACCTGTATTCTTTGTTGGCTATTACTGAGCCAATGTAATGTTTGCTCTTGCCAATTATTTGTAAATTGTTGCTTTGTGTATAATGTGGAACCTTTGTAAATGAGCTATTTTAGCTCTAAGGTGAAAGAATGAAAGAAAGAAAGAAAGAAAGAAAGAAAGAAAGAAAGAAAGAAAGAAAGAAAGAAAGAAAGAAAGAGTGGACTTTGCATATCTGATGATAAATTCCTCAATAATTACTTTCTGAGGCTATACTGTTTGTGCTGTCTTAATCACATTTTCCACCTCATTTTCAACAGCTGAGGATGGAGGGAGTTTGGATCATCAAAGACTTTCTGATGCTGTAGTACTTGTGCTGTTGTAACCCCATTGGCTGTCTCATTTTCAACAGTGGAGTGTTCAGTGGGATCAACCATTTGATTTTGTGCATCCCCCAAAACAGCATACTTGTTTTGGGTATCAGTGCAAATGGGGTCCACTCTCTCTACTCTCCCACTTTACTTAGATCTGCTATGTTGTACTGTGTACCATTCAGCACTTTCTTGGCTTTTTCAGGGGGTTACATTTTGATCTGACTCCCTATGTGTTCTGATGTTAGTGCTTAGAGTTTGTCCATGTGGGCAGTGTTCCTCCACAGTCCTTTTACTGCTATAGTAGATTCCGCTTATATGTACACCTATTTTGCAACAGCAAAATGTGCATATAAGTGAAATTTGCATATAGCCAAAATTGCCAAAATTGAATGTAGTCCATCTTGGCGGTTCCATGAGATAGATGTATGGCAACTCTCCATGAGTCCAGGAGCCACAGTTGGTTGGCAGTAGTGAAGGCTCTGTTTGCCCCATTTGTTTTTATATAGAAAAAAAATGTATCTCTAGTCCTTCTTTGGCAAAAAAGCCAAGTTGCCATGATGAGAAGATGGCAGAGGAAGAGGAGAGGTGCAGAACAGGGACACAGCAGTAGCGTTTAGTGGAGCAGCCAAGTCCTATCCCTGGGACCACCTGTCACACCTACAGTAGTAGCCACAGACACTGCCAGCTATTTCCCAAAGTTTCTGTGATATTTCCAGAAATATCTAAAGCTTTTTGCATTTAAACAGCAGGGGCAGCAGAGAGAAACTCTTCAGAAATTTTGCAAAATATCTGGAAATAGCTGGCAATGTATTTGGCTACCACTGTACCTTAAGCAGCGATCATGCAAGCAGGGGTGGGCAGGCAGGACCCCAAGCCAGAGAAACCTCCCATTGAGCAGTGCAAGAGACCAGAAGCCTCTGCTCTTAACATAATGTCTAAGGGATGGAAACAAGGGCAGAACAGTTCGGGTAGCACAGCACAGTGAACTTTGCAACACAAAATGTGTTCTCTGCCATCTCCCATTCTGCATACAATTTGCTGCTGCTAATGGGCTGGCAAGGTGCTAATGTGCTTGTTAATCGATCATTTATACAGGTAGCCAGCACCTATTAGCACCTTGTGAATTAATTGCACTAATCCGGAATGCACACATTTAATAGCAAGTGCATCTCATAAATGTTGCACTTAACTAACATTTGCACTTAAGAGGATTGCTTTGAAATGAAATTTTTAACATGGAATTTAATACAAAAAAATGTGAAACTGAAAAAGTGTTTTGTGTACAATGTGGACTTCAGGTTGCCATTTATTCTTAGTATAATTGTTGGGTCAACCATTAGCACCAAGGAGAATCAAAAAATGAAAAAAATGGATGAACACCACTTTATAAATATTTGTTTGTTTTTTACTTTTCTTCTCACAAAAATGGGGCAACAGTTTAGTGGTAACTCCACTTCATCAGGACCATACTGTGTTGTTCATTCTGAAAATATACGAATAAAACAATTCATAATTTCACTGGTATTCATTCCCAATTACATACCAGGTTATCCCAACACCAAAACCAAACGCACTCCACAGAACCAATATATATATAAATCAATCAAACATGATTATTAAGGTCAAACTGTTCAAAACATTATTTATATGCTCTAAAACTTCCACACAATTCCTCTAAAACATAAAGTGCTTACAAAATATTATATATTTCATTGTATTCCAAAATAGTTCTAGATATATATCTTCCAAATGTTACTACATCTAGCTCAGAAAACAACTTGTATTCTCACAGTCATGAGGGTTAGAGAGTTGCAGCCCTGTATTATAAGGACAAAAACATATTATATAGAATCAATGTAGAACCTAATTAAATGATTCACTATTAACTCACTTACTTGTGAAGTGATCAAAATTAAGATTTCATATAACTCCAAATCATTTAAATGGCAGTGTATAAACTAAAGCTCTATAATAAGAACAAAAAAAAACTTCATTTAGCATTTGCTTATGCAGCAATCCACAATATCACATCAGTTCTTATTTATATTTATACAAGCAAGTAGTAAGCTTACTTTCCAAGTCTGAAAACAGACTAATTTCCCCAAAGTAACCTTCCTAGAAAGGGCTCCTTTATTTTCAGCGTTTCTAAGACATAAACATAAATCAGTATAGATTCAACTTCATTAGAAAGAAAAAAACTTCAACTAATCATATATCAGTTATATAAAGCTTACTTTCAATATGTAGTGCTCTGAGTGGTTTGCTTAATATTTATTCTCTAAGTAGACTACCCGATTTACTTGTTAACAGCATCTTCTGTGCTCTAAAATGTAAGAAAACTCCAGAATTTAAATATTTCTTAAAACAGACTGTCAAAATCATGATTTATGAAGTAAACTCGCTTGTACTTACTTTATCAGTGTTTCATGGCATGGTACTAAAGCCTTACTCCATCTTTTTCTAAAATACCTTTCTTTTCCATGTTTAAATCTCATGGCTGGTGGGGGAGACTCAGACATCATAAAGTGATGTTAGCAACTTGGTTCCAGTCTCCGAGAAGCCTCCGGTTTGATCTAATCTATTAGCAGTATTCAGGACATGGTCTACTGGTGGATTCACTGGACAAAAAACCACATTCATTATATAGAATCAATGTAGAACCTAAATAAATGATTCACTATTAACTCACTTACTTGTGAAGTGATCAACATTAAGATTTTATATAACTCCAAATCTTTTAGCAGACTTGGCATCCAGTGAATCCACCAGTAGACCACATTCTGAATGCTGCTTGAAGTTTAGATCAAATTGGAGGCTTCTCAGAGACTGGAACCAAGTTGCTGACATCACTTTATGACGTCTGAGTATCCCCCACCAGCCGTGAGATTTAAACGTGGAAAAGAAAGGTATTTTAGAAAAAGATGGAGCAAGGCTTTAGTAGCATGCCATGAAACACTGATGAAGTAAGTACTAGCGAGATTACTTCTTAAATCATGATTTTGACAGTCTGTTTTAAGAAATATTTAAGTTCTCTAGTTTTCTAACATTTTAGAGCACAGAAGATGCTGTTAACAAGTGAATCGGGTTGTCTATTCAGAGAATAAATATCTGGCAAAATGCTCAGAGCACTACATATTGAAAGTAAGCTTTATATAACTGATATATGATTAGTTGAAGTTTTTTTCTTTCTAATGAAGTTGAATCTATACTGATTTATGTTTATGTCTTAGAAACGCTGAAAATAAAGGAGCCCTTTCTGGGAAGGTTACTTTGGGGAAATTAGTCTGTTTTCAGACTTGGAAAGTAAGCTTGCTACTTGCTTGTATAAATATAAATAAGAACTGATGTGATATTATGGATTGCTGCATAAGCAAATGCTTAATGAAGTCTTTTTTGTTCTTATTATAAGGCTTTAGTTGTTACACTGCCATTTAAAAGATTTGGAGTTATATAAAATCTTAATGTTGATCGCTTCACAAGTAAGTGAGTTAATAGTGAATCATTTATTTAGGTTCTACATTGATTATATATAATGAATGTGTTTTTTTGTCCTCATAATACAGGGCTGCAACTCTCTAACCTCCATGACTGTGAGAATACAAGTTGTTTTCTGAGCTAGATGTAATAACATTTGGAAGGTATATATATCTAGAACTATTTTGGAATACAATGAAATATATAATATTTTGTAAGTACTTTATGTTTTAGAGGAATTGTGTGGAGGCTTTAGAGCATATAAAAAAATGTTTTGAACATTTTGACCTTAATAATCATGTTTAATTTATTTACATATATTTAAATATATTGTTTCTGTGGAGTGTGTTTGGTTTTGATGTTGGGATAACCTGGCATGTAATTGGCAATGAATGCCAGTGATATTAAGAATTGTTTTATTTGTATATTTTCAGAATGAACAACACTGTATGGGCCTGATGAAGTGGAGTTACCACAAAACTGTTGCTCCATTTTTTTCTGAGAAGAAAATTAAAAAACAAACAAATATTTATAAAGTGGTGTTCATCCATTTTTTCATTTTTTGAAACTGAAAAAGTGTGCTTTTAAATGAAAATTGCTTTTAAGTGAATTGCATTTAAGTGGAATCCACTGTATTTACTGTAGCAGTGGTATTTTCTGTCACACTAGAAGGCTTTGCTTGTCTTATTCTAGTGTTTTAATAAATTCTTCCTTGTCACTGTCTTGCAATCTTCTGAATTCCTCCCATAACCTTTTTAGCTCTAGCAGAAGAAGTTCATTCAAAATGCACTTATCACAGACAAAAACAGGCTTTTCTTGATCATAGTATCAGCATTTGTACATATTGCAATTAACACATTCCTGCAAGCTTTCTTTCTGCCCATATCTTGTGGGCTTTTAGAGTTACTCACCATTTCTGATCTGAGAAAAATGTATACAATGTATGGACAGTGTCTTTTAACCCTTGTTTTCAATCAGTTTATAACCTGATAATCCCATTGTTATGACATCAGAGTGCTATAAACCTTGCTTAACTATATCATAATGAAGGGATTACAGGATAGAATGTCACCACCTGTCAAAATTCTTGAAAAGGAAAGGTGATCTGTTGCTTGGACATTCGTTCAAAACACACACATTCCATTCAGACAGTTACAGACCTGCTGCAGTATAGATCGTAATGGCTAATTTCAGCACTTCAGCTGCTCAACATTCAAACCAGAAGGCATTCATAACCAAGCAGGAGAACAAATGCACATTGAAAAAAAACTGTATTTTTCCCCACAGTGGCTAGTTTTTCCATACACTATAAAATACAATGCCTGGGTAACGGTGGTCAGTCATGGATGAAATCACCTCTTGTGGTTGCCATGACAACTGTAAACATCTCAAGCTGTGATCTTGAGGTTTACTTGGTTATACTGGCAACTGCTTGAAGTGATTATAACATGGTTAACCGCTGTTACTTAGGCATTATCCTCTATATAACATTGGAGATAGATAGCTGTTTAAAACAAATGTTGGTTTGTCTTTGTTTTTCCTGTCATGATGCACAGTCCATGGCAGTCTACCAGTCTTCCACAGCTAACACATGGCAGGCACTTGCCTCTGCTGTGCTCTCACCTGCTCATGCTTGGCTGCTGCTCGCAGAGGCAACGAGATCAATGTGTAGGAACCCAGAAGTGCAGAGCAGTGTGTCACAATAATTGTGATAAAATACAGATCAGTTAGCCTTCTCCTTGGTCACTGACTTCTAAAATGCAACCCCACTAAAAATGTTGCAGTATTACTGCTAGAATTCATTTGCTGGGGAGATGTTCTGTAGTTTCCATTTGTTCTACAAGGGACTACAACTCCTAGCAGCCCTTGGCCACTCCTACCTCTCTACAGCTGAGAACTATTTCATAGACATAGCACTCCCACACCAAGGCTCCCTTATTTTTGTTTGATTTTTGTTTTATATAGTCTAGTGGACAGAAAAGCATGCACACAAAAGGGGGATATTTATGGAATAGGGTACCAGTCGCAGTTCACACTCACAACTTGTTTTTCCCAGCTGTTTCCTTGGCAATGCCTGCTGACATCACCCACCACCTCTCCTACTCACAGATCTACCAGAAGAAAGTTGGAAAATCCCCCAGTGAATGATGCATTACTTTTGAATGCACCTCTGCCACCACCACCTCCTTCCCAAGGATGGTCCCATAGAGAGGGCATGTAAGAAAGACTTATATGTGATCACAATAGGTGGGAAAAATATGTGGTTGGTAAAGTTGGGAAGCATTACTTTGCAAAATTTCCCATTTTTGTGTAGCATTACACGTAGTGGTGTTTAAAAAAAATATTTTGATGCATAAACTATCCTCACCTATATAGGTCCATTTTCCCATCCCCTCCAGACAGACCCAAGCATTAAAAGTAACCCAACCATCAGTACACCCATACCTCCTCCTCCACCCAGTCATAGTGAACTTGTATTAAAAATAATCACACTTCCCCTCACTCAAGTTGTATCAACATATACACATACCACCCAACTCCCCCTCCAAACCAGTCAAAACACAGGACCACACAGGACCACAAGACCTCTACACCACCACCCTCTGGCATTCCCCCACCCTTCACTCACACCCAGCTGGATGTGGCTACTAATATCCTGTAAAATAGAAAAACGTCCATCATGTACTAACCAGCTTGTTTATTGACTCCTCATCAGTGAATCAGGTGTTACTACAGAACACATCATTGGTTTCATTCATTTATGGCAGAACCAACAAGCAGGCGGACTGCTGTGGAAATGGAAATTTTACTTAAAAGAACACTTTGAGGGTGAGAGTGTGGGTTAGTAGGCAGGTGGGGTGCTAGAAAGTAGTACAGTGGGGGTCTTGTGTTTTTAATGGGCCAGCTGGGTGAATGGTGTGGAGATCTACTGATACTGTACAACTTTAGTGAGGGAAGAGTGATTTGTCTTTCTGATTATTTTTAATGCAACTTCATCCAGACTAGAGGGAGGAGTAATGTACGGGAGTGGGTTGGACAACTGAACTACATAGGTGTTCTTTTTTGTTTCAAATCGTTTAAAGAAACGAGGAACTTCACAACATAAAGATCAGGTAAAGACAGGAAACATCACTGAAATTCCCAACTTTGCGCCAACTTCAGCAGCTAAGTTTTACTCACTGCATCTAAGTGCAAGAGAAGTGCTGTGATTTTATAACTGCTCTTGTGAAGCTGGAGTTAAGTTGGGAATTTCACTTTATGAGTAGCTGAGCAAGTATTCCTGAATGCACCCAACTTTGTACGGCAAGGATTCTGTTTTGTTTCTTTTTTTAAAGAATTTTTAACATTTTTTTTAACCACACATCCCACCCACAAGGCAATAGTTGCCATCCTTCTCATTTCAAAAACCATTCATGAATACTTCCATCTCTTCACCCACATAGCACTTCCTTAGTCTCAAGTGAAGTACCTATAATAAAAGAATTTATATTCCCATTTCCAGTCGATTTCAAATTTTCATCCCATCCCACTACCCACCGTCTGTAAAACCCAACCTACTGCCACAATGTGTCCAAGTTGACATATCAAGCAGGGGGTAAAGGTTCTTTCTTGATGTAGCTGGTGAGTGGGAAAGAGGGTGGTGGTGTGTGGGTGGAGTTAATTATTGAGGGGAAGATGGTTATGTTTTACTCAAATTGTTAGGGCTAGGAAGAGTGTAGTATGGGGTGCTTCAAGATGGGGGAAGAGAACTTTTCTGCAACAAAAGAAATTGAAAGTTATTGGTGCTGCATTTGCCACTGCTAATTAACTGAAATATAAACTATAATGAAAATGAAACATTGCGGCCAAACTGGGAACTGAACTCAGGCTCATTTACCAGTTAGGTCATATTTTTTCTCAATACAGTTTTGTGTTTCCTTTGTACATTATCTATGACTTATAATACATTACTCCCATTACTTACTCCCAGTGGACAGGGCCAGGCTGTGTCCAGTTATGTTTGAGGAGCAACACAAATAGAGGATCATGGGGTCTGACACAGGAATAGATAACCCTCACTTCCCTTTCTGACACACTTGCAGAGCTCCAAATCATGCACAAATTACCTGCAAGAGCTCCTGGTTCCTTACTACCAACCCTTCCCATTCCGTTGGGCTGACAAGGGGTTGTTAGAGATTCCCAGGGTACGATTGAAAACCTCTGACTCACATGCTTTTATGTTTGCAGCCCTGACCCTGTAGAATTCTCTGCCTCATTAGATTCAAGAGTGCTAGACCGTGGGGGCTTTAAAACAGCTTTAAAGAGCTTTTTATTCTGCCAGACATTCAGCGACTAGTTATGTTATATGCTTCTGTTTGTTTCTGTATTTTTACTACTTTAGTTTAACTGTTTTGATATTTATGTTTGGATTTTTTAACTGGTCCATGAATTGTACAGCGCTCTGATTTTAGAGATTGTGCTTCATAAATAAATTTATTATTATTAAATATACACCTCTGCTACAAACACACACACAGACCCTACCATAGCACCCCCGGCTGGCAGATCTGCTGTTTGTCCTCACAAGTGCCACTGCAGACCAGAACAACAGTAGTAGTTTCCAGGGTCAGGCTGTCTTTGTCAGCCTAAGTCATGGGAGTGGAGCCCAACACAGGAAGGGATACAACCCACCTACTAACACAGACCAACCTACATCCCTCTGACACTGCCGCAGAGCAAACCACCTCACCCATACACACATGAACAATACCACTCACCTGCAAACCAGCTGTTCATTCCCAGAGGATCCACTACTGGAAAGACAGGGCTTTCTGTACAAGCAGAGCTACAGTAGCTCAACCGAACTGACTGTAGTAGCTTCCAGGACTCTGTATGTTGTATAAAGACTTGGAGTAGGGCCAGACACAGGTAGAGATACCTCATCTTCACACACACAACTCATTACAGCACCAACTATTGGCAAATCCATTGACAGTTCCTGCTGGAGCTACCACCAAGAAGAGATGGTTTAGTATGCAAGCAGCAATAGCTTTGCCAGGCCACCTGAAATATTTTCATCACCCGGCCCTGTCTTTAGGAACAATCAATTGGAGTAGCAGGACAAGTGCCAAAGGGTGTGTGTGTGTGTGTGTGTGTGTGTGTGTGTGGGGGCAAGGCCTCTCAGCAAGCATGCCTGCTGACACTGCTGTAGTTTCCAAGAGATAACAATGGCTGCATAATTATTATTACCTTAACAAGTAAGGCTGGATTTGGAACTGGACAGAAAAAATGAAAGAACATGATTGACTGAGAGGTATTTGAAGCCATAATTAAATCCCACAACATAATCACGGCTTCAAAAAACCTCCAGCCACCAGCTTCCTCACTCACCAGAAATCCATCTGAGAGAAACCTTCCCACATTCTTCACTAAGCTTCATAAAATGCAGCATGGGCACCATACAACTGCTCAACAAAACCTCATAGTACAAAAATAGCTTTAGTTGTAAAAGCCCATTTTCTTGAAATACTCCACTGTACCTGCTAGTCACAAAGTTTTTCTTTTAAATTAATACTTCAGCCGCATACCAACCCATCAATTTCCTTCTCTGAACTGCCACTTCAGCAGCCACTACAACATCAGCAGCTCCACTACAACTAAATACATTTTCATTCAGTTAATCACACTGCCAGTGCTCTCTGATCAATTACAATCACTTCAGTATGTCAGGAATCAACAACACTGTTTTCAGAAATCGCCAATAAACAGTTACTCCCGACTCACAATCACAGCTACCCATTTGTGGCAGTTCTTAACTCCATAGGCTATGTAGCGATTATACAGATTTTCTAAATAGTAACAAAGCAATTCTTTTTTTGCCTCAAATTGCCCCACTATGGAAACTGTGATCTGTGACAGAGAGGTGGGGGAACAGAAGTAAGTAGCACATTTCCTATCACTGATAAAAAGCATAGGCAGACCACACTGCATTAAGTACTACCAGCTTCTACCACAATAGTGCCACCTGCTAACTGCAACCCACAAAGAACTATTTTGTTAAACTGTACTTCTAAAATGTCTTGATTCAAACAAGCAATCTGATTTGTCAAAACTGGTCACATGACTATGCAGTAATTTCAATTACCACACAGCTCAAATGCTACTTTCTTTTTTCCTGCTTTTTTAACTCTTAAAACCATTTTATAAGCACAATAACACACTCTATTGTGTGCGGTAAAGCTATAAATTACTGCAATTCCCAGGTGGTTGAAGGCACTCTGCTGTATCTCGTGCCTCACAACCCACCTGGGGTGTCTGGTAATTAAGCATTACAGCACATCCTGTCATGTGTTATTGCTTACTTATACAGTACCCCCAAAGTAATTTTTTCACATATTTTAAAATATAATTTTTATTGTTCATTTATATAAATTGTTGTCCAACTCATAACAGCTATAAAACACTCCAGGATCTGGTATGTCATGGGATATCATCATTTTTTGGGTGTAGAGGTGGGTGAAAGTTGTGAATTCTGCCTTTGTGGAAGTTCCGTGAAATTTGGAAACGTTTACGGAATTTTTCACCCTTTCGCCTGTGGCAAAATTCTGAACTTCTGCATATTTACTGCACATTTTCACATAAAACTGTTATTTAGTGACTAACTATAGAACTTTAGTTATGAAATGCAGAAATAAAGTTTCTTGTCACTTATGTCACCATATCATTTAATTATCCACAGTTTGCAATGTAATTCTGTGAATTTTTTCCCCCACCAGCTATGTATGGCCATATTTCTTTTTCTACAGGCGGTTTGATAAATGTTACTCTCATATAGTGAATCTACAGTAACTACTCAACCTGTAGAGTACCTTAACTGCGGTGTCAGCAATTAACCTTTTCTTTGTTTTTTAATTTTTTTTTTCCTCCTTTCCTGGTTTTATTTCGAGTTACTTTCTTTTGAATTCCACAGGACCCAATGATTGCATTCTTTTTTATTCTGTGGTAGTCGCTAAATTCCATGGTTTAGCTCAGTAATTCTGCAAAAAGGTCAAATTATACTGCATATAGCTCTAATTATGTGCTTTTCAGCTCTGCAGTCACATGGGGTGCCGAGGGAGGTATCAGGTGACAGCACATATTTCTCAGTGCGTGGCTATACACTTCTGAAGTGAATTCTGAAGAGGAAAGAGCTCTGTTTGTTTTGTTCCACAAAACAGGCTTTCTGACTGCTGTGCAAGAAATAAAGTGCTGTCATCTCTATTTGGAGTGCTGGGGGATGAGACTGCAGCAGTTGTGTCGATTTTTGCAATTACATTATATATTGTTGTAGTCTTTATTCTGCAGCCTTCAATAGTATTGCCTTGTTTCTGAATACTTGTGTACAAGTAAAGCACAGACAGTGCACCATGTCAGACAAGAGAAAGTGCAGAGGACATGGAAAAAGTGCCATTAGTAGAGGATTTATCGGAATGTCATCACTAGGAGGTGCAGATGGTGCTGAAGAACCTCTTGTCTCATAAATCAGGGACAAGACATTAAAATATCAGGGACACAGACCCCATATCAGGAACACATCTTAAGATTTGGTAGTATACACTCAGAAAGCTGATAGAATTAGGGGGGATTTATGTAAGATGCATTTTCTGAATAGGAAGGAATCTGTAACTTAATATTTAACATTATTTTATGCTTACAATCCCTAGTGTTCTGTCAAAAATACAATTGTTATGAGGGACAGAGACAAATTCTGAGGCATAATCAGGGATGTCCCTGAAAATCAGGGACATTTGAGAGGTATGAGGGGGGGCACAGGGAGTGGGTTGGGGGCCAGCCACAGGCGGCAGCTGCTGTGTTGCACCCTGCAATGCAGCAGCTCACCTGTGGGTGGCCCTCTACTTAAGCCTTTCTTTTTGGCTCAAAGTTGTGCAGGCGCAGGTTGGGAGTTGGCGCTCAGCGTTAACTCTGCACAGCCCTGAATATCGGGCTGTGCAGTTTATGCATGGTTCCTCCCCCACCAGTTCAGCATGCATTCATTTGCATTGCGCTGTTGCTCAGCCTGTTTTCAGTGGCACAACTGCCTCCTGTTGAATATCGCAGAATGGAGCAAGTTCAGACTTGCGCAGGCGCAACCCTATTGCGCATGGTGCAACCCTTTTGAATATCTGGCCCAAAGTGCCCAGTCACACTTACTTCAGCACTAATGCTGTTCCAACAATTTATAATGACCTTGCTTGCTGTGTCTCACTTTGCAGTAGCCAGCATCAATCTCACCACAGACATCTGGACTAGTGGCCCATCATCGAGTAATAGTTACTGTATATGTGCATTACTGCACACTGTATCTATTTCCCTAGGGTATATACCTTGCACCCCTGCCCCTCATCTAGTTGTCCAATGAGTAGTGGCCGCAGTACTAGTAGTGGTCCTTGACAGCTCACCACATTGAGTATGCAAAGTATGTATGAGTCACATACATCGGCGAGAATTCTCACCCTAATCAATGAAGCCATAATGCACTGGCTAAAGCTGCATGGATTCCAGACTGGGTATATCGCTAGTGACAATGCAAGGAACATCATTAAAGCAATTACTGATGACTGTTTTTTATCATGTCCCCTGCTTTGCACATGTCCTGAACCTGATTGTTAGGACATTTCAGGATCATGAAGCAGTCAGTGGCATGTTGGCTGTCAGTCACAAAATCTGCAGCCATTTCAGTCACTCTGCACTGGCTAGAACAGAGCTCAAGATTCGACAGAAGGCCAGTAAAGTAACACAACACTGCCTGAAGCTTGATGTGGTGACATGCGAACTCACCACTCTATATGCAGAGAGGTTGTTTGAGCAGTACAAGCCAATCAATAAGTATGTAATGCAATTGTCTGATTGGGAAGCACAGTCAGCCATGTCATTGAGTCTATCCCAGTGGATGTTAATGGATAGTGTCATCCAAGTCCTCCATCCACTTGAACAGGCTTCTCAGGTTTTGAGCTCAGAAAATGCATGCTTAAGCCAGGTTATACCACTGCTAAGTGTACGCCTCCAGGTACTGGTAAACACCAGGGGGCAATTTGAAGTGGCAGCAGACTCTGTTGGAGAAGAGCTGGATGACTGCATCATGCAGCTGTGTGATGATGATCCTAGGGTGATTCACATTAATACCTCTGAGGCATACATTCTGGCAACCCTGCTGGACCCAGTTGCAAGCATGGCATGACATCACTTCTTCCAGGTGGGAAGGTTGATGTGGATCACTATGTTGTGATCCTGTGTAGCAAGGTAGAAAACTGGTTGAGTTACTCAGAGCCAAGGCTCAAAAAATCAGTAGCTGTAGACAAATCTGACGGAGCAACAGCAACAGCCCCTTGGACAGTATCCATCTCCTCCTCCTCCAGTATGGTGTCTGCACCTGCAACCTCATCATCACATAGTAGTGGTGGCACAAACCCTCTCTGGGCCATGCTGAAGAACATTGGTGTTTCTATTTGCCAGCCACCTGAGGGCAACACATAACTGCAGATGTCTGCATGCTATATGGTGCAGTCATATCTGAATGACCCACAGCAGCTGAGCACTGATGAAGAGCCCCTGGAGTATTGGCGAAGTAAACTTGAAAACTGATTAGTGCTTGCAGCTATCGCTATTGAGTACCTCACCTGCCCATGTGCCAGTGTAAGCTCAGAAAGGTTATTTAGAGCTGCAGGTGCCATTGTGACTGATCACCAAAGCCACCTGTCCAATAGGAATATTGAGTACCTAACCTTTGAAAAAATGAACTCACATTACTTCCCCACGCAGCACATTTTGTCATCAACTGCAAGATACCATGATCCTGCTGAAGAGGGTGGTATGCATCAGGAATCATCAGAGGAAAAGGTGAGTGTCACAGTGCCATCTGCTGATGAAGACACAGCTGAGGGGTTTGAGTTCTCCTGAATATGAGACAGAACATGTATTGCACTACTGTCATTGTCAGGTGATGTGCACAGAACTTGTTTTGTGAGGTACCCTGATTCCTGTTTTCTATCTACGTTTACATTAGAAGAACAAAGATACAAGGCACTAGCTGGTGTCAGTGTGTGCAATGCATAAGTCATCAAGTGCTGTGATACAAAAAAAGTTGGTGACAAGTACTAGTTCTGATTAATGCTGAAAATTCACACTGACATTCGCAGCATTTCTGTAGTTATAACACTGCAGTATTTTGAAGTGTCCCAGTTGGCCATTGTTTAGGCTCCCCTTTCTCACAAGAAAACTGTAAAAAAAAAAAAAATTGCTGCAGACATTGTTCTCGTCCTGTAATGTTCGGTATTTTGAAGTGTCCCAGTTGGCTGCTGTTTAGCTCCCCACCAAAGAAAACGAAAAAAATTGTTGCAGACATTGTTCTTGTCCTGTAATGTTCAACATTTTGAAGTGTCCCACTTGTCATCTGCTTAGGCCCCCCTCCCCAAAAGAAAATGGTAAAACAAAAAAACATTTTTGCAATCATTGTTTCTGTCCTATGCTGTGTTACATTAAAGGGTCCCAGTTGGCTACTCCTGAGACCCCCTCCACAAATGAAAACTGTAAGAAACTCAAAAAAATGTATGTTGTCATTATTACCTGCTGTGCAATGTGATGGTTCCCAGTTGGCAGTTGTGTAGGCCCCACTTCCTAAAATAGGCCCACCTGCCAGAAAAGTGAAACTGACAAAAACCTACCAAAAACAATTACTGTGTACTGTCATGTGTCTGCTATATTGTTCATCATTCCCAATCCTTCAAGTAACTTTTTCTGTTAGGAAAAAAAATCCAATTGCATTGCTAGTCATTTATGAATCCCCATTTGCCCATCATTCTGGACACCCTCAAAGACAGAGAAAATGAATACCTTCACAGTAATTTGCGGCACCAGTTGCTACTTGAACATTTTCCTTCTGCTATGCTACTGTTGGTTTATACCCCAAAATAGCATGTGGTATTACTCCACTCCTCAGTTGTACAATGTGTGTGCAGTGGAGGTGCTCCCCACTGTAAATGACACAAGAAATCCCCCGTAAACAGGTGGTCTGATATTGGTTCACACCCTTGTTCTTGTCTGTGTTGGGGTGCCACAATGTTGTGTCAAAAAACATCACTTGCTGTGACCTCCACATGATGGCCATAGCTGGTTGGCCCTCCCCCCCCCACCTACACAACCATCAATCACCTGCTGCCACTCACAGACTGTTATACCACCACATTGGGATGATCACCTCACCACATTGGCTTCTGTTCAGAGTAAAAGCAGTGACCTATGTGGTTATCAATGTTATAAGAATGATGACCAATCCACCATGTCAAACAATACCCAGTGCCCACCAACTCACCCATCACATCGGGCAGTATCACCTTCACTTCCATCCTACATTTTCTACCAACATTACTCAGTGCTGATCACATGGACTGTGACTTGCATTATCTGCATAAATAATCTCTTGATATTGTTTCACTCAGAGTGACAAGGTACCAGCAAGTGGCAACCATAACAGCATCAACAAGCAGAGTGTGTCAAGATCACCTTACCTTACGAAATGTCAGAACAGCAGTGTCACTGGCACAGGGGCTATGTGTGTTGACTTAAGCAACTGTTGCTGTGCTTTTGACTGAAACAACCTCAATCCAACATTTATATTATGTATGCACTTTGTTGTTAACATTGGCAGTGACATGAAGAACTGCACATTTTTGGATTGCTGATTCAAACGATAAGTAAATACAAGCTGTGCAGAAGAACAACAACAGGAGCACTACACCATGAAACAGAAAAGTGTGATAATGTGGCCTCACAAGATGTGATCATCAGGATGAGGGCACTGCATTTCGTGACCTGAGTACTGTGAAGAGTGTATTGCTTATTTTTGCAACAGTGATGGAAGAGAAGACATGCAAATCATACTGCTGTACTGTAGCCTATTTGTTTTAACAAAGTACAGCACCATACCAGACATGCTACGGTACTCCGACTGTGATGCTTTCCTCTTCAACACATCACATCTCCTTCCTGCACCATACAGGTTAGTACAAATAATTTTTGATGTTGTGTACTGAGTGATGAGTACTACTGAGTTGTGTAATTTATTACAATGATGGCACCATGCAATGTTTATTAGGTGTTTGGCATGTGCTATCCATTCTCCAGGTGCCACCATCTCTTCGCTGCTGGTGCTAGAGTGCTTGGTCACTTGCTCTCCTGTCCCCACCATTCCCTCTCTGACCTACTCTCCTTCTCCCTCCACCTCTGCCCCTCCCCTTCCTCTCCATTACTGTCTAAGGAGGATGTTAGCAAATACATCTTCTTGTTTCCTCCAGCCACTGCCTCCCTCATAGACAGGAGTCACAGTTGACTGAGTGTGCCTTTCCCTGCTCAGAATTTTTCATTCACTTCAGAAATGTATTTGCGGGTGTCATGCGCTCAGTTCAGTGTGATGGTGACCAAGCAATACTTTGCCCAGCGTGCCTTGCACCCCATTTGTGCAGGTTTCACAAAGATCAGAAATGACTGTATCTAATCATGTAATGTTTTTGCTGCATGCTCAGGTTACCATGAAGTTCTACTGATGTGTCTCTGTCCATTTCCTGAACTCAGTTTATGCATGTCTTGCTTTCAGGTCTGCTTGTGGAAGGCTTTATGGATGATGATGCTGCTCCCTCCAGTTGCTGAGATCCCAATAGCGTCAGCAAGCCCTGTGACTTCCTGAAGTGTCCCTGAGAAGTGCTCAGATAAGTAACAATGGTTGTTGTACTTTGTACTTTTTTTTTCTCAAGCAGGTCATTATACGGGAATGAGAGAGGTGTGTTTACAGTCAGACATCAAGTTGGGGGGGGGGGACTGCTGCAGACACAGACCAGGTTGTGGTGGCAGAGTAGGTAGTGAGTGGAGGCAGAGTAGGCAGTGAGAGGCTGTTCAGACTGTTAACCAATGCCATTTGTCCTTTGTGTTTCTGCAACTCTCTCTGTATGATTGTCTTCCCAAGTCTGCCCGTGTCAGGCTCACTCAATGGATGCTGCTGCTGCTCCTGCTGTTGTGATGTACTCTGTAGTGACAGCCTGCCCAGTGATTATAAAAGGGAACTGTAGATGAATCTAGCAACTACACCAGATGCCACTTTTAACAATGTATAACTTGCCCCAAACCCAAATCTATAGTGTCAAATGAGCAACTAGCTCATCTGACATTTCTTTGGGGAGGGGGCGAATGAACTTGTCCTGCTGGCTACTGTAAAAAAAGTTAATGTTGAACCATGAACAACTGTCAAACAAGTAAGACAACATGTTCCTTGGACTTTTGCCAACCTTCACCTCTATAAAGAGACTCAAGATAAGAAAGATTTGTTTCAAACAGGGAAATGTTTATGTGATAGAAAATAGCAAGGCAACACAATACAAGAACTATAAACAGAGCAAGTACGAAAAGCGAGTATTTCAAGAACAACAACAGTATGAAAATGATTGATTTAAACCAAATACAAGAAAGAACTATATACATTAAGACTGCCTGACCACCTTGATTTCATTGGTCATGAGCCACAAGCTTAGGTATTGGTTGGCCTCCTCCTAATGCCCACCTGTTTTTGAGAAGTTGCAAAATCTTGCACTGGTTCACCTCAAGTCAAGCCTAGTTTGCCTCAATTCAATCCTAGGATGCTATAATTCTGGCCACTTTTTTTTTTAACAATCTTCATATCCTGGGCCATGTGCATGACCCCAGAGTCCTCCTGCAGGATTGTTGGGGCTGCATGGGGTGTTGGGGTTGATTCTTCAGCTGTTGGTGGTGCTGCAGGCAGATCTTCAACTGTGGCCCCAGCCTCTGTCTGCTTCTCAGGCTGCTGCATCCTCTCCAGTTCCTTCTGGATTTCCTTTATATGGATTTTGAACCTTTTCCTAGTCACTGACTTTTTGGGGGCCCTGGCACCAGTGGAGACTGAATATCAGCATTGTCTGTAGTAGAGAAAACAATCTGCATTTTAAACAAAGTGATTTGAACAAGTGTCAGAAAGATGAACTCATCAGTAATAATAGTGCATTACTGTAGTCTATGACCAGTGAAACCTTACTGTGCCCTGAGTGTCCGGTGATGTTGAACAGCCTCAGCCTCAGCCTTTGCCTAGTGTAATTGGTCCCTGCTGTACAACTACCACCCCACACAACATCGCACAGAGCATGGGAAGTATGAAGCACAGGAGTATGTGCAAGTTCCAATCTGAGATTTAGCCAATGTTTCCTCACCCACATGTTCCACTAGGCTATATGCCCCCTGATCAGCACCTCACCCACTGTCTTTCTAATGTATACCATCCATGGAAAAGACATTCATGTCCAGTGACATTCTTGTACCTTGTACCTTGTGTTTTGTCACCCCCTCAACCTATGTTGTCTAGGACATTTTACCAGCATGTCTGTACCGTTTCTGCACTAGGAACTTGTTATTGTCTGCCAGGTGCATGTTGCCTGCCCACACAGAGCATGATTAACCCTCCTTTGTAACCTGGGGTGAATGCATGTTTGGTGGACCATCCAGAGCCTCATATGATGTGTGTGGTTCATTGGATCTCATACTCATTTCAGATACTGAAAAGTGCAACCTACTGTGCACTGTAACATGAACAGTCAGTGTCTATATGTCTATACTGCAAAGGACACCATAAGTGGACACTGGACACAGTGTTGTTCAAAGGATGACATGTGGTGGTGTCTGTCGGTGGTTGTGGCAAGTCTTTGACATAGGAAAAAAAACCCAACAGAAAGCAGTAGTCATGGTCAGCTTCTAGGGGAAACAATGCACTATTGAGATATGTATCCAGTGAATATGGCAACCGCAATTGAGCACCTACAAAAATGGTGACTCAGTTACGGTGCCTGTATTCAGGGCTACCTGGCAGGTTAGTGCCCAGACACTGGGGTGGGCGAGGTAGGGTGAAAGGAAGCTACACGTATGCACACATTCAGGGGGAGAGGAAGGGGAGGAAATGTATGTGGGTGGGTGTGTGGTGGGCAGCTGCCAAGCTGGTCCGCTAGCATGGTGGGGATGGCATCAGTTGGGAGGTGCAGAGTGCAGGGTTCGGGTCTAGTGTGGTGCGTTTGTTTGTTTTGTGCCTGCTGCCAGCTTTTCTTATTTCCAGTACCCCCCAACATGCACCCCTGAGCTGAGAATCCTTTAGTGGGGGGTAAAAAATACACTCATGGATCTCGGGATCCCTCTTCCCAGTGGTCACAAGTGTGTATCACCGAAATTCATTTTCGGCAATGTACTCTTGTAACGGTGATCGCTATTTCCCGATCTCCATTATCACATAGAACCACTGAGATAGTATGACAGACCTTAATGATGATGATGATGGTGAACTATAAAGTGTTTATCAGAATGTTCTGGGCAAACATTTTATCAGAATGCATGACTGACATATTGAACAATAAGCAAATGGTATGAGATTTACACGGTTACAGTGATTCAGTTACGCTCCTTGTGCATGCACATCAAGGTGAACTATATTTAATTCACAAAGCCTGCACTTGCAAACCGTGTGCCCTGCCTTCAGCATAGCAACATTTTAAACCTCCCTGTGATCCCTGGTCACAGTTGTAAATATCAGGTGAACAATGGCACTTGTACTTACCTGGTTGGAGGCTGACTAACACAGAAACAGTCAATGGCATAATGGTATAAACATGACTTTACAGACAGATTGAAGATGATGGCATAAAGGGCCTGTTGTCCCATCCAATTTGCTGACATATTACCATAATACTCTGCAGTGGCCCTAGTGTCCATCCCTCTACTTTGATTCTTCCCTCACCTGATAATACTCCACATCACTAACCCAAAAAATAATTTGTTTTTAATGAAATGGGTTTGCCACAACACCATCTCTAACAAAGCAAGCGTCCTGAT
This sequence comes from Neoceratodus forsteri, assembly GCA_016271365.2. Taxonomy (NCBI): domain Eukaryota; kingdom Metazoa; phylum Chordata; order Ceratodontiformes; family Ceratodontidae; genus Neoceratodus; species Neoceratodus forsteri. Next base: position 807,654,154 of record CM028129.1, on the reverse strand, counting down.
GACAGTGGTGAACAATATGCCTCTGGCTCACAAAGCGCTAACCACAAACTGTTCAGTACCACGGTTCCAGAGGGACAAGCTCACCCTGTGCAACTCTGCTGATCACTGTCCGACACATAACATGCTCTGTTAATTCAAATCATATACAGTCTGCATTCATTAAAAAAGAAAGAAAGAAAGAAAACGGAAATACAAAAGGTGGTGGGTGATACCTGGAGGAAAAGAGTCTGTTACTCACTTTCAGGGTCAGTGACAGTGAAACCAAGTGTTACTCCATGCCAAAATCAATGTAAAAAAATAGAAATAGAATGCTCTGGGGGGGGTGAGAAGTGGTAGGGACAGAGAGACATATAACCTTCTTTAAAGTCTTAAGAGGATGTTTACAACCTTAGGTAGATGGCAAGTAAAAAGGATTATTGTCTTCAAACTGGAGACCCAAAAATATATGAACAAATAAGAAGTTCTCACCTTACAACTACAGCACCATTATCATCATCTGTTGGAAATGTTATGCCTATTTTATAAGCATGATAACATGGTGGGAGATGTGATTTAGGGGCTGATAGGAGCAATTCACAGGTGCTAAAGGTACTTGGTGCAAGCACCAGGTGCCTTATTATGCACATGTGGCATGTTCTTCTCACCACATAATTCTAAACCACACCTTGCCCTGTGTTATTGCTTGTGTATTCAGCACCAGCATGAAGGAAGGATTCCTGCACCCAGCTGTTCCTTAGCTGCACTTTAACTTCACAGGCCAGGAGGTCAAAACTTTTTAAAGTGGTGCCTTTGGTCTATGGTGCAGGAAAGGGTCCGTCTACACGGTTTGCTGAAGTGCAACACCACTAGCAGTAGTCTTCCCCTTCAGTTGTTCATCAGTACATTCAATTTGTTAATAACAGAACTTACTTACCAGACAGGGGCTTCACATTACTGCTCTGTGAGTCAACCATTCCTGTCATGCTGGTGGTGGTATCGCTGGTGACGGCAGCCGAACCAGCTGTGGTTCCTTCAGCATCTATTGCAAATGGACATGAGTATTGCAAATCAGTGTTTGAAATTTGAAAATGAAAACACAAGAAGACATTAAAGCACCACTAATAACACACATTCTGTGCTGTGGAGAAGAACAAGTGTAGCAAAGTGCCCCAACGCTTAACCATGGAACACGACAGATAATGCAATGATGGGAGGTCTGGAGGATGCATTACATGCTAAGACGTCAACTTCTAGAAAAGAAACATGGACATGTACTACTACTATTCAGATAAGGAGTGCTATTGGAAACAGCCACAAAGTGACACAGCTGTTCAGGGTGCGGACTGGAGGCCGGATTTTCAAAATGAATTGTAGGCCATGAAGGGAGCCAAGAAAATAAGAGAGATGCTGTAGATAACAAGATAAGATGATCTGTGCTTTGATTGTCTAAATACTAGAAATGAGACTTTCAAAGTACATCCACTAGGTGGAAAGGCAGTTATTTTCCTATTTGGCTACCTGTTGTTACTTTCACAAAAATGGATAGGCAGGAGGCATGATTTGAGAAAGGAACCAGTTTATTAAGCAATGGACCACAGGGTAGAGAACAGGAGGAAAGGGGCACAACAGAATTAAATACTACTTCTGATATCTTACTAGTGCCCTGAGGCCTTATACTAAGACTCTAACCTCCTGTATGAGGAGAACTGCAAAAAGGAATTGGCTGCAACAGCTATGCTGTAGGAACATCCGATTTCTACTCCCTGTAAAAGGGTGGTTCTATAACAAGTTTTAGCAAAATGATCATCTGGCTGTAACAGCTATGCTGTAAGTGCATCCTATTTCTAATCTCTGGTCAGACTTTCCAAGTAAACCCCGAGGTGCACCTCTAACTGTTACCTGGAGTACACCACACTATTAATCACTCTACATATTACAGTAAGAGTCTATACATATGGCAGATGGAAGTTCGTTCACGACCAGATTTTCTTTGTCATCGAGAGGAAAATGTAATCAAGGAATTGTCATGACAAGAAGCAACTTAAATGGCTGTCCAGTGCAACTCTGAGAATCTTTTTGGAAATGAGGGGAATGCAGAAAGGATTTTTAACAGACCATGAGTTCTTGGCTACACGCCACCTGTCTAGAGTCACCAGAATACAAGCACGGGATCAAGATTTCTTTGGCTAAGAACCCACTGAGGGCCACCAGAATAAAAACACACAAAATGTGTCCACAGTCCACTTCTGGACTGCCAGATGAAGGATTCAATGCAAACCACCTGGTCACAGTCTGCTTCTGGACTGCCAGGTGAAGGATTATGAGGAAGATCACCTTGCCATAGCCCGCTTCTGGACTGCTGGATGAGGAAGATGAAGAAGATCACCCTGCCACAGCCTGCTTCTGGACTGCCAGATGAGGAAGACGAAGCAGACTCCACTGGATACAGAAGTCCAGATAAGGAAGTCTCTGGATGTTGGAGTATGACGGTCTTCGGGACACCAAGGCTGGATAAGCCAAGTGCACATGTAAGACAACAAACCTTGTGTTGAAATTTGACAAAGTTCAGGGCTCCAAGGCAGGACGAGCCAAAGGTACACTTAAAACAACAAACAGAGCATCACTCGGAGAACTGGAACTGACAATTCGGATGGTACTCTGACATGGATGTCAAAATGAGAAAACCGACAGCAGATTCTGCACTGGGCCAAGCCGTACTTGGGGAACTGTCAGAGGAAAATAAACATGGCATTGCAACTGGAGATGACTGTGGCATGGTTCTTCAGGAAGTTGTTGTTAGCTGCTCCTGGGATGCACTGGAAGCTGATTCCGAAGAATTTGATGAAGACTGACAGGGCTGCACACTGGTGAAGTGACTCTGAAGATTGCTGAAGACTGATTCGGGTACTTTTCCAGCACCAGAATGCTGTCACAAAGCAATGCAAAGACAGTTCTGGCACTTACACTGTTCATATGATGAATAGAAATGCAATAAATCTCACAGTTCCTACTGTAGTGGTCAACCACAGCCTCAATGTTCAGACTACAGCAAATAAACAGGCACTTTACTATTCTGGGTGAACCCTAGCATTCAGTGAACCAAACTAACAAGGGGTCCCTATTAGTTAAATCAGGTTCTCCTGTTACTGTGGATATACTGAAGTTGGGAATAGGCTTTCTGGAAAGATTATAGACTCCGATGTCTGACCAGACCCTTTTATCACTTGTAGGCCTGTGTGGCTAGCTAGACTCCTATAACACCTGGGGTTGCTTAGGCTGCTGGGCCCCTATAACACCTGTGGGCCTAAATGGCTAGCTACGGGTCCTGGACCTTGCGTTACCCTTTTAAGTTCTGGGCCTAGTCGCCCCTTTTAACAGCAGTGGTGGGCCTAAATGGTAGGGCCCCTTTAACAACTCTGAGCCTATGTGGCTGGGTTCCTTTAACAACTGTGGGTCTATATGGCTAGGCCCCTTTAGCAACTGTGGGACTATATGGCTGGGCCCCTCTAACAACTGAGCCCTTGACTAGGCCCCTTTAAATCTGGGGGGGCCTGTTATCCCTTTAAATGCTGGGTCTTTACTAGGCCTGAGAAACCTGTGGACCTAGCTGCCCTCCTAAGCAATCTGGGCCATTCTGTGGCTGGACCCTTTTAAATCTTAGGCCTGACTGGGACCTTGTTGTCACTCTTCCCCTTCTTCCCTGCCTTGTTCTACCCCTTTAATGAATATTCATGGACATTTTATGGGCCTTACTGTACTAGCCCCTCCCCATGGGTGTTGTCAATACCTGAATATTTAAATATGCAAGTGTTGGCCTTTCTAGCCCACCCCTCCTCTCAGCCATTGGCTGATTCACTTTGTGCCTAGAGCACAATTTAACAACAAATAGATTGACTTTCTGTTTGTTTCTGGTGGTCAACACTTTGCTGGTATGCTGCCGCCAACTCACCATCTAGACTGAGGTGCAGGGAAGCAGGATCAGGAGGTGGGAGGATTCACTGGCAGTGGAAGGGCTTCTCAGGAACAGGAAGCACGGTGGATGACAGGAGGCCTTTCGGGTCTTCCTGATGCCGACACTCTTTCTCTCTCTCTCTCTCTCTCTCTGTCACTCAGGACAATGTGGCTCTGCTACTGGTGCCTCCAGGGGACCAAAACTTAACTTTTTAAATAAAAATAATAAAACGGGGCACCAAGCCCTTTCTCCAACAGGGACTGGATGGCTTTTTCTTCTTGCGGTGCTCCGATGGCACCACTGACCATGCCACGCAGCAGGAATGCAGTCTCTAGTAGCTGGAGGCAGAAGAGGCACACAGACAAGCCCTCAGGGACAGCTTCAACCAACCAGGTAAGCCTGTCCTTTTCCCTCCATGCTGTCTGTGTCCTCTCTCCTCAACAGCCACCACGATTCTCCTAGTAACAGATACATTTCTCAAACAGTAATACTCTGGGTTCTAATTCTGTGTTTAGAATGCTGTGCATGTGCAGGTCAGCAGAGCATTCTATCCTAGGCACATTGTTTACTTTTGCCACGTGATGGCATAGCAGCCTAGCTGCATTATTTCCAGTCTTTGATTTGGGTACCTTTACTGGGGTACACCGGGAAGACTGGAGACTACAGGGAACTGCTGGGGAACCCTAACTTTGGGGTACTATAGCCGCATGCCCCTGGTGCACCACCTATAGGGCACATGGAGCTTGCAGCAGTCTCTGGCTATGGATCAGGAATTTCAAACACAGGTGCTGGGTGCAGGACCGTAGATCATGATTTTATGATCTAGCCTGCACCACATCCCAGAACCAAAGACATGGAGCTTGCATCGGACATTTGGTGTAAGCCACCGTAAATCAGGGAAACTGTCATAACTGCACCCAAGATTGGAAAATGGGATGCAGTTGTGGCAAAGGGGTTTGGTGCATTGCCGATTTCAGAGTCCCCTGGCACAGGGCTTGTCGCAAGCCCTGCGCTGACATTTGAAAATCCTGCCCTGGGAATCTGAAAAAGCATAGTACAGCATACATACAGTATGTGGTGGCTAACAGCATTACTTTCTCCCTGCTACAGGGTCTGCCATGACGTGGATGTGTGAAGCGGTGGGAAGTTCTGTGCAGTGCCCACTGACAGTGAACATGATCCATGTGCAATAACTATAGGGTGTAAACTGATTTGTGATTTCAAAGTGAGCAACTGCATTCAGAAACCTGAACCCGAGAGACTGTTTCTGTCACAAGTTACAACCTGGTAGGAAATCAAGGTACCGTGTTCTTGTCAACTGTTGCCACAGACACCAGTATGTATTGTGGCTGAGGTTCTCTGCAGCCTGCAATCCTGGCCCCCAGGCACTGTAATATTACCTCATCCTTGAATAAACTGGTGCTGCCAACGGTGACAAGCTGGCAGACCCTACAACATCCATGAAGGTGACAAGGTGCCAAGAAGGTGACAGGCTGTCACAGCTTGATTCATGTCAGAGGGTGACAAGCAGACAAGAAAGTGCCAAGCTGCCAGAATCCTGCTATGGCCAAGCAAGCTGCAACCTTGTTTGAAACACCGCAGAGCTGTGGTTGAAGAGACCTGTATATTTCTCAGACCATAAGAACGATGTCTGCTGAGTCATGAGTAACCTCAGGTCTTGCCACATGACACAATGGGAGGAACTACATATAGCTGTTTAACCAAAACTACTGTTTGGCAGTCAGGCAAGGATTTACAGTTGTTCCACTTAATACAAAGCCAATTTTTGAAACTTCATGGCCTGTGAGGTTGTGGGTTTGTAATATCCTTCAAAGTAAACTAACTACTGCCAACCAAATGCATAAACATCAGGACAACTCTGGTTTAATGGCTGTATATCCAGGAAAGATTGTTGTGGGAGCCACCATTACACAACTGGGGGACACTGGTACCAGTGGGTATGGGACCTGTCAAATAGTGTGTTATTGCCAGTGGGGTGGCAACCATTACTGGTGTTTCAACTGAGGTTGCTGTGAATGTTGCTTATTACATGCTTGCATTTCTTCTCCGCCTACATCCCTGGTTCCTATTCCTACCCTCTTCCTAGACATTTGTAAATCAATTGTTGGTTAAGTGCTTTTTTTTTGAAATTGTACTTTTATTGGATTTTTCTTTAAGAATACATTACCATAACACACAGACAAGGACTAAGATACGGTGAATTACATAACAAGACAGAATACATCATATTATATAAAGAACTATACACTGACAACACAAACATCCCCCATTTAGTCCCACCCCACCTCCCACCAGACAGTCACTGATCAACACATCCAGATCTGAGTGAAAAAAACCTTGACCAGTTTAAAAATTCATTGGAGATAGAGAGGTATGACAGCATCATGGATCGTGTCTCTGTGTTATTCCAAATTTGCCTGATCCCCATGGGGAGTTTATAACCAGCCCCTGATTAACTCAGTGTCTCTTTTGCTAAGATATCAAGCAGTGGACTTTATCCTTCCTGCTCATATATTCATAGAATGGAAGCCACCTGGCCTTATGTTTTTCTGTGTGTAACCTAAGCTGGGCAATTAGTTTTTCCATATCTTTAATTTGGCAGCAACAAGTGTATTATTGTTCAGTGGTGGGAATTTTGTCTGTCAGTTTTGTGTAATTGCTTTAGCTGCTGCAGCGATCAGAACATTAAACAAATATCTATGTCCTGAACCCTGCAACCCAGGGGGGAAACTGCCCAACATCAATGCCTCGCAGTTGTTTGGAATTAGAATTTGAAATGTTTTCAATAGCTTTACTTACTTCCCTCTAAAAGGACTGAAGTTTGGAGCATCCCCAAAAACTGTGTTCATGGTTACCAAGCAGTCCACAGCCTCTCCAACAATTCGCTGATGGGAATTGGCTATAGTGCTTGGTTATCACTGGGGTTCTAAAATACAGAGAGATTACCTGCCAGCAAAATTCTCTCCAGTTAGAAGATGCTGTTGTTCTGTGGACCTGTTCCAAATTTGGTCCCAGCTGCAGTCCAGGAGTGTTGATCCCATTTCCTGTTCCCATTTTACCTGTATGGTTGCTCTGCACAATGGAGATCCCTCTCCACATAATTTACATAATTTGGAGACCAAATATTCACCAACCCCTGTCTGTGCCAGTGAGAAGCAAAGGAAATCAATGGGTGTACTTCTGTCAAATCTTTACAGTCCCTTTTAACATTAGAGGACAGAAAGTGAGGAGTTTGGAGGTAGCAGTAAAAGTCCTTGTGGGAGAGGTCAAATTCCTCCTGTAGTTGCTGAAAACGTTTTAAAATATTGGCCCTGAAAAACTGATGGATACTAGCTAATCCTAGGTTTTCCCACTTAGTAAAGATATTATTTGTTCTCACAGGTGTAAAGTCTTTGCAGGCTGTCAGCCTGCTAAACAGGTGGACATAATCTTCTGTTTTTAACTTTTGCACTATGTCTTTCCAAGCAGAAATCAGTGTTTTGAGCCAGGGGGAGGGCAGTCCATTAATGACATTAGACTGATGTCTATTGAATATGAGGTCTTCTAGTTTCTGTGGTTTTAAATTATCATGCTCCATCTGGGCCCAGGCTGTATTAGAGGTGGTGTTTATGCATGCAGGTATATGTTGAAGTTGGGCTGCTCTGAAATAGGCCCTAATGTCTGGGACCCACAGACTTCCCTTACCTTTGTCAAGGCTCAAAATGTTCCAGTTTACTCTGGGCATCTTGTCCACCCCATATGAATTTAAGTAGCGTTTTATGGACTGTTAACCAAAAGGATTTGGGAGGACAAATAGGTAAGATGTCAAATAGGAAGAGGAGATGGGGAAGAATGTTCATCCTCACCGTCTATGTTCTTCCAGTAATTGTGAGGGGCGGGGCAGTCCAACATGAGCAATCTTGTTTCATTTCCTCTAGTAGTTTCCCATGATTATCTTGGAACAATTTACTTTGATCTGAAGTGATAAATACCCATAGGTATCTGAAACCTTGGGTGGACCACTTTAGCTTTGTTAAATTCTTAATCACCATGGGGATCAGTGCCTCCATAGACATTATTTCGGACTTAGATTCATTAACCATAAATTCTGAGGCTAGTCCGTCATCATGAGGGCAAGAGCATGAGGGAGGAAGGGAGATCACCAGGTTTTGCAAATATAGGAGGCTGTTGTCAGCATATAGTGATATGCATTTGTCCACCCCCCCCCCGACTGTCGTACCTTCAATGATTGGAGAGGAACTAAATGCCTCTGCTAGTGGCTCCATGCTGAGGGCAAACAGCATAGGTGACAGGGGGAACTCCTACCTCATCCCCTGCAGATTTGAAAGGGGGAGGATAGCACACCATTCAGTCTAACCTGTGCTAATGGGTTAGCATAGAGTGTCTATACTCATGATCTAAATGTCAACCTAAAATTGAATTTAGCCAGCGTGGCATCCAGGAAGGCCCACTCTAGGCAGTCAAACACCTTCTCGGCGTCGAGAGCGATTACTACCCTTTGAGTTATTTGTTGGGTTTTGTGTATAGCTGCTAAGGTGGCTAGGAGTCTTAGGATGTTGTCATGTAAGTGCCGACCCGGTATCATTCCAGTTTGTTCTGGGTGGATAAATACGTGACAACCCCCTGTAGGCAATTGGCTATCATTTTAGCAAATATTTTAATGTATAAATTAAGCAGTGAAATTGATCTATAGCCACTACACGTTGAGTGGTCTTTATCGGGTTTTGGAATTACTGAAATCAGGTCTTTATCCCATGTATTGGGTCTTTCTCTGGGTGTGTGATAGTTATTACAGATCTGTAGCAGGGATGGAATTAGGTCAACTAGAAAAATTTGATAAACTTCTGCCACAAAGCCATCTGGCCCTGAGGCCTTGTTATGTTTCAAATGTTTAATAATCTGCTGGGCTTCAGCCATTGAGAAAGGCCTTTCCATGATCAGGATCTGTTCCTGAGTCTGCTTGGGAAGGTTTATCCCAACCAGGAAACTGTTTATTTGGTCTGCCTGTCCAGAGCATGATTCCGGAGTTTAAAGGTTAGCGTAGAAATCCTTAAAAATGTCCACTATCTTAATTGGTCTCATCTCCCCATAAGAGCCATCCTGGTGCTTTTTGATGGCTAGGTTGTGTCGATCAGCTGCCTGCGTACGCAAGTGGTAGGCAAGGAGATGGCCTGCATTGTTGCCTCCTTTGTAGAATTTCTGGGAGACAAATCTGAGAGCATGTTCGGTTTTGGTACTTAAAATTCTTTCTAACTCTGACTTTAGTTCATCTAATTCCCTTTTGAGCTCAGTATGCTTACCAATTTTGTGTTTGGCTTCCAATTCATTGATTTTTTGTTCTAAGATCATCTGCCTAGAGTATGCTATTCTTTTTTTGTGCGTTGCATACAAAATGGTCTCTCATCTAATAACAGCTTTTAACTCATCCCAGAAGTATTTGTTTTGTGAGGCTGAACCAGTATTCTTACTAATATAATTTTGGATTACTTCTTTTATTTTAGAAATGAAGCACTTGTCTTTAAGAAGCCCTATATTTAGTCTCTGCAGGGACTGTCTGGTTGTGGATCCAAGGTCAATGGTCATAGTGATCTTAGCATGGTCTGACATATAAATCAGTTGAACATCCATATCTTTAACTGTATGGCTCCATGTTTTCTGCATGTAGAATCTATCAGTTGAAGGGTAACTGGCTTGGGCAGGAGAATAGAAGGTGTAGTCTTGCCCCGAAGGGTTCTGCACCCTCCTTGGATCAATAAGGCCTCACTTAATGATTTTAAGAGCTTCAATCCTTTCCCTGGTCCCTGCCTCAGTCCAGAGGAGCAGTCCAGGACCGTGTCTTCAACACAGTTCCAGTCCCTGCCTAAGAGTATTGGTCCTTCTGCCAGGGTAGTTATTTTCCAAGAAGCGTATCTGAAAAACTGAGGAACCTGTGGGGTCAGACCATAAACATTTATGATGTGCCCGATCCTCCCTACAGTCTTCCAGATAGTATGACCAACCTACAGTCTGGATCTGTAAATGAGGATATTTTTTCTAATGCTAGGCCTCTACAAATCAAAATAGCCACTTCTGCTTTTTTAGAGGTCAGATGAGAGGCTGCCACTACATCACCCACCCAGCCCCTATGAATGTTAGCATGCTCCTCTGGTGAGAGATGAGTTTCCTGCAATAAACCTATATCACATTGTACTTTGGCCAGGTCCCTCAATATATTATATCTCTTCATCAGTGGGTTAATCCCTTTCACATTAAAAGAAACCAACTTTAGGGATCCCATTGGTGCCTGTAAAAACTTTTATATCTAAGCCATGCACCCTTGGAAATGTTTGGTTAAGCACTTTTAACAACTAACAAACTCATGAGCACATCATGAGTGAGCATATTATTAGCTACAGTCATTATTTAAATATGTATTGAAAAATTGTTTTTGTTTCAGGAATTCCATGCATGGGGTGACTCTGAGTGGAGGTGGTGGTGGGTAGTTATGGCATCCCAAGGGGTTGTACCATCTTATCACTGGGCCAACTGAAATTTAACTATCACTTGAGCTAATTTATTTCTATTGGGAAAGAACCACAGACTCTTTCCATCCAAAACAGAGCCCTCAGCCCAGGCACCTCAACCTTGTTTGAGCCCACAGGCAGGGGTACTAACCGTTGTATACATGGCAACTCAGTTACATGTACCTTTATGGGCCTGCCACCAGAGATCACAGTCACAAAGATCATAATTTCATAAAGTATAATTCCAGCAATGACTGATGAAAAAAAAACTTTGAAGGATCAAGTTAGTATACTCACTGATGATGCTGTCCTCTGAGTCCAAACACTTCACTTTGGCAGCAGATGATCCACCCGCTGACTACTCCTTCTGCTGTCTCTTCGTAACATGGTCACCAATGGTGACCGCTCCACTCAGTACCTTCAGGACTTCAGAGTCCCTTAGCTGCATGTGTCCCACTTGTGTTTAATTTGTTTAATAGTTCTAGGGATAACTCCTCCCTTCCTCTTGATCCAGGGTGGCCTTTATAGTGGCCACAACTTGTTCCACTCCTTTAATGGCAGCCTCTGAGGACCATAGAGCTGGGATGCATGGCTGGTAACTTCTTTAACTAGAACTGCCAACGCCTTATGGGAGAAGGGAGGTGCCAGCTTCCCCCACCCACATTCTGCCAGAGTGGGTGGTTGCCTGTGTCTCTATATTCTACAGCTGCTACAACTGGGCCACCGGTGCCACCCCATGTCCCTCCAACTGCTGTCTCATCACCACCTGCTGCACACTTGGCTCCTGCTGCCCCAGCTGGTCCCCACCATGCAGCTGGTCTGCCTCCTCCTCCAGGCTCTGGCCCACTGCCAATCCTGCTGTTGGGGATGCCATTCCCCCCAAAAAAATGATGCACAAGACTGGAAAAAAGAAAACATAAGTAACACAATATAATTAAAGCAACTTTGTACTGCAGTTCTCTAAGTCCTACTCCAACAATCCCCTCCCCATTACACCCTAGCCTGTCTGGTCATCTAGTCAAAAATTTTAATAATCTTGAATCTCTTCCAGTCCCACTAACTCTGTCTCTCTCTCTCAACTTTCTCTCCAATTCCATGCTGAACACCTGGTGACTTCTGTGGGCCGATGTATGGAATTTTTCAAACACACTGTTGTACAAAGGTAGGTTCCACGTTTCACATTACAAACAGAAGAATATTTTTAGCTGCGGATATGCGTAAAATGGAAAGAAACATATAACATGCAGAAAACATCACTGAGAAAACCGATTTCTGGGAAACATTCTACTACTTACAAACAAATGCACAATAATCAATGATGTGCAGTATTACTATTCTGTCATTGTGATTGTGGCAGCAGAAAATAATACACAATTTATTCTGCCTTAACGGAAAACTGGGCAACCTGGACTGCAGATTTTTTGTTCCACAAATTAATATAACAATATGCATTAAATACCAAAAAATACACCATTGTAAGTCAGAAATTCCATGAAAAAGGAAAAAAGATTTTCGCTCTTTCGCAGAAGCAAAATTCTGACTTTTAAGTGAAACTGGTTCCGCAGAACTTTTTATTTGCACACCTCTACTCGGGTGCATAAGACACTCAGCCCATGGCCTTGTGCCTCACAAGGCACTCAAGGCATGATGATATTTCATGCTATACCACACCTTGTCCACAAATACAATGCAACCTTAAATTATTAGGTAATGCCAAGCTAAAGCAGCCATTTTTGACTGCAGTCAGCTCTTGCTGCTGTTGTATCTGAAACCTATTAGTTGGGTCATTCTACTGTAAAAATGTGACTTTCACATGAGAAAATACTGGTACTGCATAAAATATAAGAATTTCCAATAAACATAAAGCTGAAAAAAGTACTAAAATGTCAAAGTCAGGATGTGGGTGAAAATCATCTATATGGTCCCCAGACAATACAGTGGACCATATATTTTGGTTTATTTATTTTTACAATTACAATTGCTACCAAAGCTTACTTTATAAAATTAAATAATAATACAGTAGCTGTCCATAGTAATGTATGTGTGGGGGATGGGTATATGAAAAACAGCAGTTGTCTAGTTGGAATAGCAATGAAGACAAGTGCTATACTTGACATTTTAATTTTATGGGAAGGCTTTAAGCCTGAGGTTCAATGGGTGGAGCAACTACATCACTCTCCCATCAGGACTTAAAAGGCCACTCCTTCTGGTCTGTTCCAGGATTCGTCTCTTCGTTGCAGCCAGAGGCGCTGCGCTGCTCTCCTACCCCTCTCTTGGGATTTCTGTGTGCTTTTGCTTTTCTCCATGTTTTGGCAGCTGCCTCCCGCTGTCTGTTTCTCTCCGCTCTTTCATGACCCATCCTTTCACGGGGTGTTCTTCTCCCCTTGCTGCTCATCCCGCTGCGCCTCTGTCCTAGCCGCCAAGTCCTGTCTCCTGCTTCTGTTTCACCCCTGCATCTCCCTCTATTGCCTATTCCCTGTACCTCTCCTCATTGCTTCATACCATTGTGTTTCCTCTCCACCACCTCGACCTCCTCCTTCAGCCCTGACTTCTCTTCTCTTCTCTTCTCTTCTCTTCTCTTCTCTTCTCTTCTCTTCTCTTCTTCTTCTCCTCTCCTCTCCTCTCCTCTCTCCTCTTCTCTTCTCTTCTCTTCTCTTCTCTTCTCTTCTCTTCTCTTCTCTCCTCTTCTGTCCTTTCTGCTCATTCACCTTGTTCGCTCCTTCAAGCTGCCGCTCCATTTCTCCTGTCACTTCCAGCTTGTGAGCCATCGTGTCTTCTGGATCCTGCTGTCCTGCAGCTCCTTTACTGGCTTTCTGGCTTCTTGTTGGACTCCTCCTCATATTGTTCAGCCCCTTCTGCCTGTGTTTCTCTTTGTGGCTCTAGCTCAGGGGGTATTTCAACTTTGGCTACATTCCCGGAGTGAGCTTCCTACACTGTAACTTTTTCACCTCCACTTTGGATTGGTTGTTACAGTGGCCCCTGTCTCTCATCTGCACTTCTCAGACTGGTGCACTGCACTTTGAAGCTCTGTATTTCTGCAGTTATGGTTTCAAACTGTGATCAGGTTGGGCATTTCTTCTTGGCCTCTGTGTCTCCATTGGGGTCTTTCATACTGGCTGGGGAAGGGCCCCCACTATGCACATTACTTCTGTAGTTTACTCTTCTACCATCCACCCTGTGCACATGCTGCTGCATTTTGGATGGTATACAGTGTTTTCCTCTGCCTCTGCCTGAAGCCCCTCCTCCCTCCATTTTGCTCCTTCTAAGACCATTGCTTTCTTTTGTTTTTTTCCCCTATCCTGCCATCACCTTCCCTATTTGTATCCTTCTCTTACTGGTGTCCAGGTGCCTGAGTCCAGTTCTCCTTCACTCAGTCTGACCTCAGGGTCTACTTATTTGCATCACTTAATTGAGCATACCTCTCATTGGGTCCTAAGTTACCTCATCGAACTGCTGCACTCCTGCGGTTATTATCTCCATCAGTATTCTCATGCCCACATCTGGGTATCCCTCGCTCATCTGAACTCTGTGTGGGTCTTCTCCTTCACATTGACTATTCTAGCATAATCTTCTTGGGTCCATGCTACTTGGACTTGATCTACTGTACAATCGCAGACATGCCTTCATGTCTAGTGCCCCTTTGCCAGGGGCTGACAGGCTTCTCTCGGTCATCATTCATTGTTCATGTCATGTCTCACCTTAAACCATTCAGGCCTTCAAGGCTTCTTTCCATCATCATACTTTCTCTCTTGCTTTTGAACATCTAGTTGCAGACATCACTCGCATCTCTTGACAGCTGTCCATTTAGAAGGACAGAGCTAGAGCTTCCTCTAAAATTGGACTTTTCCTCCTTCCTCGATCTCTACTTTAAATTGCTGTAGTGGAGCCATCCCTAATCAAAACATCCTTTAGTCTGGAGGGAAGATGACCTATGCCTTGGATCCCCAGAGGTTTCCTCCTCAAGGGTTTTTTTTCCTCTCCTCCATGCCAATGGTCATAAGATTAGTCACGGTTAGTGCTTTCATAGGTTTGTTAGTTTGATTCCATTGTTGGATGGAGTTGGATGGTGGCCCCGGCTGTTCCCTCTTTCCTTAGGAAGTCTGCCCTTCTGCATCTTGTCAGGTTTCCTTTCATTCATTGTCCTCACCTTTTCTCATTCTTATCCTGTCTTTCCTATCTATCTCTGTCACATCTCTGTCTGGTCTAGATATCATCTATTTCTCATATCCTTGTTGCTCTACACCCTTTTGAGTATTCTTTTTGGGCTTATTCCTAAGCTACCTCTAGCCAAGGGAATTTTCTGTGGCACCTATGGGGGGGGGCCCCTCTTCTAGGGTTCCTTGTGTCATTCTTCTACAGTTGGTATATCCCATGGATTGAGAGGCGAACAGTCCCAATATATCAAAGTCACATAAGCATGCATCTCATCCAGTTGCGTAAGCACAATTGAATGGGAAGGCTTTAAGCCTGAGGTTCAATTGGTGGAGCAACTATGTCACTCCCCCATCAGGTCTTAAAAGGCCACTCCTCCTGGACTGTTCCAGGATTCGTCTCTCTTTTGCCCCACCATCTGCCCCTCCTTCTTCAGCGGCTCATCTCTCTTTCCCGTGGTCTTCTTCCTAAGCTACCTTTATCCAAGAGAATTTCCCGTGGCACCTATGGGGGGCACCCTCTTCTAGGGTTCCTTGCATCATACCCCCACAGGGTAGTATATCCCAGGGATAGAGAGGCGAACAGCCACAATGTATTGAAGTCACATAAGCATACATCTCATCCAGTTGCGTAAGCACAATTGAAACTTGGTTTTTGTTACATTTTCTGTTTTTTTCCTGTGAAGCTACTGTAATATTTTTAGAACAGGATGTCATTAATAGAAAGTTAAAATGCAATGTTAGTAATCTGATATAATGAGTAAGTAATCCAACCTGAACTAGTCATATATGAAAGTTAAGGCCTGAGTCATCAAACTATTTGAAGACAAGTGTATCTATTTCATAACAACTGACTGTGCAGATAGTAATTCACATACATTAGTGAAATTATTCATTGCAGTATTTGGATATATATTTTCATAATAGTGATGGCAGATCAACAGTCATATGACAAGGTTTTACAGTTACTAAGATCAAATATGAAGCTTCCAAAGCTAGAAACCAGACATCATGATGCTCTAACTGAATACAGGCAGGTTTACAGTTATATCAGGTCATGGTCACAAACAGGAAAAATATACAGTATTTGTTACACTAACATCACTGTACAATAACACCATTTAATTCTTCTGAATCCCTAAAGAATGTTACTCTGGATCAGATCTTACTCTTGACAATGGCCAAAACCTGCTGACTCAACTCATAAAATATAACCCTTCCTGTAACAAAGAACTCCTAAAGGACCTCTGCTACAAATATATTTGATGTAGTGTTAATCAGAGAAAATACGGTTCCTATTATGTGACTGCTGTAAATGTCAATGAATTAATTCAGCCTAATGTGTGTATAAGTAAGCCAATAGTGCATATTTCATGTGGCTCACCATCTCAGCTATAGGTGACATTTTACTGACACTGTGTTGCTCAACATATGAGATTAATTGTTACTTGTGATGATTAGTGCATCTGTTGGTCACATTATTTCTTTTTCAAAGTGTCAGTGGCTCAGCAGGTAGCACACTCGCCTCTGAGGCTGGAAGATCAGAAGGCTGTGGGTTCTATCCCCACACCAGGCACTTGGGTTAAATCCCAATACTGACCCTGTAGTGCAGCATGAGGGGGGGGTGCTGCACTCCCTAGGTGCCATCTTTCAGATGAGACATTAAAGTGAGGTCCCAACTGCCTGTTCTGGTGGTAGTTCAGGTGAATGTTTAAGATCCCATGGCACTTCTCGATAAGAGTATGGGCATTTTTATTAGTATGTACAACAAAACAAACTATACAGCATACAAATATCTTACAGAGCTATTGTCATACCTTCCTCGTACAGAAGTATACAATGCAGGAAACTCTTACTTGTTCTAGCATATGTTGTAATATATGACTCACAATAGATCTAGATGTCAGATTCCTGATAGCTGGGTTTACAACGTATCTTAAGATGCACATTAGATCCATAGTTCCTGTAAAAAGAGTGACAACAAGAATCACGGTGAAGAAACATCCCCATTGGTGCAAACTGTACTGTTACATGATATGACCTTACTTTTAAACAAGTGGTAACATTTCAATACATGTTTTCCATCTTTTTTCTACACTGGGTCAGAGAGCATAGACAGGTCATACAAGCTCTGCTTTCTCAGTTCTTTTTCTATCTGTATGATAACCATTAATGGGGGCATATTGACCTGTTGTAGTACACATTTACATCGTGTCTGCCATAAATAGATTTTAATATACGTGAAAATGAGCTTCAGTGTTAGATAGATAGATAGATAGATAGATAGATAGATAGATAGATAGATATTTTATTTATAAAGTGCCCAATTCCATGGACTCTGGGCACTGCACAAACAGTTCAATAACACAATTTATACAGGCAGCAGCTTAAACACAAATTAAAATGTTATCGATCCCGTTAAAACCAATCACTCATTAAAAGCCTGCTGAAATAGAAAAGCTTTTAATGATCTCTTAAAGGCTTCAACCGAGGGGGTCTCTCTTAAATAATCAGGCAGAAAGTTTCACAGAGTGGGCATGGCCACCAAAAATGCCCTATCCCCAGAATGCCACAGTCTCACCCTAGGAACTCCAAGGAGGCCCCCCCCCAGCACAACAGAGTGCTCGGGGTGGATGGTAGGGGACTAGAAGATCTTACAGATAGACAGGTCCCCTTTCATGTAGGGATTCATAGGTCAGAAACCCTACCTTGAAGATAATCCTCCACCTGACTGACAGCCAGTGCTGTCCGCGGAGGAAGGGGGTGATATGATCACTTTGTCTCGCCCCAGTCAATAATCATGCTGCCACATTCTTCACCAGCTGCAGCCTGTAGAGGTTGCCCCCAGATAACCCTAGGTACAGGGCATTACAATAGTCCAGTCTGGAAGGGACAAAAGTGTGCACAAGTATGGTAAGATCCTCTGGCAGAATCAGGGCTTAGATTCGGGCAATTTTCCTTAGATGATAGAATCCACTCCTGAAGACAGCCAACACCTGAGCATCAAGCGTCAAACCATCATCAAGGATCATGCCCAAATCCTTCACCTGACTAGACAGAATAAGGGGAACACCCCCCCAACACAAGGTCAGGGGGTAACCCCTCTCAGCGCACTCGACCCCGGCAAACTGGATCCACAACAAGTACCTCTGTCTTGTCTGGGTTGAGCCTAAGTCAGTTTTGAGTCATCCAAGCCTGGATCTCATCAAGACAGCTGTTAAATACAGAGTCCGACACCCACATATTGGGCGCACAGGACAGGTACTGTTGGATGTCATCTACATAGCAGTAAAAACCCAGCCCGTACCACCTGATAATGTCCCCCAGTGGCAACATGTACACTGTGAACAATAAGGGCAACAAGATCAAACCTTGCAGTACCCCACAGCACAGAGGATTCAGGTTAGATAAGGCTAACCCCATCGTCACCCTCTGCACTCTGCCTGTCGGGTATGACCCAAACCAGTTGATGACAATACCAGATAGGCCGCACCAATACCATAGGCAGTCAAGCAACACCTCATGGTACATGGTGTCAAATGCTGCAGACAGGTCCAGGAGGACCAAGATGGTCTGGTCTCTCCTGTTCCTCGCTACCAGGAGATCATTAAGCACCCTCACCAGGGTGGTCTCTGTACTATGTCGCACATGAAACCCAGACTGGAAAGGCTCATAGGTGGAGGAAGAGGCAAGATGTCTCTCAAGCTGCATGGCCACCACTTTTTCAATAACCTTCCCTAAAAATGGGAGGTTTGAGACTGGCCTGTAATGGCTGAGGCAGTCCAGGTCCAGGGAGGTTTTTTCCAAAAGGGTTCTTACCAAGGCATCTTTCAAGGCCACTGGGAAGACTCCACTCCTCAAGGAACTCCAGACAACCCCAGCAATCACAGGCCCAACCAAGTCCAAACAACCAATCAACAGTTGGGTCGGACCTGGGTCCAGTTCACACTGGGTTGGCCTCAACTTCAGGATTATTTTCACCACCTCCTCCACCCCAATCAGCTCAAACTCATCCCAGGCAGGAGGAGTGTTTTGACTCTCTCCAGGCCGGTCCATGCATCCCCTATGAGAGATACTGGAGGAGACCTCATCCCTGATAGAGGACACATTGTCAGCAAAGAATACAGACAGCTCCTCGCAACTAGTGCTTGAACCTGCTCTCCCAACACAGAGACAGGCAAGATGTAATAGCCCATCCACTGTGTGGAAAAGCTGAGCTGGTCTGTTCCTTGCCACAGCAATCTCTCTAGACAGATATTCTACCGTCTTACTAGAGATTGCCCCCGATAGTTGATATAATGCAACCTCATGGCCACCCTGTCCTCCAGCAGGCCAGATCTCCTCCAGCATCTCTATAACCTCTGCTCCTTAGTCTTTAAACTCTGGAGATCCCCATCAAACCTGGGACATCTCCAGTGAATGGACAAGGGCTCTCCAGTGCATCCACCCCACTTAAAATGTTCTGTGATTCCCTTGGGTTGTCACAGCTAATAAACAAATCTACTTGTCCTAACAAGCTCAATCCTAATAACAGTACTCTCGTGGATATCATTTTAGTTAACAAACCCCATTTATTCTCCCATGCTGGCGTCTTTTTCTCTGATATTAGTGATCATTGTTTCATCGCATGTGTAAGATCCACTTTTAAATCCACAACTGTACCAAAATTCTCCTTTAAAAGGTGCATATGCAACTTTGATCTCCATGGGTCTATATCAGACCTAAGAGACTCCATGCAATGGCAGGACTTCTATCTAGCCAAGTCCCTGACTACGGCTTATGATATTTTCTCAGAAATTGTGCTAGGGGCTCTCAACAAGTATGCTCCCATAGTAAAAGTTCATGCCAGAAACAAATTCCTGTCAGTGGTTTACAGAAGACCTGAAAGATGCTTTGTGGAGTAGGGATGCACTCTGGAGAACTGCTAGGAAAACTAATTTAATAAATGACTGGAATTCTTTCCGGAGGGTGAGTAACCTCTGCACCAAAATGGTCAGAGAACCCAAAGCAAATTTCTACCACTCTCAGCTGGAGAGCTCCTTAAGAAATGCCTCCAAATTCTGGAAGACTATCAAAGACATTGAAGGTCACACCACTGTAAATTCCCTACCTACTAAATTATTGATCGACAATACTGTCATCTCTGACAGACCGTCTATCTTCGATGTTCTCAATAATCATTTTTGCCACTGCAGGGCTAACCTTTAACTCCTCTCCTGTGAATATCCTCTGCCAACAACTTAGATTGGATATACAAGAAAAACCCATCCCTAGTCCATCCTTCTCTCTGCAGCCTACCTCCCTGAAAGAAGTAGAAGATCTTCTCCTTCAGCTGGACACTAAGAAAAGTGCTTGGGCCGACTTTATTGACCCGTACTTCTGAAAGGTCGGCTACTGTGTCCTCGCAGTCCCAATTAGTCATCTCTTCAACTTATTCTTGTCCCAGGGTGACCTACCACCCATTTGGAAAAATGTACTTGTGGTCCCTTTGTTTAAGTCAGGAGATCCTAGTGACCTCAATAACTACAGGCCGATCTCCCTACTTCCAATCCTGTTAAAGACACTGGAGAAAATAGTGAACTCCCAGCTTCAGAAGTACCTGGAATCAGAAAAATTGCTCAACCCATTACAATCTGGTTTTAGAGCACAGCACAGTACAATCTCTGCTCTAGCCAAGGTGACAAACGACTGGCCGCTTGAATTAGACAAAAAAAACTTTGTCTGCGCAGTTTTCTTGGACCTAAGCAAGGAGTTCGATACCGTTGATCACAGACTGCTTCTGTCATCCCTCTGGAACATTGGTTTGGATTCCCTATCCCTTAAATGGTTCTCCAACTACCTCTCAGGATGACTTCAACAAGTAAAGGCAGAAGGGGAAGTTTCTCCATCAAAACCCCTATTGAGGGGTGTACCGCAAGTTTCCATTCTTGGTCCCTTGCTCTTCACCATTTACATTAACAACGTAGATGCCCCCATGAAAGAAGCACAAATACACCTATTCGCGGATGATACGGTACTCAATGCTAGTAGCCCCATACCTGAAGTGGCCTGTAAAGCCCTTCAAAATGAATTTAATCTGCTGCAACATCAGCTTATAAACCAGAAACTGATCTTAAATGCAAAAAAAAAAAAAAAAAGCAATGTTCCTCTCTCCCCTTCAAAATGCAATAAATCCTGCAATTGCTGGGACACTTCTGCAGATCACTACCATTCTAGGTGAGCAGTTGGACTATGTACCAAAGTTCAAGTACCTGGGTGTCTGGTTAGACCATAGACTTACTTTCACAGATCACTTAGAAGGACTGGCAAAGAAACTTAGACAAAGACTGGGTCTGTTCTTTAGGATTAATAATCTCCTCACAAGAGACGCTAAACTGAAACTGGTTCAAACTACCTTTCTTTCCTTATTGGATTACGCAGACTTTCTATATAGCCAGGGACCTGCAGGTACCCTAGCCAAACTCGATACGCTTTATCACAGAGCCATAAGATTTATCATGGGTCTTCCATACTCAACCCACCACTGTGCATTCTACACGCAGTGGGATGGTCATCCCTTGCTTACAGACAGCCAAAAATGCTGCGGTTTGGACATACAAAGCTATCTCAGATAAACTGCCCCAGTATATCTCTGTCTGTTTACCTTTGTACACTCTGGGGAAGTATGCCCTGAGAAGCACCTCATGTATCTACCTTTATGTTTACAAAGCAAAATCTCGCATTGGCAGAACAGCCATCAGCTTTGTGCTCCCTCAACTGTGGAACAAGATACAAAAAACTTTGAAATTAACTCACCCCATCAGCCTAGCAGCTTTTAAATCTCTATATCTACATCATAATAAGGAGTCCTGTGCCTGTCTACCCTAAATAGTGACTCCTATTAGTCCAAGCACACTCTAATTGCTACTGTTAAAAGACTGATCACATCTATAATCGCCTCTTCCCTCTCCCCTTTTTCTACCCCCATATCTGTCCCTTCCACATTCCTTTGACCCTGGTTCCAGCTCTAAATTCTCCATACTGTATCACTATATATCTTTTTATATTAGGTTTTATTTGTGTTCAGTGCACCTGATATGTATATTTCTTTACTTTTATGAAAAATTGTGTCCTACCCAAAACTAGCTGTATCTTCTTTTCCAAACATGTACTACTGTCAATGTTACCTGCTGATACTTTGTATTTACTGTATTATTGTATCTCACTTTATTTGCATTATTACTATTTTCTTGTGTGTTGCATCCTAGGTATATTGTCCCTTGTTCCTTGTTAACAAACCCAGGTCCACCTCGAAAATTAGCTTGCTCAACAGTGATCGCCTGGTTAAATAAATAAAGACTTTGAAGGGATAGACACGAATGGGTGTGATGGAATCGAAGACCGCTGCAACCACCCCATTATAGGCTACCACAGCTTCCTCCACTCCAATCGCACAAGCCACCCCAATACTTGATAGGTCCAGCATAGCTGATAGTCCCAGTCCTGTCAAGGAAACTCCTCTTAATGGGTGGTACTGGACCATCTCCACAGGGGCAGGACCATCTAGGGGTGTGCCACCAAGCGTGAACCTCACGGTGCTATGATCTGACCAAAATACAGGATCAACACTGAGATCATTTACATATAAGCCCAATGAAAAAAACAAATCTAATGTGTGGCCACCCATGTGCGTAGCTGTTGTTACTTTTTGTGACAGGCCCAGGGCCCCCATGCTTTCTAAAAGATCATTCCCAACACCCAAAAGCTCACCGTTGATCCAGGCATTGAAGTCCCCAAGAATTAAACACCTAGGAGACTCCAGTACCAGACCAGCAATGAGCTCCTCAGCCTCAGCAACAAAATCCCCAAACACTCTGGGTGGACGACAAAGCAAAGGACCCTGGGACCTGCCCTTATGCCCCCTGTGGTGGCCACACACTCAAATGATCGCGTATGACCTATAGGTAGCACTGTGAAGTTCAGGTTGTTTTTAAAACATGTGGCTACCCCCCCATCACCACCACTGCGATCCTCCCTCGGGTTGTGTATCACAGAATACCAGACCGGAATTTCCACCTCCAAAATGGGGGTTGCATTTTCTTCCAGCCAGGTCTCCGTGATGCAAGCCAGGTCAACCGAGGATATCAAGTCTGCCATTATGGCAGTCTTATTCCTCATTGACCTGGCATTGCATAGCACAACCCAAATAGGATAAGGTGAGGCAGCCATACCCACTAACTGCCCACCATCTACTGTGGAACCCTTGGGTATGGGAACTAAACATGGCAACCCTCTCTCCCCTTCCTCTATGTCGGGTAAGGTGCACATGTATCCTGTAAGAACCTGTTCACATGTAGGCCTTCTCTAGTTTCTATTCTGCCATCTAGTAGCCATTAGTAGCCAAAATAAGGTTACAAATGGACAGTCTACTAAAAAAATATACCACAGTTTCTTACTGTAAGTGGCACTCAAGTCATGGACACATCCTGTCTTCCAGTTTTTTATGCTTATGATTCCCCTTTACTCCCATGTATGCATAACCAGACTATATCCCACATCTTCTCCAACAGATATTGTTCAATCCTAGTTATGGCTCCCTGGCTTCTATTTTTATATTCTATCGGGATGTCATAAGCTTGTGTTTGTATGGTAGTGTGCAGTGTTTGCCTTTTGAGCACTAAAACCTGAGATTTCTCCAACTTCCACTGTCTGATCTTCCCTATCAAGAGGTTTACATAAGGTGGGAATATTGGAGATTTTTTAAGAGCCATGTAGGATTTGGACCAAAGTCCTAGCATTGGTTCTATCCAGCACTGAGCTAGGGCTTTCTAGGGTTGGGATTCTGGCACTGTGTATGTCATCACAGTAGTGTACATAAATATACTATAAATATAACTAAAAGTGTTGATTAAGTTTAACCCTCCATCCTTGTAGGATCTATACAAAACTTCCCTTTTTATGGGGTTCAAATGCCTACCCCATACCATTTGAAAAATCAGGCTATAAAGCCGTACGTCATAGTGTGCAGGGAGAGGGGATAGACAGCACTTAAAAATGCAAAAAGTGGCAGTAGGAAAGTTTTAATGAGTAGGACCTTTTTTGTTTTGTTTGTTGCCATGATTTCAACTTTTGAACCTTTTTGTTACATTGTTGTGCCTTTACCTCCCAGTTGCGTTTTGAGCATTCATAAGAATAATGTCCTGATCAGGTCTGTGTTGCCTGTTATGTATGGTCCATGGGCAAGATATGTATGCATGCCCAGTGTCTTCGCCCAAATTACATTTCACTTCATTTGTACACTGGGAGCTGTGGTGTCCATATTCCAAGCACAGATTACATTTTATTTGGTCACAGGTGCTACTGAGATGCATATCTGAACCACATTTGAAGCATGACCTGGGCTGACCCTGGTAGAAACAATGACCTCTGTCTCACCCCAAAATGAGTGCGCTTGGCAACTGCTGTACCCCATGAGGAGTCATTTTTAATTTAACTCTATATTTCCACCCACCAGTCTACAAATGCTCTTCGTCCAAAATAGGGTGGGGCTGCCCTAGTACATCGCATCT